>CM030364.1:41720108-43199335 GCA_017893485.1 Hemerocallis citrina
TTCGCGTCTGACTGGGATAAATTCCAGAAGCAAGCTCACTTTCCCTCCTCTTGTGAGTCGACGCCGGTTCTTCCCCTCATCAAAGTCAAGAAGGCTCAATCCACAAAAGAAGAAGGTTGGATTGATCAAGATAACTTGCTACTTGAAGAAGAATCGGAGTTGAACCTTGAACATTCTCTCAAACAGGTATCCCCTATCCTTATCTCTTTTATTTCTCTTCAATTTGTTTTAGTCGCAGCTGCTAGACAGTATCAATTTACCTTGTATCTTAGCTGCTCTGCATTGCATCCTCTCCGGAACTCTCTCTCCCCCATCCTCGTTTCTTCACAATTCGCTTGGTTATCCCCCGACCTGGCGGCATTGGTTGGGGGTAAACCGGAGACGTTGTCTACCAATGAATGCTCCTCTGCCATTCATAAATCTATAGCGCATCCTCGGCCTATTTCATCCCCCCTCTCCTTCGATTTCTTCTAATTCTTATCCTCCAAGTTTGCCTATTGACTCCATCGATATGCCATTTCCTTTCTATCCTCTTACGGAGGTTAAGGATCCCGTTTTGTGGCACTCGTCGGTCGGTAAGTGACCGAACCGTATCATTAGATCTAGCGCATGTATTAAGGCTAGACAAGCGGAGCTTGCTCATGCTACTCCTACCCTCGGATCATTGCCTCAGGCAATGGATCTTTCTGGCTCTAATCCAACTCATCCTCTGCCCTAGTCTCAACACAAATTATTAGGCTCCATTTTCCGACCTCAGTTTGATTCTTTGTCGGATAAAGACTTGGCTCTCCTCGCCCAGGATATGGGTTTTTTGCTAGATTCGGATAATTCTCCCGTGATTTTTTCCATTAAGCAGAAGGAACGTAACAGAGTTCGGGAGCATCAACTTTTTAATGATTAGTATTTCCTGGAACATCCGGGGTCTCAATTGCTTTATTAAATAGAGGGCAATTTTTCAGTTGATTGCTTCCTCCCACTGTGACCTTTTTTCTATTCAAGAGTCCAAGATTGATTCACCTTCCCCTATTGACCTTCACACGATTGGAGGATCGATTATCTCTAAATGGATCTCTTTAGATGCGATAGGATCTAGGGGGGATACTTTTTGGATTCAAAGAGTCTGTTTTCTCTCTCATTTCAGTTCGTCAACTTAATTTTTTCCTTATCGTTCAATTACATTGGACGGCTCTCAACTCCACCCTCTCAGTTATTTCGGTTTATGGTCCATCCTCTTCAGATAGGCGCCAGCTATTTTGGAACGAATTCCATTCGCTTTACGGTTACACTAACGACCTTTATTTTTTCTGTGGGGACTTTAATGTCACCAGATTCGCTTCCGAAATGTCGAACCCTTCCTCCTCTAATCTTCATTCTGGCAACTTTAACGACTGTATTCGTGCCCTACAGTTAACCGACCTTCCGCTGAATGGGAGATCCTTCACATGGTTTAATCTGCGTCAACCCCCGATGATGGCCAAACTCGACCATTTCCTGGTGTCCCAAAACTGGGTTTCCCTATTTCACAACACCTTCTCCAAGGCTTTACCCAATCCATCCTCAGACCATGTTCCCATAGCTCTATATTCTAACTTCCCTTTCTCTCATCATCACAAATTCCAGTTCGAAAAATTCTGGTTACACAACCAACTCTTTGTTAATCTCATAGTGGAATGTTTAGCCTCAGTGACTGGCTCGACTGGTCCGGGTAGTATCCTTCTCAAACTTCACGCAATAAAAGTTAGCTGCAAGATCTGGCGCCATGATAGACAAAACAACACCATCTTCCTTAAAAATTTTCTTCTGGCATCCATTGAATCCATTGACAAGCTTGAGGAGCAGGGTCCCTTGTCTGGTTCCCTTCGCTCCGAGCGGCTATCGTGTAAGCGTGAATATGCCGATATCCTGCATCAGGACCATATCAAATGGGCTCAAAGAGCCAGGTTTAGATGGTTGAAGGAAGGTAATGGCAACACCGCTTTCTTTCATAATTTCGCATCGCATAGGCAACGCTGTAATTGGATCTCCTCTATTATTGACAATGGGATCGATCTTAACTCCGATCCCGAAATCCATCATGCCTTCCTTTCTTTCTATAAAAACCTTATTGGTTCTTACAAGCAGCGCTCTATTAGCCTTGATTGGAACCACCTTTACGGATCTCAATCACAGGATTTTTCTTATCTCGACACCCCTTTCTCCTTGGAAGAGATTAAATCGGCTATGTTCGCTTTAAAAAGCGATTCAGCGTCAGGACCAGATGGTTTCCCGGCTTTCTTTTTTCAAAAATTTTGGCTCTGGCTTAAAGATGATTTGTTCTGTATGTTTGAGGAACTTCATCAAGGCTCTTTCTCTTTCGACCGGATTAATTATGCGCACATAGTGCTCATACCCAAAATTGCGGGAGCACACTTGCTGACGAACTTTAGGCCTATTAGTCTGATCAACACCTTATTCAAAATCATCATGAAAGTTCTATCTGCAAGGCTCAGTGCGATTATTTCTCCCCTTATTGACCCTGCCTAATCGGGTTTCATTAAGGTCCGCTTTATCCTTGATAGTGTGGCTTCTGCGCAAGAGGTTATCACTCATTGTCACAATTCTAACTCTGAAGGGATCTTGCTTAAACTCGACTTTCAAAAAACATACGATAACGTCAGCTTGGATTTCTTGTTAGAATTGCTTATTCATCGAGGCTTTGGTCCCAAATGGATCGCTTGGATTAAATCCAGCCTCTTCTCTGGCACCTCTTCTATTCTCGTCAATGGCTCCGAGGGTCACAAATTTAAAATTAAATGTGGCCTCCGCCAAGGGGACCCACTTTCTTCCATTTTATTTTCCCTGGTAGCTGATGTTTTTAGTTAACTTCTCCGCAATGCATGGGAAATGCAGGTTATTGAAGGTCTTGGTGAATCCCACCCATTCGACGGGGTGCTCAATCTGCAATATGCGGATGACACTATCATCTTCGCCAAACCAAACTCCTATTCTGTTTTGAGCTAGCTTTGGGGCTTTCGATCAATTTTCAAAAATCTTTGATCCTTTGGCTGGGAGGTTCTCCGAATCACCAGATTGAGATATCCAACTTCTTTAACTGTCCTATTGCTTTTTTCCCCATTACGTATTTGGAAATCCCCCTTCGACGGGGGAAACTGAAAAAATCTTATTGGTCACCCATGGTGGATAAAATTGAATCGAGACTCAACGTTTGGACTGGAAAACTCCTCTCACGAGGTGGTAGACTGATCCTTATTAACTCGGTCCTCTCATCTATCCCTCTTTATATGATGTCGTTCTATTATGTCCCCTCTTGGGTCATCAAGAGAATTGACCAAATCAGAAGTAACTTTCTTTAGACTGAATCCTCCATTTTCAAGCCGGGTACTTACCTTAGCAACTGGACTTTAGTCTGCACCTCCAAAGCGGATGGGGGGGGTCTTGGGGTTTTAAACCTCAGGAACCATAACATCGTTTTTTTGGGTAAATGGCTATGGAGATTTTTAAAATTCGATCACTTACCTTGGATCCAAAGTATCAAGGTCAACTGTTTCTTCTCTCACCATTGGTGGGAATTTCCGACCACCATTCATCGCGATGCTTCCCCTTTCTGGAAAGGGGTTTGGAAAGCGGCAGCTGCATTCCAATGCGGTATCTTCCATGACTGTTTTGACGGATCCAAGACCAAATTCTGGACTGATCTCTGGATTGGTAGCTCCAAACTTGCCTCCGCTTACCCGTCCCTATTCCGTCTGGCCTCCAATCCAGGAGCATCAATGGCAGATTCGTTCACCCTGGTTAACTTGCATAGACACTGGTTAATACCATTTTTGGACGTTCTTCCTCCTCATCTTTCCTCTGATCTTAATGAACTCCTCTCCTCCCTTAATAATTTCGTCTGGCACCCAAAAGAAGATTGTGCTTGGTGATGGAATTCAACAGGGATCTTCTCTGTTAAATCTTTTTATAACTTTCTTAACTTTCGAGAAATCCATTCGTCCTTTGCTGATTTCATTTGGAGTTCCTGTGCCCCTATTAAGGTTAAAATCACCTCCTGGATTGCCCTCAACAACAAGCTGCTCACAGTTGATATCCTAAACGAAAGGAATATTGCATGGGGACAATTATGCCCACTGTGCTCTGATCAGTCTGAGGACGCTGATCACCTTTTGTTAGATGTGAATTCATTATCCCGCTGTGGAAAATTTGCTGCCTAGCTTGGGAAATTCCTTCTATCCCTTCCAATTTATCCTCATGTTGGTCTTGTCTTCCTTCGAATTTTAAGTACCGTAGTTTGTGGTACCTCTCGGTTCAAATTATCATTTGGATCACGTGGTTGGAAAGGAACAATAGGTTGTTAGACATTGCGCTTCAACTATATTTCCATTAATTGAGGAATTGTTATTTCTGTTTAACTTCTGGTCTTCGACGTTAAAAATCAAAACGAGAGAGTCTCTTTGCAATCGTAGACTAGATGACTCTTTACTTTGCCTTCATAATCTTAATGCACTATAATATTTTTTATTGCGGCGTTTATGTTCTTTCATTGATTTTGTTTCACAGGGTTGAGACTGGTGCATGTTCTGCATTCTCTCTTTTTTGAAGCTACTTCTTGATGGTCTTGTTGGCTTTGTTTTGAGCATGCTGTAATTGATGAGCAGCGAGGACTATTTCTCTTCTTGCTCTGATTATATGTCCCGGTGCCCTCTTGCTCCCTTTCCTCAGGTTTTGGCTCTTGGCTTTGGGTCTGTTTTTGGAGAGGTTATCCTCTTTAGAGGGTTTCCCTGTCTTGTGATGGGTGGCGTTTCTATGCCTGTTGACCTGGATGTTTTTTTTATACTAATGTTGTATGGGCCATGTATTTATATGTCTATATAATGGAGCTTGTGTCTATGGTTCTGTTTCTTATGTTGTTATTACTTTGCTTTCTGTTTATTCTCCTTGTTCTGCTCATCAGTGGACGCGCTCGGAACTCCGTTCTGTGTTCTGACCATGGCGGGAGCTTGTCCTATTGCCTATCTTATTGTATGGTTTGTTTGCGGTGGTTGTTCGGTGGGGGGGAGGGGTTCACCCACTGATTGAGTCTGAATTATTGAGCCCTCTAGGGCGTCGTGGCTGTAGCCCCCTTCAATTTTGTGGCGAGCTGTAGAAGCCAGGGGTCGGAGTGCGCGTTTCCTTCAGTAGGTGGTGCGATGGGAGCTTGGTGGTGTTTCACTTATCCCCGTCCGTCTCAGGCCACTCCTAAGTCCAGGAATCCTGGATGTTGTGGTATGCACTGGGTACTCTGGTTCGCTCTTTGTTTGTACTGCAGTTTGAGGGTGCACTCCGTCTCATCACTGATGGTGTCTCTGCTTAGTGTCCCCTCCCGCTGTCTTCTTCGGCCTCGACGGTCTTCTTAGCTTAGTTGGCATTTGGTTGCCTTTTTGTTCGGTCTTGCTTTGATGTATCTTTGTATGTTCTGATTGATTTTACGGCTTGTAAAACTCTTACTGTACTGCTTACTATTTATATATTTTTTTGTATGGCTGGAGTCGCAAGACTCTATCCGATTCATAAAAAATACATAATATGGTCTCGAATGTGAGTCCTCCCTTTACTCATCATATACTCTTTACAAATTACTCATAGTGGCATCAACTTTAATTTTACATAAGTGACATTTTTGTAAATAATTATGTCGTAAATAAATTTACATTTAAGAGTATTATGGTAACTAACAACAGTTTAATAAATGAATGGTTAATATAAGGGAAAAAGGGGTATGAGCAACTTGCTCATTTAGTAAATTGTGACAGTGTAAAAATGGCCTGAGGCCCAACCAGGGCCCAATACAATTCCTACTCAGAAAAGCAAAAATAACAACCTGGTTCGGCTCCGGATCACTTCAGGGTCGGCGCCGAACCTCGTGTTTGCCCTCACAGTGCTGGCCTCCTCGTACTGACGAGCCTCAGTACCCCCCGGAGTCCGATCCGGAGCAGTCCCTCAGGCCGTCCCCCCTCTCTGGCGGGGCAGAAGGATGACCTGGCGCAGCCTAGGCCCTCCGATTCCCCCCAGAGGCACAGAGGGCTCACGATGGGCCACGTCAGCTCCAAATACCGCCAAGGGTTTCGCCACGTCAGCCCTATACCACTCCTGGTATCGCCACGTCCGCCCTAAACCCCCTGGGCCTTCTGCCACGTCAGGCCCATGGGCTTTCGGATCCAAACCCGGCCCCCAAGTGGAACCAAACCCGGTTGGGATTCTCTATAAATACTAGACCCACACCCACCTTTTTGAGGTAATCAATCTTTTGCCACTTAAATATACCTAGTTATTGCTACTCTCTCACAGAGACTGACTAGAGCGTCGGAGGGTCCGCCACCGGGACAAACCCCGGTGTTTCAGGACCGTCTGCAGGTACACAAGACCTCGGATCCGACCCTTCCGATCCGAGCCCAACCTTCAACATCTTTCCGAGCTCATCGTAGGTCCCAGAAGGTCAACTGAAGGTCGGCAGACGAGCGGCAATCTCCTTCAATACAAATCGAGTTCGAACTCACACCTGGTGCTTCCACACGTTTCTCAGAAATAAACAGCATCAGGTTGGCGCCGTCTGTGGGAACCAGCTGCTCCAGAAGCCGATCCGACCCAGACCCTCAAAGGCCATCGACAGCCGAATCCTCATGGCCTCCAAAGGCAAGGGGGCTGCTTCCTCCGTCAACCAACGGGACTCGCCCCCACCCACCAATAAAGCCAGGCCACGCCCGTCGAAACACAAGGCTCCCTCTCGGGAGTCCCAAGGGAGCGTCGGCCGGCCAGCCCAGCCCGACCTCCGGGGAATAATCCTCAACCGCAAGATTACCCGCAGCAGGAGAAGGGCCGCTTCCAACCCGGTCCCGAACCGCCCGAGGCCACCGCCCGAGGTACGCAGACCCGCGCTCAGCCGAGTCGGAAGACAACCCTCGGACCAACCAAACCGAGCCGAAAGAGCCCCCTCACTCATAAGGAATTCCAAGACTTCCGAAAAGAAATGCTGGGAGCCCTCCGACGGGCCCCCAGGGAAGAAACCCTCCATTCCCAAACGGGGTCGGACGCCGAAGCCAGCGCGTCCCGCCCTTCAACGATCCAGCCGGAAGACGATGACGTACTCCTAAGACGCCTACAAGAAATGGAGGACCGCCTCGATCACATAGGGGACGGCGGCCAAAGAATGGCTCAGGGGTACAGACCTGTCCGTCCACCCTTCTCCGCCCCCATCCTCCAAGCGGAAATACCCCGGAATTTCCGACCCCCTCAATTCGAGACCTACGACGGCGAGGGAGATCCTGCTGATCACATGGAGGGTTTCAAAACCCTCATGATGATTCACAGCGCCTCGGATCCCCTGCTCTGCCGAGCCTTCCCCGCCACCCTTCAGGGTCCTGCTCGCGAGTGGTTCTCGAAACTCGCCCCCGGCTCCATTTACTCCTTCGACCAACTCGAGGGCAATTTTCTTGCCCATTTTGTCACTAGCCGGAAGGCCGAAAGGACCAGCGCCTCATTACTTGGGCTCAAACAGATAGAGGGAGAATCACTCAGAGTGTTCGTCCGGAGATTTACTGCTGAGGCAAGGTCGGTCTCCTCCCTCGACCCAGGCGTCGCTTCAGCGGCATTCCGACACAACGTCCGCCCCGGACAGCTAAAGGCCTCTCTGGCCAAGAGACCCCCCGTCGACTTCCCCGACCTCCTTAATAGGGTCGAGAAATACATTAGGGCAGAAGAGGCCCTTAACCCCGAAGATGCCAGGGATGCCACCGGGAAAGGAAAGCGGAAGACCGAGGAAGGCGAACCACCGAAGAAAGCTCCAAGGGACCCGGGGGCCATAAAGAAGGTCCCGCCAGTCCCCCGCTTCGAGAGGTACACTCCCCTGACGCATAACATCTCCGCCATCCTCTTGGAAATCGAAGACAAGGGCATTGTCCGACTACCCCCCGATCTAATAACAACAAGAATCGAGACCAGCGCTTTTACTGTCGCTTCCACAGAGATCACGGGCATGAAACCGACCAATGCCGAGCCCTGAAAGACGAAATTGAAGAACTCATTTCCAGAGGATACCTCCGAGAGTTTACCCGAGAAGGCCCACGGGATCGGCGAGACGCTAGGAACCGGAGGCAATCGCCTCCGAACCCTGCTCCAAACCAGTCCCAGAATCGGGACCCCGACTCCGAGGGAGCCGCGGATATCCCTTTCATCTTGCACTGTGTCCACGGAGGGCCGATGGGAGGCGAATCAAACACTTCCAAAAAAGCCTTCCTTCGAGAGGTGAACGCTGTCAAAGACAACCCCTCGCCCAAACTACAATCAAGGCCGGTCTCCTTCTCAGGGGAAGACCTTGAAGGTGTTCGCTTGCCCCACTGCGATGCTCTCGTCATCAACCTCCACATGGCTAATTGTGAGGTCCGCAGGATCCTCGTCGACAACGGTAGCTCGGTGAATATTCTTTTCCTCGAAGCCTTCGAAAATCTCAGGTTACCCCGAGGAAAACTCAAGCCAGCTGGGTACACCCTGCACGGGTTCTCAGGCGTCCCTGTCGTAATAGAAGGGATTGTTACCCTCGACGTTACCGCCGGGTCGACTCCTGTCAAGAGGACCGAATCCATGGACTTCATGGTGGTCAACGTCAAGGCGGCCTACAACGCCATACTTGGCCGGCCTGGACTATGCTCCCTACAAGCGGTGCCTTCGGCTTACCATCTGAAGCTCAAGTTCCCCACCCCTCAAAGAGTCGGCATCGTCCGAGGCAGCCAAGAAGCAGCGCGATCATGCTACATGACCACAGTCGGTGGAGGTGTGTTCCCCCTCGACGCCGGACGAGCATAGACTATAGCCCGGCTATATGTAAATCTTTTTTTTGGTGTAAACCCTCGTTTGTAAAGGGCTGCCTTAGCGGCCCTCCCTACCTTATACTAAAAATATGCCTTTTTATCCGAACCCCAAATGTCTCGATAATCTCAATACGAGTCTGGACCGAAGGTCCTTCCTAAGGCCCCACTTCGATCCCTCGCGGAACGATGGAGCCAGACCTTGCCTCCGACATTTCGTACCGCATCGCTGGCCGGAGCGAG
Organism: Hemerocallis citrina; assembly: GCA_017893485.1. Taxonomy (NCBI): domain Eukaryota; kingdom Viridiplantae; phylum Streptophyta; class Magnoliopsida; order Asparagales; family Asphodelaceae; genus Hemerocallis; species Hemerocallis citrina. The sequence goes on from CM030364.1 coordinate 41,729,189, forward strand.
GAGGGAAAAGGATTCTTCTTTCATACCCCTTTATTTTTCGTTCCAAAGAGAAAAAATAAAACGAAAGAATAACAAAGACCGTTACAAGACCGCTCCACTCTTCTCAAATCAGGTAGATCAGGGCCCCCCGGGCCCAACGAGGGACAAAGAGTACTTCGACCAAGCAACTAGGGGCCCCTCCCCTCGTTGTGATATTCCTTAGCCTCAGCCACAATCGACAGTCCAGCCACCGAACTCTGGGCGTCATCCGGTCGCGCCCACTGCAACAGCAGCAACGCAGAGGGAACCCCCTCCGCCTGTCGACCCAAGGAGGAAGAGAACGAGGCTCCCAACATCGCCTTGTAACGAGGCATCTCCATCTCCTTCTCTACAAAGACGTCGCGAGGTAACCCCCCAGGAGAGGACCTCGGCTCCAAGGTACTTAGCCCGGCTCGTCTAATGTCCGTCCCGCCGAGCTCCCGATCCCACATCGCTCTTCTCAATCGGCGCGCCTCCGCACTCAAGACGGCGGACTTATTCCGATAAAAGTTACAAGCTTCATCAGTGTCCCGAGCCCCCCTTCGGTGACGAGCCAGCGCGGCTTCCAGGACCTTAACCTTACTCCGGAGTCGCGCCACATAGAAACTACGGGAGTCCCCTTCAGGGAGGAGAGCCGCGACCTACAAGATAACCAACCAACTCAACACACATTCTCAAGAAGATTCAGAAATGTCCGAGGTCAAACCAACCGGCCGGTCAAAAAACTTTTCTTGCCACTATAAATCCAAGTGTTTCTTACAAAAAATGCGGTGGCCAGTCCGCGGGAGGCAAACACAATCGAGGGAGAGAAAAAGAAAGACAAAAATTACACAACTCATTGACCCACCTCCGCGCCGACGGACGGATCCACGGGAGCGTCGGCCGAGGGGTCGACGGCGGGCCCTTCTTCACCCGGAGCCTTCGACGTCCCCTCGATCTCCATATCATACTCAAAATTGGACAGATCGAGGGCCGGGAAGAAGTGCCTCACGTGGCTGAGGGCCCTCTCATAGCTCTTGTCCTGGGCCGCGATCACCATCTGCTGGCCCGTGTGCAACACCTCCTTCGCCTCCTTGGTGAACTTCGTCTTCAGGGAGGCCATCTTCTTCTCCCACTCCACATCCTTGGCCTTGAGCTGGAGCTCCAGCTGCTGCTCTCTCTTATGCGAACCCTCGAGTTCGATTCGCATCTCCTTCATCTCCAGCTCGCTCTTTTCCGCTCGAGCTCGCTCTTGAGCCAGGGACGCCTCGTACAGGTTCTTGATGTTGGCCCCCTGTATACAAGCCTACAACCAACGGCAGACAAAGATGAGGCCTCGGCACGTAAATCAACAAAGAGGGACAGAGTCGACAGACTTACCTGCACAGTGGCCTGTGCCAGGCGGCGAACGCCGCCTCTACGGGCTCGCCCTCCATCGCCTTGCGATCGCGAGGGGTCGCCAGCTTTTCCACCACTTCGACGGCTTGGGCCTCCTCTGTCAGGCGGTCCCCCATCAGAACCGACCAGTCAGGAGCCCACCGCTGCCGCAACAGCTCCACCACCGGATCCTCTTCCTCGACCTCGACCCAGGGACCTTTCCCCTTGTCGAGAACAGGGGCCCCCGCTCGGCCCTGACCCTTCGAAGAAGCCACGCCCTTGCTCGTCTCGGAGCGACCCCTCTTGGTCCTCAGCTCGAGTTGAACTTCCGAGATAACAAGGGGCAGCTCCCTCGACCTCTTTGCCGCCTCCGCCTTCTTCTTCTCGGCATTTTCCTTCTTCATGGCCAGCCGCCTTGCCTGGATCGATGCCTCATCCATACCTGCAGAAAAAACCATTAAGAGCAATGAGCAAGAAAGCAAGAAAGGACCCAGAGAAAAGGAACAACTACATACGCATAACAGCTGGGCTCAGTCCAGCGCTCGCCAGAGTGGTCTCCGTCACCTCCGTCCAATCAATACTAGGTGACTGGCGGAGGCGCTCGACAAACCCCCATTCATCTGCCGACAGATCCCCCTGCCTCGGCGGTGGGTGGCTCGGCTTGGAGTGGTTCCATCGAGTAGGAATGTCCCATGGCTCTTCACTCCGGATCACCAAATACTTCTCCTTCCATCCCTTGATGGAATCTGGGTGGTGGCGAACGACCTTCCCCCCACTCCGGGGAGAGATATAGTATACACCCTCGGCCGACGGATTGACCATCAACATTGCACGGAACACGTTCAGCCGCAGGGGTACTTGCTGCTCCTCGCACATCAGCATAAAGCAGATGATCTGCTTCCAAGAGTTCGGCCCGTACTGCATGGGCGCCAAGGAGGCCCAGTTCAACACGTCCCTAATGAACGGGTGGATTGGCAACCTCAGGCCAGAGATAAAAGCGTCCACTGGGAAGACACAGTACCAAGCTGATAAGGGATCGGTGGGACGCAGAGTAGGGCTCGGCATCAGCAGTTCGTGACCAGGCCCTATATGATACGCCAGCTGCAGAACCTCCAAATCCCCGCCCTCCAAAACGGTCGAGATCGCGTCCATCATCACCCTCCCCCGGCTCGGCGAAGAGGGTTGCACTCCGAAGAGCTCCTGGTCAGAAAGATCGTCGGGATACTGACGGAAATGCTTCGGCTGAACAGGCGAACCAGTCATCAAATTACGGAAAACAGGCGCCTTGCTCGAACCGCCGGTCCTCGACCCCGGTTTTCCTGGGGCCCTCTTCTCCTTCTTAACTCGCTCCGACGGTCCTCGACCCTGAGCGGTGGATCTCCTTACTATATTACCCTCGCCCCTCTCCTCATCGGAAGACAGCTCCAGCACGCGAATGCCGTCCGAACCCTCGCCGGTTCCCTCCGACCCACTACTCTCCACCACAAAGGGACGTCGAGTACGCGACGCCCTCGACTTGTGTACCGCTTCCCCCTCACCTACTGAGTCCTCCAAAGAAACCGAGCCAGTATGGCCCACAACGGGCACCGACCCCTCCTCGAGCATGGGCTCTTCCCACGACGTCGACGGAGAGTCAGGCTTTACTTCCCCCCTGGACGACAACGCCGACGAACCGGACTGAGCCCTATCCATCTGTGCCTAAAGATAAAACAAACTTACCAAACTAACCTGGGACCGCTTCGGGAGGGCGAACCGAGTACGGCAAACTGCAAGAACAATCGCTGAAGGGTTGGGAGATTTTTTGAAGAAAGAAGCAGCAAGATTGAAGTGGGCGAAAGGGAAAAAGGGGGAATACTTATATAAGGGAAGAACGGCTCCTCGACTTCCGCGATTACTGTTCACTGATTGACGCACAACTGCCGCCTGGAAAATCGCGCCGCGTCCTCGAAACCTGTGCGGGGGACGTCATCAGACGCCAGACTGACGGCCTAACTCTGGGGTCGGGTCGGGTGGGATGCACGACGGAGAAAACATTTTTTTTTTAAAGTTTAAGGCGCCGCCATATGACAGACGCCCTGGGCTCCAGCGTCCGACCAGTTCCCCTCTCACCCTCGAGCAGCCCGGGACTTACAGCCTCGGCAGCCGAAACCCCGAACTGTTCGAGGGTGGAACAGAAACCGCCATCGCCTACAGCCCTATCAAGACGGACTGACCGACCCCCGACGGGAGGTGGCCCCCCCATCCGAGGCCCTTCAGCCCCAAGGCCGGTATACGGTGGGTGCGTCTTTTCGTCTGGATCTCTCCCGGGCCAAACCTCCATGACAGGGCAGTCTGACCCGAAAAGGGATCCAGACGGCAAAACCACCACTAAACCGAAGCTCCTCTTCCCACAGCACGGATCTCGGCCGTCACCCCTCTCGCCCTGATCTCCCGTAGATCTGGCCACCATATCAAGGTCCATCAGATCCAAGAGAAGATCAGGGCGGCAGAGTAACCACCTCTCCGACGCTACTAGGGTCGAAAATATTAGCCAAAGACAGGCATCCGCCGAAGCAGACACCTCTGAGAGCCAATGGGCCACCCCTGTTTTGATCATACCTACAATGGAGGGGAGAGGTATTTATAACCTCCCCCAGGGACTAACCGTTGAGGCGCAGGGAAGGTCAATCAACGGAAAACCATGCACCATCTACATTTATTAGGCGGTGCCATTAAATGCCCCTAGGAAATTGGACCAACACACCATTCTCGGAGAGCCTTCAACACTCCGCACGAATGGTGGGATATCCCCGCTCAATCACTCTGGGGTGCCAACCGATCGCCATCCCCCTTGTTAGCCCGAAATCCCTCGGCCAGCTCGGGGTCAGGTCTAGCACCAGGGTAGTCTTCTCAGGAAGGCTTCACGGCTCGCCATCGCCCTTGCCTTCCAGTAATCCCTCGCCAAGCTCGAGGTCAGGTCTGGCACCAGGGAGGTCTTCTCAGGAAGGCCAACGGCTCGCCACCCCCTTTGTTGGCCCATAATCCCTCGATCAGCTCGAGGTCGGGTCCAGCACCAGGGGAGTCTTCTCAGGAAGGCTTCACGGCTCGCCATCGCCCTTGCCTTCCAGTAATCCCTCGCCAAGCTCGAGGTCAGGTCTGGCACCAGGGAGGTCTTCTCAGGAAGGCCAACGGCTCGCCACCCCCCTTGTTGGCCCATAATCCCTCGATCAGCTCGAGGTCGGGTCCAGCACCAGGGGAGTCTTCTCAGGAAGGCTTCACGGCTCGCCATCGCCCTTGCCTTCCAGTAATCCCTCGCCAAGCTCGAGGTCAGGTCTGGCACCAGGGAGGTCTTCTCAGGAAGGCCAACGGCTCGCCACCCCCCTTGTTGGCCCATAAATCCCTCGATCAGCTCGAGGTCGGGTCCGGCACCAGGGGAGTCTTCTCAGGAAGGCTTCACGGCTCGCCATCGCCCTTGCCTTCCAGTAATCCCTCGCCAAGCTCGAGGTCAGGTCTGGCACCAGGGAGGTCTTCTCAGGAAGGCCAACGGCTCGCCACCCCCCTTGTTGGCCCATAATCCCTCGATCAGCTCGAGGTCGGGTCCGGCACCAGGGGAGTCTTCTCAGGAAGGCTTCACGGCTCGCCATCGCCCTTGCCTTCCAGTAATCCCTCGCCACGCTCGAGGTCAGGTCTGGCACCAGGGTGGTCTTCTCAGGAAGGCCAACGGCTCGCCACCCCCCTTGTTGGCCCATAATCCCTCGACCGGCTCGGGGTCGGGTCTGGCACCAGGGTACTCTTCTCACGAAGATCCAGTGACTCACCATCCCATTTCTACAAACATGAGCACTCCTCCACGGCTAGCTCCCGCACCCCCTGCAGGAGTGGGGGGCTTGTGTGACAGTGTAAAAATGGCCTGAGGCCCAACCAGGGCCCAATACAATTCCTACTCAGAAAAGCAAAAATAACAACCTGGTTCGGCTCCGGGTCACTTCAGGGTCGGCGCCGAACCTCGTGTTTGCCCTCACAGTGCCGGCCTCCTCGTACTGACGAGCCTCAGTACCCCCCGGAGTCCGATCCGGAGCAGTCCCTCAGGCCGTCCCCCCTCTCTGGCGGGGCAGAAGGATGACCTGGCGCAGCCTAGGCCCTCCGATTCCCCCCAGAGGCACAGAGGGCTCACGATGGGCCACGTCAGCTCCAAATACCGCCAAGGGTTTCGCCACGTCAGCCCTATACCACTCCTGGTATCGCCACGTCCGCCCTAAACCCCCTGGGCCTTCTGCCACGTCAGGCCCATGGGCTTTCGGATCCAAACCCGGCCCCCAAGTGGAACCAAACCCGGTTGGGATTCTCTATAAATACTAGACCCACACCCACCTTTTTGAGGTAATCAATCTTTTGCCACTTAAATATACCTAGTTATTGCTACTCTCTCACAGAGACTGACTATAGCGTCGGAGGGTCCGCCACCGGGACAAACCCCGGTGTTTCAGGACCGTCTGCAGGTACACAAGACCTCGGATCCGACCCTTCCGATCCGAGCCCAACCTTCAACATCTTTCCGAGCTCATCGTAGGTCCCAGAAGGTCAACTGAAGGTCGGCAGACGAGCGGCAATCTCCTTCAATACAAATCGAGTTCGAACTCACACCTGGTGCTTCCACACGTTTCTCAGAAATAAACAGCATCATAAATAAACAATTGATTATGTGGCATACATGTGATTGGACAATCTTTAAAATGGTTAGTTGTCCAATGTATCACATACATGCCACATAATCAATTGCTCATTTACTAAATGAGCAAGCTGCTCATATCCCTTTTACCCTTAATATAATTACAAATTACAGATTGTTTATAAATGATAACCCCAACTCTTCCATTATAATATACTAGTATCATGCACGTGCGATGCACGTGGAGGAGAATGAAAAAGGACCAAAAAAAACACGTGTGCGATGCACGTGGAGGGGAATGAAAAAGGACAAAAAAAAGCACGTGCGATGCACGGATTTGCTCACAAACAAATTAGGATTTGTTTGTTTGGAACCCCATCTCTCCCATTATAATATAGATAGATAAGAGTATGGAAATTGTGACTAGAATATTAAATTAAAAATCTGAAAAGTACACTCATAATACCATGGAAAAAATGCACATTTGTATGATAACGTGGAGGACTCTTCCGGCTTTTGGTTTTGGCCGGCTATATTTATGATTATAGATATAAATACATACAGAGTGTCCTCAAATTAGTGACACATCTTGACACTGATAGCTAGCATTCTTTTTAGCTTATGCTCTAATCTTTTAGATAACTAGTACATAATCTCAAAGTCAAAGTCGTACACCTGTATTATATTTTTGCCTTAATTAGATAAATTATCTATCTATCTATCTATAATCTCTTAGAGCATCTGTAATCGTTATTGTCAAATTTTGACAAATTTGATTTATAGCAAATAATAAAATAGGTTTCATGGTAGTCATTCGGAGCTAAAATTTGGCCGTACGGTAAATTATCTTCCATTTGACGTTTTTTAAAAAAAATAAACAAACACAACAATAGTGACATTTTAAAAAAACCTTTAAAAAAAACAATTTAAAAACGTGTACCTGAATGTTGAATGCATGAAGATAGTGACATTTTGTCTTTAGTGAAATAGTGTTGGACGGTAGATAATCTACCGTCTTTCACTTTTTTTTTAATTTTTTTAAAAAAAATTTAATTAATGGGGCGATAATTAATTTTTCGTCCAACGATTTCGTCGTTTGCGAATTTGAAGAGACGATGTATCGTCTCTCGTCGGACGTTTCAAACGAAAAATAATCTTTCTTCTCATTTAACGGACGAAAGATTATCTTTCGTTAGCTATAATTTGGCAAAAGCCAAATCGTCTGCTATATTTGGCCAGCGACTGTTCACGCACGACCCAAATTTTGGGTAAATGGCCAACGACTACAGCGTGTTTTTTTCCATTTTTTCCCAAAAATTGGGTAATTGGCAAACGACTACAGATGCTCTTATCTCTAATATTATAATGGAAGAGTTGGGGTTGTCATTTGTAGACATTCAACCATCTAATCACAACCATTCATTCTTAAGTGAGAGTTATTTTAACCAGTTATTTGTAAATCTATCAACTTACGTGCATCGCCTATACATAACTAATATAAAGGAGACCAGACTATGTCGGAATTTTTACTTTTAAAAAAATATATTTATTAAGTTGTGCATCGCACGTATAAATTGCTAGTTATTATAATAGGAGAGTTTGAGTTGTCATTTATAAATCTACCAACCTACGTGTATTATCTGTATATAACTAATATAAAAGAGGTCTCATACTCTAGGCCAGACTACGTTTAAATTTTTACTTAAAAAATATATATATTTATTAAGACGTGCATCGCATGGGTAAATTACTAGTAATAACAATTATAATGGGAAAGTTGGAGTTGTTGTAAATCTAACAACTTACGTGCATTACATGTGCATAACTAATATAAAAAAAAGTCTTCGAGGCCAAACTAAATTAGAATTTTATTTTTCAAAAAATTATTTATTAAGACGTGCATCGCACGTGTAAATTACTAGTATAAATTAATGATAATCATTGAATACTTTTTTTTGATGAATTATAATCATTGAATACTAAAACCTCATTTGAGAGGGTAGGTATGCGAAGATATGTGGAGGATCTTAGATACCTCTAGTCATCTCTACCTAGTGTCTTTTTTTTATTTTTAAAATAGACAAATATGAAGTATAACCACCATATTTCATTAAAGAGAGTTTAACAAAATAAATCCAGAACAATGGGTTAAAGTACTAGAGCTACAAAACAGTAAATAAAACATAAAACCTCCAAAAAACCTTTTGAGGGTGGGACCAATCCAAAACTTAATTGGTGTTGTTTTTTTTCGGTGTGGGAGCAACAAATGATGAGTTATTGTATTAAAGTAGCAAGCTTAGATCACAGTCATCAATCTCGTATTGATGTGAGGCTAGCTTTTGATTGGATTTGTGGATCTAGTGGTGGTAGCACTGGTTGCTGGCCGCCGGAAATCTGCAATGATAACCTAAAATACCAGGATGGATCCCGACGACAGACCCTCCGACGATTTATTCAGTAACCAGAAGTAGAAAACTGAATTTAGTAGGTGTTGCCGCTGATTTTGGTGTGGGGGCAAACAGATAGTATTTGTGGATTCTTAGAAAAACTGAATAGTAAACCTGTATACCTGTTCCGTCGGGGTTTGATCGTCGCTCCCACCGTACACCTGCAAAAAGTGCGAGACACCGGGGTTGTTCCCGGCGACGCACCCTCCGACGCTCAATTCAGTAATCTGGAAGACTATGAGAGAGCGCAAAAACTGGTGAAAGATTGATTACCTCTTAATGGAGATGGATGGAGGTATTTATAGGCATCTTAGGGAACAGATTAGGAATGTGATTCCCGTGATCTGATAAGGAATATTCTCCTTGTAAACAGATTAGGAATGTAATCCCTAATCCCCAGTGAAAGGATAGATATGAATCAGGGCCGTTAATTAATATTAATCAGAAACCCTAATTCTATCCCGCTGGACCGGGTTTATTGCGGGTTGAAACCCGTACCCAGTTGAGGTGGATCCGTTCGCGGGTTAACGGTTCTTTAGGGAGGAGAACCAGTACCCGCTTCAGACCCGTTAGAAAGTGAAATTACCGTTTTACCCCTAGGCTTCAAGATTCGTGCCTGATTTGGACGGTCCCGATTAAACCCCATTTCTAGCCATATCACGAGCCCCCCACTCCCGAAGGCTGAGCTTGACCAGCCTTTGAGGAGTAGTTTTATTGTTCTAATGGCTAGAGGAGTTGTATCGGAGCCCAAATGGGAGGTTTTGAATCTTGAAGGAGGTGGTTTGGTGATTTTTCAAGTAGATCGAACTCTAAGTCGCTCTAGAGCCTCTTGTTGGAATATCCTCTTGACTTAAGAAAGTGTCGATTCGACGTCCTGGGGTTTTGGAAGATTATTTTTGGGCAACAATTGTTTGTTTGGGAGTGAGAAGATACTCCCCAACTTTATAATTGCTTTCCAGGAGTTCTTCCTTATCTTTTCGAATTTTTTAATTGTTTTTTGGCACAATGGCTTGGCCGTTATCCTTCGTTGAGGGGCATATACATTTGTATCACGCTTCCGACCCCCTCTAGAGCTCGCTGGCTAGGGGGCCGAGGTCCGTATGCAGTTCGGCGCGTTTTTCCGAAGAGGAGAGCGAGTTCGGCGTAGTCGTGAGTACTGGGAGGGAGTTCGTCATGGCGCGAGGTCCAATCTTTCCCCGTAACGAGGTCGGTGCCAAGAACGCTCGGCAGTAGGTGCCGAACTCGAATTTTCCCCATAACGAGGTCGGTGCCAAGAACGCTCGGCAGTGGGTGCCGAACTCGAATCTTTCCCCATAACGAGGTCGGTGTCAAGAACGCTCGGCAGTGGGTGCCGAACTTGAATTTTTTCCCATAACGAGGTCGGTGTCAAGAACGCTCGGCAGTGGGTGCCGAACTCGAATTTTTCCCCATAACGAGGTCGGTGTCAAGAACGCTCGGCAGTGGGTGCCGAACTCGAATTTTTTCCCATAACGAGGTCGATGTCAAGAACGCTCGGCAGTGGGTGCCGAACTCGAGTTTTCCCCCGTAACAGGGTCGGTGTCAAGAACGCTCGGTAGCTGGTGCCGAGCTTAATTTTTCCCCCGTAACAGGGTTGGTTCCACGAACGCTCGGCAGTGGTGCCGAACTCGAATTTTTCCCCATAACGAGGTCGGTGTCAAGAACGCTCGGCAGTGGGTGCCGAACTCGAATTTTCCCCCGTAACAGGGTCGGTTCCACGAACGCTCGGCAGTGGTGCCGAACTCGAATTTTTCCCCATAACGAGGTCGGTGTCAAGAACGCTCGGCAGTGGGTGCCGAACTCGAATTTTCCCCCGTAACGGGGTCGGTGTCAAGAACGCTCGGCAGCTGGTGCCGAGCTTGATTTTTCCCCCGTAACAGGGTCGGTGTCAAGAACGCTCGGCAGTGGGTGCCGAACTCGAATTTTCCCCCGTAACGGGGTCGGTGTCAAGAACGCTCGGCAGCTGGTGCCGAGCTTGATTTTTCCCCCCGTAACAGGGTCGGTTCCACGAACGCTCGGCAGTGGGTGCCGAACTTGAATTTTTCCCCATGACGAGGTCGGTGCCAAGAATGCTCGGCAGGTGGTGCCGAGCTTGATTTTTCCCCGTAACGAGGTCGGTGCCAAGAACGCTCGACAGTTGGTGCCGAGCTTGATTTTTTCCCCGTAACAGGGTCGGTGTCAAGAACGCTCGGCAGCTGGTGCCGAGCTTGATTTTTCCCCCGTAACAGGGTCGGTTCCATGAACACTCGGCAGTGGGTGCCGAACTCGAATTTTTCCCCATAACGAGGTCGGTGTCAAGAACGCTCGGCAGTTGGTGCCGAGCTTGATTTTTCCCCGTAACGAGGTCGGTTCCATGAACGCTCAGCAGCTGGTGCCGAACTTGATTTTTCCCCCGTAACGGGGTCGGTGTCAAGAACGCTCGGCAGCTGGTGCTGAGCTCCTTAACTTGTCGTTTTTCGTCATAGGAGTTTGTATCTACTGTGTGCCTTCTGAACTTCTGACAACTTCTGACAACTCTAACAGATGGGACGTTTATTAATTGCGGTGACCTCTGGGCTTCCATCAGATGGGACGCGCATTAAATGCAACTCATGATTTGGCGTGGTTAGCAAGGCGACGATTGAGGTTGCTCTGTCGTTTTGTGTAAATGGGTCGGTCGTACGGGCCCATTAACCTCGTTTGGAGCGCGCCTCTCTATAAATCCTCACCCCCCTCTCTCATTTCTCATTTCTCCTCTCTTTTGCTCAGACGGTTTCTTGTGCTCAGGCAAATTCTTCCGGTGGTCGACGTTTGATTCCGGCAAAGTTTTCCGGCGGCTATCTCTCTTAAGGTAATTTATAAATTATGTCTGTTGCTTCTATCTCCGAAGAAATCTTTTGGTCCGAGCCCTCCATTGAAGTCATCGAGGATTCGACTCCGACTCCGACCAAGGGCAAGAAGGTGTTCGGCAAGGATTCGATTGTCGAGGATCCGAAGAGGATGGAGGAGTTCGGACAACTGCCAGGGCCGTTGACAGGGCTCCATAGAGTTAGGCAGCTCCCGGAGGATCAGGCCGAGCGGATCGTCCATGGGAGGGGGAGGTCCTTCGAGGAGAACGCTGCGAGGGAGACGACGGAGGCGGACGAGGCGGCATCGATCCTATGCGAGGAGGATTTGGTAGTGATCCGGGATTCTTTTCTCATCCCGGAGGAGTACGAGCTTATGCTGCCGGGCCCCGGAGTTAGGGCCAACTCGCCGCTGCCAGTGACGATGTGTTGCTGGCCGGTCGACGCCTTCATCGGCGGGGCTCGGCTACCTCTCCACGCGTTCGCCGTTACCGTGGTGAGTTAGTTCGGGGTCAGCCCCATCCAGCTCATGCCGAACGCGTGGCGAGTGATAAATGGTTTTGTTCTCCACTGCCAGGCCGCAGGGATCGAGCCGCAGCTGAACGTGCTTCGGACGTTAAAACGGCTCCACCAAGGGAATAAGTCGGAGTACCGGTATTACTTGACTCCGAGGCACGGCGGCAGGCTCGTCATATGCCCCGACTCCATTAAGCACTGGCGAGAGAAGTGGTTGGTTGTGCGGAGTCGAGAGGCATGGCCGATCCCTTCGAACTGGATAAAAGGGGTGCCGAAGAGGACGAGGGCGATCCCGATGCTCACTGTAGAAGAAGAAGAGGCGGTTCGGATTCTCCTTGATCGGCCGAAGTATGATTGGAGGGAGCTGACGGAGGACATCCTCTACAAGGGAGGGCTCTGCCGCGTAGATCCCAGTACGCGGCTCTCGTCAAGTTTTTATTTTCCGTACTCTCTTCCTTGTTGTTTTCAATGTGTTAACCAATTTTCGCATTTGATGCAGAAACCATGGACTACGACGCAATACTGGCGCTCAGGGCAGGACTTGCAAGCAAGGCACCTAAGAAGCGCAAGAGGGTTGCGTCCAAGCTGCCCTCGACCTCGAAGGCTCCGAGGATTGCAGCCTCTGTTGAGGAGGTGGAGGTCCTCGACAGTCCGGCTGTCACCGTGGCGGGGACTTCAGCTCCAACATCTGTGGGAGAGTTCCCCATCGTCACCGCCCTCGCTATGGCGACGCCACCGCTGACGGTGGCAGGCGAGGAGCTCCTGACGGAGGAGCACAAGAGGATTCACATTCCGGACTGGCAAGTCCGGAGGCATGATGGGTTCCTCGGGAACTCGCTGGCGAGCATGTAGGCCGTCAAGCACCTCGCCACTCCGAAAGACCGAGCCTCCATGGAGGCCGGGAGAGAGGGCGACGACGTGATCGAGATCGCTCGTTCGGCGGTGTCGGTAAGCCTCGAGCTTCCTTTATTCATTGTACTCCCATAGCCCAAGTTTTTCTAACTCTCTTTGTTCTTCTTTGCTACAGATCATCGTCCACATCGGCCACCTCACCGAGAGGTTGACAGCTCTGGAGAAGGAGCTAAAGCAAGAGTCCGACCAAGCTCGGAACGAAAAAGCTTGGCTGCCGAATGAGCTCGACAAACTCCGCGTCGAGCACGAGGGCAGGTCGGCGAGGATCCAGCACCTCGAGGCCGAGGTGACGAGGTTGGAGGGCGAGCTCCTTCGTCAGAAGGAGGGGTCGGCCAAGCAGCTGGCCGAGGTTGAGGCAGCCAATGCGGCGGCTGTGAAGGCGGCAGAGGATGCGACCCTGGAGAAGGCGCAGGGGTTCCTCGCCCAGAACATGGTGAAGGCCTTCGCCGCAGCCATCGACCGGGTGTCGAAGGAGTACCCCGAGGTGGACGTCTCGGGGTGGAGGCTATTCCCCAGCCACGTCGAGGGCTTCGACCCCGAGTCTGAAGGGGAAGAGGAGGAGGAGGGGGATGACGAAGCCGACGCCGGGGCTGGGGTCACTGAAGAGGTCCCCAGTACCGCGATCACTCCGCTGGCGGTGGCGTCCCCTTCGGAGAAGTCGACCCCCACCCGAACTCGTCGCCCGGGGAAAGAGGTCGCGCCTTGATTCCGCTCCTCATTTTCTTGTTTTGTTTTTTGTTCTTTTCTTTTCACTCATTGTAACGCCTAATAGCGGACTGGCCACCGCTGCTTTTTGAAATGAATGAAAAGAAAATTGTTGTAAGTGTTGGTGTTCGGATCTTCGTCTTTCGCCCCCTTTTCGTCAAATATTCTCTTCCTATTTCGAAAGTTTCTTGTTTTTTGGAAATTTTTCAAAGTGTGGTGCTCCGACAGTGTTCGATCTTTTTGCTGATTACTTTGATCTTTTTTCAGCTCGTGGTGGTTGACCAAGATGCCGAGGCAATTCGCTCGGACGAGGAGGCTCGAGCCGAGGCCGGCCTCGGGGCGACGAGGTTGTGTCTGGCCAAGTGCCGAGAGCGGCTGTATGAAGTCGAGCTCGGGTTGCGCCGAGCCGAAAGCGAGCGGAACCATCTTCAGCTCGTCCTCGGCCGGCGAGGCATCGAAATTCGTCGTCTGGAGAGCCGAATCGCTGACATGACTCCCACAGGAGAAGGTGACTTTTCGCCAACTGCTTTCAGTAATGAGATTCGGATTCAATGCATCCGTCATAACTTGTCCAAAATAACAGCGGAGAGGGACGACTTGCTTTCCGAGATACAGCATCTGCACTCCATAGAGATGAAGCTTCGGAGGGAGGGCGAGGGGCTAACGGCCGAAGTGGCCAAGTTGACGACCGAACGGGTCCAGTTGGCAGTCGAGGTCGAAGCGCTGAAGAGAGCAACGGTGGATAAAAGCATCGAGGTCACCCACCTTCGGCGCCTCATAGCCAGTCGATCAGGAGTTCCGGACTTCGCGATACCCCCTCGTTTCGAAGTTAACGTCAAAGACGACTCGTTGCGTGATCGGATCTCGGAGTTGGAGGCGGAAGTGGCTCGTCTTAAGCCGCATTCGGGACCAATCAACGTCCGAAGCACGTCGTGCACTCGCGCGGAGAGTGATCGGGGCATTACCTTCTACGAGATGGCGACCCGTCAGCGGATCGGCCATCCTAGTTAGGGGAAAGCGCAGAGCTCGGTAGCGATTTCATCGAGCGGAGCATCCGTCGGAGTGGCTACTAGAAGCGGCGCCGAGGATACGTCTCAATTCGCTGGCTTGGGGTCGCGCTCCGGAGACAAGCGTCGTCACTCTCGAATGTCTTTGAAGCGGAACGCCCCGGCTCCAAAAAAGTGCTGAAGACGTCGACTCCGAGAGCCTTTGTATATTTTTTTTTTAGCTAAGTGTAATAAGTCGGCATTGTAACTTTTTCTTTAACGACTTGTAATTCTGCTGTGTCCGTCCTTGTACCGCATCCGGTTCATTAATAAAATGTTGTTGCCGACCTTGTGTGTTCTTTGCTTTCGCAACTGTCGTTTGCTGTGCCGGGGCTTCTAAGTCGGCTGCTAGCTCGCTTGTCGATCGGTGAGGTGAGTGTTCGGCCAGTGGTGCCGAGCATTGTCTCCGATGCCCGATCATGCAGCATTGTGAAGTGAGTTGAGCGGCGAGCCCCCAAAGCGGATCGTTGCTAGCGGTTTGGCAGTTATGGGAGCGATCCCAAATGGCGAACTCTTTCTAGCCTGCTTAGAAGTGATCATGCGGAGTATGACCGAGCCAGGTGTCGGGCTCCGAACCGTCGTTGAGTTAGCTTACCGGGGGCGAACCACCTTTGGCTTGCTAAATTTTGTTGCAATTGTGTTAGCCGGGGTAGGCTTGAAATGAACTGCGAGGCGAGTGCTTGCTTCGGCCTGCATGCTCTAGCCAGGGTTCCGAATCTCGCTCGGCATATTCCGAAGCACTTTCCGATTTGGGGCGTGGGCGCTCGGTTGTTCGAGCGTCGTCCTGAAAAGACGGGAGCAGACTTCCAATAGCATTAAGTGATGCTCCGGGATCTGTGGGGGCGTTCCACCTTCCCGAGGGCGTCGAGAGTAGGGCCCCTTAATAAATACACGGCGCTTCAGTTCCCAAGGGACATAATGACAGTCTTGCGTGCTTCAATTCCCTAGGCGTGACTGTTGGGCTCCCGAGGTTCATAATGATACTCTTGGGGGATGGCTATAAGTACCACAGCCCCCCCTTGCAATTCCAGTCATTGCAGTCTTGAACCCTAGTGGCATCGATGGTGTCTGCCCTTGGGCGGATGCCAGCTTTGTGAAAAATTTTCGTCTCGAGAGGTTCGGAAGGGTGGCCACACTACTGCCTTGTTCTTTTCCCGTTCCTGACGGCCTCGACGTGGGTGTTAGGGAAGGGGGAGGACAAGGCAAAAGTGTTGGCGATCGTAGTCCGGACCCGAGGGAAAGATTCTTCAGGAGGATGGGTCGCCGTTCTTCAACCGTGATCTTCTCCCGATTCTGACGACTCCGATGCGGAGGTCAGGATCGGGGGAGATCCCGGTAGAAGAGGTGGTGACCAGAGTCCGGAACCGAGGGGAGGTCGCTTCGGGGGGATAGGTGGTCGCTCTTCCACCATGATCTTCTCCTGACTCTGACGGCTCCAATGCGGGTGTCAGGGTTAGGGGAGATCATGGTGGATGAGGTGATGGCCAAAGTCCGGAACCGAGGTGGAGGTCCCCTAAAACCTTAATCTAAACTTCCTCTTGAGGGTAGGTTCTTGCTTGGTGCAGGTCGGCGGCGCTCATACAGCTCGACGGCCGAAGCGATCGTGGCTGAAGGTTGGTTCGAATCACCCTTCGCTCAGTGTTTAGTGTCGAGTGAGTCGGGGGTTGTCAGAGCTGTAGCTCCGAACCATTGGCGAACTACCTTTAGCTCGCTTAGGAGTGAACTTGCGAGGTATGATCGAGCCAAGTGCAGGATTCCGAACCATCTGTAAAAGAGTTCGACGGCTGTGGGAGCAATTCCGAATGGCGAACTACCTCTAGTTCGCTTAGAAGCGAACTTGCGAAGTACAATCGAACCAAGTGTTGGACTCCGAACCATCGGTGAAATTGTTCAATGGCTGTGGGAGCAATTCCGAATGGTGAACTACCTCTAGTTCGCTTAGAAGCGAACTTGCGAAGTAGAATCGAGCCAAGTGTTGGACTCCGAACCATCGGTAAAATTGTTCAACGGCTGTGGGAGCAATTCCGAATGGCGAACTACCTCTAGTTCGCTTAGAAGCGAACTTGCAAAGTAGAATCGAGCCAAGTGTTGGACTCCGAACCATCGGTGAAATTGTTCAATGGCTGTGGGAGCAATTCCGAATGGCGAACTACCTCTAGTTCGCTTAGAAGCGAACTTGCGAAGTAGAATCGAGTCAAGTGTTGGACTCCGAACCATCGGTAAAATTGTTCAACGGCTGTGGGAGCAATTCCGAATGGCGAACTACCTCTAGTTCGCTTAGAAGCGAACTTGCGAAGTAGAATCGAGCCAAGTGTTGGACTCCGAACCATCGGTGAAATTGTTCAACGGCTGTGGGAGCAATTCCAAATGGCGAACTACCTCTAGTTCGTTTAGAAGCGAACTTGCGAAGTAGAATCGAACCAAGTGTTGGACTCCGAACCATCGGTAGAGTGAAGAGTTAAAAGCAGAGAGATGTAAACAGTAGCAAAAATATGGAAAAACTTTATTTATTAATACCCAATGATCGGCTACTTCTAAAGTTGCTAGCCGTTATTACAAGGAAAAAATAAAAGAAAACCACTACGAAAGAAAATTACTACAAGTATCAGGAAAGGAATGGTACAACATCTCGAATCACTTAGAGAGGTGTTGTTGCTTTCTCTTGGTATTTTAAGAGATGGTCGGCATTCCAAGTCCTGGGAATCTCCTTGCCTTCGAGATCTTCTAGTCGGTATGTGCCGGGGCGGATTTCTTTAGAAATCTTGTAAGGTCCCTCCCAGTTCGGAGCCAATTTGCTTTTCTGATTAGGGAACGAGATGGCCAACTTTCGGAGGACTAGGTCCCCTTCTTTGAGGTCCGTTGGGCGGACTCTTTTGTTGTATGCTAGCTCGATCCTTCGTCGATAAGTTTGCTGGCGTATGGCAGCTCTCTCTCGGATCTCGTCTATCAGATCTAGACTTGCTTTGAGCTCTCTAGCGTTCTGTTCTTCTTCAAAAGCTATCAAACGAGGAGAGGATATCCCAACTTCTAGGGGGATGATGGCCTCGGACCCATAGGTGAGATTGAATGGGCTCTCTCCCGTTGGGGTCCGCTTTGTGGTGCGGTAGTTCCAGAGCACGTTGGGAAGCTGATCGACCCACAGGCCTTTGGAACACTTGTCTAACCTTTTCTTGATGCCGGATAGGACCTGTCGGTTGGCATTTTCGGCCTGGCCATTTGACTGAGGATGAGAGACGGAGGAGAATCGGTGTTGTATGGCGAGGTCTTCACATAAAGCTCGGAAGGCAGCCCCAGTGAACTGCGTTCCGTTATCTGTAATTAGGACCCTGGGGACGCCAAATCGGCAGATCACGCTCTTCCAGAAGAATTGAACGACCTTGTTTTCAGTGATCGTGGCCAAGGGCTCGGCCTCTATCCATTTCAAGAAATAGTCGATTGCAACGACTAGGAACTTGAGCTGTCCGGGGGCTGGCGGAAACGGCCCAAGCAAATTCATCCCCCACATTGCGAATGGGACCGGACTTGATAGGGAGGTGAGTGGTGCTTGAGGAAGGCGTCGGATGTCGGAATATTTCTGACAGGAGCTGTATTGCCGAACGTGTCGTTCGGCGTCCCGTAGGAGAGTGGCCAAAAATACCCGTAGTTCAATACTTTGCATGCCAGGGCTCTGGAACCTGAATGGGCCCCACCGATGCCCTCATGAAGTTCCTGCAGGGCGTAGTCTGCTTGCTCGGGGGAGAGGCACCTCAGGTAGGGGCGTCCGTCCACCTGGGCGAAGGAGCGTTTATACAGGGTGCCTCCGATTAGTGTGTAACGCTCGGCTCGGGTCCTTACCCTTCGTGCTTCCTTTGGATCCTCGGGAAGGAGTCCATCCCTTAAAAATTCGACGAGGGGTTTCATCCAATTGTCTTCAAGGAGGACAGGGAATGTTTCAACGGAGTCAAGTGTATCGTCCTCTATGCTCGGCTTCAGGAGGACTTCTATCAAAACAGTCTGTTCGAGGCCTTGAAGGGAAGAGGAGGCTAATTTGGATAGGGCGTCGGCCTGAGCATTTTCTTCTCTGGGGATCCTTTGGATAAGGGCCTCTTCAAACAGTGCCATGAGGCTTTTGACTTTAGCCAAGTATTTAACCATCTTATCATCGCGGGCTTCATACTCGCCGAGGACCTGATTGACGACCAACTGAGAGTCGCTAAAGATCCGCAGGCGTTGTGCCCCTGCATTTCGGGCCATTCCAAGACCGGCTATTAGCGCCTCGTATTCATCTTTGTTGTTCGAGGCTTTGAAGTTTATACAGAGGGAGTATTGAAGGATGAAGTCATCTGGACCTGCCAGAATGACCCCTGCCCCGCTTCCCTCATTGCACGAGGATCCGTCTACATAAACCGACCAGACGGGTGGTCCCTTCACTGTTTGGCTGGACTTGGGGATAGTAGTCTCAACTATGAATTCGGCTAGCGCCTGAGCCTTGATCGCGGTCCGAGGCTGATAAGTTATATCGTGTTGGCTCAGCTCGATCGACCACTTCATAAGGCGACCCGAAGTCTCGGGCTTGTGAAGAACCTGTTTCAGCGGCTGGTCGGTAAGAATGACCACCGAATGGGACTGAAAGTAGGGGCGAAGCTTTCTCGCGGCCATCACCAGGGCATAGGCCATTTTCTCTATCTTCGGGTACCGGAGTTCGGCATCCCGAAGCACTTTACTGACATAGTAGATGGGCTTCTGAGCCCGCTCTTCTTCCCTCACTAAGACTGCACTGAAGGTCTGCTCGGAGGCTGCCAGGTAGAGGTAGAGGGGTTCGCCAGGGATCGGTTTGCTGAGGAGAGGGGGATTGACGAGGTAAGCCTTGAGCTGGTCGAAGGACTCCTGTTGTTGCTGCCCCCATTCGAATCCTTTAGCCCCCCTGAGGGCCTTGAAGAAGGGGAGGCACTTTTCCCCGGACTTTGAGAGAAAGCACCCTATGGCGGCGAGGCGGCCTGTTAATCTCTGAACTTCTTTAACATTTCTAGGAGGGGCCATGTCCAATATGGCCTTGATCTTCTCCGGGTTTGCTTCAATTCCTCGTTGGCTAACCATGAAGCCGAGGAACTTCCCTGATGAGACACTGAATGCACACTTGTTTGGGTTGAGTCTCATATTGTGCTTTCTCAAAACGTCAAATGCTTCTTGGAGGTCGGTCACATGATCAACGCCTCGGATGCTTTTCACAAGCATGTCGTCGATGTACACTTCCATGTTCCGGCCGATCTGGGCCTGGAACACCTTGTTGACGAGGCGTTGGTATGTTGCACCTGCATTCTTGAGGCCGAACGACATGACTCTGTAGCAATAGAGGCCTTGGTCGGTCACAAACGACGTCTTTGGGATATCCGGGGGGAACATCCGGATCTGATTGTAGCCTGAAAAGGTGTCCATGAAGCTGAGGAGCTCATGTCCCGAGGTTGCGTCAATAAGAGTGTCAATACTCGGAAGAGGGAAGGAGTCCTTGGGGCAAGCCTTGTTTAGGTCAGTGAAATCAATACAAATCCTCCAAGTCCCATTGGACTTCTTCACCATTACTACATTCGATAGCCACTCCGGGTAGTTCACCTCCTGTATGAATCGGGCCTTCAAGAGCTTGTCTACCTCCTCTTTTATAGCGAGCTGTCGCTCGGGGGCGAACTTGCGCCTCTTCTGCTGAACCGGTTTGGACCCCGGATCAACGCTTAGGCGGTGGACTAAGAGCTCTTCGGAGATACCGAGCATATCTGCAGCTGACCAAGCGAAGAGGTCTTGGTTCCTTCGGATGCATTATACAATGTCTGAGCATAGGGCGGACGGGAGGGTCTTGCTAACAAAGAACTTGCGGTCCGGCTCTTGCTCAGAGAAGAGCACTTCCTCCAATTCGTCCACTGGCTCGGAGGTCGGCCGAGCTGTATCTTGTGGGATTTCCAGAGTTTCTAAGGAGAGGACAGGTCCGAGGGTAGAGGTCGTGTAGCATTTTCTGGCCGTTTCCTGATTGCCCCTTACTTCCCCGACCCCGGACCGGGTGGGAAATTTCATCTTAAGATGGTATGCTGAGGGGACGGCTTCCAGAGCTGCAAGGCCGGGCCGACCCAATATGACGTTGTAGGCGGCAGGGACATCCACCACCATGAAGTCCATTGGCTCCATTCGGGTGGTAGGAGTTTGGCCGGCGTTTACATCGAGGGTGATCACCCCTTCTATAGTCACCGGCACTCCCGTGAACCCATGGAGAGTGTAGCCGGCGGGCTTGAGTCTATCTCGGGAGAGCTTTAGGCCTCTAAAAGCGGCGAGGAAGAGGATGTTGACGGAGCTACCGTTGTCTACTAAGATCCTCTCCACTTTGAAGTTTGCCATGTGGAGACTGATGACGAGTGCGTCACAATG
The DNA here is from genome assembly GCA_017893485.1 of Hemerocallis citrina. Taxonomy (NCBI): domain Eukaryota; kingdom Viridiplantae; phylum Streptophyta; class Magnoliopsida; order Asparagales; family Asphodelaceae; genus Hemerocallis; species Hemerocallis citrina. The sequence continues at coordinate 41,750,070 of CM030364.1, forward strand.
AGGGGTGCGGACACCTTCAAGATCTTCGTCGGAGAATGTGACGGGCACTCCGAGGCCTTTGGGAGGAGGGGTGGTTCGAACTGAGTTGACTTCTCTTATAAATGCCTTCCGAGAAGAGTTTGAGGAGCCCCCCATTGGGCCCCCATGAATGAGGTGGAGGACTCGCTCTTCCTCGAAGTCAGGCGTCTCTTCTCGTTCCGGACGCTTGTTAGCCCCCCGAGGCGGGGGAGGAAGTTCGGCTCGGTCCTTTCTTATAAACCTGGTCAGCTGCCCCCTCTGGATAAGGGCTTCGATCTCGTTCTTTAAGGCGCGACAATCGTTGGTGTCATGCCCATGGTCCCGGTGATAACGACACCATTTCTCTTTATCTCTTTTCTTGGTGGGGGTGTTCATCCTCGGAGCAGGAGGTATGATCCCTTCCTTTTCGACTTCCATCAGAATAGTCGAGACGTTAGGGGTGAGGGGAGTGAACTTCTCGAATCTGGGGAGAGGTCGGCGCTGGCCGGCATTATCCTTCTGGAGCTTCTTGGCTCCTTCCTCTTCCGTTCCCTTTCTCTTAAACCCGGAGGAAGACCCCTCCCAGTTGGGTCGCTGCTCGGCCTCTTCGGCCCGGATGTACTTTTCACTGCGAAGGAGGAGGTCGGAAAAGTTCTGTGGAGGCTTCTTAGCGAGGGAGGAGCGGAGGTTGGAATTGAGGACGTTAGATTGAAATGCTGACGTAGCGACTGACTGGTCGAGGGATGCTATGGACCTGGCTTCTGCTGTGAACCTCTTCACATAGTCTCTCAATTTCTCCCCCTTCTTCTGGTGGAGGTGTAATAGGGAGATGCTGGTCTTCTCAGCCCTACGGCTGCTTACGAAATGAGTGACGAAAAGGGTCTCGAACTGCTCGAAGGAAAATATTAAGGAGGGGGCAAGGCGAGAGTACCATTCTCGAGCTGGGCCCTTGAGAGTTGCGGGGAAGGTTTTGCAGAGGAGAGCATCGGAAGCTTGATGGAGGAGCATCAAGGTCTTAAAGCTTTCGATGTGGTCGACTGGGTCGGTCTCCCCGGTGTAAATCTCAAATTGGGGAGGTTTGAAGCCGAACGGCACAGGTGCATCCACAATGGTTCGGGAGAAAGGGGGTCGGCTAGGACATAGGGTCTTCCCCCTAAGCTCCTATTCTCGGTCTGTCTGACCCAGGTGCCTCTCTACTTCATGAAGACGGCGGTACATGGTGTCGTCCCTCCGACGGTAATCAGCCGAGCCTCTAGACTCGTCTTAGTACGAGGGAGAGCGAGGGCTACGGCGATGGTAACTTCGGGAGCGACGAGGACTTGGGGTACGTCGGGAGTTGCTAGGAGCAGGACGAGGACATGGGGACAGTTGGCGAGGGCTCCGGACCGGAGGAGGAGATGGAACCTTGGGTGCATTGGTGTTGGGACGGAGATTGAGAGCTTGTAGGATGGTCGCTTGGAACTGCTGGAACTCGGCACGTGTGATGGGTGCCTCATTGTTCCTGGGCTGTTGCCGACCTGCAGGGGAGTGTGGCCTTCTTCGATAGTGCTCGGGGGATTCTTTCCGACCCCTTCGGTTGGAAGACCTTCTATACTCCTAATGGCGAGGGTACCGCTCGTCTGGACGGTGTTGGCGGGAGGTTCCCTCTCGGGCCCGCTTCTCATCCAGATGGTGGCGAAGGTCGTCATCTTTCTGGCGGTTGAGGGCGGCATTATGGCGACCAGAGGCTCGGGGATGATGGGAGGCCATAGAGTCAGTAGAGGCGTTGTGGATGGAGACGTGTTCATGGTGAAGAGGCTGTTTTTGAGGGTTAGGACCCTTTGGAGGTGGCTGATTTGGAGGAGGAAGGTCCTGTTGGAGTGGGTCCTCTGCTTGAGGAGGAAGCTGTCCCTGCTGTTGGGTAGGCTGGACGGGAATTTCTTACTGCTGATCGGGGTTGGGTCCTCTGTTGGACCCCCTTGATCTGACTTTCCTGGGAGGCATGGCTGGAGAAGATCTGTTCACCGGGAAGAGGAGAGGTTTCTATTTGTTAGTTTTCCACAGACGGCGCCAATATGTTGCCGCTGATTTTGGTGTGGGGGCAAACAGATAGTATTTGTGGATTCTTAGGGAAACTGAATAGTAAACCTGTATACCTGTTCTGTCGGGGTTTGATCGTCGCTCCCGCCGTACACCTGCAAAAAGTGCGAGACACCGGGGTTGTTCCCGGCGACGCACCCTCCGACGCTCAAGTCAGTAATCTGGAAGACTATGAGAGAGCGCAAAAACTGGTGAAAGATTGATTACCTCTTAATGGAGATGGATGGGGGGTATTTATAGGCGTCTTAGAGAACAGATTAAGAATGTGATTCCCGTGATCTGATAAGGAATATTCTCCTTGTAAACAGATTAGGAATGTAATCCCTAATTCCCAGTGAAAGGATAGATATGAATCAGGGCCGTTGATTAATATTAATCAGAAACCCTAATTCTATCCCGCTGGACCGGGTTTATTGTGGGTTGAAACCCGCACCCAGTTGAGGTGGATCCGTTCGCGGGTTAACGGTTCTTTAGGGAGGAGAACCAGTACCCGCTTCAGACCCGTTAGAAAGTGAAATTACCGTTTTACCCCTAGGCTTCAAGATTCGTGCCTGATTTGGACGGTCCCGATTAAACCCCATTTCTAGCCATATCAGTAGGCGAAATCTTGATTACCTAGTAATTGAGGAGAGTGGTCTGTATTTATAGGCACGTGGAAGAGCAGTTAGGGAATGTTTTCTTAACTGATTTGAATAAATCCCTTTAATTCTGATTCTGAACTGTTAATTACCCCCCTAATTATTAGGGGATTTGATTATCTAACCATAAATAGTTGGTTAATCTCCCCTATTTGGGCTGCAGTTTGTGTGGTGGGCTGGTACGATGCATATTAGTGTTGCGGGCATGTAGTTATCATAGAAAGGACTGCTTCGCTCTCTAAGATCTCCAAGATTCGTGCGGGGATCGCACCGTCCCGATTAGCCGTGATTTTTACCCACATCAATAATCGACATAGTAGCAACAAAACGAGTACAAAAAAAACTCCCACCAATTCAACCCTGGAGGGTGGGTAACCTGTCTGCGAATGCTCCTATCAGTCAAGCGTAGAACCAATGACGATTTCCTCGTCATCGTATTCATCCACTTGGAAGGCTCTGGCGATCCCCCCCCTCCCCCTGAAATCGCAGTTGTTGTCCAAAAGAAAATAAGATGTAGGGGTGGGCATCGGCCGGTATCCGACCTAATATGAACCATCCACCACAGATCCAAAGAAGATCGGTTTTTTAATTTTCTCATCTGCAACCAATCCGAACCTTAATTGGATATGTTTCCATCCAAGCCGATTAAGCTCGGGTTGGATTGGATTGGATGGTCGGTTTGGCGTGCAACTTTTCACCTTCAACATTATTCATAATTTTGTTGAAATTTAAAAGATCAACTTCAATCAAACTTAAGAAACAACCTATTATTTGTTATTCAGAAGTAAATTTACGATGAAGATTCATAAAACCACAAGTTGTTAATGAACTTTGCACTAATTGTTTGATATGATGATGTTTAAATGGATGAAATAAACTGCTTTTTCACTTGCATACTTCTGTAATCTTAGTTTATTATCATAAAAGAAACATCAATAAGCATAGCTACTTGAATTTTAGGTACAATAAAAAAAGATTTAGAAAATAATTTTTGCTTGACTTGATTAAAGTAACTACTAAATGTTACATCAACTTCATGATTCTATTAAGTTGGGCCACACTGTAAATCAAGTATTTCTCAACAACATAACACACAAGATTATGGAGAATCAAAATATAGGTAGAACAATTGCTCGCTTTGTATTAAATTAAAGAAGAGTGTTTATATCTCCAAGAAAATGAGAAATGACTATTTGTATGTTCAAGAAATTAAATGATAACTATATTTTTTTTATGGACTTATGCATAGAGGTACGGTCGGTTCGGTTTCATCGGTTATTTGAAAGCCACATCCAACAACCAAACCGGTCTAGTTGGTTATTGAAGATCAAGAACCGGGCCAAACCAAACCCCAAATTGGTTCGGTTAAAAACCGGTTGGTTCGGGTGGGATTGGTTCAGATTGGTCGGTTCGGATAATAGTTGTCCACCCCTAATAAGATGCATGGTATGAGCTAAATTTCTAGAAATACTATTACTAGTCCCACGAAAATAAATATTATTTATGTCTAGCCATAAAACTCTGGTTGTTGCAGTGATGGCAGTGTACTACACTTTTTCATTTCATTTCTTTTCGATACATACTTGGGGCCTACCCACAACTCCTCGTATGATTGGGGATACACAGTTGTGCCGAGGGCCATTAAGAGCTCACTCAAAACTAATATGCTCCTGTGACACTCTAGGAAAAATTTGTTCCTTGTGTCCCTAACAGTATTGCAGAAGCCAAAGGTTGTCCCAACAAGTGGTTGTCGTTTCGCAAAGTTCTTTATAGTTAAAATAGCGTCATTAAGAACAAGCCACAGGAATACTCTGATTTTCGAGGGCGCATTAGCCTTCGAGAGAATCGAGGACCAATACGGTCTACATCCCCTAAAGTGGATGTGGTTGTATAGGGAGCGAACCGTGAAGGATCCAAACTTTTTCAACCCCCACGTTTTCCGGTCCGGACCTTGTGAGTACCTCACTCCTAATTGTGTAATGTGTGATTGTAATGCTTCTAGTCTCAATTCGGATGTCTGAGACAGACATGACCTGAAAGTGGGTCTCCAGAAACCCCTTTTCAATGTCTTGGCCACTGAAATATGAGGTTGAGTAGCTTCCTCATAGAGATCTGGGTACAATTCTCGTAAGTTATGTGCTCCACACTTATTTTTCCTTCAAGAATTTGGTCGTCGGGTCATTACCTATAAATGATGTCACCCTGCTACTAAAATTGTCATAGGCTTTTGAGACGCTTCTCCAAAATCATGACACCCTCGGGCTCACCATGACGCCTCGATTGCGTGTGCCCTTTACTTGGAGATAAGATTGAATGAAGTCTTGCTACCCCTCGTCATTAGAGTGATATACTTTCTACCACAATTTGTCGAGAATGGCCAGGTTCATATATCACATGTCAATAACGCCCAAAAAACCATGTATCTTCTTCATGCAAACCTTCTCCCATTTGATTAGTGATATCCCCCTTATATCTGTATTTGCCCATCTCCAAAAATTTCTCTTCGAATCTGCTTGAAACTCTACCTATTGTCTGGCCCGAAGACTTTCTTTCAAGGTATGATGCATACAAATTATTAACATTATGACACTAGAATAATTGAAGACATCTCAATTTAAAATATTCAAAGTTATTTATTATCAATGTGTATATTAATTAAAGTATAAGTAAATTCATGCTACTTATAGTTTGCAAACGAATTGTATATTAATTAAAGTATAAGTAAATTCATGCTACTTATAGATTGCAAACGAATATTATATATATATATATATATATATATATATATATATATAATCTCTAATCTATAATATTATAATGAGAGAAGGCTTGAATGTCATTTGTAAATCTACCAATATGTGCAATGCACGTACATAACTAATAGTGCGATGGGCGTCTTAATAAATTTAATTTTTTAAAGTAAAAATTCAGACGTAGTCTAAGTTTGAAACTAAAAGCTCATTTATATTAGTTATGTACGTGCACTGCACATATTGGTAGATTTACAAATGACATTAAAGCCTTCTCTCATTATAATATTATAGATTAGAGATTATATATATATATATATATATATATATATATATGGGAGATAAACACCTAGTCGTTTGAACATCGTGCAAACGGTAAATTGGTCATCACATGGATGATCCAAATCATTCACATTGATCGACATGTTTAAATTAGTCTGAATATGTATTTGAAATTCATCTGTCCATCCATCATGTAATTATAAAAGAACACGATATTCAGTCATAATGGAAAAAAATAAAAAATAATAAAACTATATTTGGAAAAAAATCTCTAAATAATATTGCACGCTTTGAAACTTTTAATTGAGGGATGTGATTGTACTTTAAAATTTAGATGGAGAAAGAGTAATGAGTTGACTCCTACATTTGCTCTTATTTTTCTATTTAAAAATTAAAAAATAAAAAAATTCTTTGATCAAAAGTTATTTAACATAATATATTTAATATAATATATTGTAAGACTAGATTTGCCAGTGGGCACGTGCCTACGACACGTCTTCGGAACGATACAACATATAAAAAGCATTGTAAACTAGTAAAACAACAATTATGTACCTAAAGTTTGAATAATATGATAATAATTAGTTGTAAATAAAAGTCAATGTTTCCATTAGTATATGTTGAAAAATAATTATAAATGAGGGTATAAAATCCAACTTCTTAGAACTTTGTGGGTGGAAAATGATGAAATTTAACTACTGAAGATATATTTACATCAAAAAAACTACTGAAGATATATTTGTTATTTTCAATGTAACATATACAATAAAAAAACATAGAAAATCTGAAAATTTACAAACCTGAAATTTGAAAATCTAAATTTATAAGTAAATAGAGAGCGAATGAGATGGTGAGATAGAGAAAGAGAAATAATTAAATAAATAAATGAGTTAAAATTTTTTTTTTTGGGGGGGGGGGGGGGGGGATTTGAATTTGAGTTTTGGGGTTGAAATTTTGGGAAGAAAATGTATTTTGGGATGTTTGATTTGAGCCTTTGATTTTGAGGGGATTGAAAGAGAGCCACTTGATAGGTTTTTTTGTGTTTTATTATATAGATTGTAGGTATAGAAATGGGAATTGTGATGATCCGTTTACTGTACATTGTTCCAATGTAATCATCTTGGAGTTACAACTAGTAATTTACACGTGTGATGCACGGCTTATTAAATATAGTTTTTTAAAGTAAAAATTTAGATGTAGTGTGAGTTTGAACAGACCTCCTTTATAATAGCTATGCATATGTATTGCACGTATTGGTAGATTTACATATTTATAAAGGGTAATGCTACACCTACAACCTTTACAACCTTACAACCTTAGGTGGCACAATCTCATTGGAGATGTGTACAACCCACTACAACCTACTCTACAATGCATTCCAATGAGATTATGTCACCTAAGATTGTAAAAGATAAGGTTGTAAGAGAAGGTTGTAGATGTAGCATTACTCATTTATAAATTTATAAATGACACTAAAGTCCCATTATAATATTAGAGATTAGAGATCAAATATTAGAGATTGTTCCAATGTAATCATCTTGGAGTTACAACTAGTATATGCCATTTCCCATTCCCCAACGAACATAATTAATGAGGCTCCCTTAAAAGGTTAGAGAGCATGATCAAACCCTCCAGTAACAAAACTTGGTCCCCATAACAACCTCTTGGAGCAATTAATTACACCCCCATTTGCATTTTACACCCCACCCCTTTCTCGAGAGAGAAAGTAGTAACAAAACCACTTCACCTTAGCCCCCTTTTCTCTCTCTCTCTCTCTCCTCAACACCTGGGAAGAAGAAGAAAAAGAGGAAGAGTGAGAAGGGTTCAACAACAAGAAGACAAAAAACCCACCAGCTCCTCTTCTTTCCATTCCCTTCCTTTGGTCTTTTTCGCCCACCAAAACCACAAAGCAGAAACCCAAGTCACTCCATTTTTCCTTCCTCTCTCCTGGGTTTTATTTCTCTTTCTTACTCATACCATGCTGTGATTTTTGAGGGATAAAAAAAAGCCCCAAACCATGGTGAGGCGCCATGGATGGCAGCTCCCTGCTCACACTTTTCAGGTATATATTTTTTTGGGTGTAAATTAGATAGTGCTGCCCTTTAATGGGTTTTGTGTGAAATGGGGAAATGCTTCAATCATCCTAAATTTTTGATGGGTTTTTGTTAATTGAACCTAATATGCCTCAAAAGCATTGCAGTGGATTTATTTTGATTGATAATAAGTAGGATTTGTTGATTTTGTGTTATGGGTTTGTCTTACTTGGTCTAAATGAATCTGGGTTGGTTTTGGTTTTTGACTTGCGGGTTTTTGGTTGTAGAATATGTAGATGGTTTATGGTTGCTGCTAAATTTGGCTTGTAGTATGTAATGGCTTCATGCTTAAAGTTAGGTCAGTTTAGGGGGGTGGTTCCTCGAATGCATTTTCTTCTTTTGGATTGGGTGTGTGGGTCACTTTCGAAGTAGGGAAGAAGAGTTGAGGATTTTCGAGAAGGTTATTGTAATAAACGGAAGGAAGGTTGACCTTACTTGTGTTAACTTCGTAGTTCAGTGTAAAATCTTATAGTATTTTGAGGTATGAGTGCAAGTTGAAAAAATTGATAGTATGGGATCGTGAGTGTAGTAAGAACAATGAAAATATGCAGTTTGGTAAGTTATTGTATAACCTCGTTTGTTGAAAAAAATGATAGTATGGGATTGTGAGTGTAGTAAGAACAATGAAAATATGCAGTTTGGTAAGTTATTGTATAACCTCTTTTGTTATAAAAATTACTTTCAAAGGGGTAACATGAAGGGAATAGTTGAGAGAACTGTATTTGCTTGCTTGAATAGAATCTGTCTCTAAGAGAAGTGGAACAGAAATTCCATAAGAAATCTTTTCCAATAGGCATTGCGAGCAATTTTTTGTTTGTTACAGAACCTACCGCCCTTGTTGAAGGCCTATTGTTAGTCGTAGTTTCTGAGTATCTTCACACCACCAACAACGAAGTGTTTGTCCAAATATTTTGTGTCCATGAAGCGTTTTGTTCCATTCAGCCCAATTAAGAACCATATTGATGAGGAACCAAAGAAGGAGAAGAGGAGAAGGAAGAAGAGAGGAGAGAAAACACTTCACATTATTCAGTTAGTTTAATTCACTAGAACAGTGAACTCCTTATTTATTAAACATTTGCCAAAAATGTAGGCCATCAATAGATAACAGAATATGCCCAGACTAAAATTTAATCAAATCAAATCCCACCTTTTCAAGCCTATCCAAAATAAATCCTAATTCTTACATGCAAAATTTATTTGCTTAGTTACTTTACATCTATGCTATTGGTCAAGCGGAAATATCTAATTGCTACTCTCAAAGCTAGTAGACTTCTTAGTGAGATAGTTGAGATGCTTATATACACCTTAAACATTAATATTTATGTATGGTGCAGGAATTTTTTACGTTCAATTTCTTGAAGTTTGTTCATTTGCAAAATCATATTTTCTTATGGTATTGCCTTTTACAGGTTATTGCTATCACAGTATTCTTCATATTGGTAGTTGCATTCTATGCTTTTTTTGCACCTTTTCTTGGTAAACGCTTCTTGGAGTATGCTGCAATTGCAGTTTATACACCCGTGGTATGTAAAATTTTCCTTTCTTAAGGCATTCACCGTCCTATGTATTTTTTTTTGGTTTTTTTGTAAGGAGTAGCTTGCAACTTATAATACTTCTACCTTTAATATATTGTGGAACAACTTTTCCTTTCCATTTTGGTTTCAGGCACTCACAGTCTTTATCCTTTATATTCGCTGTACACGTATTAATCCTGCTGATCCTGGAATCATGGCGAAGTTTGATGATGCGATTATCAGTTTACCAGACAGTAACCCGAGATCTCGAAACATAGATTTACCTGGTCGTGTTGACGAACTTAGAACTGGTAGTCACATCCAATCTTCTCCATCCTCAGCTTGTAGAAGCTCCCGAAATGGTGATTCCAATAGAAAGATTCCTGGAGAGGATATAAAGATAGATATGAGGGAGGGGCTGCCAAGGAAAAGGATGTCATCATGCTGCTCTTTTCTGGGAATTTTCTGTTGGTTGTTTGCAAAAGATGATTGTCGCAAAGACGATACTTCCGAGCAACAAGCTGGTGAAGAAGAGGCTTTGTTTTGTACGTTGTGTAATGCTGAGGTATAGGATTCTTTTTATATGCACGGACGTGAGTGTGTGGTTTTTTTTGGTGGGGGAGGGAAGGGGGTTGGTTATTTGCCGTCAGGAAAAGCATCTAATCTACTTTTGCTTTCTGGTATAAGAAATTATGGTTAAAGAATGTGTAATGTTCTCATGGCATCCCCTAAAATGATATATTTTAACATCACTGCTCCATTGTTTATATTGATGACTAGGTTTGCCCGTTGACACGTACCTACAGCATGTCTTCGAAACGGTGCACTTGGTTTGATTATATAAAATAGTTTTAGAGGTCCAGCAAATTAATTGAAATAGAAAACATATTATATGAGGAAGCAGCATATCTACCTTTAAGCTTAACCATCGCCTTCTTGATCATTAGTTTGTACTTTTCCGGAATGCATATAGTTTGTTAAAACACTGCATAGAGTTTTTTTTAACTTCAGCATCACTTTTAGATACTTGTAATAGTTATGTAAGGACATGATCATATAGGTTTTATAGAGCTTACTCTAATTCCATAACCACTATGAGGATGTTTAAATATAATGGTAACCCAAGTGTAGGTGTGAAGGTATCTACAATACCAATAATTTAAATATTTGTTTGTCTGAGACTCTGTTTGCAATTGAAATACCTCTTATTATTATTTTAACCAAAATGTAATACATGAAGTTCTCAAAACTCTAATCTAAGCTAATCGTTTCTTTTATCTCCATTTTGTCTTCCCATTGCACCTGTATAAAAAAAATTAAAATGGATCAATAACAAATTTACTTTTGCTGTCTTTCTCGAGTGGAGAGTTTGCACCCTTCACTGGTAAACTCCAGTCATCCCAATTCTATATATCTAAACATACACCAAAAGTTCTTATATGTTATATTATCCATGGTTTCTAATAACCAATGAAGGGAACACTTCACGATAGTATATTCTCTTGTAGTAAAGAAATTAATGTTGCATATTTACCAAGTTATTTTAGGTTACTGTTCAGCTTACCTGTACTGCTATGGTTTGGAAGCCCAAATTGAGGCCACCAAATAATTTATCTCTCACTTGCGTACACCTTAAATCAAAACCAATAAAAAACTCATCAAATAAATCACCAAATTAAATTTTTTTAAACCAAAAAATAAAACAATCATAACTCTTTGAACTTAAATCCCACGCACATGATTCGAGTCGGCAAAAAATTGTGTAATCCTCTGCACACACAAAATTAAAAATTAGAATGAGAATTTGGTTAATGAGATGAAATTAGAGTCGCCGCATCGCATGTAGAGACTCTCGATTCGGTGGAGGGGAGTCGCCGATATGTAGTCGCTTGATATTTGCGCTCGATTTGGTGGAGGGGAGTTACCGATACAGAATCAACAACAGATCAAATATCGGCGACAACCTCTTGATTGAGGTTCGACACTGGCTTTGGATTTGGATTTGCTTTAAAATTCGCGCTTGAGAGGACGATGGAGGTTTCGCCAATGGAATAGAAGCGAAGGTTTATGAGAATGGTTTTAGGGATTTGGAGTTAGCGGCTAAAAACCTTAGGGGGAGAGAGAGAGAGAGAGAAATTGGAGCTATCTGGTTTGGGGAATAGAGGGAGCAAACTGATATGAATAGGAGAGAGAGAGAGATAATTAGATAAATAAAGGAGTTGTTTTGGGGGATTTGAATTTGAGTTTTGGGGGGAAAATGTCTTTTGGGAGCTTAGATCTGGACCATTGATTTCCTTACTATTGAAGGAGAGCCACTTAATAGCTTTTCTTTGTGTTTTATTATATAGATTATGCTTGTGTACATCCCTTGTTCTAATTATCTTTTATTAAATGTGTCAAGCCATCTCAACATTTACGAAAACATCAGATTGTTCTCATACCATTATTTTTTTGTCGACTTCCCATCCTGCACAATCACACTATCAGCCCTTCTCATTCCCTAAAACTATATTTGTGTGCTAGCAAATTTCCTGTTCTTTCTTTTTCATTCCTCTCTTTTAAACCCACTCCTACAAACTTCCATTCTCTTCTCTCGTCTTTAACACATCTGTTTGTGTGTGTTTTTGTTTCATTTTAAAAGATAATTTCCATTTTGATATGCAAGTTTAGTAAATGTTCAAAGTTCAAACCATGTATTCAAATATTAGCCAATATTGAGATCCACGATTTGGATAGGATCTTGGCAATGATATTTGAGAAATGTGTTATTATTAACAGATCCTACAAGTGAGCTTTTGTAGTATTGTTTGAATACAAGTGTAATTTTCCTAAACCCTTCTACAACTTCAAAGTTTTAGCTCAGTGGCAGGGACTTTCACATGGTGTTCGAATCCCACCGGCTGTGTAATTTAAATGCGAATTAAAAAAAAAATACCGTTGCGTAAATTCTTGGTCTCGGCCCATAATTTGTTGGACATTTATCACGTTTCTTTAACTTATAAAAAAATGGGCTCTCGACCTGAAGGGGCGTGTTAGAATACAAGTTTTAGCTCAGGTCGATGGTCCATTTTTTTTAATGGGCCAAAGAAACGAGATAAATGCCCAACAAATTGTGGGCCGAGACATGGATGTGCGCAATGAAATCTATTCCTTTTTTTTTTATAAATTTCGAAATAAATAAACGCACTCGACAAGATTTGAATCTGGGTTGCTCAGATACTATATAAGTCTCTGCCACTTAGCTAAAACTTCGAAGTTGTAGAAGGGTTGAGGGAAATTGCATTTGTATTCTAACAAGTATGATTTATGCAAGTTAAGCAGAACTATGACTACATCTTGGGCTTGTATAATCTTGCGAACCCTATAAAAATCTTTGCTCTTAGTCATTGCTCTCAAGTTTATCATTTTCTGTCCGGATTCTTTTATGATGCTCTCTAGTCGTCCGGTGATATCCATGCCAACATCTGAGGCTCATCTTGGCTTCTTAGTTTGCCCTACTCTTGCTATTTATTGTTCTTGGAGGACCTTCACCTGATTGTCTTGTTTCTATAGCTCAAATCATTTCAACCTGTTAGATATGGAAATGAATTCTCCTCTACGATTGAGTTTGAGAGGATAGACTGGGTTAGGGATAGAGGCAGTGGGGACTTTTTTTAATTTTCAAATTCTATTTATTTACATGATAACACTAGTGTCACATTCCTCTAGTTATGTAGTAGTACAATTCTTCGAATAGGATGACTGATTTCAAAGTTAAAAGGAGTTGTAAGTGGTGACTTGTTTTGTTTCGTAGTTGGACTGATGCAGATATGTCCTACAGCTGTTATACCCTTTTGAACTGTAAAAAGAGCAAGTCTACATAGTTTGAATCATTGTTCTCATTCTATCTCCCAGCTGCTCAGGATAGCCACCACTATGAATTTAAAGTGAGACATCCCACCACCTATCAACCCTTTACCACCTGAACCGGGCCTAGCATAGTTAGCATAGTTTTTTATTGTAGTTCTATTTTTGGTCTGCACAGGCTCAATTAATAATTTATATTATCAATCTTAGTTGTTCGATAACTTCCATTGTTGTGTACTTTCTAAATCAAATTTACTAGCTCTTAAAATATTTCAAAAGAGAATTGTTTCAGAAGTATGCAGTCCGAATATGTCACATTTAATTTTTTTATAGTTGATGTCATGTATCTCATGTTGACCCAAGAGTATCATTTATTTAAATATTTATTTTTTATAATCTTTATAGGTATTATGGTAAATAGTTCCCTTATTATCTCATTGATCTATAATATACTGTCCCTGTGTGTTTTTTTAAACTCTAGTTTCTTTCTCAATGCTTTCTATTCACAGGTCCGCAAGTTTAGCAAACATTGTAGAAGTTGTGATAAATGTGTTGATGGATTTGATCATCATTGTCGGGTAATTTCTCCCATATAAATTTTTGCTATAATCGGTTTTGGTTCTATGATTCAACTTGCTTTGTGTTTGATTTTTTTTGGGTACATTTGCAACCAGTGGCTTAACAACTGTGTGGGAAGGAAAAATTATGTAACTTTTATCTCCCTTATGGCCACGAGTCTCATTTGGGTAAGGATCAAATTCTACGATTTAGCTTACTATTTTATACCGAGTAATTCTCAAGATAATTTGTTCATCTATATTCTCTGAATTGACTTGTATGCCAGCTCGTAATTGAGTTTGGAGTTGGTGTTGCTGTTCTTGTGCTATGCTTTGTTGATAAGAAGGGAACAGAAAGTAACATTGTCGATAAGCTTGGAAATGGTTTCTCTCGTGCTCCTTTTGCTACTGTCGTGGTATGTTTTATGTATCAGGTTTTGTTCTCATGTTTAACCAGAAGCAGTCAGCTTCTTCTTGTACTAAAATTTCTTCACCGATCACTCAGTTTCCTTCATTTCTAACATTTCCATCATGTTGAAGGGGATTTCCCCTTTTTTTTCACTAAATTTAGTTTCTACCATATATGAGACCAGCAGAGTTGGAGACCTTGTATACCTGTTAAGGAGATATTGTTGGTTCATTCCAAATTAGTTGCAATAGTTATGATGGAAATGAAAGGACGTCTTATTAGAAGGGATCACATATTATTGATGAGCTCAAATGACCTGTTCATAGTTGCAGAAGCTATAATACTGGGAAAGACAATGTCACAATGTAGAAAATATTAAAGGGTGCACTGTCACACTGTAGAACTAGAAAGTATTGAAAGGAGAATATACATGCTGCAAGTGCCAATAGGGTCTAAACCTCTCTGCTACTGGACAATAGGTAATTATAATAATGAGAATTATAATATACTATTATATATAGGTAATAACAACAACAAGGACATGCTATTATAAATAGATCCTGCTAAGAGGGTAGATATTGTTGAAAACTGATTTGGGAGGAAATAATATTTTTCTTATTCATATGTTTCTCTTCTGTATACATTTATATATAATACATCTATATATAAGAATTATATTCTTGGAGAAGAAAGGAGATTGAGAGAAGATTGAGGAGATGAGAGATTTGGGGAATCTGTTTCCTATAAATAAGGAAACAGAATATACACATTAACAATTACTATATTTCAGCACTCCCCCTCAAGTTGGTACATAGATATTGAACATGCCCAACTTGTCAACAAATTTCAAGAAGAGCCGATTAGAAACTTCCTTGGTCAGGATATCTGCGAGCTAGGCTGTTAAAATCGGTTTTTGGAACTAATCGGTGTAGGAGCGATTAGTGATTAATCGGTTAATCGAAAAATAATCGGGGATTATAATTAAAAAAAGATATATCTTCGTTATGTAGCAACCCTAAAATCTAACATAAAACTGTTATGAGATTATCAAATATGAACATATAGTTGTAGAAAAAAAGAAGAGAGTACTTGGTTTGAGCTAATTTTGGTTTCTGGATGTGGGTATGGTCGGGTTTGTTGGTCGGTTCCATCAAACAAAAACAATCAGGGAGGAGCAGTGCGAGTAATAAGAGGAGGTGTAGATGTGGGCCAGGTCAAGTATGTGATGGTACAGGGGGGGCGATGGCGGGTCGAGTTTAGGTTTACTCGAGGAAGAAGAAGATAATCAGATTGGGTTTGGGTTGGAAGATAATCAGTTTGGGTTTGGGTTTGCACGAGGAAGAAAAGAGTTGCAATATGTCAGGTTTGGGTTTGTGCGAGGATCAGAAGGTGTTTGAATTTTAAATTTGAATTTTGGATTTAGGCCGGATTGAGCCTAAATAATGCAAACGAGCATGAAAATTAAAGAAGATTTAATCGGTTAATCGGCCACTTAAAATTGGCCGATTAACCACTAATCGGCTGATTATTTCCGATTATATCGCTAACAATTGAAATATTATAAATTACTAAAAAAATAATCGCTTAGACTCCGAGTAGCGATTAATCGGGGATTAACCGGACGTAATCGGAGATTTTAACTGCTTAGTCTGCGAGCTGATCTTCTGACTTCACTTTAGATTCTCAATGATTTTCTCATCCAATTTCTCCTTGATGAAGAATTTATCCACCTTTACATGTTTATTCCTATTATGTTGAACTGGATTGGCGGCAATATCACATACTGCTTGACTGTCACAATACATTCATAGGTTCATTCGGACCACGGTCTAAGTCCTGCAACAAGAGTTTCAGCCATAAAGCTTCCGGTATACTTAGAGCTACTCCGCGATACTCAGCCTCTGCACTAAAGCGTGCAACAATATTTTGCTTCTTGCTTCTCCATGTAACTAAATTTTCTTCAACAAATGTGAAGTATCCTGAAGTTGAGCGCCTATCAATTATAAATCCTGTCCAATCAGCATCAGTATATGCATCAACCTTCAAGTGATCATATTTCGCAAATAGGACTCCTTTTCCTGGAGCAGGCGTAATATATTTCAGAATTCTCATCACTGTATCCATGCGATGTTCATGAGGTGCATGCATATACTGACTTATCACACTTAAAGTATATGATTAATCTGGTCGTGTATGCGCAAGATACATCATTTGTCCAACCAATCGTCGATATCTTTCCTTATCACAAGGCACATGATCAGATTCGTTGCAAAGTTTCAGTCATTCTTCTAACGGTGTACCAATCGGCTGACAAACAGACATTCAAATTTCCTTCAATAAATTAAGAGCATACTTTCTTTGAGACAGAAATATACCCTTGCTCGAGCGAGAAACTTCAATACCAAGGAAATATCTCAAAAAGCCAAGATCCTTCATTTTGAACTCTTGTGACAAGTAGCTTTTCAATGTCGTTCTCTCCTCAGGATCATTCTCAGTAACTATCATATCATCCACATATATAATGACTTCTAACGGTGTACCAATCGGCTGACAAGCAGACATTCAAATTTCCTTCAATAAATTAAGAGCATACTTTCTTTGAGACAGAAATATACCTTTGCTCGAGCGAGAAACTTCAATACCAAGGAAATATCTCAAAAAGCCAAGATCCTTCATTTTGAACTCTTGTGACAAGTAGCTTTTCAATGTCGTTCTCTCCTCAGGATCATTCTCAGTAACTATCATATCATCCACATATATAATGAGAGTAGTAATCTTACCTTCTTTCCTTTTCAGGAACAGGGTACGATCTGAGTTACTTTGATAATATCCAAATGTCCTTATTGATTTTTTGTAAATCTCTCAAACCAAGCCCTTGGCGACTGCTTAAGACCATACAGTGCTTTCCTCAACCGACGCACTTTATTATTGTGTTGGACTAATTTGTTTGATCCTGGTGGTAAATCCATATAAACTTCTTTAGTCAATTCTCCATGCAAAAAAATATTCCTCACACCAAATTGTTTCAATGGCCAGTCAAGATTTGCAGCAAATGACAGTAAAACTCGAACGGTGTTGAACTTTCCTACGGTGCAAATGTTTCGTCATAATCGATTCCATAAGTTTGAGTGTACCCTTTGGCAACCAACCTTACTTTGTATCGCTCTATTGAACCATCAGACTTATACTTCACTGTATAAATCCATCTGCATTCTACCGGCTTCTTTCCTGCTGGCAATTCGACTATCTCCCAAGTCTCATTCTTCTTCAAGGTCTTCATCTCTTCATTCATAGCTGCTTTCCACCTTGGATCGGTTAAGGCTTCCTGCACACTGTTAGGAATAGATACAACAGATAATTGATTCACAAATGACTTATTTGATTCAGACAATCGGTGAGTGGACACATAATGACTCATGGGATACTTGATATTACTAGTGGGATCATGCTCATAAGTAGGTTTTGGGATATCTCTAGTTGTACGATTTGGGAGTTCTCTTCTTGGAGCTTTGGACAACAATAACGATTGGTTTTGGGGTTCTGACAGTGCTGGTGGTAGAGATGATTCATCTTCGTGGAGGTTCGGCACTGATTGCAGTTCTTCGTGGAGATCTTTTTCCTCAACCAAATCTTCATTCGAGTGATCGTCACTACTTACATCCAGATTTTCACCCCTTATGTCTGATTACTCAGTCTGAATGGTAACCACTTCATCATAGGCAAGAGTTTGAACTTCACTTTGGTACTCCCCCTGAAGTTCAACCTCTGAGGAAAAAATACATCTCATCTTCATGGAACACAACATCCATAGTCACATACATTCTTTGAGTTGGTGGGTGATAGCACCGATACCTTTTCTTATCTTTTGCATATCCCACGAAAATACAACGGACAGTTCGAGGAGTTAACTTATTACGTTCATGTTGATGAAGATGAACAAATGCAACACACCCAAATACACGAGGCGACAAGTTAACGGTTTTTGGTGTATTCACAGCTTCAGTTAATGCTTGAAATGAAGTGAGGAAGTTTAGGATACTAGAGGGAACTCGGTTGATTAAGTATGCAGCAGAAGCAAGGGCTTCCCCCCAATAAATAAGTGACATATTTTCATGGATAAGAGAAGCACGGACCACCTTGAGCAAGTGTGTTTTTTCATTCTGCAACCCCATTCTGTTGAGGTGTATATGAGTATGTAATCTGGTGAACAATGCCGTGTTCCACCAAATATTGTTGCAGATTCAAACTCAGGTACTCCGCTATTATCGCTCCCAAGAACTTGAATCTGTGCTTTATACTGAGTCATAACATTCTTGTAAAATTTTCGAAACAAGCCACTAACTTCACTTTTCAACTTCATCAAACAAATCCAGGTCATACGAGTACAATCATCAATAAATGTCAAACCATTTTGCTCCTCCAAAGGTAGTGTATTTGGATGGGCCCCAAACATCAGAATGAATAATCATAAATGAAAGAGAGCTTTTACTTGGATTTGGAGGAAAGAGACGGTGATCTTTAGCGAGTTCACACACATCACACCGAAAAGCAGAAATATTCAACTTCAAAAATAAATTTGGAAATAATTTCTTCAAATAACCAAAAGAAGCATGCCCTAGACGTCGATGCCATAGCTAAATATCTGATTTCTTCTTCTCACCTTCGGATCCTTCCATACTTAGAGCTTGAGTCAATTTGTTTGAACTTTCAGATTCTAAATCCAGGTAATAGAGCTTTCCATGTCTAACCCCATAACCAATCGTCTTGCGAGTCCGAATATCCTTATACACACAATGTGAAGGCAAAAAAATTACAATACAATGTAAGGCAGTAGTTATTTAAGCAACAGATAATTGATTCATGGATGGCACAACTAAGGCAGAATCTAAGGTTAGATTGTTTGTGAGAGGTATGGAACTCTCACCAATAACGGTGGCAGGATCACCATTGGCAGTGGACACAGTTGATTTGGTGGATGGTTGAAAATTTTGGATTTGTTTAGAATCAAAATTAT
The DNA here is from genome assembly GCA_017893485.1 of Hemerocallis citrina. Taxonomy (NCBI): domain Eukaryota; kingdom Viridiplantae; phylum Streptophyta; class Magnoliopsida; order Asparagales; family Asphodelaceae; genus Hemerocallis; species Hemerocallis citrina. The sequence continues at coordinate 41,769,249 of CM030364.1, forward strand.
ATGGTCGGTAGCACCCGAATCAATTATCCATGCATTATTCATAACAGAGACAGAAACATTAAAAACCTTTTCATCATTACATGCAGCTGTAGAGATTGATCTACCACTTTTCTTAGCTGGATCGGCCACTCCAACGGGGACAGTAAGTTGATTGCAATTCTTCTTCCAAGTATCCTTGCTATGATCCCTCCCAGTTCTCCGGATAGCTGATAATCTTATAACAACGGGATTTCGTGTGACCGATCTTGCCACAGTGAGTAGACTTCCTTGACTTATATGTTAGTTTTGGTCCCATGGTGAAGAACAGCAACACAGTAATGGAGCAACAGCAAATCAACAGCAATAGCAACACAGTACTAGATCGACGACGAGGAGAGGATTGAGTCAACGAGAATCGGAGTCGACGGTGATCGATGTTAGCAGCACAAGTGTAACAATGGATCTGGATAGAATAACAACAAACGGATCCGATCTAATCTGGCGAATACTCAAACAGATCTGACTACAAACATATCTTACAAGAACAAACAGATCTTTCAAACAGTTTTTTCAAGAACAAACAGATCTGTCTTCAGAAAAATAGATATGCCTTCATCAGAGAGGTGGTAGGCAATCGGAGGACGAGGGCGACGGGTGCAAGCGTTGGCGACTAGGGGAGTGAGGCCTTCGGAAGTCGAGACGGCTCAGGGTGGTGCGATTGCTAACGGGGTGTGCGGAGGATGTGGGAGGAAGGAGATGAAGAGTTGGGTCTCGGTGGTTTGAAGAGTTGGGTCTTGGGGGTTTGGGTGATCAGTGGTGCAACAGATCGGGGTCGAGGTTGGGTGTCGATCTGATCTGGTAGCGGCAAAGACGATGGAAACTCGAAGATCAAAGAGGCGATACGGCGAACGGGGAACTTGAGTATACGGTCGGTGATCGGTGATCGGTGATCGGTGTCGGGGTCGTGGTCAGGGTTAGGGTGGGGTGCAACAGAGGTGTCACTTCCGTCACTTCTTCTTCTTCTTCAACTAGCCTAGCCTAGATTTTTTTAGACTCTGATACCATGTTGAAAACTGATTTGGAAGAAAATAATATTTTTTCTTATTCATATGTTTCTCTTCTGTATACATCTATATATAAAAATTATATTCTTGGAGAAGAAGAAAGGAGATTGAGAGAGGATTGAGGAGATGAGAGATTTGGGGAATCTGTTTCCTATAGATTAGGTAACAGAATATACACATTAGTAATTACTTTATTTTAACAGATATGTCATCTCTAATATTACAATAAGTTGCCAACCTCACATACATTGAGAGAGAGGTGAGATGGTGAAATTCAAAATCCAGGAAGTGGCGGAGCCAAGACTAGTGAGCTTATTAGTTTTTATTTGATATATTTAGTAGGCTTGTAAGTTGTAAGGCCTAAAAGGGAGCTCTGCGGGTGAGTGTGTCTCTGTGCGATTGTGTCGGGTGTGGGTATGTGTGTGTATTGGGGTGGGGTTGGAGGTGGGGACAGCTTCCTCCGTTATTGACTAGTTAGTAGTGGCTCTGCCACTGAGCAGGGGTATGATTTTGTGGACCTTCGGTCCTATGACTCCTAAATGGATGCTAAACAAGGGAAGCAATCATTGTTGCAAGGCCTTATCTTTTGAGATTATTAAAGAAAGCTTTATCATTAACCGACTAGAGCATTTATATGAGCCGCACAGTGTTTTTTGAATCTCGTCCATGAAATAGAGCCTCTTAACGACTATACTTCAACTTCCAATTCTAAAAAACCGTAGTTATTACTTCTTCAACTTCCAATTCTAAAAAATCGTAGTTATTACTTCATCTCGTTAATGATTATACTCCAACTTCCAGATCTAAAAACTCTAAATATCTCTCGGTTGTTGATGTAAAAGTAGTTAAGTACAAAGGAGGAAACCTCTGTGGGGAAAATGTAGACCAAAACGGATGTTTCTACGTTCTCTTGAAAAATGAACCATGATAGAAAGTAAGAGAACGAACCATGATAGAAAGTAGACGTTCTCTTGAAAAATGAACCATGATAGAAAGTAGAAACAAACCTGACATCTTTTTTAGCTGTTCAACAATATGATAAAACATGAAATTTGTTTAATATCTTCCCTTTAGGTTTTACATAAAATAGGAAGGTATGGTATATATCAGACTCGAGACAATTTATCTGGTTCATGCATCATCTCCTCTTTATTTCCATTGAAACTATACTAAATCAAAATGAAGTGTCAGTTCACATCTTTCATCCTGAAGTGCAAGAAAGTGAATAATACCAAATAACTATTATTCACCTTGACTGATGGCTTATGGTATAGAATGCTTAATTTATTTTTTTCTGACCACACAAAAATCATCGTTACTGTTGTTCTATAGGCCATTTGTACAGCAGTTTCGCTCCTGGCATGCATCCCACTGGGCGAGCTATTCTTCTTTCACATGATATTGATTAAAAAGGTTTGGAGCGATTAATTTGATTTCATATCAAACTTATCTAGTAGTAAAACATTAATTAGTATGGATATTCCTTCTATTACAGGGTATAACGACCTATGAGTATGTTGTGGCAATGAAAGCAATGAGTGAGGTACCTCCAGCCTCAGCTGACGAGGACCTAAACCCTCTTTACTCCCCAACGAATTCAGCGACCACTGGTTTAAGTATTGGAAGCTCACTTGGCCTCCAGTATAAAGGCGTGTGGTGCACACCTCCAAGAGTGTTTGTTGATCATCAGGTATTTCTTTCTCGGTTTAGTATGATAGGGTTATGCAAAATCATTGGGTTTTCTGCATTTTACTTATTTCCAGCTGAATTCTTAAATTCTACTAAGTTTTGTACGAAGTACTTTTTGATGAGTTTTTCAAACCATCTTCCCTCAAAGCTAGGCAATTAGCTGAGTAGTTTATTATGAAACCTCTTTTTCAACATGAGGTTCAGTATGACCATATGGAAATAGCCAGTAGCCAAATGCAAAGATTTGGATTATCACTTTTTGAAGTCGGAAATCTAGGCTTGATTCCAGCCTAAGGAGGATTTTTTTTAATGTGAAATTCAGCCATCATCTTGAAGCCTAAATTAATCAAGACTGAAAGAATGTAGTGCTGATTATTCTGCTATTTAACTTCTTTCATTCATCCAAATCGGAATGTATAGTGTACAAGTTACGGAGTACTCCAATTAGAATATCTTTGTCAAATTTGGCCGTAATGAGAATATGTTGATTCTTGATAATACCCTTAATAAATATAAACCACGAGTTTCTGGTAAATTTAGATTGTATTAATTTGTTGATTTTGCTTTTTTTTTTCTCCGTGAGTTAATTCTTCTTAAAATTTCTCACAGGTGTCTAATATTTCCATTAGTCCATATATATTCCTTATTTTAAAAAAAAAAAGTTTAAATAAATGTTATATAGTCTAGACAGTTATACACAACAATGTAAGATTATCTTTAAATGTGCAATTCCGTGTGAATGGTTTGCTGGTAGCTTTACAAATTATTGATTGTTTTGGAGGTTAATACATTTTTCTAGTATATTATGGATTTATCATATTTGTTTCTCAAATATATATATATATATATATATATATATATATATATATGTTGTCAGAGTTTTAATTGACTATCCGAGAAAAAAACACTAATGCCATTTTTCATGAATAGGATGAAGTGATCCCTCATCTTCAGCCTGGAATGGTTCCCTCAACAGTCGATCCAGATGCTGCAAATCAAGCAGAGCGAGCCGCTAAAGCCAAAAAGGCAGTAAAAATCAGTGCATGGAAGCTCGCCAAGCTTGATGCTGGTGAAGCTGCGAAAGCCGCTGCCAAAGCACGTGCTTCCTCCTCAGTTCTTCGTCCAATTGATCATCGTCCCCGCCTCCCCACTGACGCATCCTCTGTTGATTTAGTCTCTAGTGATAATGCAAGCATAAGAAGCAGCATGAGCACGGATTATGCCGTACATATTGACCCGAAACCTGACCCGAAACTGTCTCCCCTTCGCAACTCATATTCTCAAAGCCTTGCGAGCAAAGAAGACTATGAGACTATCACGCCAACTGTAAGTAGCCGCAGCAGTCCAGCTCACACCACTGTCCGTGATCCGGTTTCAGTCAGTATAAACCCAAACCCAAACCCGAACCCATACACGATCCCAAACCCGAATCCGTTGAACCGAACTTTTGTTCCTAGGACGGCTCTTCCTCGGGCATCGGTTGTGTGGGACCAAGAAGCTGGCCGTTATGTGTCAGTGGCACCTTCTGCTGCGAGTAATAGAGCCGAAACTTCGAGGGCATCTGCAGCAAATTCCAGGGCCAATCCTCAGGTCCTTGGGCCAGAGAGGCTGATGTATACTGGGCAGTCGATATTCTTTGGTGGGCCACTTCTTGGTGGGCAACCATCGACAGTTAGAGATGGACAGAGGAGTGATGGGAGCTCTGGATTGAGACCAGAGAATGAGAGGGATCCAAATGTGGGTCGTGGCGAAGCGAGGAGGGATTCGTTCCCCGTGTTTTTGCCTGGAGGGTCTCAGAGCAAGTGAGCATTTAAATGCCTGTAAAAACTTATTTTTGAGCTAACAAATTTGGTACCAGGATGCAACCAGATTGAAGTTCTCCGAGAATCAGAAGCTGCTGACTTCTACTGCATTTTCTTTTGGCCAAGAGCTAATCAGTTCCAAACCTTTTGTGTAAATCTTTTTTTTTTCTTTCATTTTTCTGTACATGACCGATCTCTTCTTTTTCTTGATCTACATGGGTAGTTACTAGTTAGGGTACTTGGTTGGTAAAGAATTTGAGGAATTTTCTTTTTGTCGATTGATGTTCTTCTCGTTTCAAAATAGTGACTCCTTTCCAGCCAGTAGCATGAGTAGCATGACTCGATGTTCATCTTTGATTTATTCTGGATTGTAGTGAATAGTTGTGTGTGTGCAAATAGTCTTTCTTTAAGCTACAATGGTGTGCCCTCCGTATTGTCTTTCGCTATATCATTTTGTGAGCTATGGGTGGCTGGAAAAGAATGGCACGTTGGACCTGTAAGGTACCTTGAACTCAAAGCCTATAAGTTGGGCGTAAATAAGGTTTATTTAGACACCGTTGAATATGCTCCTTTCCTTGAACTAAATTTTCGTTTAAGATCCGAAGGAAAAAAATTGAAGAGGTTGGCTTTCATACATAATATGTATGCTACGATTTTGTCTGTCTAAATTATATGGAGTGTGGCGGTAAAGAATCAATAAGAGTTATCTGCCCTCTTGTTTAACCAGCCGTCTTAGCTCAGCCGGTAGAGCGCACGGCTTTTAACCGTGTGGTCGTGGGTTCGATTCCCACAGACGGCGTATAAAAAAACATTATGATGTTTTTTTTAACTTAATAAGTTTTAATTGGAAAAACAAATTGGAACAATCAACAAAGAGTCTTTATCATCTTTTATCGAGTCAGTAATTGTTGAAGTCAAACTACGAATTAAGACAGAACAACCTATTTGATAGGCGGTCGACAATCATAAAATCATTCACCAAATTGGCAAAAAATAATTAGTGCACTTTTTACTTTTTTGTTGGTGGGGTTATCTTTCTATATCACGGAATATTTAAGAACAGCTCAGATTGTAATTTTAGCAATATTTATTTCTATTATAAAAGCCACAATAAATTCGTTCATAGACGATCTCAGTCATTGATTTCGACAACTCAATCTTAACCATTTATTTAAACATCAATTAGCAAATCCGGATCATTCATTTGTTTGTTCTTATCTAATAGATGAACGACTATGATTGCGTATGAATCATAATCAAAACCCAAAATCCCTAATACCCGTGACCCATCTCTGTTCCAATTAAAATCCTCTGCTCTCGATATCTCCCCAAAATCGCGATCCCTCTCAAAACCCCAACCTTAAGCCCAATTCCACTCCCAATCCTGATCCCCTCTCCAATCCGAACCTTAGTTTTTTCCTGATTTTCCGCCAAACTAGCGATGCCGAGAAGATCTTTATTCTTTGAGGCCTTTCACATATAGCGTCCTGAAAATTCATCTCTTTTTTATCGATTTAACTTATTGATTTGTTTGGTTTTGGTTTTAATCGGAAGAGGATTTGGCGTTGAAGCAGCAGTTGGAGCTGTACGTCGAGCGAGTTCAGGACTCGGATCGCGGGGTTCAGAAGTTGGCTCGTGAAAGCATGAGGTACATTTTTGATGAATTCTAGGGGTTTTGAAATCCTAATTCCCATTTGTTTGAATGTACCTTAACTGTATATGAGAATTCATAAATTTTGAATGCTAAAGTTGTGCTGCAAGAAACTATTTGTAAAAGTGGCAGGTGCAAAGATAATTGAAATTAGTGCAGTATGCATAGACTAGAATTCGAATACGATAATGATAGATTTCTAACAAGGGAATGAATCATGATATCTAGATAAAAATTAAAGTTGAAGAACAATAACATATGTAGTATTTCGTAGAATTCATAATACTTTCGCTCACATGACATATGGAATGCATTGTTTTAAATTCTCATTTAATGTTTTGATGATTATAAACTGCATTAAATGTTGTCATTGTAGTTTACTGGACGACTTAGATGATCTGATCTATCTGCAAGGAAATGCATATATTTCTTTTGATGAAACATTAGAAAATAAAAGAAACTCCAACAATAATGAGCCCTTTCTTTGCGCTGAATGCTAATATGGGTTAAGCTTTATGAGAAACGGGTTTTTACAGACATTGCTTGTTATATTATAGTGTTTGTTGTATTCTTCTTACAAATTAAATATCTCTATGAATCTTTTAAGTGCATAATTTGCTTTTACTGCTTTTGGCCTTAACTATATTCTTTGATGAGAGGAGTCATACGAACATCATTTTTATATAAACATATAATCTATGACTTTGTTATTTAGATAGTTCTTTTCTTATTTTTAAATTATTTTAGTACAAAGTATTATTTATAGGTATGTAAACATGAAGGCTAAAAACATCCCTAAAGTTATTGAGTTAGGACCTGCTGTTTGGGTAGTACATGCACCTGAAGTACTGTCAAGATCAGAAAAATCTTCTAATGTGTTAGACCTTTCTAGCTATGGGTTCCAAACATACCTAATTTCCATTATCGAGTGGAGATGTCTAGGTGTTCATATTTGTAGTATATGTACTCTTAACTCATGCTAGGTGTTAAATGTTAATCATATGTGATGGTATGTAAGTAATTAGCTTTCTCTCTAAATAATGCATGGGGAATGGGCCTCATATACTTTATAGTATAGATAACTTTAAGGTGAATGAAGTTTTTGAAGTTGTAGTTATTACTTGTTAGGCTTAAACATAGTTTGGCAAACATCAAGTTTTGATACAAGTGTTCTGCATATAGTGCGTGTAATGGCCTTCAAGCAAAGGAGTTACAAATTTCACCTTTTGGGCAAAGTTTGCTAACTAGCCAAAATCTGGGAATGAATTAGCTTAAGAGAATTTTTTTGGTAAGGAATTGGCTAATTTAGCGTCAAGTGAAAAGTAGATTCTGTGGCTTACAGTAAATGATGATTGAGGCAACAATTTCATTATGTTTAGCATACTCTGGATTAGGCAAATTAAGGAGCAGTGCTTTAGAAATGCTTGGCGACTTAAGGTGCCCAGGTGATGCTACGGTTTCTTAAAATATCATTAAGGAGTTTGAATTCCAGATGCAGCGTTAGAAGTAGTCTCCAGGAGTTAACTGTATATTTGTAGTTATCATGCAGCTTTGTATTCTATCATTTTCTTGGCTGACAAACTAACATTGTGCTTTTTTTATTTTTGTTCTTTTTTTTGTGTGTGCCAGTATATCTCCCTGCTATTCGTAGGAATGTTGATCGTTGTATCCATCATGGAGTCTGATGAAGGTAATTGTGCACAATATTCTTTATCCTCTGTTTTTTCCTTTGTGATAGATATTAGCTGCTACTATTTGTGGTTCTACATGAACAGACATGAACATACATGTTTTTTGTGTACAGTTACGTTCTAAATTTGAGGTTGAGTATCCTACAAGACTAAAACCTTTGAAATTGAATTGTCAAATGGAGTTGGGCAATATTTCTTAGAATACCATGCCTAAAAAATTTTAACAGATGATATACGAACTGAATGAGGAATTTTTTTTAAGGTGAGTGAATCGACTTGTTGAACCCCCAATATATATAGAAGGATTCAAACCTTGAAGTGTGTCTCTTATATTATTAGCTTCTCATTCAAATCGCGTCGTTTATCCAATCATTTTTCTTGTAGTTTTTCTGTGCAGTTTCAAGAGTTGGCAGTGGATCATCTACCAATGGTGTACTTTTCATGTCTGAGATCATGGGCATGTACTTGGTATCATCTATTCTTTTTTAATAAGGAAAAGTATAGCGACTGAGTCGGGTATGGTTTCCATTGCTTGCTCGAAAAATTGATTTGTTTGAAAATAAAGTCCTCGATATTGTTTAGATTATAAAACTAATACATAGTTTCCCTCCAAGATTCATGTCTATTACTGAAGTTCTTGCTTTCATATATTTTGGTCTTGAGCTCTTCGTTCTTGCATATTTCCGTGATAGAAGTGTGTTGGACAGCTTTAGACTGCAGTAGGATATAATATTAGAATAGTTGTTGCTGAATATAATGCCATGAGACTTGTATAGTGTTTCCCTTCTATTCCATAGAGAGTTTTCTAAATTTATATATTTTATGGTAAATTTTGGTTGCAGGATTATGATCATAACAGATGCATGTTCTGAGTGGGACATTCAATTTGATTTCTACCCATTGCTGGTTTGATGCAATATTTGTGGCCAGTGCATTCCTTTCCTTGCTCTTGCTTTCAGCACAACACACTTCTAGACAAGTAGACAAGCACCCCATAGATTAATGTATATATTATATAGATCATTAGTCTTTCTTTTTTTTTCTTATGTTTTTTTTTTCTTGACATCAATATTGTTAATTACATTTCATTTTACCTTCCCATCTATGTTGTGGTCTTCCATTTTTATGAGTATCATTGATGTTGGTACCGAATCACAGCTTATCTTCCACAAAACTGATTACATCTCCCAATCTAGGGTTGAATCTATTTTGTTGTGCTGCATGTAGAATATATTGATGGCACAATCCTGATTCATTATATTCTTTTATTCATTTTTTCGTGATTTGAAATTAGGTTTTGACATGTGCCTAGTACTTTGAATGATTCTATATAACAATAGCTAATGTAGTGGTCTCTCTGATGCTGGCATAAGTGCTACGTGAGTGCCTTGCTTTTAGTCTTCAAGCTGGTGCCGATGGACAAGGGATAGAAAATACGGACTTGACATGAGAGATCTCCATGAACCCTCGAAAAACCATTATAATAATTTAATTAGAGAAGAGGTTAAGGTTTGTGGTTATTTGGCTTCAACAACTATATATCTTGATGCGGTTTGTTTTTGGGAGACGTGTGGATGCACCAGGTGTGAGTTCTTACTCGATTTGTATTGGTGGAGGAAGCTCCTGTGCGGACGACCCTCAGCCGGGCGAACAGTACGAAAGTAGGCGGGAGTGAGGTGGAGGCTGGATGCTCGGCTCGGATCAGGGGGCTCGAATCCGAGGTCTCGTGTACCTGCAGATAGTCTAGGAACACCGGGGTTGGTCCCGGTGGCAGACCCTCCGACGATCTAGTCAGCTACTGAGAGAGAGTAACAGTAACTAGGGTTTTGAGTGGGAAAAGATCGATTACCTGGAAAAGGAGTAGGGGTCTGGTATTTATAGAAGATGCCAACTGGATCTGGACCCGGTTGCCCGTGGGGTTGAAGCAGTGGAAACCCGGGCGGTATAGGGCTGACGTGGCAAGGGCTTGGGCAGTTTCTGGGTTGACGTGCCAGAGACCCGAGCGGTTTTTCAGTGCTGACGTGGCAGATCTGGATGGTCTAGAGGCACACGCATTTTGAGGGGGATCCTGTGGCCTAGGAGGGGCCACGTCATCCAACCCATATCACAAGCCCCACACTCCTGGAGGACTAGGTGAACCAGTCGTGTATGAGTGGTTCTTTGCCTCTGTAGGAAGAGCAGGGTGGAGGGTGTGGTGAGAAAGTAGAATTTGCTACTTCCAGAAGAGGCCAGAGGTTAGGAGGAAGGGATCCCTCGTCGGAGTTTTGCGCAGGATGCTGTGTAGTGGGATCGGAGTGATGCTTACCGAGCCTTAGGGTCGTCAGACGAGCTTCGAGGGTCGGCAGACGACCCCTCGCTAGTTGGAAGAGCAAGGGGATGCCAACGCCCGTTGGGCTGGAGATCGGCACGCCGGGTATAAGGGGTCGATCGGCGAGCTTCGAGGGTCGGCAGACGACCCCCTCGCTAGTTGGAAGAGCAAGGGGCATCAACGCCCGTTGGGCTGGAGATCGGTGCGCCGAGCGTTGAGGGTCGGTGGACGAGCTTAGAGGGTCGGCAGGCAACCCCTCGCTAGTTAGAAGAGCAAGGGGATGCCAACGCCCATTGGGCCGGAGATCGGTGCGCCGGGTATAGAGTGTCGGTCGGCGAGCTTCGAGGGTCGGCAGACGACCCCCTCGCTAGTTGGAAGAGTAAGGGGCGTCAACGCCCGTTGGGCTGGAGATCGGCGCGCCGAGCATTGAGGGTCGGTGGACGAGCTTAGAGGGTCGGCAGGTGACCCCCTCGCTAGTTGGGAGAGCGAGGGGATGCCAACGCCTGTTGGGTTGGAGATCGGCTCGCCAAGCATAGAGGGTCGATGGACGAGCTACGAGAGTCGGCAGGCGACCCCTCGCTAGTTGGAAGAGCAAGGGGATGCCAACGCATGTCGGGTTGGAGATCGGCTCGCCGAGCATAAGGGGTCGGTCGGCGAGCCCCTCGCTTGAGAAGAATTTTTGGGGCTCGCGATTTCATCCGAGCTCCGAGTCTCCTGGGAATAGAGGAGAGCTGTAGGGGCTCGTGGTGTCATCCATGATCCGAGCCTCCTGGGAATAGAGGAGAGCGGTAAGGGCTCACGGTGTCATCCGAGCTCCGAGCCCCTTGTGAATAGAGGAGGGCTGTAGGGGCTCGCGGTGTCATCCGAGCTCAGAGTCCCTTGTGAATAGGGGAGTGCTTCTGGGGCTCGCGGTGACATCCGAGGTCCGAGCCCCTACACTTGGTAGTAGCAACTGGATGATTTCATTGTATTTAATGCTTTAGGATTCTTGACGGCTGGCGTTGGTCAGCATTATCAAGCGCCTGGGGTCGGCAGACCGTCCTCTTGCTAGTTGGAAGAGCGAGATGACGCCGAGGTTAGGTGAGTCGGGGTCGGTTTGTCGAGCTCCGGGGGTCGACAGTTGGGCCACTGCTGTGGGATAGAGGGAGACTCTGGGGCTCGCTGTGTCATCCGAGATCCGATCCCCATGTAAATAGGGAAGGACTCTGGGGCCCGCGGTGTCATTCGAGCTCCGAGCCCCTGTGAATGTGGGATGCTGTTTTGTGGCTCGCGATGCCATCCGAGCTTCGAGCTTCCTGAATAATATAGAGGGGTAGTTGCTGCTCGCGATGGTATCCGAGCTCCGAGCTTTATGATAAAAAATAGAGGTGGGGCATGCGGTGCCATCCGAGCGTCGACCTTTCTGTAAAAATAGAAGGGGAATTTTGGCTCGCGATGCCATCCGAGCGTCGACCCTTCCGTAACAGTAGAAGAGGAATTGTGACTCGCGGTGCCATCCGAGCGTCGTCCCTTCTGGGGAAGAGAAGGGGAATTGTGGCTCGCGATACCATCCGAGCGTCGACCCTTCTGTAGAATAGAAGAAGAATTGTGTCTCGCGGTGCCATCCGAGCGTCGACCCTTCTGTGAAAATGGAAGAGGAATTGTGGCTCGCGATGCCATCCGAGCATCGACTCTTCTGTAGAACAGAAGAAGAATTGTGGCTCGCGGTGCCATCCGAGCGTCTAACCTTCTATGGAATTGAAGAGGAATGGTGGCTCGTGGTGCCATCCGAGCGTCGATCCTTCTGGGGAAGAGAAGGGGAATTGTGGCTCGCGGTGCCATCCGAGTGTCGACCCTTCTGTGGAAGAGAAGGGGAATTGTGGCTCGCGGTGCCATCCGAGCGTCGACCCTTCTGTAAGAATAGAAGGGGAATTGTGGCTTGCGATGCCATCCGAGCGTCGACCCTTCTGTAAAAATAGAAGGGAAATTTTGGCTCGCGATGCCATTCGAGCGTCGACCCTTCCGTAACAGTAGAAGAGGAATTGTGGCTTGCGGTGCCATCCGAGCGTCGACCTTTCTGGGGAAGAAAAGGGGAATTGTGGCTCGCGATGCCATCCGAGCGTCGACCCTTCTATAGAATAGAAGAAGAATTGTGGTTCGCGGTGCCATTCGAGCGTCGACCCTTCTGTAAAAATGGAAGAAGAATTGTGGCTTGCGATGCCATCCGAGCGTCGACCCTTCTGTAGAACAAAAGAAGAGTTGTGGCTCGCGGTGCCATCCGAGCGTCGACCCTTCTATGGAATTGAAGAGGAATTGTGGCTCGCGGTGCCATCTGAGCGTCGACCCTTCTGGGGAAGAGAAGGGGAATTGTGGCTCGCGGTGCCATCTGAGCGTCGACCCTTCTGGGGAAGAGAAGGGGAATTGTGGCTCGCGGTGCCATCCAAGCGTCGACCCTTCTGTAAGATAGAAGAAGAATTGTGGCTCGCAGTGCCATCTGAGCGTCGACCCTTCTGTGGAATAGAAGAGGAATTATGGCTCGCGGTGTCATCCGAGCCCCGAGCTTCATTGATTTGTCGAAAAAGTGCACTGTGTGGGGAAGAGAGGCCAGGGGGTAGTTTGGGTAATTCCACGCTCACTGCTGACGTCAGGAGCGCAAGGATCGAAGCGTCTCCAGATCTTAGCAGCACCTTTTTATGGGGGAGAACCGCTGATAGGGGCCGTACCTTTTGACTAGGGCGAGGGCGTCTTGCAGCATAGTGGGCCAGTAGTACCCATAATTTAATGCCTTCCGCGCTAGCGAACAGCTTCCCATGTGGCATCTGCCGATCCCCTCGTGCAGCTCCTTGAGGGCGTACTTGGCTTCGTTTGGGGTTAGGCAGCGGAGGTAGGGTCTGTCATCCGTTGTTGTATAGGACCTTTTGAAGAGGGTGGCATTGATGATCGCGAATCTTTCAGATCGGACCCTGATCCGCCTTGCTTCAGCCCGGTTTTCGGGGAGCTCTCCCTTGACTAGAAATTTTTTGATAAGAGTGGTCCAGTCGTTGGGAGGGGCTCCGTCTTCGACGCACAGAACCTCCGGGAAGTCTATACTTGGCTTCAACAGGACTTCAATCAGGACCGTGCGGTCGAGGCCTTCAAAGGATGAGGAAGCCAACATTGACAGGGCATCGGCTTGGGCGTTCAGCTCCCGGGGGATCCTCAAGACAGCCGATTCGTCGAAGGACGTTAATAGGCATTGGACCACGGCCAGGTACCTGATCATCCGATCGTCACGGGCCTCGTACTCCCCGGTGATCTGGTTGACCACCAGCTGAGAGTCGCTAAAGGCCCTGATCTGTCTGGCGCCGGCTTGATGAGCCAGATTGCGCCCGGCGATCATGGCCTCGTATTCAGCCTCGTTGTTAGAGGCCGAAAAGTTGAGGCGGAGACAATATTGAAGGAGGAAACCATCCGGACCCCGAAGAATGATGCTCGCACCACTCCCCGCTTTGCAAGAGGAGCCGTCGACGTAAACTTCCCACGTCTGGTCGGCTTCCTTGTTCGCAGGTTGCTCGGAGATGGTGCATTCTGTGATGAATTCGGCGAGGGCCTGCCCTTTGATGGCCGTTCTTAGTTGACAGCCGATGTCGTACTGACTGAGCTCGATCGACCATTTGACTAGTCAACCAGAGCTCTCGGACTTATAGAGCACGGCCTTCAAGGGTTGATCTGTGAGTACCTGGACCGAATGAGCCTGAAAGTAAGGACGGAGCTTTCGCGCGGCCATGACCAAGGCGTATGCTACTTTCTCCATCCTGGAATATCTGGTCTTGGCGTCGAGCAGGACCTTGCTTACATAGTACAAGGGCTTTTGGACCCCTTCCTCTTCTCGAATGAGGACGGCACTGAGCACGTTCTCCGAAGCGGAAAGGTAGAGCCAGAGTGGCTCCCCTGGTTCGGGATTGCTGAGGAGAGGAGAGTTGGTGAGGTACTCTTTTAACTGGGTGAAGGCCTCTTGCTGCTGAGTACCCCACTCGAACCCTCCGGTGCCGCGCAGTGCCTTGAAGAACGGAAGGGACTTCTTTCCAGACTTGGAGAGGAAACGACCGATGGCCGCTAGTCTCCCTGTCAGCCTCTGGACTTCTTTGACGTTCCTAGGAGGGGCCATGTCTATTATGGCCTGGATTTTTTCGGGGTTAGCCTCGATGCCGCGCTAGCTGACAATGAACCCTAAGAACTTCCCCGAGGAGACGCCGAAGGCACACTTCGCCGAGTTGAGCTTCATGTTGTGGGTTCGAAGGACCCCAAAGGCCTCTTCCAGGTCGGCGACGTGGTCCTGTCCTCGCTGACTTTTGAAGAGCATGTCGTCGATGTATACCTCCATGTTACGTCCGATTTGATCTTTGAAGACTCGGTTGACGAGCCTCTGGTAGGTGGCACCGGCGTTCTACAGCCCGGAGGGCATGACCCGGTAGCTGTACAGTCCCCGATCTGTGACGAAGAACGTCCTGGCAATGTCGGGAGGAAACATCCGGATCTGGTTATAGCCCGAGAAGGCATCCATGAAGGATAAGAGCTCGTGGCCCGAGGTGGCATCGATCAGGGCATTAATGCTGGGAAGAGGGAACGGATCCTTGGGGCATGCCTTGTTGAGGTCGGTGAAATCTATGCAGATCCTCCAGCTCCTGCTCACCATCTTGACCATGACGACGTTCACCAGCCACTCAGGGTAGCTGACCGCTTGTACGAAACATGCGGACAAGAGCTTGTCCACCTCCGCATTTACTGCCTGCTGTCGCTCCGGAGCGAACTTGCGCCGCTTTTGGACAACGGGTTTCGACCCAGGAATCACGCTGAGTTTGTGCATGATGAGATCCTCAGAGTTCCCGGGCATGTCAGAGGGCTTCCAGGCAAAGAGGTCGACATTGCGGCAAATGTAGCCGATCAGGGCGTTCTTGAGGTCGGGCGTGAGGGAGCAGCTCACTCGGAAGTGCTTCGACGCATCCCCTGTCTCGAACGAGACATCTTCTAGCTCGTCCACTGGCTCTAGTTCTGTCTGGGTTCTTTCGGGCTCCAGCTCAACAACATCGAGGGGAAATACACCGTTCCCGATCGCCATCATGTAGCACGAACGGGCTGCCTCTTGTTTTCCTCGGACAACTCCAACACCAGTGTTAGTGGGGAACTTCATTTTCTGGTGGTAGGCCGAGGGAACCGCCTAGAGGGAGCAGAGCCCCCCGACGGCCGAGTATGGCGTTTAGGCTGCCTTGATATTCACAACCATGAAGTCCATGGACTCGGTTCTTCTATTCGGGGTCGTGCCTGTCGTGACATCTAGGGTGACGATCCCCTCTATTGTCACGGGGACGCCGGAGAATCCGTGTAAGGTGTATCCGGCCAGCTTTAGCTTCTCACGGGAGAGCTTCAAGTTCTCGAATGCTCCCAAAATTAGAATGTTGACCGAGCTCCCGTTGTCTACGAGGATTTGCCGGACCTCAAAGTTTGCCATGCTGAGGCTGATGACAAGTGCGTCACAGTGAGGGAGCCGAACTCCCTCCAGGTCCTCCCTCGAGAAAGAAACAGGGAGTTGTTGGATTTGGGGGGAGAGAGGGCCCTGAACGGTGTTGACATCCCAGATGAATGCCTTGCGGGTTGTGTTGGAATCCCCTCCCATGGGCCCTCCGTGGACGCAATGTAAGATTGCCTGGCCCTCGGGCTCCGGATCCCGCTCGGGTCGCTGCCGGGGTGCTCGAGGAGGAGGGGAATCCCTCCTGTGTCTGGTATCCCTCTGTTCCCGGAAGCCTTCTCTTTTGAATTCTCGGAGGTACCCTCGTTGAATGAAGGCCTCAATTTTGTCCTTCAGGGCACGGCAATGATCTGTGTCGTGCCCGTTGTCCCGGTGGAAGCGGCAGTAGAACCGCTGATCCCTCCTCTTGCCGGTGTTGTTGGACGGTCGAGGGGGGTACTGCACGAGGTCGCTGTCTTCAATCGCTAAGAGAATCGTCAACACGTTTTGCGTTAGTGGAGTGTACCTCTCGAAGCGGGGGACCGGCGGAACCTTCTTCACGGTGCCCCCGTCTCTCGGAGCTTTCTTCGCCGGCTCGACCTCGTCGGCTTTGCGCTTCCCCTTTTTGAAAACTTCTTTCTGGTCCTCTGGATTCAGGGCCTCTTCGGCTCGGATGTACTTTTTGACCCGGTTGAGGAGGTCAGGGAAGTCTATCGGGGGCTTCTTTGCCAGGGAGGCCTTCAGCTGTCCGTGTCAGACGTTGTGCCGGAAGACTGCCGAGGCAACCCCGGGGTCGAGGGAGGAGACCGACCTCGCCTTGGCGGTGAACCTTCGGACGAACACCCGGAGTGACTCCCCTTCCTTCTGCCGGAGGCCGAGTAGGGACGCACTTGTTCTTTCGGCCTTTCGACTGGTTACAATGTGTGCAAGGAAGCTGCCTTCTAGCTGGTCGAAAGAATAGATGGAGTCGGGGGTGAGTTTGGAGAACCATTCCCGTGCCGGACCATGGTGGGTGGCGGGGAAGGCTCGGCACAGGAGGGGATCCGATGCGCTTTGAATCATCATGAGGGTTTTGAAGCCCTCCATGTGATCAGCAGGATCGCCCTCGCCATCGTAGGTCTCGAATTGAGGCAGGTAGAAATTCCGGGGTATCTCCGCCTGCAGGATGAGGGCGGAGAAAGGAGGTCGGATAGGCCTGTACCCCTGAGCTGTCCTTGGGCCACCGTCGCCGAAGTGGTCGAGGCGATCCTCCATTTCATGGAGGCGCTTCAAAATGTTGTCGTCATAATCCAGTGGGATTGTTGAGGGGCGGGACATGCTGGCCTCGGCATCTGACCGTGTGTGAGAGCGGCGGACGTCCTCATCAATGGGGATCCCTCGGATGGCCCCCATGATTTCCTTCCGAAAGTCCTGGAACTCCTGGTGAGTGACCGGGGCTCGCTCGGCCCGGTTTGGTTGACCCGGAGGTTGCCGTCTGACACGGCTGAGCGCCGGCCCCCGTCCTTGGGATAGAGGCTTTGGATGGTTCGGGGCCGAGTTGGAAGCGGCCCCTCCCCTGCTGTGGCTGGCCTATCGGTTTAGGATTACCCCCCACAGATCTGGTTGGATCAGACGGGAGGCACCCGGTTAGAGTCTGTGACTGACCCCCGGGTTGTTGGATGCTTGAGCGTCGGCGCCGATGCCCTGTGGAGGCACGTCCTGCCGACGCGCTGAGGTAACAGCTCTCGTGGCTTTGGGTGCCATGTGAGCTCGGGTTGACGGGGTACCGTTGGTGGCTGAGCTCGGACCGGTGTCCGCAATAGAGAGTTTCCCACAGACGGCACCAACCTGATGCGGTTTGTTTTTGGGAGACGTGTGGATGCACCAGGTGTGAGTTCTTACTCAATTTGTATTGGTGGAGGAAGCTCCTGTGCGGACGACCCTCAGTCGGGCGAACGGTACGGAAGTAGGCGGGAGTGAGGTGGAGGCTGAATGCTCGGCTTGGATTGGGGGCTCGGATCCGAGGTCTCATGTACCTGCAGATGGTCTAGGAACACTGGGGTTGGTCCCGGTGGCAGACCCTTCGACGATTTAGTCAGCTACTGAGAGAGAGTAACAGTAACTAGGGTTTTGAGTGGGAAAAGATCGATTACCTAGAAAAGGAGTAGGGATCTGGTATTTATAGAAGATGCCAACCGGGTCTGGACCCGTTTGGGGCCGGGTCTGGACCTGGTTGCCCGTGGGGTTAAAGCGGTGAAAACCCGGGCGGTATAGGGCTGACGTGGCAAGGGCCCGAGCAATTTCCGGGCTGACGTGGCAGAGGCCTGGGCGGTTTTCCAGTGCTGACATGGCAGATCTGGATGGTCTAGAGGCGCGCGTATTTTGAGGGGGATCCTGTGGTCCAGGAGGGGCCACGTCATCCAACCCATATCATATCTACTACGCACAATTGCGGTTGTATGTAACTATCCACTAATTGCTCTTATAACTCTATAGTCCTCCACTATGTCATTGACTAATAATAGTGTGAAAATGGAACTGCAATGAAAAATCTCAACTAGACGATCAATATTTTAGAAGTTAAAGCAAGGTGTTCGGTTAAGCCATCTTGATCTTTGTGTAGAGTAAAGTCTTATTTGGAGATTTTCTACAAGTTCTTCCAGAGGTACCCCGTGGAATGAGGGAACAGACTATTGCTTCAACCTTAGTAAAATCAGATATTTTCCAAAAAATGAAAATTATACAATTACAACAAAATATGAGGGCATTATTAGATCCAATATTCAGTGACTTATTGCTTCAAGTAGGGAACGGAGAGGAGTCTGTTGTCGACAATGATTTAGTTTAAATTTCTCAGGATATGATCGTTGAATACTTAACTATGAAGTATCCGAGAATGCCTTGCTTGATAGTGTTTTTGCTCCACTCCATCAACATGCACTCTCTTGCCTACATCACTAAACGTGATATTTTAGCAGCGAACAATGAGTGCGTTAATTCATTAAATGACGAAATGATTACTAGATTTTCTAAAGAAAAAAGTTCCTTACTTAACGAGAATTTTTTTCTATAATTGATTTTCAAAATATATAGAGAACATTGTTGAAATATTCAATTGGTATGTTCACCAAACCACGTGCACTTGTTGCACGGTAAATTTTAACTAGTATGAGTAGATAAATCAATAGAAACTTAACTGTTTAACGAAATAATTGTTGGGAATATGGTTCCCAAAATCAAGGTGCTATATTATATCTGAAAGCTTATACGACTTTAACTAGGGCCAGTCCTGAGATTTATAGAGCTTTGTGTAGAAAGAAAAAAACTCGACATTCTTTGAAATTTTAATACCAAATTTACTTTATTTTAATTTTGATATATATATATATATATATATATATATATATATATATATATATATATTAAGAATTCTATTGAAAAATATGAATATGGGACAGTCTATATGTTAAATTTTTTATATGAATTCATTTGAAAAATATGTTTCAAATTTTATATCATTGGAGACTCCAATAGCTCGGACGACTTAATCGATATCTTGAATTAGTCGTCTCATCAATTAAGATGAAATAGTATAAATGTGGTTAAGGATCATCATATTCTTGCAACGCAGAAAGTACACGATTAAAAAAACCTTCACGTCTTAAGTCAGTCTCAACAATTAACGAAAAAAACATAGAAATCATTAAAGAACTTTCTATTATATATATATAAGAAAAAATGAAATCATCGACAACAGTGTTCGAACCTGCCGCAACTAGGTTGCTAGGCATTCTTCGAGTGACCCAGTCGTAATTTATGAAATAATTTGTAGTAGGTTTCCGTAGTCATAAATACACTTTATAAACAAAATTTGATGCCGTTTTGAAATTTGAATATTTTGAAGAAGCCCACGTTCGGATTACCGCAGTATTGGACTCTAAATCTTTTTTAACTTCGCAGGGTCAATGTTTCCAAAAGTCTGTGAAGTAGGTTTCCTTATTCATAACATTATACACAATTTTTTGTACGATTTTTTAACTTGAAATATTTGACGAACTTTAGCCTAATTATGTATTGCAACAGTTTTTGGCTCTGAATCACATCGAACAATGCATGGTTAAAATTTACGAAAGAATGTGAAGTACAGGGTTCAACAGAGAGCGAGACAGTCGACAGTGTAGTCGACTGGTCAAGCTTCAGATGTGGGCTTGACACATTGCGGTCAACCGACCCAAAGTGCGGACGACCGACTTCGGCATTGTGCGTTATTTGGGTTGACAATTTTAAGGCCCAATAAGTTGTATTTGTGTTTATCTTTTAGGGCTTGCTTGGGGCTATAAATATAATAGTAGATGTGAACTCTAGGGTAAAGAAATTTATATCATGGGTGAGCCGTTATCATTGATCAACCTCAAAAGGGGTTATGTTGAGTGTTTCAAATGTGAGATAGAGAGATTGAGAGTTGTAATCTCTTTGTAATCTTTGTATTTCTTGGAGAATAAAAAATATTGGCTATCTCTGCTTATTATTGTGTTCTTGTGAGATATTGCGATTATTGTGGTGACTTGTTCTTGGTTCATCTAGTTCTTAGAAAGTTTATGTTGCTCATGGTGTATGTTCCGCTATTAGTACTACAAGTTGTGGCAGATTCTACAACAAGTGGTATCAGAGCACTGAGTTCGGGATGGCCGATAGCAAGTTGAAGATCGAGAGGTTCGATGGGAGTGACTTCGTGATGTAGAAAATTCTCAGATGATAGCATATCTTCGTCAGAAAGATCTAGATGGTCCGTTGTTTGATGAGATCCCGAAAGACAATGATGCGAAGGTCTTGGTGGATTGGAATCGTTTGGATCAGAAGGCATTAGGGCAAATTCGGTTGGGGCAGAGTAAGAAGGCGTTATTTCATATTTCGAAGGCAAAGACCACAAACAGGGCTATGGAGATTCTCACGGATATGTATGGGAAACAATCAACATCTAATCAATTTCGTTACTTGAAGAAATTGGTTAATATGAAGTTGATGGAAGGGGATTTAATAGCAGAACATATGAACAATTACTGTATTGTGTACAACCAGATAAAGTGTAATACCCTGCAAAATTATCATTTCCAATTTATATTAAGTTTTGTTATGGCTTTTAGCTTTTTCATACCTTCTTCTGTTATGCCCAGTTCTTCTTCTGGGTAGTCTGTCATATATCTTCCTAATTCTTTCATATTTTTATTTATGATTCTTAAATCTTTTCTTATATCACTGAACATTTCAGGACCGCTGTAATCTTCTTCCAAGTCTTGTACGTTTAAATAAATTTTTGGCTCCATGTCCTACTATTTTGTCTGCTAGTAGGTGTTGGTAATACCAACTTGCTTCTTCGTTTCTGTAATCTAATACTTTGTATACTATGTGTTTTTATATCTCTTTAGGTAGTTGATTAGTTACTTTTATTGTTAGTAATAGGTATTCTGATATTTCTTTACTGGCAATATGCTTACTTTCCACTAATCTTTTATCAACGTATTTAATCTTGAATTTTGTAAGATTTTTTAATTTAAGTTTCTCTATTTTCTGTGAATTATCCAGCATTTCTAAGGTTAAGTTGTATTATAGTTTATAATTTCTAGAGTGGGGTTATATATAAAATTTTGCTTTTTGGTTATTATAATTAAAAGGGGTAGTTGGCTAAATATTTTTGGAAGAAGGGTATTTGGCTAAATATTTTTGAAAAGTGGGTTATTTACCCACTATACTCGAAACTTTACTAGGTAGAACCCTTGACCATGAAATGGAGAATGTGTAGGATTTTACTCCTGAGGAATGCATTAACTCCATTGTCAATTTGAAACCATAAATAGTACGTGATATATATGTGAAGTCATCCCAATTGTTAAAACTTTTGTTACCATCAAAAGTATCCACCTTCAAATTGAAACCACAAATATTAGATTGATATTTGATATTATTAATGTTCACCTAAAAATAAGATAGTTAATTTTCAGAATCGGAGAATCGGAAAATACATGAAGTGGAAAATACATGTATAATTTCTCAAAATACTAACTCATCATCGAAGTTACCTTGATCCTAAATAAAATTTGTTGACTTTTAGTTTGGTGTGCATAAATCGTGCTCACTCATACTAATAAGTTTGAATTTAGTGTGTCAGATTTTCAGGATCAAATAACATAAAAAAGAGATCCAAGAGAGATTCACAAATATACAAACAAGAAAAGAAATAAAGAATAATAGCAAACACAAGCAAAAGAGGAAGATGTTCAAAAGAATTCTTGATTAATTGATCCACAAGCAAAAGAGGAAGATATCAAGATCTGAATTTTTCTTTCTATTTTCGTGAGATTATAATTATATAAGATTGATTAAAAAGGGATTAATTTTTGGTAAGAAAACATGGTGGATTCGGAATAAACAGTGCGTGACCGATCGACCGCACTTCGTGACCGATCGACCGCATCGCGGTCGACCGCAACCATGAGTTGTTTGAGAAGCAGTCGACCTTTCACCTCTCTACTTTACGCTAGAAAGCTGAACGGTCAACCGCACCAATATGACTGTCGACCGCACTTTGCGCTGTGTATATTCTTGGAAAGTATCCTTTCTATTTTTTGATTGATACTCTTCCCCGTCTATTAATATTAATGAATCCACTATGTCTTCCTCACCTAATTACTTCTGGAAAAAATTCTTGAGAACTAATCCTTCAGTTAATCAATCCGAGTGTGAGCATTTATTTGGTTGTATTCTTCAGTCAAGATCATTAACGATCTTAAGTTTTTCTTTTCATTTCTTTTCCACTTCGGTGAGATTGACGGGACTTGGATTAGAAGTCCTGTGGGTGTAATAGGTCACTCGGCCTGAATCCGAGAATCACTGTACAAGGGCTTTGAGTATAGTGGAACGCTTGTGGCGGAGAATTGCTACAAGTAGGTGGTGTGGACGTAGACCTGGGGGTCGAACCACGTTATATCGACGCGTCATCTGTGTTTGCTTTTCTTATCACTCTTGCATTTACTTTACTTTATTTTAATTTTTTAAATTCCGCAAGATCACCCTATTCACCCTCCCAGTGTGATTTACAGTGGTATCAGAGCGAGGTGCTTATAAAAAGCTTAAAAGCTTAAGCAAAAGGTCCAATGGCTGAAATCCCTCCTCCCCAAAACTTGTACTCGTCGGAGCCTTTCATCTCTAATAGGACAAGTCTTACACACCATTTTTTGATGGAAAATGCTATGACATCTGGAAAGTTCATGTCTCATTTTTTACAGATGCTCGGAGAAGAGGTATGGAAAGTATGTATCAACAAAACAGAAATCCTAGTTAGCGATGGAAAGAAGGCAATCACACCGGCGGAGTTATCCCTCAAAACAGCAAATTCCAAAGCCATGGTGGCTCTTTATGCAGGGTTGAACAATGAAGAGCTAATGCGATGCGGGCGTAACTGCAAAACAGCCTACGAGATCTGGAACAACATGCTGAAGCGGCATGAAGGAACCGCTTCCAAGGTAAAAGCTAAAGTGAATTTGTGTTTCTATAAATTTGATGTGTTTCGCATGTTGCCAGGTGAAAATGTAGACCAAATGCTCACCCATTTTGATATCATTTCCCACGAGCTTGAGAGCTTGGGTAAGGGGCTTGATGATGACCGAAAGGTCGGAAAGCTCATAAGCTGTCTCACGCCAGAGTGGGACGTTAAGGCCGCGGCAATGAGAGAGACTCTTGAAGAGAAGGGATTCGACTACTATACATTTTAAGGAAAGCTAAAGACGTACGAGATGGAAATAATGGAGACAAAAAGATACAGGCAAAATATCGGGATTGAACTAAAGACTGAGGAGAAAACCATTGCACTAAAGACAGAAAAGGCCTGACCATCAAAAGCTGATTCAGATCATAAGAAGTCAGACGAGGACATTGCTCTATTAACAAGACAATTTTGTAAGTACCTCAAAAATAAAAAAATATGGCAGGTATCAAGAAAAAAGGGAAAAAGAGAAGGAGGATGTGTACTGCAAGTGCAAGAAGGCCGGACACATCCGTGCAAACTGCCCTATTCAACAAGACAGGAACATGGAATATTATCGCTCAAATCCAAGTCAGAAAAAGAAGGCGCTAAAGGCAACTTGGCTAGACTCGGATTCAAGTGAGGAAGAGTAAGACCACGGCGACGTCGGCTTCATGGCTCCTGGGAGTGGTGAGGTGCAATCACCTTCTCAAGAAGAGATAATCAAACAACCAACTTATGATGAACTTGTAGATATGTGTAATGGTTTGAAAGACTATGCCAAGAAACTAAGTCGTGAACTTAGACAATATAAACAAAATTCTAATGAAATACATGACGTTTGTATAACAAAAAATCACAAACTGAAAAATAAGAATGCCCTAATTTTGGAAAACTTGAGTCATGTCAAAAAGATCATGATATTTTGCTAGAAGAAAATGAGATTTTAAAATAACAAATTTGTGAATCGCTAGCAAAGCATGATGATCACTTAAAAGAGATTCAGGAGAAATCTGTTTATATTGCCAAGCTCACAAATGGCTTAGATTAATGTAAAAAAAAATTTGATGAAGTAGTGGAAGGATGTAATGAAGCCCTTAAACAAAATAGTATTCTTGATGCCACACTAGATACTCTTCGTTGGAACACAAAAGACGATGAAATAACTAGAAAAAGACTGTGTAAAAAGGTAATTGCGCTTGAAAAAATTATTGAAAAGCATCCCAGTAACTTTATTACAAAAGATTCAAGATCCTATCATGATAATCGAGGGCTTGGTTACGAAGAACCAATACCTCATCAAAAATCATCATGTCATACACACTTGTATAAAAATCAACACAATCACAAAACAAATATAAATCATACAAGTGTGCATGACCCAAGGCATAGTCGAATCACATGTCATTTTTGTTGTAGACTTGGGCATATTTCTTATAACTGTTCATTAAAAAGGAACACTAATCTTGTCTGGATAAGAAAGAATGTTGATGTAGGCTCAAAGCTCATATGGATTCCTACAAACGTACAGGTGGGCAGTACGAAGTTTTCAACGTAGAAAAAGTGCAGAAACCTTGATAGAAGACGCACAAAACTCAACAGGCATAGTAGTAATCTGCATCCATATCAAGGAAATAAGTGAAGAATGGTGTTGTTCAAATAAGCACAGCACCGGGTAAAATCTATACTGGCTTTAATTTACAATAAACATTGATTTATGAATTGTGCTTACAGAAGGTGAGTAACCGGTCGACCATACCTCTTAAAATTTCTTGTATGTCGAGATTGGACCGGTCAACCGAACGGTCGACCGTCCACCCCTCTGTCACTAATCACTAACTAAAACCCTTCTATTCAGACCGTATTGATGAATCGGTCGACCGATCAAGTTGGCTGATCTGCTTATTCCCTCTCCAATATAAATACATCTTCATCCCCAACCTCTCAACCTCACAAAGAAACCCTAGCCTCCAAATATAAAGCCATCTAATAAACCCTCATCTCTCAACTGTCCAGTCGAAAAAAGTCTCTCAAGTGCTCTCTGATCTTTCGTCTCAATGGCTTCCTCTTATCACAAATCGAAGGGGAAGTAAGCTGTTGCTTCCAAATCCGTCACTAGAAATAATATAATCTTTCGCAACTCATAATGTGCTGATCTTTACTTCTTTTCTCTCTATAATGCCCCCGTTGTTGCGAATCGGGTTATTAACCTATCATCCTTGGGTGGACAATTCTCTGTCATGGTTAGAATTCTTAGGGAGTTTGGATGGGAAAACTATCTTGCTACCCCTAGCACTCACTCCGAGTCTCTAACCCAACAATTCTATGCAAATCTTGAAGGACTTCAAGATGATGATCTCACCCTATCTTCTATCATCCTTGGCCGTAGGGTCAAAATCACTCCCGAATATCTCCGAGGGAGATACGAGTTTCCCGAAGGGGAGTTTGATGCATATCACCTAGACTTTAAAACTCTCAATTATAAGCCCGGTCACAATAAAAATACCGTCAAATCTATGATCATTCAACCCAAATTTTCTCGTCCACCTCATCCCGCTCCTACCAATTTTACTGATACCACTCGAGTTCTTAATAAAATTGCCAATGCTGATATTTGGCCCAAGAAAAATGATAAATCAGAAATTAGGGTCGATCAATCTTTCATCATCTTTCTTATCCTTGGGGAGTATAAATTTGACCTTGCTACATTCATCATTCGTACGATGAATTATGCTACCACTTCAAATCGTGGTCTCCCTTTTAGCTCACTCATCTACAACCTTGCCATTGATTCCCGTATTAAGGTCGGAAATTATTTGCTCAGTAAAAGTCTTATGCCCATCCTCCCTCAACAAATGTGCATTGATGTTCCGTTCAATCAGCGGTCTCGCCGTCGTCAAGCCCAACAACATGCAAGGCAAGCGGAACAAGCACCACGAGCCCCTTCCTCCTCGCGTCGCAAAAATGCCTCCTCCTCCTCCTCCTCATCATCATTCGTGACTTATGAGCAGTTTACTGCTCATCAAATGCAAGTCTACGAGTACTATGTCAATACACTTGAATACTTGCAAGGTAAGGATGATTGGGAAATTCTTCCTCCTCCTAATGGTGAGGAAGGTGAAGATAAAGAAGAAGAAGAAGAAAGAAGAAGAAGAAGAAGAAGAAGAAGAAGAAGATGATGATGATGATGATGATGAGTAGGCTTGATTGTAATTGCAAATGTTTCATCTCAATGTATGCATGAAATTTATTATCTAAATGTGTGATGACTTAGATTTTTATCTTTACATGACTTAAGTGGTATCTGTCGAAAACTTGCACAAGAGCCAAACTGAGTATATAACCGTTACTATTCATATCTGTATAAGCTTACATATGCTAGCATTGATGCTTTGAAAATCCTAATATACTTAATTACTATCAAGTAAACCAGTCCTATGTTTTCAAATAATTGATAAGATGTTAAGTTCTGTAGAGTATATGTTTTCTTTTTTGCTGCAGTATGTTGTTGGTGTTGCTGCACCCTTGTGCAGGTGCACATATGAACAAGAGTTCATTTCCATCCACACATCCAGTATATGTTGTAACACCCCGAATTCCAAACAGACTGAATTCGAAGTTCCACAGGATCTTTACACTTCTCTTCGTACAATTTTATAAGGAAATTTAAACTTTATTTTATATCAGAGTTACATTTACATTTACACTTTAAATAGCGGAAGTAGTTTACAACATTTACATAAATAAATGTACAACACTTGAAACATTCTTTACGCTGCTTGCATACTTTAATCTTTGTCAATTCCTTTACCCTGCATAAAGACTGTGGGCACGTCAGTTCATTCAACTGACGAGATATTATACACGGCCATCCTCTCTATACCGAAACAGTATAACGATTCTCAATACTTAACAAACCACAAACTTGTTCACAAAGCTAAAAGGACTATCATATTGATGTCGTGTTGTGATTGTGCGCCTAGTCCTTAATGCAATTTATTATTATTATTATTAGATGACACTAATGCGCACTTGTTCAGATTCTATGCATCCTATACTACATAGGTCCGAGGGAAAGCCCTTAATCATTCTTCAACTTGTAGGGTTTGATCCCTTGCCATGACTTAATCTACTTCTGTAACTACGGTAAGTATCCTAGATGTCCTATGAGTTACGAGCCCATGTCCAAACAACCTAGAGGAGAATCCCACATCGTGACATGACGCATCATGTAGAGCCTATGGTCAATTCAGCCACCGTCATGGACCATGGCACCACCCGTAGTTGATCAAACATCCCACAAACGTTGCCACGATCCCGATAATTCCGGAGTAGTGTCCACGCCAAGACTTGACTCATCAAGTAGGCAACCTATGAATCACTCTCACACCGTAGACTCGAAGCCCTCATACTTGTATTTTTCTCTTACTTTCATCATGTCTTCTCTATTGTTTGGTCCTTAATTGTATGAATCATGAATAAAAATCAATTTCTAGGGTTAACTCTTTCCTCTATACCGGTCTTAACCATCAATCAACGCATTTGACCTAAACCTGGTCTTTCACCTCAAATATCATATCAACATTTCTTTTATTGCCGGTATGAGACTTAGCTACTCCCTAGTTCTTAATTTCAACTCATAATCACAACATTGAGTCCTTTCATGCTCATAAATTCTCTTTCATGATTAACAAAATTCTCATTTCATGTTCATAGCATTCATGTATTCGTATTTGTAAAATCTTTTATAACTTATCGAACATTCACTTTTAATTTCATGTACACTATTATGCATAACCAAATGAATTCAATTTTTCCAACTAGTCACATTCAACAATTTTTGCTTTTCACGTAATTCTCTTAATCTTATTTTAAAATCCATACTAATTTCACAAATCCATACTTTTATTTCACAAGTCACAATTTCTCATTTCTAAGTCTCATTTCGAATTTCTTCAAACACCTCATTTATTTTCTTTCTCAAAATTAAACAAGTCCCTTTTTGAAAATAGTCCCAAATTTTCAATTACATTTCATCAAAAGTTACAGAAATTTATTTCATGAAGTCTACATAATTTCTAGGAATTTTCCCCACATTTCTTCCCAATTTTAATTTATTTTTATAACTCAAAGTATTAATTTTTTCTCTTACTTTCATCACGTCTTCTCTATTGTTTGGTCCTTAATTGTATGAATCATGAATAAAAATAAATTTCTAGGGTTAACTCTTTCCTCTATACCGGTCTTAACCATCAATCAACGCATTTGACCCAAACCTGGTCTTTCACCTCAAATATCATATCAACAATTCTTTTATTGCCGGTATGAGACTTAGCTACTCCCTAGTTCTTAATTTCAACTCATAATCACAACATTGAGTCCTTTCATACTCATAAATTCTCTTTCATGATTAACAAAATTCTCATTTCATGTTCATAGCATTCATGTATTCGTATTTGTAAAATCTTTTATAACTTATCGAACATTCACTTTTAATTTCATGTACACTATTATGCATAACCAAATGAATTCAATTTTTCCAACTAGTCACATTCAACAATTTGTGCTTTTCACGTAATTCTCTTAATCTTATTTTAAAATCCATACTAATTTCACAAATTCATACTTTTATTTCACAAGTCACAATTTCTCATTTCTAAGTCTCATTTCGAATTTCTTCAAACACCTCATTTATTTTCTTTCTCAAAATTAAACAAGTCCCTTTTTGAAAATAGTCCCAAATTTTCAATTACATTTCATCAAAAGTTACAGAAATTTATTTCATGAAGTCTACATAATTTCTAGAAATTTTTCCCACATTTCTTCCCAATTTTAATTTATTTTTATAACTCAAAGTATTAATTTTTTCTTCCAAAAAATCCACTTTATAAATCAAAGCCCACACCCAGATTCGAACCCACAACCAGCGGCCAAACAGTTACCACCCGAGACCACTGCGCCAAACCACAGAGGCGATAAGAATTGGGTTTTAACCCATTTGTATTAATTTTTGGGCATTCGTGATTTTTAACAAAATAAAAAAAGTAAAGCTCCTACTCATGATCGAACCCGAGACCAGAGACAACCCCACGCTACTGTAGCGCCTAAACGCTCTCCGACCAAATGGTCTAAGTGACTAGATTGTTTCGAAATGAGTTTGGTTGGGTTTGAACTAGTTTCTGTTCATCTCTAAATTTCATAATTTCTCAAAACAATTTTGTTTCTTTTTCTTCTCTTTTTGAACTCAAACTTTTCAGAACATGAAACATATGAAATTACAGTAAATCAGTATTTTTATAGTCATTATTTGCCTTATAAAAATGCATTTTTGGTCATATTTTGTGTTCTATGTCCATAATTTCTACATTGAGAACGGTTTACATTTCTACATAATTCGAGAATTAGATTTTCACAAGACAACTTGTTTCTTTGTTCTTTTACTCATTAGTCAATCTACAACATTTTTGGGATATAAATTCTCACTTTTCTAAAATAGTGTAACTTTAATTTAAACTAACAATCATACATGATGCATTTAACTGAACTTTGTCTCACAAGCACAAATTTTCCATAGAACATAACTTATAAACACATAGCATGGTAAGATGATAATTTCTAACACTATGATTCACAATTTAGCAATCATTTTATCAATCATCCTCTAATTTATCATTCCATCTCAAAAAACAACCATAAATCCAAATTACTTAGTTTTTCTCTTAGTAGTAATTTATTCCTAGCATGGTGACTATATTAGAAGCATGAAAAATACCCACCTTATAATGAAGAGAAAACTAAAGAACTCCTAAAGAATCTCCTACAACAAATGAACAAAGCCTTCTCCTCCTAGATCAACCACCAAGTTGTGCCTCTCCTTGTTGCAATGTTGAAACCCGAGCTCTCCCTTCTTGGTCCTTGAGATGCCGGCCTCCTCTCCTAGTTGAAACACCCACACAAAACTCTTTCTCTTTTTAACTCACAAAACTCCTAATCTTTTGTCTCACAACTTGAATTTTTCTCTCTTTCTATTCTTTCTTTTAGGTTCAGTGAGAGCTAATGAAGGGGGGATATTTATACAAATTCTTAGGGTGAATGGAGGGCAAGGATTAGATCCAATGGTTAGAGATTAAGGGCTTAGATGAAATAGGGAGTTATATAAACTACCCATGATGAACAACTACCTCTCCACCACCTCCATCTCTCCCACTCACTGCATCACAATCCAGCCAAGGGGGAAATGGTGTGCAATGCACACTTCCATTGCGTGCACGTGCCACCTAGTGCCCCCCATTTACAAATTTGCTCATGTGACAAATTTAATTGTCCATGAAATGAGTCTGCACTACAAGTTAGATAATTTCAAAAGAGAATTAAAGTAAATGGGCTCACTAATGGGCCAAACTAACCATGGGCTCAAAATAATTAAATAATTAATAAATATAGTGGGCTTAAAAAGGACAATTAGGTCTAGGTTTAAATTAGGCTTTTAAAGAGAATAATTGTAGAAAAATAAAGAGAACAATTACTATATAAAAATATTTTATACGAGAAATTATACAAACGAAATCATACGTGCACAACACATAAAATCAAAAAAT
The DNA here is from genome assembly GCA_017893485.1 of Hemerocallis citrina. NCBI lineage: Eukaryota > Viridiplantae > Streptophyta > Magnoliopsida > Asparagales > Asphodelaceae > Hemerocallis > Hemerocallis citrina. The sequence continues at coordinate 41,799,993 of CM030364.1, forward strand.
CTTATAAATTAAATCTATGGTGTTACATATGTGATTAAGTAGTAGTTGAGTGTTGTGCATGCATAGAGAATCAATTTTCTATATACCTGCATAGGACCCATTTCTACTTGATGCATATCAACAAAAAGAGGATTCTATAGATGTATCTTATACATACTTCTATTCACCAAAGGATTTAACTTCTACATGTTTTTGCAATGTTTCACTGCAATCAGAAAAGGGGATTTTTTTTTTTTATCATAGATCCATATATATCAGTAGAAGACATTCTCTATACCCCCTACAACCAACCATATGGTTCATTTTCCTTCACACTGCTCTTACTGAATTCATCAAAAGAGATCTTCCTTATAAGCATAAATGGTCTTTCAGTATCTGCGGGGTCGACCGGTTCGCCCTCTGTGGGTTCTGTTGGTTTTGCGGTCGACCGACATCCTCTCTAGGAGTCTTTTGAAAAACTGCAGTATGCGGTCAACCGATCCTCTCTCTGGCCCATATTTTTAAGTCTTATAAAATTATTGTTGCACTCTCAAAATTTTGTTGCTTTCATGTGTATTGGGGAGAATCTCGAATCTATGATATTATGAAGAGCTCTCACTGTATAGCAAAGAGTCTCGCTATCAACAATATAATGTAAGAAGATTCTCTTCCATTTTTTTTACAATATTGTATTCATTGTAATGTCATAAAATGTTTTCCCTTTGGTGTTTTCATTGGTAATTTATTCTACGAACTTTCCAAGTTTTATTTTTCTTATGTCTCCTCTATTTATCCCCTCTTGGTGTGTTCCAAAAGGGGGGAGTATTATTTCTTAGAATGTTTTCAAAATAATTTAATGTTTTCAAAATAATTTCTCCTTATTTCATAAGTTTTCAAATTATGTATATTACTCTCACCCCTCTCTTATATTTGTTATTTAAGTTCTGTATTACATGGAGCATTATATTAAGGGGGAGTATTCACTTCCTTAAAAGCTTTATTTATATGAAAATCTATTTTACAGGATGTACTAAATTCAGGAGGAGTATTCATATGTTGTGCTTTAATTTTTCAAACATTCATGCATGTTTTGTTCACACCAAAATGGAGAGATTGTTGACTCTTAGTTTGGTGCGCACAAAATGTGCTCACTCATACTAATAAGTTTGAATTTAGTGTGTCAGATTTTCAGAATCAAATAACATCAAAAAGAGATCCAAGAGAGATTCACAAATATACAAACAAGGAAAGAAACAAAGAATAATGGCAAACACAAGCAAAAGAGGAAGATATTCAAAAAGAATTTTTGATTAATTGGTCCACAAGCAAAAGAGGAAGATATCAAGATCTGAATTTTTCTTTCTATTTTCGTAAGATTATAATTGTATAAGATTGATTAAAGAGAGATTAATTTATGATAAGAAAACTGGGTGGATTCGGAATAAATAGCGCGTGACTGGTCGACCGCATCGCAGTCGACCGCAACCATGAGTTGTTTGAGAAGCAGTCGACCTTTCACCTCTCTACTTTACGTCAGAGAGCTGAACAGTCGACCGCACCAATATGACTGTCGACCGCACTTTGCGCTGTGTATATTCTTGGAAAGTATCGTTTTTTATTTTTGGATTGATACTCTTCCCCGTCTATTAATATTGACGAATCCACTGTGTCTTCCTTACCTAATTACTTCTGAAAAAAATTCTTGAGAACTAATCCTTCAGTTAATTAATCTGAGTGTGATCGTTTATTTGGTTGTATTCTTCAGTTAAGATCATTAACGATCTTGAATTTTTCTTTTCATTTCTTTTCCACTTCGGTGAGATTGATGGGACTTGGATTAGAAGTCCTGTGGGTGTAATAGGACTCTCGGTCTAAATCCGTGAATCACTGTACAAGGGTTTTGAGTATAGTGGAACGCTTGTGGCGGAGAATTGCTACAAGTAGGTGGTGTGGACGTAGACCTAGGGGTCGAATCACGTTATATCGCTGTATCATCTGTGTTTGCTTTTCTTATCACTCTTGCATTTACTTTATTTTAATTTTTTTAATTCCGCAAGATCACCCTATTCACCCCCCTAGGGTGATTTACAAAATTATTTACGAACCGATATCTCTTTCTCTATGCAGAGGGATGGAGTCCACGACGGCGCGGCGGAGCAACATGTGGTGGCGTGGCAGGATGGTTGTGCAATGGCGCAGCGATGTAGCGGTACAGCGGTGCGACGACACAGTGCTGCAATGGCGCGTTGGCGCATCGAATGGTTCAACATAGAGAGAGGAGGGGGGGGGGGTAGGAACAGACGGATGGGTTTTAAGAGGAAGATGGAGAGGAACAGGCGGATGAGAATTGAAAGTAGAGTTTTACTGATTGGAAAATTAATTTGTATGTACGTGCATTTTACGGGTTTCTTGGATTTGTATTGGGGAGTTACTTTGTACGCCCGATGCACGCATTGGTAGATTTACAAACGACAACTCCAACTCTTCCATTATAATAGTTACTAGTAATTTACACGTGATGCACGTCCTAAATAAAATATATTTTTTTAAAGTAAAATTTTTTTGACGTAGTCTGGCCTCAAACCAAAGAACTTTTTTTTATATTAGTTATCTACGGACAATGCACCTAAATTGGTAGATTTACAAACGACAACCCCAACTCTCCCATTATAATATTACTAGTATTTTTTACATGCGATGCACATTTTGATAAAAGTTGAAGGATTTTCACGTGCGATGTACGTGTTAGAAAATAGTTTTGGAGTTGGATGTGCGGTGTACGTGTTTATAAGTAGAATTGGAGTTGTATATGCAACATATGTGATTGTTTGGTGTTGAAAAAATATTGAAATTTTTTTTTGCACGTGTGTTGCACGTTTAATAGGTGAAATTTTGTTTATTTATTTGTTTTTGTTGTAATTAATGGAAGAGTTGGAGTTGCACATGCAACACATGAGTTCGTATGTTGACAAATTACAACTCCAACTCTCTCATTATATATAGAGAGATATATTAGAGATATATTATTATATTATCTCTAATATCTAATATTATAATGGGAGAAGGCCTTAGTACCATTTGTAAATGTTTTGTCAATCTACCAACCCGTGTAACACACGTGCATAACTATTATAAAGGAGGTCCTAGGTTCAAATCAAGACTACGTCTAAATTTTTATTTTAAAAAACTATATTTATTAAAACGTGCATCGCACATGTAAACTACTAGTTATTATAGATAGATTATAGATTTGGATACATGGATGTGTGACCTGTAACAAAAAAAAAATCTATATAATAAAACACAAAGAAAGCTATCAAGTGGATCTCCTTCAATCCCCAAAAAATTAAAGGTCCACATATAACTTCACAAAACATATTTTCCCTCCTAAAGTTTCTTCCCAAAACTCAAATTCAAATCCCTTACCCAAACAACTCCCATATTTATTTAATTATATATATATATTTCTCATTCCCTCCCTCTTCTATTCAAAAATTTAAGAAAATAAAAATTTTAAATTTTTTTACAAAATAATAAATTAAGAAACTAAAAAAATTAAAACTTTAAAAACTTTAAAAATAATTCAAAATAAATCAAAAAAGTCATATAATATGTTTTTTATTGGACCCCCAAAAGTTTCTCATATAATATGTTTGTTACTTCAATTAATTTGCTGGGCCTCCAAAACTATTTTATATGATCAAACAAGGTGCACCGTTCTGAAGACGTGTCGTAGGCACGTGTTAACGGGCAAACCTAGTATACATACAAAATATGTGGTAGTGTACATAATGAATCTTCAATTGGAATAATCTCTTTCCGATTTTGGTCTACATGGTTTTATATACGCCCCAATTTTCATGTGTATGTATGTAGATCTATAAATATTTTTTGCTAGGTAGAACTTTTTTTTTTTGTTTTTTGTTTTTTGTTTTTTTTTTTGAGAAACTGTTTTTCCGTATAATATAAAACACAATTCAGAAACAAAGAATTTTTTACCAAAATAACCAACTTTTTGAAAGTATTTACCAAACTAACCCACTTTCGAAAGTATTTATCAAAACAACTCACTTGCCAACTAGTTATTGACCCTAGTGAAAACATGGTCGCTGATATGGCTAAAAATGGGGTTAAATCGGGACCGTCCAAATCAAGCACGATTCTTGAAGCCCAGGGGTAAAATGACAATTTCGCCTACCAACGGGTCTGAAATGGGTACTGGATCTCTTTCCCAAAGATCCAATAACCCACGAACGGATCCACTTCAACTGGGTGCAGGTTTCAACCCGCAACAAACCTGGCCCTGAAAAGATAGAATTAGGGTTTCTGATTAATCCTAATCAACGGCCCTGATTCACATTTATCTTTTCACTGGGAATTAGGGATTACATTCCTAATCTGTTTACAGGGATTAGATTACTTATCAGATTACGGGGATTACATTCCTAATCTGACCCCAGCGGCACCTATAAATACCCCCATCCATCTCCATTAAGAGGTAATCAATCTTTCACCAGTTTTTGCGCTCTTTCATAATCCTCCCTGATTACTGACTTGAGCGTCGGAGGGTGCGTCGCCGGGATCAACCCCGGTGTCTCGCACTTTTTGCAAGTGTATGGCGGGAGTCAGCATCAAACTCCGGCGGAACAGGTAACATGTTTGCTATTCAAGTTTTCCAAGAATCCACAAATATTATCTGTTTGCCCCCACACCAGATTTAGCGGTAACAGTCGTTAACTGAGATAACGAGTGTATAATTGATTTTTTTCTTCAGATTTCACCATTAAAAAAAAAATTGAAGAAAAAAACCAAACATACACTCGCTAACTCAGTTAACGATCCTGTTTTTACTAGCGTCGTTAACTGAGTTAGCAAGTTGGTCGTTTTAGTAAATACTTTCAAACGTGGGTCAGTTTGGTAAATACTTTCAAAAGTGGGTCATTTTGGTAAACAATTCAGAAACAAAACCACTCTCTCCTCCCAACCCAAAACGAAAGGTGGGAAAGGACAATAAATGGGAAGCGAATCGAAATCGAGAAAGAGGCGATCTTCTCCTTCTCCGTCCCCATCTCCTTCTCCCTCATCACTCTCAACTCAAGGTGGGAACTTTATGTAAACCCTCGTCTTATTCTCATTCTCTTTCCAAACCCTTTTCGTAACATTCGCAAATTTTGCTTATTTCTACTTAATTAGACGAGGACGAGAGGAGGAAGAAGCGTGGGAAGAGAGAAGATAAAGATAGGAAGAGTCGAAGAGATGATGAGAGGAAGGATAGAAAGAAGCAGAAGAAGAAAAGCAGCAGTAGTGACAAGTCTCATAAGCACTCTAGAGATGATAAAGGTGAGACCTTGGTAGTTGTTTAGAATTATTTTTGCTGAATATGAATTAATCTTATGTTTAATTGTATTTGTTTTAATCAGAGAAGAAGTCGAAAGGGAAGCATAAGCACAGCAGTAAGAAGAATCTTGATTTGGTGCGTCAGTTTCTCTGATTATTAGGAAATTGTGTTCTCAATGTAGGATTCTTTGTTATTAAAATTTGGCTTAATTTTAGATATGTTTCTCGAAGTTTACTGAAAATATGTAGATTAATACCTTATGTTAAAGGAATTTAACAGAATAGTCTCATGCTTTTTGGCTCTAAACAGAAATTAGAAGACCCAATTCACTAAAACTCCTACATTTTTCGTTCGGGATGGTTTTTTGTTTTTGTTTTTCATTTTTCACCACAATGTATGTTTCATTAATAAGTAATTAGCGAAACAAGATATTCATAACATTCCTAATAAAAGGAACAATGAAAAACCAAAAAGTTACAATTTCAATACACTACGAAATTTAGCTTGTCCCTCTCTATGAAGCACGGGCAGTGTAGTCGAAGGCATAAGGCGCAATGCAATTTCACTATCCCATAAAAAACCTGAGGCGCAAGGCGTAATTTGAAGCGTAAGCCTCACTTAACCGAGGCGCACTATTACTTTTTTGGGATTTTAAAAATTTATAAATAAGATTATATAAACAAGATAACATCATAGCAACAAAATATATCATACAATGACCAAGATAACTGTGTAAGTTATCTTTTTTGTAAAACCACAATGTGTTCCTCTGTAATGTATAACTATAATGTGTTTCTTGCCCCAAAGAAGTGATACAATGTGTTATCAAGTTAACCTTCAATTCATAGTTTCATGTAGTAATGAGCATACAATATTACAATAATGAAGATACTTAGCATACAACATACAGTATTACAATAATGAGTATACAGTAAAACTACAATAGTATCAAATTAAATATTACAGTAATGAGCATATAATATTACAGTATTACAATCTTAGTAAATGGTAAAGTATTTTGAAATATTACAACAATAACATAAAGTTAGCCGACCATAAAATTTGGTCATGCTTTGCACCAAGATATGATGCAATTGTTTGAATAAGGCATGGTTCAATGATTATAGTAAATTATGGAATGAACTAGCTTCACAATTTTGTTCAAAGTAACTTTGCAAAAATATCATAAACAAAGATAGACGAAAACCCAAGAAAGAAACCATAAAAGTATAAACCATAAAGAAAAGAAACCAGAATAGGAGTGGAGAGTTTAGAGATTGAGAAGTAGGAGTGTCATCGGTGCCGCCGATCTGTTTTCGCTATTGCCAGTGATCTGCTGTATGCTGTCGTGTCGCCGTTGAGCTGCTTCACTGTCGCCGCCGATGCTGTTGAGAGGAGATTGAGGAGTTAGGGAGGTGGAGATTGATATTAGAGTTTGGAATAGGGAATGAGAAGGTGAGAGAGAATTGGAGGGAGTTACGGGATATGAGAAGGGTTGAAGATGGGTCAGGTTGTGAAAATGGGTTAGGTCGGGTCTGGTATGTTCAAGTGCGCCTTCTGCTTGAGGTGTAAGCCTCGAGCTTTTGCTAAGGCGCGTCCAGGCACAAGCCTGAGTGAAGCTTCGAACAAAGGCGGAGCCTTAATTGAGGCTTGAGGCTCAAACTGCTGTTAAGCCTCAAGCCTCAGCATTAAGCCTGAGGCGAGCCTGAAACTACACTGAGCACGGGTACTTGAAATTGGCCTCTGTACCAGTACTGGGTATGTATAAGGTTTGGGTACGTGGTGGGTACGTACCGGGTGCGTATCCGAACCATTTTCTGAATTTAAAAAAAGGTTGCGAGTTGGGTGCACCCGAGTGCGCTCGATTTGTAATTTATCCTGCTCTCCCTGGCCCAAGTCCAACATACACACACACACACTCTCTCTATCTTAAAATCACTCTTCCTCTCTCTAGTGTCGTGCCTCTTCCTCTCTATCTAGCGCCGCTCGATCCACTACTAACCAAACCCGACCCGACCGCTGCCGACCAGATCTGTTGCCTCTTCTTCACTCCCTAGTGTCGTGCCTTTTCCTCTCTCTAGTGCCGCTCGATCCGCTGTCGACCAGAACCGACCCGACCGCTGTCGTCATTGTCTCTTCAACGCCACTGCTGTCCTCCCCACGTTTGATCATTGTTCTTCCTGTATACAAATTAGATAATGGGTTAATTCAATGAATGAAATAATGGGTTAATACAGAATGAATCAGAAGTATGAAGTAATGGGTTAATGGGTTAATGGTTGTTTAATAGTGCAGTGTTTAATAGTTACTGTGTAAAAGGAGCAAGACGACTCATGTGGAAAGATATATGTTTTTAATGTTCTTGTGGCTGTTAAGAGTGGGAAATGTTATCAAAACTTTGTTATAGAAATCATTGGTTATAACTCGATGCATGACATGGTAGATAAATTAGCCCATCATTTTGTAGTGCTCACAGTGACCAAGCGAAGAGAAAAGAGATTATTCTTAATTGGCCAGCATGGTCGCTTTTGGATCTTTGCTTCAAAATGTTTCTTTTTTTCCAGTGAAATTATTTAATGCTAATAGCTAAGGCTTATGCAGTTTTTTCTTCTTAATTTCAACTTGAAGAGTTTTTTTTTGGAATGGATTGATAGTAGGAATACCTAGCTTTGTGTTGATTCAATTTTGAATTTTGTTTTTTTAACATAATATTTATTAAATATATTATTTTTATATTCAACGTACCCAAAAATGCACCCGTGTCCTAAATTTTTGAGAAATCATGTATCCGCGTACCCGAGTCGTGTTGTACTCGTATCTTGTGCCTGTGTCCGTGCTACATAGGTCCCTCCCAAGTCGACATTCTTGTCTATGAAACTTGCAACATGTTTTTCACTCTCTCCAAAGACCTTTGGCATAGGCTATCACACCAACCACACCTCATCTATCTACACCCACCATCACCAAGCAACAACTTGCATGCCTACCGTAACGGCAAGACACTTCAGTTACGACATGCAGGTATGCCACTGGTAATGACAAACACATCTTATATGGTGATGACTTGCACGTCCACTACTTCAAAAATGACTCATGTATCTGCCACCTCGGCGACAAACTCGCTTGTCTACCACTTTGGCAACATCTCATATGTTTGTAGAATGATGACGATTGGCATGTCTACCACTCATAGTGACCACTCGCACTTAAACCAAAATAGTGACTACTTGTGCTTCTACCAATGTGCGTCTATCAAAGCCACACACAAAGGCCTACCGCCTACCCCTCTGATGGCTGCTTGCACGTCTACCATCTAGTAATGACTTGCCCCTCAACAACAATAGCGACAAATTGCACGTCCACCACTCTAGCGACAACTCGCTCGTCTACCACAATAGCGATAACTTGCCAATCTAACCATTTCGGCCATAACTCGAATGCCTTCAAAATGATGACGACTCAGATGCCGACCACTCACTGTGACGCACATGACCATAACAGTGACTACTCGTGCATCTACTATTCCGGCAACGACTGTGCTTTTACCCCAACGATGACCACTTGCAGCCTTATCACTCCAACAAAAGCTCGGGCGTTTATCATATCAGTCAGCCCATACCTCCAACATGTCATCAAATATACAAGAACAATTCTTCATGGGCCGAAGCCTAACACTGGAAGATCTATGAGGAAGTTCCAGCCAGCCCAAAGAAAGCCCACTCATTTCAGCCCTGAATTGAGATTACCCAAGAAGTGGCCTCCATTTTGAACTCACAACCTCCATCACGTGATGTGATTTTAGAGATCCAACAACTCACCTTTCATAATCAAGCAAGCTAACATATTTGAAATTCAAATTTCTGCCAACAGTTAGCTTTGATTTGAATTCAAATGCATCCGGTCCACCAACTTGCATCACGTACTGTATGATATCAACATGATGTACACTTCAAATCTCCACCGCCCATTCTAGATGCGTCAGACCTCCACCACATGATCACCTCCGATGGATCCACCCTCTGATCCGGCGAACACCATAGTTGACGCACTCACCTCCGAAGCATGTATATCATCCATCAGAGCTTTCTCTAATTTTAACCACTTACATGATCTAGATTTCCAAGCTCAAATGACCATGATGAGATCTCATCATCGCTGGCTCGTGTCATAAACCCATCGCACATTTCCCGTGACTCCGCGAACCCTACCACACATCTTGTGCAAGCATATATATCATCCATCAGAGCTTTCTCTATACTTTACATGATCTAGATTTCCAAGTTCGAAAGACTGTGAGATCTCATCCTCGCTGGCTCGTGTCGTCAAAGCCATCACACATCTCCCGTGACTCCGTGAACACCTACCACACATCTTGTGCAACTCCGCCAACACCCACCATCTCCCCACTAGTAGGATAGCCGGCATCAACTCTCTTCCTCAATTTCACCACTTCCACTGTAATTAGTTACCTCCTAGAGCCGCCATGCTAACGCCTTACTAACATTGGATTATTCGGATCCTAATTGGGGAGGGAAGGAGGAAGGAGGGACTCCTTCCCCCCCCAAGTGGAATCACTAGATTTGTTAGCAAGAACTAAAAAGTTGAGGAAGTGAGAGAGAGAGAGAGAGAGGGGGGGGGGGGGGGGCTGTCTAGCACCAAGAGCCCTTAGGTTGTGGTGTTGTTTTTGAGGGTTTGAAAGGAGTAGGACTTTTCGTTCCGAATCGTTTGTTTGAAATATGGTACACGCGTTCGACAATGGTAAAATGCGCGATATAGAAGTGAAAAAACCTGGATAGATTGTAATCCATGTGGAAGTAACAAACTTTAACTAATTATAATAATAAAAAATTAATGAATAACATGGAATTTTTGAAATCCTTTTTCAAATCATGAAAATGCAAAATAGAAGAAAGAAAATTTAGAGTTGTTTGAGAAAAATATTCCGGCTAAAAGTATTTCGTTCCGACTAAGTGCGAAGAAAGCTACCCCCACCGAATCATGTTCTAACACTTCTGGCATCTTACGTACCTGTTTTCGTTCTGCGTACTGAAGTGATCCGATTACTAGGCAACCTAGTTGTTGTATCATCTTCTCATGTTTGTTGGACTTGGAGAACGGTCCGTTAGGAACCAAAAAGTATCATGTCAGATAGGGATATGGGGATGTATTTTGTTTATTAGAATTGATTTTGAAGTCAATGTAATACTGGGTTGTATGGTAGTTTTGTGAACTAGGAGTTATTTATTAGCCGATCAATATCAGATTTGCTTCCCTAGAGGACTCGAGACTGCCAAGGAGATTGTGTGCAAATATGGTGTTACTATATCTTTGATATAGCTGCTTAGTAAAACTGCTAGGTGAAAAAATCCCTATAATTTGTGATTTGAGATGAGCTGTGCAGGAGTAAGATTTTTGTTCCAACCTAGTGATTTTTCCCAACAGATTTATCTACTAGTGAGAGAGTTTGTCTTATTAACAAGTTCCAACCTAATGTTTTTTCTTCCAAATTTTGTTAGTAATTTGGCTCTTCTCCAAAACCTAATGATTCTTGTGAACTGTTGAAACATTGTTTTGTATCAGAGATTCGAGGTGGCAACTTAGTATCTTGTGCCAGTGTTGAGCTTAGTTGTATGATGGAGTTTGATCTGATCTATTATCAGCTTGACGTAACCTGTTAATAGATGTTGTATTCTTGGGCATCGGAGTGGTCCATAATTTAATGAAGGTGATAATATTGGTTGATATACTCAACATCTTAGGGGAATTGTTCTAGACTCAAAGTTGTGTAGGACAAACCTCAGATAAATGTCCTCTGGAACTTTCATGTTTGGATTCTTTGGAAATGCTTCACAACAGCTTAATCTCAATCCTTGAAGGATGACTTTTTAAGTTTGAAAGTTATAATGATAAACTTTTTACAAGATTTATATATTTTGTTTTAGGCCCACACCAAGAAAAGTTCTAGGTTTTGTACATTGTTAATTCTTCTTGAAAATTGGACTGTGGCATAGACTTGGCACTTCCGTATGTATAGGTGATCATCAGAAATGGTACCTTTCTTATTGTCTTTACCATGTTGTGTTATAATTTTGTTGATCTTGTTTGCAACACATTGTTATTGTAAATCACCTCCCATAGACTTTCTGCACTACCCTAATAATTTAGTATTGTCTTCAATGTTTCTCACTGCTGTAGGAAAGTAGGTAAATTTCTACTTTAACCATGAGGATAGGAAATCTCATACGTGTTAGGTGGAAAAATTCCTCAAATAGAGTAGTTGCACTCATACGGTGGGACTTCATATGAACTATCCGCAATGTTCGTTATGTTTTTGATGTCATCAGACACGTGTACAAAAAATCAAGTCATTTGAAGGCTTCTGACCCATGCATCACAATATCACATGATGCCAATTTTTTTATAGGGTTTTTTTTTTCCAGAAAGAAAGGGCACTCACAGTTTTTTAAATTCAAAACACTTCACTATTTTCATATACAATACTTATAATGTCGGACTCACTCAAAAAACAACACTTGAGTTATTTGGTGTTAAAACAAGGGTGAATATTCTATTAACTCTTAATGGGAGGGGAGTAGAATGTCTAAATTACCACTCTCCCTCATTTAATTAGATGTCTCTTATATACAACAATTTAGAAACTCCCTTCTTCCCCGTTCTACAACTGAGGAACTCCCTACCATTCTATCCAACGGCTGATGATACATCTATTCCCTAGAAACCCCATCCCCTTCTTCAACCTTACTGATCCCCATCTCCATTACTTCAGTGTTTCACCAACTTATTACTCCTGATTCGCCTCTTTTGTTTTCATTAGTAAAGACCCAAACACAAGCTCCTCATTTCATATCTTTAGGCTGAGTTAAAGTGTGGTATAATTTTGGTATGTTTAATGGAATGACATGTTAGTCATTTGTGAACCGTGGTTGGCCTTTAACTAGGGCTAAACCTTAATGAAATGCTGTTTTTGAAGTGAACTCAACCCTGTGAGTGTTGTATATGGAAATAGTGAATTGTGCCTTATTTAAAATTTAAAGAATTGCGAGTGTTCTTTCTGGGGGAAAAATGTTTTTTATATTATTGAAAAATCTTTCATTTTTCAACCACTTAAAGCGTGGAAGAAAGATCTCCAAACTATTTGATACTTGTAGGCGACTAGGCATACATATTATGACATAAAAATCAAAATGAACTGTGTGGATCATCCATAGGGGTTCCCACCGAGTAATGAGAAACACAATAGTAGGAAATTGCCTACTATAAGAATGGGGTACCCTTTCCTCATTAATTATTTACATAATTATCCATGTTCTTTTTACTTGCATCGTCTGAAAATTTGGATTATCTCAATTGAGGCACTTGTGTAGTTAAGATATGTCCATGTGTTCTTCTTTACCTGGCTGACATGTAGTGATTTTCATTCTTGTTTTTGTGTAGCATGATTTCAAGGAGCTCTCCACGGATGACTACTTCTCCAAAAACAATGAATTTTCGACCTGGTTGAAGGAAGAGAAAGGCATATATTTCTCCGATCTTTCTTCAGAGACTGCAAGGGATCTCTTCTCAAAATTTGTCAGAGACTGGAACAAGCAAAAGCTACTACCCCAATACTATGAGGGTATATCTGCTGCTCCAAGAACAGCCCACAATTGGAAAATCAGGCATGAGAAGCAGTAGTAGTTCCGGAAGCTAATGCAACAGATGTTTATCTTGGTAGTTTAGCATCGGTTAGAGACCAATACTGTCTTTACCTGGAATGTCTTTTAAGGATGTTTAAATTTGAAATTTTGTGTTTTCTTTTCTTCGTTTCTTTTATGAATCATTCAGTTAAAAGACGAGTTCTGATATGCAGTGGCCTTGTTAGAAAAAGAAAAGATATTCAGTTCACATTTGTAGAGCTTAAAGGCTGGTGCATTTGTTTAAAAAAATTTATTTTCAGAAACATTCATTATTTCATATTTTGGTTGTTTCGTGGTGTTCTTTTGGAGCTATCAGTAAAGCAATCTGGTTCACTGAGTATGCTGGGCAAATAAGTACGAAAGTAGGGAAATGACTGTTGTAGTAAGTATACACATCGAAAAACTCACTGAAATTTACACGACGTGATAATGCCGAGAGACACTGCAGCCGTTCTTTTGTTAATCTACATATCCAATTTAGACTTTTGGTGAGAGGTTTAAGTGATTTAAAACTTATTTGCCCACGCGTTATGTGGTTTATTAGCTATAAATCACTGGATGCCTCAGAAATTAAGTTACGATGCCACCTGATATATTACCATTGAGGAGGAATCCTGCACAAAGTTCGATGCACCGGGATGAATTCCGGCGATGAATCCTCCGAAACTCTTGTCAATAATCTCAAAGATTAAGAAAGAGCTTTAGCTAGGAAAAGATTGATTAAATTGTTACGGTGGGGGGAGAGGGGTATTTATAGTCGCCTTAGGGACCCGTTTCGAGATAAGAATAAATCTCTACTGGGGGTGTTGATGGATAAGCTGGGGAGTTTAAACTCGTTTCATGATAAGAAGTGGTTAAAACCACCTCTTAGGGATAATCACGAATTTGAATTATTCTTTATCCTTCTGAACTGGTTTGTAACGGGTTGGTACCCGTATCCAATAGGACATATCCGTTTATGGGTTATTGGGCTTTGAAGAAGCGACCCAATTTCTATTTCGGACCCATTTGTAGGTGAAATTACCGTTTTACCTCCGAGAGCTTTAAGATTCGTGCCCGATTTGAACGGTCCCGATTTAGTCATATTTTTAGCCATATCACAAGCCCCCCACTCATGGAGAGTCCGGAGACTGAGTTTTACAGTCTTTAAGGAGTAGTTTTGTTCGTTTTCAATGGCTAATAGAATTTATCGAAGTTCTTAAGCGAGTTTGGATCTTACTAGAGGTGTAAGGGTGTCAATCTGAGCTTGTAAAATGCCCAAAATTATTCTCAGATTTTTCTGAATTTTTTGTGATTTTTCAGATTTTTTTTTTCAATTTTTAATCTTTTTTTTTGAATTTTTTATTCAATTTCCAAATTTAAATAATTAACTACTGAAAATTTTAATTAATCATTCTAATTTAATAATTATTATTTTCAGAATTTAAAATAATTTTCCGAATTAATAATTATTTTTAGAATTTTTTAATCAATTTTTTCGATTTTTAATTAATTTTTTTCCAATTTTTTAAATAATTAATTCAAATAAATAAATAAATATCTATACACGTGGCGCCATCAGGGACGTTGATCATGATCAGGCGAGCACGCATCGGGAGGAGCCATATTTTATCTCATTTGGGGGTCGGTGGCACGAGTGCTCGGATCGAGCTGCCGACCCCCGAGACGACGCCACGTGGCATTTTTTTTTCTTTTCCCGCCCTCTTCTCTTCTGGACCTCTTCTTTCTTCTTCGAGTTCGTCTTCAACCTTCGTCTCTAGCTTCGTCGAGAGTGTCTGTGGAGCTCGAAGGGAGGAGCACTGGAGCTCGTTGGGGTCAAGAGCTTGGCCTTGGAGCTTCGTCAATGGGAGCTCAGGGATGATGGAGCTCGACGAGGAGGGGGTTTGGCGAGGAGCTTGGAGTTCGGTGGCGGAGCTCGGCGGAGAATTAGCTCGGCCAAGGTCGGAGATAGAGTTGCTCTTGGAGGGAGAGCTCGACTGTAATGAGAAGTTGGCGAGGGGAGGAGCTCGGTGGCGAAGCTCAGCGAGGGGATGAGCTCAACTACGGGGCTTGATGGCGACAATGGAAGGGAGGTCGAGCTCGGTGAGGCTTGGAGTCGACGAGGATGTGGCGAGGAAGTTGGATCTCGGCAGCTTCGGAGTGGGAGCTTGACGGAGCTCGACGAAGGTGTTGGAGCTCGGCACTGTGGAGGAGGAGAGCTTGCGAGGGGGACTCGATGGAGGTGACTCGCCTCCGGAGCTCGCGAAGGAGGTGGTCTCGAGCTCGACGAGGACTTGTCGAGGGTGATGGAGAGGAAGCTCGGTTGGAGCTTGACGAAGGTGGAGCTCGGTGTTGGAACTTGTCGGTGTGGAGCTCAGCACAGGCAGGAGCTTTGGCAGAGAGTTATCTCAGTTAGGAGCTTAGGAGCTTGGTGTTGAGAAGATCTCGAGCTCGTGAAGGAGGGAGAGCTCAGCGAGGGATCTCAATGGAGCTCGGTGAGTTGGCGAGGAGTTGGGAAGGTGGCAAAGCCATGGCGGTGGCGAGTTCGATGACTGTGTCTCGACGAAGCTCTGAGCTTCGGTTGTGTTGTGGAGTTCGGTGAAGGTTGATGAAGGAGGGAGCTCGACGGAGTGAGGGAGCTCGTCGCGGGAGCTCAATGATGACAAGGGTGATAGAGTCCTCGAGCTTGGCCATTGAGTTCTTGAACTCGGAGGCGGTGATCGTTGAGCTCGACAGTTGAGCTTGGTAGTAAGGGAGGAGTTCGGAGCTCGTCGACGAGAGCTCGACGACGGGGGAAGGGGTGAGGTCGACGAGGGCGACGACGAGCTTGGTCTAGGCTCAGCGCTGGAGCTTGTCGGACTGTGATCTCAGCGGAGGCGAAGGAGACGGAGCTCAGCAGTGGAGCGCGTCGGAGGTGATGAGCTCGAAGCTTTTGAGCTTGGAGACAGTGGAGGCGGTGAAGGAGAGATGCTGGGTTTTTCCTTCTCCTTTTTTTTGGCAGGAAAATGTGAAGGAGAAGAAGAAAGGTAGGGGTTGCGGGTTTGGGCCTCTAACGGGTCCGAACCTGACCCGTTAACCCTTTAGTAAAACCCCCTTCTTTCTTTTTGTGCGAATATGAGCCATTAATTGTGATCGAGCGCGAATTTTGAGACAAAATTTTTCTCCAATTTGAGCTCCGGTGGCAAGAGTGCTCGGGTTGCATTTCCGAACCAGGAGAGGGCTTCGGCGGCTTGACACGTGGCGATCAACGGTTGACCTTTGACTTTTTGATAAATTTTTCTCTCATTTCAGGGTCGGTGGCAAGAGCACTCGGAACTTGTTGCCGAAGTCCAGGAGATTCTTTTTCTCGCATTTGGACGTCGGTGGACAGAGTGCTCGACACACGTTGCCGAAGTCCAGGAGAGCTTTTTTCTCGCATTTGGACGTCGGTTGCAAGAACGCTCGGCACTTGTTGCCGAAGTCCAGGAGAGTTTTTCTCGCATTTGGACGTCAGTGGTAAGAGTGCTCAGCACACATTTTCGAAGTCCAGGAGAGCTTTTTTCTCGCATTTGGACGTCGGTGGCAAGAACGCTCGGCACTTGTTGCCGAAGTCTAGGAGAGTTTTTTCTCGCATTTGGACGTCGGTGGTAAGAGTGCTCGGTGAGAGGTGCCGAGGGCCAAGGAGGCCTCGGTGTAGCTGTATTGTAACGACGTTCCCAGTGCTATGGAGGTCAGATTGGGGCATGTGACCCCTTGTTTCGAAGCTATCTGGAAGATCTACAAGTTCTCTTCAAAAATGAGTTGGAGAATCATCCTTCTTCAAGGTCAAGATAGTCCCGCAACATCTTCGCCTTCACGAAGTTAAGAAGAGCTTTACATGACTCTAGGGGAGGTCCGTTCTTGGAAGCGAGTTTAGGGAGCATCTTTAAACGAGTTAGGCTCCAAACTCTTTCAGAAGAAGGCCGCTCGGGAGGCGAGTTTGAGGAGCAACTCTAAGGGAGAGTTGAGCTCCAAACACGATGAGAAGAAGGCCACTCAGGAGGTGAGCGGAAGGAGCATAGTCAGGCTCTAGGAGAGAGCCGTTTGGGAGACCAGTTTGAGGAGCAACTTTAGGGGAGAGTTGAGCTCCGAACTTGTTGAGAAGACGGCCACTCGGGAGGCGAGCGGAGCGAAGAGCTTGGCTCTAGGAGAAAACCGTTTGGGAGACAAGTTTGAGGAGCAACTCTAAGGGAGAGTTGTGCTCCGAACTCGTTGAGAAGAGGTCCGTTCTGGAGGCGAGCGGAGCGAAGAGTCTCATTAGGCTCTAGGAGAGAGCCGTTTAGGAGACAAGTTTGAGGAGCAACTCTAGGAGAGAGTTGTTCTCTGAACTCGTTGAGAAGAGGTCCGCTCTGGAGGCGAGCGGAGCGAAGAGCATCACTAGGCCCTAGGAGAGCCATTTGGGAGACAAGTTTGAGGAGCAACTCTAAGGGAGAGTTGAGCTCCGAACTTGTTGAGAAGAAGGCCGCTCGGGAGGTGACCGGAGCGAAGAGCTTGGCTTTAGGAGAGAGCCATTTGGGAGACAAGTTTGAGGAGCAACTCTAGGAGAGAGTTGTGCTCCGAACTCGTTGAAAAGAGGTCCGCTCTGGAGGCGAGCGGAGCGACGAGCTTGACCAGGCTCTAGGAGGGAGCCGTTTGGGAGACAAGTTTGAGGAGAAACTCTAGGGGAGAGTTGAGCTCCGAACTTATTGTTTAAAAGAGTTTCAACAGTTGTGGGAGCAATTTCGAATGGTGAGCTACTTCGTATTCGCTCATTCGCAAGTAGCTAAAGCGACATCGAACCAACCGTTGGACTCCGAACTTGTTGTTAAGAGAGTTAACGAGTTGTAGGAGCAATTCTGAATGGTGAGCTACCCTGCACTTGCTTGTTTGCAAGCGGCTAAAGCAACGTCGATCCAAGTGTTGGACTCCAAACTCGTCTTTTGAGCTTAGTAAGTTGTGAGAGCAACCCTGTAGGACAAGCTAGACTCCAAACTTATCATTTAACGGGTCGTAGATGCGACCCATAGAGATAGAAATGAGGCAAATGCAATAATTTTTAACAGAAAAATGCTAAGTTTTATTGAAACAAACTAAGTGGCCACTTCAATAGGGTGAGCCATTATTACATGCTTTTGGCCGTGTTACAAGCATCGGCCTTGTTGAAAACTGAATCTACTTCTACGATAGGGTGAAGGCCTCTTGGGAGGAGTTTGATTCTCCTCCCATTGGACCTCCATGGATAAGGTGGAGGACGGCCCCAGGTTCGGAATCTTGGAACTCAGCGGGCCTCTCTGTTCGCTTGTAGGCTCCTCGGGGTGGAAGATCGACCCCGTCTTTTAGGAAAAACTTGGTCAGGCATCCCCATTGTAAAAGCTCTTCGATCTCCTTTTTGAGAGCCCAATAATCATCTGTGCCGTGGCCGTGGTCCCTATGAAAGTTGCACCACTTATCCTTGTTTCTTTTCTTGCCAGGGATATTCATTCTAGGGGGAGCACGGAGTAGCCCTTCCTTATCCACCTCCATAAGAACTGCTGATATACTAGCATTGAGGGGGGGTGAACTTCTCAAAACAAGGAGCTGGGCGGCGTTGGCCATTGTCGTCCCTCTGGAATTTCTATGACCCTTCTTCGGTTGTATTCTTCCGTTTGTTCCCAGAAGATGATTCCTTGAGAGTGGGGGGATTAAGAGCCTCTTTCACTCAGATGTACTTTTCACTCCTAAGCATGAGTTTAGAGAAGTCCCAAGGAGGCTTCTTGGCAAGGGACGCCTTGAGGTCGGCGTTAGTGATGTTGTACCCGAATACCGCCGATGCTACTGATTGGTTAAGGGAGGCAATAGACCGGGCGTCGGCGGTAAAGCACCGAACGTAATCTCTTAGGTTTTCACCCTTTCTTTGGCTGAGGGTCACCAAAGATGCACTTGTTTTCTCGGCCCGGCGGCTACTCACAACATGAGTAAGGAAGAGCCTTTCGAACTGGTCAAAGGAGAAGATGGAGGCTCGGGCGAGTCGAGAGTATCATTCTCTCGCAGGCCCCTTCAGCATGGCAGGAAAGGTTTTGCAAAGGAGTACATCCGAAGCCTGGTTGATCATCGTGAGAGTTTTAAAACTCTCGATGTGGTCGGCAAGGTCCGACTCCCCATTGTATGACTCAAAGTTAGGGGGCTTGAAGTTTTCTGGGATCGGGGCTTCCATGATGGTTCGGGAGAACGGAGGCTTGCTCGGGCGGAAATTCCTCGCCCGTTGTTCCTCTTCTCTGTCAAGTCGGCCAAGGCGCCTCTCCATCTCATGGAGACGGCGGTAGACTGAGTCTTCCCTTCGGTTATATCTTGCCGAGCCCCGAGACTCTTTCCCATGCAGAAGGGGACTAGGAGTGCGGTTGTGATGGCTTGGGGTAGGTTGAGGACTGGACGCCCGTTGCTCGTGGTTGGGAGCGACATTGAAGGACCGTAGAACGGCTTCTTGAAAATCCTGGAACTCCGTCCTTGTAACTGGTGCCCCTCCAGCTTGGCGGTCCCTATGTGTGGCTTGGCTTACTGGAGTAGACTTCTTCGCCGACGACGTGGAGGGGACTCTCTTCGCCTCCTCGGGGGAGGGGATCTTCTAGTCCTTAGTCTGCGGAAGGTCCAGACTCTCGAGACCCCTGGGTGCTCAGGTTGATGGACTCCCTCAAGGGCTCGCCATCCATTCAAGCGAGTTCGGAGGTCGACCCTCTGTTGGCAGTTGACAATCACTTGACGGAGATCCTGCTCGGGAGGACTTTGAGAAGCCATAGAGTCAACTGAAGGATTGTGGACCAAGACGTGGTCATGAAGAGGATGTTACTTTGGACGACTCCAACGAGAGCCCCCCTGGGCAGCCCCCCGAGATCCTGGAGGGGCATGTTGAGGAGGAGGCTGTTGAGGAAGAACATCTTGAACTGGAGGAGGAGGAGGAGGAAGAGGAGTGGCTATTCGGCTGGAGACCGCTACCTTCCCCTTCTCTTTCGGATGCATAGTTTGAAACTACTTCCACTGATAAAGTAAGGTTGGATTGCTTTATCATTTTCCACAGACGGTGCCAATCTGTTGCTGCTGATTTCAGGTGTGGGAGCAAACTGATGAATTTGTGAGTTCTTTGGGGAAAAAAGTAAAGTGAATTGACCTTCAACAACGTGTTGATTTGTTCCGTGTCGCTACCACGAACCTGCACAAAGTTCGATACACTGGGATGGATCCCGGCGACGAACCCTCCGACGCTCTTGTCAGTAATCTCAAAGATTAAGAAAGAGCTTTAGGTAGGAAAAGATTGATTACCTTGTTACAGTGGAGGGAGAGGGGTATTTACAGTCGCCTTAGGGACCCGTTTCGAGATAAAGATAAATGTCTACTTTCCGGTGTTGATGGATAAGCTGGGGAGTTTAAATTCGTTTCATGATAAGAATGGTTAAAACTGCCTCTTAGGGATAATCACGAACTTGAATTACTCTTTATCCTTCTGAACTTGTTTGTAACGGGTTGACACCCATATCTAATAGGACAGATCAGTTTATGGGTTATTGGGCTTTGAAGAAGAGACCCAATTCCTATTTCGGACCCGTTTGTAGGTGAAATTACCGTTTTACCGCTGAGAGCTTTAAGATTCGTGCCCGATTTGAACAGTCCCGATTTAGTCGTATTTTTAGCCATATCACACGTCTTAATAAATATAGTTTTTTAAAATTAAAAAATCAGAAGTAGTCTGGGTTTGAACCTAAGACCACCTTTATAATAGTTATGCACGTGCATTGCACACGTTGATAGATTGACAAATGACACAAAGGCTTTCTCCCATTATAATATTAGAGATTAGAGATGAAGTATTATGAAGGACTATAGATGCCTATTTTAGGATTCAACATTGAGAAATATAACCAAAACCGGGTTAAACTACACTAACAAATTCCTTCTTATTTTCCTTTCCGTTTTTTCAGAACTTTTTTGCCAATTGATGAGGCTCTGTTTCCGTTAAAGAAAATATGACTCAGTGTTTCACATATTCTTCCTCACAGTGCTTCGAGTATTGATCAGAATCCATCAATGAATCCAACTCGCCAGCATTGCTCATCTCAACCTTCATAATCCATCTTTGGTCGTACAGGCCAGCATTGACCTGGTTCAAAAGAACAAGAATATGAAAAAACTAGTTAATATAAGACATTTGAGAACTGAAATAAATATGATAGTATTATGAAATGCATGATGTTCACATAGATTGAGATCAGCAAAAACTACACTTTCATAAAATAACAAGTGACTTCATACTTCTATCAACAGTAGCTAATTGATTCAACAATATTAACTAATGCATATCATAGCATATATGGTTATCTGTTTGGACGTGTCAACTTATACCATTGTTCATATCTAATCTCATAATAGCATATATATATATATGGTTGTCTGTTGACATGTCAAATTTACCATTGTTATATCGAATCTCATACTCTAAACAGAGAGAAAGCAAATATCCATATATACGAAAATTGAAAGTATGGACTTAATTTGAATACTGATTTACATTCCTAGTGTTGAGGATACAATCAATCAAGTATCAGTTCTGATGATTGAATTAGGGCAAGTGTAAGGATTCAGAACCTTCAATGATGGAAGGGCACGAAAAACTTTAGACTTGCTATCTAAAAATTTCTTATGAGGCTAAAATCAATGAAAGCTTGGATTGAATAAATCAATCAAATGTAAATAAAAGACAAATTATTCCCTAAAAGATGTGCGATTGAGCTTTGTCCGAGGGATCAAAGAAATATGCAGAACCCAAAATAGAATAGACAAAGCACTATAAAATGCATGGTAGGAGCGAAATATAGCATGATAGACAAACTCGTGCATACTATACGAGAGAATCAATATTCATAGAAACAAGACAAACTCATTCATTATATATTGATGCTATTTGTTTTGGGGGTGTGGGGGCAACAGGTGTGGGTTCTTATAATTTGTGTAGCAGAAGATGTGGTACTGGCGTTGATCCGATCCTTGGCCGTAGGACCGGCTTGGGAGTAGCAGGAGAGAGGTAGAGGCCGGGTGCTCGGCTCAGATCTTTGAGGCTCGGCTCGGTCTTTTGTACCTGCACACTGCCTAGAAATACCGGGAAAAGTCTCGGCGACAGACCCTCCGACGATCTAGTCAGTTAATGAGAAAGCAACAGTAGCTAGGGTTCAGGTGGAAAAAAGTTTATTACCTTGGGCAGGGGGGGGGGGGGAGAGGGGTCTGATATTTATAGGTAGGGATAAACGGGTCTGGGACCCTAACGGGCCGGGTTGGACCCGTTTGCCTGTGGGCCTGAGTTGGCAGAAGCCCGTTGGACTTCAGTTGACCGCTGATCATGGAGGAGTGGAATTTGAGGGGATCTGATGGCCCTGATGGGGCCACGTCATCTACACCATATCAGGAGCCCCATACTCCTGGAGGGCTATGTAAGCCAGCCGTGGAGGAATAGTTTGTCTCTGTAAGAAGAGTGGAGCGGTGTGTTTGGCGAATATGATTTGCAGTTTTTTGGAGAGGCAAGTGGAGTAGGACGAAGGAGATCCCCTGGAGAAAAAAGGACGCCGAGGGTTAAGTGCCAAGGGTCGGGGGCCGAGCGTCGAGCATCGAGCCCTGGCTTGTGACAGAGCTAGGAATTAGCTTGGAGATCATGATGGGCGTTCGAGGGATGAGCGTCGACAGTCGAACCTCCATGCTCGTGTGACGAGTGTCGAGCCAGTGCCGAGAGTTGACCCCCCTACTCGTGAGAAATCTAGGGAGTGGCTTGAGGTCACTGCCGAGCGTCGAGCCCGTATATCTTGTGAGGAAGCTAGGGCATGGCTCGAGGTCACTGCCGAACGTCAAGCCTCCCTGCTTGTGTGAGAGCTAGGGGGTGGCTCGAGGTCACTGCCGAGTGTCGAGCCCATATAGCTTGTGATAAAGCTAGGGCGTGGCTCGGGGTCAATTCCGAGCGTCGAGCCCCCCTGCTTGTGAGGAAGCTAGGGTGTGGCTCAAGGTCAATACCGAGCATCGAGCCCTCTACTTGTGAGAAAGCTAGGGTGTGGCTCGAGGTCATGGCCGAGCATCGAGCCCCCTACTTGTGTGAAAGCTACGGTGTGGCCCGATGTCAATGCCGAGCGTCGAGCCCCCCTGCTTGTGAGAAAGCTAGGGTGTGGCTCGAGGTCACTGCCGAGCGTCGAGCCCCCCTGCTTGTCTGAAAGCTAGGGTGTGGCTCGAGGTCACTGCCGAGAGTCGAGCCCATATAGCTTATGAGAAAGCTAGGGTGTGGCTCGAGGTCAATGCCGAGTGTCAAGCCCCCCTGCTTGTGTGGAAGCTAGGGCGTGGCTCGAGGTCAATGCCGAGCGTCGAGCCCCCCTGCTTGTAAGAAAGCTAGGGTGTGGCTCGAGGTCACTATCGAGCGTCGAGCCCCCCCCCCCCCTTATGAAAGTTAGGGTGCAGCTCGAGGTCACTGCCGAGCATCGAGCCCATACAGTTTGTAAGAAAGCTAGGGCGTGGCTCGAGGTAAATGCCGAGCGTCGAGCCTCCCCCCTACTTGTGTGAAAGCTAGGGTGTGGCTCGAGGTCACTGCCGAGCGTCGAGCCCCCCTGCTTGTATGAAAGCTAAGGTGTGGCTCGAGGTTACTACCGAGCGTCGAGCCCATATAGCTTGTGAGAAAGCTAGGGGGCGGCTCAAGGTCAATGCCGAGCGTCAAGCCCCCTGCTTGTGAGAAAGCTAGGGTGTGGCTCGAGGTCACTGCCGAGCGTCGAGCCCCTCTGTTTGTGTGAAAGCTAGGGTGTGGCTCGAGGTCACTGCCGAGCGTCGAGCACCACCTGCTTGTGTGAAAGCTAGGGTGTGGCTCGAGGTCACTGCCGAGCGTCTAGCCCATATAGCTTGCGAGAAAGCTAGGGTGTGGCTCGAGGTCATTGCCGAGCGTCGAGCCCCCCTACTTGTGTGGAAGCTAGGGCGCAGCTCGAGGTCAATGCCAAGCGTCGAGTCCCCCTACTTGTGAGAAAGCTAGAGTGTGGCTCGAGGTCACCGCCGAGCATCGAGCCCCTCCTGCCTGTGTGAAAGCTAGGGTGTGTCTCATGGTCACTGTAACACCCTGTAGTTTTCAAAAGTATATATATATATATATATATATATAAACATATGTTGAAAAAGATGTGTAGTGGCTGTTTGATTATATCTTTACTATTCTAATGGGAGAGTTGGAGTTTGTAACAAACAAACCCTAACTTTGTAACTATATAAACACGTATAATACACGTCTAAACTATATCCAACAACTATAAATGTGCACCGCACGTGTAGCCCAAATCAAAACATTCAAATATAAACTATTTTTTTTATTCAATATATATATTCATTTAATTTGATGACTTTACCTTTTTTTAGACGTGCATCGCACGTACATTATACTAGTAATATATGCATGGATTGGTATTAATATATGGCTGGTTGTATGAATATAATGCATGGTGAATAAATGAAATGCATGGAATGTGGAGGGTCCCATAGGATTACTAGCACGCAGCAGATTGTGTATCTGCTGTTGATTTGCTTTGACGAAGTCAAAGGCCACCATGACGAGGCCATATTTCCATGGGGCCCACCATTCTATTATGAATACATAGTTTCGGCTGTGTTTCTCTCTCCGAGAGAAGGAGAGGTATGGGAATATGTCCCATATCGGTTAAAATAAAAGATTAATATAACTATAAATAATATAGCCTATGATTAAGAGTCACCAATCCGGTTAACCACCTTTTGAGAGGCAGCCTGTGGTGGGCAGTTGTACAACATAGTATCTAATTTGTCTTATAAATTGTATAAATTGTCTGAGCTAGGGGCAGGGGCATTACAAATGGTATCAGAGCCGACTTTCGACACCGGGGTGTGGAGCATGTATGTATAGTCGGGCGGTGTACTCCGGGACTATAGACCCAGTCGGGCGGTGTACTCCGGAATTGTGGTCAGCCTCAATTAAATCCGGGACTGTTATTGATCGGGCGGTGTACTCCGGGATCATAATTAGTCGGGCAGATAGGAGGGCGGCTCAATTCAATCTGGGATTATGATTGATCGGGCGATGTACTACAGGATCATGAATAATCGGGCAGAAAGAAGAGCAAATGCTTCACAACTGCTACAAAGGAGATCCTGCACTAGATTGTGCATGCCCGTGCTCAGCGAGGACGCTGATTTCTGAAGGGGGAATGTGTGTAACACCCCATAGTTTTCAAAAGTATATATATATATATATATATATATATATATATATATATATATATATATATATATATATATATATATATATGGAAAGCTTCGGTTGTGCACTCCTCTAGTGCACACGACATGTGCACTAGGCCTTCGGGCATTCATATCGACGATCCGAACCGTTCACATTGATCTACACATCTAAATTAGTATAAATATGTAAAATCAAATCATTTGAAATTCATTTGCCCATCCATTGTGTGACTATTAAAAACAATGATTTTCAGCCATACAATTTTGTAACACTTCAATGGATGGGCAAATGAATTTCAAATAATTTGATTTTACATATTTAGACTAATTTAGATGTGTAGATCAATGTGAACGGTTCGGATCGTCGATATGAACGCCCGAAGGCCTAGTGCACACGCCGTGTGCACTAAAGGTAGTGCACAACCGAAGCTTTCCTTATATATATATATATATATATATATATATATATATATATATATATATATATATATATATATATATTAATACCAATCCATGCATATATTATATAATCAAACAGCCACTATACATCTTTTTCAACATATGTTTATATATAGAGTCCCCTTCGGTTGCACACTACTTTTGGTGAGCACTCCGTGAGCACTCACGAACTAGAGACCCTATAAAAAATCTGAACCGCTCATATTGTTCTATATGTCTTAGATAGCCTAACAATAAAAAATCAAGTAATTTGAAGTTCATTTGCCCATCCATCAAGCTGTTAGAATTTTCAGCCATACAATTTTGTGATGATGTAAATCATGGGCAAATGAACTTCAAATTACTTGATTTTTTATTGTTAGGCTATCTAAGGCATATAGAACAATATGAGCGGTTCAGATTTTTCATAGGATCTCTAGTTCGTAAGTTCTCACGGAGTGCTCACCAAAGTAGTGTGCAACCGAAGATTTCTCTTATATATATATATATATATATATATATATATATATATATATATATATATATATATATAAACATATGTTGAAAAAGATGTATAGTGGCTGTTTGATTATATAAATATATGCATGGATTGGTATTAATATATGGCTGGTTGTATGAATATAATGCATGATGAATAAATGGAATGCATGGAATGCGGAGGGCCCCACAGGATTAATAGCACCCAGCCGATTGTGTATGTGCTGTTGATTGGCTTTAACAAAGTCAAAGGCCACCATGACGTGGCCATATTTCCATGGGGGCCACCATTCTATTATGAATACATAGTTTTGACTGTGTTTCTCTCTTCGAGAGAAGGAGGGGTTGGGAATATGTCCCATATCGGTTAAAATACAAGATTAATATAACTATAAATAATATAACCTATGATCACGAGTCACCAATCCGGTTAACCACCTTTTGAGAGGCATCCTGTGGTGGGCAGTTGTACTACATAGTATCTAATTTGTCTTATAAATTGTATAAATTGTCTGAGCTAGGGGCACGGGCGTTACAGTCACTGCCGAGTGTCGAGCCCATATAGCTTGTAAGTAATCTACGGCGTGGTTCGAGGTAAATGCCGAGCGTCGAGCCCCCCTGCTTGTGTGAAAGCTAGGGTGTGGCTCGAGGTCACTGCCGAGCGTCGAGCCCATATAGCTTGTAAGAAAGCTAGGGTGTGGCTCAAGGTAAATGCCGAGCGTCGAGCCCCCCTGCTTGTATGAAAGCTAGGATGTGGCTCGAGGTCACTGCCGTGTGTCGAGCCCCCCTGCTTGTGTGCAAGCTAAAGTGTGGCTCGAGGTTACTGCCGAGCGTCGAGACCATATAGCTTGTGTGAAAGCTAGGACGTCGCATGTGACGCTGATGTCATGGGGGTGGAATTCGAGGTGTCAAAATCTTATCAGCCGTTAGATCTTGATGATCAAGATTGAATCGATCAGGATTCCAACGTAGAATTCGAGGCGTCGAAATCTCATCAGCCGTTAGATGTTGATGATCAAGATTGAACGGTCAGGATTCCAACGTGGAATTCGAGGCTTCGTTAGTCACTCTATAAATCCTCCACCCCCTCTCCATTTCTTCACTTTTCTTTCTCCTTCTAAAAATAGGAGCTTCTCTCTCTACCCACCGGTGATGACTTTTCTGTTGATCTCTCCGTTCAAGAAATTCAGGTTAGTACTTTTTTGTTATGCCGTGCTCTCAATCCGATTCTGAAGCAAGTGCCTCCGGTAGAGATGAGGTGGATCTTCAGTCGGACACCACATCCTAGGATCTAGACGACCAGATTTTGGACGTGGTGCCGCTCCAAAGCCGCAAGCCACACGTGGTAGAGTCCAGCACTACTACTTCTGAGGTTGAGGTATTAGGTGAAGAGGTGGAGGAAAGAGTGGTTGATCAGGAAGGTAGTGAGGAAGGGGTTGAGGGAGAGGCGGATGAGGGAGGTAGTGAGGAAGGAGAGGCTCTCCCCCCTCTCCCGCCTTTGGCGACACCATCTCCTCTGAAGGCTCCTCGAATTTGGAAGAAGAAGAGGAAGTGGCACCTACCGGACAGTCCGAGGACACCAGATGAGTTCAAGCCAGTGCACGGGCTCGACGTCCCATACTACAAGAACCCCCGGTCGATCAGGATGTATCCTGACGACGTTGAGAACTTAGTTCAATTTGGCATGGAGATATATTCGCTGAGCCCGACCCAAATACAAATGGACAGGGTTCAGTGTGTCCTGAAAGCTGACTATTTGCCCGTGATAAGGGCCAGCTACTTCATTGGGCGGGAGTACGAGCTGATGATCCTGAGCCCTGGTCTTCGCCCCACCACCGAGTTAGCCCCCGGCTTCTGTATGTTTCACGAGGATGCCTTCGTCTCGGGCTAAGGTTGCCGTTGCACCTGTTCATCAAGGGTGTGCTGAGGTGGGGGGAGGTCTGTCCGATGCAGTACAGCCCCAACTCGTGGAAGCAGTTAGTCTGCTTCATTCTGAAGTGTGAAGAGAAGAAGGTGCCTCTAAAGCTGAAGTATTTTGGGGTCATCTTGGGGTGAGCTCGCTTGGAGATCAGGAGGTCATTTACTACATATCGCCTCGCCCCCATAAGAAAGTGGTGCACGGGCATCCGGATTCCATCAAGGGGTGGAAGGCCAAGTACTTCGTGGTCAGAAGCGAGGTACCTTGTGAAATTCCTATAGCTTGGAATTTCTACAAGCCGAACCATAAACTCCCGAGGCAGAGGGACTTGACTGAGGCGGAGTGGACTGATGTTAACAGGATTGTAGAGGGACACAACATCGGTTGGCCGAAATGTGACAGAATCGCACTTAGCCCAGACTAGACTGAGCCCAGCCGACCCTTGTATGTTTTTGTTTTATTTTTGTTTAACTTTCTGTCTTCCTATTAACATTCCTCTTCTTTCTTGCTGCGATGGACCAGGCAAAGCTCGACGCACGGAAGGCCCTAAAGGATCTGGCCCAAAAGAGGAGTATCGAGAAGTCGGTGCCAAAGGAGGGGTCTGCCCATGGGGGCTCTGAAGGCCCTTCAGAGAGGCCCCATAAGAGGGCGAAGGTCCTCTCTGTCAATGAAGCGCTAGATTCGGTGCCGAGCTCCAGCAGCCGCAAAGTTGTGGAGGTCCTGAAGGCAAGGACCCCCTCCTTGCGACCCGACGCCCAGGAGATGGTGGGCAAGAGGGGGCTAAGGCCTTTCACCCCGACCTGGTCAGTGAAGGAGGGCGACTAACTGGCGGAGGGCCCGATCTCGGTCGAGGTTGAAGATAACCTCTCCACAGTGCGCGACTGATTCATCTTGGCAACCGAGACAGTCGAGATGTGCTACATGAAGTGGGCTGAAGCCCATGTGGTGGTAAGTGTTGGTTTGCCTGTTTTAGCTTTTTTGTACTTGGCGTTGTTTTTTGATTTTTGCCTCACTCTCTAATCAGGCGTCAATGGTCGGGGCGCAGCTACAGAGGTGGTTCGAGAAAGAACTCAAGGTCGAGAAGCGGAATGCCGACAGGTACTTGTGTGAAGCGAAGGACCTGAAGCTCGAGCTGACGGCAGCTCAGGGGGCGGCGCAGGCCCTTCAAGCCAACCTCGCCTCCCAACAGGACCAGCACCTTCGTGCTTTGGCAGAGATCCGAGGCAAGGCGGCTGCGGAGTACGAGGAGCTGATAAACGCCTAAGATGAGGCGTATGATCGGGCGAAGGAGCACTTTCTGCTCCTTTACCCTCAAGCGAAAATCGACCACCTCCACTACGACTAGCAGCCACTCATGCTTCCACTGACCCCCGGAGGTGAGGGTGACGAGGCGCCGAGAGATCCAAGCATAGAGAGAGAGGTAGGGGGCGACAGTCGACGAAGAGGTGCAGATCCCCCCTAAGATGTAGTTTTTATATTTTCTTCTTTTTCTTTGTATTTGCCGAGCGCAGACTGGCCACTGCTTTTTTGTAACTATTTTTTCTGGGATTAATATAATCATGTGTTTTTGGCCGACCTGTTATGACTTGTCGTTTTTGAAAAGCTTGGAGTGAAATCTTATTTTCTCTCATTTCTGTCAGATGGACGAGACTTTAGGAGCCGACCTCAGTTCTGCCGAGGTCCAGCAACTTCGGAATAGGCTAGAGTCCAAGGAGAGTATCTTGATTCGTTATCACAAACAGGCCCATGATCGGGAAGCCGCAGTAAGCTATTTCATGAACAAGTCCAAGAGCTCAGTTTAGAGGCGGCGCCTGAAGAAAGCTATCGCCGATCGGGACTGGGGGAGTACCGAGACGAACTGGTCGATGTCTGATGCCTCCACCAGGCGACCAACCTCTGAGTCCGTTCTCCGTGAGGTCGTGGTGGAGAAGGAGCTGGAGATTTAGAGGTTGAAAGTCATGCTCGGCACAGACGGATCTCGGTTCGGCCCTTTTGGGAGAGGTGGCCCCCCTGTATTGGGTTCCTTACCAACCCTGTATCTGGAAATGGAGAGGCCAGCTGATGCGCAAAGCTCCGTTATCGGGATATCTACACTGGCGATGCCTGTAGTGCCGGACGAGCTCACTGGAGGATGGACTTGCTCGGTTGGGCTCGAGATGGTTCGTGTTAGCCAAAAAAGCCCCACGAGAAACACTTAGGTTGGGGTAAAAAGAACCTTTGTAATAATCTCTATTGTACTGTGGCCATTCAAGGCGTTATGATGAATGAAATTTGATTTTTCCATCCCTTCAACTTGTAAGAAAGCTTAGGACGCTGCCTACAGCGTGAGCCGAATGTCGAGCCCCCGTGCTTTGTAGAAAACTATGGTGTAGCTCTAGGTCATTGCCGAGCGCCTAGCCCATACATCTTGAGAAAGCTAGGGCGTTGATCGAGATCAATGCCGTATGTCGAGCTCCTATGCTTGTGAGAAAGCTAGGGTGTGACTCGAGGTCATTGTCGAGCGCCTAACCCATATAGCTTGAGAAAGCTAGGGCATTGCTCGAGATCAATGCCGAATTTCGAGCCCCTATGTTTGTAGAAAAGCTATGGTGTGGCGAATGCACAAAAATAAAAATAATAAAGGAAATGCCAAGGTTCACGCTTTATAATTTACAAAAAAACAAAGCAAAACAAAAGGCATGTAGTAGTGCCGATTACAGGGGGTTGGTTACATAAGCTCGGTTACAAGAGGAGTCTAGTCCTCTCATTCGAGGAACTTGGTGAGGTGTTCCATGTTCCAGGGCCTCTTCACTATCCTGCCCCCTTGGTCTGTGAGTCGGTACGTGCCGGGGCGTAGGACTTCGAAGACCTTATACGGGCCCTCCCAATTAGGGGCCAACTTTCACTTTCTGCTGGGGTTGGATACGACTATCTTTCTGAGCACGAGGTCACCAAGCTTGATGTCGGTAGGGCGGACCTTCTTGTTATAAATCCTCTCGATCCGTTGTTGGTATATGCTTCTTCTGACGGCGGATTTTTCCATGACCTCGTCGATTAGATCCAAATTGGCTCTGAGGTCTGTCGTGTTGTTCCCCTCATTGAAGGCCATGATCCTGGGTGAAGGGAGGTCGATCTCCAAGGGGATAACCGCCTCTGTGCCGTAGGTTAGGTTGAACGGTGACTCGCCTGTGGGGATCCTCTTCATCGTCCGGTGTGCCCAGAGTACGCTCGGCAACTCGTCGACCCACAGCCCCTTGGATGAATTATCTAACCGCTTCTTGAGGCCTTCAAGGATTTGACGGTTCGCATTTTTGGCCTGGCCGTTTGACTGAGGATGGCATATTGATGAGAAGCACTGCTGGATACCGATGTCTTCGCAGAACTTCCAAAAGTTCTTGCCTGCAAATTGGGTCCCATTGTCTATGATGAGTACCTGCGGGATCCCGAACTGACAGATGAAGTGCTTCCAGAAAAATTGCTGAGTTTGGTGTTCTGTGATCGTGGCTAGGGGCTCTGCCTCGATCCATTTGGTGAAGTAGTCGATGGCCACCACCAGAAACTTCCTTTGGCCCGTCGCTTTTGGAAAAGGGCCGACCAAGTCCATTCCCCACATAGCTAAGGGGGTTGAACTGACCAGGGAGCGGAGGTTGGCTTGTGGAAGCCTTTTCACCGAGGAGAACCTTTGGCAAGGGTCGCACCTTTTAACGAGGTCTTGGGTGTCTTGTAACATGGTCGGCTAATAGTACCCATGGTTTAGAGCTTTTCTGGCAAGCGACCTTCTCTCCATGTGACACCCCTCGATTCCATCATGCGGTTCCTTCAGAGCGTACTTGGACTTGTCGGGGGCCAGGCAGCGAAGGTAGGGTTTGCCGTCCGTTATTGTGTACGAGCGCTTGAAGAGTGTCTCGTTGATTATGATGAACCTTTCTGAACTGACCCTGGTCCTTCTTGCCTCGGCCCGATCTTGAGGAAGCTCGCCCTCTGCCAGGAACTTCTGGATGTGAGTCTTCTAGTTGTCTGGTTGAGGTTCAGTGGTGAGGCAGAAGGCTTCGGGGAGGTCGATGCTGGGCCTGAGGAGGACATCGATTAGGACGGTGTGGTCGAGGCCTTCGAAGGATGATGGGGCGAGTTTTGACAAGGAATCATCCTGGGCATTTTTCTCCTTAGAGATCCATTCCACCGAGGAGAAATCGAAGGACGTCAAGAGCTGCTGGATTACTGCCAAGTATCGGACCATCCGAGCGTCACGGGCATCATATTCCCCGGTAGTCTGGTTGACCACGATCTGGGAGTCCCTAAAGGCCCTGATTTTCCTGGCCCCAGCCTTGTGCGCTAGGGTGAGCCCTGCAATTATAGCCTCATATTTTGCCTCATTGTTAGAGGCTGGAAAGTTCAGGCGAAGTGAATACTAGAGAATGAAGTTGTCGAGACCTTTGAAGATGATGCCCGTGCCGCTTCCCACCTCACAAGACGAGCCATCGACATAAACTTCCCAAACCAGATATGCCTCTTGAATATCGGACGGCTCGGAGATAGTGCACTCCGTGATGAATACGGCGAAGGTTTGTCCCTTAATGGCTGTCCTGGACTGGTAGGTGATGTCGTACTGGCTCAGCTCGATCGACCACTTGACTAAGCGGTCAGAACTCTCAGGCTTGTAGAGGACGACCTTGAGAGGCTGGTCCGTAAGGACCTGGATCGAGTGGGCCTGAAAATAAGGATAGAGCTTTCGCGCGGCCATGACTAGGGCGTAGGCAACCTTCTCCATCTTTGCGTATCGGGTCTCAGCCGAGAGTAGAACTTTGCTCACATAGTAGAGAGGCTTCTGAATTCTATCATCTTCCCGGACGAGCATGGCACTGAGTGCATTTTTCGAGGCTGAGAGGTATAGAAAGAGGGGTTCGCCCGGTTCGGGTTTGCTCAGAAGTAAGGGGTTGGCGAGGTAGGACTTTAACTGGTCAAACGCATGGTGCTGGGGGTCGCCCCATTCGAAACCTTTCGCTCCCCGCAGAGCCTTGAAGAAGGGAAGGGATTTCTCTCCATACTTGGAGAGAAAGCAGCCGATGGCCGCCAGTCTTCCCATGAGCTGTTGAACTTCCTTAATGTTTCTGGGAGGGGCCATGTCAATTATGGACTAAATCGTATCGGGATTTGCCTCTATTCCATGCTGGCTAACGATGAACTAGAGAAATTTCCCTGAGAAGACGCCGAAGGCACACTTGGCGGGATTGAGCCTGATGTTGTGGGACCGAAGGACGCCAAAGGCTTCCTCGAGGTCGGCGACATGGTCCTGCCTTCGTCGGCTTTTGAAGAGCATGTCGTCGACGTATACCTCCATGTTACAACCGATCTGATCTTTAAAAACTCGGTTGACAAGTCTCTGGTAGGTGGCTCCGGCATTCTTAAGCCCAAAGAGCATGACCCGATAACAGTAAAGATCCTGGTCGGTAACGAAGGAAGTTTTGACGATGTCCAGAGGGAACATCCGAATTTGATTATGGCCTTAAAAGGCATCCATGAATGTCAGTAGCTCATGACCCGACGTTGCGTTGATCAGAGCGTCGATGCTCGGGAGGTGGGAAGGATCATTGGGGCACGCCCTGTAGAGGACCGTGAAGTTTATGCAGATCCTCCAGCTCCCGCTGACCTTCTTCACCATCATGACGTTAGCCAGCCACTCGGGATAGCTGACCTCTTGAATGAACCGGGCGGACAACAGTTTGTCCACCTCCACATTTACTGCTTGTTGCCTCTCTGGGGCGAACTTGCGTCGCTTCTAATGGATCGTCTTGGAACCCGGGGCGATGCTCAGCCTATGCATGATCAGGTCTTCGGAAATTCCGGGCATGTCGAACGGGGTGCAAGCGAAGAGGTCGATATTGCAGGGGACACAATCAATTAGGCCTAGCCTCAGATCGGAGGAAAGGGAGTGGCTCACACGGAATCACTTAGACTTGTCTTCTACCTCGAATAAGACCTCCTCCAATTCATCCGTGGGTTCCGATTCGGGCTGGCTTCTTTCATGTGGGAGCTCGACTGTGTCAAGGGGAAACACCCCGTCTCCTACCACGGTCATGTAGCACGAACGTGCAGAATCCTGATTCCCTCAGACAACACCGACCTCGAGGTCAGTGGGGAACTTCAACTTCAAGTGGTAGGCCGAGGGGACGGCCTGAAACGAGCAGAGCTCGAGTCGACCGAGAATGGCATTGTACGCTGCCTTGATGTTAACCACCATGAAGTCCATTGATTTGGTCTGTATGATGGGGGTCGTGTCGGCTGTTACATTCAATGACACGATCCCTTCGATTTGTACAAGAATGCCCGAGAACCCATGAAGGGTGTACCCCACCGGCTTTAGCTTATCTCGGGGGAGCTTGAGGTTCTCAAATACTTCTAAGAAGAGGATGTTAACTGAGCTTCCGTTGTCCACGAGAATTCGGCGGACTTCAAAATTTGTCATGACGAGGCTGATGATGAAGGCGTCGCAGTGCGGGAGCCGGACTCCCTCCAGGTCTTCTTCGGAGAAGGAGACTGGTCGCTGCTGAATCTGGGGGGAGGGATGGTCTCGAACAGAGTTAACCTCTCGAACGAAGGCCTTACGGAAAGTATTGGATTCCTCTCCTATGGGTCCACCATGGACGCAATGTAGGACGGCACGCCCTCCGGTCTCCTCGGGCTTAGGGCCCCACTCGGGTCACCGATTGATCGTTTGAGAGGGAGGCAAAGGCCTCGAATTCCTCGGATCCCTCCGATCTCTTGGGTTATCTCGGGTGAACTCCCTCAGGTACCCTCATTGGATGAGGGCCTCAATCTCGTCTTTGAGGGCCTGATAGTTGTCCGTCTCGTGCCATTGTCTCGGTGGAAGCGGCAGTAGAATCTCTGGTCCCGATTCTTGTTGTTGCTCGGTCGGAGAGGGAGTTGGACGATCCCTTTATCCTAGATCTTCATCAGGATTGCCGACACGTTCTGGTTCAGTGGTGTATACCTTTCAAAACGGGGGACCGAAGGAATTATTTTCAGACTGGCCGCCTCTTTCGTGACTTTCTTGACGGGCTCAACATCGTCTGTCTTGTGCTTCCCCTTAGCTGTGGCTTCTTTGGTGCCCTCATGGTGTAGGACCTTTTCCGTCCGAATGTACTTCTCGACCCTGTTAAGTAGGTCGGGGAAGTCGATGAGTGGTTTTTTGGCTAAGGAAGCCTTAAGCTGGCCATGGCGAACGTTGTGTCGGAAAGCTGCAGAAGTGACGCTCACGTCAAGAGAGGAAATAGACCTCGCCTCGGCGATGAACCTCCAAACGAACTCGTGGAGTGACTCCCCTTCCTTTTGTCTGAGGTTTAGAAGGGACGCGCTTGTCTTCTCACCTTCCTGCTGGTCACGAAGTGGGTCAGGAAGTTTGCTTCTAACTGGTCGAGCAAGAAGATCGAGCCGAAGGTGAGCTTTGAGGACCATTCCCAAGCCGGACCTCGCAGGGTGGCAGGAAAAGTGCGGCATAGGAGGGGATCCGAAGCGCTATGAATCATCATGAGGATTTTAAACCCTTCCATGTGATTGGCGGGATCACCATCGCCGTTGTACATCTCAAATTGGGAAGGCCTAAAATTTCTGGGGATCTCGACTTCCATGATTTGAGTGGAGAATGGGGGCCGGGTCGGCCTATAACCATGGCCTTGCATCGGCCCGCCCTTGTCGAGATAGGCAAGGCGGTTCTCGATCTCCTGGAGGCGTCGAAGGACGGAGTCTTCCCGTTCTATGGGGAGGGTCGATCAGTGAGATTTGCCTCCTCTGGCTTCTGACCTGGAGTAGGAGTTGTTGCGCGCCTCGGTTCCAGGGCTACCTCAGATTGCCTGGAGGATCTCGTTACGAAAGTTTTGGAACTCGGCCCTTGTGATTGGGGCTTGCTCCACCGGGTCACGCGGGGGTGGAGGTCCCCGGGGCGTGTGGTTATGTGCTGGTTCCCGTTCTAGGGACGGCTGCCTGCGATGGTTCAGGACCGAGTTGGAAGCGGCCCCTCCCCTTGTTCTACTAGCCTGCCAATTCAGGATGATGTGCTGTAAATCAGTTGCGATCGAATGAGAGGCACCCTGTAGCGCCCCGAATTTCCAATATGATATCTTAGAAATACGTGGCACAATTCCCAGCATCAACTTCAATTGCAATAGTAAACATAGCCAAAAACACAGATAATTTTTTATTTCAAACTTCTATTACAACAATTGTTTACAAAACAAAGCGGAATACAAAACACCTTGAATTACAATCTTTTCTTTACAACACTTTTTTTGCAATTTTACAAAAGCTCTATTATCTTTCTAGCACAAGCATCCAAATCCCAAGCTATAAGCACCTACCTATAAAACATGAGGCTAGAGATAACCCTAACCCCCAAAACTACAGGGGTTAGCCATAACGGTGTGAGTGACATAAAAGAAAACAACATAAATAAATATAAAGCATAGAGTCATCAACAACATGTATTAACAACATGAATAAATGAAATGAGAAATAACAGTAAGTAAAGCATGAAAACATCAAGGAATACAGGATAGTAAATAGTAATACATGAAAACATCAAGTGAATCTAGACTAAGTGTCAAGTGTAGGAAAAACAGGAAAACACAAGCATAAAATCAAGTCAAGAAAACACAATCGCTATATGCTGACTCTCTAATGCATACTTGTCAGATTCTATGCATTCCATAGTACATAGGTCCGGTGCAAGCCCTTAACGATCTCCACTTTATAGGGTTAAACCCCTCGTTATGCAACTAATCCTACTACGGTGATGGAAAACAAGATCTAGAATACTCCGCAAATAGGCACCACAGCCCTCGACGCGCAAGCATCATGTAAGATAGCTAAAAAATCGGAGAATCACCTCTCAACCGTGTACCCCACGAATAGGCTTGCAAGGCTCTCGACGTGCAGATACACCAGGTACATTCCATGAATAGGCTTGTCGACCCTCGACACGCGAATGCACCCTGCATGCTTCGTGAATAGGCATGCAGACCCTTGACACGCGAACATACAAATGTTTTCTCGAGACAGGACAACAAACAGTCCTGGAACGCATCCGTTGGACTAAACAGATAAGAGCATATACTTACGTTTCCTAAGTTCCATCACATCTCCACTAGTGTCTGTCCTTAAGTTGGTTATTATTAAAACACAAAAATTCCCATCTCTAGAGTTAGTATATCCTACCGGACTTAAATACTCAACAACAACCCCAAGACCCAACTGGTCTAAATCAACAAATCTCAACTACCGGTTCACAGGACTCCCACTCAACTCCTAGAGATATCATCAAGACCAAAACTCACAAATCCATCGTCAAAACGATCATATGGAGAAACTTCTCCAATAAACAAAATCCCAAATCTGTTATAAAAATTCAGAATCCAAACCCAACAATAAAATATCTTGAAAACATATATTCTGTAGAAAGGATAGTATTTAGAATAGTAAGTTACAGATCCAAAAAAAACTTTTAAAGAATCAATCGTTTAAAGAATATCAGGATAACTCAAGAAAACATCAGTAACAGTTGACTGTAAACAGCAGTCGGTCGACTGTCCAGAGCGAAACTCCAAAACTTCGAGAAAATATCAAAACAAAGCAGAGACAGTCGACTGTAAAAATAGGTCAGTCGATTGGTCCACGTAAAATCCAAAGCTTTAAGAAAACATAAATCAGAGCATACCAGTCGACTGTGTAAAGTGGTCAGTCGACTGTCCCGCATGAAAATCCAATACATCAAGAAAACACAAATCTGAGCAGTGACAGTCGACTGTATAACCTGGACAGTCAACTATCCCACAGGAAATTTCGAGACTTCTCGAAAATACTTCATCCAAGACCCCGATAGTCGACTGTCAACATTGGTCAGTCGACTGTCAGTCCTCCAGACTGCAGTTTTAGTTGTGCACATTTCAACCGATACAGAGTTTTACTTTATAAAAACGAATTCTGTAAAAAGGATATTTCTGATATGATCAAATACAACTTATAGGATATACAAAGATCTATAAAAACCAATCAAAACCACTTGAATTAATCAAAATAGCAGATTTGTTGATTCTCTTCTAAAGGAAACAAATTTGTGCATATATCAAAAGTAGAGTTTTTAAGAATCAATCATACATCAAAATAACTTTGTTTTATATTCCAAACTATATCAATACCAAAATAAGTTGAGATATAGTCAAATCCTTCGAAAACACATAAAACTCAATTTCTTCAAAAACAACAATGAAATACGATATTCATGTAATTGTTTGTGCATGTTCGTGCACCAAAGAAAACTTCACAAATCCATCAATTAAAAAATAATAATATATTCAGATTAAAACTTAGTCTTTGAGTAAATTTAATTTCAAGTAAAATCTTTCACAAAATAACAAATCCCCAAATTTATCATAATGCATAGATCCAAATCTAAACCCCTCTTTCTCAAAACTCCAAGACTTAATTCTTAGATCCAATAGCCATTAAATTCATCCACTATCATTCACAATAATTTGTCCATGCATATGAGCAATCATAACAATCACTAATCAAGTTTCTACTCAACAAAAGTTTCCAAATAGAGTTCATGCATTTATACACAAGTAAAGGTAATCTTTTTATCCACTTTATGCAATACCTTCATACAACACTTCTCAACAAGTCAAAACAGCAAATATGAGAGGGAAAACAACCTACTCATGATTTCTAATCAGTTCTTTAACAATCTCAAGTCAACAAATTAGGGTTCCAATTATCAATAATATAGTTTCATGAAAGGATCCACTTTTAATTCATCTACTCATCAAAAATTTATATATCATCATACAAACTCCTAGCATGCTTTCTAATCAATTGATCATCACATACAACATACATAAAATAAAACAAAACAAAACATGTCACTCACCTTGTTGAAGAGATCAAACGAAGATAATAAAGCAATATGAAAAATCCCTCATTCGCAAGAAATCCAAGATCTTCTGTTTAAATCTCCAAGAAAATAAAATAATGAAATCCCTTGTGTTGTGCAGCAAAAGACGGCTGCACTCCACCCTTTTAAATAGGCCGGAATCCAAGTTTTAGGGTTTTTGAATACATTTGCAAAAATACTCCTTTTAAATATAACTTTACATATATAGATCCATATACTTGGAAACTTGATAAAACTAATTTAATTGAGATTTAAAAACAAAAACAACCATCATAAAGTCAGCCGGCACTGTTCAAAAGCCCAGAAAAATGAATTTGCATTTTTACCCATCAAAATGACAATTTTGCAAAAAGATTCTCTTTTATCAAAACTTGTAAAATAAACTAAATTCATTAAAACAAAAAGTAAAAATTTTAACCCTGAGTTGACTAGGCATTATATCCAGCCCCAAAATTCAAAAATCTGGAGTTTTCACTCCATCTGGTAATTTTGCACAAAAGTCCTTTTTTTTGTAATATTTGCAAATAGGTCCAACCATTGTCAGAAAAATCTAGAAAAATCACAAATAATCTCAAATAATAAATAATGAGTTTTCCCAAAATAATTTTGGCTTTTGAACTTCCCAAGAAAATATTTGCACGTGTTTTGCACGTGTAAAAAGATAAATTTTCAGAAAAAATTTATTAAATCTCCAAAAATTATTTTTAATTCATTTACAAAATTTAAAAATAATATTTTAAAAATACAGGGTACTACACACCTGGCCTGGGTCTGGCCTCACCATCGACCCACGGTTGGTTAGAGCCCTAGGCATCAGCGCGGCTGTGAAGGGGAGGAGGGTCTGGATGACGTCTAGAGGTGACAGCCCTTCTGGCTTTTGAAGCCATGTAAGAGCTCGGATTTGGGATGACATCCCTGAATGGGATCAGATGGCGTCAGCACCAGAAGTTCCCACAGACGACACCAACCTGATGCTATTTGTTTTTGGGGTGTGGAGGCAACATGTGTAAGTTCTTGTAATTTGTGTAGCGGAAGATGTGGTACTGGCGTTGATCCGATCCTAGGCCGTAGGATCGGCTCGGGAGTAGCAGGAGAGAGGTAGAGGCCGGGTGCTTGCCTCGGATCTAGTAGCTCGGCTCGGATCTTTAAGGCTCAGCTTGTTCTTTTGTACCTGCACACTGCCTAGAAATACCTGGAGAAGTCCCGGCGACAGGCCCTCCGACAATCTAGTCAGTCACTGAGAAAGCAACAGTAGCTAGGGTTCAGGTGGGAAAAAGTTTATTACCTTGGGCAAGGAGGGGGGGTCTGGTATTTATAGGCAGGGGTAAACGGGTCTGGAACCCTTATGGGCCGGGTCGGATCCGTTTGCCTGTGCACCTGAGTTGGCAGAAGCCTGTTGGACTTTAGTTGACCTGATGATCATGGAGGAGCGGAATTTAAGGGGATCTGATGGCCCTGATTGGGCCACGTCATCTATACCATATCATATATATATGAGGTGGCATGCATGTAATACATTGAGTATCTAACCACTTTTAAGATTTTCCAATCACATGCATGCCACCTCTTCACTTGCTCATTTAGTAAATGAGCAAGTTGCTCATATCCCTTTTACCCATACATATAGGGTAAAAGGGATATGAGCAACTTGCTCATTTAGTAAATGAGCAAGTGATGAGGTGGCATGCATGTGATACATTGAGTATCTAACCACTTTTAAGATTTTCCAATCACATGCATGCCACCTCTTCACTTGCTCATTTAGTAAATGAGCAAGTTGCTCATATCCCTTTTACCCATATATATATATATATATATATATATAAATATATATATATATATATATATAAGAGAAACAATTAGTGGATTAAGTGCTTAGACTCACCAGACCAGGAGAGTTAATCAACTTGGTGAACTTCAACAACTGTACCAGTCGCTGGAGAGTATACATCACTTGTAGCCTCGACGCTCTCAACCGCACCAATTTTTTTTCCCTTTACCACATTGGTTCCAACATCGGGCAACTCCACATAAACCACATCACCTAAGTGGTCCTGAAAAAGGAACATGTGATAATTCATTAAACAGTACACAGTGACCATTGCTTGCGTTTAAGAAGAACTAAAGCAAATATATATCATTTCTGATAGAATGGAAATAATGGGCTTATCTGGATGTATTGGATGTATGCTTGAATTCTCAGATACCCAGAAGTGCATAGGAACATAGTAGCTAGAAACATCAAGAATCCAAATTAGAAAAAGAATGTCAAGGTGATTCCTAAGCTCGGTTAGAGAGAACCAACCGAAGAACTACTCAGCCACCAACCTCCACTATGAGCATTCGATGTCTAAGCGAAGAAGAGACGAGGAAGGGGACCGACGTCCGGAACATGGAAGAAGTTCCGGAGTTGGTAATGGTGACCAGTCCGGTGGAAGAGGACGACCAGGGTCAAGAGATGACCGTAAAGCTCAAAGAGGGCCTTCGAATAGAGGGGTAGGAGAGATGGGTCATAGAGGCTCAGAGATGAGTCGGTGTCGTGTGTCGCCAGAGGTGGATAGAAGAGGTCCTCGTCCTTCTTCGACCTATAGAAGGTCTTATCTAGAAGTGACTAGGAAGGATCAGGATGGACCTGATCGGATACACCAAAGTAAGAGGAGACTATCGATGGAGATGGAAATGGCGAAGAAGAAGGAAGACGAAGAAGGAGAGTGGATTTTGGTTAAACCAAAGAGGTTAAGATAACTGAGAAGAGAGCTAAAAAAGCTTTATCTTCGTCAACGTCGACTGATCGGGGTACGGCAAAGAAGATGGCCCAATGTCACAAGTGTGCGAAGAGAGGCCATACGATCCATGAGTGCACCAACGATTGGTTTTGCTACGCTTGTAAGAAACTTGGGCACATCTCGCTAGCCTGCCCTATCAACAATTCGACGAGAAGTGTTCCATCCACGTCGTCTGCTCCGAGTGCCCATGTTGAGCCGACCAGAGCCGTCGACAGCAAGAAAGTCCTGAATGGTTCGGAGGAGAGTCACGATGCAGGGAGAAAGATCGTCAAAGCAATTATCAGTCCAACTCCAATCATGGCGGACTTCGAGCATCACCTGCAATAATGTATTATGCTAAAAATACATACTAGTAACCCATCGATGGTAACAATGGCTGAGCTTCTTACTGCAGGTCTTAGGCCCGCGGCGAACTGGGTTTGGGACATTCAAAAAGTGAGGGAAGATAGGTTTATGGTTTTCTGCAAAATGGAAGAGAGAACTAGAGAGGTGCTGGAGTTGGGGAGCCTTGAGGGAGATGAGTTCTTCGTGACTATGAGTAGATGGTCAAGGAATTTCAGAGCTATGAAGGTTGACATGTTGCTGGCGGTTTGGATTCGGCTATTCAATTTGCCATTTCACTGTTGGGTGCATTCTGCATTCCAAAATGTGGTTACCGGTTTTGGTTACTTGATCTCCATTGATAAGAATACTAACTTACAAACCCGTAAAGAGTATGCGAGAATCAAAATCGGTGCGGAGGATCTGAGCCTCATACCGTCGGCTATCATCGCTGAGTTCGAAGAAGATAGACACAAGATTAAAGTCGTTGTGGAAAGGAAAAAGAGGGTCTCTTTTAGAGGGTTACCGAAGCTATCGACATCGATGGCAGAGGCTCGCTTCAACAGAGATCTAGAGGAAGAAGATGACCTACAGTCGTTAGATCCAAAACCTCTTATTCGCTGCCGTCAGATGATAGCAAAAACGGGGAAAGAACCAAATAAAGGACGACCGGTTGATCTACCAAGATAAAGCACAAAATAGTAGTAGTGAAAATGATTTATAAAAGTAGGGAGAAAAACGGAATGAAATACATGCACAAGCACAATGCAATATGTGAATGAGAAAATAAGCATACAGTGTAGCAAATTTACACAATAAATATATCATAAAATATATAATGTCGTAGGAATTAAACAAGTCTCTAACTGATGCCGATCGACGAACCAAGCGGGAAGAAAAGAATGAACAACTACAGAATCAAAGGAATATGGACACAAAAGAAATAAATTATATCCAGTAAGGAATCAATGAATGTGAAGGAATGGAAGGGACGAAACAACTAAGAAATGAAGGAACTAAATATGAAGGAATCAAAAAGTGGGTCAAAAACGTTGGAATCCAGATATAAGTTGGTTATCAATTATCCATGTGATTCATGCATGTTGTACATATTGTTGAGTCAAACCGGTTAGACTCAAACTAATCAGGGTCCAATCCCAAACTAGTTAGAGTCAAACCTGGCTCTGATACCACTAAAAACTTTGTCACACCCCGCTTTCCAAAAATACGAAATGCAAGCACGTGACACGGCCCAGCGAATGACTTGCGTCATCCATAAGTTGTTATTGATCCAACTCAACAATATAAACAAGAAGTAATACAACCACACATGCAATGAAGGAATAATCACATAAATAACAACATTGGATATTAAGCATAAAAATAACCAACATCAAAATAACCCAACATCAGGAATATAAGAACTTACAAAATAGCTCGAGAGGCTCCTGCTCCAATCCTAGAACAACTACTCACCAATGCCTCCTGGCAATTCTCCTTGTCCACCTGTAACTGGATCAACTAGAGTGGAAAAGAAAATGTCCTTAGAGCAAGTCGTGGACAGCAAGTAGAGAAACAGAGAACAATGACAATAACGGTGTAACGATGAATATAATGGACGATAAAATCAATAGTATTGAATAGTGACAAGGCGATAATAGTACAATATGCAATAACAATGATTTATAATGATAACAATAAACACTAACAGTAATAGCAAACAATAACGATAACACTGTTCAATGAAGATGACAATATGAAATGACAATGCGATGAAAATCTTAAGTCTATTATTCATTTTAATCCTAACTAATGCACATACTACTGCATTCCATACTACAGGTTCCATGCATACAATCAATTTCGTTTAGACCAAGGTGGTAGGTTCTATAGATCATGTACTCGGCACGATAACAATAACAATAACAATACCAACAGCAATTTCTTACACAATAATGATGACAATAGTCGGCACGATAGGTCCTAAAACAATACACGATGAATTGGGATACTGCATTCAGTAATCCAATAATAAATCGATAGCACTAGCCGACACAATATTTTGGAAAACACGGGCCCCACATTCCTGAGTACAATCACTATATTACCAACTACCCTTGTCAACCCTTAACCCCAGCTTGATTAATATTCTTTATTTGATTAACATACAATAATGCGATTAATAAGGGACACTAGAAAGATGACAAAACAACCCTCAGATCATGCAAT
This sequence comes from Hemerocallis citrina, assembly GCA_017893485.1. Lineage (NCBI taxonomy): Eukaryota > Viridiplantae > Streptophyta > Magnoliopsida > Asparagales > Asphodelaceae > Hemerocallis > Hemerocallis citrina. The sequence continues at coordinate 41,844,343 of CM030364.1, forward strand.
ATACTCTATACAATTAAATGCACAAAATATAACATTATAGATTCAATTCCATATTATTAAACATAGGAACCAAATTCTGGACAGCAGTAGGTTGTTGTACCAAAATCAGAATTATCGTTGCTACAGGATAGTAAATGTGGATCCGTCAGAAGTTCTTGAAACTAGACTCCTGCCCGGTTCCAACGTATATTTAAAGTCTACATTCCGACAATAGTAGCTAGGTGAAATTCAGTGTTCTTTACAGATTTTAGTTTTTGGCTGGTTATCGATGTTGACTAATTTCAGTTGTAAAGGCAATAAATATTCATTGTAAAAATCAGTAAAAATAATTTTTATCACCCTAAGCATGTTATATACCAATCTGGAATTTATCATGGCCATATTTGATCATTAGTTCACTTAATTCATATCTGAAATTACAGCGCAGCAGTAGCAAAAGGGTCATAACTCAGACAATACAAGTCGGAATTCGAAAATTATGGATGCTATTGACAACTAGACACTTAGGGCTACGTTTTATATTCCAAAAGTGACTGATTTTAATGACATTATCTAGGTTGAAACAGCACGACAAAGTTCAGGTTGGTGTAAATTTACAGGGTGTCAACATATTCTTTTTGAATAAAATGATTAAAATGATAAGAACGACAATTTGGGGTTAAACAATCATAAATCACAGCAAGCCATTCCTATATGAATATGGTATTAAGATATATAATGTCCATAACTCTACTCTTTACAATCAACTAATTTATTATTATCAATTGCATGAACAATCAACCCTAATATACAATCTACAATAGTTGTATATAATGTCATGAGATGAAATGTAACAATAATTCTCTATTCTTATATTCAATAACTAACTACATGAGTGCATGTAAGATCCCTATACAGAGGCAAAAAGACGGCACGAAGTCAAGACTACCACTTGGATTTGCTCGTGTAAATTCGTGATATCCCAACGATAGATAACAATAACATTATACGCTATTCAACATGGATCTACTTGCGGAATTTAATAAATGATCTCGAATATGATACAATACAATTCGAGTAAGATGACTTGCCTTTAGGACGACGTTAGATCCGATATATTGAGAATAACGGGATCGAAAATTCCGGCGACACGGCGATGAGCAAATGATCACGATTGGGCACGGATTTCAATGATCAAGATGAAGATTAAGCGAATCCAACGGCCAAGATCGAACATAAAATATATAAGAATTAGAAGAGTACCAAAAGAGTAAATATACCATGATTGACAATTTGATGAATGAGAATAAAAGTGGATCAAATGTTTAACTCACCAAGTAGAAGACGAACGAGATGATCGAGACGAACAAGGGCAGAGATCAAGTGTGATCGATCGATCGGATGGCTGAGATCGAAGATCAAGATCAGGATCAAGATGAAGATGATGATTGCGATGATCAAAGGAGATCCGACAGTCAAGATTAAGATCTTGATGATGATGATGATCGATGCAAATCCAACGGCCAAGATTCACGGATCAAGAAGCAATCGACAGCTTAGAATGATCAGATCGGGATGGAGATGATAATGGCTCGGATCTTGATCAGATTGGACGGCCCACATCGAGAGATCAAGATGATCAGATCAACGGACAGCCCAGAATGCTCTGATGGTGAGATCTGATAATGAGATTGATCGAACGGCTAGGATCAACTGATCACCACAACAGGCAGCGATGGGCTCGGAGGCTGTCGACGGCGGGCAGCGGCACGACCGGGGTGCAGTGCCGCTGCGATGGAAGGTCGAGATGGGGGTGCTGACTGCTGCGGCTGTCGGCTGGCGCTGTAGGAGGCTGTTGTCGATGTTGTCTGGCTGCCGACTGAAGTGGCTCTCGGAGAGCAGCACAAGGGAGGCGCTCAGGGGTCTGGTGTTGTTGCTGGCTGCATCGCAACTGAGCGACGGAAGGAAAGGAAGAAAGGCGAAGGGCGCTGCAGTCGGGAGGAAGGCTCGAGAGAGAGTGGAAGATGAAAAGGCGGTGATCGGGAGAAGCATGGGGATGGGCTGAAGGTGTCGTCGAGGCGCATCAGTGCTGTGGGGAGGAGGTAGGGCGAAGGAGAGAGTTCGGGAATGGGTTAAAGGGGACAAGGGTTCGGGGAGCGATGGGGACGATGAAGGAGGGAAGAGGGAGAAGGTGAATAGTTAGGGGGTAGGGGGGTTGGCGGCTACAGGGCTAAATAGTAGGGGGTTTAGTAGGGTTAGGGTTAGGGTAGTAGGGTAGGTTTATATAGAATGGGTTATTGGGTTCGGGTTATCGGGTATTGGGTATGGGTATTAAAATAGATCTAATAGGAGTTAATAGGATTTGGGTTTTTGGATTCAAATCCAGTAGGAAAACAATTAGGATAACCAATAAAATATAATCTATAATAAAATGTACTTTGCATTACAATATAGAATTTATTTGAATACTACAAATACAATTAACAATATAAATAGATTTTTACTTTATCAATCCAGGGTAATAATAATAATAACAATAATAACAATAATCATAATAATAATAATAAGATAAGAATAAAAGTAATAATAATAATACTGATAACAATAATAATAATCACAACATAAATAGGGTTTGTATTACAATATGAGAATCATGGTGAATAGTTACAAATAAAATTATTGATTAAAAATAAACTTTAATAGGAGGTTCGACAATACATTTTAAGAAAGGATTTGAAAGCGGGAAAATAATTTACAAAAATTTAAAATACCAAAAATACACAGAAAATACATAATTGGGAAACAGGGGTTACACAAGATGCGATCAGTACCGTCCAACGTAGCAATCTTGGGATCATCACATAACAGTGGATCATCTTGAAGAAGTGGGGGACTACAGCTGTGTTTAGAGGGAGGGCGCTTCTCTAAGGGGACAAGACAGGATACCAGTTCACTTTCGGCGCTAATTCGAAAGAGGAGAAGGTCCTATCAATAGTTCTGTGTCCAGCTGTTGTGGCAGGTAAGGGTAAGGCCAAGTCAGATGATTTGATCATGGTACCGGGTCCCACTCAATCAGAGGCTCATTTTTTGACATTATCTAAGGAGGATTTTCAAGAAGCAGTGCAGATGGCAGTTAGAGCAATCTCAAAAAATATTCAGTTTGGGTCTGGCCTTCTATTAGGAAAGAGTGGGAATTCTTTAGTTTCCAAAGAAGAGTCTAAAATGGGCTTGCAAGCTAGTGCATTAGAAGACCAATGTTCCCACAATAATTTCCAGACTGTTAAGGTGGGTAATCAAGGTCAGCCACTTCAGCAGCTAGGGATTTTGGATGAAGAAGAAGAAGATGAGGAGGAGGGTGAACTTGGTGGATCAGATCTTCATAGTGTTAGAGGGTTCGAGGAGGACGGCAGTAGATTTTAGCAGAACAAAGGAGGGTCCCCGAGGGAGGAGGAAAGGATTGGTGCCTTAGATGGAGTGAGAGATGAATCCATTGATTCTTTTAATGAAAATGAAAAGTGGGAGCAATTAGGGCTGCAAACGAACCGAGCTATTTGCGAGCTACTCGGCTCGAGCTCGGTCAAAGCTCAGCTCGTGTCGAGCTCAAGCCGAGCTCGAGCTCGAAAGCGAGCTCGATACGTAAACGAGCCGAGCTCGAGCTTGAAGGTAGGTGGGTTTTAGGCAGAAGCTCGCAAGGTATTCGGCTCGAAATCGGTCAAAGCTCGTTCAAAGCTCAGCTCATGTTGAGCTCGAGCCTGAAAGTGAGCTCGATACATAAACGAGACGAGCTCGAGCCTCATGTTATTCGGCTCGACTCGGTTCATTTGCAGCCCTAGGAGCAAAGAGTGAAAGTCTTAACACCGGGGGTAGAGGATAGTATTGAGGAGGTTTTCGTGGAACAAAACTTACAAAACTCGAGGAGGTGCCTAGATGAAGCAAAGAGAAAGAGCAAAAGACAAAGTGACAGATGGGGATCTAAAAGGCCAAGTGAAGAGGATCTTATTAGATCAGCAGCTAAAGCAAAGGAACCAAAGTTAGCATGTGGAGGTTTGTTCTCAATTTTGAGTTTTATTTCTGACAATATACTTCTTTACTATGCCATCATGCTAGGGTTAGATATGGGGTCCTTTAGAGAAGCTCAAACTAAAAGGTTATTTGTTCTGAGAGAAGAAGCTTATAGACTTAGTCTATAAAGCGACCCTAGGTGAGGGTAGAGATGGGGAGGGGTTTTTACTTAGTGTTTATGTTATACATCTTCTGGAATGTTAGAGCGATGAGCTCTAGAGTTAAGAGTAGATTGGTTAACGATACCATTTCTAATTTAAATCCTAACTGTTTGCGCTTTTCAAGAAACTAAGATTATCAATCCGCAGATTAAGGACTTTCAGGGAGTGCGTTCGTTAAAAGACTTTGATTGGCGGTTTAAGACGGCTAGAGGAATGTCAGGGGGGATTGCTTTAGGTTTTGATTCTAAAGTTTTTGACATCATGGATGACTTTGTTGGGTGTTTTTCAGTCACTATTAGACTAAAGCGTAAAAGTAATGGGTGGGAACGTATGGTTATCTCAGTCTATGGCCCATATCACTCTTATCTTAGAAACGGCTTATGGCTTGAACTAAGGAACATACGGCGTAGATGGGATGGCCCGTGGGTGGTAGGAGGGGACTTTAATATCACTAGCTTTCTTTCTGAACATCGTGGGAGGGGGAGTAACAGTAGAGACAGAATTCAGTTCAATCGGTTGATCAATGAATTAGACCTCATTGATTTTCAGGCTTTTGATAGGAGATTCACGTGGACGAATTTGCAAACTAACCCGACCTTAGCTAAACTTGATAGAATTCTGGTCTTTACAGAGTGGGAAGAGTTGTTCCCTCTTGCAGCCGTTAGATCTATTCCTAGGTTGACTTCAGATCACACCCCACTTATTCTCGATTGTGGAATTGTTAGACATTTTAACCCACGTCAGTTTAGATTTGAGAAAGCTTGGTCCTACACAAATAACTATAAGAAGATCATAGAGGATTCATGGGAGGCCCCTACCGATGCGACAAATGCGGTTTCCAATTGGAATTTCAAACTCAGACGACTGCGTAAGTGTCTGAAGAGATGGGCCAAAGAGGAGTATGGGGTCCTCAATAGATTGAAAGGTACATTGGGGGCCAGAACACAGGAATTAGAAACTATCGAAGAGGATAGAATACTAGAAAGAAGAGAAGTCGAGGAACTGGCCACCAATAGAGCGGTGATGCACCGTATAGTGGAGATGGAAGAGTGCTATTGGAGGCAAAGATCAAGAATACATTGGCTTAAAGAAGGAGATCCCAACACGGCCTTCTTTCATAAGGTGGCTAATGGTAGAAGACGTCATAATAAAATTGTAGGCCTATTTATAAGGGATAACTGGTCAGAGGATGCATCACAAATAAACAGCATGTAGATAGAAAATTTAGAGATTTGATTGGAAAGAAGAAAGCACATAGATGCAGTCTGCAACAAGATATGTGGAGTGAGTCGAGAATTGATGGGAGCGACGGATTGGAAGGAACCTTCATGGAAGAAGAGGTTCTTAAAGCAGTCAACCTTTTGGGCCAAGACAGGGCACCGGGGCCTGACAGCTTTCCGATCATGTTCTATAGATTTTATTGGACGATCATCAAGAAGGACTTTTTAGGCATCTTTCAAGAACTTTTTACAGGAGAGGCCCAGATTGAAAGACTAAATTATGCAAACGTTATGCTAATCCTTAAGAAGGTTGAAGTTTTTAGGGTGACAGATCTCAGACCCATTAGTCTATTGAACGGGTCTTTTAAAGTCATCACTAATGTGCTGGCTAACAGATTGTCACCGCACTTATCGGATATCATTGATGAATCACAGAGCGGGTTTGTAAGAGGAAGGGTTAGATAGCATCGCATCAGCCCACGAACTAGTTTTCAGAGGAAATAAGGATAAAGTGGATGGTTTTCTTCTGAAACTAGACTTTGAAAAGGCCTATGATGCTGTAGAATGGGACTGTGTGGACGAGGCATTAGAACTGAAAGGATTTGGGACAAAATGGAGAATGTGGATGAAGATGTGTGTTAGAAATAGAAAATCTTTAATCCAGCTGAATGGTGAGCCTGGAAAAGAAATCCGATGTCACAGAGGATTGAGGTAAGGAGATCCGCTATCACCCTTGATCTTTATAATCGTTGTTGATGGGTTAGCAGAAATGACTAAGAGAAGTAGTCAGGCAGGAATTATCAAAGGGGTGAAGGTAAAAGCCTTTGTCGATCTTGCAATATGCAGACGATACTCTGATGTTCGGCACGGCTAAGGCAGAGGAAATCTTGGCTATTAGAGTATTATTGAGATGTTTTGAATACTAGTCAGGGTTGGCAGTAAACTTACACAAGAGCTGTGTGGTGGCCCTCTGCAACGAATTTGCGTCTACGAATGAGATGATCCTAATGCTACTCGAATGTAAGAAAGGGGATTTTCCCCTGAAATATTTGGGAACACCAATAAGACCTGGAAAATTGCTTAAGGAGGACTGGATTCCCTTGGTGGAAAAAATAGAGAAAAAACTGGAGGGCTGGAAAAGGAAATTCCTGTCGCTGGGTGACAGAATTACCCTTATCAATTCGGTCCTTAGCAGTCTACCGACATATATGATGTCTATTTATGAGATTCCAAAATGGGATATCGATAGAACCAACAAATGCTGGAGGCGCTTTCTGTGGAAAGGAACACAGGAGGATAACAAGGGTTTTCACTTGGTTCGATGGGGCAAGGTGTGTAGAAAGAAGGAGTTCGGAGGACTGGGAATAGTAAACCTCCGGGACATGAATAATGCATAACTGGCCAAATGGTGGTGGAAAATGCAAAAACGGCGCAAGGCATGGTGGGGAAACTCGTTCGTGATGTTCTGAAGAATGAAAAGATTTAGATTTGGAGGAAGATGTAAACACGGGAAAGTATCGTTCATGTGGAAAGGTATTGCGAAGGTGGGAGAGTCCTTCCACGCCAATACTAGATGCAGATTATTTAACGGGAAAAATACCAGGTTCTAGATGGATAAATGGGTAGGTGATAATACCTTGCAATCTCTGTTCCCATTATTGGCGATGGAAGCTACAAAAAAGGATGCTATGGTGGCTGATATATGGAAAAACGAAAGATTGCGGATAGAGGCTGAAGGTCCATTATCCCAAGAAAGTCAAGGACAACTGCAACAACTCAAAACACAACTGGAACATGGAGTGTAGATGGTAAGGGGAGAGGAGTACCAGAGATTGTGGAGTTTAGAGACTAGTAGCTCTTTCTCGGTAAGATCCATGTACGGTTTGTTCAATGATGGGGGGGTTAGAACAGTAGATGCAATCATTATTTGGAAGTCTAATGTTCCTCAGAAAGTGAAAGCTTTCATGTGGCTGGTCATGAACAACGCTATACTGTCCAAAATGAACCTTAAGAAATGTTACTGATCGATGCAAAGTGCCCTAGATGTAACAGAGATGAGGAGGACACTAACCATATCTTCCTTCTTTGCCCTAAAGCTAGATTAATTTGGGAAATTATGGGTCTAGGTTTTGGTATCATAGAGACACCGACACATATTAACGACATGTGGGGGATATGGAGATCAACTTACTTAATATGGGATATCAAAGTAGAGGCTATTATGTGGACTTTATGGCTAGATAGAAATGATACTTGCTTTCGTAACATTCAAAGTAGATTTCAATGTACATTGCATAAAACTCTGGTACTTATAGATGTCTGGGCAGGTCAAACATGGGTAAGAAAGAGGCTCCGATTGGAGGGGGGAAGACTAGCTTAGAAGGTGATGATAGCCGCAGCTTATTTCGGATCGCTGGCGTGTGCTAATGGTCTTGGAGGATGTTGTACTTTTGGGGTGGCAATATGATGTATTTTGGATGTACTATTTTGTTGCTCATTGTTGTCTTGATGTTGAAGACTTGATTAGTTTAGACTTGTAATATTGCTACTTTATATTTCGTTAATCTTTTATTAATGAAATCGGTGACGTCGAGTCACTTTTATCTCAAAAAAAAAACATAGTAGCTAGATAAATGCTTGAGACTAGCTACAACAACAAAAAGAAAAGAATTTTACCTGTGCATGGTCGGTAATCCCTACGGTTGCGAACTTCTCATCAGCTTTCACCCACTCGTGAGTGTCAACATATTTGAAGTCCTTCATTACTAGCAATGATTTGAAAGAAATTTAGACAATATTCTCATTGCAAAATCTCTAATCTCTAATATTATAATGGGAGAAGGCCTTAGTGTTATTTGTCAATCTACCAACGAGTTTATCACTTGCATAAATAATATCAAGGAGGTCTCGGGTTCAAGTTCTCACTATGTCAGATTTTTTACTTTTTTTTATATTAAACGTGCATCACATGTGTAAATTACTATCCTAGATATCTATCTATAATATAATATATTTACTTACTATTTAATGAAATAGTTTGTCATAAATAAATAATTTTAAATATTTTTTTGTCACCAAAGAAACACCACTTTTGTCACCAAACAAATATGTGGATCTCCAAATTTATTTTTCAACACGTGCATCGTACGTATACATCAAAGTTTTTCCTTCTTAATTTTCAAAAAATACGTGTACCGCCTGTTCAGCTCCATTTTTAAAAATAAATGCATTGATCGCACGTGCTAATTACTGTTGAGTTACATGTATCGCATGTTAAGCTCTAACTCTTTATTAAAACGTGCATCGCACGTGAAAAATACTAGTTTAGATAATTGAATTATGTCATATTGACTAATTATTTAATCACCTTTAATAAATATCTTTAACCAAATGACAACACCTACTCAATCGTCTAAATGCTAACATCTGAAGAAATTGATAGCTTCTTTGAAATTCAGAATCTTCATTACTTACATAATTTCTTCCAAGAAGAAAATTAATTACATAATGATATAAACATTATGACAACAAATGCCAAAACTTCTCCTGTTATCACCGGCGACCAGGATCAAACAGATTCAGCAATGTAATTTGATTTTGTTTGCTATAACATAAGCAACCTTCGCAAATCTGCCAAATGGGCTAAAATGTCCATCAGCCAAATTCTTCATTATGAAAAAATTGATCCGCAGATACTATTCCGCAAATTTGTTCACGGTTAAAAAATTATGCCATTTTGGTCTAAGTGATAATTATTGAGGTACTCTGATCATGCTCATAATTCCAATTTCAATTACAATAACTATTTCTCCCATACCACAGTTAAGCAGTTAAGCAAGCAATGACACTTGAGTAACCTACCAATTCTCTACAGGTTAAACTCGAAACATTTATCAAGGATTACAAATAAAAACTGTAACGCAAACATAGCTAACCAAAAATTTTAACACTAAAACCAATCCAACTCAATATCTAAGAAGGGATCAAGATAAACAAAAAAAAAATCAGAACCCATTGCAAAAGATCCAAACTCTTGCTGAAATCTCATACGATCCATCAGATTAAACGCATCATTTACCAAAATTACACCATAATAGATTTATCAAATATTACAATAAGTAATTAAATCAAATGATGATCAGATAAGAGAAATGTTCATATTAGGGTTAGGGTTTGTATCAGTAGCAAAACATCTATGGAAAGTGGAAATCTTGAAGCCCACAACATCCTCAAGCCAAGATCAAATTGTTTGCACCTTTTTAGAGTTGAGACAATTTTCAACTTATACTATGATTTATATATGGAAAGATTTGGAAGAATAAAACCTAAGTATCCAACATGATGGAGACTAATTCGATACTAATAGAATCTGATTGATACAAAGGGACCCAAACTCAACTCAATTAATTGATTAAAATGATGGGTGCCTTATAAGAAGGAGGATTTGGATTCTCTCCAGCTATTCATAAATTAACTGCGAGAGTAATGATAAATGTACAAACTTTATGCTTTTATATTCTACAATATAATACGGTTCAATCTTTACAAATTATTGTATTTCTAGATATTTATGTAATACAATGGAGATTGTGTTACATCAATTGTGCACTAAAGTTTGTGCGCAAAGATTATGCATATAACATTACTTTTAGTATCGATGAATAACTGAAAAATGTACATTGGACTCACATGTGCTCAAACTTTGTGATTTATATAATCTTCACAAATAATTATATTTCTAGAGTCCCATGCAATACAATGGAGATTGAGTCGCACCATATTGTGAAGTAATGTTTGTGCACATAATATTACATTTAGTACCAATGAATAATTAGAAAATATACATTAGGCTTACATATGACAAATTTTATGTCTTCCACAACATAATGTGGTACAATCTTCACAAAGTATTATATTCGTAGAGATTCATGCAATATAATGAAGATTGTGTCACATCAGATTGTAGAGTAAAGTTTGTGCACATAAGATTACCCTTAACATATATTAATAACTGTAATATGTGTATTGCTAGATGTTAAATACTGTACGCTCAACCCTCATCACAATTTCAACGTCTTGGTTTATTGGTAAAGTTTTTCACAAGTATTGGACTCTCTATTAATAGAGAGATGAATCCGATTCTAAAATATAATATGCATATTATATGTAACTTTTAATGTCTATTTGTTAACATATCTCTACTATTATAATGGGAGAAGGGGTTAGTGTCATTTGTCACCATTTTTTTATTTTAGTCATTTTGTCATTTTGTCAACACGTGTTGGCTTTTTTTTCCTTTTTTTTCCTTTCCATTCCCCTCCACGTGCATCGCACGTGCATTATGGTTTTTTTGTCCTTTTCATTCCCCTCCACGTGCATCACACGTGTTGGTATTTTTTTTCCCTTTTCATTCCCCACCGCGTGCATCGCACGTACATTATAGTTTTTATTTTTTGTCCTTTTCATTCCTCTCCACGTGCATCGCACGTGCATGATACTAGTTAATTATAAACAGAATTGGAAATCGATGATAATTGTTACTAAATGTATAACCCCACCTGCACATGCTAAAATATAGTCCAGAGACCAGGACTCGAAGAGGACTAGACTTCATCTAATATACCATAGTGGATAATTTAGTAGGATAGTGATGGGTCGGGTGCATTGGGTATATAAATCCAGCAAAACCCAACCCGTTTATGTGAGTGGATATTTCTCAGCTCCTTATCTCATGTGTGTTCTGAGGAAAAGGAAAGAAAAATCCAGGTGCAGTTCCTACAGTTCCTAAAGGAGCACCATGTCTATGCACTCTATGTAAGATTGGTTTCTTCTTGCACTTACTATTAAGCACAATGCTCTATCTTCTTCATTGCGTTTGAAGGAGTGGGCTCTCATTATATTTGTGCTATACAATAATTGATTACTAAATTCGAATAGAATGTATTCGTTTCAAGTGTAATTCATGTACTTCTGAACGGAAATTAGGCCGTTAGCGTTGCGGAGTACTTTTCAAATCAATGCGATTTCTAAAAGCCTATCATATTCCCTGTTCTGGATTTTTTTTTGAGGAATCGTTCTTTCCTCACTACTTTCATCATTCTAAGCTCTGTATTTCACTGTAATGTATTAAAAGAGGATTGAAATAAGTCGTAAAATTTAGTCAATCTTTAGTTAGCCGTATATTCCATATCCGGCTGCACTTTGATGGGATAAGACTAAGACAATGATAATGAATAAATCGAATTCTTATCTTGAAGAAAATATATATTCATTTCTTACAGAACACTTGTCTTATGGTTCTTGAAAATTAAAAGTTATTTATATATATATTGTTTGTTTTCTATCTCAGGATGTTTGATTGGGAGACAGTCCCATCTTTACTCGCTTTTCAGATTATTTCTCATTCCAAAAGGAAATGATCGAAACCCTTCGTTTCTGTTAGTAGGCAAATCATTCTTTCTTTTGTACAATTTGTGATAGGCATTTGTTACATGTCAACTGCCTTTCAATTTCGTGAGTTTGATTCTAATAGTTCAACTTCAAAATATGATAAACCAAATTACACCCATACTTATTTTTTTGTTGGTCAGGATATCTCATTTGATTCCCATGTGTCGTAGGTTGATGATGGAGGCTGCATTCTACCATCCGGTATCACAAACTAGATACAAACTAATTAGCTGCCAGAACAACTTGAGGGAAGGAGAGAATCACGGTAGCGGTACTATCGACAAGGAAAGGCATGACAGTGTATTTCTTGATAAACGTGGGAGAGCTAGAACCTTTAATCCCAAAAAGTTATCGAGGAAAAAGGGTATAGTCATAAACTCGTTTGCTTTGTAATTCTTAACATGAAAGCTAGAACCTGATACACATTTTTATTGTCCGAGTGCAGGTGGTTCCCTTAGGGGACGAGGATGGAAGTACGGATCTGGTTTTGTGGACGGAGTCTTCCCTGTTCTCAGCCCCATGGCTCAGCAAATTCTGAAATTTGTAATGAAGGAAGTAAATACAGAAAGGATATGGTCTTCCTTCGACACCCTTCCTCCTACTCATAATTTATGGGATGATCTCATCAATGTAGCAGTTGAACTTCGTCTAAACAAGCAGTGGAATCCAATAGTGTCAGTAAGATGTGTCTTCAAACCCTTTATTCCTTCCAAAAACTAAAAATATCTTTAGCTTATTAATTTGGAAAATATTCTTGTCCAGGTTTGTGAGTGGATTCTGTTCAAGAGCTCCTTTCATCCTGATGTAATCTGCTATAACTTGCTCATAGATGCTTATGGCCAAAAGTTTCAGTACAAAAAGGCGGAATCTGTTTACTCTCGCCTTGTAGAAGCTCGATGCATTCCGACTGAAGATACTTTTGCCCTTCTGTTGCAAGCTTACTGCAGGTCAGGATTGTTGGAGAAGGCTGAGGCAGTTATTGCAGAGATGCGAAAAAATGGAATTCCTCCAAGTATACTACTTTCTAACTGTGAATTTCTGATTAATTATTCTATATTAATATATAATTTATGTGGTTTGAAATATTCCCAAACGATACTGTTGTCAAAAAAAAAAAAAAAAAAAAAAAAAAAAAAACTTCCATTGTTAGGAGGGGGAAAAAAACTTAATTGAAAACCGTAATAAGCATAAAAAAGAAGCATGGACTTCTATGTAAAATAGAGAATTTTTTTTTTCCTTCATTGTTTTGCCACTTCTCTTTGTTATTTTTGCTTTTATTTCTATTTAGTTTTATTCTACATATTATGTTTTCGGTTAGAATCACTTATAATTTTGTTTTGTGCAACCGGCACAATACTAATGTTTAGAAAACCTATTGTTTGGTTACTCATGCCAGTATCATATCATGAATTCATGGAGAAAGAGCTTTGATTTTACTCAGGTGCCCTTGTATACAATGCATACATTGATGGGCTACTGAAAGGGAGAAACACTCAAAAGGCTCTGGAAATATTTCAAAGGATGAAGAAAGATCGGTGCAAGCCATCTACTGACACATATACTTTGATGATCAACTTATATGGAAAGGTATAAAAAATCATGTTTTAAATCACAAGTTCACAACCCTCCTTACTCTTTCTTATCTTGCTTTTTTAATGCTTTTTAGGGTAGGCATTCTGTTATGGCCCTTAAAATATTTCATGAAATGAAATCAGAGAAGTGCAAACCAAACATCTGTACGTACACGGCCCTCATCAATGCGTTTGCAAGGGAAGGGCTTTGCGAAAAAGCAGAAGAAGTATTTGAGGAGTTACAGGAAGCAGGGTATGAGCCTGATGTTTACGCTTATAATGCCCTCATGGAAGCTTATAAGTAAGCATTCAACATAATGCTCGATAAAAGAATTCTAGTAAAGAAAAAAAATTGTCAATGGTTAAATTTTTGACTCCGAATTAGAACAGTCGTGCAGGTTTTCCATATGGGTCAGCTGAGATTTTCTCTCTAATGCAGCATATGGGATGTGAACCTGACAGAGCTTCATATAACATCATGGTAGATGCATTCGGAAGAGCTGGCCTCCACGAGGGTAAGTGATCAATAAATCTAAATGGTTTCGTCCTGAATGAAAATGTGTCCTTCGATTTCTAGCAGCTGTTCTTGTGTTAAGAGGTGTTGTAGAATTGCAAATTTGGTATTTCAGCCGTATGTTCATTCCACTTATGAAATAAAATGATTGACACAAGTGAAACCTACATTTTTGCAAAAGACTTATTAGCTTCAATTATAAAAAGAAGCATAAGATGTGAATCCAAACCCTTCATAAATTCAGTTCAATGATGTTCGATGTTAATTACTATGGTTCAGTTATGTTTTATAATTCTCGACTGCGATTGCAAACTTCTAATTGTAAGCATTTGGACTTCTATATTCTGTGCAGATGCGCGTGCAGTGTTCGAAGAAATAAAACGGCAAGGAATGAAGCCAACAATGAAATCCCACATGCTCCTACTCTCAGCCTACTCTAAATCCGGTAACATCCCTAAATGCGAAGAAATCCTAAACCAAATCCACAAATCAGGACTTCAGCCTGACACCTTTGTGCTCAACTCCATGCTCAATGCATATGGAAGGATGGGCCAACTCGACAAAATGGAGGCAGTCTTCACTATAATGGAGAATGGAGGACCATACAAATCTGATATCAGCACTTACAACATCTTGATAAATGTCTATGGACGAGCCGGGTTTCTCAACAAAATGGAGGAGCTATTCGACTCGATTGAGAGTAAAAGGTTGAAGGCGGATGTGGTGACTTGGACATCGAGGATGAGTGCTTATTCGAGAAAGAAGCAGTACTTGAAATGTTTGGAGATTTTCGAGGAAATGGTGGATTCAGGTTGTCATCCAGATGGAGGAACTGCGAAAGTGCTTTTGGCTGCCTGTTCAAATGACCAGCAGATTGAGCAGGTTACTACTATTATCAGATCAATGCACAAGGAAGTGAAGACTGTCTTCAGTATTTGACAATTCATCATGATGGTTGTGTTTTTCTGATTGTCACATGTAAAGAAATTTGAATAGGAACTATAGTTGTGTATGAGATAAAATAAATAAATGTCGTCGTTTTTTGTGTTCGAGTTTTGAAAATGTGGCGTAACATTCATAAGCCTAATGCAACCGCCAACTGCAGATGTATTTTTATCCTTCGAGATCATATCTCAATGTTTTGAAATTTATTATTAACAATCGATAATATATATATATATGCGCAAAGATGGTAAATTGTTGAAACATAGATAGGGCCAAGTGAATTTTCAAACATTGAAGGACATTACAGGTGAGCAATGCTCAGATCACAAACTTGCTGAAGAAACTCTACTGCACAACTTGATGTAGCTGTAGCAATTTTCACTACATTACATGATACTTAGAAATACAATACAGAGACACTTTCGTTTACCTTCTTTCTTTCTTCCTTGACTTACAAATTTGGAGAGAATTGAACATAGGGAAAGAATAAGAAGAAGAAAAAAAATACATTAGTTCTAGTTTGAAGACTAGAAGGACCAACGATATACAATTCTTGCTTGATACAGCCCCAGCCCGGTCGAAGTAAAAGTATATTCTGATGTATCTGAGTAGAACGTGCAGGAAACAAGTAGCTACTACTCTAATCACCCAAGCTACAATGACATTCTTACAAACAATCTCTTCTGTCAACCATCAATGAACTCTTTAGCAAGACGCTCTACCCTTCGCCCTACACACAACACTTCCCACACCTCTCCTGCCCGACAAAATAAATGTACCACCATTCTCCTTCAATTCTAGATACATGACAAATTTCCAACACAAAAAAATGTATTTTTTGTCGACTAACCGATGCAGGTGAAACTGAGCAGGGGAGAAGTGAGGGGGGTGGTAGAAGGCTGTGCAACCCAAGAGAGCTAGGGGGGAACCCAGGTATTTGGAGGTAGGGATGGCAACTGGGCCGGGTCAACCGGCGACCCACCCGCGACCCGGCCCACCAACCCGGCCCGTTAAATTGCTTCGCGGGTTCGGGTCGAACCCGGTGAACACTACCGGATCGACCCGGGTCGCAATTTTCGTGAATCGAATTCGCGAAACCTGGCCCACGAACCCGGCCCAACACGTGAATTTGACCCGCCAACCCGCTGGTCGACCCGTTCGACCCGCGGGTCACCGTTGCTGCTGCTGGCCTTGTGCGCTCTGTCCCAGAGCCGTTGTAAACGGCTCAAAGAGCCATTTGGTTTTTTTTTTTTTTCCCACTTATTTAGCCTATAAATATCCCCCAAAAATTTCATAAAAAATCACACCTCACTCTCTTACTCTCTCTACTATTATACATCATTTGTAAAGAATTTTTGAACAATTGTAGTATTCATCAAACTAGTGTACAAGGAGGCATATACACGATCAAATTTCGGTCGTATCGTAAACAAAATTCAACGTCTTCAACTCTCTTCAACCCTCGTCAAATCAACTTCAACCTCTTCTCAACTCTTCAATTGCGGAATCAGCAAAGCGCTCCTCCATCTTTTCTATTCTATTCTTATTTTAACGGTTTTTTTTACATACGCGTATTCCACGGTGAACGGTATCAAAATATCTCTATCTCTCTCGTTAATTTTTTGTTTGCGTTATAGTTAATATTATTGTTCGTTTTTTTGAACTTCTCTATCTCAACCCTCTTGTTTTTTAGATTTCTTTTTGTATAATTCACCGCTCCTATATTGTATATTTTTTTTTACATACTTTACTTTAGCACATTACTACATTATGTCTAGATCACGTGGTAGCGGTCGTAGCAGACAAGATTCCTCCTCCTCTTCACGTAGGCCACCAATTGTCCCAACTAGTGAGCCCGCCCAAGATTACATTGATCCTACTATGGAACAATAGGGTACACACGAAATGGATGTTGTAGGTGACATACAATTAGAAGAAGAACAACAATAACAACAAACCGAAACCACACAACCCCGTAGTAGTAGGAAAAGTAGAGGAGAAACTAGCGATTGGCATAAGTTTTATGATTATATCCCGGACGAACATACTCCGGGTATAGGTTTGAAAGTGTGTAAAACATGTAGTAAAACATACAAATTCAAGAGGGGTGACGGCACCAGTACAATTAGTAGGCACATACAACATAATCATAAAGAACTTCTTGATCAAATACAAGGCCAACAAAAAATCAACCCTAGGACCGGTCAAGTAGATAGCCACCCTTATGATCCCGAACTTGTTTGTCGGGAAATGGCCCGATTAGTCATTAGGGAAGAGTTGCCATTTTCCTATCCCGAGAGTAGGAACTTGGAAAATTTTAATCAAACGGCCTTAAACCCTCATTTTAAAAGAATTCCGAGAAATACTTGCAAATCGGATTGTTTTAAAGTGTACATGGAAATGAAGGACGCTTTGATTGCAAATTTATGCAGTTTAACTTGTAGGGTTAGTTTAACTTCGGATTGTTGGACGGGTGTCAACAATATTCCAACGATGGGAATAACCTGTCATTGGATCGACAATGATTGGATTCTTCAAAAAAGAATCATATCACTTGCGTCGTTGCCGTATCCCCTTAGTGGCGCTGAAATAGCAAACCGTATTATAGAAATTTGTGATGTTTTTCATATTCGCGATAAAATTATGGCTATTAGTTTTGATAATACATTTAACAACAATGTAGCAATTACTACTTTAAAATCTGTATTAAACCCTCCATCTGATAATATTTTTCATGTTAGATGTGCATGTCATATTATAAAATTATGTGTTCAAGATGCATTAAGAATAGCTGATCCATATATACATAAAATTAGAAATTGTGTACATTTCATTGTATTAAGTCCAAGCATTTTACAAGAATGGAAAGCTTGGTGTAGGGTTAGAAATGTTCCTTTTAGAAAATTTCCAAAGGATGTTAGACACCGATAGAATTCTACTTTTGATTTACTAAATGTTGTCACCGATTATAAAGCAGTTGTAAATAATTTTTGTATCGCAAAAAATATGCACAATTTTGAAATGACTCCCAACGATTGATTTTTTGCCGAATCTTTGTTGAAATTTTTAGAACCTTTTAAAACAGTAACTTTAGAGTTTTCAAAAACATATGAATCTACTTCTAGTAGCATTTTTATTGAATTAGTTAGCATGATGCAAATATTTAACGAAATGTTAAATGATCCCTATATTAGTGACATTGTAGTACCTGCATTTCAAAAATTTTTGAAGTATTATTTTTCTCCTCCTATGTTGATTTGTGTTGCTACTGTTATGGATCCCCGTATCAAATTAGAAGGTACGAAGAATTTGATACAAATGTTTTTTGGATATTTAGAGGACAATGTAGAATTAACAACTGATTGCGCTACTTTTTTAGTTCAGTTTGAATCTACTTTAAATAACTTGTATGATTATTATGATAGACGTTTTGCTTCTAGTAGTACAACTTCTGTAGTTAGTTCTTCTTCTGGTAGTTCTAAAGGTAAGGGTAAAAGTAGAATTGGTGATAGAACATTTAGTTTACTTGAACAAATTCAATCTAAAAAACCTAGAACTAATCAACCAAATGAATTAAATTTGTATAACCAACAGGATACTGAGCCTACTCTTTCTCCACTAGATATTTTACAATGGTGGAAAGAACATGAACACACTTTTAGTATTCTGACAATTATGACTAAAGATTTGCTAACTCCTGTCTCTACAGTTGCTTCTGAGAGTACATTTTCTACAAGTGGCAGGGTTCTATCTGATTACAGGAATCGGTTGAAGCCCGAGGCGTTAGAGATGCTCGTTTGCACAGAAGACTGGCTGAAGGCTGAAGATAGGACGCACGGAAAAGCACTATCAAGTTCCACAAGTGGGAGCGACTCGCCCGAAGAAGAAGAAGAACAACAACAACAACAATAGCTTTGCTTGTTATGTCAAATTAGAAAACTTGTACTCAATTAAAATTGTATATAACAAATATGTTATTGTATAAAACTTATTTGTGAATTGAATTCTTCATTTCGTTATAAATTGTTAAATTTGTATAACTTAAATTCATATGAATAATATTTCAAAATTTGTTGTCAATTTCACTCTTTCAATCTTATTATTATTATTATGATTTTTATTGTTTATTAGTATTATTACTTGCTTAGTATTATAATTATAATTATTATTTTAATTTAAGCTTCCAAATATATATATATATATATATATATATATATATATTAAATGTGCCAACCCGCGGGTCGACCCGGCCCAACCCGGGTTGAACCCTAAAGGGTTCACGGGTTGGGCGGGCCACTGTAACACCTCGGATTTTAAAATACCGGAAATTATTCGTTTTTATATTTTGTAAGGGTGAGAATTATTTTTAAGCTATATTTTATTATTATTATTTGATATTGATATTGGTATGGATATTTGTGGTTGATTGGTGTTATTGATATATTGGGGGCTAGGAGTCGAGATTTTATGTGAATAATTATTGTTCATTTATTTTATTATTTTGAAAGATTATTATGAAGTGGTTTTAATATATTTTGTAGGGTTGGTATTATTAAAGTAGAGAGTTGGGTTTTATTTAAAATATATTTGAGTTTGGGGGCTTATACAAATACTCTATTTACATTATTTATCTATCTCCTTTTTATTATTTTTCTTTTTCAAAAAACACCCCAACTCTCTCCTTTACCTTTCCTTCTTCTTCTCCCCTTCCTGGTTCGATCCCGACCTCAGAAAAAGCCCTCACCCCCGGCCCTCTCCTCCTCCCGTTCGCACGCCAGTCAAGTCGAAAGAAACCCCGACCCCTTTTCCTTCATCCTCCTTCCTGTTCTTCTTTTCCCGATCGCACGCGGAGACCAGCCGAACCCAATCGGCGTGTTCTTTCCCCGCTCGAATCCACCCTCCTACTTCATGGTTTTCGAATTAAATTGGGGAAAAGGCTAATGGAAGGGTGCTCTAGCTCATGGCGGAGTCGATTTAGAGAAAGGAATTAGTGGAGGTATACCCCTTTGAATTTATTTGTGTATTTTTATGTGCTTTTAATTTATTTTGCTTAGTAATATAATATGAAGTTGGTTAGTAGTTTATTTTGATGTTAGGGTTAAGAAATAGGGAAATTATTGAGGAATTTGTAAGTTGCTAATAAATTAGGATTTTGGGTTTGTAAAAGAAAACTATATATGTGAGAATTATCTTCTTTATAGTAGTAGAATTTTAGTAGAACTATTATAATAAGTTGGGGGTGATTTTGGTAATTGTTTGGGGAAAAACATTCTGTAGGAGTTTGAATATTACGTGCGATGCACGTGTGCATCCCAAACGTTCGA
The DNA here is from genome assembly GCA_017893485.1 of Hemerocallis citrina. Classification (NCBI taxonomy): domain Eukaryota; kingdom Viridiplantae; phylum Streptophyta; class Magnoliopsida; order Asparagales; family Asphodelaceae; genus Hemerocallis; species Hemerocallis citrina. The sequence continues at coordinate 41,864,569 of CM030364.1, forward strand.
TAAAACGCCTGAGTGATATTAGAAATAGTGTTATTATTTTCTGTGGTTGATTTGGATGTTGTGAGCCTTAATTGTTTTGAAACGTGATAATAGGAAATGTTAACGGCTTAGGGTGCCGGATGGAGAAGTGATGCTTCGAGGCTTCCCGGGCTATGAGGTGAGTATGAAAATATTTATATATTTGTTGTTCAAGAAAATTTTAGTATAATTTGAATGATTGATACGAATCCCGAAATATGGTGTATTTGTAAAGGGAAATTAGTGTTTGGTGTTGATATGTGATACGACGATTAAATACTCGTCCTGGGGTATTGATATAAACTTATAGATGATGGATTAGTGATATATATATATATACGGGGATGAGTTATATTTATATAAGATGTCGGGTTATTATGAATTGTTGTGATTTGGAATATCCAGGGTGATGGTAACGTATTGAGTGTATTTATATATATAATGTTGTGATGTGTTGATATACTGGGCGTATGCAAACTTGTGATATTGAGATAATAAATAGTATGATATACGCATGACGTATGGGGCAATGATAAAATAAAGAATATCGTGCAGTTGTGATGTGAAATATTATGATGTGATGATTTTTATGTTAATTATGGTGATATTTCTTTTGTGTGATGCATTGAAAGGGGTAAGTAAGTTGGTGATCATTGTTTATGCGAATAAGTAAATAAAGGATGAGATGTTATGATGTTAATATGAAAAGTAAATGTTAATAACAATAATTTCGGTTGGCTTGAATAGATACCTCCGCATAGACGGAGAGAGATATGATACCCCAGGATGGACCTAGGAGTGTAGATACCTCCGGATAGACCGGAGAGAGATATGATACCTCGGGTGGGACCTGAGAGAGATATGATACCCCAGGATGGACTTGGGAGTGTAGATACCTCCGGATAGACCGGAGAGAGAGTTGATACCCCAGGGTGGACCTGGGAGTGCAGATACCTCCGGATAGACCGGAGAGAGTAGATACCTCCGGATAGACCGGAGAGAGAGTTGATACCCCAAGATGGACCTGGGGGTGCAGATACCTCCGGATAGATCGGAGAGAGTAGATACCTCAGGGATGACCTGAGAGAGAGCTGATTCCCCAGGATGGACCTGGGAGAGTAGATACCTCCGGATAGACCGGAGAGAGAGTTGATACCCCAGGATGGACCTGGGAGTGCAGATACCTTCAGATAGACCGGAGAGAGTAGATACCTCAGGGATGACCTGAGAGAGAGTTGATTCCCCAGAATGGACCTGGGAGAGTAGATACCTCCGGATAGACCGGAGAGAGAGTTGATACACCAGGATGGACCTGGGAGTGCAGATACCTCCGGATAGACCGGAGAGAGTAGATACCTCAGGGATGACCTGAGAGAGAGTTGATTCCCCAGGATGATCCTGGGAGAGTAGATACCTCCGAATAGACCGGAGAGAGAGTTGATACCTCAGGGTAGACCTGAGAGAGAATTGGTACTCTGGGATAGACTTGGGGTAAAATGAATATGATATGAAATATGAATGAAAAAGAGAAGTGTTTGGTATAAGCTGAAATGAAATAGTGAAGAGTATTATGAGTTGAGAATAAAGAATAAATAAGCGTCAATAATAAATGGGATAGTAAAGAAAGAAAATAGTGAAAAGTGAATTGTGAATTGTGGATGAGAAAGAAAGTAGTTGTGAATGAAGTAAATGTGAAAGAAAATGAGTTATGAGTTAGTATATGAAAAGAAGTGATAAATGCAGTGCGTGGTTAATTTAAAATGATAATAATAGAAGAGACATGTGTTCTTATGAATAATACGAAGTAATGGTATTATGTGTGTGATCATTAAAGTAAAATACAGTTGTTGTGAGTTGTACCTTGGAATTGTGTCAAGGAACTACCTGCCCGCTATTTCTGTGGAAATGGTGGGAACTACCTGCCTTGGCATAATTCGCGGGGTGAGTTGTTGTAATAGTGGTAATGATTGATAAAAATGAGAAATAAAGTAAAGTGAAAATGATAATAAGATTTATTGTTTATAAGAATGAGTAATTACTAAAGTGATATAATAAGATGTGAATGAGCTATAAAACATGGTTTTGATGCAATGAGTATAAGTATTCTAATGAATGATGTGTTAATAATGTGATGAAATGTGAGTAAATTGCATGGGCAATGAGATGTGGTAATTAAGTCATAAGACATGAAGGAAGGTGGTATTATGAGAATCGATGCATATGTTTATGACGTGATACTTTTTATAACACAATAAAATAAATACCTGTATTATGAGATTGGGTATGAAAATGGTAATTAAAGAAAGTATGTTGTGATATGAGTTTGTGTACCTTGGAAGTGTGTCGGGGAACTACTCGCCTGCTATTTCTGGGGAAATGGTGGGAACTACCTGCCTCGGCACAACTTTCAGAATGAATGTGTGTGTTGAGGACATAATATAAGCAGATGAAACGCATGGCTAAATAGAGTTGGAGAAATGATGTAATAACATCATGTAGTTATATTAATATAAATAGTGAAATGCTGATTGATGCGGTTTATTTCTGGGAGACGTGTGGATGCACCAGGTGTGAGTTCGGACTCAATTTGTATTTGAAGGAGAAAGCTGCTCGTCTGACGACCCTCGGCTGACCGGGCGGAACCTGTGGCGACCTCGGGGTGATTCGGAGATCTGGGCTCGGATTAGAGGATTCGGATCCGAGGTCTTGTGTACCTGCAGACGGTCCTGAAACACCGGGGTTTGTCCCGGTGGCAGACCCTCCGACGATCTAGTCAGTCTCTGTGAGAGAGTAGCAATAACTAGGTGAATTTAAGTGGAAAAAGATTGATTACCTGAAAAGGAGGGTGAGGGTCTAGTATTTTTAGAGAATTCCAACCGGGTTTGGATCCGCTTGCGGGCCGGGTCTGGACCCGAAAGCCCATGGGCCTGACGTGGCAGAGGGCCCAGGGGGTTTAGGGCAGACGTGGCCATACCAGGAGCGGTATAGGGCTGACGTGGCAAAACCCTGGGTGGTCTTTGGAGCTGACATGGCTGATCGTGGGTCTTCTGTGCTTCTGGGGGAATCGGAGGGCCTAGGCTGTGCTAGGTCATCCCCCTGCTTCGCCAGAGAGGGGGGACGGCCCGTGGGGCTGTCACGGATCGGATGTCGAGGACCATTGAGACTCCGTCGGAGACGAGGAGGCCAGTTCTGTGGGGGTGAACTTGGGGGTCGGCGCCGATCCTGCAATGGTTCAAAGCCGAACTAGATTGATGTTTTTACCTTTCTTGAGTGAGAGTTGTATTGGGCCCTGGTTGGGCCCCAGGCCATTTTTACCCTACTACACAAGCCCCCCACTCCTGCATGGGTGCAGGAGCTAGCCGGGGAGGAGTGTTCATAGTCGTGGAAATGGAATGGCGAATCGTTGAATCTTCCGGAGAAGAGTACCCTGGTGTTCGACCCAACCTCGAGATGAGGAGGGATTATGTGTCGACAAGGGTGATGGCAAGCCGTTGCTTCTTCCTGAGAAGAGTACCCTGGTACCAGACCGAACCTCGAGATGAGGAGAGATTATGGGTCGGTAAGGGTGATGGCGAGCCGGTGGATCTTCCGAAGAAGAGTACCCAGGTGCCAGACCGGACCTCGAGCTGGCGAGGGATTATGAGTCGGTGAGGGTGATGGCGAGCCGTTGTTTCTTCCTGAGAAGAGTACCCTGGTGCCAGACCGAACCTCGAGATGAGGAGGAATTATGGGTCGGTAAGGGTGATGGCGGGCCGGTGGATTTTCCGAAGAAGAGTACCCAGGTGCCAGACCGGACCTCGAGCTGGCGAGGGATTATGGGTCGGTAAGGGTGATGGCGAGCCGTTGTTTCTTCTTGAGAAGAGTACCCTGGTGCCAGACCGAACCTCGAGATGAGGAGGGATTATGGGTCGGTAAGGGTGATGGCGAGCCGGTGGATCTTCCGAAGAAGAGTACCCAGGTGCCAGACCGGACCTCGAGCTAGCAAGGGATTATGGGTTGGTAAGGGTGATGGCGAGCCGTTGTTTCTTCCTGAGAAGAGTACCCTGGTGCCAGACCGAACCTCGAGATAAGGAGGGATTATGGGTCGGTAAGGGTGATGGCGAGCCGGTGGATCTTCCTGAGAAGAGTAGCCTGGTGCCAGACCGAACCTCGAGATGAGGAGGGATTATGGGTCGGTAAGGGTGATGGTGAGCCGGTGTTTCAGAGGGATTTAAGTGGGGTGGTCTGCTGTCTTTGCGGCACTTAGAAGGTGCTCTGGGATCTGTGCAGGTGTTCCAATTTCCTAGGGGCATTAAATGGTGCTGCCTAATAAAAGCATGGCGCATGGGCTTCCGTCGTTTGGCTTTCCCTACGCCATAGTGGCAGGACAACGGTGGAGGTTATAAATACCAAATTCCCCTCTGAGGATTCGATCACAACAAGGGTGGTCCATTGGCCGCCAGAGGTGTCTGCTTCGGCGGACGTCTCTTCCTTAAAAATTTTATTCCCTGATCCGGATTGGTGGGGACTCTGCCGTCCGGATCCCTTTTCTGTTCGTACGGCCTTTACACGGTTGTCTGGCCCGAGAGAGATCCGGTCGGGGAGTGGTGCTCACCGCATTCTGGGCCTGAGGCTGAAGAGCCTCGGATATGGGAGTCGGTTTGCTTTCCGAGAGGGTTCCAGACGACGGTGGCTTTTCTACCACCCTTGAACAGTTTTGGGGTTTCGGCTGCCGAAGCTGTAAGCCCCCAGCAGTTCGTGGGTGAGAGGGGAACCGACCGAGTCTTGGAGCCCGGGGCGCAGGCGATGGTGGCTATTCTCCCACCCGGGAACAATTCGGGGTTTCGGCTGCCGAGGTCGTAAGCCCCGAGTTGTTCGCGGGTGAGAGGTGAGCCAACCGAACCCTGGAGCCTTAAATCTTAAGTAAAACATTGCCCCCCCCCCGAGCCCTCCATCCGAACCGACCCCTGCGCAGGGTTGCCAGCCTGGCGCTGGGTGACGTCAGCAGCGCACGTTTCGAGGTTGTGGCGTGATTCTCCAGGTGGCAGTTGCGCGTCAATCGGTGAATAGTAACTGCGGAAATCGAGGAGTCGTTTCTATCCCCTATAAATGTTCTCCCCTCTCCTCTCATCGCCCACTTTTTTCTTGCTCCTTACTTTTCACAAAATCCTCCAACTCTTCAGTGTTCGTCTCTTCAGTTTCCTGCAGTAGGCCCGTTCTTCCGAAGTGATCTCAGGTTAACTGGTAAGTCTGTTTTAGCTTAGACACAGATGGATAGGGCTCAGTCTGGCTCGTCGGCGTCGATGTCTGGGGGGGGAGTGAAGCCTGTCTTCAAATCGACCTCGTGGGAGGAGACGGTAAGCGAGGAGGAGGTGGTTCATGACGTGAAGCCGTTGCGATCTCGGAGGCATTTCGTGGTGGATAGTAGTGACTCCGAGGAGGAGGGTGGTAGTTCAGAAGAAGTCCGGACTCCAGGGTTGGCTTCCGGAGAGGGGGGTGGTCCTGAAGGGGATGCCGCCGAAGGGCCTCGGAATCCGACCGGTCTGGCTCGGTTGTCTACACCCTCGCCGGAGCGAGCCAAGAAGAAGAAGAGAGCTCCGAAGAAGAAGAAGGGGTCGGGGATCGGCGGCTCGAGTCAGGTACCCGTTTACGGTGATCTGACGATAGGATCGTCTGTACAACCCAAGCCCTTCCGTTGCTATCCCGACGATCTCTCCGAGAAGGAGCTCTCTGGGGTCCAGCCGTCGTCGTCGAGCCGAAAGAGGGTGAAGGTGGACGCACACCCGACAGTTCTGGAGGTAGGTGACTTAGGGGCTCTGCAGTTGGCATACTAAATTGGGTCCAACTATGAGCTTCTGCTGCCGAACTCTACTCTTCGGCCGACCGACCCCCTGCTGGATAGGTATTGTATCTTCCCTGTGGACGCCTTTATCTCCGGACTGAGGCTGCCGATCCACCCATTCGTTCGGGAGGTGCTGAATTGGGCGTCTTTGGCGCCGATGCAGTTTGGGCCGAACTCCTGGAAGCAGATCGTCTGCTTCGTGCTGATGTGCGAAGAGCAGAAGGTCCCCCTGCGGCTGAATGTGTTCCGAGCGATGTTGATGATCGGCTCATCGTCAGAGGGAGTATACTATATTTCGCCTCGTGGTAAGGGGAAGGTAGTCCATGGTCACCCGGATTCTATCATGTTTTGGAAGAAGAAATATTTGGTGATTCGGAGTGAGGATCCTTGGGATATTCTCACCCGGTGGAACTATTCTAAGCCGAGCTATGAAACGCCGAGGCCGGGGGACCTGACGGCTGAGGAGTGGAGGTTTGTTGAGCGCCTCCGTCTGTCGTACAGCATCAATTGGGCGAAGGTGACGGAGGCCCACCTGGCGAGTGTTGGACTGAGCCCGGCCGTACTTTCTAGTATGTGGTTGTTTCTTTTCTCTCGATCTTCTTGTACTTTCTTGCTCATTGTTCTTAATGGATTTTTTTACAGATATGGATGAAGAATCGATTAGGGCGCTGAGGCTCGCTATGAAGAAGAAGAAGGTCGAGAAGAAGGGGGACGCGGTGAAGATGACCGAATTGTCCCAGATGGTCTCCGAGGCCCCAATTCAGCCGAAGGCCAAAAGGACTCGCTCGGAGACAGGCGGGGACGCGGTGGTTCAGGGAGGCTCGGATCAGGGCAGGGCTACTGACCTCGATAAAGGGAAGGGTCCCCTGGTGGATACTGGGATAGAGGAGAGACTTCGGCGACCGTGGGTGCCGAATTGGTCGATCCGAGAGGGTGATTGCCTGGTCCGAGGGCGCCAGGCCGTGGAGGTTGCAGATAAGCTGGCGACCCCCCGGGACTGTTCGGATATGAAGGCCCAGACCCTGGACGAGGCGTACGTGCGTCTTGCGCAGGCCAATGTGCTGGTAAGTCAATCGAACCCACTTGCTTTCAGATCATGTCGCTTAAGACAGGTTTCTTAGTATTGTCGGGATATTGCAGGCGACCGTGCAGGGGGCCCACGTGAGAGGCCTTTATGAGGCGGCTTTGCAGCGGGAGCGAGACCGGGCTGACAAGGCCGAGCAGGAGGTGAAGGAGTTGAAGGTAGAGCTCGAAGGCTCTCATGGGAGGGAGACGGAAATGAAGGCGGCCTTCGACAAGGAGAAGGAGGAATGGGCAAAGACGATGGCGGCTCAGGAGAAGAGGTCGGCGAAGGAGAAGGATGAGTTGACGGAGTCGTGTCAGCTCCTGGTGATCAAGGCCCAGGACAACTGTTATGCAAAGGCCCTCAGTCATGTGAGGCACTTCTATCCTACTATCGACCTGTCCAACTTCGAGTTTGATATGGAGATTGAGGGGACACCGAAGACCCCTGGCGAACAAGGCCCCGATGGTGACCAGGCCGCCGACCCCCCCGTGAACCCGACCGACACTGAGGTGGGAAAACTAGCTGTATAATTTTTGTCCTTCTTTTTCCTTCTCTCGATTGTATTTGCCTTCCGCGGACTGGCCACCGCATTTTTTGTATGGAGAAACTAAATTTATAAAAAGAGGGTTTTTGGCTGGCCAAGTGTTTTGACCTTGAATACTTCCGAACCTCCTTGCCTATATGTTTTGAGTGGGCTGGTTCTCTTATAGGTTATGGCTCCCCCTCCTGAGGCGGACCCCCGTCGTTCCGACGTGGCGTGGCTTCGGAGCAAGGTTGAGGCCCTGGAGGCCACTTTGGTTCGGTACCGAAAGGGGGCGCGTGATACTGATGCGGCTTTCAACTACTACAGGAATAAGTCTGAGGCCCTTAGTGTAGAGTCTCAGACTTATTCCTGTAGTAGTTGAAAGCCGCATCAGTATCACGCGCCCCCTTTCGGTACCGAACCAAAGTGGCTTCCAGGGCCTCAACCTTGCTCCGAAGCCACGCCACGTCGGAACGACGGGGGTCCGCCTCAGGAGGGGGAGCCATAACCTACAAGAGAACCAGCGCACTCAAAACATATAGGCAAGGAGGTTCGGAAGTATTCAAGGTCAAAACACTTGGCCAGCCAAAAACCCTCTTTTTATAAATTTAGTTTCTCCATACAAAAAATGCGGTGGCCAGTCCGCGGAAGGCAAATACAATCGAGAGAAGGAAAAAGAAGGACAAAAATTATACAGCTAGTTTTCCCACCTCAGTGTCGGTCGGGTTCACGAGGGGGTCGGCTGCCTGGTCACCATCGGGCCCTTGTTCGCCAGGGTCTTCGGTGTCCCCTCAATCTCCATATCAAACTCGAAGTTGGACAGGTCGATAGTAGGATAGAAGTGCCTCACATGACTGAGGGCCTTTGCATAACAGTTGTCCTGGGCCTTGATCACCAGGAGCTGACACGACTCCGTCAACTCATCCTTCTCCTTCGCCGACCTCTTCTCCTGAGCCGCCATCGTCTTTGCCCATTCCTCCTTCTCCTTGTCGAAGGCCGCCTTCATTTCTGTCTCCCTCCCATGAGAGCCTTCGAGCTCTACCTTCAACTCCTTCACCTCCTGCTCGGCCTTGTCAGCCCGGTCTCGCTTTCGCTGCAAAGCCGCCTCATAAAGGCCTCTCACGTGGGCCCCCTGCACGGTCGCCTGCAATATCCCGACAATACTAAGAAACCTGTCTTAAGCGACATGATCTGAAAGCAAGTGGGTTCGATTGACTTACCAGCACATTGGCCTGCGCAAGACGCACGTATGCCTCGTCCAGGGTCTGGGCCTTTATATCCGAACGGTCCCGGGGGGTCACCAGCTTATCTGCAACCTCCACGGCCTGGCGCCCTCGGACCAGGCAATCACCCTCTCGGATCGACCAATTCGGCACCCACGGTCGCCGAAGTCTCTCCTCTATCCCAGTATCCACCAGGGGACCCTTCCCCTTATCGAGGTCAGTAGCCCTGCCCTGATCCGAGCCTCCCTGAACCACCGCGTCCCCGCCTGTCTCCGAGCGAGTCCTTTTGGCCCTCGGCTGAATTGGGGCCTCGGAGACCACCTGGGACAATTCGGTCGTCTTCACCGCGTCCCCCTTCTTCTCGACCTTCTTCTTTTTCATAGCGAGCCTCAGCGCCCTAATCGATTCTTCATCCATATCTGTAAAAAAATCCATTAAGAACAATGAGCAAGAAAGTACAAGAAGATCGAGAGAAAAGAAACAACCACATACTAGAAAGTACGGCTGGGCTCAGTCCAACACTCGCCAGGTGGGCCTCCGTCACCTTCGCCCAATTGATGTTGTACGACAGACGGAGGCGCTCAACAAACCTCCACTCCTCAGCCGTCAGGTCCCCCGGCCTCGGCGTTTCATAGCTCGGCTTAGAATAGTTCCACCGGGTGGGAATATCCCAAGGATCCTCACTCCGAATCACCAAATATTTCTTCTTCCAAAACTTGATAGAATCCGGGTGACCGTGGACTACCTTCCCCTTACCACGAGGCAAAATATAGTATACTCCCTCTGACGATGAGCCGATCATCAACATCGCTCGGAACACATTCAGCCGCAGGGGGACCTTCTGCTCTTCGCACATCAGCACGAAGCAGACAATCTGCTTCCAGGAGTTCGGCCCAAACTGCATCGGCGCCAAAGACGCCCAATTCAGCACCTCCCGAACGAATGGGTGGATCGGCAGCCTCAGTCCGGAGATAAAGGCGTCCACAGGGAAGATGCAATACCTATCCGGCAGGGGGTCGGTCGGCTGAAGAGTAGAGTTCGGCAGCAGAAGCTCATAGTTGGACCCAATGTAGTATGCCAACTGCAGAGCCCCTAAGTCACCTACCTCCAGAACTGTCGGGTGTGCGTCCACCTTCACCCTCTTTCGGCTCGACGACGACGGCTGGACCCCAGAGAGCTCCTTATCGGAGAGATCGTCGGGATAGCAACGGAAGGGCTTGGGTTGTACAGACGATCCTATCGTCAGATCACCGTAAACGGGTACCTGACTCGAGCCGCCGATCCCCGACCCCTTCTTCTTCTTCGGAGCTCTCTTCTTCTTCTTGGCTCGCTCCGGCGAGGGTGTAGACAACCGAGCCAGACCGGTCGGATTCCGAGGCCCTTCGGCGGCATCCCCTTCAGGACCACCCCCCTCTCCGGAAGCCAACCCTGGAGTCCGGACTTCTTCTGAACTACCACCCTCCTCCTCGGAGTCGCTACTATCCACCACGAAATGCCTCCGAGATCGCAACGGCTTCACGTCATGAACCACCTCCTCCTCGCTTACCGTCTCCTCCCACGAGGTCGATTTGAAAACAGGCTTCACTCCCCCCCCAGACGTCGACGCCGACGAGCCAGACTGAGCCCTATCCATCTGTGTCTAAGCTAAAACAGACTTACCAGTTAACCTGAGATCACTTCGGAAGAACGGGCCTACTGCAGGAAACTGAAGAGACGAACACTGAAGAGTTGGAGGATTTTGTGAAAAGTAAGGAGCAAGAAAAAAGTGGGCGATGAGAGGAGAGGGGAGAACATTTATAGGGGATAGAAATGACTCCTCGATTTCCACAGTTACTATTCACCGATTGACGCGCAACTGCCACCTGGAGAATCACGCCACAACCTCGAAACGTGCGCTGCTGACGTCACCCAGCGCCAGGCTGGCAACCCTGCGCAGGGGTCGGTTCGGATGGAGGGCTCGGGGGGGGGGGGGGGGGGCAATGTTTTACTTAAGATTTAAGGCTCCAGGGTTCGGTTGGCTCACCTCTCACCCGCGAACAACTCGGGGCTTACGACCTCGGCAGCCGAAACCCCGAATTGTTCCCGGGTGGGAGAATAGCCACCATCGCCTGCGCCCCGGGCTCCAGGACTCAGTCGGTTCCCCTCTCACCCACGAACTGCTGGGGGCTTACAGCTTCGGCAGCCGAAACCCCAAAACTGTTCAAGGGTGGTAGAAAAGCCACCGTCGTCTGGAACCCTCTCGGAAAGCAAACCGACTCCCATATCCGAGGCTCTTCAGCCTCAGGCCCAGAATGCGGTGAGCACCACTCCCCGACCGGATCTCTCTCGGGCCAGACAACCGTGTAAAGGCCGTATGAACCGAAAAGGGATCCGGACGGCAGAGTCGCCACCAATCCGGATCGGGGAATAAAATTTTTAAGGAAGAGACGTCCACCGAAGCAGACACCTCTGGCGGCCAATGGACCACCCTTGTTGTGATCGAATCCTCAGAGGGGAATTTGGTATTTATAACCTCCACCGTTGTCCTGCCACTATGGCGTAGGGAAAGCCAAACGACGGAAGCCCATGCGCCATGCTTTTATTAGGCGGCACCATTTAATGCCCCTAGGAAATTGGAACACCTGCACAGATCCCAGAGCACCTTCTAAGCGCCGCAAAGACAGCAGACCACCCCGCTTAAATCCCTCTGAAACACCGGCTCACCATCACCCTTACCTACCCATAATCCCTCCTCATCTCGAGGTTCGGTCTGGCACCAGGGTACTCTTCTCAGGAAGATCCACCGGCTCTCCATCACCCTTACCGACCCATAATCCCTCCTCATCTCGAGGTTCGGTCTGGCACCAGGGTACTCTTCTCAGGAAGAAACAACAGCTCTCCATCACCCTTACCAACCCATAATCCCTCGCTAGCTCGAGGTCCGGTCTGGCACCTGGGTACTCTTCTTCGGAAGATCCACCGGCTCGCCATCACCCTTACCGACCCATAATCTCTCCTCATCTCGAGGTTCGGTCTGGCACCAGGGTACTCTTCTCAGGAAGAAACATCGGCTCGCCATCACCCTTACCGACCCGTAATCCCTCGCCAGCTCGAGGTCCGGTCTGGCACCTGGGTACTCTTCTTCGGAAGATCCACCGGCCCGCCATCACCCTTACCGACCCATAATCCCTCCTCATCTCGAGGTCCGGTCTGGCACCAGGGTACTCTTCTCAGGAAGAAGCAACGGCTCGCCATCACCCTTGTCGACACATAATCCCTCCTCATCTCGAGGTTGGGTCGAACACCAGGGTACTCTTCTCCGGAAGATTCAACGATTCGCCATCCCATTTCCACGACTATGAACACTCCTCCCCAGCTAGCTCCCCCACCCACGCAGGAGTGGGGGGCTTGTGTAGTAGGGTAAAAATGGCCTGGGGCCCAACCAGGGCCCAATACAACTCTCACTCAAGAAAGGTAAAAACATCAATCTAGTTCGGCTTTGAACCATTGCAGGATCGGCGCCGACCCCCAAGTTCACCCCCACAGAACTGGCCTCCTCGTCTCCGACGGAGTCTCAATGGTCCTCGACATCCGATCCGTGACAGCCCCACGGGCCGTCCCCCCTCTCTGGCGAAGCAGGGGGATGACCTAGCACAGCCTAGGCCCTCCGATTCCCCCAGAAGCACAGAAGACCCACGATCAGCCATGTCAGCTCCAAAGACCACCCAGGGTTTTGCCACGTCAGCCCTATACCGCTCCTGGTATGGCCACGTCTGCCCTAAACCCCCTGGGCCCTCTGCCACGTCAGGCCCATGGGCTTTCGGGTCCAGACCCGGCCCGCAAGCGGATCCAAACCCGGTTGGAATTCTCTATAAATACTAGACCCTCACCCTCCTTTTCAGGTAATCAATCTTTTTCCACTTAAATTCACCTAGTTATTGCTACTCTCTCACAGAGACTGACTAGATCGTCGGAGGGTCTGCCACCGGGACAAACCCCGGTGTTTCAGGACCGTCTGCAGGTACACAAGACCTCGGATCCGAATCCTCTAATCCGAGCCCAGATCTCCGAATCACCCCGAGGTCGCCACAGGTTCCGCCCGGTCAGTCGAGGGTCGTCAGACGAGCAGCTTTCTCCTTCAAATACAAATTGAGTCCGAACTCACACCTGGTGCATCCACACGTCTCCCAGAAATAAACCGCATCAGTAGGGGTGGACAACTATTATCCGAACTGATCAATATGAACCAATCCAACCCGAACCAACCGATTTTTAACCGAACCAATTGGGGGTTTGGGTTGGCCCGGTTGCTGATCTTCAATAACCAACTGGACCGGTTCGGTTGTTGGATGGGGCTTTCAAATAACCGATGAAACCGAACCGACCGTACCTCTATGCATTAGTCCATAAAAAATTTAGTTCTCCTTTAATTTCTTGAATATACAAACAGTCATTTCTCATTTTCTTGGAGATACAAACAGTCTTCCTAAATTTTTTTTAGTAGAAACCGAGCAGTTGTTCTACCTATGTTTTTATTCTCCATAATCTTGTGTGTTATGTTGTTGAGAAATACTTGATTTATAGTGTTGCCCAGCTTAATAGAATCATGAAGTAGTTACTTTAATCAATTCAAGCAGAAAATATTTTCAAAATCTTTTTTATTGTACTTGGAATTCAATTAGCTATGATTATTGATGTTTCTTTTATGAGAATTGATATGGCTAAAAATGTGGTTAAATCGGAACCGTTCAAATTGGGCATGAATCTTAAAAGTTCGCAGGGGCAAAACGGTAATTTCACCTACAGGCAGGTCCGAAATGGGAATGGGGTCTCTCCTCTTGGGCCCAATAACCCCTGAACGGATCTGATCAATTGAGAGCGGGCCCCAATCCGTTGAGAGACAGTTTAGGAAGATATGGAGAAATCCAGATCCGTCCATATCCTTGGGAGGTGGTTCTAACCACCTCTATCCAGCCACACAGGGGAGTAGAGATTCGCTCTTATCTCGAAACAGATCCCCGTGGCGACTATAAAAAACCCCCTACCTCCTACCGTTACAAGGTTATCACTCTTTGCCTACCTAAAGCTTTTCCATATTCTTTTCTGAGTATTGACAAGAGCGTCGGAGGGTGCATCGCCGGGATCCATCCCGGTGTTTTGCACTTTGTGCAGGTCAACAGTAGCACCAGGGAGCCAGCCTATCAACAGTGGAAAGGGTCAGATTTGACTCATTTGATTCCTCTCAAACTCACAAATTGATCTGATTGCCCCCACACCGAAATCAGCGGCAACAGGTTGGCGCCATCTGTGGGAAACTGAATAGCAATCCGACCCTACCCCATTAACCAAAGCCACTCCTAGCTATGCCTCCGAAGAAGGGGAAGACCATGGCTTCCAACTGTAGAACAACCTCCATTCTCCCTCTGCCTTCGGAGGCTCTCCCTCAGCCCGTCCAACCGGCCCCGCAGCTCGAACAGCCATCCTCAATCCATTCAGCAGCCTCTAGGGCCTCAAGTGGCCGATGGGAAGCCCTCTTGACGAAGTCGCCAGAAGCAACCCCTGCATCAAGTCCATATCTCCGTACACAACCCTTCCACGGACTCCATGGCCTCCCATAGCCCTCCAATGCCAAAAGATCTGCGAGATGTTCTCAACCACCGGCAGAACGATACAAATCTTCGAATCTGCTTGGAGGAGAGGCAGACTCGTGAAGGGAACCCTCGCCAAGAGCATCAGAGGGATCGGTCACCGCACAGGACAGATCGCAGAGGGTCTTACTCTCCTAGGAGGCGGAGAGACTCGTCCCAGCATCGCCAGAGAAGAAGCCGTTCCCCAGCCGACCGTCTTGCCCCTCGAGTTCATCGGGATCAGGAGGTCCCTATTACGAGGGCAGAGTTCCAACAGTTCCAGGAGGCAGTCCTACGGGCACTCAGCATCGCCTCCAACAACGACCAATGGGTTCCCAGTCCTCGGCCCGCTCCTAACCATCGCCGTCGCTCTCTCAGTCCTCGGCCGGCTCCGAGTCATCGCCATCGTTCTCCCAGTCCTCGTCGGCTCTGAGCCATCGTCGTCGCTCTCTCAGTCCTCGGCTGGCTCTGAGCCATCGCCGTCGCTCTCCCAGTCCTCGACCGGCTCTCAGCCATCGCTGTCGCACCCCCAATCCGCGACCTACCCCAAGCTACTGCCTCCGCAGCCCCAGCCCTCTTCAACATAAAGATGAGTCTCAGGGCTCAGCAAGGCATGACCGAAGGGAAGACTCGCTCTACCGCCGTCTCCACTAGATGGAGAGGCGCCTTGGCCAGCTCGACAGAGATGAAGAACAGCGGACGAGGAACCTCTGCCCGAGCAGGCCCCCTTTCTCCCGCACTATCATGGAGGCCCCCGTCCCAGAGAACTTCAAGCCTCCATACTTTAAGTCTTACACCGGGGATTCGGACCCCGCTGATCACATTGAGAGTTTCAAAACTCTCATGATGATCCATCATGCCTCCGATGCCCTTCTCTTCAAGACCTTCCCGGCCACACTCAAGGGACCAGCTCGGGAGTGGTATTCCAGACTTGCTCCGGCCTCCATCTTCTCCTTCAACCAGTTCGAAGGTCTTTTCCTCACACATTTCTTGAGCAGCCACCGTTCCGAGAAGACGAGCACCTCATTGCTCTTCCTCAGCCAAAAGAAGGGCAAGCGGCTGAAGGATTACGTCAAGCAGTTCACCGCGGAGACCAGGTCTATCGCCTCCCTGGATCAGTCAGTAACTTCGGCTGCTTTCAAATCCAATGTCATTAACCCTGATCTTAGGGCGTCCCTGGCCAAGAAGCCTCCTCGGGACTTCTCAGAGCTCCTTCTCAGGAGTGAGAAGTACATCCGGGCTAAAGAAGCCCTTAACCGCCCCACTCTTGAGGGGTCATCTTCCAGGAACAAACAGAAGACCACTGAGGAAGAAGGAGCTAAGAAGCTCCAAAAGGACAACGGAGGTCAATGTCACCCTCTCCCCCGCTTTGAAAAGTTCACTCCGCTCAATGCGAGTGTCTCCGCCATCTTGATGGAAATTGGAATGAAGGTATTCTACCGCCACCTCCGAAGATGAACACCCTCGGGAAGAAGAGAAACCGTGATAAGTGGTGTCACTTCCACAGGGACCACAAGCACGATACAGACGACTATTGAGCCCTGAAGGACGAGATCGAGGCCCTCATTCAGAGAGGGCAACTCACTAGGTTCGTAAGGAGGGATAGGGCCGATCCACCTCTGCCTCCCAAGGGGGCTAACAGGTGAACCGAACAACACGAGGAGACCCCGGATGTCGAAGCAGAGGCCATCCTACACCTTATACACGGAGGCCCTTTGGGGGTAGATTCCAACTCCTCCCGAAAAGCCTTCGTTCCGGAAGTGAACGCAGTGCAGAGCCATCCCCCTCCAAAAGGTCTTGGGGTCCCTGTCACATTCTCCGATATAGACTTGGAGGGCATCTGCATGCCCCATTGCGATGCCCTCGTTATTAATCTCCGAATGGCCAACTTCGACGTACGCTGGGTCTTGGTGGACAATGGCTGCTCGGTTAATATCCTTTTCTTGGAGGCGTTCAAGGGCCTCCAGCTGTCAAGAGATCGGCTCAAGCCCGCTGGCTACACTCTTCATGGATTTACCGGGGTACCAGTGACGATCAAGGGAGTTATAACCCTCGACGTGATCGCTGGCAAAACCCCGGTCACCCGCATAGAGCTAATGGACTTCATGGTGGTAGATGTGAAAGTCACCTATAATGTTATCCTGGGTCGACCAGGTTTGGCCGCACTCGGCCTATCACATGAAGATGAAGTTCCCCAGCCCCATAGGAGTGGGAGAAGTGAGAAGGAGCCAGGAGGTGGCTCACAAGTGTCACATGACCTCGATGGGATGCCGGGTCCTCTCCCTGGAAGCCCTCGAACTCCCACGGGAAAGTAGCCAGACTATTTCTGAGCCGGTGGACGAGCTAGAAAAAGTGGCCTTCTCAGAAGAAGATGCCACCAAGACGTTCCAAATCAGCAAGGCTCTTTCCCCCTCCATCAAGAAAGACATCTCCCAATGCATAAGGGAGAACCGCGATCTCTTCGCCTGGACCGTGGCGGATATGCCTGGGATCTCAAAGGAGCTCTTGATGCACCACCTCAGCATTGTCCCAGGAGTCAAGCTCGTCCAGTAGAAGCGAGGCAAGTTTGCTCCCGAGCGTCAACAAGCGATCAAAGAAGAGGTCGAGAAGCTCCTGAACGCCTGATTCATCCAGGAGGTGAACTACCCCGAATGGCTATCCAATGTGGTGATGGTTAAAAAAGCCAACGGGAGCTGGAGGATATGCATCGATTTTACCGACCTTAACAAGGCGTGCCCGAATGACCCATTTCTCCTTCCGAGCATCGATGCTCTGATTGATGCGACCTCTGGCCACAAGCTCCTCAACTTCATGGATGCATTCTTGGGGTACAACCAGATCTGGATGTTCCCTCCCGATATGCTGAAGACCTCGTTCGTGATTGACCAAGGCCTTTACTGCTACCGGGTTATGCCGTTTGGTTTGAAAAATGCGGGAGCTACTTACCAGATTGGTCGGAACATGGAAGTCTATGTGGAAGACATGTTGGTCAAGAGCATCCGAGGGCAGGAACATGTCCTCGACCTCTAGGAAGCCTTCGGGGTGTTGAGGAGGCACAACATGAGGCTAAATCCGAGCAAGTGTGCGTTCGGAGTCTCATCCGACATGTTCCTTGGGTGGTCAGCCAGAGGGGCATAGAGGCCAATCCCGAGAAGATCCAGGCCATACTCAAAATGCTCCCCTCCCCCTCCAGTGTTAAAGATATACAGAGGCTCACCGGGCGCCTTGCGGCGATTAGGCGCTTTTTCTCCAAATCTGGGGAGAAGTGCCTCCCATTCTTCAAGGCCCTCAGGGGGGCTAAAGGCTTCGAATGGGGCAACAGCAACAAAAGTCCGTTGATCAGCTCAAGGCGTACTTAGCCAACCCCCCACTCTTGAGCAAGCCAAGGCCCGGGGAGGTCCTCTACCTATACCTCGCTGCTTCGGAGCAGACCCTCAGCGCTGTCTTGGTAAGTGAAGAAGACAAGAAGCAGAGGCCCATCTACTACGTGAGTAAGGTCCTCCGGGACACTGAACTCCGTTACCCGAAACTAGAGAAGATAGCCTTTGTCTTGGTTATGGCGGCCCAAAAACTCCGCCCTTACTTTCAGTCTCATTCGGTGGTCGTTCTTACCGACCAGCCGCTGAAGCAAGTTCTCCACAAGCCTGAAACATCGGGACGATTGATGAAATGGTCCATAGAGCTGAGCCAGCATGACATCAGCTACGAACCCAGAACCGCTATCAAGGCACAAGCCCTAGCCGAATTCATTGTGGAGAGCACCATTCTCGACCCTTGCGATTCAGCGGCCAAACCCCTGGTCTGGACTATTTATGTTGACGGATCCTCATGGGCCGACGGAAGTAGGGTTGGCGTCATCTTGACCAGCCCAGACAGTTTCGTTCTGCAGTACTCCCTCTGCATAAACTTTCGTGCCTTGAACAACGAAGTCGAGTACAAGGCCCTCATAGTGGGGCTCTGCATGGCCCACAAAGCAGAGGCTAAGCATATCCAGATCTTCAGTAATTCGTAGCTGGTCGTGAATCAAGTGTCTGGAAAGTACGAAGCAAGAGATGAGCGCATGGCCAAGTACCTGACAAAAGTAAAAGGACTACTGGCTTTATTTGAAGATGCTCGACTCCAGTAGGTTCCCCGAGAGGAAAATGCACAGGTGGATGCCCTCTCAAGGCTTGCCACCTCCTCCCTCCAGGGTCTGGAGCGAACCGTACTGATAGACGTCCTCCTGAGACCAAGTATTGAGGAAGACAGCTTGGAGCCAATGGAGACTATGCCCCTCACACTTGGGGAGAATTGGATGAAGCCCCTACTTGAGTACCTTAGAGACGGAGTTCTTCTAGCAGACCCGAGAGAGGCAAGAAGGGTCAGGACCAGAGCCAAGCAGTACACACTCCTTGATGGAGTCATGTACAAATGCTCCTACACTCAGATCGACGGCAGACCATACCTAAGGTGTCTCTCCCCCGAAGAAGCACTCTATGCCGTGAAGGAGGTGCATGACGGTATGTGTGGAGCACACTTGGGAGCGAGATCCCTCACCCGTAAACTCTTAAATTACGGCTACCTCTGGCCCACATTACTTAGTGACTCCGAAGAGTACGTCATTTTCGAGTTTGAATTTGTTCATTTGGAATCTGGGTTCTTCTATTTTCTACTTATTTTTTTTTGTTTTCTTCTTTTCTTTCATTTCAATTTCATTTCCATTTTCTTTCCTTCTTGCTAAATGTTACGGCCTAAATGCTGAACTATTGACCCTACTTGTTCAGATGGGTGTTCACCCCAAAATGTTCCCGGACTGCACTCCCTTTCGGTTGAGCTCCTCCGGACCCTTCTATTTTTCCATCGAAAATCGGGATTCTTTGCCGCTCACTTCAAAGGTCAACCTCTTATTTAGACTCGCAAGCGGTAACCAACGAAAGAGGAGATCCCTGCTTTCGGGTGCATATTCTACGGCTTACTCCGCTACTATGAAAGAAAGAAAGAAAACCTCGTGATTCCCTTGCCCATAGAATATCTTGCTCAGTGTCAGAATCATCGGAAGAGGGACCGCCAATACGACTCCTGCTAGAGATTCTCTCCAATCCATCGCCTACCACAAGCCTAACTCTCCTCCTTGGCAAGTCCAATCCCTTTTGCAATGTTGGGGATGGACTTGCTCGGACCATTCCCTCCAGCGCCGGGCCAGCTAAAGTTCCCGATCGTGGCGATAGACTACTTTTCCAAGTGGATCGAATCCGAACCCCTTGCAACGATCACTGAGAACAAGGTTCAGAAGTACTTTTAGAAGAACATTATTTGTCAGTTTGGTGTACCCTCTATCCTCATAACCGACAACAGAATCCAGTTCGTAGGGGCAACCTTCCGCAACTTCTACATCGACCTCGGCATCCAGCAGCGGTTCTCCTAAATATCCCATCCTCAGTCCAACGGCCAAGCGGAGAACGCCAATCGACAAATACTCTCCGGCCTGAATAAGTGGCTCGATAAATCCACCAAGGGATTACGGGTCAAACAGTTGCCCAACGTGCTATGGAGCTACCGCACCACGAAGAGAACTCCGACAGGAGAATCCCCCTTCAATCTTAATTATGGCTCTGAAGCCATTATCCCCCTCGAGGTCGGCCGACCTTCGCTGGGATTGATCGCTTACAATGAAGAACAGAATGCGAACCAGCTTCGCAACAGTTTGGACCTCATCGATACGATCCGTGAGAGAGGTTCCATCAGACAGGAGACAAACTGACGTAGGAGTACTCAGTCCTACAACAAGAAAGTTTGACCAGCTAATCTTAAAGAGGGGGACCTAGTACTCCGGAAGCTGTCGATCTCCATTCCGAGCAAAAAGGGCAAGCTAGCACCTAATTGGGAAGGTCTGTATAGGGTCTCTAGAGTTATTCTCCCAGGCGCATATCAACTCGATGACCCAGGGGGCAGGAGAATACCGAGAACATGGAACGTGGAGCACTTAATGAAGTACCAAGAGGGTGTCTGAACACCGCTCTAAGCAACTTCCCCAAGTGCGCTCCATAAAACATGTCAAAGTTTTTTTTATTTTTCTTATCAAAGTGTAAGGGCGGCTCACAACTTAGAAGCGGCCGCCTAATTGTTTTCAATAAAATCAATCTACCCCCTGCAAGTTCTCCATTTTGAGCATTGTAATTGTACTACTTTGATGCTTACAAAAAAAACATTAAAACGACACGCTCGGAGACCAACACTTGGTTCGATTCTGCTTTAACTACTTACTTTTAAGCGAGTACGAAGTGGTTCACCATTCGGAATTGCTCCCACAGCTGTCAATATTCTTTAAACGACACGCTCGGAGTCCAACACTTGTTTCGATTTCGCTTCAACTACTTGCTTTTAAGCAAGTATGAAGTGGTTCACCATTCGAAATTACTCTCACAGCTGTTGATAGTCTTTAAATGACACACTCTAAGTGCAATACTTGGTTCGATTCTACTTCAACTACTTGCTTTTAAGAGAGTACGAAGTGGTTCACTATTTGAAATTGCTCCCACAGTTGTTGATAATCTCTAAACGACAAGCTCGGAGTCCAACACTTGGTTCAATTCTGCTTCAACTACTTGCTTTTAAGCGAGTACGAAGTGGTTCACCATTCGGAATTGCTCCCATAGCTGTTGATAATCTCTAAACAACAAGTTTGGAGTCCAACAGTCGGTTCGACTCAACTTGTGCTACTTGCGAACGAACGAATACAAAGTGGCTCACCATTCGGGATTACTTCTACAACTAATGACACTCGCAAACACTAGCAAAACACTCACAAGTTCAAGAAGTACTATTTCATTAAAGTTTAAGGTACAAGTCTAACTACAGACCAACAACTCATCTTTACATCGAGATACAAAACTCATGTGAAACAAAGATTACAAAATTACAGAGATCTGCTTTAACTCCTCCTAGAGAGTGGGACACTCCTATTAAGAAATAACCGAGGTCGGCGAGCATCGTGCTGCTGTGGCCTTACTTCCGTGGAGATATCCAGATCGGCGAGCCGAGTTGCGTCTTCGGCACCTAAAAGCCTAAGTGTTGCCCTAGCAGATGCTCCGCTCGATGAGCCAGCCACTCCCCACTGTGCATCCCTGGGGAGCCTCGAGATGGGGGGCGAGCATAATGCCAACTCATGGAACGACCTTCCTTGGGAGTATTCACCTCGACGATAGGAAGTGGTTTTGATGTTGCTCCCTTTGAACAGCCGTCGTAGCAGATGGTTCTCTGCCTCTAGCTCCACGACCCGTTTCTTTAGCGAGTCATCCATCACTCTGATCTTCAGGCGAGGCATTCAGCTAGAGCTGCCCTGACGAGAAGCCTCTAAAATAGCCCTCCGAAGGTGCGCCGCTTCAAAGCTCTTCTTGAACACGACATTCTTTAACCCCTCTCGTTTGGCCCTGACATCGAACAAAGACAGATGAAGATACTTGAGCTGCAAGCCTTGGCCGAAGGCCATCGAGGGACACGTCTCATCTCCATCGGGGGGCACTTCGTGAGCCTTCTCTTTTAGACACTTCAGCTCGGAGTCACGACGAGCCAACGTCAGCTTAAGATGGTTCAGCTCCGACTCAGCTTTGAAAAGCCTCTCTCGAGTCCGAGCGAGGCCCAACCTCGTTACCCCTAGACCAGACCGGAGGCATGCTACTTCGGCCATTTGAGGCACTTCAATAATTTGTTATGCTTCGCCGATCTGAAAAAAGCCAGAACATGAAGGTACTAAGTTTAAACAGCTCCTACAGGACAACTCAGAGGCAAAGTTTGATGCAAATACAACACTTGGTCAAAAAATTTCTCGTTTCATTAGTACAAAATACGGGGGCCATTCCGCAACAAGACGCTACAAAGTCAAAAAAAAAGAGTGAAAACAAAGTCAGGGAGCCACCTCGAGGTGCTGCTCCGCACTCTCGCTCGGCACCGTCACGAGCGCCCCCTCCGGATTTGCCACCTCCTCCACGACCCTTTTGGCTTTTTCCTCCCCTCCTTCGGCCTCGGCCTCTGCTAGGGGTATAATCTCCTCGCCTTCGATCGGGTCGTATAGGTGATACCCCAAGCTGTCGAAGTCAGGGATGCAGGCCGCGACATGCTTGAGGGCTCGAACGTAAGACTCCTTCATGTTAGTGAGCATGTGGGCCTCCGCCTCGGCTTGGATAGCCTCTCTCGCCTCGGCCACCGTTGCGTCCCGCTCCTTCTGCATCTCCTCCGAGGCCTTTAAGGCCTTCTCCCTCTCCATCTCGGCTCGGGCCTTCTCCCTCTCTAGCTCGTCCGCCCTCGCCGCTTTGGCCACGATGCGCTCGTTTGCCCTGGCCAGCACTTCCTCTAGAATGCCGATCTGAACGGCTCAGGACTCCGAGAGCTGTTGCTCGGTCTCGTACATCTTCACTGCCTTCGCTCGCTCGGCCCTGTCCCTGTCGCTTGTTGTCTTCAGTTCCTTCTCCAACTCGGCGAACTGCTCCAGCAGGTGACTAAAGTGACATGTGATCTGAAAGCCAAAGAGAAAAAAGTATGTGAGTATCAAAAACCACAAACTTTGAAATTCCGAAGAACATAACAAGGACACTTACCGACATCGTGGCCGGGGCAATCTCTAGTGCGTTGTCACCCATGGTTTGTAATACCCCGTATTTCTGAAATATATATATGGTTTGAAATATATAATAAAAAGAATTTGACTTGGTCCTATAGAGATTTCTATAGGAGGGATTTATATGGATTAAATTGGATTTGATTTGAAAAGGGATTAGTTATAATCCGGAATTGTTTGTGAAGTGGTGGGGGGGACCCACCGGTCTGAGATGAGAAGCACAGCACATGTGCTGTGCTTGTGTGCTTCTTTGTAGGTGACGTGGCACCTAGGAATGAGTATTCCTGGGTGTACACGGTATGGAAAAACGGGATTAGTGAGGGGATTTAATCCCATATCGCTAGTTTCAAATAAAATAGTAGAATATATATAATATTGCCAAGGATCAAGAGTCACCAATTCGGTTAACCACCTTTTGAGAGGCAGCCTGTGGTGGGCAGTTGTACTATATAGTATCTAATTTGTCTTATAAATGGTAATAAATTGTCCGAGCCCGGGGCAGGGGTGTTACAAATGGTATCAGAGCCGACTTTCGACACCGAGGGTGTGAGAGCAGTGAGTTATGGACTCCAGGATGATCGGCGGAGAGAGACAAACAATCCCCAGTAGTCTGGGACGATGGATAGAGGTCTATCCACAGAATGATCCGCAGAGTGGGATTGGTCTCCAGAATTCCAAAGACGAGAGTGACGCTCACAGAAATGCTCTACATTGGCTAGAAAGTAGATCCTGCACTAGATTGTGCATGCCCCGTGCTCATCAGCGAGGACGCTGATTTCTGAAGGGGGGGTGTATGTAATACCCCGTATTTCTGAAATATATATATGGTTTGAAATATATAATAAAAAGAATTTGACTTGGTCTTATAGAGATTTCTATAGGAGGGATTTATATGGATTAAATTGGATTTGATTTGAAAAGGGATTAGTTATAATCCGGAATTGTGTGTGAAGTGGTGGGGGGGACCCACCGGTCTGAGATGAGAAGCACAGCACATGTGCTGTGCTTGTGTGCTTCTTTGTAGGTGACGTGGCACCTAGGAATGAGTATTCCTGGGTGTACACGGTATGGAAAAACGGGATTAGTGAGGGGATTTAATCCCATATCGCTAGTTTCAAATAAAATAGTAGAATATATATAATATTGCCAAGGATCAAGAGTCACCAATTCGGTTAACCACCTTTTGAGAGGCAGCCTGTGGTGGGCAGTTGTACTATATAGTATCTAATTTGTCTTATAAATGGTAATAAATTGTCCGAGCCCGGGGCAGGGGTGTTACATGGTTCCTGCCTTCAGCGCCGCTCGGTCCTTCGGGGTCGGCAGGTGGCACACGGCCTGCATGCTCATCGCGACATCACCGATGAAACCGTCGAGCTTCATCACCTTTCAGTCGGGGACGAAGAGCTTCTTGTGTTCATCGGTCAGGATAGCCTCTGCCTCGGCGGTGAGGGCCGGCACTTCGAGCGCTAGCGCGGCTCCGACGGAGAATGCCCCGCTAGAAGGCTCGAAAGTCGTGGTCGAGGGAATGGCAGTTTGAGGAGCAGAGAGGGAGGCGGAGACCAAGTCCACAACGGGTGTGGGAGCCGAGGGTGCCTGGGCTGCTCGGCCGGACGGGGGTCCCGTCATCGTCCTCTTTCTCTTCTTATTATCCGGTCCCTTCGTGGCGCCCACACTCCACTTCGCCAAAAGGGCTCTGAAATCCATGCCGTGGGCCTCTGAAAAAGAAAAACCGAAGGGAGTCAATGCCTGAAGAGAATGATAGTATAATAATAATAATAATAATAATAATAATAATAATACGGAGCGTACTAGGGTCGATCGGACTGAGACCCCCACCCAAGAGGACCCCTTCGGTGATATCTTTCCAACCCAGGGTCGGAATACTGAGGATCTTCGACATGACCTCCTCTTCCTCCTTAGTCAGCACCGGCTCGGCCTTCGCCCACTTCGGAACGTCTTCCTTCCAACTCGTCGGAAAACTCCACGGCTCGGGACCTCAGATCAAGAAGTACTTCTCCTTCCAATGCTTGATGGAATCCAGATTCTCGATCAGCTTAACCCCCTTCCGCGGAGACAG
Source organism: Hemerocallis citrina (assembly GCA_017893485.1). Taxonomy (NCBI): domain Eukaryota; kingdom Viridiplantae; phylum Streptophyta; class Magnoliopsida; order Asparagales; family Asphodelaceae; genus Hemerocallis; species Hemerocallis citrina. Next base: position 41,889,496 of record CM030364.1, read on the forward strand.
GTAATATCAGTACTCCATCTTACTCATGCGGCAGATCCGGTAGAAACTACGAAGCAAGACGAGCCGAGGCTCGGCCCCTACTGCCTGGCATTGAAGGATGAAAGTGATGATGTGCCGCCACATGTTCGGCATGAAATGCACCGGGCTCAAGCCATACCATTGTAGCACTTCGACTACGAACGGTGGCAGAGGCAGCCGAAGGCTGGCATTGAGTGCGTCGTAGGGGAAGACGCAAGTGTCGGTCGAAATCTCCGTGCACGCTCGGAAGCCCGGACGGGGGAGGAGCAAGGTGTACTCCCTCGGGATTCGGAACCCCTTCCTAATATGCTAAAGATCCGCCTCGGTCAGGATCGAGAGGATATCGTCAACCTTAGAAGGATCCCTCGGACGATTCTCCTCGCAGGTGGCAGACCTCCTGTATACCACCTTGGACAGAAGGTCTCCGGAGTAGTTCCTAACCTTCATGAGGTTCGATATTGTGGACGGTAGCCGACCTAACGCTCCAGCCCTCTTCACACTCTCCACGATGGTCTCCATGATTGCCGACCTTGCTACTTCCTTCCCCTTGCAACTTGCCCACTACTGGGGAGACCACTAAGGGTCGATCGCTGTCTCGGTCCGAGGTGGAGGTCTCACTCCCTGACGAAGCTCTAGACATCTTTAGAATACAAGTTAAATTATTTAATTACCTTGATGTGACGGCTACGGTCGGAATAGTTTGCCGGAAAGATGATCGCCTGGCCACAACCGCTAGCAGCGCCACTCGAGAGCAAGAAACAGTTTACAAACTGGAAAGTAAAAGTGAGAAGGGAAGAATGGTGGAGCGGTGAGAGGGGAGTGAGATCTTATAGCACTAAAGGGAATTTGGGTGGGCTTTCAGACGTTTTTGGGCCCCCACAGAGGCCCATCGGAGGCCTAAATGCCTAATTCCTCATGATTCGTGCCTGATCACCATCAGGTGCCCATGATTGTGCCACGTCGCTCGGAACCACAATCCGAGCAACCGAGGCACCGAACTGAGTATTGGAGAAAAATCACTCTCTCCTCGAGATTCACGCTTGATCTGCATCAGACGGTCCTGATTGTTTCACGTCGCTCGGAACCCTAATCCGAGCAACCGGGGCACCGATCTACGTATTGGAAAAAAATCACTTTCCTCGTGATTCGTGCTTGATCTTCATCAGACGGTCCTGATTGTGCCAAGTCGTGAAAAATCACTCTTTTCTCGTGATTCACGCCTTTTTCCTTGTGATTCGTGCATGATATCCATCAGACGGCCCTAAGTATGTCACGTCACTCAGAACCACAATCCGAGCAACCGGAACACCGAGCTGTGTATTGGAGAAAAGTCACTCTTTCCTCGTGATTCGTGCCTGATCTCCATTAGACGGCACTGATTGCGTCACGTTGCTCAGAACCCCAATCCGAGCAACTGGAGCACCGAGCTGCGTATTGGGGAAAAATCACTCTTTCCTCATGCTTCGTGCCTGATCTCCATCAGACGACCCTGATTGTGCCATGTCGCTCGAAACCCCAATCCGAGCAACTGGGGCATCAAGCTACATATTGGGGAAAAGTCACTCTTTCCTCGTGATTCATGCCTGATCTCCATAAGACGGCCCTGAGTGTGCCACATTGCTCGGAACTACAATCTGAGCAACAGGGGCACCAGGTTGCGTATTGGAGAAAAATCACTCTTTCCTCATTATTCGTGTCAGATCTCCATCAGACGGCCCTGATTGCGCCACGTCGCTCGAAACCCCAATCTAAGCAACCTGGGCACCGAGCTGGGTATTGGGGAAAAACCACTCTTTCCTTATGATTCGTACCTAATCTCCATTAAATAGCCCTGAGTGTGCCACGTCGGTCAGAACTACAATTTGAGCAACCTGAGCACCGAGCTGCATATTGGAGAAAAATCATTCTTTCCTCGTGATTCGTGCCTGATCTCCATCAGACAGCCCTGATTGTGCCACGTCGCTCAAAATCACCATCTGAGCGATCGAAGCACCAAGCTGCTCATATGGAGAAAACACTTCCGGATCACAAGAACTGTCAGATAATCTCAAAATTCGCATCACAATCTGATCAACGGCCCAGATTCAACCACGCCGCCCAGCACTGATCCATCGTCTGATTGTTTAGATATTCACATCGATGGCTGATGGATGTCCCAGATCGAGCCACGTCATAAATACGGTGATTAAATCTTTTTTTATTTATTAATTTGAGTTATTTATTTAAAAATTGCAAAAAATGATTAAAAATTGAGAAAAATTAATAAAAATTCTAAAAAATAATTATAAATTTGGAGAAATATTTTTGAACCCCTGAGTAAATAATTATGGGTTAGAATAATTAGTTGGTGCTCTTGGAAAATAAATCATCACTTTGCAAAATTGAATAAATGATTCGAAAAATAATATAAAAAATGGAGAAAAAACTCCAAAACCCAGAAGAGCCTGAGAACACTCTTTGGTATGTTACCAGCCCAGAAAAACACCATTACCTCTTGAACAGATTCGAACCCCCTTTTAGAACAACGATAAAGTCCTATACGCCATTGAAACAGCAAAACTACTCCCCAAAGACTGTAGCAAATAGTCTTTAGGAGTGGGGGGCTCGTGATATGGCTAAAAATGGGGTTAAATCGGAACCGTTCAAATTGGGCACGAATCTTAAATTTCACAGGGGTAAAACGGTAATTTCACCTACAGACAGGTCCGAAATGGGAATAGGGTCTCTCCTCTTGGGCCCAATAACCCATGAATGGATCTGGTCAATTGAGAGCGAGTCTCAACCTGTTGAGAGACAGTTCAGGAAGATATGGAGAAATCCTGATCCGTCCATATGCTTGGGAGGTGATTCTAACCACCCCTATCCAGCCACACCGGGGAGTAGTGATTCGCTCTTATCTCGAAACAGATCCCCGCGGCGACTATAAAAATCCCCTTACCTCCTACCATTACAAGGTGATCACTCTTTGCCTACCTAAAGCTTTTCCATATTCTTTTCTGAGTATTGACAAGAGCATCCGAGGGTGCGTCGTCGGGATCCATCCCGGTGTTTTGCACTTTGTGCAGATCAGTGGCAGTACCAAGGAGCCAGCCTATCAACAGTGGAAAGGGTCAGATTTGACTCATTCGATTCCTCTCGAACTCACAAATTCATCTGATTGCTCGCACACCGAAATCAGCGACCACAAGAATAAACTAAGATTACAAAAGTATGCATGTGAAAAGCAGTGTATCTCACCCATTTAAACGTCATCATCTCAATCAATTAGTGTAAAATTCATTAGCAACTTGTGGTTTTATGAATCTTCATTTTAAATTCATTTCTGAACAATAAATAGCAGGTTGTTTGTTAAGTTTGATTGAAGTTGATCTTTTAAATTTCAAAAAAATTGTGAATGATGTTGGAGATGAAAAGTAGCACGCCAAACCGACCATCCAATTCAATCCAAACCAACCTTAATCGGCTTGGATGAAAACTGATCCAATTAAGGCTCGGATTGGTTGCGGATGAGAAAATTAAAAAACTGATCATCTCTGGATCAGTGGTGGATGGTCCATATCAGGTTGGATACCGACCGATGCCCACCCCTACATTTTTTTGTACGACGAATAGAGCCTTATGGCTCCAGCCTAAAAAATATATAGCAATAAAAAGAGTAACATACAAAGACCCATTTTACAAGGGGTAAAACTAGGAAACAACAGAAACAGCATATAAACAATAAAAAAATCCAAGGCCAGAATACTATCATATCAGAACCAGAAAGGTGGCACGACCCCAGGCAAAACAAAGCACCACCGACAGCTCTCGGCCAAGCAAGAATAAGACCGGCCAACAGCTTATCCTCCCACACCAGCGCAGGAACAGAAAAAGGCCGCCGAGAAAGGCTCGAAACCAACCCCTAACGGTACACACTCGAGACAGAGGAGGGTAGAAAACCAAGCCAAAACACAGGCAGCGGCATTCAGAAGCTGGCTCGCACCTCCCACTGCAACAACCACAAAAGAACAAAAACCACAAGCAACAAAATAGCGCACTCAGCGCTGGGCCTAACCCCAAAACCAAAATTACCCAATAGAAAAGGGGCAAACAAAAGCAGCCTTCACACTGCACCTCAGCCACAACCAAGGAGAAACAGAGCACATGCACCCTCACCCTCAGCAGCGCATAACAAGCCCTAAAAGAACAACAAGAGCGCTAAACGAACAGCCAAAAATAGCTCCGACCCCAATAGGCAAACAACCAACAGCAAGGGCCACACCGAGCCCAAACAGAAAAAAAGAACAACCACAGAGAACAGATAACAGAACACTTAGACGAAAGCCAAGATAAAATAAACATCCCAGTGAAGGGCAAACCCAACCCATACAAGGTCAAAACAACCAAAAGACCAGAACAGCATTAGAGTAAAAGTAGAACACCAAATGGACATGCCCCAAGCCACCAAAATATGGCAAAATATAATCAGAGAGCCAACAGAGGAAGGCACCCCCAAAGGCAAGCAACCAAAAACACCTGAGTGCTCCCCTTCAACCACCCAAAAAAACAAAATGAAGAGCGATAAGAATTCGAGAGACTTATCCCTACAAGAAGAGCAAAAGTCAATGAAAATAGGGAGTATCGATATTGAGAATAGTAGCAGTAATAGAGGCAGAACGTAAAAACACAGCAGCGTCATCAAGCCTATCAAGGCTTAACAGCTGGATTTTGTGATCTGGAAGAGTGGAAGACCAATGCTTAGAGAAAAAAATAAAATCATCAACAATAGTGTCAATAGGTTTAACTAAGTTATTAAAAATGCGATTATTTCTTTCTTTCCAAATAAGCCATAGAAGAGAGAATCCAGGACTTACGATACTTATTAGACACAAATTGACTGGTCCAGCTATCAAAGAAAGAAGGGGGAAGAGAGGGAACCTGCAAAGCCAGTAGACAGATCTGCCAAAGAGGTCTGATAAAATTACATTGAAAAAAAGGATGCTCAATGTCTTCGTGACAATGAAAGCATAAAGAACATAACTGACCTATAGCAAGATTCCTCTTATTGAGAACTTCAACAGTAAGAAGCCTATTGTTAATAGCGAGCCAAGTGAGGATTTTGGCCTTAAGCGGAGCACAACAACTCCAAATGTGTTTAGCGACAGGGGAGGATGCACCTCCGTAGTTAAGAAAGTTATAGAAAGATTTAACCGAAAATTAACCCGAGTTGGTCCAACGCCAAAAAAATTTTTCTTTGGGATGCCAATTATAGTTGTTTAAGAACGAAATGAGTGAAGGTATTCCGGTTCTAACTCAGGAGGGAGTTTACTAGAGAAATGAATAGATCAATCTCTGATATTGTTATGAACAGTAAGGTATTCCGACACTTTGGCAGCAGGGTTGAGAGCGAGATGGAATAAGGCCGGATAAGCTGAAGCCAGCTTCAGGTTGCCAATCCTAAGGTGAGTCCTGTAATATCCCGGACGGATATTATATTGTATAAATTATTATTTTTAAAGCAAAATATTTTAAATGGGAAATTCTTGGTTTTGCACATGAGAAGTTACCTGGACCTATATACTGGTAAGCATATACAGGTATTGTATCAGTTTTGTGCACTTATACAAAATCCTGAAAAACGCATTTTTGAGAAAAATGTCTGGAAAATCCCGGGCAGACACTAAAAATTGTTATTTTATTATTATTTAACTTTTATTACCCAAAATAAAATATTTTTGGTAGATATCACCCGGTTTTGTTGATGAACGTTATCTGTGTGTATATACCAGTCTGTATACATCTGTATTGTATCAAATTGGTACTGGAATCTTCCGGGCTGATAATAAAATTTATTTTATTATTATTTTCAGAATTAAATTATTTTTGTACAGATTGTTCGTTTTCATGAATGAAAAATATCTGTATAATCAGATACACGTACGAAATCGAACTGTGTCGATTTCGGGCGTTTAAACAAATCATGTAGTATGTAATTTTGGTAAATTATATTTTTATTTTAGATCCATCATGATGAGATGGAGGGCTAGGATGGATTAGGACTTGATTGTAAAGATTATTTGCAAAAGAAACATGAATTGTTTCTAACCATAAGAGTTGGACAAGTGGCACTCTTTCTACCCACATACCCCTTCACTTTCCCTTATAAAAAGACCCCCCCCCCCCCCCCCTCCTTCACAAAGTGGCCGGCCCCTTCTTGCTTCATCTTAAGGATAGGAAAACCCTTCCTTCATTTGTTGTGTTTCCCAAATCCCTTCTCATCTCATCCCTTCTATACTTCTACTTATTTTGGTTTTAGAAAAAAAAAAAAAGAGAGAGAGAGAGATTGAAAGAAAAAGAAAGAGAGAAAGAGAGATTTTCATGGGTTCTCTTTCATGGAGTTCTTGAAGAGTTCTCCATAGGAGCAAGGAAGGAGATGGTTTGCTAGCTAGTCCTTCCTACATAGAAAAATCAAGGTGGGGGTTTCTCTACCTTTTTGTATGTTAATTTTTGTCCTATTTTGCTCTCTACTTATGGTTATATGTGTGTATATATGTTGTATGATGATTGAAACAACTTGGACTAATTATTGAGCATTTTTTTAGTAGTGATTTCGATCACAAGGATCCCATGGAAAGATTGAATGGAGGAAATTAATTTAAAACACATAAAGAGTGGATCTTTAGCCTTGCTACTATTATTGTTGTTATTATGGTTAAATTTTGACTACGTGGACTAAAGAAATAAGCATAAGAATGGTTGTTTATAAAAAGAGATTTCATATAAGGAAAGTTGGAAGAATGGAACTCACAAAGAACCCATAAAGATGAGACTTTGAACTTGTTATGTTTATGTTTGTTTCATTAGTTACCTTGTTAAACACAAATTGAACAACTTGGACTAACTACTATGTTCATATAAGTTAGTAAGGTAAGAATGGTTACATACCCATTTTGGGGGTTGTAGGACTTTACATGTTAATTTTAAGAGATAGTATTTTTGTTGTATGTTGTTTTCCAACCTAATAAAGATCATGTCCTTACTAACTTTTGTTCATAAAAAGGTGAGTTTTCTTGATGTAGAAATTGTGGGATTGAAGGAAGGTAAGTTTATTTTTATAACTCAATAAGAGTTGATTATCGTTTATGTTGGAACATGTAATTTGGTAAATCAGTCATTGTAATAAATGGGACATGTAATCCCTAAAGGAAATAAGTTTTGTAATAAGTAGTTAACTTACCATGTTTGAGTTAGTAAGTAGGGTTACCATGCTTGAGATGTATTAGATCATGCTTGAGTTGGTGACTATGTCAAAAAGAACCCATTCATGCTATGTGACATTCTAGTAGCTTATCATGCTTGAGTTAGTAAGTAAGATTACCATGCTTGAGATGTATTAGATCATGCTTGAGTTGGTGACTATGTCAAAAAGAACCCATTCATGCTATGTGACATTCTAGTAGCTTATCATGCTTGAGTTAGTAAGTAAGATTACCATGCTTGAGATGTATTAGATCATGCTTGAGTTGGTGACTATGTCAAAAAGAACCCATTCATGCTATGTGACATTCTAGTAGCTTATCATGCTTGAGTTAGTAAGTAAGACTACCATGCTTGAGTTAGGTTAAATCATGCTTGAGTGGTTGTCTATGTCAAAAAGAAACCCATTCATGCTATGTGACATTCTAGTAAATTATCATGCTTGAGTTAGTAAGTAGGACTACCATGCTTGAGTTGTGTTAAATCATGTTTGAGTTGGTGACTATGTCAAAAAGAACCCATTCATGCTATGTGACATTCTAGAAATTATCATGCTTGAGTTAGTAAGTAGGACTACCATGCTTGAGTTGTGTTAAATCATGCTTGAGTTGTTGTCTATGTCAAAAAGAAACTCATTCATGCTATGTGACATTCTAGTAGCTTATCATGCTTGAGTTAGTAAGTAAGATTACCATGCTTGAGATGTATTAGATCATGCTTGAGTTGGTGACTATGTCAAAAAGAACCCATTCATGCTATGTGACATTCTAGTAGCTTATCATGCTTGAGTTAGTAAGTAAGATTACCATGCTTGAGATGTATTAGATCATGCTTGAGTTGGTGACTATGTCAAAAAAGAACCCATTCATGCTATGTGACATTCTAGTAGCTTATCATGCTTGAGTTAGTAAGTAAGACTACCATGCTTGAGTTAGGTTAAATCATGCTTGAGTGGTTGTCTATGTCAAAAAGAAACCCATTCATGCTATGTGACATTCTAGTAAATTATCATGCTTGAGTTAGTAAGTAGGACTACCATGCTTGAGTTGTGTTAAATCATGTTTGAGTTGGTGACTATGTCAAAAAGAACCCATTCATGCTATGTGACATTCTAGAAATTATCATGCTTGAGTTAGTAAGTAGGACTACCATGCTTGAGTTGTGTTAAATCATGCTTGAGTTGTTGTCTATGTCAAAAAGAAACCCATTCATGCTATGTGACATTCTAGTAACTTATCATGCTTGAGTTATATTAGATCATGCTTGAGTTGTTGTCTATGTCAAAAAGAGGGCCCATTCATGCTATGTGACCTTCTAGTTAACTCATCATGCTTGAGTTAGTATGTAGGACTACCATGCTTGAGTTATATTAGATCATGGTTGAGTTTGTATGCTATGTCAAAAAGAGAACTACCATGCTAAAGATTTGTTGTAGTTAATGATTCTAAGAGATGGACTAATGCTCCATGATTGTTCTAGCCAACTCTTAAAAAAAAAGAAACCCACGAAACTAGCTCCATGATGGTTCTAGCTAATTTGATAAGAACCCATTCACGTAGGTTCTAGGTGATTCTAGCTCAATTTGAGAAAGAACTCATGAATCTAGTGTATGTAGTTCTAGTTCAATTTAGGGCAAAAAGAACCCATGAGTTCTAGTAGTGTGAGGTTCTAATTAAAGTTGGAGCCTATCATGAGAACATTCTTCATCTCCTTGTATGAGAAATTAATGGATTGAGAAAGTTACTAGTGTGGATAGCTTGGTGAAAGCTCGTCTAGGGTCTTGTAGCTACCCTAGGGGCATTGATCATCAAGACTCGCATCTTACCGCCTTGGGAACTAGGATAAAATCTCACCTTGGGCACCGACGGATCTTAACTGGTGTGGGTTGATCGCGGGCCGAGGGTGTTGACGAGATCCAAGTTAGGGGTAGTAATGAATAAGGGAGATCCCGTCGCTAATGTCTTGGATCAATAGGCCATAGGGCGGGACCATGATAAAATCAAGAATTTCTTGTTAAAGTCTCGTAGTTCGTTTAGGTTAGTGACATTGTTAGGTTAGTAACGCATAAAGATCATTACTTAGCCAGAAGGAGAGGAGTTGGCAGTAGGGGGCACCTTACGACCAACTCGTCCTTGGGGCCGACCTTAGGTGGTGTTATTGGGTTGTACCTTCCCGTCAAAGGGATACGTACGGTGCCTCCTCACAAGTTGGGAGCACGGGATGCGTATCGTACACTGTTAATTCCTGAAGTGCCATGACAAGGCGGCGGAGCTAGGGGGATGGACCCCGGAACTTCGTCGGGTCCTTGTCCAGGAGAGAGCGAACAGGCCATAGATCACGGTCTATGAGTTAGGGGCGACACAGGATAGGCTTTGTATGCTATACTGCGCTCGGAGAGACCCCGTGTTCGTCTGGTTTTTGAGTGAGGTCCGGTGTACCGGGTAGTAGTGGCAAACATAGACACCATGAGCATACTGCATTGGTGGGACTTGACCACGTTTGCAACCTCATCAGTCATGAAGTATCTGTCAGGAACAGGTTGTGTACAATTAGTAATTCATAACGCGGGTTCAAATCCCTATATTGGAGAAACGGCTTGAGATGGGGCGTATGTAGTATGGGATGCGTACTGTTCCGGAGACTTGCTTGCATTAGAATAGGAGCATCCTAGATAAGTTGACATTGCATTAGATTCTAGTCATTGCACTCACGAACACTTAAACTACACCGACATATTTTACCATGCTTATATGTTTGTTTTTGGAGATTCGCTGCTATATGATCAGCCCTTAAGCGTCAGTGAATACTGACGTCCCCACTTCAATAGGTACCGCAGTGTAGATGTACAGGTATTGGATCGTAGTCGTGGATACAGGATCACCAACCGGGAGGACTCCAGTAAAGGCATGGCTTACAAATGAAGTGCCTGATATTGTCATCTTTCATTCTTATATACTCTGATGTAATGTGGAACCACTCGGTCTGTAATATTGTAGTAGTAAAAAGTTTTAAAATTCTCCACAAATCTGTGTATTGTGACTAATTGAATGTAAAGGTCCTGGCTCATGTCTCGACTTCTCCATATAGGAAGTTCGGGGCGTTACAGATGGTATCAGAGCCAACTTCAATTTATAGTCCAACACAGTACGAAAATTAAACTTGGATGCCTTTAAGAGTCGGGTCTTAGTTAGTTGTAGACAATCGTAATTCATATTGTTGTTCATTTCAACTTATGGTTTATGATTTTTCTATATCTGTACTAATTCCAGTATATGTATTTTAGGATGGTATTCGAAGATATCCTGACCGAGGATGTATTGATGGAGGAGAGTGAGCCGATTTTAAGGGATGATCCGATAATCTCGAGCGAGGAGCCGAAGGATATTTCTCTACAAGTTAACCCCAAGACGGACTCGCCTTCACCACCGCAAGAGCTAAGTGTGGATCAACGCCTGGCAGCGGCTGCTAGCATATATCGAGAGATGAGGAAGCTGAGGAAGTACGTGGCCAGGAAAGATCATCAAGCTAAGCGACTGGGTGATGACTGCATAACTGCATTAGCAGGCATGGCAGAGGAGCGGGAATACTTCAATGCCAGATTGGCACAACTACAGCAGGAATGCCAAAGAGTTCTGATAAAATTACATTGAAAAAAAGGATGCTCAATGTCTTCGTGACAATGAAAGCATAAAGAACATAACTGACCTATAGCAAGATTCCTCTTATTGAGAACTTCAACAGTAAGAAGCCTATTGTTAATAGCGAGCCAAGTGAGGATTTTGGCCTTAAGCGGAGCACAGCAACTCCAAATGTGTTTAGCGACAGGGGAGGATGCACCTCCGTAGTTAAGAAAGTTATAGAAAGATTTAACCGAAAATTAACCCGAGTTGGTCCAACGCCAAAAAAAATCTTCTTTGGGATGCCAATTATAGTTGTTTAAGAACGAAATGAGTGAAGGTATTCCGGTTCTAATTCAGGAGGGAGTTTACTAGAGAAATGAATAGATCAATCTCTGATTTTGTTATGAACAGTAAGGTATTCCGACACTTTGGCAGCAGGGTTGAGAGCGAGATGGAATAAGGCCGGATAAGCTGAAGCCAGCTTCAGGTTGCCAATCCTAAGGTGAGTCCAGAATTGGGTCTTGGAACCATCAGCACAAACATGGAAAATGCTACAATTGGAAGGGGTCAACCACTTTCCATACCCCTTTCCAAACTGACGAAGCTCTAGACGAAAGAGCAGGACGGAACTCCCAATTCCTCTGACATCAGAAGTAGTTATTGGATATCAGATGTGCCCAAGGAAGATTCTCTTCTTTAACCATCCTCCAAATCCATTTAGCCAATAAAGCTAAATTTTGATTTAAAAGATTGAGGACACCCAGACCTCCAGCTACCTTAGAAGTGCAGACCAGTTTCCAATTACAAAGATGAGACCCAGTTCTATAAGTGGCTGGGCTAGACCAGAAGAAATTTCTTCTGATTTGGTCAATCTTTTTGATAACCCAAAAAGGAACGTAGAAAAAGGACATCATATATAATAGAATTGAAGTGAGGACCGCATTCACTAGAATCAATCTGCCCCCTCTAGAAAAGTTTTTGCCGGTCTACACATCAAGTCTGGATTCAACCTTTTCAATCATCGGAAGCCAGTCCGATTTGTGCAGCTTCCCCCATCTTAAAGGAATCCCAAGATACTTAACCGGGAAAGAAGAGGCATTACAATTGAAGAACTGAGCAATCTCTAATTTACGATTGATAGAACCACCAAACCAGAGAACCGAAGATTTGTGGAAGTTAATAGATAAACCAGACATGCTTTCGAAGATGTAAAGTAGGAACTTGAGGTTACGAAGAGAACATCCGTTAGGTTTGGCGAAGATGATAGTGTCATCAGCATATTGAAGGTTGAGAACACCTCTGAAGCTGTGGGAACCGCCAAGAACTTCAATGGCATGAGCATCCGAGGCATTCTTCAGTAATTTACTGAAGACATCTGCCACAAGGGTGAACAGGAGAGAGGAGATAGGATCTCCTGACGAAGTCCACACTTACACTTGAATTTTTGTCCTTCCGATCCGTTAATAATAATGGAAGAGGTGCCAGCAAATAGGCTGGACTTAATCCAAGCAATCCACTTCGGGCCAAAGCCCCTATGAAGGAGAATGTCGAAAAGAAAATCCCAGCTAACCTTATCATAGGCCTTCTCAAAGTCTAATTTTAACATAATCCCCTCTGAATTGGATTTATGGCAATGGGAGATAATTTCTTGAGCAGAGACCACACTATCAAGAATCTTTAATGAAACCCGATTAGGCGGCATCAATCAGAGGGGAAATGACAAGACTCAGACGATGGGAAAGAACTTTCATAATAATCTTGAACGTAGTATTAAGGAGACTAATAGGTCTAAAATTAGCCACCGAATTCGCAAAATTTTGGGAATAAGAACAATGTGAGCGTAATTAATACGATCAAAGGAGAAGGATCCTTGGTGAAGATCCACGAACATTTGAAAGAGATCATCTTTAAGATAATCCCAGAATTTTTGGAAAAAGAACGAAGGAAAGCCATCTGGACCTGGAGCAGAGTCACTTTTTAAAGAGAAGACAGCAGATTTAATCTCTTCCAAAGAAAAGGGAGCCTTTAGGCTAGATAGGTCATGAGTAACAGGATTGTATAGCTACATCCAATCAAGATGTATGGACCGAGTTTGACAAGATCCAAGAAGATTTTTATAGAAATGGAGGAAAGTAGCATGAAGATCAACATCTGAGTGCAGCTCAACACCGTCATTAATGATGGTAGAGATACGATTGCACCGTTGGCGGTGCGATGTAAAGTTATGGAAAAATGCGGTGTTACCGTCTCCTTCTTTGAGCCAGAGCACTTTGGCCCGCTGTGCCCATTTGAAGTGATCATTATGCAGAATAGAAGCAAATTCCCTTTTGCAGGAGCTATTTTCATTATGAAAAGACTCAGAAATAGGAGCTAGCTCTTCAAGATTATCAATGGCTTCAATAGTGGAGAGGAATAAGAGTTTAAGTTCATTAGCAAAGGCAAATCTTTCTTTACGCCAGATCTTGCAGCCAAATTTAATAGCATGAAGCTTGAGCAGAATGCGACCAAGTCCGTGAGACCCCGTGACAGAGGAGAGGCATTCAGAAATAAGGTTCACAAAAACCTGATCTTGCAACCAGAATTTTTTAAAACGGAATTTGAACGGCTTAGAGAAGTTATAGTTTGAGTGAAGAGCAATGGGAACGTGATCTGAAGATGGATTAGGCAAAGCACAACAGAAGGAGTTGTGGAAGAAGGATATCCAATCATTAGAAACAAGGAACAGATCAAGTTTGGCCATAATCGGAGACAGGTGCATATTAGACCAATTGAATGATCTGTCGTTAAGAAGGATGTCAGAAAGGTTGAGAGAACGAATGCACTCGTTAAAGCGGGTTGAGTCCAAGTTAGACGAGGCATTCCCAGATCTTTCGTAAGAGAATCTGGTGACATTAAAGTCACCACAAAAGAGCCAAAACCCATGAATGTAATTATGGAAGGAATTAAACTCGTTCCAGAAAAGGTTGCGCCTGTCTGTAGAGGATGGACCATACACGGAGACAACTGTGAGACCACAATTGAATTCGTGCCAATGAAGACCAACGATAAGAAAAAACGTTAGACGATGAACAGATATGACAGAAAAGTGGGATTCCTTGAATCCAAAAAGGATACCCCATGCATTTCAGTCGCATTAAGGGGTATCCAATTGGTAATCAATGAGCCTCCAATGTTACAAAAGTGAGCGGGGGAAGTGGAATCCAAGTTGGATTCCTGAATGGAGACCAAATCACAATGGGAGGAAGAGATAAGGTGAAGAAAAGCTTGCTGCTTGGATGGGCAGTGAAGACCCCGAATGTTCCAAGAGAGACTAATCATGAGCACCATTGAACTCGAAATCTCTAGAGATTTCGCATTTGTGAATGGTCTTAAAGTCCACATAGTGGGAGGAATCCACCATAAACCGCATACTAGAAGCAAGGTCCATCATGTTAGGATTAGACAGAGAGTCAAAGTGAACTTGGTAGACGGATCCAAGGGGTAAAGGCATCCCATTAGAGATAGGGGGAGGGATATGTAATGCCCCGATTTTTCATTTAATGAAAAATTATTTTATTTTGCACGTAGTGTGCACGTGCAATATTTTTGGTTGAATTAAATGTTATGATTATTTTCATTATGATGAGTATAGATTTTTAAATATGTGCTTGTAACTATTTTTATAAAGCCTTCTTTCAATTAGACATAAAACTCTTTTTCTTAAAGCCCAAAATTTATTTCATTTATTTTATTTTAAAAATTATTATTTTGGCCCATAAACTAAAGCCCAGGAGTTAATTTATTTTTTAATACAACTTGTAATGTTGGATACAACTTAAAGATTATTTTTATACAAAATTTAATGTACAAATTTTGGAGGCAATTGCATGCACGTGCATTGCACGTACATGTGCAATATGCACTTCCTATGTAGGCCGGGATTGCTTCTTTTGGGAGGGAAACCAAAAATTTGAGTGGGATCATGGTGTGGTGGTTATTTGATTATGGGTGGTTAGTATAACTCCTCATTAAATCATAGCCATTTGTTCCTAACTCCTACTTCAATCTTAGCCATCCATTCTCCTTCATTTTTAGTATAAATACCCCCCCCCCCCCCCCCCCCCGGCTAGTTATTCTTGTGCTTATTAATTTCTACAAATCTATAGTCTAAAATACTTTATCTAGTAGTGATTTTGTGAGTTAAAAGATTGAGAGTGTGTGGGATTGTGCTTGCAACATCAAGAAGAAGAGGAGGCCGGCTACCACAAGAAGAGGGAGCTCTCGGTTTTGGGTGCTTGGAGATTCGTGTGCGCGCTTCAAGGAGGAGGAGCACTCTCGTTGCAAAGACATTCGTTTAGGAGGTTGTTAATTGTACTTTTCTTCAATAAGGTGGGTAAATTTTCCCTATTTCTAAATAGGAATGCATGCTAGATTTAATTAGAAAAATGATGCATGAAAATGATTAATAAGAATGGACCTTTAATTGGAAAAATGATCTATAATTGATTGAATTGTTGATATGCAAATTGTGTGTGTTTCTACTATTAAAATTCAAGTTGTGTGCAATATGAATATGGTTATGAATTGTGTAAAGAGACCTTCGTTAGTAGCATGAAAAAAAAAATTACGTGCAAAGATTAGTAGTTGGACAATGTCGCTTTATATGCTAAATTAGAAATTTTGTTATGATGTTGTAACGAATGAATTACGATGCAATTGTTATGTTTGTGAAATAAATAAGAGCAGAAAATTGGTGTAGAGATTAATGAAATTAAAATGTCAAAAAAGAATGTATTAGTAGTAGTATATCACATTAACCAAATTGTATGGTAGAAATGTGTTAACTATTGGGAAAAATATGTTTAATTATTTAAGAAAAATTATTTTCATATACTGGAATAAAATTCATGTTGGGAATAATTAATCTGGATTATTTTTACAGTATGTTAGTAAGAACAAATGAAATGAGATTTGATGAACGGCGGAATGTTTTAAATAACAGAGGGTATTGGTTAAATAAAATTCGAATTGTACTAATGACAACCCGAGCCCATAGCTCAAGTGGTCGGATCATTCTCAATCGCTACAGTATGTATGGGATTTTCTCAGAGGTGGAGGGATCGAATCCCGTTGACACCATACTTTTTATTTACAACTTTGGAAATAAGCAGTTCAGCCGAAAGCATTTAATGCTTTTTCCCTTTCTTCTAGACGGGATGAGTACCCGGCCTAGTGGTCTGTGCTTTGGTTGTTTCTCCCAGTGGTCGCTGGTTCGATCCGTGGCCTTCGGCTGTTGTTATGTTGTGGGGAAAAAAACATTTTTTTGGGTGTTTTTATGATCAAAAAAATTACAAAAAAAATATATTTATTATTTTTAAAAATATGGGGAGTTTATGAAAAATAATTTGAGGATTATTTGCATGAAGTGGAGTATGTTTAAAGAATAAAAGTGTAATTTAGAACTATAAGTTCTACACTTGCATTTGTATAAAGTTGTATTTTTACAAAAGACTTAAAATGGAATATTAGAAAAGAAATACGAATAAAATGTGAAATATGTGAAGTGATGTGGATTATTCTCGTTGGAGAATGATGTGGCAATTCATGATGTGTAAGTATTCACCTTTGGTTGAATAACTTGTGATGTGATCTTTAATGTGAAAATAATATTTCATGAGTTACATGATGAATAGTTGAAATTAATGTATAATTAAGGACTATTGAACAGTTTAGGAAATCATGATTGGAAAAGAGAAATACTCTTTGAATACGATAACTCAACATATGAACTTATGAGTGGAAATGCTCAATTTTGGAAATTTGAATTGAAATTGAAACAAAAGAGTAGCTAAGTCTCCCCCGGCGTTTGGAAAGAAATGAAATGAAAATTGAAAGGAAAGACCAAGGTTTGTCATGTTTAAATGAATGAATAAGTCCGGTTTAGTGGAGAGGCTAACTCTAGAGCTTTGATTTTTGTTCATGATTCTAATAAAAACTATTGATTAGTACATAGTGGAGACGTGATGAAAGTAGGAGAAAAACATGAGTTGAGGGCCATCGGATTGGCGGCGTGAGAGTATTTCACAGGCTGTCTTCACGATGCGTCGTGACATAACGTGGATACTGCTCCAGAGTACCGTCCCGGTGGTGATGCTTGTAGGATGGTTGGTGACTGCATGAGGATCGTGTGCCATGAAGGAGGCTGAATTGCCACAGGCTGTCTTCACGATGCATCGTGACATGACGTGGGATTCCCCTCCAGGTTTTCTGTACACGTGCTTGTACTCATAAATCATCTAGGATACTTACCGTAGTTACAGTAGTAGATTAAGTCATAACGAGGGATTGAACCCTACAAAGATGAAGAACGGTTAAGGGCTTACCCTCGGACCTATGTAGTTGGGATGCATAGAATCCGAACAAGTGTGCATTAGTGTCATGTAATATAAATAACTACATTAAGGACTAATTGCACAATCACAACACGACATCAATAGGGTAGTCCCTTTAGTTTGATATGTGACAAGTTTGTGTTTGTTAAATATGGAAAATAAGTTATACTATTTTCGACATAGAGAGGATGGCCGTGTATAATGTTCGTTGGTTGAATAAACTGACGTACCCACAGTCTTATATGCAGGTAAGTGACATGATAAAGATTAAAGAGGAACAGATGCTTAAAGATTATTCAATGTTGTTGTACTTTCATTTAAATATTGTAATTTTACTTCCGCTGTGCAGTGTAAATTGTAAAGTTTTATGTAAACTCTGATGTAAAGTGAAAAGTTCAAATTTCCTAGTAAAATTGTACTAAAGGAAGTGGAAAGATCCTGTAGAACTCTCGAATTCAGTTGTATTTGGGATTCGGGGAGTTACAGGATATTTGTGTTACGGATATGAGCAGCAAGGGAGTCTTTGGCTTGGAGGAAAAAGGAATATTATGTTTAGCCCGACTAGCTATGGATATGTTATGCCCACCCCTACTTAATGGGACAAAAATGCAATTTTGTTTCTCTGGATTTTTCAAACTGTGTCGGCTGATACAAGAGGCTATCTTTGATTTTTAAAACTCAATTAAGTTGGTTTTATTCAATTTTCAAGTATAAGGATTTATATATGTAAAGGTATATTTAAAAGAGATATTTAGCAAATCTATTTAAAAACCCTAGATACATCAAATCCCGGCCTATATAGGGTGAGATGTAGCCGTCTCTTTACTGCACAGCACAAAGGAATTTCTTATTATTATTTTCTTGGAGTTTTAAAACGAGGATCTTGGTTTTCTTGCGAAAGGATAGATTTTTCTTATTCTTTATTACCTTCGGTTTATTTTTCAATAAGGTAAGTGACTTGTGTTTGTTTTCTTATTGTTCTAAGCATGTGTATATGATGATTTATCTATTTGAAAGCATGTTAGATGATTGTACGAAGATATAATGAATTTCAATGAGTAGATGAATTAAAAGTTGATTTTTTTTTCTTGAAACTATACTATTGATGACCAAAACCCTAATTTGATGACTTAAAGAACCTAATAGAAATTATGAGTAGGTTGCTTTCATCTATATGCTTGCTAATTTGTTGGATTGGACAAATATATATGTGTATGATGCACAATTTGAACAAAAGTGGAGTCTGTTACTGTTGATGGGTATGTACACACTATTGATGCATAAAATTTGATTGAAATTTCATTATAATTATTTATAATCATGGATACTATGATGAAGATGATCAGGGTATGTAAATAACAAGTCTTTGCACTAAAAGAAACAATTTTGAAGTGAAAGGAGGGCTGTTGTATTCGGGTCTGTGCATAGTTGAAAATGAGAATTTTGGGGGATTTTGTGCATGAATCCGCTTGTTCTTTTGGCAATATGAGGACTGGGGTGATGAGTTAACTTGAGCTTGATGCTTATACACACTTATGATCGACAAATTTACAAATTTCAAGTAGTAGCTCTGTCAATTAAAACTATTCCTACCATCGAGATGAATATGAACTATTTGGCCACAGTTCATACCTGTATGGGCATATTTATAGAGCTAGACATATTAGAGTAAGATTACTGATGCTTTAAAAGTCGTAGTTCTACTTTATCAATCATCGAGTAAACTAGTTAACTAGTAAGTAGCAGTTTCCCTTTTTTTTTATTACTACAGATTGCTGCTGCATCTGCTGTGCAGGTGCACACATGAACAAACCATGAACAAAACCCCTCTTTGTATACACATCCAGTACCTTGTTCAAGTTGTGAGTATTGTGTTTTGGGTAGCACCTTGGTGTATGCATATGGATCATTCTTCTATATATCTGCATATGATCTACAGTAAAAAGAGGGATTCCTATATATTAGTTATATATATATACATATGTTTCAATTCAACAAAGGGATTCTTCTTTGTATCTGCATAAAGTTCATCTTCTAACCTGCATATGCTTTCAAATCCAATATAGTGCAATTCCTATATCCTGCATTTAGTGCAATTCCTATATCCTACTTATAGTTCAAATTTCATATATCCTGCATATAAATACTTAAACTCAGTGAAGAGGGAGTTCTATATATATCGTATATAAGTGTACACAGATACTTCTTTCTATATATATATATATATATATATATATATATATATATATATATATATATATATCACTTAAGTAATTCCTTCTATATATCTGATGCGGTTTATTTCTGGGAGACGTGTGGATGCACCAGGTGTGAGTTCAGACTCAATTTGTAGTTGAAGGAGAAAGCTGCTCGTCTGACGACCCCCGGCTGACCGGGCGGAACCGGTGGCGACCTCGGGGTGATTCGGAGATCTGGGCTCGGATCAGAGGATTCGGATCCGAGGTCTTGTGTACCTGCAGACGGTCCTGAAACACCGGGGTTTGTCCCGGTGGCGGACCCTCCGACGATCTAGTCAGTCTCTGTGAGAGAGTAGCAATAACTAGGTGAATTTAAGTGGAAAAAGATATATTACCTCAAAAGGTGGGTGAGGGTCTAGTATTTATAGAGAATTCCAACCGGGTTTGGATCCGCTTGGGGGCCGGGTCTGGACCCGAAAGCCCATGGGCCTGACGTGGCAGAGGGCCCAGGGGGTTTAGGGCAGATGTGGCCATACCAGGAGCGGTATAGGGCTGACGTGGCAAAACCCTGGGTGGTATTTGGAGCTGACATGGCTGATCGGGGGTCTTCTGTGCTTCTGGGAGAATCGGAGGGCCTAGGCTGTGCCAGGTCATCCCCCTGCTTCGCCAGAGAGGGGGGACAGCCCGTGGGGCTGTCACGGATCGGAGACCGAGGACCACTGAGGCTCGTCGGATACGAGGAGGCCGGTTTTGTGGGGGTGCACTTGAGGTTCGGTGCCGACCCTGTAATGGTTCGAAGCCGAACTAGATTGCTGTTTTTACCTTTCTTGAGTGAGAGTTGTATTGGGCCCTGGTTGGGCCCCAGGCCATTTTTACCCTACTACACAAGCCCCCCACTCCTGCGTGGGTGCGGGAGCTAGCCGGGGAGGAGTGTTCATAGTCGTGGAAATGGGATGGCGAATCGTTGAATCTTCCGGAGAAGAGTACCCTGGTGTTCGACCCAACCTCGAGATGAGGAGGGATTATGTGTCGACAAGGGTGATGGCGAGCCGTTGCTTCTTCCTGAGAAGAGTATCCTGGTGCCAGACCGAACCTCGAGATGAGGAGAGATTATGGGTTGGTAAGGGTGATGGCGAGCCGGTGGATCTTCCGAAGAAGAGTACCCAGGTGCCAGACCGGACCTCGAGCTGGCGAGGGATTATGAGTCGGTGAGGGTGATGGCGAGCCGTTGTTTCTTCCTGAGAAGAGTACCCTGGTGCCAGACCGAACCTCGAGATGAGGAGGGATTATGGGTCGGTAAGGGTGATGGCGGGCCGGTGGATCTTCCGAAGAAGAGTACCCAGGTGCCAGACCGGACCTCGAGCTGGCGAGGGATTACGGGTCGGTAAGGGTGATGGCGAGCCGTTGTTTCTTCCTGAGAAGAGTACCCTGGTGCCAGACCGAACCTCGAGATGAGGAGGGATTATGGGTCGGTAAGGGTGATGGCGAGCCGGTGGATCTTCCGAAGAAGAGTACCCAGGTGCCAGACCGGACCTCGAGCTAGCGAGGGATTATGGGTTGGTAAGGGTGATGGCGAGCCGTTGTTTCTTCCTGAGAAGAGTACCCTGGTGCTAGACCGAACCTCGAGATGAGGAGGAATTATGGGTCGGTAAGGGTGATGGCGAGCCGATGGATCTTCCTGAGAAGAGTACCCTGGTGCCAGACCGAACCTCGAGATGAGGAGGGATTATGGGTCGGTAAGGGTGATGGTGAGCCGGTGTTTCAGAGGGATTTAAGCGAGGTGGTCTGCTGTCTTTGCAGCGCTTAGAAGGTGTTCTGGGATCTATGCAGGTGTTCCAATTTCCTAGGGGCATTAAATGGTGCCGCCTAATAAAAGCATGGCGCATGGGCTTCCGTCGTTTGGCTTTCCCTACGCCATAGTGGCAGGACAACGGTGGAGGTTATAAATACCAAATTCCCCTCTGAGGATTCGATCACAACAAGGGTGGTCCATTGGCCGCCAGAGGTGTCTGCTTCGGCGGACGTCTCTTCCTTAAAAATTTTATTCCCCGATCCGGATTGGTGGCGACTCTGCTGTCCGGATCCCTTTTCGGTTCATACGGCCTTTACACGGTTGTCTGGCCTGAGAGAGATCCGGTCGGGGAGTGGTGCTCACCGCATTCTGGGCCTGAGGCTGAAGAGCCTCGGATATGGGAGTCGGTTTGCTTTTCGAGAGGGTTCCAGACGACGGTGGCTTTTCTACCACCCTTGAACAGTTTTGGGGTTTCGGCTGCCGAAGCTGTAAGCCCCCAGCAGTTCGTGGGTGAGAGGGGAACCGACCGAGTCCTGGAGCCCGGGGCGCAGGCGATGGTGGCTATTCTCCCACCCGGGAACAATTCGGGGTTTCGGCTGCCGAGGTCGTAAGCCCCGAGTTGTTCGCGGGTGAGAGGTGAGCCAACCGAACCCTGGAGCCTTAAATCTTAAGTAAAACATTGCCCCCCCCCGAGCCCTCCATCCGAACCGACCCCTGCGCAGGGTTGCCAGCCTAGCGCTGGGTGACGTCAGCAGCGCACGTTTCGAGGTTGTGGCGTGATTCTCCAGGTGGCAGTTGCGCGTCAATCGGTGAATAGTAACTGCGGAAATCGAGGAGTCGTTTCTATCCCCTATAAATGTTCTTCCCTCTCCTCTCATCGCTCACTTTTTTCTTGCTCCTTACTTTTCACAAAATCCTCCAACTCTTCAGTGTTCGTCTCTTCAGTTTCCTGCAGTAGGCCCGTTCTTCCGAAGTGATCTCAGGTTAACTGGTAAGTCTGTTTTAGCTTAGACACAGATGGATAGGGCTCAGTCTGGCTCGTCGGCGTCGACGTCTGGGGGGGGGAGTGAAGCCTGTCTTCAAATCGACCTCGTGGGAGGAGACGGTAAGCGAGGAGGAGGTGGTTCATGACGTGAAGCCGTTGCGATCTCGGAGGCATTTCGTGGTGGATAGTAGCGACTCCGAGGAGGAGGGTGGTAGTTCAGAAGAAGTCCGGACTCCAGGGTTGGCTTCCGGAGAGGGGGGTGGTCCTGAAGGGGATGCCGCCGAAGGGCCTCGGAATCCGACCGGTCTTGCTCGGTTGTCTACACCCTCGCCGGAGCGAGCCAAGAAGAAGAAGAGAGCTCCGAAGAAGAAGAAGGGGTCGGGGATCGGCGGCTCGAGTCAGGTACCCGTTTACGGTGATCTGACGATAGGATCGTCTGTACAACCCAAGCCCTTCCGTTGCTATCCCGGCGATCTCTCCGATAAGGAGCTCTCTGGGGTCCAGCCGTCGTCGTCGAGCCGAAAGAGGGTGAAGGTGGACGCACACCCAACAGTTCTGGAGGTAGGTGACTTAGGGACTCTGCAGTTGGCATACTACATTGGGTCCAACTATGAGCTTCTGCTGCCGAACTCTACTCTTCGGCCGACCGACCCCCTGCCGGATAGGTATTGCATCTTTCCTGTGGACGCCTTTATCTCCGGACTGAGGCTGCCGATCCACCCATTCGTTCGGGAGGTGCTGAATTGGGCGTCTTTGGCACCGATGCAGTTTGGGCCGAACTCCTGGAAGCAGATCGTCTGCTTCGTGCTGATGTGCGAAGAGCAGAAGGTCCCCCTGCGGCTGAATGTATTCCGAGCGATGTTGATGATCGGCTCATCGTCAGAGGGAGTATACTATATTTCGCCTCGTGGTAAGGGGAAGGTAGTCCACGGTCACCCGGATTCTATCAAGTTTTGGAAGAAGAAATATTTGGTGATTCGGAGTGAGGATCCTTGGGATATTCTCACCCGGTGGAACTATTCTAAGCCGAGCTATGAAACGCCGAGGCCGGGGGACCTGACGGCTGAGGAGTGGAGGTTTGTTGAGCGCCTCCGTCTGTCGTACAGCATCAATTGGGCGAAGGTGACGGAGGCCCACCTGGCGAGTGTTGGACTGAGCCCGGCCGTACTTTCTAGTATGTGGTTGTTTCTTTTCTCTCGATCTTCTTGTACTTTCTTGCTCATTGTTCTTAATGGATTTTTTTACAGATATGGATGAAGAATCGATTAGGGCGCTGAGGCTCGCTATGAAGAAGAAGAAGGTCGAGAAGAAGGGGGACGCGGTGAAGACGACCGAATTGTCCCAGGTGGTCTCCGAGGCCCCAATTCAGCCGAGGGCCAAAAGGACTCGCTCGGAGATAGGCAGGGACGCGGTGGTTCAGGGAGGCTCGGATCAGGGTAGGGCTACTGACCTCGATAAGGGGAAGGGTCCCCTGGTGGATACTGGGATAGAGGAGAGACTTCGGCGACCGTGGGTGCCGAATTGGTCGATCCGAGAGGGTGATTGCCTGGTCCGAGGGCGCCAGGCCGTGGAGGTTGCAGATAAGCTGGCGACCCCCCGGGACCGTTCGGATATGAAGGCCCAGACCCTGGACGAGGCGTACGTGCGTCTTGCGCAGGCCAATGTGCTGGTAAGTCAATCGAACCCACTTGCTTTCAGATCATGTCGCTTAAGACAGGTTTCTTAGTATTGTCGGGATATTGCAGGCGACCGTGCAGGGGGCCCACGTGAGAGGCCTTTATGAGGTGGCTTTGCAGCGAGAGCGAGACCGGGCTGACAAGGCCGAGCAGGAGGTGAAGGAGTTGAAGGTAGAGCTCGAAGGCTCTCATGGGAGGGAGACGGAAATGAAGGCGGCCTTCGACAAGGAGAAGGAGGAATGGGCAAAGACGATGGCGGCTCTGGAGAAGAGGTCGGCGAAGGAGAAGGATGAGTTGACGGAGTCGTGTCAGCTCCTGGTGATCAAGGCCCAGGACAACTGTTATGCAAAGGCCCTCAGTCATGTGAGGCACTTCTATCCTACTATCGACTTGTCCAACTTCGAGTTTGATATGGAGATTGAGGGGACACCGAAGACCCCTGGCGAACAAGGGCCCGATGGTGACCAGGCCGCCGACCCCCCCGTGAACCCGACCGACACTGAGGTGGGAAAACTAGCTGTATAATTTTTGTCCTTCTTTTTCCTTCTCTCGATTGTATTTGCCTTCCGTGGACTGGCCACCACATTTTTTGTATGGAGAAACTAAATTTATAAAAAGAGGGTTTTTGGCTGGCCAAGTGTTTTGACCTTGAATACTTCCGAACCTCCTTGCCTATATGTTTTGAGTGGGCTGGTTCTCTTGTAGGTTATGGCTCCCCCTCCTGAGGCGGACCCCCGTCGTTCTGACGTGGCGTGGCTTCGGAGCAAGGTTGAGGCCCTGGAGGCCACTTTGGTTCGGTACCGAAAGGGAGCGCGTGATACTGACGCGGCTTTCAACTACTACAGGAATAAGTCTGAGGCCCTTAGTGAGGAGGCAAGCCGGCTGAGGAGGGCGATTGCGGATCGGGAGCTCGGGGGTGCCGGTCTCGGATACACTATGTCTAGTTCCTCGGTGCAGAGGCCCTCCTCTGAAAAGCTACTTCGTGATGTGATAGTGGAGAAGGAGATGGAGATACACCGTTATAGGACGATGTTGGGCGTCTCGCTATCTTCCTCGGGGGGTCGGCGAGCGGAGGGGGTTCCCTCTGCGATGCTTCTGATGGAGCGTATGCGATCCGTTGACGCCCAGAGCTCCGTGGCCGGTGTGTCGACTGTGGCAGAACCGAAGGACCGTCATGACGAAGAGAGAGCTCCAAGTCGTTCGGTCGGAGTGATCTCGCCCCTCGCTGGATCCGAGGAGCCCTAAGGCGGTGATTCCCTTTAGTTTGAGATGAGTGGAGTGGTCTTGTAACGGTCTTTGTTTGTTTTCCCCGAATAAAATAAAAGAATATGAAATAAAGAAATCTTTTCCTTCTTTGCTCTGGTCAGCGGTGTGGTGAAGGGCGGTGGAGGCGAGGTTTGGCTCCGCAGATTCGTGAGGGATCGTCGTGGGGCAATAGGAAGACTCCCTGGTCCGGAGCTGGGTCGACCCTACCGGGGTTCTTGGGGACGATATCGGAGCGTGAACTTGGGTGCCGATCCCCTTGTTCGGTACTCGGTCGGAGTTTGCCGAGGAATTTGGATTTTGGCAAAAAGAGACTTCTTATATACCAGATAGGGAGGGCTGTTGAAGTGGCCCTTTACATACGATAGCCTACATCAGTTTTACTTTACTTTAGTTAGGCTAGGACCTAGGCTCGCTCTTCCAGGAATTTCATTAGGTGCTCGGCGTTCCAGGGTCGGCTGATGGGTCGGTCGTCCATATCCGCCAGTCGGTATGTACCCGGACGGACAGCCTCGACTACACGGTATGGGCCTTCCCAGTTGGGAGCCAATTTCCTCTTCTTGGTTGGATCGGAGACAGATAGCTTACGTAATACCAGGTCCCCTGCCCTGATGTTTGTGGGGCGGACCTTCTTGTTGTAAAACTTCTCGATCCGTTGCTGGTAGATGCTTCTTCGGATTGAAGACTTCTCTCGTACCTCGGCGACGAGGTCCAGGTTGGCCCTCAGGCCGGACGCATTGTCAGCTTCATCGAAGGCTATGATCCGGGGAGAAGGTAATCCGACCTCGACGGGGATGACTGCCTCAGTCCCATAGGTCAGACTGAATGGTGTTTCCCCCGTGGGGATCCTCTGGGTGGGTCATAGTACGCTGGGCAGTTCCTCGACCCACAGCCCTTTGGGGGAACTGTCGAGGCGCTTTTTGAGGCCGTCGAGGATTTGCCTGTTCGCGTTCTCCGCTTGGCCATTGGACTGAGGGTGGCAAATGGCAGAGAAACGTTGCTGGATGCCGATGCCTGCGCAGAAGGTTTGGAAGTTTTGACCTTGGAACTGGGTTCCGTTGTCTGTGACGAGGATTCGAGGGATTCCGAACCGGCAAATGATGTTCTTCCAAAAGAACTGTTGTACTTGACGCTCGGTGATGCTGGACAGTGGTTCGGCTTCGATCCACTTGGTGAAGTAGTCGATGGCGACGATCAGGAATTTCTTTTGTCCCACCGCTGGGGGGAAGGGCCCCACAAGGTCCATACCCCACATGGCGAAGGGCGTAGGGCTTGCCAGGGACCGGAGATTGGCTTGAGGAAGCCTTTTGATAGGGGAGAATCTTTGGCAGGGGCCACACCTCTTGACCAAGTCTAGCGAGTCTTGGAGCATGGTTGGCCAATAGTACCCCTGATTCAGGGCCTTCCGAGCAAGCGTCCTGCTCCCCATGTGGCATCCGCCGATCCCCTCGTGCAGGTCTCTGAGGGCGTAGCTGGCCTCGTCGCTGGTGAGGCAGCGGAGGTAAGGTTTACCGTCGGCCAAGGTGTACGAGCGTTTGAAGAGGATGTCGTCGATCATGACAAACCTTTCAGCTCGGACTCTGACTCGTCTGGCCTCGGCTCTGTCTTCAGGAAGCTCGGCACTGATTAAGAACCTTCTGATGGGGGTGGTCCAGTCGTCCGGGCGGGTCCCATCTTGCACACACATCGCTTCCGGCTCCGGGTCACTGATACTTGGTTTCAGGAGGACTTCTATGAGCACTGTCTGATCGAGGCCCTCGAAGGAGGAAGAGGCAAGTTTGGATAACGCGTCTGCTTGAGCGTTCTGTTCCCTGGGGACTCTGATAACCGCGGCGCAGCTGAAGGACGCCAGGAGTCGCTTGACTGCCGCCAAATACCTCATCATGCGTTCATCGCGGGCTTCGTATTCTCCGGTGATCTGATTGACCACGAGTTGAGAATCACTAAAGGCCCGGATTTGCTTGGCCCCGGCTCGGCTGGCGAGGGTCAATCCGGCAATCATGGCCTCGTATTCTGCCTCGTTGTTGGAGGCCGGAAAGTTGAGGCGGAGGGAGTATTGAAGTAGGAATTGGTCAGGGCCACGAAGGATGATGCCCGCCCCACTTCCTGTTTCGCATGACGAACCGTCGACGAAGACCTCCCAGGTCGGATCCGATCCTTCGAGGCTAGGCTGCTCGGAGACGGTGCACTTTGTTATGAATTCGGTGAGGGCTTGTCCTTTAATGGCCGCCCTTGGCTGATAGCTGATGTTGAACTGGCTCAGCTCGATTGACCACTTGACTAAGCGGCCGGAGTTTTCGGGATTGTGAAGGACAGTCTTTAGTGGTTGGTCGGTCAGTACTTGGACGGAGTGGGCTTAGAAGTAAGGGCGAAGCTTCCGGGCTGCCATGACCAGCGCATAGGCCACCTTCTCTATCTTTGCGTATCTCGTTTCTGCTGGGAGGAGCACTTTGCTCACATAATACAATGGCTTTTGAACCCCTTCCTCCTCTCGGACGAGGACGGCGCTGAGAGCGTTGTCCGAGGCGGACAGGTAGAGCCAAAGCGGCTTGCCCGGCTCGGGCTTGCTGAGGAGAGGCGGGTTGGCGAGGTATTGCTTTAGCTGTTCGAAGGCTTCTTGTTGAGGGGTACCCCACTCGAAGCCCCCTTTTCCGCGCAAGGCCTTGAAAAAGGGGAGGGACTTCTCTCCTGATTTGGAGAGAAAACGGTCGATTGCCGCTAATCGACCTGTGAGCCTTTGAACCTCCTTGACATTCCGGGGCGGGGACATGTCAATAATGGCTTGGATTTTCTCGGGGTTTGCTTCAATGCCGCGTTGGCTGACGATGAACCCCAAGACCTTCCCCGTGGAGATGCCGAAGGCGCATTTAGCCGGGTTGAGTCTCATGTTGTGGCGTCGGAGGACACCGAAGGCATCCTCGAGGTCGGCGACGTGGTCCGGCCCAGCCCAGCTTTTGACATGCATGTCGTCGACGTACACTTCCACATTGCGGCCGATCAGGTCTTTGAAGACTCTGTTGACGAGTCGCTGGTACGTGGCTCCAGCATTTTTCAGCCCGAAGGGCATAACGCGGTAACAATAAAGACCCTGGTCGGTGACGAACGAGGTCTTGGAGATGTCTGGTGGAAACATCCGGATCTGATTGTACCCCGAGAATACGTCCATGAAGGACAGTAGCTCATGCCCCGAGGTTGCGTCGATTAGAGCGTCGATGCGGGGGAGGGGGAAAGGATCTTTCGGACATGCTTTGTTAAGGTCCGTGAAATCGATGCAGATCCGCCAACCCCCTGTTGCCTTCTTCACCATGACGACATTAGCCAGCCACTCGGGGTAGCTGACTTCCTGGATGAATCGAGCGGACAAGAGTTTGTTCACTTCTGTCTTTACAATTTTTTGTCTCTCCGGGACGACTTTGCGCCTCTTTTGGACGATCAACTTAGAGTCAGGGATGACGCTTAGTCGATGCATAATCAAGTCTTCGGAGATCCCGGGCATGTCGGAGGGTTTCCAAGCGAAGAGATCGATGTTGCGACGGATGCAGGCGATGATGCCTGACTTCAAGTCCTCAGAGAGTGAGCGGCTCACCCGGAACCATTTCGACTCATCCTTGGCATCGAACAGGACCTCTTCTAATTCGTCCACCGGCTCGGGAGCTGGGCCGTCTCTCTCGGGTTCGAGTTCAACGGCGTCGAGGGGGAATACACCCCCTCCGACGGCGGTTATGTAGCACGATCGTGCTGCTTCTTGGCTACCTCGGACGATGCCGACCCCTTGGGGGGTGGGAAATTTAAGCTTCAGGTGGTAGGCCGAAGGTATCGCGTGGAAGGAGTTTAGTTCGGGTCGGCCCAGAATGGCATTGTAAGCCGCCCTGACGTCGATGATCATGAAATCTATGGATTCGGTCCTCTTGACAGGAGCCGATCCTGCGGTGACGTCGAGGGTAATAATCCCCTCTATTACGATTGGGATGCCGGAGAATTCAAGCAACGTGTATCCGGCTGGTTTGAGCTTCCCTTTGGATAATTTGAGACTTTCGAAGGCTTTGAGAAAAAGAATATTCACCGAGCTGCCGTTGTCGACGAGGATTCGGCGAACCTCACAATTAGCTATGCGGAGGCTAACGACGAGGGCATCGCAGTGGGGTAGGTGAACTTCTTCGAGGTCCTCTCCTGAGAAGGAGATCGACAGCGGTTGTTGCTTGGGAGAGGGGCTGTTTTGGATAGCATTCGCCTCTCGGATAAAGGCTCTTCGGGAAGTATCGGATTCTTCTCCCATGGGCCCCCCGTGGACATAGTGCAGGGTGAATGGCGTACCCATGGCTCCCTCGGACTCGGGATCCCGACCCTGGATGCGGTTCGGAGTAGGGTTCGGAGTAGGGTTCGGAGGTGAGAGTCTCCGGTTCCTAGTACCTCGCCGATCCTGTGGGTCTTCCTCCCTGGAGGTCCGTCGGAGAGCTTTAGGAATTTCTTCTTGAAAGTCCTGGGATCCCTTGTGAGTGACGGGGGCTCCCCCGACCTTGTTCGGTCGGTCTGAAGGTTGCCTTCCGACGCGGCTGAGCGCTGGTCTCCGTCCCTCGGGCGGCGGTCTTGGACGGTTCGGGGCCGGGTTGGAAGCGGCCTTTCCCCTGCCCTTGGAGGTCATGAGAGGTCGGCTGTCGAGGTCGCTCGATGGTCGGGCTCGGGTCGGCTTCTGAAGCAGTGTTCCCACAGACGGCGCCAACCTGATGCGGTTTATTTCTGGGAGACGTGTGGATGCACCAGGTGTGAGTTCGGACTCAATTTGTAGTTGAAGGAGAAAGCTGCTCGTCTGACGACCCCCGGCTGACCGGGCGGAACCGGTGGCGACCTCGGGGTGATTCGGAGATCTGGGCTCGGATCAGAGGGCCTAGGCTGTGCCAGGTCATCCCCCTGCTTCGCCAGAGAGGGGGGACGGCCCGTGGGGCTGTCACGGATCGGAGACCGAGGACCACTGAGGCTCATTGGATACGAGGAGGCCGGTTCTGTGGGGGTGCACTTGAGGTTCGGCGCCGACCCTGTAATGGTTCGAAGCCGAACTAGATTGCTGTTTTTACCTTTCTTGAGTGAGAGTTGTATTGGGCCCTGGTTGGGCCCCAGGCCATTTTTACCCTACTACAATATCATATATACATTCATATATCAGTGAAAGGAGTTTTTCTAAATCTTCTATGTTTTCTGCATATGCTCTAATTTTAATCAGTGTGAGTGAAAGGAGTTTTTCTAAATCTTCTATGTTTTCTGCATATGCTCTAATTTGAATCAGTGTGTGTGTTTCACTTCAGTAAAGAGAGATTTCTATACACACACACACACACACACACACACACACACACACACACACACAGATACTTCATATCAGTATAAAAAGATTCTTCTACATCAGTTACATACACATATGTTCACTTCAGTAAAGGGGGCGATTCTACATCTGGTGTATGCTTAGTTTCTGTGAAAGGGGATCTTCATATATCATATATTTACACACAGGCTTCATCTCAATAACAGGGCTTCTTCTATATCCTGTGAATGTTTCAACTCAGTAAAGAGAGTTTTTTTTATATCAGATATATATGCACACGTATGCTCCCTCACAGTAAGGAGGATTTATATACACATTTGTGCACATTTCCATTTCAGTAAAAGGGGAATTCTTTTGAAAGATACACATATACACATATGCTCCATTTCAGAAGGGTTTTCTCATACATCCTGGGCATGTTTCACTCAGTAAAGGGGGGGGGGGGGGGGGGGGGGGGGGGGGGGGTTTCTATATCTCATATATGCACAACTTCTTTTCAGTAAAGAGTGCCCACTATATATATACATTCATATACAAACAATAGGAATGAATGAATTTTCTCACTGTGAGTAGGTTAACAAATGAAATCAAAAGAAATGATTAAAATGAAAGATTTATTTTGTGTTGATGGTTGAGTTGTGAGTCTCTAGAGGGTGCGTGGGACCCTAGATACCGGCAGTTGGGATTTTGTGGTTTGGCCAAGTTGTGGCTTTGTTGTGATCAGTTGAGTTCAGTTCGGTAGGGTACACCAACTCTAGGAGATTCGTAATAATTAATTAACTTAACAAAATAAGGACAGGCACTAGATGGTGATATGATGAAATGAGAACATGGGTTATGGACCTCAGTATGGCTTGCGGTGTGAGATAATCCCCAGAATTATCGAGGTGTGAGTGAAATAGTTTTCGGAATTACCTGCGATGTGGGATTGATCTCCAGAATTATCGGGGTCGAGGCGACGCTCATGAGGTATTCGTGTGATGAGGCGCCATATCTTGCGCTGTGGGGTATTCTAGAAGATTCCCAGGTGTGAGTGAAATAGTCTCCAGAATTATCTGTGGATAGAGATTGACCTCCGAAATTATCGGGGCGTGGGCTAATACTCACAGTTTATCTATATCTCATAGTAGTCATTGTAGTAGGATTAGTTGCATAACGGGAGATTAAACCCTATCAAGTGAAGAACGTTAAGGGCTTGCACCGGACCTATGTAGAGTGGGATGCATAGAATCCGACAAGTATGCATTAGAGAGTCAGCATATAGCATTGATGTTTTTTTGGCTTGGTTTTATGCATGTTGTTTTCTGTTTTTTACACTTGACACTTAGCCTAGTTTCACTTGATGTTTTCATATTTTATTTATTGTTATTTCTAATTTCATTTTCTGCTTGCTGTTAATACATGTTGTTTATGATTATATGCCTTATGTTTTATTTATGTTGCTTTCTTTTGATGTCACTCACACCGTTATGGCTGACCCTTATAGTTTTGGGGGTTAGGGTTATCTCTAGCCTCATATTTTACAGGTAGGTACCTATAGCTTTGGATTTGGATGCTTGTACTAGATTGATGTTGTGGCTTATGTAAATTGTAAAAGAATGTATTGTAAGAGAAAAGATTTGTAATTCAAGGTGTTTTCCATTGTGTTACAATTAATGTAATAAAAGTTAAAAAAATTTATTTGTATTTTTGACTATGTTTACTATTACAATTGAGGTTGATACTAGAAATTGTGTCAGGTATTTCTGAGATATCATATTGGAAATTCGGGGCGCTACAAGTGGAGCGCGGTTACTCTGGGGTGCCTGAGAAGGAGTTCAGAGAGGATGGGAGGGAGAGCCTCCGGAAAGCGATGGAGGAGGGCGAAGAAGAAGAAGTGGAAGGGAGTCCCCAGGTCCAAGAATTCGGGACCTCATCCTTTGATAGCATTGTTGCTATCCCCCCTCCTCGTGTCCATCAACCTCCGAGGAAGAAGAAGGTAGTCCTTCCCCCTGATATAGAATATGAAAGGATGGAATATGAACACGAGGGGGCGTGTTTCGACCGTCTTTCAGCGATAGGCCCATCCAGATGTATCTGAGGGACATTGTCCGTTTTGATGTATAACTGTCGTCACCGAACATACCGAAGATAGAGGCAGACACAACACGATCTGAGGAGAAATATACAACCGTGTGATATGCCGATATTGGGACATGTAGGCATCCTGCAACAAGCCATCAAATGGAGGAATACCTTCAACAATCATATCGAACCTATGGTCATTCCATGCTTCGACATGAACTTGGTGATATTTTGCCCAACCGTGATTAGGAAAACAGCTCATCCCTTTCACACCTACAGGGCAGTGTCATACGATCAGAGGACTGGGATGTTCTGTTGGAGTCCAAACTGTTGAAGCACCCAGTCCGGAAAGTATAACTCTACAACACCAAAGTTGACGAGTGAAACTCTCGTCAACCATAGTTCTCTAGGCACCGTGCAAGCAGGTGGAAGTATCTCTAATCACTCGGTCATGTATGACTCCCATTTGACGAACTCATCTCGCAACTGCTCAAGTTCATCTTTATAGTAGGTCAAGACCCACGTGGGTTATCTTTCCACGTGTGTCCCCCAGTCTAGTACACACCGATGGGAGCCAACATTGCCTCATTCTCTTCGTGTGCCATCCACCACTGTGATAACTTTCTTATGAGGGGTCGACCGACATGTAAGCGCTCCTAGCTCCAAACCTATAGTATCGCCCTCAGCCCCATCATTTGTGCTGCATTCAATGCTTATCCACACAAACTTCTATACAAGGATGCTAATGCAACACTACCCCAACTGTATTGGCCAATGCAACTATGGTCAGCTATCAACGACAGGTACATCAGTTGTACGATATCACTAGTGGATTTCGGGAATATAACACATTTAAAACATCAGTAGGTAGTCTCGGGTGTAGCACTGAACCTGAAACTCGGATGAATCGTCATTCAAGGATCCGTCGAACATTGACTTAAGCCAGAAGAGTCGAATAAATTGGCCAACAAAATTAGACTCGCTTGGCTCAACACCAAGGAAATCTCTAATGAGCTGCTCCCTGTCAACCCTCATACTACCAGTCACCACCATCCCATCAATCGGATGTTCTGAAATGACCGTGATATCCTGAAGTGTGACTGACATCTCTCCTATGGGTAGATGGAATGGATTATGTCTCCGGCAGCCATTTCTCGAGAAGAGTTGTAAGTAGAGCACGATCTACCTTCATCGACCCCATCAATCCTATTCCGTAGATACCAAAGTCAACTAGCAAACTGTGTGTACGTGGGTGCATTGGCAACGTCGTGTGCACACAGAAAGTGCACTCCTTTGATGAACCGATCTACACGGACTGTGATCAATAACTCTGTTGCGCGCCAGCAGTTTAGGATCTCTTGGACCTAGACCTCTAGATGTAGCGGAAAACGAAGAAGCCTGGCCAACATCTGTAGACGTAGGTGATTAGCTAACAACCTACACAAACATGAAAGAATTGTTATATTAGGTACAACATTATTTATACAAATGTAAAACTGAAATATACATCAATTACTCTTACATGTGTACGTGCGTGGCCGCATCCTCGGCCACCGCTAGTAGATGACTCACTTGTACTACTCGGGGTTCATCCACGGTGTGTTCATGGTCCCCGTCCTTGTCCACTTGTATCAGCTTCATTTGTCGCATCCTGTATAAATAACTTTTGTTAAATGCATGAAAATAAACATATTCTGTAAACATCTAAAAGCATACTACTTACCTGTGACCTACTAGTACTACCGGAGGGTCCTGCAATACCACGCGTTTGTGCCATCAGTACCATGGTGAATCTGCAAAGTAATATTGAAAATATTAGTCGACTAATGAATATACAAATAAGATTGTATAAATAGTCTCACCAATTTTATAGATTCCAAGCTAAAATTCAGAATGTAATTTCTTGTATTTGCTCGATACTTCAAAGTGAATGTAAAATAAGTGAAATGTTAACAAATGAGTTTAAAAAAATATGAAACGTTGTTGTTAGTTAGGAAACATCGTTTATGAGCTAATCAAACTTGTAGAACTGAGTTTCGACTCACGATTTGCAACATATGACCCTGTATCACTTTCAACTAATAAAGGCAACTGATACTCCGACAACGATATTTTGATGGAGTTTAATTCTATGTCTTAGCTCGATACATCACTTTTAGTTTAAAATCACAAACGGCTAGGTTTAAAGCCAATTTTGTGATAATTTAGTCTCCTTCAAAAATACATTATATATATATAATTAAAATTTTAAAATTATAGAACTTAATAGTATTGAAGTTTGGTATATTGGTAACAACACTTTAGCTTAAATATTATAAATCTATATTCAAACAAGCATAATAAACAAATTTTACTAAGGATAACAAAAATTATAATTTAGGGTTTTATGAATACCTAAAAATTATGGAATTCAACGGCGGAGATGATAACGTATATGGTGTCGGAGATGATTGGGGTGATGTTGGAGACGATGCACAATTTCATATTAGGGTGTTGATTTTGAAAGTGAGGTGAAATTAGGGGAAATCTCTAAATAAGGGTTTCAGAATTGGAGATAGTTGAGAGAAATTGGCAACCACATAGAGCTTTAACGGAGTTGGATGAGTCGGAGGAGAGGGAAGAGACTTCACGGAGGTAGATGAATCGAAGTTGATAGAGGAATTTAGGATCTAGGGTTTTGACATTTTGGTTTCAGAGTTGGAGGAGAGAGAATTGAAGAGGTGAAGTGAAGGAAAGAGAGATGAAACCTAAGATTTAACAAGCTGTGAAAGTGGGTCCCTCTTTAAGCTGCAGTTCCCAACTGCGGCAATAGTATAATCGAGGCCGCATTTGGGAACTGCGGCCTATATTTGTTGACTTAGTATTTTTCCAAGTATCTCACTTTATCTCCAATGAGTGGCTCTTTTAGTCTCAAAGTTTAAGGACACAATTTCTATTCCCAACCGCAACAATGATTTGCATTGTTGCCGCATATGAGAATTGTGGCAACAAGCTCAAAAAGTTTAATGAAGAAGACGCAATTGGGAACTGCGACTTCAATAGATCTGTTACCGCAGTTCCCAATTGCGGCTACAGCTGACGTAGCAGATAATGACTCACCCAGGGAATTAGTTTGGCAAGTCGCTTAGTTTGGGAATTAGTTTCAAAAAATGGCTTAGATGGGAAAAAAATCATGAAAATGATATGATATATATGATATAAAGCGAGTGTTGTTTCTAGTGAGCAAAAAATCGAGGGTGTTTACGTAGAATATTATTATTTTTTATACTCTTTTGTACTCACAAGAAAGTATGGAGTTCGTTTCAATCGAGGATGATCGAGATATCAATTATACTTTACATAGTGGAGTACACAAAGCACTATTCCTACATGCTAAGGTCAAATGATATGCGAGTGAGTGTTGTTGTTAGTGAGTAAAAGATCGTGTGTTCAGGCATAAGACTCTTTTGGATACTCTTTCGTAGTCAAGAGAATGTATGGAGTCCGTTATAGTTTATGATGATTGGAATATAGCAACTATGCTTTATATAATGGAATACACAAAGCATTATTCTACATGCTAGTTCAAGTTGGCGGTGACGGTGATTATGATCAGATATGTGAACAAAAGAGTTCTAACGCAAATTGGAAACATTTCTCGTAAGTAATGCATAAAGAGATTTATTGCTTGAGGAAAAAAATTTTATGCTGGTTGACTTGAGGAAATCTTTTCATTATGTTTTTGTTGGCAAAAATGCTACACATGTGCTATAAGAGCATCCACAGTCGTCATTGTTTAAATTATGCATAAATAGATAAATGCATATAGCATTTGGCTATTTTGATGCAGTCGTCGAATGCTATTTTTACCAATTTAATTTGAAATAATAAAAATCTCAGATCAGACGGAGTTTGAAATTGCATCGGAGGGAAGAAATAATTTTTAATTGAAAGACGGAAGTTCACATTGCGTCGGAGGAGGAAAAAAAATTGCTAGACGCAACATGAAGTTGCGTCCGGCTTTTCGGAAAGCCTAGGACACAACTTGAAGTTGCGTCCAACAAGTTGTTTTTTATTATTTTGGATTTATTTACTTTTCCGTAAAGTTAGGCTTTATTAATTCAATAATTGACCAAATTACCCCCTCCTTCATTCTATATATTGATGTTTATATGGAACGAAGCAAACATGAATTTGCTTTCGGCCAACTCTCTATCTCAATTTGCTCTCGCTCAACTCTCTATCTCAATTCGCTCTCGGTCAATTCTCTATCTCAATTTCATAAAGCCCAACTCTCTATATCAATTTCTTAATTAGTCGAGAAAAATATCTTCGAAACGAAAAATTATTGGTCGTTTGAAATTAATCAAAGCGAGAACAAATCCCAGCTCATGGCAACACAAGCAACGAAGGTGATGAAGAGATTTCAAATGTCGATTTTGCCGATCAATCAAATTGGAATCGTGTAGTAGACGATTCGAAACATATAAGTCAATATATTACTGTTACCCGTGAGGACGATTTCTATAAGTTTAGGGGAAATTGGAAGGAACCAATCAAGATGTACAATCAGTACTGCTCACGGGTCCCACTTATTAAACAACTAGTAGAGCAAGCGAGATTGCACCGTTTTATGAAAATCAATACAAACAAGTTATCGATTCGGCTTGTCGAGGCACTCGTAGAGAGATAGTGGGACACTACCCACATTTTCCACCTACCGTGTGGTGAGTTGGGTTTTACTCCATTGGATTGGATTATGCTAACGGGAATTCCAATCGGTATCGGCGATTTGCCTCCATGCGACGATGAGGCCTATACTTTTCAAATTGTTCAGTCTCGCTTCTTTCCAGAATTAACAGTAGATGATTGGAAATCACAAGGTATACGTTATACATTTTTCAAAATTTATTTTACCAATACTATGATTGAAGAAGCCGAAACGGATATGGCACTAGTAGCGAGGATTGAACAAGCTTTCTTTATGTTCTTTCTCAGTGCATTTCTTTACCCTAATGGTGCTGGTTTAGTAAGGTATCGTTGGCTAGCCGCAGTTGCAGACCTGGATGTTGTTGCCAAATACGATTGGGGTAGTCATGCACTTGCTCTGTTGTATTTGTCTTTGGACTCATGTAGCAAACTTAAAGTGAAGGGGTTTAATGGGCCGTGACAAGTGTTGGAGGTAATACTTAATCTATTAGCTACTTATTTTAGTCAAATAATGTCATTATGTTATTTTAATTGTGATGTTCGTAACACATTTCATAATTATGTTTTACAGTATTGGGCTTACGAATACACAAATTGCTATATTCCAGTTAGAGATAGGAACATTCCTATGGAGACACACATGGCTAATTCTAATGTATGGCCGAAAATTATTCGATGGAATAAAGAATTCTTGGATTTAGGCCGATCTGATCCTATTAGGTACAATCAATCGATGGCTCGTGATCAGTTGGAGATGCGCACTTCTTCCTCCATCATTTGGTAGCCATATAATGGGTCAACAATTAAAGACGTATACAAAATTGAAGCTGCTAAATTCATTTCACGTTATCAACACGCTTTTACGTTCTGCGGCCAAGTATATTAATTGTTTGTCATATTTATTTACATTACTTTGATTAAATATTTTGGTTATCCTAAAGTGAACATTTCATTGCAGGGTGTATGGTATCTTGGTGATCATTATATTCGACAACTTACTGGAGTAATTGCTATCCCAAAAGACCCACCTCCTCTTATGCGTTTCATGACATCCAGTAATACACTTCCTGAACCTATTGAAGCATCACCTTTCGTACGGATTGTAGAGCAGGTCACTTATGATCAGTATTGGGCAAAGATTTCAATTGGTCCTATAATGCCGACACTCTTCCATGCAGCCAATGTCGATTTCATTGGGCCAGCATCTATTAGAGATACTTCCGCTCAGTTGCCATATGCTGCACCTCCATTTTGGCTACCGGCCGAGTATCCAACTCAATCCACTACAGATAATTTATTATTGCTTGGTCAACCTTACGTTGAAGTGCCATTTTCTCAAGGCGGTACTCTTATCAAGAATTTAGATGGTAAGATAAATGTCCCGTTTCATCAAAGTGGGCAACCATCATATGTGAGTTATCAAAATCGTGTATACATTTTTGGCTTTAATAACGTTATTATGTTACAATGTATTTTACTCACTCTCATTATTTTATATATCTTATACCTTTCAACATGAGGAGTTATACACTCGTTGTCAACAATTGAGCAACACCGAAGCACAGCTTCGACAAATAATACTTTTAGAAATGGTATTGAGAGAATCAATTCCTCGTGAATTACCAATGTTAGGCAATCTGTATCGATGAGCAGACCATCTAATTCCCAACATAGACCATTGAATCCAAATTTAGATGACACCGGAGCATCCACATCCTCATTTGTGCCTGAAACACAGTATAATTGTAAAGCCCTGGATCCCCGTTATCGGACATCCGTGACACAAGAGAATCTTTGCCTTCAAATGTACCTCAACATAGTAAATAACACGGAAATTTAAACACTTTTATTGCCATCAGAGTTATTACATCAATAATTACAAATATCAATTTGTCCTTGAACAAGGAATACAAATTATATAACTTATTACAACTGATTACAAAGAATATTCAGGCTCCGCTTGCGAAGCTGTCAGTTGTCTTCCAGATCGGCAATCGATTGGTCATTGCCGAAACTTCGCTGAGTGGTTTATCTGCCTCCCTGGGACTTGCCCCTCGTCTTAAGCCTTCTGCTGCACAACTCTGATATTTCTGCACCCGTTCGAAGGGTAGGCATGCACACTGCCACCCGACTTGGATGCCCTGCTGGTCTGGCTCTCCTACCCTCTCGACCCGGTATCCAGCACCTAATTAAGGGAGCACGTCAGTAATTCTACTGACGCAATGCTGATAAGAAAATAGCGATTCTCCAACTATCACACTCACAATTCATCTTGAATGAAAAATAACCGTGTATCCTAATTTTCTAGTGTTCGTGTTTGCCATGACTTGAAGTCTAATACAAAAATACAAAGTATAAAATAGATGCACTTAATCTAATGTCAGCAAGACTCTGGACACACATGCATCCCATACTACATGTGCCCCAGATCAAGCCGTTTCTCCAATTTTAAGGATTTGAACCCTCGCTATGAAATGCATTCTAATTCGATTAACTTCCTGTTCCTGATAGTATGACATGGTTGAGGAGGTATAAATAAAAGAAATAATTCGAGGAGCTACCCTGTTGTCACCAATAATATTACACCGAACCATCCTCAAAAGCCATGATGAACTTACAGATATGCAGCAGCATATCCATTGCGCAGAAAATCCATTATGACCCGTTCGTATCCACCAACATAGATCATGACGGCCTCGAAGGTCTAAAACCCCATATCCGCCAGGAAATCGACATCCCGTTCTTACCATGGTACTTCAGGAATCAACAGTGCAAGATACGCACAGCAACACGTATCCCTAATGATAGGAAAAGACAACCCCATAGTATCACGCTAACTCTCAGATTGAGTTGGATTATAGGGAATCACCACTAACACCAATTCAGTCTTCGAGCAAAACAATAAAGGAAACCTAATCAATGCAATTTACTAAAAACTTGTTGTTACCCCAAATCATACGTGGTGTTGAACAATCAATACCGAGCCTGACTGGTCTGTCAAAATAACAATCATCATGGGAGTCACGTCCTGATTCCCAATACCTTCACAGGTCAGTGACCAAAATAATCCCGACCCGTGACCCTCAGCGAGTAGTCCAACGGTGTTCCAAGGATGCAATATATTTCAAATGAAGGTAAGCCCACACATAATCACAAATTGCTAACCATTTGTCAGACTCAGGCATCGAGACACCAAACACAAACCAATCAGAGCTATAACCCAACTCACTCGTATCCACCATGAGTACTAAGCACAGGAACTTGTCTAAGTTCCAAATGAAATGCTAAAACATCATTAAAAACCTGATAGCTCATGATCACCACACTGCAGTATGCAGAGGGTTCCTCATCAATTGTCCGATGAAATAGTTCAAGAAATAGCAGTAGCTGTGACCCAAGCTATGCTCATCGGAATCCAACACACTCAGAATTTCTAGAGGGGTAGGGAGTTCCACTGCAATCCCCTAGTGGACGATTCCCTCAAATTCTTTAAGGAACTCAAGTTTCCCAAGCTAACTTAAGCTCGAAGTCAAACTAAACAACATGCTGCTAAACTTGCAACGACCATAACTTCCAGCACACAAGTCAGAATTGCTTGATATCCCTCATTCTGGAAAGATAAGATCCTATTATACAACTCTCCAGTTAACCATTTTCTCAAATTCAATCATCTGGACACTGTATGAAACTCATATACTCTCAGTTGCATAGCCCTCAATGTATTTGTTGCACCCTTCCTAACATCATAAAAATTTGCTCGCTCATCTGAATTACTTAATTCTGGGTTCTATGGAAAGGTGAGAGTGTATACTACAACTTCTTAGTTGAATACATCCCCAGATTCAATCATTAAAGTCCTCGGAAACACCAAATTCTATCAGGTGCGCAAACAGGAGAAAAGTTGACTCTTCAATAAACAGGGCTTCGACTAGACTGGATCTGCCATGGTCTTTGAAAAATCATAACTCTCAACCTTCAAACTGGAATTACAAAATTCTAGTTGGGTTAGGAAGCTATGACTCCCTACTACAAATCTCTAGTTGGTCAAGTTCCTAAATTCTTAGCAAATAATACTAGAATTTTCCATCTTCGCAGACTAGTCGATTTGTATTTAGCTGAACCCAGTCCTCTTTGAAATTCAATAATAAATCAACCTTAAGTCCAATGATCATAAAATTTGAGATCCTTAATCCACACATATACTATTCCATTGTGTCCAAAATTTATATTCATATTCATCTTACACAATGAGTTATGACTCCTTAAACCTAGCATAAATTTCAGCTTCCTCTTTCCGCAGGGTGTTTACTATCCATTACTAAATAATTTTGAAACCTCATCAAACGACCTCTAAAAATTCTAAAATTTGATAATCATCAACTATACTCATACCATAAGATAATTCCAAAATTTCATAGCAATATAATGTATACACAAGGAGTTATGGTCAGGTGAACTTCATTCAGAAAGACAGTCAGCTCTGTTCTGTTAACCAGACCTAGTCACATTCTACGATTTCTTTGAGGTATCAAACAACCTCAGAAAATTATGAAATTTAAAATTATAGTTGTAGACACATACAGTAGTGTCCAAAAAAATTTCTAGCTGAAAATACTCAGCCTACACTAAGTTAAAAAATTGGAAAATACACAGCAAAATACACACAACAGCAGCCCTTCTGGCTGCTCTCTGTCCGAATTTGAACCCAATATTTGGGATACTAAATTGCCTCCAAATATTATGAAAAAATTTATGGATGCTCTAAATACATAAGAGAACAAACCCCCAAAATTTGAGCCCCAAATTCCGAACCATTTCAGAGCAAGAAATTCTCAAACTACACTTCACAAGCATGCTTCTTAACAAAAGTTCATAAAAGAGTTGTTCTTACTATACAACTATATTTCTCTTAACATACCAACATCATATAAGTAGCCAAAATCTCTCCAAACTACTATCGCATGCTAGAAAAAGTCACATATATAAACAAAAACTAATTTTTGAGTTAAGAGAATCACCCACTTCTTCAAGTTGCAAGAACTCTCACTAGCTTGTTTGCTTGCTTCCTTGATCCTCCTCCTTGGACTTCAAATGAAACCCTCTCTTCTCCTTCTCTACTTCAACTTCTTCCACTATTAAAACTTCACCTCTCTTTCCTCTCTCTCTGTCTCTCTCTCTCTTTTTTTTTTTTGAACAAGAGGAGATAGGAAAGATGAAAAGCAGATAAAGTGGGGGATTTATAGTAGATGGAGTGCTAGGGTTTTCTTCTTTTTTTTTGGCCAGAAATTGATGGAGGATGGAGTGTGGGAATGGGAGGAGGTAGGGTTGATGAGAGATGTGTGGTAGGATGAGGTGCCAACAAAAATCCTTCTAGAAGTCTTGGAAGTTTCTTGAAAACTTTCTTGAAAACTTCTCATCTTTTGAAGTCAAACACACACATATCACATGGTGAATTGTCTCCACCATTGGATCTTCATCAAGATTCAAGCCATGATCACATGATGCTAGGGTTCCTAACCCTAGGTTAGGTCAAGGAATCCTAGGTCACCATACCCCAATTCTAACCCTGCTGCACAAATACAACCCACATTCAATTCAAGCACTAGCTTAATTGAAAATAATCAATATATATAATTTAAAATCTATAAAAATATATGTTTTATAGAAATTATAATTTTCTCCCGACAATTGTCTGTTCAAAACAATCGGGACAAATCCACAGTTTAGTCGAGAAGATATCCCGAGTCGACCTTATCGGGTTCAGAACAGCTAATATGTCTGAAATCTCTCAATTTAAAATTGATATTTATTAGAAAATATGTAATCGAGTGCAAATCTTGACTGTGCAAGGATCACTATGAAAAAATAGTCATATGCTATTTCGCGGGGTATTACAATAATTATGAAGAATAGGAAAAATTGTACACCATTTATTTTCTATTTACCTTGATGGTATTAATATGAACTTGTAAATATCAATTAGAAAATGTCACATTAGGGTATTAATGTCAATTTGTACATTTTATTTTTCCTCATTTCTAATATTCCATAAAATTATTAACAGGGTATTGTATTAACTTAGGGATTGTAAACTTGAGGGTATTGTAGTCACAACATTAATATCACGTGGCTAGCACCTTCAAACTTGGATTGTAGTGAAGTAGGTTTTTGTATTTATTCTGTTTCGTACCCATTATTCACAGTTACTTTTCTATCTACAAAGTGTAAGTTTTGACTTTTTTTACACCTACTGATTAACTTTTAGATTGGACAGGACATTGACGATTCGTTCTTCTTCAAGCAGCATGATCAGTATTTATATGCTGCCATCCTGTAACTCCTATTTTCCATATCTGTATTTTCTCTGCCATATTTTAATCCATTGCACTCTTTATATCTAATTAAGATCCTATATTTTTGTTCCAGTTCGAATAAAATCATTTTATTTGTTCGACTTAATTTTGGTGCCAATATTTAATTCAATTGTATTGTTCGTTCTGCTCTTTTGTGTCGTTCTTTATGTAGAAATGGACTATTCATTCCATCTATTTCATTTTCCCCAATTTTATTTAATTTTGACTAAGTCTCTTGTTGGATCCCCCTCAAACCCGCTACCCAAATACCCCATAATCCAAAACCCCCCTATATAACCTTAACCCTACTTAACCCTAACCCTAAACCCCCCTAATACTGTTAAAACCCAAACTACAGCCGCCTACCATCTTTCTTCCCTTCCGTCTTCTTCCTCCGCTCAAATCGGAAACCCAATCCCCATCGCCTTCGCCTTCGATCTCTACCCACCACCGCCTCGTCATCGCCCTCCGACCACCTTCTAGCCACTCTCGTCATCAACCCCATCGCCAACCACCACCATATTCCCCGCCATTACTCCCACTCCTGAGCCCATCTCGCCATCGAAACCCACTCCGCCATTACCCATCGTTGTCGTCTCCATCCCCTGCACCCATCCTCGTCACCTCCTTACCCACGACCTCCGCTAGCCACAGCCAACACCCCGAACCCATTTTCTCGCTCTCCTCCCCTGTTTCGAACCTAAGAATAGAGCACCGCACCGCCGTCACCAAGCTCCACCGCGTCACCGCCGTCGCCTCCCTGCACCGTCGTCACTCTCGACGTCGTCGCCGCCTGCGCCGTCAACCAGCCACCACTAACGCCGCAGTCCCCTCTCTCTCTCTCTCTGTTACGGTGAAGGAGGGAAGAAGGAGGGAGATCTAATTTGATCCGGACCATTGGATCCATCAAGATTCGTGCCACTTTAGATCTGATCTCCACCATCAGATCCGATCGTAGCCGTTGATCTCCTTGCTCTTGATCTTTCCATCAAGATCCGTGCCGATCGTGATCTCCGTCGGATTCGTCGACTACTCTCCTAAAGGCAAGTATTCTCCTTGTACAATTTATTGTTCAAGTACAAGCAATAAATTAAAAATGCCGCAAATAGGTTGTAGTTGTGACTCCTTCTTGTCTTATCGTTTGTTGATCTTGAATTATTCATCGTCGATTCCATAATCTTAAGAGTCACAACCCCTTCGTTGATATATTATCAAAATATTTGGACTCATTTTAT
Organism: Hemerocallis citrina; assembly: GCA_017893485.1. Lineage (NCBI taxonomy): Eukaryota > Viridiplantae > Streptophyta > Magnoliopsida > Asparagales > Asphodelaceae > Hemerocallis > Hemerocallis citrina. The sequence goes on from CM030364.1 coordinate 41,934,313, forward strand.
CTCCTAGTCACTTGAGCACATGAAACTAGGAAACCCTAGACTTGTATATGTGTTGTATCATGTATGTGGTGATCTTGCATTCCTTGAGTCGAGAAATAGATGTTGCTTGCTGATTTGATAACCACTACATCAGTATTTGTATCACACAATAATCTAGACTCATAATAACCAATTATCATGCAACTTATATATGAAAGACATTCACACTTGTTGCAGTCCTAAATTTACTTGCTATTTTGACCCCTATAAAACCTAAATCTGGACTTGAGCCCTGAATATGAAATATAGCCCTAAATGTCTAGTTGTCAATAGCATCCAGGATTTTTGAATTCTGAGTTACGGTCTAGGAGATATTGCAGTTTTACTGCTGCTGTGTCGGTAGTCGCAGATTCACAAAAACTGCTGCACCTCTTTGGTTTACAAATTATTTTAACTATGCTACCAGTAAGTAAATGACTTGAAATCTTGCATGCTATTACTGGACACCCTAGAGAACATTCTCCAATTTTCTCAGAATTAATTAGTAATGTTCCAATCCTGTTTCAAATGTATAAACTCAGATTCACAAATTCTGGCTGAACACAAAAGCTGTATAGTTTGCTGTTTTGACACATGTTACCACAATTTTTATGTACCTTAATTATATGCGTTGGAACCGGGCAGGAGTCTAGTTTCTAGAGCTTCTGATGGATCGATATTTGCTATCTCATAGCAACAGAAATCGCAGTTTTGGTACAGCAACGTCGTGCTGTCCAGATTTGAGATTTTCGTTGTTCTTGATATTTTGATTCGTGTTGACCTTCGAATATGCTATATAAATATCTCAAACTTGTTCCATGTTTATGATTATAATTTCTTGACTTTTTCGCACACTTTCATGCTTTCTTGATAAAAATTAATAAAAGTAACAAGCCAGGGTTTAAGGAAAAGACCATAGTAGTGGACAATATAAGTAAGTGTACTCGGAAGGGGGGCCGTGTTTCCCAATACTTGGTTCATGAACTTCTTGTATCTTGATTGATTCATGGAGCCATTACTTGGCTCATGAACTTGTTGGATTCTTGAACCAATGGTGCGGTTCTTGAACTTGTTAGTGAATTCGTAAACTTGTTTCGTGAACTTGTTATTTATTTTCCGATTCATGAACCATGCCTGCTTGATACTTGATACCTGAGTACGCCATCCTATAAAATTCATTACTAGGCCTAAATAAAATTGCATTGACTGTAGCAACCATGTAGTAAAAATATGGATGCATGAAGTGCTACCTAGACAGTAATAACCATAAGACTTGAAACATGAAACTTGAACTTGATACATGCTCACTTGATACTTGATGACGTGATAAATGAGACTTGATACTTGAATATAATACTTGACACTTGAAATGTGATACTTGTACATGATAACTTGACACTAGACTTGAGACTTGTTACTAGACACTTGTACTTGATACTTGTCACTTGATGTTGGATACCCTTATAAGTTTACTTGCCACTTACTTCACTACTAGTATTTGTTACCCAATTTTGTCACTTGAGTTGTCTTTCTTGCTAGCTAGTTTCTTGAATCCCCACTACTTATTGTATCCCTATTATATTCTTGATTCCAAATTTTGTTCCATATTTTTTGTACTTGTTTTGACTATTTGTGGCCCTAACTTGTACTAAGGACATTTATCTTGTTTTCTCTATTTTCTCCTTTTATTTATATTAAATAGACTTTGGAGACGTGTTGCCTGCTGGAATTGGTGAGCAGAGATTTTAGGCTTCAAATGGAAAAAAGACATGCTTAAATTATTTATTTCCTTTGAATTATTTATTCCTTGCTACTTAAAACTTGTAACGGGCTTATGTTCCTGAGTTTTATCTTGGATCCAGACTTGAAAACTATTTGGATATTATTATTTGTTTTAATTATTTTTTGTTGCTTAATAAATTATTCATGCATACTTGGTAGTATATATATCTTGTTATATTCTTGTTGTGATGCTGAGTCGATCCTACAGCTTATGGATGATGTTAAAATCATTCGCTTGGCTTTGTTACGTACTTGTATTCCGTGTTTTTGGGAAGCGGGGCGTGACAAGGTTTTTAGTGGTATCAGAGCCAGGTTTGGCTATTGTGTTAGTTAACTAATGCATTAGACAGGCTTGACTCAATCAGGATTAACTCAACATTTAACAGGCCATGTAATTGCATGAAAAAATAATTATCAACTTGATCTGGATACTGATTGTTTTAGGTTTGTACAGGCCATGGCTCGTAAGAATGTTTCATCCTCCCAATCTGGGGGTGATCAGTCAGAGGAGCCCGCTATTGTGCAAATGTTGCAGATGCAGCGCGAACAAAATGAGCGACTTATGCAGCAAATGATGCAAATACAGCGAGAACATGCAAAACTGATGAGGGCAACCTTGGGAGCTGCCAATAGAGAGCCCCTTGTACCTGCGCCTGGGGTGTTGCCAACCAGACCTGGTAATATAGCGGACTTCATGAGGCTACATCCCGACAAATTCACAGGTACAGAAGGTCCGCTGGAAGTCAAGCAGTGGCTCATCAGGACGGAACAGCTATTGATCGCGGTGCGAATAGCTGATGTGGATCGCGTGGATGTCCTGAGCATCCAATTGGTTGACCTCGCCCACATCTGGTGGCGAGCTGAGATGGAAAGGCTAGAGCGCCCCATCGCCTGGGCCATCTTCAAGGAGAGCTTCCTCACGAAGTTCTTTCCTGACGTCACTAGGAACGAAATGGAGCGGCAATTTGTCGTGCTCACTTAGGGGAATCAGACCGTAGACGAGTATGCTGCGGAGTTCACCCGACTGAGCCGCTTTGCCACATCCATGGTGGCTAATGATGAGGATAAGGGCCGTCGTTTCTTACTGGACTTGGACATTGAGATCCAAGACCGCCTAGCTGTTTTGAGACTTCGATCCTACGCTGACATCCTAGAGGCTGCTAGGAGCCAGGAACAGACCAGTAGGCGGAAGCGTGTCATTCAGCGGTCCGCTCCGCACCCTATCGCTTCTAGAGCCACTGGAGGGCCAATCAAGAGGCTGATTCCAGCCCATCCTGCTAGGGCTGCTCCCTACCCTACTGCTGCTCCACAGAGGGGAGGCTACTGTGACTTCTGTTAGATTCCAGGTCATGTGCGCAGGGATTGCAGGCGGGCCAACCGTCGATGTTTCGAGTGTGGTGCTGGTGATCACACTGTTCTGGACTGTCCGTAGAGGAGGGTTGTGCCGCCCGCTGGTGCGCCAACGCAGGGTCAGGTCAGACCGCCACTTCCTCCTCAGCATCAGATCATTGGTCAGAGGACCGCTGCCCCGGGGAGAGGTCAGGTCTTCAACCTGACTGCAGAGAAAGCCGAAACCGCAGAGGAGGTCGTTGCAGGTATATTTGTATTTTATTATTTTATTATTTGTTCCTTGCTTTATTTATTTATCTTGCATTAGACATTGTGTAGTTCTTTCCGCATCAGTATTTCTTATTCCTTATTATCCTGCATTATTCATCTCTTCCCATGTTCTAACTTCATCATAGGTATCATTCTAGTCCATTCTTATCCTGCCCATGTCCTATTTGATTCTGGGGCGACCCATTCTTTTGTCTTCTCCAGCTTTGTGGATCAATATCAGTTGGAGTGCAGTGCTATGCCGGCAGCTTGGAACATCACCACAGGTGGCGGTGTTGTCATTTGCTCCAGGAAGTGCAAGCAGTGCCCTATGGTTATTAAGGATACAGATTTCAAGGTAGATCTGATTGTGATTGGGAATTCAGGATTTGATGTGATTCTCAGCATGGATTGGTTGGGGAGGTCTCATGCTGTTATTGACTGCCGAGCGAAGAAGGTTGTGTTCAGGATTCTGGAGCATGCAGAGTTTGAGTTCCATACTGGGGAGACACCCCTTGGGCGTGATAAGAAGGTGGTAGATGAGAAAGGTTGTGCAATGGAGTTGCACACAGGCTGTGAGTCTACACCTCTTGTAGTGCGGGAATTCTTGGATGTGTTCCCAGAGGAATTTCCTGGGTTACCTCCAGATCGAGAGGTGGAGTTCGGCATTGAGGTTCAGTCAGGTACAGTGCCGATATCGAAAAGCCTGTACAGGATGGCACCGATTGAGCTAGCAGAGCTGAAGGTGCAGATTCAAGGTTTGTTGGATTTGGGTTTCATCAGGCCCACTGCATCACCGTGGGGAGCTCCTGTGCTATTCGTCAATAAGAAGGACGGAAGCCGCAGGTTATGCATGGATTACTGAGAGCTGAACAGTGTCATTGTGAAGAATCGGTATCCACTACCCAGGATCGATGACCTGTTTGATCAGTTGGGCGGTGCCGCAGTCTTTTCGAAGTTAGACCTTCGCTCGGGGTACCATCAGGTGAAGGTGAAGGCAGCAGATGTACCGAAGACTGGGTTCAGGACCGGGTATGGGCATTACGAGTTCTTAGTGATGCCCTTCGGTGTCACGAATGCCCCAGCAGTGTTTATGAGCCTGATGAACAGAGTTTTCTCCCAGTTCCTAGACAGATTTGTGGTGGTCTTTATAGATGACATCTTGGTGTATTCACGGAACCGGAAAGCGCATGCGAAACAACTGAGATTAGTCTTGCAGACTCTGAGGGAGAATAAGCTCTTTGGAAAACTCAGCAAGTGCGAGTTTTGGCTTGACCGAGTCACATTCTTGGGACATATTATCTCGGGAGAGGGAATCTCTGTAGATCCGTCCAAGATTGCTGCAGTGAAGGATTGGCCAGTGCCAAAGTCAGTTTCAGAAGTGAGGAGTTTTCTCGGGCTAGCAGGGTATTATCAGAAGTTTGTCTAAGACTTCTCGAAGATTGCTAGGCCATTGACTAGACTGACAGGGAAGGATCAGAAGTTTGTTTTGAATGAGGCCTACAGTGAAGCTTTCGCAGAGTTGAAGAGCAAGTTGACGTTAGCACCAATGTTGACTATACCAGATGGTTCAAGTGGTTTTGTGATTCACTGTGACGCTTCAGGCAGAGGTCTAGGTGCAGTATTGATGCAGAAGGGTCAGGTTGTTGCTTATGCATCCAAGAAGTTGAGGCCGCATGAGAGAAACTACCCTACTCATGACTTGGAATTGGCAGTGGTGATCTTCGCTCTGAAGTTGTGGAGACACTACTTACATGGAGACCGAGTGGAAATATTTACCGACCAAAAAAGTCTCAAGTATGTCTTCACTCAGAAAGAGCTGAACATGAGACAAAGGCACTGGTTAGAGTTGATGGCCGACTACGACATCAGTTTACAATATCACCCTGGTAAGGTGAACTTGGTGCCAGATGCGTTGAGCAGGAGGCCAGTCATCATGTTCTTGACTTAGCAGAAGGAGCTTATTAAGCAGATGAGAAGGTTAGATTTGAATGTGATTTTGCTGGGCACCAATCAGAGTTGTATGATGCTTCAGTTGCAGTCGTCTCTGGTAGAGCAGATTAAGGAAGCATAGGCAGGTGATGAGCAGTTGCAGAAGTTCAGAGCAGAAGTTGAGGCAGGTTCGAGGACCGATATGGTCATTCACTCAGATGGATCACTTCTCTTTGGGGCTAGGTTGTGTCCCCCAAAGGGAGAAGTCAGGCAGAAAATGCTCGAGGAAGCCCACCAATCGGCATACTCTTTTCATCCCGGTGGTACCAAGATGTATCGGGATCTGAAGCTCCACTTCTGGTGGCATGGCATGAAGAGAGCAGTAGCCAGATTTGTGTCTCAGTGCTTGATCTGCCAGCAGGTGAAGGCAGAATATCAGAGGACCGCCGAACTTCTTCAGCCTCTTCCCATTCCGGAGTGAAAGTGGGAGCATATTACCATGGACTTTGTGACCGCCTTGCCAAGGAGTCCTAAGGGTCATAACACCATTTGGATGATTGTCGACAGAGTGACGAAGAGTGCTCACTTCATCCCATTCAGAGTTGGTCAGTCTATTGAGAGTCTCGCAGAGAGGTACATACAGGAGATTGTCAGGCTCCATGGAGTTCCGGTCAGCATTGTATCCGATAGGGATACCAGGTTCAGATCTCAATTTTGGGAGAGCCTTCAGAGCAGTCTTGGGAGCAAGTTGAAATACAGTACAGCTTTCCATCCTCAGACAGACGAGCAGTCAAAAAGGACCATTCAGACATTAGAGGACATGTTGAGGTCCTGTGTACTTCAGTTTGGAGGGTCTTGGGAGGATCACCTGCACTTGGTTGAGTTCTCGTACAACAACTATCAAGCCAGTCTTAAAGCTGCATCGTACGAGGCATTGTATGATCGGAAGTGTAGGTCACCGGTGTGCTGGGACGGCATTGGTGAGAGGAAATTGTTGGAGCCAGAATTGATCACTAAGACAGTCGATGTAGTGGCTCAGATAAGGAAGCACCTTCTAGCAGCACGGGACAGGCAGAGGAAATGGGCAGATGTCCACAGAAGACCCTTGGAGTTTGAGGTTGGAAACCATGTGTTCCTTAAGGTATCGCCGTGGAGAGGCGTTATCCAATTTGGAGGTGGAGACAAGCAAAGCCCTAGGTTCATCAGGCCTTTTGATATTGTGGAGCGAGTAGGCAAGGTGGCCTATCGACTCGCATTGCCGCCGGCTCTATCTGGGGTGCATGACGTCTTTCATGTCTCCCAGCTCAGGAGATACATCAGAGATGAGAGTCATGTGATCGACTACTCGGAGTTGTTAGTACAACCGGATCTGTCGTGTGAGATTCCACCGGTCACTATCTTGGACAGGCGTGAGAAGGTGTTGAAGAACAAGGTCATCAAGCTGGTACGAGTTGCTTGGAATCCTCACTCGCCGGGTGAGTCGACTGGAAAATTGGAGGAGGAGATTGAGAAGAAGTTTCCCCATCTGTTTCAGTAGTTTTTGTTTGTTGTTGTTCTTCTTTTCCTTTGGGGTTTGTCATATGTACCACTCGTCTGAATTTTGAGGATGAAATTCTGTTTGTTAGGTGGGTAGGATTTGTAACTCCTATTTTCCGTATCTGTATTTTTTCTGTTGTATTTTAATCCATTGCACTCTTTATATCTAATTGAGATCCTATATTTTTGTTCTAGTTCGAATAAAATCATTTTATTTGTTCGACTCAATTTTGGTGCCAATATTCAATTCAATTGTATTGTTCGTTCTGCTCTTTTGTGTCGTTCTTCATGTAGAAATGGACCATTCATTCCATCTATTTCATTTTCCCCAATTTTATTGAATTTTGACTAAGTCTCTTGTTGGATCCCCCTCAAACCTGCTACCCAAATACCTAATAACCCAAACCCCCCCTATATAACCTTAACCCTACTTAACCCTAACCCTTAACCCCCCTAATACTGTTAAAACCCAAACTACAGCTGCCTACCATCTTTCTTCCCTTCCGTCTTCTTCCTCCGCTCAAATCGGAAACCCAATCCCTATCGCCTTCGCCTTCGATCTCTACCCACCACCGCCTCGTCATCGCCCTCCGACCACCTTCTAGCCACTCCCGTCGTCAACCCCATTGCCAACCACCACCGTCTTCCTCGCCATTACTCCCACTCCCAAACCTATCTCGCCACCGAAACCCACTCCGCCATTACCTATCGTCGTCGTCTCCATCCCCTGCACCCATCCTCGTCACCTCCTCACCCACGACCTCCGCCAGCCACCGCCAACACCCCCAACTCATTCCCTTGCTCTCCTCCCCTGTTTCGAACCCAAGAACAGAGCACCGCACCGCCGTCACCAAGCTCCACCGCGTCACCGCCGTTGCCTCCCTGCGTCATCGTCCCTCTCGACGTCGCCGCTGCTTGCACCGTCAACCAGCCGCTGTCGACGCCGCTGTCCCCTCTCGCTCTCTCTATTATGGTGAAGGAGGGAAGAAGAAGGAGGGAGATCTGATTTGATCTGGACCGTTGGATTCATCAGATTCGTGCCACTTCAGATCTAACCTGATCTGATCTCCACCATCAGACCCGATCGCAGCCGTTGATCGCCTTGCTCTTGATCTTTTCATCAAGATCCATACCGATCGTGATCTCCGTCGGATTCGTCGACTACTCTCCTAAAGGCAAGTATTCTCCTTGTACAATTTATTGTTCTAGTACAAGCATTAAATTGAAAATACCGTAAATAGGTTGTAGTTATGACTTCTTCTTGTCTTATCGTTTGTTGATCTTTAATTATTCATCGTCGGTTCCATAATCTTAAGAGTCACAACCCCTTCGTTGATATATTATACAAACTATTTGGACTCATTTTATCTCCTAGTCACTTGAGCACATGAAACTAAGAAACCCTCGACTTGTAGATATGTGTTGTATCATGTATGTGGTGATCTTGCATTCCTTTAGTTGAGAAATAGATGTTGCTTGCTGATTTGATAACCACTACGTATTCGTATCACACATTAATCTAGACTCATAATAACCAATTATCATGCAACTTATATATGGAAAGGCATTCACACTTGTTGCTGTCCTGAACTTTACTTACTGTTTCGACCCCTATAAAACTTAAATCTGGACTTGAGCCCTGAATATGAAATGTAGCCCTAAATGTCTAGTTGTCAATAGCATCCAGAATTTTTGAATTCCGAATTACGGTCTAGGAGATATCGTAGTTTTACTGCTGCTGTGTCGGTAGTCGCAGATTCACAAAAACGGCTGCACCTCTTTAGTTTACAAATTATTTTAACTATGCTAACAGTAAGTAAATGACTTAAAATTTTGTATGCTATTACTGGACACCCTAAAGAATATTCTCTAATTTTCTCAGAATTAATTAGCAATGTTTCAATCCTGTTTCACAAGTATAAACTCAGATTCACAAATTCTGGCTGAACACAAAAGCTGTATAGTTTGCTGTTTTGACACATGTTACCACAATTTTTATGTACCTTAATTATATGCGTTGGAACCAGGAGGGAGTCTAGTTTATAGATCTTCTGACGGATCCACATTTGCTATCTCGTAGCAACGGGAATCGCAGTTTTGGTACAGTAACGTCGTGCTTTCCAGATTTGAGATTTTCGTTGTTCTTGATATTTTGATTCGTGTTCTCTCGAATATGCTATATAAATATCTCAAATTTGTTCCAAGTTCATGATTATGATTTCTTGACTTGTTTCGCACACTTTCATGCTTGCTTGATAAAAATTAATAAAAGTAACAAGCCGGGGTTTAAGAGAAAGGCCATAGTGGACAATATAGGTAAGTGTACTAGGAAGAGAGCCGTGTTTCCCAATACTTGTTTCATGAACTTCTTGTATCTTGATTGATTCATGGAGCCATTACTTGGCTCATGAACTTGTTGGATTCTTGAACCCATGGTGCGGTTCTTGAACTTATTAGTGGATTCGCGAACTTGTTTCGTGAACTTGTTATTTATTTTCCGATTCATGAACCATGCTTGCTTGATACTTGATACCTGAGTACGCCGCCCTATAAAATTCATTATTAGGCCTAAATAAAATTGCATTGACTGTAGCAACCATGTAGTAAAAGTATGGAAGCATGAAGTGCTACCTAGATAGTAATGACCACAAGACTTGAAACATGAAACTTGAACTTGATACATGCTTACTTAATACTTGATGACGTGATACATGAGACTTGATACTTGAATATAATACTTGAAACTTGAAATGTGATACTTGTACTTGACAACTTGACACTAGACTTGAGACTTGTTACTAGACACTTGTACTTGATACTTGTCTCTTGATGTTGGATACCCTTATATGTTCACTTGCCACTTACTCCACTACTAGTATTTGTTACCCAATCTTGTCACTTAAGTTGTCCTTCTTGCTAGCTAGTTTCTTGAATCTCCACTACTTGTTGTATCCCTATTATATTCTTGATTCCAAATTTTGTTCCATATTTTTTGTACTTGTTTTTACTATTTGTGGTCCTAACTTGCACTAAGGGCATTTCTCTTGTTTTCTCTATTTTCTCCTTTTATTTATATTAAACAGACTTTGGAGACGTGTTGCATGCTGGAATTGGTGAGCAGAGATTTTAGGCTTCAAATTGTAAAAAGACATGCTTAAATTATTCATTTCCTTTGAGTTATTTATTCCTTGCTACTTAAAACTTGTAACGGGCTTATGTTCCCGAGTTTTATCTGGGATCCAGACTTGAAAACTATTTGGATATTATTATTTGTTTCAATTGTTTTCTGTTTCTTAATAAATTATTCATGCATGCTTGGTAGTATATATATCTTGTTATATTCTTGTTGTGATGCTGAGTCGATCCTACAGCTTATGGATGATGTTAAAATCATTCGCTGGGCTTCGTCATGTACTCGTATTCCGTGTTTTTGGGAAGCGGGACGTGACACATCCTGTGTACATTTTTTTCTCGACAACACTTTGTAAACTTCAACTCTAAAAGAACCCACTGCAAATTTACCTTCTAATTATCCATGGCTAATTTACATGTACCTTCTTCCTCAAGTTCATCTTCTGATTCATCAGAGGAGGGCAACAATATTGTTGCTAGGATTATTCACAACCATCTAGTAAGGATTGGTAAGGCAATCCAAGCTAGTGTACAAATCAATCGTCGTCGTTACATTCGTCGGGAAAGAGAAGAAGGTCATAGACGGATGTGGAAAGACTAATTTGCCAAAAATTCAGTTTACCCAGATTCAATTTTTTGTCGTCGATTCCGTATATGCCGACAACTCTTCAGCCGGGTATTAGATGCTGTTGTGGGTTACAATCAGTATTTTCTCCAATCCCAGGACGCTTGTAAGCAACTTGGCTTAACTCCTCATCAAAAAATTCCGACGGCACTACGATGTTTGGCGTACGGAGGTGCGGCTGATGTGGTTGACGAATATATACGCATAGGCGAAACAACGGTATTGAAATCTCTGCATCATTTTTGTTTCGCAATTGTAACTTTATTTAGTACTCAATATATGAGAAAACCAACACAAGCCGATGTTGAAAGACTACTCGAAGAGAACAGTGCTCGGGGCTTTCCTGGGATGTTGGGTAGTATATTGCATGCATTGGAAGTGGAAAAGTTGTCCAGCGGCATGTTAGGGCCAGTACACAGGACATGTTCGGGAACCGACTATTATTCTCGAAGCAGTTGCTTCTTATGATCTTTGGTTCTGGCATTCATTCTTCGAAATGCCAGGATGCAAATGATCTAAAAGTGTTAAACCGGTCAACTTTATTTAATCAGATTCTTGATGGTTGTGCACATCCAGCTAATTGTGTCATCAACAACCACAATTACAATATGGGTTATTATTTAGCAGATGGTATATACCCACCTTTTGCAACCATCGTCAAAACTTACACTGCACCAGATATATAAAAGAAAAGGAAATTCGCAGAAATGTAAGAGGGTGCAAGAAAAGATGTGGAACGTGCTTTTGGAGTTTTACAATCACGATTTGCAATAGTCAAGGGTCCAGAACGTATGTGGGATGCAGATAGTCTGTCATATATTATGAAAACATGTATCATCTTACACAACATGATTGTTGAGGATGAACGTGACGAAGGAATTCGTGATTATGATTATGATCAAATTCCTGACTCGATTGGGATCGAACCATGCACAGGTGGACCAATTGATGAAGAAGGTCGAATCGTTCGCAATGTCATTCTACATGATCGGCAAAAACATCATGCACTTCGTCAAGTTCTTGTGGAGCGTATTTGGAATCAATATGGAGATGAGTAACTACACTTACCATGTATTTTTACTATGTATTCCCATTTTCTTGAAACTTTTACTTTGATTAATTATAAACGTAGTTAATGTACTACTTTGAACTATGATTTAATATTTGAAGCGTATTGTAAGCCGATAATTATGAGTATTAACTATCGTTACCATATTATTAGCACATGATACAATCACAATTATAATTTAAAATAATAACGTAGGGACCATGTAATTAAAATTCAATTTAATTACACAGGATACTATGGAGCTATATTCTGAAAACAGGATTCTTCTTCATTTGAAATTAATAGCGTCAGATATATTCTTCATTTCAAATTGCATGCTTACATTATATTAAGATAAAATACAAAATTTTTGCCTAATGTTCTTTAGCCATCGTTGTAACCTCGTTTTTGCAGAATTTCGTTTTGCCTACACATAAAATAATATCGTTGATTCATTGGTAACGTGTTCAGATCAATACCCATAATGCGATCTTCCTCAACCCGTTCTTTAATATCGCATTCTCGGGTTTTTATCGCATTCCTCCTATCTTGCGATTCTTTGTATACAGATGTAAAAATGGCTGTTTCTTCAGCCATATCTTTGTATTCTGATGTTTCGGCCACTGTTTTTCCTTTCCTCTTAGTATCTTTGCGACCTGGTGGCGGGTAAGGGGTGTAGGTGAATCTGTATCAACGGGTATATCTGAGCCCCATTTAATTATTGTGGGAGAGTTTTGGCTACCACTCTCTTCACCGGATTGGGTATTTTGTATTCGATCAAACACTTGTGTAATACGCAAAGAAAACTTCGGCTGATCTTTAAGAATCTCATAACATTCATCAAATTTGAAAGCTCTCCCCGAAGTTGCCATATATTCTACTCTGGCTATGCGAATCTGAAACAACATTGAAATTCCAAATGTTATTATGTACATAAATAATATAAACAATGACTTTAAATCACACTTTTTTCTACATACCTTATCTATCTCAGTTGTTCCGTTACCGGCCCTAGTAGTTGCATTGCTCAATTTTGATATGAATAGGATTACTTCTTTCGAAATCAGTTGAAATCGACTACCCAGTGAGCTAACTGTTCTGTCGGTTGGAGTTCCTAATAATACCTTAAAACAATAATTTTACTATTTGGCAATCTATATAATTAACAACTACTAATAACTTATGTTTTGTGCATGTGTCATGATCGCCTCCGCCTCCATCCCCCACAAACTCCTTTACCTCCCTATCATTTTAACTCGACCTCCAGCCGTAAAGGTACTTTGGTCATATTTGATGAAAAATAATACATACATATATTTGGTGATTGATATGGTACAGATGGCGTGGTCCTTCCTAGGCCACCGGATCCCCTCAAAAACTGCACTTCTATGATCATCAGGTCAACCCAGAGCCATATGGGCTTCTGCCACATCAGACCCACAAGCAAACGGGTCCGACCCAGCCCAGCAGGGTCTCAGACCTGTTTCCCCTGCCTATAAATACCAGACCCCCTCCTCACTGTAAAGGTAATCAAATTTTCTCCTCCTGGACCCTAGCTACTGCTGCTTTTCCAGTGACTGACTAAATCGTCGAAGGGCCTGTCGCCGGAACTTCTCCCGGTATTTCTAGGCAGTGTGCATGTGCCCAGGACCGAGCCAAGCCCACAGATCCGAGCCAAGCACCCGGTCCCTACCTCACTCCTGCTACTCCCGAGCCGGTCCCTCGGTCGAAGGTCGGACCAAGGCCAGTACCGCAATTTCCACTATACAAACTACAAGAACTCACACCTATTGCAACCACACCCCCAAAACAAACCACATCAGGTTGGCACCATCTGTGGAAACACTCGGTCCTGACTTCAGTTCGATCCCAGCCAGGGATGTCATCCCGGAATTTGAGCTCTTACATGGCACCCAAGGCCAAAAGAGCTATCACCTCTGGACGTCGTCCATATGCTCCTCCCCAGAACAGCCACGTCGACGCTCAGGGATCCAACCATCCGAGGGTCGATGGCGAACCTAGAGTCGGACTGGGCGCTTCTCGCTCGGTCGGGACCGACTTACGTCACGTCATCGAGAACCGGAAAGCCAGCCAAACAAGGGGAGGGGCTGCTTCCAACTCGGTCCCGAACCATCCCAGGCAGCCATCCCGAGAGCAGGAGCCAGAGCTCAGTCGCACAGCCCAGAGGTGGCCACCCCAGCGCGACCCGGCCGGGCAAGCTCCAGTCACACGAGCCGAGTTCCAGAATTTTCGGAACGAGGTCCTAGAGGCCATCTTAGGGGCCCCCGGAACCGAGACACTCCACCACTGTCACTCGCGGTCGGGTGCCGAAGGCAGCGAGCCTCGTGGCTCGACCTGCCCACCAGAGCAGGAAGATGTCGTCCTCTGACACCTACAGGAAATGGAGAACCACCTCGCCCATTTCGGCGAGGGTGGTCCGATGACGGCTCAGGGTCATAGGCCGACCCGACCACCTTTCTCTACTCCTATCTTGGAAGCAGAGATTCCTCGAAATTTTCGGCCTCCCCAATTCGAGACCTATGACAACGAGGGTGATCCTGCTGATCACATGGAGGGGTTCATGACCATGATGATGATTCACAGCGCTTCGAATCCCCTCCTGTGTCGCGCCTTCCCTGCCACCCTTCGGGGCCCGGCCCGATAATGGTAATCTAGGCTCGTCCCCGGTTCGATCTTCTCGTTCGACCAGCTGGAGGCCAACTTTTTGGCCCACTTCGTGACTAGTAGGAAGGCCAAGAAGACGAGCGCATCATTGCTGGACCTCTGACAGAAGAAAGGAAAGTCACTCCATGAGTTCGTCCGAAGGTTCACCACCGAGGCAAGGTCTGTCTCCTCCCTAGACGCCGGGGTTGCCTCGGCGGCGTTCCGACACAATGTACGACGCGGCCAGCTGAAAGCTTCCTTGGCCAAGAAGCCTCCCCTAGACTTCCCCGACCTACTCAACCAGGTCAAGAAGTACATTCGGGTGGAGGAGGCCCTAAACCTAGAAGGAACCAAAGAGGTCACTGGGAAGGGGAAGCGCAAGGCCGATGAGGTCGAGCCCCCCAAGAAGGTTCCGAAAGACGGGACCGGCATGAAGAGGGTCCCTCCGATCCCTCGCTTCGAGAGGTATACGCCACTGACACAAAACATGCCGGACATCCTCCTAGACATCGAGGATAAGGACCTCGTCCGACTACCCCCTCGACCGACCAGCAACAAGAAACAAGATCAATGGTTCTACTGCCGCTTCCACCGGGACAACGGACAAGAAACCGACAACTGTCGGGCCCTCAAGGATGAAATCGAAGCCCTTATCCAACGGGGGTACCTCCGAGAATTCACCCGGTAAAGCCCAAGGGACCGAAGGGATACGAGGAACCGAGGCCTTCGCCTCCTCCTCGCACAGCCAAACGGTGTCCCGAGCAGGACCCAGAGCCCGAGACCGGAGGCCAGGCCATCCTACACTGCGTCCATGGGGGGCCTATGGGAGGGGAATCCAATACTTCCCGCAAGGCATTCGTCCGAGAGCTGAACGCTGTTCGAGACCTTCCTTCCCCCAGATCCAGCAACTTCCTGTCTCCTTCTCTGGAAAATACCTGGAGGGGGTCCGACTCCCGCACTGCAATGCACTCGTCATCAGCCTTGACATGGAAAACTTCGAAGTCCGCCGGATCCTCGTGGACAACGGGAGTTCGGTGAACATTCTCTTCTTGGAGGCATTCGAGAACCCCAAACTCCCTCGGGACAAGCTCAAACCAGCCGGGTACACCCTCCACGGGTTCTCCGGTGTCCCAGTACAGATAGAGGGGATCGTGATCTTAGATGTAACTGTCGGCACGATCCCCCTCAGACGGACCGAGTCGATGGACTTTATGGTAGTCAACGTCAAAGTGGCATACAATGCTATCATCGGCTGACCTGGGCTCTGCTCCTTCCAGGCTGTCCCCTCGGCCTACCACCTAAAGCTGAAGTTTCCTACCAAGCAGGGGGTCAGTGTCATTCGAGGGAACCAAGAGGTCGCACGATCGTTCTATATGATGGCGGTCAGAGGCGGGGTGTTTCCCCTCGACGTCGTCGAACTTCAACCTAAAAGAAGCCAACCAGAGCCTGAACCGGCGGACGAACAGGAAGAAGTCTCGTTCGAGGCAGAAGACAAGTCGAAGTGGTTCCGCATAAGCCGCTCCCTCGCCCCCAACCTGAAGTCGGACCTAACTGACTGTATTCGCCACAACATCGACCTCTTCGCTTGGAAACCATCCGACATGCACGGGATCTCCGAAGACCTGATCATGCACAGACTAAGTGTGATCCCGGGCTCGAAGCCGATCATCCAGAAGTGGTGTAAGTTCGCCCTGGAGAGGCAGCAAGCTGTCAAGGCGGAGGTGGACAAACTGTTGTCTGCCTAGTTTATTCAAGAGGCCAGCTACCCCGATTGGCTGGCGAACATCTTGATGGTGAAGAAGGCCAGCGGGAACTAGAGGATCTGCATAGATTTTACAGATCTGAAAAAGGCATGCCCCAATGATTCTTTTCCCCTCC
The DNA here is from genome assembly GCA_017893485.1 of Hemerocallis citrina. Lineage (NCBI taxonomy): Eukaryota > Viridiplantae > Streptophyta > Magnoliopsida > Asparagales > Asphodelaceae > Hemerocallis > Hemerocallis citrina. Next base: position 41,950,524 of record CM030364.1, read on the forward strand.
CAGCATCGATGCTCTGATCGACGCAACGTCGGGTCACGAGCTCCTAACTTTCATGGACGCCTTCTCGGGCTACAATCAAATCCGGATGTTCACCCCGGATATTGCCAAGACATCCTTCGCCACCAAACAGGGTCTCTACTGCTGCCGGGTTATGCCCTTCGAGCTGAAGAATGTTGGAGCTACCTATCAGAGGCACGTCAATTGAGTCTTCAAAGATCATATCAGTCGTAACATGGAGGTATACATCGACGACATGCTCGTCAAAAGCCAACAGGGGCAGGACCTCTTCTCTAACCTCGAAGAAGTCTTTGGCATCCTTCGGACCCACAACATGAGGCTCAATCCCGCCAAATGTGCATTCGGCATCTCCTCGGGCAAATTTCTTAGGTTCATCGTCAGCCAGCACGACATCGAGGCAAACTCCGAGAAGATCCAGGCCATAAAAGACATGGCCCCTCCTAGGAACATCAAGGAGGTGTAGCGACTCACGGGGAGACTGGCGGTCATCGGTCGCTTCCTCTCCAAGTCTAGAGAGAAGTCCCTCCCCTTCTTCAAGGCTCTACGTGGAACCGGAGGCTTCGAATGGGGCACCCAGTAGCAGGAAGCGTTCGACCAATTGAAGGAATACATCGCCAATCCCCCACTTCTGAGCAAACCTGAGCCGGGCAAACCCCTCTGGCTTTACCTTTCAGCCTTGGAAAGCGCACTGAGTGTCGTTCTCGTCCGAGAAGAAGACGGAGTCCAGAAGCCATTATACTATGTGAGCAAAGTCTTGCTCTCGGTCGAGACTCGATATGCGAAGATGGAGAAAGTAGCGTATGCCCTGGTCATGGCCGCCCGAAAGCTCCGCCCTTATTTTCATGCGCACTCAATCCAGGTCCTCATGGACCAGCCCCTCAAGGCCGTGCTCCACAAGCCAGAGAGCTCCGGCTGATTGGTCAAGTGGTCGATCGAGCTAAGTCAATACGACATCAGCTACCAGCCAAGAACAGTCATTAAGGGGCAGGCCCTTGCCGAATTCATCACGGAGTGCACCATCTCTGAGCAACCCAACAGTCAGGAGGCCGATCCGATGTGGGAAGTTTATATTGATGGATCCTCTTGCGAAGTGGGAAGTAGTGCAGGCATTATCTTGTGAGGTCCCGACAACTTCCTTCTCCAATATTCTCTCCGCCTCAACTTTCCGGCCTCTAACAATGAGGCGGAGTATGAGACTATGATCGCGGGACTTACCCTAGCGCACGAGGCGGGCGCAAGGTAGATTAGGGCCTATAGCGACTCTCAGCTCATTGTCAATTAGATTACCAGGAAGTACGAGGCTCGTGATGATCGGATGGTCTGGTACTTGGTAGTGGTCCAGAGGCTCTTAACATCCTTTGACTGTTCTGCAGTACTACGGATCCCAAGAGAGTAGAACGCCTAGGCTAATGCCCTGTCAAAGCTTGCCTCCTCATCCTTTGAAGGCCTCAACCGCACGATGCTGATTGAAGTCCTCCTAAGCCGAGTATCGACCTCCCCGAAACCCTCTATATAAACAACGAAGCTCGGTCGGACAATTGGACCACTCCCATCCAAAGGTTCCTGGTAAAGGGTGAGCTCCCCCAAGATCAAGCCGAAGCAAGAAGAACCAGGGTCCGCTCGGAAAGGTTCGTCGTGATCAACGAGACACTCTTCAAACGCTCGTACACAACAACGGACGGAAGACCCTAACTCCGCTGCCTATCCCCTGACGAGGCTAAGTACGCTCTCAAGGAGCTCCACGAAGGAATTGATGGGTGCCACATGGGGAGCCGTTCGCTCGCTAGAAAGGCCCTGAACCACGGGTATTACTGGCCCACAATGTTACAAGACACCTTGGCCCTAGTCAAAAAGTGATGTCCTTGTCAAAGATTCTCCTCCGTAAGAAGGGTTCCACAAGCAAACCTCCATTCTTTAGCCAGTCCGACCCCATTCGCCATGTGGGGGATGGGCCTGATCAGCCCTTTTCCGAAAGCAACGGGCCAAAGGAAGTTCCTGGTGGTAGCCATCGACTACTTCACCAAGTGGATCGAAGCCGAGCCTCTGGCAACGATCACAGAACAACAAACTCAGCAATTCTTCTGGAAATGCATCATCTGCCGGTTCGTAATTCCGCACATACTCATCACGGACAATGGGACCCAGTTTATGGGCAAGAATTTTCGAAAGTTCTGCAAAGATCTCAGCATCCAGCAGCGCTTCTCATCGGCATGCCACCCGCAGTCGAACGGCCAAATCCTTGATGGCCTCAAGAAATGGCTTGATAATTCCTCCAAGGGACTATGGGTCGATGAGCTGCCAAGCGTGCTCTGGGCACATCAGAAGACAAAGAGGATCCCTACGGAAGAATCACCGTTCAATCTAACTTACGGTACGGAAGCGGTGATCCCCCTCGAGATCGGGCTTCCTTCGCCCCGGATTATGGCCTTCGATGATGAGAGCAACTCGGTGCAATTACGTGCCAACCTGGACCTCAGAGACGAGGTCAAGGAGAAATCCACCATCAGAAGGAGCATGTATCAGCAGAGGATTGAAAGGTTCTACAACAAGAAGGTCCGTCCCACCGACATCAAACTCGGGGACCTCCTGCTAAGAAAGTTGGCGGTATCCAACCCGGGCCAAAAGAGGAAGTTGCAGCCAATTGGGAAGGCCCATACAAGGTTTCCGAAGCTGTGCACCCCAGCACATACCGACTCACCAATCCCGGGGGCAGGGCTGTGAAGAGACCCTGGAACACAGAACACCTCATCAAATTCCTCGAGGGGGAGGAATAGCTCTTGTAACTTCCCTTTGTAAATAGTAAGATGTAATCGGCACCACGCGCCTCGTTTTGTTACGAGTGAATATGATGTAATTTTTCCCTCATTTTGCCTCATGCCAGCTTTCTTAACACAAGTATGGGGGCTCGACATCGACCTCGAGCAAGGGCTTTTTCAAGCCCTGCGTGTAACGCCCCGAATCCCAAATACACTGAATTCAAGATGTTCTACAGGATCTTTTCACTTTCTTCAGTACAACTTTACAAGAAATTTAAACTTTTCACTTTACATCAGAGTTTACATCATATATTACACTTTTCATTTGCACAGCGGAAGTAAAAATTTACATCATTTACATAAATGTACAACAACATGGTAAAATCTTTATGCATCCATTCCTCTTTAACATGTAATTTGTCATGCATACAAAACTGTGGGTACATCAGTTTATTCAACCGACGATAGTTATACATGGCCTTCCTCTCTATGCCAGAAACAGTATAACGATTCTCATTTCTTAACAGATCACAAACTTGTTCACATTCAAAATAAAAGAAAAGAGGGAAATCTTAATGATGTCGTGTTGTGATTGTGCACTTAATCCTTAATGCAATTATTTAATTTACATGACACTAATGCACACTTGTTCGGATTCTATGCATCCCATACTACATAGGTCCGAGGGCAAGCCTCTTAATCGTTCTTCATTTTTGTAGGGTTCAATCCCTCGCCATGACTTAATCTACTACTGTAATTACGGTAAGTATCCTAGATATTTTCCGACTTACGAACTCATGTCTAGGCACTCTAGAGGGAATCCCATCGCTGACATGACTCATCATGCAGACATCCTGTGGTAATTCAGCTCTCACCATAGACATGACACCACCCGTAGTCTTCAAACATCCCACGAGCGTCGCCACTGGGACGGTACTCTGGAGTAGTATCCTCACCCAGACTCATCATGGGAATTCCTGGGATACGCTCTCGCCGCTACCCAATAGCCCTCATACTCAATGTTTTTCTCTTAGTTTCATCACATCTCCACTATGTACTAGTCCTTATTTTAATAGAATCATGAATAAAAATCAAAGTTCTGGAGTTAGCCTCTCCACTAAACCGGACTTGTTCATTCATTTCAATACATGACCAACCTTGGTCTTTAAATTCTCATTTTTCATTTCATTTCCATTGTCGGGGAGACTTAGCTACTCCTTTGTTCAATTTCCAATTCACAACTTCCAATTTGAGTAATTCCAACTCATGAATTCATTTTCATTGCCTCAGCATATCATGTTCTTAACTTTCATATTCATGCAATTATCAATTCAAAACTATGATTCCTTTCATCTACATTCATGCAGCAATAAATGGAGTTTATCAACATCGATCATAAAGTTCACAACTTTTAACAACAATCAACGGAAATCTCTGACATATCAAAATACATTCTGTACAGTCGACTTGTACAGTCAATTCCAGTTCTTCATAATCACTCGGGAGAGTCGACTGCTGCACATGGCCAGTCGGCTGTTCCGCAGCTTTCTATGTTCAAAAATCATTCATGTGACAGTCGACTGTTATTCCATCAGTCGTCTGTCCTGGGGGTTTTTAACAGTACATTTCTATGTTCAGCTCAGTCGACTTGCTACTCGCATTAAGTCGACTGGACAGATTCATATTTCAAAATAAAGGATTATCTTTCTTACAGGTTCATGCATCATGGTGTCAAATCACAATATACATACTTTCATGTTTCATAGGCACGAAATTTCTTAATTGTTCAGTAATATCGCAGTATGGAATTTCAAGTAACTAACATTGTCTTTTCTTCAAGGAAGTGTTTAAACATGCATTTATACTTGTTCATAACTTTCTTGCATAGATGAAAATATAAATCTCAATCCGTTACACTAGAATAACACAATAGAAAGATACCTCATTTCATGAAACTACTGGATTATTCATAGTTTAAACAAAGCATCGGTCGACTGTTCATAACACCAGTCGACTGCACAGGCCATTCTTAGTTTCATTAATCATCACTAGTTCCTTTTCCACATGCTCATGGCTCCTCAGTCATGTATACCATGAAGAATATGAGTTTAGCCTTACTATTTCATTTTAATTATACACATATAGGTCATGAAACTTCTAACAAAACATAAAACAGATGTCTCGTACCAGTCGACTTATCCAAACGACAGTCGACTGTACCGACCCAATTCGTCATTGATTGCAGTGCTATTATTTCACTATTAGTCTTCCACAATTATCATCATAAACATACTCAAGCAATTCTAGTACGTTTGAATTTACTTCTCATAAGCATAATAACAATCATCACAAATATGGCATATTTTCTACTTTTGAAGTCCTGAGAAACACCCACCTTATTGACGAAGTAATCGAAGTCCAGAAAAACTCCTTAATGCAACGCACCTTCCTTGTTCCTTGCTCCTTGCTCCTTGCCGAAGATTTCCAGATGATGATGCCCGGTCTCCACACACACTCTCTCACAATAATAATCTCATAAAATAATCTTAGTGTAAAGAACAATGGATGAGAGGGGGGGGGTATTTATACACCAAAAGGAGTGAGATGGAAGGCTAGGATTCAGTAGATGGTTATAGGATCAAATGCTAGGATTGACTAGGGGGTTGTAAAAACTACCCACACCTTGCATAACCGCCCATGACTCCAACCCACTACTTACTCCAACCGGCCAAACAAGGGTGTGCTCTACACGTGTATGCAACATGCACGTGTGTGCACCAATCACCCTACTAGAACTTGTACACAAATGACAAGTCTAAAAAAAAAGATGCTACACATTCCATGTTGTAAAAAAAAATAATAAAAGGGATTAAATCCATGGGCTTAAATTAATTGGGCCAAAATAATTATTTTAAAAGAAAGATAAGTAAATTGACATTTGGGCTTTAGGAAAATGCTTTATAGAAAACAACATTCTTATTCATCATGTAATAGCCAAAATATTACACGTGCACACCATATATAAAAATAAATAATCTTTCATATATTCGAAAATTAGGGTATTACAACACTCCCTCCTTAGAATAGTTCCGTCCCCGGAACTACAGTCAAGAGCGAGAAAAACAAAGATACAACACAACACAAGAACAAAAGAATACAAAGATACAATCAAGCAAAAAGCTCAGGATAGTCCTTCAACATCCTCTCCTCAGATTCCCAAGTAGCCTCTTCCACCAAATGGTTTCTCCAGACCACCTTGACCATTAGTATCGTCTTATTCCTCAAGAATTTCTCCCTACGGTCAACAATCTCGACAGGAGACTCGATGTAGTTCAGATCCAACTGCAAACCTTCCGGCACTTCAGGCAAATGATGACTCGGATCTGGAATATAACCTCTCAGCATAGACACATGAAAGACATTGTGCACCTGAGACAACTCTTCCGGTAATTAAAGCTGGTAAGCAGCTTTCCCGATCCTTTTCAATATCTTATACGGGCCTATAAACCTCGGGGCTAACTTCCCGCCTTTGCCAAAATGAACCACACCTTTACTGGGTGATACTTTCAGAAAGACGAAGTCACCAACCTCAAACTCAAGGTCCCTTCTCCGGTTGTCTGCATAGCTTTTCTGCCTGCTCTAAGCTTCCACCAACCCTTTCCTGATCAGAACAATCTTCTCAGAAGTTTGCTGCACAAGCTCAGGATCAAACAACTGATGCTCCCCAACTTCATACCAACAAACAGGAGTCCTGCACTTCCTGCCATACAAAGCTTCGTACGGCGCCATCCCAATGCTAGCCTGAAAACTGTTGTTGTAGGCAAACTCTACCAAGGGTAAATGCCTTTCCCAACTACCTCCAAAGTCTAGTATACAACACCTAAGCATATCCTCAAGAATACGGTTGACTCTCTCGGTCTGCCCATCGGTTTGGGGATGAAAAGCAGTGCTGAAATCTGTCTTGGTACCCAAAGCTGTCTGAAGACTCCTCCAGAAATGCGAAGTAAACCGTGCATCTCGATCAGACACAATAGTTGAGGGAACACCATGAAGCCGGACGATCTCGCCAACATACAACTCAGCCAACTTGTCCATCGAAGCAGTGAGTTTCATCGCCAAAAAGTGAGCGGACTATAACCCAAATCGCATCATTGCCTTTAGGACTCTTAGGCAATCCCGTAATGAAATCCATACTGATGTTATCCCACTTCCATTCCGGAATAGGTAACGGCTGTAATAGACCTCCGGGTCTCTGATTTTCGGCTTTGACTTGCTGACAAACCTCACACTTCGTCACAAATTCAGCCACATCCCGCTTCAAACCTAACCACCAGAAATGCTGTTTGATGTCTTTGTACATCTTAGTACTCCCAGGATGTACAGACAAAAGAGTAGCATGCGCCTCCTGAAGAATAGTCTCTTTCAGGTCCGCCTGATTTGGAACACACAGTCTATCTCCGAACCACAGCACTCCATCCCTGATTTGAAATCCGGGCAACCTGCCAGCCCCAATCTGCTCCTTCATCTCCAAAATATCAGCATCAACTTCCTGACTTGCAATGATCCTTGCATTCAAAGTAGGCTGAAGCCTCAACTGAGCCAAAGATGCTCCCAATCCTTGCAAGACAACCTCAATACCTGCCCGATCCAGCTCCTCAATCAGATGCCTCTGAGTTGTAATCAAACTGGCTAAGCTGCTCTTGCGACTAAGTGCATCAGCAACAACATTAGCCTTCTCAGGATGATATTTAATCTCAGGTCGCATGTCCTCGAGCACTTCCAACCATCTCCGCTGCCTCAGATTCAGATCCCTCTGCTGATATATATACTTCAAGCTCTTATGGTCCGTGTACATGTTCAATTTCTCACCGTACACGTAGTGCTTCCATTGCTTCAGGGCAAAGATAATCGCAGCCAATTCCAAATCATGAGTCGGGTAATTCTTTTCATGTGGTCGTAGTTGCCTAGACCCATAAGCGATTACTCTACCTTCTTGCATTAAGACACAGCCAAGCCCACGATGTGAAGCATTGCTATAAACATCATACTCAACACCTGCTCTAGGCAAAGCCAAAATAGGTGCAGTAGTCAGCTTCTCTTTCAACTCCTGAAAGCTCCCCTCACATTGCTCGGTCCACTTGAAGTTCACATTCTTCTTGGTCAGACCAGTAAGCGGTACAGCTATCTGAGCATAACCTTGAATAAATCTCCTGTAGTATCCAGTCATCCCAAGAAAACTTCTGACTTCCTTCACTGTAGTAGGCCTAGCCCAATCTCTCACTGCCTCTATCTTCTGAGGGTCAGTTGTCACTCCCTCCTTAGAAAGGATGTGACCTAGGAATGCCACTTCAGATTTCCAGAAATCACACTTGGATAACTTGGCATACAACTTCTGCTCTTCCAACTTCTGCAAAACTGCTGCCAGATGCTCGGTGTGCTCCTTCTCTGATTTAGAGTACACGAGAATATCGTCGATAAATACCACGACGAAAGAATCAATGAACGGCCTCAGAACTCTGTTCATTAAATCCATGAAGATTGCGGGTGCATTCGTCACTCCAAATGGCATAACTAAGAATTTGTAATGCCCATGTCGAGTTCTAAATGCAGTTTTATGCACATCTTCGGCTTTCACTCGCACTTGGTGATATCCTGATCGAAGATCTATTTTGGAGAATACAGCTGCTCCTTGTAGACGATCGAACAAGTCATCAATTCGTGGAATAGGATACTTATTCTGAACAGTGACCTTATTCAGCTCCCGGTAATCGATACACATTCTCATCGATCCATCCTTCTTCTTTACCAAAAGCACTGGTGCTCCCCAAGGTGACGCACTAGGTTGAATAAAGCCTTTCTCCAACAGTTCCTCAATCTGCCGTTTCACCTCATCCTGTTCCACTGGAGCCATCCTATACGGTGCCTTAGAAATGGGTGCACTTCCCGGTTGAACAGTGATGCTGAACTCTACATCACGATGTGGAGGTAACCCAGGAAAATCTTCCAAGAACACAGTCGGATAGTCCCGAACCACAGGAATCCTTTGCACTTCCACAGGAGTCTCTTTCTTGCGGATAATTGCCACCAGCTTAGAACATTTCTGCTTCCCTTGGAAATTGACTTCAGGTCCACCTGGAGCCTTCACTGTCACAGTCTTGGTCTTGCACTCGATGCTTGTACTGTACACCGAAATCCAATCAATGCCAATGATAACATCGACTCCCAAGATAGTTAGCTCGATCAGATCAATGCCAAAGACTCGATCTCCAATCACAATCTCGCAATCAGCATAATACCGATCAGTGGTCAAAGTTTCCCCTGATGGAGTAGCTACTACTAAGATCTTGCCTGGAAAAACCTTCGGTTCAACTCCCAACACTTTAGCAAATCTAAGAGACACAAATGTATGAGAGGATCCAGTATCGAACAATACAACAGCTTTCATTCCATTTAGATAAAGTTCGCCTGTTACATAATACACACCATTACATAACAGTTTCACAATATGAACGGGAAGAAGAAATGACAAAAACCACTAAACATCAGCCCTCGTACCAGAGATGACCTGATCTGCCTCATCAGCATCAGCTTCCGTCAAGGCAAATACTCGCCCTGGTTGGTACGGCCTCTTCCTAGTCTGCTGCATTGGTGCATTGCTATTACCATTCCGTGGCTTGAGACATTGGGATTTGTAATGCCCCGTTTCACCACAGTTGTTGCAAGTGACTGCAGAAGGTCTCACCACATTGTTCCCGGGCCCCCCAGCAACACTGATAGCGTTCGCCCCTGTCGGTTTGAACCTTTGTGCAGATGGTTGCCCCTTGAAACTCCCAGAATTGGCGGGCCTCTTTCCAGACTGCCAGTTGTTCTTCCGGTTCTGAACAACATGGAACTGCTCCATATCTGCTTCCGTCGCTGCTGCCCTCTTGACCAACTTGTCAAATTGCCTGATACCAAGAGGTATCATCCGGGATCTCAAGCTTGGTTTCAGCCCATGCTCGAACTTAAGAGCCTTCTTAGCCTCATCCATCACCAGTTCTGGAGCATACCTAGAGAGCTGAGTAAACTTAGTCTCATACTCCCTCACTGACATGCTGCCTTGCTGAAGTGACAGAAACTCCATAGCCTTCTTCTCTTGAACATCGGAGGGAAAATAATGACTGCAGAATTCTTCTAGAAATTCCTCCCAGCCAAGCACTATACCTCCCATGGTCCTCTTCATCGACTGCCACCAAACAGCCGGATCCTTCTCCAGTTGCAAAGTCGCCAATTTGACCTTGCTGCCTTCCGGGGTCTCCAACACCTCGAAGATTGTCTCCACTTGCCGAATTCAGTTGTCAGCCACATCTGGGTCTGACTTTCCCTCGAATACAGGTGGTTTCATTCTCTTGAATGATTCCACTAGCTTAATCGTCTTGGGCACTGGATTCACCGGCCCCCTTCCTTGGTTCATAGCCACTGCATTAAGCGTCTGGTAGACCCTTGCAAGTTCGGTCTCCAGATCCAAACCTTCCCCATTCCTCAATGATATGCCAGTCGTCGTCTCCAGCAGGGTCGAAGTGATCAGCCATCTTAGAAAGTAGGGAGGAAGGAGCATAAGTCATAGAGTAACACAAATGTAAGTCACTTACATTTAAATCTCTAAACTCAAACACACACTCTAATGTCCACTTCTAGGGTGTCGTTCCTTATAAATTTGTACAAGTGTAGAAAGCGTAGAAAGCGTGGCTCTGATACCACTCTGTAACGCCCCGAATCCCAAATACACTGAATTCGAGATGTTCTACAGGATCTTTTCACTCTCTTCAGTACAACTTTACAAGGAATTTATACTTTTCACTTTACATCAGAGTTTACATCATATATTACACTTTTCATTTGCACAGCGGAAGTAAAAATTTACAACATTTACATAAATGTACAACAACATGGTAAAATCTTTATGCATCCATTCCTCTTTAACATGTAATTTGTCCTGCATACAAAACTGTGGGTACGTCAGTTTATTCAACCGACGATAGTTATACATGGCCATCCTCTCTATGCCAGAAAAAGTATAACGATTCTCATTTCTTAACAGATCACAAACTTGTTCACATTCAAAATAAAAGAAAAGAGGAAAATCTTAATGATGTCGTGTTGTGATTGTGCACTTAATCCTTAATGCAATTATTTAATTTACATGACACTAATGCACACTTGTTCGGATTCTATGCATCCCATACTACATAGGTCCGAGGGCAAGCCTCTTAATCGTTCTTCATTTTTGTAGGGTTCAATCCCTCGCCATGACTTAATCTAATACTGTAATTACGGTAAGTATCCTAGATATTTTCCGACTTACGAACTCATGTCTAGGCACTCTGGAGGGAATCCCATCGCTGACATGACTCATCATGCAGACATCTTGTGGTAATTCAGCTCTCACCATAGACATGACATCACCCGTAGTCTTCAAACATCCCACGAGCATCGCCACTGGGACGGTACTCTGGAGTAGTATCCTCACCCAGACTCATCATGGGAATTCCTGGGATACGCTCTCGCCGCTACCCAATAGCCCTCATACTCAATGTTTTTCTCTTACTTTCATCACATCTCCACTATGTACTAGTCCTTATTTTAATATAATCATGAATAAAAATCAAAGTCTGGAGTTAGCCTCTCCACTAAACCGGACTTGTTCATTCATTTCAATACATGACCAACCTTGGTTTTTAAATTCTCATTTTTCATTTCATTTCCATTGCCGGGGGAGACTTAGCTACTCCTTTGTTCAATTTCCAATTCACAACTTCCAATTTGAGCAATTCCAACTCATGAATTCATTTTCATTGCCTCAGCATATCATGTTCTTAACTTTCATATTCATGCAATTATCAATTCAAAACTATGATTCCTTTCATATACATTAATGCAGCAATAAATGGAGTTTATCAACATCGATCATAAAGTTCACAACTTTTAACAACAATCAACGGAAATCTCTGACATATCAAAATACATTCTGTACAGTCGACTTGGAAAAGACCAGTCGACTTGTACAGTTAATTCCAGTTCTTCATAATCACTCGGGAGAGTCGACTGCTGCACATGGCCAGTCGGCTGTTCCGCAGCTTTCTATGTTCAAAAATCATTCATGTGACAGTCGACTGTTATTCCATCAGTCGTCTGTCCTGGGGGTTTTTAATAGTACATTTCTATGTTTAGCTCAGTCGACTTGCTACTCGCATTAAGTCGACTGGACGGATTCATATTTCAAAATAAAGGATTATCTTTCTTACAGGTTCATGCATCATGGTGTCAAATCACAATATACATACTTTCATGTTTCATAGGCACGAAATTTCTTAATTGTTCAGTAATATCGCAGTATGGAATTTCAAGTAACTAACATTGTCTTTTCTTTAAGGAAGTGTTTAAACATGCATTTATACTTGTTCATAACTTTCTTGCATAGATGAAAATATAAATCTCAATCCGTTACACTAGAATAACACAATAGAAAGATACCTCATTTCATGAAACTACTGGATTATTCATAGTTTAAACAAAGCATCGGTCGACTGTTCATAACACCAGTCGACTGCACAGGCCATTCTTAGTTTCATTAATCATCACTAGTTCCTTTTCCACATGCTCATGGCTCCTCAGTCATGTATACCATGAAGAATATGAGTTTAGCCTTACTATTTCATTTTAATTATACACATATAGGTCATGAAACTTCTAACAAAACATAAAACAGATGTCTCGTACCAGTCGACTTATCCAAACGACAGTCGACTGTACCGACCCAATTCGCCATTGATTGCAGTGCTATTATTTCACTATTAGTCTTCCACAATTATCATCATAAACATACTCAAGCAATTCTAGTATGTTTGAATTTACTTCTCATAAGCATAATAACAATCATCACAAATATGGCATATTTTCTACTTTTGAAGTCCTAGAAACACCCACCTTATTGACGAAGTAATCGAAGTCCAGAAAAACTCCTTAATGCAACGCACCTTCCTTGTTCCTTGCTCCTTGCTCCTTGCCGAAGATTTCCAGATGATGCCCGGTCTCCACACACACTCTCTCACAATAATAATCTCATAAAATAATCTTAGTGTAAAGAACAATGGATGAGAGGGGGGGGTATTTATACACCAAAAGGAGTGAGATGGAAGGCTAGGATTCAGTATATGGTTATAGGATCAAAGGCTAGGATTGACTAGGGGGTTGTAAAAACTACCCACACCTTGCATAACCGCCCATGACTCCAACCCACTACTTACTCCAACCGGCCAAACAAGGGTGTGCTCTACACGTGTATGCAACATGCACATGTGTGCACCAATCACCCTACTAGAACTTGTACACAAATGACAAGTCTAAAAAAAAAGATGCTACACATTCCATGTTGTAAAAAAAAATAATAAAAGGGATTAAATCCATGGGCTTAAATTAATTGGGCCAAAATAATTATTTTAAAAGAAAGATAAGTAAATTGACATTTGGGCTTTAGGAAAATGCTTTATAGAAAACAACATTCTTATTCATCATGTTGAAAATAATAGCCAAAATATTACACGTGCACACCATATATAAAAATAAATAATCTTTCATATATTCGAAAATCAGGGTATTACACTGCGACCTCAATGCTCGGTGATGGCCTCGAGCTACATCCTGTCCTTTTTTACAAACAAGTATGGGGGCTCAACATACGGCATCGACCTCGAGCAAGACCTCGGCTTTTTCAAGCCCTGCAACCTCGACGCTCGGCGATGGCCTCAAGCTACATCCTGTCCTTTTTTACAAACAAGTATGGGGACTCAACATACGGTATCAACCTCGAGCAAGGCCCTGGCTTTTTCAAGCCCTGTGACCTTGACGCTCGGCGATGGCCTCGAGCTACATCTTGTTCTTTTTTTTTTACAAACAAGTATGGGGGCTCGACATACGGCATTGACCTCGATCAAGGCCTGAGCTTTTTCAAGCCCTGCGACCTTGACGCTCGGCGATGACCTCGACCTACACTTTATCCTTGTTCCAAACAGGCATGGGGGCTCGACATCGACCTCGAGTAGGGCCTTGGCTTTTTCAAGCCCTGTGCCCTCGACGCTCGGCGATGGCCTCGAGCTACACCCTGTACTTCTTACAACAAGTACGGGAATTCGGCACCCGGCTTACTGAACACGCCACCACTTAAAAGACATTTCGACAAGTTAAGAAAAAATCAAAGTTTTATTACTCATAAGCGCCACAAACGGCCACGATACAATAAAGACTATTACAACCACTCTGCCAAAAACCCAAACTAAGTACTTCTCGCGAGACCTCCTCGACTAACACCAACTGTCTCAAGCCCCACGGAGCAAGATCGTCCCCCTGCACGCTCAACCTGCATGGCTAGTAAGGACGTCCCGGCAACGGAACTCTGCGCGTCGGCGGGTCTCGCCATCTCCAGATAAAGGGTCGGGGAAGGGCCCAAGGTAGAATGGCTTCCTCCCCCGAATGGGCCGAGTCGAGACCAACGCGTGCCTAACATGAGTTTCAACCTCTAAATCTCCATCTCCTTCTCTACCACGACCTCACGAAGAACGGATTTCGAGGTCGGCCGCCTAGTGGAGGCATCCAAAATTGACCAGTTTGTCCCAGCACTCCCCCAGTCTCGGTCAACTATGGCCTTCTTCAGGCGAGCGGCCTCTAGACTGAGCGCCTTAGACTTGTTCATAAAATAGCCTACTACGGCTTCTTGATCATAAGCCTACTTACGATAGCGAATCAGCACACTTTCCTTGGACTCTAGCTTATTTCAAAGTCGTCGAACCTCGACAGAACTGAGGTCGGCCCTGGCAGTCTCGTTCATCTAGCAAAAATATGGGAGAAACAACGATTCACTAAAAAAGCTTGCTAAAAACAACAAGTCACAGAAGGTCGGCCAAAATTTTGTTTTTATAAATTCAAAAATTGTGTTACAAAAAGCAGTGGCCAGTTCGCACTGGGCAAATACAAATCAAAAAAAAAGTAAGAATCCTACACTACTTTTTAGAGGGGATCGGCACCTCTTCGGCATCCGGTTCACCCCCTGCCTCCTCCTCCAGGTGAGGGTCCTTCGGCGCCTCATCTCCCTCACCGCAGAGGGTCAATGGATGTACGGTAGGCGCCCACCTGTAGTGGAGGTGGTCATTCTTGGCCTCCGAATAGAGGTGCAGGAAGTGCTCCTTGGCTCGGTCGTACGCGTCATCTTGAGCTTGGATCAGCTCGTCCACAGAAGACATCTGCATCTCCTCATACTCTGCCTTGGCCTTCACTCGAACCTCCGCCAGCTCGCGCGCATGATGAACCTGTAGAGAAGTCATCTCGGCTTGGAGGATCCCCTGAGCTCCCCGAGCCCCCGTCAGCTCGTTCTTCAGGCACTTTCCCTCTCGGAGGAACCGCTCGGCATTTCGCTTCTCGAGCTGAACCTCCTTCTCCAAGCACTTCCTTAGATGTGCCTCGTGCAGTAGCATCTGGCCGAGGAGAATTGAGTTAGACACAAAATTCATCAATACTAAGCACAAAGCAGATAAGTAACAAATACTTACCGCGACCTGCGCCTGAGCCCACCTCATGTAGGTCGTCTTGGACATCTCTATTGCCAAAGTTATCTGGTCGCGCTCCGTAACGAGCTTTTCCGCCACCTACACCGCAATCATGCCCTCATTTAGAGTGTCACCCTCCTTAACAGCCCAATTTGGGGCGAACGGCCTTAGACCCCTCTTGCCCACCATCTCCTGAGTGTCAGGGCAAAGTGCTAGGGTCCCTGCCTTCAAAACCTCCATCACCTTCATTCTGCTGGAGCTTGGCCCTGACTCCTTCGCCCCTTTAGACGAGTGGCTTTTCTTCGACTTCTTCGAAGGCGGCTCCGAAGATCCTTGGGCCGCCCCCTGGGTGGACCCCGCTGCCGAGGCAGCCTTCTCCTTGTCGGCTCTCCTCTTCGCGGCCAAAGCCAGAAGGGCATGCCTCGCGTCGAGCTTCGCAGGTTCCATCACTACGGCAAAAAGAAAGAAAATGTTAACACGAAGGCAAAAAATTAAGCAAAGTGGAAACAAAAACATACAAGGGTCGGCTGGGCTCATTGCGGCTCAGGCTAGATGTAACCCGGTGACACGCAGCCAACCGATATTGTGCCCCTCGAAAATTTTATCCATTTCAGCCCACTCCTTTTCCATCAAGTCCCTTCGTCTCGGGGGTTTATGGTTCGGCTTGAAAAAATTCTAGACTGTGGGGATTTCCCAAGGCGTCTCGCTCCGGACAACGAGGTACTTCTCTTTCCATGCTTTTATTGAGTCCAGGTGACCGTGCATCACTTTCTTGTGGGGACGTAGTGACATATAGAAGATCCCCTCCATATCTCTGAGCGAGTTCACCCCCTTCTCCTGGCACTTTAGGATGAAGCAGATAAGATGCTTCCACAAGTTGGGATCATACTGCATCGAACTCAGCTCCCCCTACCTCAGCACCCTCTTGATAATGGGTGCAGTGCAATCTCAGTCCCAAGACAAAAGTGCCCTCGGGAAACATACAGAAGCTCTTCTCCAACTGAGTAGTTGGACGAAGACCGGGGCTCGGAATCAGTAGCTCAAACTCTCGAGGGATTAAATAAGTCGCCTTTAATATAGGCAGGTAGTCCATGTAGAACCCCGTATTTTCAAATATTATTTTTATTATTTGAAAATGAATTTAAATGAATTTTGAGGATTTAATTGATATTTTCTAAAAGATTTATCTTTTGTACACGTGCAAAACACGTGCAAATGACTTTTGAGATGTTTGAAAAATTAAGTTTTCTCTATGAAAAATCATTATTTATTATTTGGGAATTATTTAGTATTTTTCCAGATTTTTCTGAAATTAATTTGATCTATTTGCAATTTTTGATAAAAGAAGGACCTTTTCGCAAAATTGACATTCTTAAGGGCTAAAATACAAAATTGGCATTCTGGACGTTTTAAACAGTATTGGTTAAGATTTAGAAGTATATTTTCTATTAAATCCTAATTTTAATGAATTTTGGATGAGTTTCCAAGAGTAGATAGATATATATAAAATTGTATTTTGAAGGGATTGTTTTGCAAATGTATTTGGAAACCCTAATACTTGATCCCGGCCTATATAAGAGAGTTTACAGCCGTCATTCGCTGCACAACTGAGATCTTATTATTTTCTCATTCTTTTGGTGATTGAGGAAGAAGCTTTTGGATCTAGCAAAGGAAGGCTTTTGTGGATCTTCTTGCTTCTAAAGGTGAGTGATATGAACTTAGTTTTGTTAGTGTGTATGATGGTGTGCTGTTTTGTTTGATGTATCCGTATCTTGTATGTGATCGATGCAATAGTCGTTATTCGTATTATGCATGAGAAATCCACGAATGTTTAGTAGATCTAGTTTAACAAATTCTTTATTGATCGAAAACATGTTAAGATTCAAGTATGGTTTGATCGGATGTATGAACATCTGGATCTTGCGTATATAATCAGATCTTGGTTATTATTGGTGGAAGAATTAAGTATTAAGGAAACCCTAATGTAAGATTTAGGAATTTGAGAACAAGGGAATTGAGTTTTGAGTTATTGAATGATTGAATAATGGATCGGCAATGAAGAAGTAATCGAGATTGTCATTTTACATGATTAAAAATTATTTTCATGAACAAGAACCTTTAGAAAACTCCAGTATTGAGTATTGATTTCAGACCTAATTTGTGAGATCTGTAGGCCGACAGTCGACTGGGACTATGTATCAGTCGACTGGTACGACCCAGCTGCTGTATCTTTAGTTTTTCTCGAAAATCCGTTCTGGACAGTCGACTTAGACCCTTCTCAGTCGACTGGTACACTTAGAATTTATTTTTCAAAGTTATTGTAGAATTTCTCTCGGGTAAGTCGACTTATGTTTTTATAAGTCGACTTATGTTCTTATGAGTCGACTTATGTCTCCTTTAAGTCGACTTATGTTTTCTATAAGTCGACTTATGATCTGGTAAGTCAACTTATGATTTTTATAAGTCATCTTATGTTTTGATAAGTCTACTTATGTTTTTATAAGTCATCTTATGTTTTGATAAGTCTACTTATGATCTTTATAAGTCATCTTATACTTTGATAAGTCTACTTATGATCTTTATAAGTCATCTTATACTTTGATAAGTCTACTTATGATCTTTATAAGTCATCTTATACTTTTGATAAGTCTACTTATGATCTTTATAAGTCATCTTATACTTTTGATAAGTCTACTTATGATCTTTATAAGTCATCTTATACTTTTGATAAGTCTACTTATGATCTTTATAAGTCATCTTATACTTTTGATAAGTCTACTTATGATTTTTATAAGTCATCTTATGCTGTTAGCACTGGGAACGTTTCTTGAGAATTGTTGATAATTGTCTCGGGTAAGTCGACTGATGGTTTTCTTGAGTCGACTTACTGCACTTGTTATAATCTTGGATATTGGTTCTCGGGGCAGTCGACTTACTATCGCATAAGTCGACTGGTTCTGATGAGTTTTCATAATCTTGAGTGTTCCTTCAGTCTTTAGTTTGTTTGTAGATGAATATGTTCGTCAGTGTAAGAGTCACTATGGGTGATTGCATGCCGGGTATGTATTCTATCTATACCATCTTTAGTTTGTTTGTAGATGAATATGTTCGTCGGTGTAAGAGTCACTATGGGTGATTGCATGCCGGGTATGTATTCTATCTATACCATCTTTAGTTTGTTTGTAGATGAATATGTTCGTCGGTGTAAGAGTCACTATGGGTGATTGCATGCCGGGTATGTATTCTATCTATACCATCTTTAGTTTGTTTGTAGATGAATATGTTCGTCGGTGTAAGAGTCACTATGGGTGATTGCATGCCGGGTATGTATTCTATCTATACCATCTTTAGTTTGTTTGTAGATGAATATGTTCGTCGGTGTAAGAGTCACTATGGGTGATTGCATGCCGGGTATGTATTTGATCTATACCATCTTTAGTTTTGTAGATGGATATATGGGTATCCGATCTATGGCATTGTTGGTGATTGATTGTTGGACATACATCGTGGTATTGAGATTTATTGATAGTTGGGCATGTTCAGAAATGTGAGGATTATTGTTTGTTCAGAACAGCCGACTGGTTCCTAAGACAGTCGACTGTACCGTACAGTTGAACTGTACATATTTTGAGAGAGATTGATTGATGGATACTTGATCGTTGGTATTGATTCTCGACTCGGTTCACGCATGTACTGGCCTATCGTTCTTGTTTCAGATTACATATTCAGTTTATGTATTATTGTTCAGTACATGTTGCTTATGTTTATTGTTTGTTTATGTTCGTTGTTTATATCACTCACACTATTTATGGCTGACCCCTTTAGTTTGGGGGTTAGGGTTCAACTCTAGCCTCATGTGTCACAGGTAGCTGCTTAGAGTTGGGAGCTTGGATGCTTGGGTTAGCTTTGGATTTCATGAGTGATATAATAGAGCCTTGGGTAATTTTGTAAAGAGAAAGAGTTGTAATAGTTAAATGTATTTTAAGGTGTTTTGTATTTCCGCTGCATTGTAAAAGATTATTGTAATAAAGATTTGGAATAAAATGACTTGAGTTTTTGGTCTATGTATATTGTTACATTGAAGTGGATCGCTGGGAGAGTGCCACATATTTTCTAAAGTTTCGTATTTAGAAATTCGGGGCGCTACAGTCCACCTTCAGCACACACTGGACGTTGTCCATCTTTATCATGGTCCGATCAGATTCACGCAACCCCACGGTAAATTGGACAAGTCCCTCCACATTGTCAGGATACATCCTGATTGACCCTGGGTTCCTATTGGACAAGTAAGGAGCTACAAGCCCTTCTCCTGGCTCGGGTCTGAACTCATCCGGCGTGCTCGGACTGTCAGGCCGAATTCACTTCATTTTCTTCTTACGGGGGCGAAGCTTCCTCTCCGGAGACGGAGTCGACAACGGGGGCAAAGGGGGAGACCTTTTTCTACCTCCGCTACCACTCCTTCGGCTCCTCCTTCACCCCCCTCTTGGTCACCCTCTCCCTTGGTTCCTCCTTCGCCCCCCTCCTGGTCGTCCTCTCCCTCGGTTCCTCCTTCGCCCCCTCCTGATCGCCCTTTTCCTCGACAAGCTCCTCCTCATACCCCTCGTCGGTCTCCTCCCCCAACCATCCCCCTTCTGGCATACGACTTCACAATGGGGCCACATCAAAAACCATATCGCTAGTGCCCCCGGATACCGAATCCGACTGTCCTTCCTCCACCG
Source organism: Hemerocallis citrina (assembly GCA_017893485.1). Lineage (NCBI taxonomy): Eukaryota > Viridiplantae > Streptophyta > Magnoliopsida > Asparagales > Asphodelaceae > Hemerocallis > Hemerocallis citrina. The sequence continues at coordinate 41,970,594 of CM030364.1, forward strand.
AAGTAGGGTCATCCAGGGACCAAGACGTCGACTCTGACTCGACCTCCACCACACCACAACCCGTAGAGCTCGCCTCGATGCCGGACTGAGAGCGCGACATAAGGAAACAAAATACTAACCTGATTAACCGAAAAACGGGAGGATCACCGTAAAAGAGAGGAAAATTCCTGTTATGAAGATAGAGAGTGCAAAGTGAAGAAATGAAGGAAGTAGTGGAGGATTTATAGAATGGAAAAGTAACTCCTGTTCCCGTTAATACGTATTTTTTTAATGTATTTTTCTGTATTTCAAATTCTTAGTATCTTGTGCCTAACTATTCTCAAATGATTATCGATTTTCAACCTGAATTGTATTTCATTCAATGATTTTTGGATATGATACCCAAATGTTGAATCTTTTATTTTGATTAATTATTTAAACCAATTTATTTATTCAATTACTTGTTACATTCTACAATTTTATTTATTCTTTTCATTTAATTATTAATTGAAGCCTAGGCCCAGTCTAATATTAATATTATTCAACTATTTAATTTGAAGCCCAAGCCCAATTGTTTAATTATTTATCATAAGCCCAATCCTATAACTAATTTGTTTTGAGCCCATAAATCCAAACTCAATACTCATATATATTTCTATAGGCTCAATCCTATATGATTGTATTCCATCCCCATTTTACTATTCACCCGCTCACTTTGTCTCATGTTCTCAACTCTTCACCTCCTGTAACCCCTTAACCTATCTCTCACTGCCCCCCCCCCCTTGCCACCACCATCATCACCATTCATACCCTCATCATCGTCTCCTTCTCATCATCGCCTTCTCCCCCGCCTCGTCACCTTCCCGACCTCCTCGTCGACCTCTCGCTCTCTCCCCCATTGCTGAACCCCTCGACCTCGCCCTCACCACTCACCCTCGCATCCACCACAGAACTCCTCCCACCTCGTCGTCATTGTCGTCCAAGCCCCGAGCCCCCGTCGTCGTTCCCTTGGTTTCGAGCGAGAACAGTCGCCTCGTCAGCCTTGGTCGCTGTGTCGCTTCCCGACCGCAGCGACCAGCCACCCTCACCTCGCCATGGTTGCCGTAGCGTCGCGTCGCCAGTCGCTGCCTCCCGCCGTCGCTCTCTCTTTCTCTGCTGCGTTGGAGAAGACGAAGTGGCAGTGGTCGAATCTACAGTTTGGTGTTCGGGGTGTAGGAGATCAAAAGTTGTTGTTTGCTATTCACTGGATTCGGTGTGGTGGCTGTTTTGGTGTGTGGTGTTCTGGGTGTAGCAGATCTGATCACGTGTTCGGTGTTGTGTGAGAGATTCGGTGTGGAGTTGTGGTGGATTTGCTGTTTGGTCTTGGTTGCTGTTTGGTGTTTTGGAGAAGGGAGGATTGGTCGAATTGGCTGTTTGCTGTTCTGTGTGGTATGGGGATTGTTACTTTTGCTGTTTGGTGTTTGGATCAAGATCCAGTGTGTGTGTGGTTGCTGTTTATGAAATGGAGTTACTGTTGTTGTTCCGCACGTAGTACGCATGTGCTTGCATTTCTGTATTCGTGCTTCATTATCCGAGATTCTGATCTCGTTGTTCTCTCGTTCACATCAGAATCGTCTAATCAGGCAAGTATCCTCTTGTACAACTCGTTTGTTCTCGTACAAGCTTTCTCTGAAAAATACCGTAAGTATATTCTTCGACTCTAATTCGTATTCATCAATCGAATTGAAAACTGTTGCTATACATAATCTGTTGATCTCGTATTCGTACTTGATCGCGAATACCTTGTTGCCACATGCATTACATGAACACGATTGATACACACATATGTACTCTTAGGATTATACATGATTATGTGCATGATTGTTTTACCCGTGATAGTAGTTTAAATATGATATCTTTTTATTGTTGATTAAAATTAATAAAAGTAACAAGCCGGGGTATAAGGATAAAGATCTAGTAGTGGGCAATATAGAAGAGCGTACTCGGACGGGAGCTCGTGGTTTTCCGATACAAGTTGCAAGTTTACAAGTTGCAAGTTTGGAAATTACAAGTTTACATGTTTCACGCTATAAGTTTACACTCTACATATTTCACATTGCACGTATCTTGATATAAGATTGAATGTACATATTTTTCCCGAGTACGTGACCTATATAATCCACCACTAAGTCTAAACATTCACTTGATTGCGTGTATCAAACATGTGGTATGGGGCGCATGATTGCTGCACTAGTTAGGTTAATAAAAGTTATAAGATTAACACGTGCACTTGCATAATCCAATTACATGTTACATGTTCTTGTTGACATATTTACTTGATTACTTGTTTACATGCCAATTGTTTCATGATGTCTTGTTCATGATCATGTTTATATATTGTATTTCTCCTTTTACATGATTCTTGGTTCCTTGTTCGCTTTTGTTTCGTTTTGTACTTGTCCCCTTAGCTTGTACCACTTGCGGCCCGTGACTTGCATTAACGGGCGCCTTCTTGTTTCTTTTTTTGTATTAATGTACTTACAGGCCTGGAAGGAGAGTTACCCGAAGGTATTGCTGATCAAGTGTTTTAGTTTTGTTAATTATCATGATATCTTTAGTTCATGTCTTACTTATGCTACTCTTTATTGTATTCCGGGCGTGTTTGGCTTATTCATGCTACTCTTTAGTTCATGTCTTATTCATGCTACTCTTTATTGTATTCCGTAACTACTTTGTAGTTTTCAGTTGTTGGTTATGTTATGGACTATGTCATGTACTTTTGTTATCCTATTGTGATTTTACATACCTGCGTGCTTTTGTTGTTATCTTGTTGTTGAGTAACCTGTACAGCTTATGAATGGTGTATTCGCATCATTCGCTGGGCCTCAGTCATGGACTCGTATTCCCGTATTTTGGGAAGCGGGTATGACAGGGAAAGACTCCTCGAATTCCGCAAAAGAATCCTCACCGTCCAATCTTGATCATCAAGATCTAACGACCAATAGGATCTCAAATGCCTCGATTTCCACCCCCATGTCGTCAGCATGACACGTAAAATTTCGATTTTACCCTCGGCCTTGTCAGCTGGTACGGTGGCTCGATATCCCATTGCAACGGCTCAAGTACTGCACTTTTTTCTTTACCACTACTCCTCCTTCCTCCCACGACAGGGAGCAAGTTAAGCCTCTTCGTTCCGTAAAGTTTGGAATTGATCAAAGCAGCACTAGAAAGATTGCATACAAAATGGCAGTAACTGTAACACCCCGTAGTTTTCAAAAATATAGTATAATATATATGTTGAAAAAGCTATATATATATATATGTTGAAAAAAAACTATTAAGTGTTGGCTGTTGAAATATAAAGTAGCTAGTTTGGCAATATAAAATGTGTTTGAAATAAATGATTTGGGAAATGGAGGGGGGCCCACACGGTTAGAACAAACAGCAAAAAGGAGTTATGCTATTGTGCTTCTTGGGTGACATCACCATGAATGATGACGTGGCCAATGGATGGGGGGCCACCCACTGGTTTCACTCTGCCTTGGTTTCAAAAAATTAAGAAGAGATGTAAATGTATATAGTACATATCGGATTTCAAAGTAAATAAAATAATATATATAATAGCCTATGATTAAGAGTCACCTAATCGGTTAACCACCTTTTGAGAGGTAGCCTGGTGGGCAGTTGTACTACATAGTACCTAATTTGTCTTATAAATTGTATAAATTGTCTGAGCTAGGGGTAGGGGCGTTACAAATGGTATCAGAGCCGACTTTCGACACCGAGTGTGGGGCATGTCGAGATAGTCGGCGGTGGATCTCCGTGACTGTGGTTGCTTGTTATGATTAGTCTGACGGTGGACTCCGAGACTATATACCCAGTCGGCGGTGGATCTCCGTGACTGTGGTTGCCCAATGAGGGCGGATAGAAAAAGCAGATGCTCCACATCGGCTAGAAAGGAGATTTGTGCATGCCCGTGCTCAGCGAGGATAGTGATTTCTGAAGGGGGTGTGTGTAACACCCCGTAGTTTTCAAAAATATAGTATAATATATATGTTGAAAAAACTATATATATATATGTTGAAAAAAAATTTATTAAGTGTTGGCTGTTGAAATATAAAATGGCTAGTTTGGTAATATAAAATGTGTTTGAAATAAATGATTTGGTAAATGGAGGGGGGCCCACACGGTTAGAACAAACAGGAAAAAGGAGTTATGCTATTGTGCTTCTTGGGTGACATTACCATGAATGATGACGTGGCCAATGGATGGGGGCCCACCCGCTGGTTTCACTCTGCCTTGGTTTCAAAAAATTAAGAAGAGATGTAAATGTATATAGTACCATATCGGATTTCAAAGTAAATAAAATAATATATATATATAATAGCCTACGATCAAGAGTCACCTAATTGGTTAACCACCGTTTGAGAGGCAGCTTGTAGTGGGCAGTTGTACTACATAGTATCTAATTTGTCTTATAAATTGCATAAATTGTCTGAGCTAGGGGGAGGGGCGTTACAGTAACAGAGCATTAAGGAAAACTTTACTATCAATCATAATATTACGTGGTCTCGAACTTTAATAATAGTTTTTCCAACAAGTTTTGGGGCTCGAAGCTCGGCTGTAACCACGAGCCATCCCAGAGTTTTCTACGCCAAGTATGAGGGCTCGTCGCTTGGTGGGGAATCCGAGCCACACCAAAGCTTTTCCAACAAGTTTTGGGGCTCGGAGTTCGGTTGTGACCTCGAGCCATCCTATAGCTTCTCACAAGCAATGAGGAGGCTTGTCGCTCGATAGTGAATGCGAGCCACACCCAAGCTTTTCCAACAAGCTTTGGAGCTCGGAGCTCGGTTGTAACCTTGAGCCATTCCAGAGCTTTCTACGCCAAGTATGGGGGCTCGTCGCTCGGTGGGGAATCCGAGCCACACCAAAGCTTTTCCAATAAGTTTTGGGGCTCGAAGCTCGGTTGTAACATCGAGCCATCCCATAGCTTCTCACAAGCAATGAGGAGGCTCATCGCTCGGTAGTGAATCCGAGCTACACCAAAGCTTTTCCAATAAGCTTTGTTGCTCGGAGCTCGGAGCTCAGTTGTAACCTCGAGCCATCCCAGAGCTTTCTACGCCAAAGTATGGGGTTCGTCGCTCGGTGGAGAATCCGAGCCACACCAAAGCTTTTCCAACAAGTTTTGGGGCTCGAAGCTCGGTTGTGACCTCGAGCCATCCCATAGCTTCTCACAAGCAATGAGGAGGTTCATCGCTCGGAAGTGAATCCGAGCCACACCAAAGCTTTTCCAACAAGCTTTGGGGCTCAGAGCTCGGTTGTAACCTCGAGCCATCCCAGAGCTTTCTACGCCAAGTATGGGGGCACGTCGCTTGGTGGGGAATCCGAGCCACACCAAAGCTTTTCCAACAAGTTTTAGGGCTCAGAGCTCGGTTGTAACCTCGAGCTATCCCATAGCTTCTCACAAGCAATGAGGAGGCTCGTCGCTAGGTAGTGAATCCGAGCCACACCAAAGCTTTTCCAACAAGTTTTGGGGCTCGGAGCTCGGTTGTAACCTCCAGCCATCCCAGAGCTTTCTATGCCAAGTATGGAGGCTCGTCGCTCGGTGGGAAATCCAAGCCACACCAAAGCTTTTCCAATAAGTTTTGGGGCTCGGAGCTCGGTTGTGACCTCGAGCCATCCCATAGCTTCTCACAAGCAATGAGGAGGCTCGTCGCTCGGTAGTGAATCCGAGCCACACCAAAGCTTTTCCAACAAGCTTTGGGGCTCGGAGCTCGGTTGTAACCTTGAGCCATCCCAGAACTTTCTATGCCAAGTATGGGGGCTAGTCGCTCGGTAGGGAATCCGAGCCACACCAAAGCTTTTCCAACAGGTTTTGGGGCTCAGTTGTGACCTCGATCCATCCCATAGCCTCTCACAAGCAATGAGTAGGCTCGTTGCTCGGTAGTAAATCTGAGCTATACCAAAGCTTTTCCAACAAGCTTTGGGGCTCGAAGCTCGGTTGTAACCTCGAGCCATCCCAGAGCTTTCTACGCCAAGTATGGAGACTCGTCGCTCGGTGGGAAATCTGAGCCACACCAAAGCTTTTCCAACAAGTTTTGGGGCTCTGAGGTCGGTTGTGACCTCGAGCCATACCAAAGCTTTTCCATCAAGTCTGGGGGCTCGGAGCTCGGTTGTGACTTCAATCCATACCAAAGCTTTTCCAACAAGTCTTGGGACTCGGAGCTCGGTTGTAACCTCGCGCCATCCCATAGCTTCTCACAAGCAATGAGGAGGCTCGTCGCTCGGTAGTGAATTCGAGCCACACCAAAGCTTTTCCAATAAGTTTTGGGGCTCGGAGCTCGACTGTAACCTCAAGCCGTTCCAGAGGTTTCTATGCCAAGTATGGGGGCTCGTCGCTCTGTGGGGAATCCGAGCCACACCAAAGTTTTTCCAACAAGTTTTGGGGCTTGGAGCTCGGTTCTGACCTCAAATCATCCCATAGCTTCTCACAAGTAATGAGGAGGCTCGTCGCTCGGTAGTGAATCCGAGCCACACCAAAGTTTTTCCCACAAGTTTTGGGGCTCGGAGCGCGGTTGTGACCTCGAGCTTCCCCAAAGCTTTTACAACAAGTTTTGGGGCTCGAAGCTCGGTTGCAACCTCGAGCCATCCCATAGCTTCTTACAAACAATGAGGAGGCTCGTCACTCGGTAGTGAATCCGAGCCACACCAAAGCTTTTCCAACAAGCTTTGAGGCTCGGAGCTCGGTTGTAACCTCGAGCTGTCCCAGAGCTTCTCACAAGCAATATGGAGGCTCGTCGCTCGGCAGTGAATTCGAGCCGCACCAAAGCTTTTCCAATAAGTTTTGGGGCTCGGAGCTCGGTTGTAACCTCGAGCCATCCCAGAGCTTTCTACGCCAAGTATGGGCGCTCATCGCTCAGTGGGGAATCCGAGCCATACCAAAGCTTTTCCAGCAAGTCTTGGGGCTCGGAGCTCGGTTGTGACCTCGAGCCATCCTATAGATTCTCCCAAGCAATTAGGAGGCACGTCGCTCAGTAGTGAATTGAGCCATACCAAAACATTTCCAACAAGTTTTAGGGCTCGGAGCTCGGCTGTAACCTCGCGCCATCCCAGAGCTTTCTACGCCAAGTATGGGGGCTCGTCACTCGGTGGGGAATCCAAGCCACACTAAAGCTTTTCCAATAAGTTTTGGGACTTGGTGCTAGTTTGTGACCTCGAGCCATCCCATAGTTTCTCACAAGAAATGAGGAGGTTCGTCGCTCGGTAGTGAATCCGAGCCACACCAAAGCTTTTCCAACAAGTTTTAGGGCTCGGAGCTCGGTTGTAACCTCGAGCCACCCCAAGATCTTTACGCGCAAAGGAGGCTCAAAGCTCAAAGGTGGCCTCGAACCATCTCATGGTTTTCACGACTGGCCTTGACGCTCGGTCTTGACGCTGAGCCGCCCCAGGGCCTTTCCCACAAGCCTCGAGGCTTGACACTCGGCATCGATGCCGATCCACAACGAGCTCGGGACCGACCCTGGCCTCCACATGGAATGGAGCTCGGCCGCCGACCCTCGGATGCTCAACCTTCAGCACCTCTTCTCCTCTAGGGGCCCCCCTTCATCCTACCCTGTTGGCCTCTCCAGGAAGTTATAGACCACATTCGCCATACTCTCCATTCCATGCTTCCTCTAGAGACAAAACCACTTCTCCACGGCTGGCTTACCCAGCCCTCCAGGAGTGAGGGACTCCTGATATGGTACAGATGACGTGGCCCCTCATGGGCCACCGGATCCCCTCAATAACCGCACTTCTATGATCATTAGGTCAACCCAGAGCCATATGGGCTTCTGCCACGTCAAGCCCACGAGCAAACGGGTCCGACCCGGCCCAGCAGGGTCTCAGACCCGTTTTTCCTGCCTATAAATACCAGACCCCCTCCTCACTGTAAAGGTAATCAAACTTTCTCCCCCTGAACCCTAGCTACTGTTGCTTTTCCAGTGACTGGCTAGATCGTCGGAGGGCCTATCGTCGGGACTTCTCCCGGTATTTCTAGGCAGTGTGCAGGTACCCAGGACCGAGCCGAGCCGAGCACCCGGTCCCTACCTCACTCCTGCTACTCGCGAGCCGGTCCCTTAGTCGAGGGTCGGACCAGGGTCAGTACTGCAACTTTCACTATACAAACTATAAGAACTCACACATGTTGCAACCACACCCCAAAAACAAACCGCAGCAGTGATCATTAGTTCCCTATTAATTATCTGAGTGAACGGAAAGTAAAACTACGGGTTTTTTTTTTTCAGTGACTGAAAGGTGAGGGTGTTTTCCATGTTAGACCTGTAAATCATGCTATTTTCCCAATATTAACACGTCCTATGACTATGAGGATGAATCATTCTCTGCATATATAAATACACATAGCTGAATTGGGTAGTGATTTGTGGGATTGGCTATTAGATTTCATACAATTTTGTGAATCCAAACATGTGAATCAGGTCAGATTCGGACCTCTTGACTTTCCTCAACGGAAAATGATAAAGTGTGTTGGTATTTACACTTTGCTAATTGCTAGACTTAAGAATACAGAATCCAATTTGTTATAAATAAATTATTAAGTGTGAATTGTCTATTGAACTCCCCCCACTCTTTCCACATTCTCCACTACCATCACTACATTCATTCATATTTATTCATATGTAATTATGTAATTGTCTCTTTGTATTCTTTGTAAGCCTATAAATAGGCCATTGGGTGAATCATTTGTATATACATGAAAAACCTATGAATGAAGATAATCTTCTTTCATCTCGTCTCTATTTTCTTTGTTTATTGTTTCTATTATTTTATAAGACATTATCAGCACGAGTCTCTACCTTTCGAGTCTCAAGTTCATCCGAAGAAAAAGACAAATGTTTGGTGTTATATATGTAAGTGTGTTAATCTCGAGTTCATCTTATTATCTTTTTACTTTTGGTCATTTCCTTAAGATCAATATAACTTAGTATGCTCTACACTCGCCATTTTTTATGGATCTTGTGTATCAGAAAAGTTATATTTTGATCTCGTCTTTTTATTTCTAATTATGCATATAATTTCATTATGTTCTTATTTTTCAAAGCTCTTGATAATAACCGACAAGAATTACTTGTCATGAGTTTTGGATGTTGAAATTCATTTGAATACCGAAAGTCTCAAAAAGACAATTGATGGATTCAAAGAATCATCGAAATAAGATCATACGAAAGATATAACGAAAGCTATAATTTTTTTTGTCACAATCTCCCTGAAGGAGTGAAAGATGATTGTATCAAAATCAATGATCCTGAACATCTCTTGAAATTTAAATAAAATATTGTTCATCTAGCAAAAGGAATCATGTGAGAATTTGATATATCAAAATTAAAGATCCCGAAGATCTTTCGAAATGAAGAAAATTTTGTTTGTATAATAACAATACAATGAGTATGAATTGATAACGATCTTGTAGATCTAAATATGTATAACTGTGGCTAACTATAAATGTATGGAAAAATGATGATTTCGTCTTATATATTAGACATGCTCCATTCCCCGAAGTGAATGTGATGCTATATAATTGTTCTAGTAATTTTAGCCATGAGGGTACCCATCATCGTGGCTATAGATGTGGACTTGGATAATGAAAAGAAAATAAAATGTATAAACAATCCATCATTGGTGTATGATGCAAGACCATCGGTCGCATACCTGTAGTACGGTAATATATTTTGTTGATCTATATCAAGAATCATTAAAGAATAAAGGAAAGCATTAACTGATGGTCATAACCTCAATAATATGATACACTTAAAGGTGACAGATTTCTCTGTCCATTCTGAAGATGGAAGTGATAATCACCAGAAGTGATAAATATACTATCCTGAAGATAAAAAATCATGATCACCAGAAGTGATCAAAAAGATTTATCATCTCAAGTTACTTTATTTATATGTTTTGTTTTTATTTTTCATGTCTGTTATGAGTTATGATAATATTCTGTTTATTTAAGTTTAATATTATCATATATGCTTGATATATTGCTTTACAAGTTTGTTTATTTTCTTTTTTGTTTCACTCCTTCATGTCTGTCTTTTTTTTTTATGTATAAAATCAAGATTCAAGTTGGGACAAATGTCTTGAAGACATTATTACCACACACACTCTATAATACATATTCTCTCATTTGAGATATGATGAAGCACATACCAATATTATGTAAATTTATATGGTTGTGTGAAATTAGAAATCTTGAAGAGTTAAATTTCATAAGCTCCTGAAGAGCTAATTCCATGATGCCTGAAGGCACAAAATTCAGAATTCAAAATACACTATTTTCTCTAAAGTCCCGATAAATTTGTTTACATATAAGACTACAAATGAAAAAGGTATACGCGTTACCTTAAGTATGACAATTAAAAAGTGTGTGTTGCAAAGTTTACTCCACTTTGTGATCTGGATTGTATTATACATATATAAGAATGGTTGAATCATATCACAGTAAACCCGAAATTTACTGATATTGTAAACCATAAGTTTACAAAGATGGTTAAGGTTTGGCATGACCGGTTAGACCATCCTGATTCATTACTAATGCGAAAATAATTGAGAATTCATGTGGCAATCTATTGAAAAACCAGAAGATTTTTCAAATACGAATACATTGAATTGTGAGAGCTATGATTATGAAATCTAATCTCTCTGTTTGGACCTGGGGACATGCCGTTTTGTACTCATCACAACTTACACGCATCCGGCCAACCAATTATAATAATTATTCCCCCGACAATTGGTTCATGGTCAGGAACCACATATTTCCCATTTATGAATTTATCCACCACAACACATAATAAAAAAAAGGGGACCTGAGAGAAGAATAGGAATATATGTTGGGAATTTCCATCTATAATCACGTTTATGGAACTAGTGACTAGAGATGTATTTACTGCAAGGTTTGCAGATTGTCACTTTAATTTCCAACATCAGGGGGAGGAAATAAATAGTTGGAAAAAGAAATATAATGGAATTATCATTGAGAATTTTAATCCTCGAGTAAATTAGTTTGAACCAAAATTTCAAAGGATAATTCAGTTGCAAGATAATGTCAATTAACTGCTAGACATTTACTGACCAAATCTTATTTCCAACTGATAACGCTCCAATCAGAATTGGTATCCCTGAAGGATTACTTATAATTACTAGTGAGTCTAAGGCACGCCTGAAGCGTGGTAGATCAGTTGGTTCCAAAGAAAATTATAAACATCCTCGGAAAAATAAGGAGCAAATAAAAATGATGGTCGAAACGAGGATGTCTCTCCAGAAAAGACCGTTGAAATAGTTAATAATAAAGAGAATCATCAGGTACCTGAAATGAATAAGAATAAAGATATCTCGATTAACTATGTCATTACGGGAAGAAGATGGAACCATTGTAAAAAAAAAAAAAAAAATTTGTCGGCAATGTTTTGCATAAAATATAGCACGCGATATTATGAATAAAACGAAGATCGTGAATCTATCTCTATAGGAGAGTGTAGAAATAAAATAAAATTGGCCAAAAATGGAAAGAGGCAATCAAGTTTAAATTAGACTCATTTGCAAAACGAGGGCATATAGTCCAAACACCAAAAGACAATAATTTGGTGGATTATAAAGTGGATATTGTGTGCAAAAAACAAATGAATAAAATGATATTACTATATATATAACACGACTTATTGCAAAAGGTGTTACCCAAATGCCTGGTGTTGATTATAAAGAGAAATATTCTCTTGTTGTGGATATAATAAGTCTGGCAGTACATGAATATTTGAAAACGTGCCTCATTGATGTGATCACAAACTATCTGTATGGTTCGTATTACCATGACATAAATATGAAAACTATCTGAAAGATTTAAAGTGCTAGAAGCACATAGTAACTATTCCCGGGAAGTTTAATCAATATAGTGAAACAAAGCTTTGTATGGATTAAAACAATGGGAACAAAATGTGATATAACCATCTTAGTGAGTTTTCGATAAAGGGGACCATAATAATGGTCATATAAGCCCACATATATTTATTAAATATTCAAGGTCAAAGTTTTGAATATATTTTCATATTTATGATATAACCATAAATATGAAAACTATCTGAAAGATTTAAAGTGCCAGAAGCACATAATAACTATTCCCGGGAAGTTTAATCAGTATAGTGAAACAAAGCTTTGTATGGATTAAAACAATCGGAACAAAATGTGATATAACCATCTTAGTGAGTTTTCGATAAAGGGGACCATAATAATGGTCATATAAGCTCACATATATTTATTAAATATTCAAGGTCAAAGTCTGTTGGAACTCCTGAAGAGTTGTACAAGCCGTGCAATGTTTAAAGAAATATCTTAAGACGAAAAGACCTTGGATAAGCAAATTTCTTGTTTTGTCATCATTTGCCGTGCAATGTTTAAAGAAATATCTTAAGACGAAAAGACCTTGGATAAGCAAATTTCTTGTTTTGTCATTATATTTGTTTTCAGGTTTTTCAAATTAAACATTTGAAAGACATTGGAATTTGTTTGTCCTGGAGTACCATTTCTTAGTGCAATATCAGTTTTGAAGCACTAATATATCTTATCAATAATAAAATTTATGATATACCTTATGCGGTTGGTTTACTAGTAAGATGAAGTTCCTCGCCAACTCGAAGACATTGGACTGGTATGAAAGATAACTTCGAAGGACCATGGATATGGGATTATATTATTCCAATTTGTCCATATCTGTTTTGATTGGTTATGCAAATGCAGAGTATTTATCATATCATTATAAAGCCAGATATCAATCAAGAGATATTGGCTCCATGCGAGGCAAGTCATAGATGTGTTTGTTTGATCGGTTAACTTCTTAATATATTTGGAGAACGTGTCGTCCTCAATCGATCAAGAAGTACTTACAATGTTATTTGAAGATAATACAGCTTTAAAGCTCAATAAAAGGAGGGTTTCTTCAAAGGCGATCAGCTGAAACATATTTCACCAGAAATTCTTCTTCACTCATGTTTCAATTAAAAGGGTGAAATCATTGTTAACCAAATAGAATCAAGCGACAATCCAGAAGATTGCTCGCTATGACCCTATCACCCCAACTTTTGGAAAGGATGGTAGAATTGATCAAGATTCGAGGTACGACTTTTGAAGTCCTAATCGGATGATCTCGTCAGGGGGAGAGATGATATGCGCTGCACTCTTTTTTCCTTCACCAAGTTTTGTCCCACTGGGTTTTCTTGGTAAGGTTTTTAACAAGGTAGCATCTTCATTGCATATCATTGTTAAAGATTATGTACTCTTTTTCCTTCACTAGGGTTTTTCCCATTTGGGTTTTATCTAGTAAGGTTTTAACGATGCATATTCTTATTTACATTCAATAGACATTCAAGGGGGGTGTTATAAATAAATTATTAAGTGTGAATTGTCTATTGAACTCCCCTCACTCTTTCCACATTCTCCACCACCATCACTACATTCATTCATATTTATTCATATGTAATTATGTAATTGTCTCTTTGTATTCTTTGTAAACCTATAAATAGGCCATTGGGTGAATCATTTGTATATACATGAAAAACCTATGAATGAAGATAATCTTCTTTCATCTCATCTCTATTTTCTTTGTTTATTGTTTCTATTATTTTATAAGACAATTCAAATACTTTTGCATTATTGTTACTAGTAACTGCACGTGCAATGCACGTTTTTTATTTTATTTTATTTTAATTTGCATATAGTAAATAATAAGACCTTCCTTCACTCATTAGATACTCTTTACAAATTATTCCTAGTGTTACAAACTTTTATTTTATATAGGTGACACTTTTGTAAATAATTATGTCGTAAATATATTTGAACTTTGATGGTATTATGGTAATTAACAACAGTTGAGTAAATTAATAGTTAATATAACTCCCACTTAAAAATGAATCGTTGAGATTAGATTGTTGGTTGAATGGTTGTCTACAAATGACAACCCCAACTCTCCCATTATAATATTAGAGCATCCACAATGGTGTTTCTCACTTTTTAGAATATGGCAGCTACAGTAATAGCAAATAGGTAATTTGCCTGCAACGGCGGTTTGCAATAATTTTGCTAAAATTTGAACTAGACGAGACGTGTTGTTTCGTCCCCGTTTTTTAAAGAGTAATTTAATTAGTGATTAGGTATCAAACTAGTTTAATTAAATAAATTAAATATTAAAATATTACCTAAACCTAATTAATTACTACCTAAACTAAGTTTTACACCTAATCTAACAGCCCACAATTCATGGACGGACGGACGGGACATGTTGTCCTGTCCCATGCATTTTTGCTTGAGACGGGACAACTTGTCTCATCCGAGGGTATTTTAGATTTTTGATTTTTTTTCCCCTCTTCATCCAGACCGTTCGATAAAAATTAAAAAAATATTTAAAAAAATTAAATTGGACGATACATGTTGTATCGTCCGACGTGATTTTAAAAAAATTTGGAACGAGACAACTTGTATCGTCTCTTATAATTTGAGAATGCCAAATTCAATTTCATAAATGAGAACGCACTGTAGCTATTTTGCCATAAAATGGCAAAATAGCAAACGACTGCAGCGTCTCATTTCTAAAAAAATGGGAAATTGGCAAATATAGCAAACGACTGTGGATGCTCTTAGAGATTGTTATTAGTGTGCCTTTGTGTAATATTGCACCAACTTATTTAATATAATATAATATGTAGTATAACCAGTGTAATATTGCACATATTTTTTTTAACAAATAAGAAAAATATTTTTTTTATATAAAATTCATATAATAACGTATATATAATAATGTACGTTGTTTAAGCAAGGGATGTGATTCTAATTGAAAAACTGGATGGATAAAAAGTGGGATGATTGTCTCATACTTTTGCTCTCCTTTTTTTATTTTTTATTTTAAAAAAAAGGAAAAAACTCTTGAACCAAACTAGTGTACCCTTGTGCAATATTGCACAAATTTATATAGTATATAATATAATATGTAGTATATCCCGTAAAATATTACAAATAATTATGTTAAAAATAAGAAAAATAATTTTTTTTTGAAAAAACCATCTAATAAAATTTATATAATAATGCACAATTTTAAAGATTTGATCAAGGAATATGATTCTAATTCAAAATTTGGATGGAGAAAGAGTGAGATTGTTGCCTCCTTTTGCCCTCGTTTTTTTATTTTTAAAAAATGAGAAAATGAGAAAAATACTTTAACCAAAGTGGTTTAGCATAATATATGGTATAGAAGTTGTTTAGCATAATATATTGTATAGATTTGTTAGGAAAAAATTGTCGTACTGCCCCACTTTTTGAAAATATTTGGCGCCTTGCCCCACTTTCGAAAACAATTAGCGATATGTCCTTATTTAGGACACGTCAGCAACAAACGTTATTGGAAAAACGGCATAGGTTATTTCGATGCCGTTCTTCCCAATAACGACATCTGTTTGAGAAAAAAGTATTATGTCGTTATTTGGAATAACGGCATCTGTTACTTTTTGTCTATAGATCTAACAGTCTCAATTGTGAGTTGAGAGAGAATTGCAAAATTAAACTAACCAATGTCGTTCTCTGAGAGAACGGCAACGATTATACGATTATACTGATGCCGTTATTTTCAATAACGGCATCAGTTATATTCGTTTTGCACAGTTACCTATAATTAAAAAACCCCCTTCTCCTTTCTCCTACCCCTTGTCATTCGTTTTCTTGTATCTCTCTCTTCACTCCTGTAACCCACAAACCCTAGATCCCAAAATCAAAAAATTCCAACCATTGGAGTGCTCTAAAATTTCATACATCCTACCTCCTTACTCCCACTCTCATTTCATTCTTCATCCACAACGAATTTTGAAGCTAGTGGCGGTACGGTTTACTTTGAAGGTATTATTATCTTAACCGTATGTTTGATATGTATTCCCATGTTATGCTTATTGTGAGTAGTGAATGACTTGAATATGTTTGAATATTTATGCTTAGGTGTGGAATTTGATATCCCTATTTGGTTATATTTTGGGGGTGAAGTAATAAAGGATCCCAAGATTGGATATTCTTATGGTGATGTTGAACCGATAATTATTTGGGCTCCCCACAACTTTACGTACTCAGAACTAATAGATAAGTTATATGAAGTCACCAATTGAGATAGAAGTAAAATGAGTCTGAAACTCAGAGCCCATTATGCTGCTGGTAAAGGGGATGTGCAGTATTTCATGTTGGTACCCGTAGATAATGACAATTCTCTGAGGTCTATGATGCTTAGGACACTTCATCCAAGTTATAGTTGGAATGCAGTTGAGTTATATATTGATCAAACGAGGCTTCCATATACTACACGAGTTGTTATTGAAAGTCCAAGGCCCGCATGGACTTTGAAACCATTTGCAGAGTCATATGCTAGAATTTTAAATACAGACGAAGATACTAGCACAACTCCAACGGAACCTGTTTCCTCCGAATACGAGCAGGACATCCTACCCTATTGTCACAAAATATTTTGCTAGCTGGCATGGCAGTGGAAGACTTTGACAACGCCGTTGTAAATAACGACTTGGTCGAAGAGGAAGAAGATAAGGAACGCGATCTCGAAGATGATGAGGAGGAGGTTGCTGTGGAAGCTCCGGTTGTTGATGTCAATGTTGATGTGCCTGTTAACAATGCTTGCGTGTTGCCAAGTCAGGACACAAGTGCAGCGATGCGTGGATCTCAATCCAATGAATGGATGTCTCGTGCCACCATACATGAACATGGATAGTCTTCCGTTGGTTCTTCCAACTTGGATGAACTCTTCATAGGTCAAAGATTTCCAACCAAAGATGCTCTACAACATCAAGTGAAGATATACGCCGTGAAGAACCATAGAGAATTCGTGACGGTAAAATCAGATCGTGGTCTATACCATGTGAAATGTAAATACGCACCCATCAACCATTCAGCCGAGGAGATTGCAGAAAACCCGTCACTTCAAAATGTAGTTGGTTGTCCATGGCGGTTGCGTACAATTGTTCCCGAATGCAGTAATTATTTCGTGGTAAAGAAGCTTGAAGGTGCACACACATGTGTCAATCCTACATTGATTCAGGATCACAGCAAAATTGACTCAACGGTCGTATCGACGGTCATATTGGATGTTGTGAAGGAACAACTCTCGATAACACCAAGAGCCATAATTGGAATAGTGAAGGGTAGG
This sequence comes from Hemerocallis citrina, assembly GCA_017893485.1. Lineage (NCBI taxonomy): Eukaryota > Viridiplantae > Streptophyta > Magnoliopsida > Asparagales > Asphodelaceae > Hemerocallis > Hemerocallis citrina. The sequence continues at coordinate 41,987,785 of CM030364.1, forward strand.
TTCCATTACACAATATCATATTGGAAAGCTTAGAAGGCTAAACATAAAGCAATTGAGAAACTATATGGTTCTTTTGAATAAGTGTACACTAAATTACTATATCTACTCAATGCAATTCAAGCTTCAAATCCGGGTACGGCTGTACATTGGGCGAAGATTGCAACCAGTTCGGGCATAGAAACATTTAAGGGTGTTTTTTGGGCATTCGGTCATTCCATCGAAGGATTTAAGGCATGTAGACCAGTTATAAGTGTAGACGGCACTCATTTGTACGGAAAATATAAAGGCTGTTTGTTGATTGTTGTTTCACCAGACGCAAACGGGAGGTTGTTTCCTTTTGCATTCGCACTAGTTGACGGTGAAAGCATAGAAACGTGGACATGGTTCATAAACTGTATTTGGTGCTTTGTCACAGATCGTGCAGGTCTGTATGACATTTCAGATTGGCATGCCGGTATTTTATCAGCAATGCAAAATGAGTTCGGTACGTGGAGGGAACCATTTGCATATCATCGGTTTTGTATGCGGCATTTTGCTAGCAATTTCCATAAAAAATTTGGTTGCAAATTTTTTATGAGTAAGTTGAAGGTAATTGCGTGTCAAAATCAGTGGAAGAAGTTTGAGGAAAAGATGGCACAACTTGAAGCGAGCAATGCTGATGGGGCTAATTGGTTGAAGGAGAAAGCGATTGAGAAGTGGGCACTTACTGCCGATGGTGGGCGTAGATATGATATAATGACAATAAATCTGTCGGAAGTTTTCAACTCGGTTCTAAAAGGTGTTCGTAGCTTGCCTGTCACCACAATTGTAGAACAGATTTTTTTGTCTAAACATGTACTTCACTGATCGCCGTGAAGCCACGCAGACACTTATCAGTGAAGGTAAATTATGGGCACCCCAGATTTAGGATCTTATTGATGTACGCCGTGAAAAATCCAATTTACATGAGGCAATAATGTTTAATAATCGCACAGGTATTTTTGGGGTGAAAACGGGCATTAGAATGGATGGTGGATATCAAAAGGGTGGACATTGGCACACGGTAGACCTCGAGGGCCGAACTTGTACTTGTGGCAAATTCCAACTATATCACATTCCATGCTCTCATGTGTTTAGGGATGGCGAACGGGTCGAACGGGCCGGGCCGGGCCTAACCCGTACGGGTTGGCACGTATATTGAGCGGGCTCGGGCCGGTTTGGCCACTTATCCGGGCCGGGCCCAAACTTGATTTGGGTGGCCCGCCCAACCCGTGAACCCTTTAGGGTTTAACCTGGGTCGGGTCGGGTCGACCCGCGGGTTGGCCCGTTTATATAGGTAGATATTTTTTTTTGTAGCTTAGAATAATAATAATAATAATAATAATACTAATAAACATTAAAAATCGTGATAATAATAATAAGATTGAAAGAGAGTGAAATTGGCAACAAATTTTGAAATAATATTCATATGAATTTAAGTTATACAATTTTCACAATTTCTAATAAAATGAAGAATTCAATTCACAAATAAGTTTTATACAATAACATATTTCTTATATACAATTTTAATTGACTACAATTTTTCTAATTTAACATAACAAGCAAAGCTATTGTTGTTGTTGTTGTTGTTGTTCTTCCGGCGAGTTGCTCCCACTTGTGGACGTTGATAGTGCTTTCCCTTGTGTCCTATCTTCAGCCTTCAGCCAGTCTTCTGTGCAAACGCGCATCTCTAACGAGTCGGGCTTCAAGCGATTCCTGTAATCAGTTAGAACCCTGCCACTTGAAGAAAATGCACTTCAGAAGCAACTGTGGAGACAGGAGGAGTTAGTAAATCTTTAGCCATAATTGACAGAATACTAAAAGTGTGTTCATGGTCTTTCCACCATTGTAAAATATCTAGTGGAGAAGTTGAAGGCTCATAATCTTTTTGGTTATACCAACTAGTATAATGCACGTGCGATGCACGTCTACGTGCGATACACATGCGATGCACGTGCAATGCACGTCTATAATATATATATATATATATATATATATATATATATATAGGGGTAAATGGGGAGAGGAATGAAAAGGACAAAAAAACTACCAACACGTGCGCTGCACGTGTTGACACACACACTAAGGAATAAAAATTTGTTTATTTGTTTGAACCCCAACTCTCCCATTAAATATGTAAGATTTAATTCATTTGGTTGAATAGTCCTAGGTTTTTTTGATTGAATTTGTTCAAGTAAATTAAATGTTCTATCACCAATTCTATTTTTACCCTTACCTTTAGAAGTACCAGAAGAAGAACTAATTACAGAAGTTGTACTACTAGAAGCAAAACGCCTATCATAATAATCATACAAGTTATTTAACGTAGATTCAAAATGAACTAAAAAACTAGCGTAATCAATTACCAATTCTACATTTTCCCCAAGTAATGCAAAAAACATTTCTATCAAACTCTTCGTACCTTCTAATTTGATACGAGGATCCATAACGGTAGCAACACAAATCAACATAGGAGGAGGAAAATAATACTTCAAAAAATTTTGGAATGCAGGTTTTACAATCTCACCAACAAAAATATCATTTAACATTTTGTTAAATGTTTGCACCATGCTAACTAATTCAATAAAAATGCTACTAGAAGTAGATTCATATGTTTTTGAAAATTTTAAAGTTGCGGTTTTAAAAGGTTCTAAAAATTTCAACAAAGATTCGGCAAAAAACCAATCAGGGGGAGTCATTTCAAAATTGTGCATATTTTTTGCGATACAAAAATTATTTACAACTGCTTTATATTCGGTAACAACATTTAGTAAATCAAAAGTAGAATTCCATCGGTGTCTAACATCCTTTGGAAATCTTCTAAAAGGAACATTTCTAACCCTACACCAAGCTTTCCATTCTTATAAAATGCTTGGACTTAATGCAATGAAATGTACACAATTTCTAATTTTAACTATATATGGATCGGCTATTTTTAATGCATCTTGAACACATAAATTTATAATATGACATTCACATCTAACATGAAAAATATTGTCAGATGGAGGATTTAATGCGGATTTTAAAGAAGTAATTGCTACATTGTTGTTAGATGCATTATCAAAACTAATACACATAATTTTATCGCGAATATAGAAAATATCACAAATTTCTATAATACGATTTGCTATTTCAGCACCACTATGAGGATACGGCAACGCCGCAACTGATATGATTCTTTTTTGAAGAATCCAATCATTGTCGATCCAATGACAGTTATTCCCATCGTTGGAATATTGTTGACACCCGTCCAACAATCCGAAGTTAAACTAACCCTACAAGTTAAACTCCATAAAATTGTAATCAAAGCGTCCTTCATTTCGATGTACATTTTAAAACAATCCGATTTGCAAGTATTTCTTGGAATTCATCTAAAATGAGGGTTTAAGGCCGTTTGATTAAAATTTTCCAAGTCCCTACTATCGGGATAGGAAAATGGTAACTCTTCCTTAATGACTAATCGGGCCATTTCCCGACGAACAAGATCGGGATCATAAGGGTGGCTATCAACTAAACCGGTCCTAGGGTTGATTTTTTGTTGGCCTTGTAGTTCAGCAAGAAGGTCTTTATGGTTATGTTGGATATGCCTACTAATTGTACCGGTACCGTCACCCCTCTTGAATTTGTATGTTTTACCACATGTTTTACAAACTTTCAAACCTATACCCGGAGTATGTTCGTCCGGAATATAATCGTAAAACTTATATCAATCACTAGTTTCTCCTCTACTTTTCCTACTACTACGGGGTTTTGTGGTTTCGGTTGGTTGTTGTTGTTTTTCTTCTTCTTCCAATTGTATGTCACCTACAATCTCGTCGTGTGTACCCCATTGTTGGGTAGGAGGATCATGGTATTCTTGGGCAGGCTCACTAGTTGGGACAATTGGTGGCCTACGGGAAGAGGAGGAGGAATCTTGTCCGCTACGACCGCTACCGCATGATCAAGACATAATGTAGTAATGTGCTAAAGTACGTAAAAAAAATATATACAATGTAGGAACGGTGAATTATAAAAAAAATCTTAAAAAAAAGAGGGTTGAGATAGAGAAGATCAAAAAACCAACAATAATTTTAACTACAACGCAAAAAAAATATAACGAGAGAGGTATGAAATTTTGATATCGTTCACCATGGAATACGCGTATGTAAAAGAAACCGTGAAAATAAGAATAGAATAGAACTAGAAAGAAGCGCTTTGCCGATTCCGCAATTGAAGAGTTGAGGAGAGCTTGAAGGAGATTTGACGATGGTTGAAGAGAGTTGAAGACGTTGAATTTTGATTTCGATACGATCGAAAATTGATCGTGTATATGCCTCGTTGTAGACTCGCTTGTTGAATACTACAATTGTTGAAAAATTCTTTAGAAATGATGTATAATAGTAGAGAGAGTAAGAGAGTAAGGTGCGATTTTTTAAGGACATTTTTGGGGGTATTTATAGGCTCAAAATGTGAAAAAAGTCCAAAAAAATAAACAAAAAAAAGCCAAAAATGGCTAAAATAGCCGTTAACAACGGCTCTGATTCGCCAACAGACCGTTCGACCTGCGGGTCAACGGTCGACCCGTAACGGGTCGAACGTTCGACCCGTACGGGTCCAATGGGTCGTAACCCGCGGGTTGGCGGCGGGTTGGAGCGCTTTTAACGGGTTCGTGGGCCGGGTTACATGGGTTGAATTCGCGTTTTCTTCGACCCGGGCCGACCCATTACTGTACACGGGTTCGACCCAAACCTTCCAACTTCTTAACCGGGCCGGGTTCACGGGCCGGGTCGCGGGTGGGTCGCCGGTTGACCCGGCCCAGTTGCCATCCTTACATGTGTTAGCAGCATGTGCTTCACGTGTGCTTGATTATCAACCATACATTGATGCCTTATACTCTACTGATTCGTTAGCAAAAATATGGACACCAACTTTCAATCCTATACCAGACGAATCTTATTGGCCGACCCAAAACGCACCGGTGCTCATAGCCGATTCAAGTCTTCGTCGGGTAAAATGGAGACCGAGGAGTACTCGCATTCGCAATGACATGGATACTCGAGAAAGTAGGAGCAGTGGGAAAGTTTGTTCGAAATGCGGAGTGAGTGGACACGATAGACGGAGTTGTAAGAATGTGCAAAGTGTCGGGACTTCACAATCTACCTGCACTTGAACTTATTTCCGGTTATTGTATTTTAGTAATGTATAATCTTTCGTTAAGTTTGTATGAATTAATTAACCTGAATTTTAATGTAGAGTAATTTAAGGTTAAATAGTTTAGAATTAGATTTGTGGAATGAATGGTAGTTGGATATGGGTATATTTGATTTTAGTAATATATCTTCACATAACATGCACAAAAAATATGCACAACTATTTAATTAACAGATGCCGTTCTTGCGAATAACGGCATAGTAAGAAGATGTCGTTATTCATAAGAACGACTGTGAAGACAGAAGAATGGCAGAAGACCCAAAATTCTGATTTTCGACACATAACAGATGTCGTTATCTTGGAGAACGACATGTGGTGTTGATATTTGCAAGTGTACAAAATCGCACAAGTAATATAGATAGGTGAGTAGAGTGTCGAACCCACAGGGACTAGATATTTTACTGAGTACCGATATCGCTAGATGAATTACTATTTGGAAGATCGAATTTAATTAAGGATAAAACAACTAAATTAAATTAATCTAATTAAATCTAACTAAATTGGTGAAGAGGGAGAGGGCTGTGAAACTATGAAGCTCTTGTACTTTGTTTAATGGTAAAATTAGTTCTAGGGCTCTTGGTTCACCTCGTTTATCACACACACAAATTATAATTCCTTATAAATAAAAATATTATCTTTCCAAATTGTCAACCAAAATCCTAAAGATATTAACCACTCTATCAACGTAGTCTAAAAATTATTCTCAATTAATCATTCGCCTATCCATCAAATTATTAATTGAAAATTTGGATTTCTTAACGGTCACGTCCTCCAATATACGGTGTTAATTTTTATTAATCACAAATAACCTGTTCGGTCTCTTTATGATTTGAAAAATCATACAAATGTCTATCCACCATGTTGTACGCATAAATAATAAAAATTAAAACACGATCAGGAAAAATAGAGTAATAATAAGGAATTAAAATTTGTGTTCTACAAAACTCGGCTATATCTTAGCCTCTAGAACAATAAATTCAGTTCATATTTGTTTGGGATTGCATCAAAAAAATATAGAGAAGAAAAGATACAAAAGAATACAAAATTTAATTCAAACTCCTTTTCTGTCTCAAAAGTCGGAGCCAAAAGTGTTACCGTCACGCACCGTCACATCAACGCATCAGTCTGTCACACTGCCGTTGTCGGGCCGCGTGTCCCAAAACCAGAGGGCGTCACCGTCAACTCGCCTGTCAAATCGCCGCATTCCACGTCAGCAAACCACATGCACTGTCGAACTCAGCGCTGTCTTGTTGTCCACGCCAGAAGGGAGAAGACGAAGTCGCCAGGTGTCTGTGGGTCCTACCTGCAGCTGTCGTCTGGTGGGGCCACGTCAAAGAAGGAGAAGAAGAAAACAGCAGGGGCTGTCACGTCTTCTTCTCTCTCCCTGTTTCTCTTCGATCAACACGTGAGAGAGAGGACGAAGGAGTCGCACGTGATGCTCCTTCTCTCTCTCCGTTTAATTCTTTTTTCCTTCATTTTTTTTTATATTCAGCCGTCACCTCTTAATTGATTCTCTCTCCTTTGCATTGTATTTATAGAGAACGGAGAGAACCATTAGGGTTTGCATTTTTGCAGAAAACCCCACTCTTTTCCTTTATTTTCTTCTTTAATTGATCCAGAATTTTATTTCTTTCTTTTTCTTTCTTTTCTTCCTTTACTTCCCACCACGTGCTTCTGCGTACACAAAATAATACCAGAAATTAGGATTTTTAAATAAAATAAAATTAATTAGTTTAAAATGAATTAAACTAACTACAAATCATATTAGCATATAAAAATCCTTTTAAAAATTATTTGTCGCACTTTTAAGTCAACAAAACAATAAAAATTGATAAATCTATTATTTTACTTTGTTTGTTGATTTTTTCCACAAATCTTTACTTTTTGCATCAAAAATATTATTTCTTCAAAAATAATTAATTAAATGAAATCTTATAGAAATATGATGAATTATAGACAATATCAGCGAAAACAAGCCATTTTAATAGGTAAATGAGTACAAATATTTGTATATAAATTAGACACATCAGCATGGTTAGAAGTGTAGCGCCCCGATTTCCAATACTGGGAAAACCGAGACACGAGCCAAGATCTTTTCTTCAATTAGTCACAATACACAGAAAAACAGGAGAATTTAAAACTTTTTATTCAACACCCAATGTATTACAAGTCTGAACATTATACAACTGTAATACATTATAATAGAGTTACAACATTACATTTACATTTCCAAGTATTACAACCTTCAACATCTTACATCAGAGTACTTTTCAACTAATAGACATATTACAGCGGAACTAAATAAGACATTGACTCCTTGCTTTCCTCGCCTTGAGTCCTCCTGAATCTTGCCCTTGTACTTTGGCGATCCAGTACCTATGGAAGTTGGGACGTCAGTATTCACTGACGCTTAAAGGCTGATATCAAACCAGCGAATCTCCCAAACAACATACAAAACATGGCAATGGTGTTGGTGTAGTTTAAGTGTTCGTGAGTGCTATGACTAGACTCTAATGCGATATTTAACTAAAACTAGGATGCTTCCTATTCTAATGTCAGCGAGTCTCCGAAGCAACATGCAGCCCATACTACATGCGACCCCATCTCAAGCCGTTTCTCCATATATAGGAATTTGAACCCGCGTTATGAACTTCTAATTGTACACAACCTGTTCCTGACACCTACACGTGACTGATGAGGTTGCAGACGTGGTCATGTCCCGCTGATGCAGTACGCCAGTGGTGTCTATGTTTGCCACTGCTACCCGGCTAACTGGACCTCACTCAAAAACAGACAAACCCAATGTATCGGGCATCATTCCAAAATCCAAATCATAGGGTTTCGCAAACGCAGGGTAGCGCGAAGCCTACCCTATGGCACCCTCTGGGGTCTCGCAAGCGCAGGGAAGCACGAAGCCCACCCTGTGGCACTATTAGCCACGGCACTTCAGGAATTAACAGTGCGAGATACGCAACCCGTGTCCTCAACTTGTGAGACGGCACCGTACGTATCCCTTTGACGGGAAGGTACAACCCACTATCACCACCTAAGGTCTGCCTCAAGGAACAAGTTGGCCGTAAGGCGCCCCCTACAACCAACTCCTCTCTTTTCGGCAAGGGTCTGAGCAAAATGATCTTTATAAGTCACTACCTTAAAGATGTCCCTGACTCGACAATCCTAGGGACGATAATATTATAAACATAACATGCTAGCCCTTAAATTAGGCTTCGCAAGACAACTCTACTAGGCTGCTCAACCTGGACTCACCAGAATCCTTCGGGATCCGGTTCCTGGCCCATCGATCCAAGACCTCGGCCGTGCGAATATACATGCATGCTGCTACCCTAAACTTGGATTCCGTCTATACTCCGGTCCTCGATCAACCTACCCTGGTTAAGATCCGACGGTACACAAGGAGTGACTCCTCCACAGTTCCTTAGGGTAAGAAAACATATATGTTGATGGTCGATAGCCCTTAGGGTGGCAATATCACCCTAGACGAGCACAACGAATAGTGTGCTAGCTAACAAGCTATATATAAGTAACAACCACATACGAGCTAATAAGCTACGTGTTGTGCTATCTAGATGATTTAAACTAGACACAAATTAAAAACCTCGCAAGTGTATGAATCGTTTGGAGAAGCGTAGCGGCAAGCAAGGGTCGATCCCACAGAGATTGTAGAAATTAACTTACTAATCAATAAAAAGAAATAAGAATATTGAAGTGTCGTTCGAAAAGTCTAAAGAAATGAAAGGATAAAAATCTAAATTAAATAGCATCACAAATTGAGTCACAATTCTCTATTAAAGTAGTTGGGCGTTGATTTCCACCTGTAGTTAGTAATGCTAAGTCATATACTACTCCCATTACTCATGTTTGTTCCTCTAAGGGCATGGTATCTACTCCTTAAAGTTAATGTTTCCCTAGGCCAAGAATTAGGCATGGTATCTACTCTAATTCGTTTCTTTCCTTAAGTATTTAGCATGGTATCTACTAAGTTGCACTTGAAGAAAGCATCAGAACAATGGAAACGAACATACACTCAAGGTTCTAGAAATTGGTATCAGATCTAAATCCCTCAAGTTGATTAAACCAAGAACCCCTAAAGATTCCCTTGTTACAAGATATGAACACGAGATACGGGTCGTCTCAATATGCTCATATAACAGATTCAGATCTACACTGCACAAACTTGGTAAACTCGAATTCTGTATGCCAGTCGACTGGCTGTCACTTCAGTCACTGCCCTAGAATTCTGAACAAGTTTGATTATTATAAATCTATTCCAATTCACTCAGGTTTAATCAATAAGTAATAGAGTAGTAATCAGAAGAATATAAGCATTACATAACTACGGTTTCAATCTACCCAACTATGAAATTTAGTTCCACATAATAAAACTTTTATTGATTGATAAAATAGAGTTCATGACTACAATAGAAATAAAAACTAAAAAGAGAGAACAGAAGAACGCTGATTTGTATGATGTTGAAGTTGAGCCCAATCAGCAGTCAACTTGTTCTCCTTCTTTGATGCTTGCTGTCAACGATCGGTTCTTGATGATGGATCCGGCCTTCTCTAGTTTCTGGTCCCTGGTTGATATTTATAGACACGGGTAGAGATTTAGGGTTTGCACTTTTCTTTTATAAAAAAGTCCTCTCCTTTTTATTTAATTCCTTCTTTTGATCTGCGTTTTATTTCTTTCTCTTTTCTTCTTTTCTTCCTTATCTGCTCACCACGTGCTTTTGCTTTGATTGTTGGATGAAGTTGTTATTCGCAGAAAACACCTGGGTTTGGATAACTTAATTTCTGATTCGGATTTGGATGAGGATGCATCTGTTCTTATCTTCTGACTCGCCGCATACCAGTCGACTGGTGTTGGATGTAAGTCGACTGTGTCGAGACATCTGGAGATTCATAATTAACCAGCCCAGTCGACTGTCTTTGAGAACCAGTCGACTGTACTGAGCAGCTTTGGGATTTCATTCTCCTCTGTTCAGTCGGCTGTTTGAAGAGCCAGTCGACTTATACTCTGTAGTTTCTGTGTATCATCCTCAAAGTCCTGAATCTGCTTTGTTCTGCTGTTTTAGGCTGTTTCCTATGGAAAAAGAGAAAAGAAGCGTAAATACCACATATAGAGCATTTAAATGTCTAATTGCCTTAAGATTATTGTTCCTAAAAGTGAATAATATTTGATTCATCACTACGTATGAAACAATAGCTACCTACGAGCCAGGCGGGCCTCGTAGGAGATAACCACATACATACCGGCCAAATAAGCCGCATATGAGACCAACAGCTACGCACGGGCCGGTCGAGCCACGTACGAGCACAACCATATGCAAACAACCATACAGGTAATCAATCCTAGAAGCAACCAAAAGTGCTTACTAACAAACTCGATCTTCTATTATTAGAAGCAACAGAAGAATCTACTAATAGTCTATGATCGGTATTCTACCAATGAAAAACCGAAGGCGACATAACAACCATTTTCAACTGACTACTACTAGTGGTCTTCCCAATCCTCATTACTTCAACCTATAGTGCCTTAAGCATGGCATACAATTGCAAGCATCTTCCTACGACAATCTAATTATATAACATAACCACTCACCACAATACTCCTAAGTACGAATATGATTAAGCATGTGCTTTTATCAATCTTAGCATGAAAATCACTATGATCTAGACATGAAGTCCACTACGGTCAAGCATAGGTTATAACTTGAGCGTGAATGCTTACTACTTATCATGACTAATCACCACAACCCAAGCATGGATATATAACTGGTATGAACATGCAACATTCCAAGGCATGGTAGGTATTCTAACATTAATCTTACAACATTCTAAGCATGTATTTAACTTTAGCATGGTATACCTCATTCCTAGACATGGTATGCTACTTTCACATTTAACATATAGCATGGTGTACATTTTAGTAACATTCTAGTTATGTATACTAGTTAACTATCAACCTACAACATAGCATGAGTTTCTACAATAATTCTAGCATGGATAGAACATAACATAAAAATCACTACAACTAACCATGGATAGTTCCCTTAATTTAAGCATGAGTGTCTACTATATTTTAAGCATGAATATCATTAGCATGGATACCATTAACTTAACATAAACCATCATTAGCATGGTCATCTACTAACTTAACATAACAATAATTAGCATGACATCTCCTAACTTAGCATGAATAATGATTAAGCATGATCACCTACTAACATAACATGAACATATACTTATCTAAGCATAGATATCATGTAAGCATGAATATTTATTTGATCTAGAATGGTGTATAACTTTCCTATAAGCATATAAGCATGGATAAATTAATCTAGCATGACATACCACTTTTCTACAACTATCTAAGCATAGATCAATTAATCTAGCATGGTATACAACCTTCCTACTAGCATAAATCTTATTAAGCATGAATAACTACTAGCATGAATATCTTACTAAGCATGGATAACTACTAGTATGAACATACAACATTCCTTGCATGGTAGATTAATTAAGCATCAATCCTACAACAATATGAGCATGGTATTTACTTAGTAATTAACCTACAACATTCCTAGCATGGTAGATTAATTAAGTATCAGTCCTACAACAATATGAGCATGGTATTACTTAGTAATTAACCTACAACATTCCTAGCATGGTAGATTAATTAAGCATCAACCCTACAACAATATGAGCATGGTATTACTTAGTAATTAACCTACAACATTCCTAGCATGGTAGATTAATTAAGTATCAATCCTACAACAATATGAGCATGGTATTACTTAGTAATTAACCTACAATATTCCTAGCATGGTAGATTAATTAAGCATCAACCCTACAACAATATGAGCATGGTATTACTTAGTAATTAACCTACAACATTCCTAGCATGGTAGATTAATTAAGCATCAATCCTACAACAATATGAGCATGGTATTACTTAGTAATTAACCTACAACATTCCTAGCATGGTAGATTAATTAAGCATCAATCCTACAACAATATGAGCATGGTATTTACTTAGTAATTAACCTACAACATGTATATCATTCCTAAACATGATGAATAATTTTAGCATTAATCCTACAACATGTATATCACTCCTAAACATGATGGATAATTTTAGCTTTAATTCTACAACATGTATATCACTCCTAAACATGATGGATAATTTTAGCATTAATCCTACAACATGTATATCATTCCTAAACATGAATGTCTACTAGCCAAGCATGAACAACAATCTAACATGGTGCATGATTTTTCCTACAACTATCTAGGCATGATACTTACTTCAATATAAGCATAAACATCCATTTAATGTTCATATGCATCTACTACAATTTAATTAAACACAACATCCTCTACAACATAACATCTACTACCAAAACTTCTACCAAAAATCTTTATATAGTCATAACAAGCATCTACTACCACTTCCATAAAACATAAACCTTTTCTATAAATTTGTGTAGACATCTACTACAACCATTTTATTTGGAACATACACATCTACTACTACTACTTTATTTAACCATAAGTGTCTACCAAAATTTACATAACATCTATAACTACTTCATTTTAATATCTACTACTACTACTTTATTTAACCATAATACCACTACTTTATTTCAACATACTACTACTACTTTACTTAAACATACTACTACTATTTTATTTAATCATGAAGTAACTACTACTTAGATATCTACTAAATCTTTATTAGCATTTATTTCTTATTATTACTAGTGATCATAAAAAGAGGTCTTTTTATTCATTCTACAACTAGTGATTTAGGTTAGATTCTTTTTCATAATTAAAACTAACATCTAATTTAGGTTCTTTTTACTTAAGATTATAAAAGAAAACAACAATAATAAAAATAAGGTAAGAACATTCATTTGGTTCAACCAACATATGCTTATCTTTTTAGTCCAAGTTCAATACAAGTCCTACAACCGAAAATAGTTGTATAAAAAGGTTCATATGCTTTGTCCATGAGTTCACATCAAGTCCTACAACCCCAAACGGTTGTATGTACAAGTCCATATGCCTTATGTCATTTTAGTCCAATTAACAAACACAAACAACAACTACAACTATAAAGATTTAATCTTTATATTTATTTAGCACTACTACTTGTTTCCATTCATTTCTTGTGGTTATTATCTTTAACATTTACAACATACAACATAAGAATCACATACAACAATACTTATCACAACAACCATCCCAAAAAGAACCAAAGAAAACAAAACAAGGAGGATAAGAAGAAGAAGAACATCAAAACAACAATACAAACAAACAAACAAAAAAGAGAAACCCCCGTTGGATCCTGTAGGCGAGACAACAAACACTAGAGGGGGGTGAATAGTGTTAATAAAAAAAGTTGCGGAAATTTTCTTCGGTGCAGTCGACTTGGTTGTGAACCAGTCGACTGATATGACCAAATTAAAGTAAAAACAACAACTCTGTGCAGTCGACTTATAGATAAGACAGGCGACTGACGACACAATGAAAGTACAACTTATACGACACTGACCAGTCGACTGATAGTGCAATGAGTCGACTGTCCAGACAAGTTTTACAGAACTTAAGTAAACAAAAGTAAATGCAAGATCAAGACAACCAATCACAGAGTACACAAGATATATCCTGGTTCGGTCCTTCCGACCTACATCCAGTCCCCAAGCAACCCACTTGAGATTTCCACTATTCTTGAAAAAAGTTTACAAGAATACCCTACGACGTTAAGACAACAACCTTGTCTAACCCGTAGTCCTTTCTCTCAACCAGAGAAAGCAGACCCACTCTACTACTAAGAGTGAAACAAACCGATTCTACAATCTAGAGTCAAAAACCACTCTCCAACCGAGAGCAAAAGAAACAAGAAAAACTTTACAGTCAACCTATAGCCTTGTTGGTGGATTGTGTTGTTGCACGTGGCTAAAACAAGGTCGACTTCTATACCCAGTCCAGAACGAAATCGTTGTTTTACTGGACTGAGTGTAGAGAACCAGAGGATTTTGAACTTTGAAAGCTTTTTCTCAATTTTTCACTTAGAATTTCTCAAAGGGTGCTCGGAATCTTAAAAGTATGTTGTTGTAAGATCTTTTCAGTGAGATCTGAACTCTATTTATAGAGCTAGATCTCCTGGACGTTGGGGGACAGTTATTCCAACTGTCAACCAACGGATCTTATAGCTTTTGATTTTGAAAAATCAATTTTGAAAACAGAAAACGGTCAAAAGCACTTGAACAGTCGACTGGGTTGCCATATGAGTCGACTGGTCAGAGTTTGAATAAATTTAAACAGTTTTGTACTGCCAGTCGACTGCCATAGGTATCAGTCGACTGGTACTCAATAATTAAATTATATCAAACTGTTTTGACTCTTTTGTTGTTTTTGAAAAACACACATTTACGAAATAGTGAGTGTGTGTGTGTGTGACAAGGCTTTACAATCAGACTAAGACTCAACAAAAGTAAAAATACAATGTTTACAAGACACAACAATTTGATACATTTGAGCTTGAAGTCTTGAATCTTGAGTCTTGATTTGAGTCTTTGAGTCTTGGCTTGAGTCTTGAGTCTTTGAGTAAAGCTTTGGCCAATGTCTCTTATTTGGAGCTTTTGTGCTTGATCATTTGTTCAGCTGTATAATAATAGGTCCATTGTGTATAGCACCTGTAAGTTTAGCATAGATACATGTGCAGTGTGTTGTGATCATCAAAATCAAGAATCAACATTCTCCCCCTTTTTGATGATGACAACACAATAGCTGATAATAATTTATATAGAACATACAAGCATAGGAATGATATGCTCCCCCTATTAAAAACACATCATGCATTCATAAAAATGTATCATAGAGTGTGTATCAGTCGACTTAACAATAGATCAGGCGACTGATCAGACAAAAATAAACATTACATAATAAAATCACAGATGCAGTAATATCAATCGACTGATAGACTGTGAGCCAGTCGACTGACCAGAGAGATACTTCAATATACAGAAATATAATCAAACACAATAAACACATACATTTGAATAAGAGGATATCTCTCCCCCTTTGTCATCAACAAAAACACAAAAGAAACAGTCTTTTATATTAAAGAACACAGAAATAAACTAAGAAATGTTCTCATACATAAATAAGTTCATTAAGACAAACAAAAATAGAAAATTACATAAACAGCGAAAAAATAAAAGTCTTCAATTGTCCTCGTTTGAGTCTTCATCGGCAGCATGAGAAGGAGGAGGAAATTGAGTGTGGAAAAGATCGGTGAGATGATCAAGTTTGGAATCAAGGGTGTGAATCTGAGAATCAACAGTTTGTGAATGTTTCATAAGGTAGTTGACACATTCATAGAGAGTAGCTGGATCCTCATATTTAGCTTGAGGAAGGGATGAACTAGAAGAGGCAGAGGGTCTAGAAGGTCTAGAAGTAGAAGCCAAAGGAACTTGAGAGAGTGGAGGAGACCTAGGGGTTGTTCTAGGAGGAGGATCAAGAAGCTTCATACGTGCTAAACTGACACGATCGAAACACTCATAGTGTGTAACGACATTGGTCTCGGAATCGAGATCAATACCGAAAGCTTCAAAGACACGAGTGAGAAGCCCTCCGAAAGGTAAGAAGTGGGTGTGGTTTTGTTCAAATTTTGAAAAGATGACACGACCCCAATTTATAGCAATTTTACCAAATATTGCATAAACAGCTTTTTGTAATTCCAGAGAGTACTGGTCATAACTTCCTCTTTTGGGAAGGATGTTATAGGCCAGTATTTTGGCTATAAGCTTAGCAATAGGAGTAATATTTTTGCTAGTCATTGGAGGTCCTTGATTAGGCAAAAATATTTTAGATAAGATAGATGCATCATCAAGGATAATATCACTTAGATCTAATCCTCCGTTATCATTACCCATTATGAGATTGATTCTCTCGGGTGTGAGTGTCATTTTAACATTTTTGACAGATGAGCGGATAACTACATCCCCATCTTTCTTTTGTACAACCCTCATATTAGTGTAAAACAAATAGATGAGTTGGGGATAATAGTTAGGTTGATTAACTAAGGATAGATATTCATAAAGGCTACTATTTTGAAATAGAGGAACAAGATTAAATGGATCAAGATCATCAAAATTAACATATCTCCCGGGGAAGATGACAATGGTACACATAATGTACCATCGTTCAAGAAGATCGGGACTCAATAGAAATTGAGAATAATCTAGGGATGAAGAACTAGCATCACCATGAGTTCTCTTAGATTTCTTGGGTGCCATTGGAAAGAAGTGAGGGAAGGATTTTACCAAAAAATTGGAGAGAAAAACAGACAGCAGTCGATCAAACACCAGGGCAGCAGTCGACTTCTTCTTCTTCTCTGGCTTAGGGTTTCAGATTTGGGGTAAAAGTAAAAGAGGATGGAGGC
This sequence comes from Hemerocallis citrina, assembly GCA_017893485.1. Lineage (NCBI taxonomy): Eukaryota > Viridiplantae > Streptophyta > Magnoliopsida > Asparagales > Asphodelaceae > Hemerocallis > Hemerocallis citrina. Next base: position 42,004,463 of record CM030364.1, read on the forward strand.
TGAGGTGAAAGGGTTTTTAACTGAAGATGGATGGCTGAGATTTGAACGAAAACAGATCAATGGTTGAAAGGAGAGGTCACGGGTGAAAAGAAATGAGAGTTTTATCTCAAAAGCTGCGATGAATCGTCGCTGAAGACATTTGAACTCGCGACAGTCGACTGGTAGGGTATATCAGTCGACTTAGTCGAGAAGAGACTAAATTTTTATATCTGGTGATCAGTCGACTGGTTTAAAGATCAGGCGACTGGTCAGAGAAAAAAATAGGTATATATGAAAATACAGTACAGTCGACTTAACAGAAACAATTTTCAACAAATATCAATAAAATCACATATTCCTAGTTCTCTTCTTAAGTTAATGAAAGTATCTTCTTTAAGGGGTTTGGTAAATATGTCTGCTACTTGTTTATCAGTAGAGATAAAGTCTAAAGATATATCTCCTTTTAAAACATGATCACGTAGAAAATGATGTCGAATATCAATATGTTTCGTACGTGAATGTTGAATCGGATTTTTAGATACATTAATTACACTGGTATTATCACACATAATTGAAGGTTTGTTAAATGAAATACCATAATCTAATAAAGTTTGTTTCATCCACAAGATTTGTGCACATGCCAAACTTGCAGCGATATACTCGGCTTCTGTGGTTGATAGGGATACGGAATTTTGCTTTTTACTGCACCAAGAGACTAGGGAATGTCCCAAAAAGTGACATGTACCACTAGTGCTCTTGCAATCAGTTTTGCTTCCAGCAAAATCAGCATCGCTATATGACAGAAGTTGAAAATTATCGGTGCAAGGATAAAATAAACCATATTCAGATGTGCCTTTAATATATCTTAAAATTCGTTTCACTGCTTTTAAATGAGACTCTTTAGAACTAGATTGATATCTAGCACATAAACATACGCTGAACATAATATCTGGTCTACTTGCGGTAATATATAAGAGTGAACCAATCATACCTCGATAGAGTTTTTGATCAACACTCTTACCTAATATATCTTTGTCAAGAGTAGTAGTAGTAGCCATAGGTGTGGATTTACTACTAGTACTATCCATGTTAAAACGTTTGAGTAATTCCTTTGCATATTTTCCTTGATTGATAAATATGCCACTTGAGGACTGCTTAATTTGAAGTCCAAGGAAATAATTGAGTTCACCCATGTGACTCATCTCAAATTCGTTTTTCATGGTATTAGCAAACTCTTGACATAGATTATTATTAGTAGAACCAAAAATTATATCATCAACATATATTTGTATGATTAGGATATCATTCTTAACCCTTTTGATAAACAATGTAGTGTCTACTTTACCTATTTCAAATCCTGTTTTTAAAAGAAAATTTTTCAAACGATCATACCAAGCACGAGGTGCTTGTTTAAGACCGTATAAAGTCTTTTTCAATTTATAAACATGATCTGGAAATTGTTCATGTTCAAAACCTGGTGGTTGTTTAACATAAACATTTTCTTTAATAAACCCATTATGGAAAACACTTTTAACATCCATTTGATAGAGTATAAAATTCATAAAACAAGCAAAAGATAATAAAATACGAATAGATTCTAGTCTAGCAACAGGAGCATATGTTTCATCAAAATCTATACCTTCTTCTTGATTATATCCTTGAGCAACTAATCTAGCCTTGTTCCTAACAACTTGTCCTGATTCATCTAACTTATTCTTAAATACCCATTTGGTACCAATAATAGTCTGATCAAGAGGTCGAGGAACTAAATCCCATACATCATTCCTTATAAATTGGTTTAGTTCATCTTGCATGACATTCATCCAATATTCATTCTCACAAGCTTCTTGTATATTTTTCGGTTCAAAATCCGACAAGAATGTTGTATGAGAAATCATATTAACATGTGAACGTGTCTGAATACCATGGGAGATGTCACCAATTATTAAGTCATGAGGATGATCTTTAACTTCAACAAATGATTTTGGTAAAGTTGAAGATATCACAATGGGATCAGTCGACTTGACAGGTTCTTCGGTCGACTGCTTTACATCAGTCGACTGTAAGTCCTTATCAGTCGACTTATCAGACAGATTAGTTTGTTCTAAAGATTTAATCACATTATCTAAAGGTGATGAATCAGTTTCATCATCTTTATTTAAAGTTGATGAAGGCAGAGATTCATCGAATGTAACATGCATTGACTCTTCAATAGTCATTGTAGACTTATTGAAAATTCTATATGCTTTACTCCTATTTGAGTATCCTAAAAAGATACCTTCATTAGATCTAGGATCAAATTTGTCTAAATTATCTTTTGTGTTTAGAATAAAACACTTACAACCAAATGTCTTAAAGTAAGAGACTTAGGAATTTTGTTATAAAACAACTCATAACAAGTCTTCTTTAGCTTAGGTCTTATAAGAATCCTATTTAAAACATAACAAGCTGTAGCAACAGCTTCAGCCCAAAAGTGCTTTGGTAAATTGCTTTGAACAAGCATAGTACGTGCGCATTCTTGCAAAGTCCTATTCTTCCTTTCAACCACTCCATTTTGTGGTGAAGCTCTAGGAAATGCAAATGAATGTGTTATACCATTCTTGTTGCAATATTCTGTAAATATTTCATTCTCAAATTCTCCACCATGATCACTTCTAATAGTGACTATGGTTAGAGATTTTTGATTTTGAATACGTTTACAAAAATGTGCAAATTCATCAAAAGCATCATTTTTATGTTTTAAAAAGAATGTCCAAGTGAATCTTGAAAAATCATCTACTAAAACAAATACATATCTACTTTTATTTAAATAAGCAACTCTAGTAGGGCCAAATAAATCCATATGAATTAATTCGAACGGCCTACTAGTAGAAATTACTTCTTTTGTTTTAAAAGTGGATTTGATTTGTTTTCCTAGTTGACATGCATCACATAACTTATCCTTTTTAAAGGATAGTTTTGGCAGTCCTTTAACTAGGTTATATTTAGATAATTTTGAGAGATTTTTCATGTTCACATGTCCAAATCTTCTATGCCATAGCCAAGATTCATTGTTAGAAGCTATTAAACAAAAATCATTTGAAAGTTCAATTGCATTCAAACACAATTCATAAATATTATTTTTACGAAAACCTTGAAAAATAACATTTTGCATAGTAGAGTCATAAATCAAGCATGCATCTTTTTCAAATACTATTTTATACCTTTTATCACATAATTGACTAATGTTTAAAAGATTATGCTTTAAACGACTAACTAATAATACATTTTCTATGGTTGGGTTAGAAATTTTACCGACCATGCCGATGCCTATGACTTTGCCTTTGTTGTTATCTCCAAAGGTGACAGTTCCTCCATCTATGCTTTGAATGGTGGATAGCAGGTTGGCATGTCCTGTCATATGTTTTGAACATCCGCTGTCTAGTATCCAGCGATCTTTCTTGGGTACCTATAAAAAATTCAAGGTAAATATGGTACCCTTTTTATTGGGTCCAAAACATATTAGTTTGGGGAAAACCAAATCCATGAAGAGTTTGATCTTCCTCCATAAGCAGGAACATAATTAATAGAATTATACACATTTAATACATATGAAGTAATATACGCAATTCTATCATTCTGATTTAAGCTGACTGGAACCCATACAAACTTGTTCTGTCCAGTCGACTTAACAGTGTCCTTCAGTCGACTGCTAGTGTGAGTCAGTCGACTTGATGGTACACTAGGTCGACTTATATGAGGTTTTGATCTCGTTGAATAAGATTCAATTCCTCTGTACAGACGACTGGTAGTTTGGTTCAGTCGACTTAACCGAACAGTAGACTTGCTTTTATCACTTACATTAACAACCTTAGGATTTTTAGAAAATTCATACAACTTGTGTGTAACACTAGAAATAGATGCTGATTTATTTCTACTAGTGTTTTTAGCAGGAGATTCTTTTACAGAAGAATTTTTAAAACCAAGACCATATTTTTGACTAGATTTTACTTGATGATGAAGGACTTCATTTAAATTCTCTTTGCCTTTGTTAACTTTAGATACGTTCTTTGATATCTCTTCATAATTCTTTTTGAGAGTTTCAAGATCAGTATCTAAACTTGCAATGCGAGAATTTAACGATTTCACTTCCTTATAAAGGTTAAGATTTTCTTGAGAAAGTGTTTGATTAACTTTCTCTAGACTCTTAACTCTAATCTTTTCTTTTTTCAATTCTTGAAATATTTCATTAAAAGCATCAAGTAAATCTTCTGATTCATAATCATTACTTACATGATCTTGTGAGGCCATGAAGCACATGTTTGCCACTTCATTGTTTTCATCCGTTTCTTCTTCGGAAGACGAATCACTATCATCCCATGTAGCTTGATAGGCCTTCTTGTTCTTGACAAACTTATTCTTTGAATATTTGTCCTTTTTGAAGTTGGATGGTTTTCCCTTGTTCTTTGCATTTTCAAGGGGACAATCCTTCTTCATGTGTCCTGTTTTATTGCACCTGAAACATGTAGGAGGGTCATTAGAATCTCTATTTTTAGAATTAAACTTACCCTTCTTTAAGAATTTTTTGAATCTTCGAGTGAACATTGCTATCTCCTCTTCATCTTCTTCCTCATCTTCTGAGTCTGTCATGGCTTTAAAAGCCAATGATTTCTTCTTTGCTTGGTGTGATTTTGTATCCTTCTTTCGATCTTCAAGTTGGACCTCGTATGCCATGAGATTGCCCACAAGATTCTCAAGAGAAAGTTGTGACAAGTCATTTGCTTCCTCTATTGCCGTGGTCTTCTTTTCCCATTCTGGAGTGAGTGCACGTAAAACTTTTCTAACCATCTCTGCTTGAGTGTAAGTCTTTCCAAGTGCCACAAGAGAGTTTGTGATATCAGTAAATTGGGTGATCATCTCGGATACGGTTTCATTGTCCTTCATTCTGAACATCTCAAACCTGTGAAAAAGAACAGAAATTTTAGACTCTTTAACTTTATTTGTTCCTTCATGTGTTACCTCGAGTGTATGCCAGATTTGATGTGCAGTTGTAGCATTGGATACACGGTTGAATTCTTCCTTTGTGAGTGCACAAAATAAAGCATTCATTGCTTTGGCATTGTTCATCGTTTGGTTCTTTTGATCATCATTCCATTGTGCATATGGAATGGTAGGAGCAGTGTATTCCGTCTCTGTCATTTGCCATATCTCGTAGTTGATTGATTGGAGGTAGATTCTCATTCGGCACTTCCAATAATTGTAGTTAGTTCCATCGAATAGCGGTGGCCGTTTTGCAGATTGGCCTTCATGGTACTGATTTGTGTTTGAAGTAGTTGCCATAGCCTGTAACCTTGCTCTGATACCAAGTGTTGGATCCTGTAGGCGAGACAACAAACACTAGAGGGGGGGTGAATAGTGTTAATAAAAAAAGCTGCGGAAATTTTCTTCGGTGCAGTCGACTTGGTTGTGAACCAGTCGACTGATATGACCAAATTAAAGTAAAAACAACAACTCTGTGCAGTCGACTTATAGATAAGACAGGCGACTGACGACACAATGAAAGTACAACTTATACGACACTGACCAGTCGACTGATAGTGCAATGAGTCGACTGTCTAGACAAGTTTTACAGAACTTAAGTAAACAAAAGTAAATGCAAGATCAAGACAACCAATCACAGAGTACACAAGATATATCCTGGTTTGGTCCTCCCGACCTACATCCAGTCCCCAAGCAACCCACTTGAGATTTCCACTATTCTTGAAAAAAGTTTACAAGAATACCCTACGGCGTTAAGACAACAACCTTGTCTAACCCGTAGTCCTTTCTCTCAACCAGAGAAAGCAGACCCACTCTACTACTAAGAGTGAAACAAACCGATTCTACAATCTAGAGTCAAAAACCACTCTCCAACCGAGAGCAAAAGAAACAAGAAAAACTTTACAGTCAACCTATAGCCTTGTTGGTGGATTGTGTTGTTGCACGTGGCTAAAACAAGGTCGACTTCTATACCCAGTCCAGAATGAAATCGTTGTTATACTGGACTGAGTGTAGAGAACCAGAGGATTTTGAACTTTGGAAGCTTTTTCTCAATTTTTCACTTAGAATTTCTCAAAGAGTGCTCGGAATCTTAAAAGTATGTTGTTGTAAGATCTTTTCAGTGAGATCTGAACTCTATTTATAGAGTTAGATCTCCTGGACGTTGGGGGACAGTTATTCCAACTGTCAACCAACGGATCTTATAGCTTTTGATTTTGAAAAATCAATTTTGAAAACAGAAAACGGTCAAAAGTACCTGAACAGTCGACTGGGTTGCCATATGAGTCGACTGGTCAGAGTTTGAATAAATTTAAACAGTTTTGTACTGCCAGTCGACTGCCAGAGGTATCAGTCGACTGGTACTCAATAGTTAAATTATATCAAACTGTTTTGACTCTTTTGTTGTTTTTGAAAAACACACATTTACGAAATAGTGAGTGTATGTGTGTGTGACAAGGCTTTACAATCAGACTAAGACTCAACAAAAGTAAAAATACAATGTTTACAAGACACAACAATTTGACACATTTGAGCTTGAAGTCTTGAATCTTGAGTCTTGATTTGAGTCTTTGAGTCTTGTCTTGAGTCTTGAGTCTTTGAGTGAAGCTTTGGCCATTGTCTCTTATTTGGAGCTTTTGTGCTTGATCATTTGTTCAGCTGTATAATAGTAGGTCCATTGTGTATAGCACCTATAAGTTTAGCATAGATACATGTGCAGTGTGTTGTGATCATCAAAATCAAGAATCAACAACCCCCACCTTGTTCTACTTGTAGGAAGGATTAGCTAGCTAAAACTTCTCCTTCCCCTAGCTCCTAGAACTCTTATGGAACCTACAAGAAAACTCTCTTGTTAGTCTCTTCTCTTTCTTTTCCTTTCCTTTCTTTCTTTGTGTTTTCTAAAATGAGACAAGGTGGAGAAGGAGGGGGTATTTATAGGAGGGGAGAGGAGGAGGAGAGTGTAAATGTGCACTCACAATATGCACAAAAACCCCTTGGAGGAGTGAAGGCCGGCCATGCTTGGTAGGGGGTAGGGGTGAGGTGGAGGTAAGGTGCTAGGTATGAGTTGGAAGCATGGTAGAAAGGGATAAGGTTTCTAGAAGGGATTTTAATCTTCTCATGCATACAACCCTAGATTAAGCCTCCTAATCAAACCCTAACCATCTAATTAAGTTGTCATGACAAGATGAGTACATTGTCCAAGAGTACATGCTACATATTTTGTATAATGTACTAAGTATAATACAATGTCATGTATGTGTATACAAAAAAATCCTTATATAATCCCCATAAATAGTTTAATTTGAAAATAATAATAAAATTGGTTTTATTATCAATTCGGAGGGTCGCGCTACCAATTTGATGTACTTCGGATGTACACCGACCGATATATGCGCGTAGCCAATGTTTGTGGACAAACTGGCGAAAAATCACCAAAATAATTTTGTTTTGGAATTAAAACAAAATAATAATAAAATAATAATAAAATAGTAATTTATACGAGGTAATATCCGCCCGGGATATTACAAGAAGATACTGTTATCTTGGAGAACGGCATACGTATTACAATTCTTAGGAGATGCCGTTAATTTGGAGTTAACGGGATTCTTTGGAGATGTTATTTAAGATAATGGCATCAGTTAGGGATGCCGTTATCTTGGATAACGACTATGAAGACAGAAAGTTTGGCAGTTATACCAACTTTTCTAATTTTCCCTCTTAACTGATGTTGTTATTCGCAATAACGTTACAGGATTCAGATGCCGTTATTTGCAATAACGGCATCTTTTGTTCATGTTTTTCAAACAAAACATGCACAGACATGCACAAGCCATTTACTTAGACTTGGATACTTGCACAGACCACATCCACTCATAACTTTGTTTCAAATTTTTCCAACTCATGAACTCATGAACTCATCAACCAAGATTTTCCATATACTTTAATTGCACAAAAATTTACTATAATTCACTTTACCACATTAAAATTATGTTAATTGATATGGCTAAAAATGGGATTAAATCGGGACCGTTCAAATCGGGCACGAATCTCAAAGCTCGGGGGTAAAATGGTAATTTCATCTACAACGGGTCTGAAATGGGAATTGGGCCTTTTTCCAAAAGCCCAATAACCCATAAACGGATCCGTCTTACCGGGTACGGGTTCCAACCCGTAAGAAACCCGGTCCAGCTGGATAGAATTAGGGTTTATGATTGTCCTTAATCAACGGCCCTGGTCACTTCTATCCATCCACTGGGAAGTAGGGATTTGATCTTATCCCGAAATTGGTTCCTAAGGCGGCTATAAATACCCCCCTTCTCCCACTGTTATCAGGTAATCAATCTTTTGCCAATCAAAGCTCATTCATAATCTTTCTGATTACTGACTTATGCGTCGGAGGGTGCGTTGCCGGGATCAACCCCGGTGTTTCGCACTTTTTGCAGGTTCGCAGCAGTGGCAAGAGACCAAGTCAACAAGTTGGTGAAGGTCAATAGGTCAACAGGTTTGCTTTATTGTTTTATTCAAGAATCTACAAATTCATCTGTTTGCTCCCACACCAAAATCAGCAGCAATAGATTGGCGCTGTCTGTGGGAAACGAAGAAGAATTCCGACCTAACTTCATCAGCGATACTAGTTTCAAGCCAAGCATCCAAAACAAAAGGGGATGGCAGCGGTCTCCAATCGAAGAACCACTTCTCTTCCTCCTCTCCCTCCTCCAGCGCAAGGTGCTCCTCCTCAACATGCCCCTCCAGGGTCTCGGGGGGCTCCCGTCAGTGTCGTCCGAAGCAACATCCTCCTCAAGACCATGTCGCGGGTCCCAATCTTTCAGTTGAATCTATGGCTTCTCGAAGCCCTCCCGAGCGAGATCTTCGTCAAGTGATTGCCGGCCACCAAAAGGGGGTCAACCTCGGAACTCGCCTGAATGGATGGAGAGCCCTTGCGGGAGTCCATCAACCTGGGCACCCAGGGGCCTCAAGAGTCTGGACCCCCGCCAACCGAGGACCAGAAGATCCCCTCACCCGAGGAGGCAAAGAGAGTCCCCTCAGCGTCATCGGCAGAGAACTCATTCTCTAGTAAGTCGAGCCATACATAGGGACCGCCAAGCTGGAGGGGCACCAGTCACAAGGACGAAACTTCAAGACTTCCAAGCAGCAGTCTTACGGGCCCTCAATATCGCCCCAAATAACGACCAGAGGCCATCTACCCAAGAGCCAGCTAGGAGCCACCGCCTTCACACTCCCAGTCCTTGTCCATTTCCAAGCTACCATCGCCGCAGCCCCAGTCCACCCTCGTACGAAGATGAGTCCCGAGGCTCGGCAAGATATGATCAAAGAGAAGACTCAATCTACCGCCGTCTCCATGAGACGGAGAGGCGCCTCGGCCGAATTGACAAGGAAGGAGAGCAACGGGCGATAAACCTCCGCCCGAGCAGACCTCCATTCTCCCGCACCATCATGGAGGCCCCCGTCCCAGAAAACTTCAAGTTGCCTCACTTCGAGTCGTATACTGAGGAGTCGGACCCTGCGGATCACATAAAGAGTTTCAAAACTCTCATGATGATCCACCAGGCTTCAGACGCCCTCCTCTGCAAGATCTTCCCTGCCATGCTGAAGGGGTCTGCGAGAGAATGGTACTCCCGACTCGCCCCGGCCTCCATCTTCTCATTCGATCAGTTTGAAGGGCTCTTCCGTACTCATTTCGTGAGTAGCCACCGGACCGAGAAAACAAGTGTATCTCTGGTGACCCTCAACCAAGAAAAGGGTGAACGCCTAAGGGATTACGTTCGATGCTTCACCGCCGAAACCCGGTCCATTCCCTCCCTCAACCAATCAGTAGCCTCTGCAGCATTCGAGCGCAACGTCTCCGACGCTCACCTCAAGGCGTCCCTTGCCAAGAAGCCTCCTCGGGACTTCTCAGAACTCCTACTTAGGGTGGAGAAGTGCATACGAGTGGAAGAGGCTCTCAACCCCCTACTCTTGAAGAATCATCTTTCGGGAACAAACGGAAGAATATGAGCGAAGAAGGGTCCAAAAAATCCCAGAATGACGGCAATGGCTAGCGCCGCCCAACTCCTTGTTTTGAGAAGTTCACCCCCTCATTACTAATATATCAGAAGTCCTTATGGAGGTGGACAAGGAAGGGCTACTCCGCGCTCCCCCTAGAATGAATACCCCTGGCAAGAAGAGGAACAAGGATAAGTAGTGCCGCTTTCACAGGGACCACGGCCACGACACGGATGATTGTCGGGCTCTCAAGGAGGAGATTGAAGAACTCATACAGTAGGGACACCTGACCAAGTTCATCCAAAAAGATGGGGCCGAGCTTCCCCCCTAAGGAGCCTACAAACGAACAGAGAAGCCCGCCGAGCTTCGAGACTTAGGACCTGGGGCCGTCTTCCACCTCATCCAAGGAGGTCCAATGGAGGGAGAACCCAGCTCCTCCCAAGGGGTCACCTTATCGTGGAAGTAGGATCTTGATTTTCAATAAGGCCAATGCTTGTAACCCGGCCAATAGCATGTAATAATGGCTCGCCCCATTGAAGCGACTACTTAAATTATCTCAATAAAATTTTACATTTTTTCATTGAAAATTATTGCTCTTGCTTCATCTCTATCTCTCCGAGTCACATCTACGACTCATTAAATGGTAAGATCAGAATCCAGCTTCTCCTATATGGTTGCTCTCGCAACTTACTAAGCTCAAAAAATGAGTTTAGAGTCCAACGCTTGGTTCGACATTGCTTTAGCTGCTTGCAAACAAGCAAGGACGGGGCAGCTCACCATTCGGAATTACTCCTACCCCTCGTTAACCCCCTCTAACAACGAGTTCGGAGTCCAACACTTGGCTGGATTCCGCTTCAAATTACTCGCTCATAAGCGGGTAAGAAGTGGTTCGCCATTCGAAACTGCTCCCACAACCGTTGAATCTCTCTAAAACGACGAGTTTGGAGTCCAACACTTGGCTCGATTCTGCTTCAAATTACTCGCTCATAAGCGGGTAAGAAGCGGTTCGCCATTCGGAACTGCTCCTACAGCCGTTGAATCTTTCTTAAACGACGAGTTCGGAGCTCACAACTCTCTCCTAGAGTTGCTCCTCAAACTTGTCTCCCAAATGGCTCTCTCCTAGAGCCAAGCTCTTCGTTCCGCTCACTCCCAAAGCGGACCTCTTCTCAACGAGTTCGGAGCTAAAACTCTCCCTAGAGTACCTCCTCACACTCGCCTCCCAAACGGCTCTCTCCTAGAGTCAAGCTCTTCGCTCCACTCGCCTCCAAAGCGGACCACTTCACAACGAGTTCGGAGCACAACTCTTTCCTAGTGTTGCTCCTCAAACTTGTCTCCCAAATGGCTCTCTCCTAGAGTCGAGCTCTTCGCTCCGCTCGCCTCCAAAGCGGACCTCTTCTCAATGAGTTGGAGCACAACTCTCTCCTAGAGATGCTCCTCAAACTTGTTTCCCAAATGGCTCTCTCCTAGAGTCGAACTCTTCGCTCTGCTCGCCTCCAAAGCGGACCTCTTCTCAACGAGTCCGGAGCTACAAATCTCTCCTAGAGTTGCTCCTCAAACTTGTCTCCCAAATGGCTCTCTCTTAGAGTCAAGCCCTTCGCTACGCTCACCTCCAAAGCGGACCTCTTCTCAACAAGTTCTAAGCTAAAACTCTCCTCGAGAGGTGCTCCTCAAACTTGTCCTCCAAGAACGGGCTTCCCCTAGAGCCATGCAAAGCTCTTCTCAACTCCGCGAAGACGAAGATGTTGCGAGACTATCTTGACCTTGAAGAAGGAGGATTCTCCAACTCATCTCTGAAGAAAACTTGTAGATCTTCGAAATAGCTTCGAAACAAGGGGTCATACACCTGGATCCGACCTCCGTAGCACTGGGAACATCGAGAAGAACTCTCCCCAGACTTCGGCACACTTCGCCGAGCGTTCTTGGCACCGACGATCAAACGTGGAAAAATTCACGCTTTGGGACTTCGGCACGCCTTGCCGAGTGCTCTTAGCACCGACGCCCAAACATGGAAAAAATCCTCACTTTGGACTTCAGCACGCCTTGCCGAGCGCTCTTGGCACCAACGCCCAAACTTGGAAAAAATCCTCACTTTGGACTTCGGCACCCCTTGCCGAGCGCTCTTGGCACCGACGCTCAAACGTGAGAAAAAACTCTCGCTTTGGACTTCGACACGCCTTGCCGAGCGCTCTTGTCACCAATGCCCAAACATAAAAAAAATCCTCACTTTGGGCTTCGGCACCCCTTGCCGAACGCTCTTGGCACCGACCCCCAAACGGGAGAAAAAACTCTCGTTTTGGACTTCGGCACTCCTTGCCGAGCGCTCTTGGCACCGACGCTCAAACGTGAGAAAAACATCTCACTTGGACTTTGGCACGCCTCGTCGAGCGTTCTTGCCACCGATCATGTAATGAAAGAAAATTTTGTCAAAAAAGTCAACGTTGACTGGGTCAACGGTCAACCGTTGACTGCCATGTGTCAAATTGCCGAAGCCCTCTCCTGGTTCGGAAATGCAATCCAAGCGTTCTTGCCACCGATCATGTAATGAGAGAAAATTTTGTCAAAAAAGTCAATGGTCAACGTTGACTGAGTCAATGGTCACCCGTTGACTGCCGCGTGTCAAGTCGCCGAAGCCCTCTCCTGGTTCGTAAATGCAATCCGAGCATCCTTGCCACCGGAGCTCAGATGAGAGAATTTTTTTACCTCAGAATTTGTGCTCAAATACAATCTGCAGCTCGGATTCAATCACACAAAAAAAGGGAGCTACAGGATCGGGTCTGAACCCGATGGGGATCCAAACCCAAACCCTTCCTCTCTCCTCCCCTTCTTCTTCAACAAAGTTGGCGCCAAAACCAGAAAAAAAGGGAGACCCATCGATGCAGCGTCTTCTTCTCCGCGCTCTACTATCGTGCCACCTCCATCATTGAGAATCCAACCGCCTCGCTACTACTGAGCCAAGCTCCCACTCCGGAGCTCCGAGCTGCTTCCTCGACGAACCTATCGTTGCCGAGCTCACTGTCTCCAAGGCTCCGAGCACGAACCTCCTCACCATCCGAGCTCCCTCACTTCCTCTTCGAGCTCTCGATCCAACCACCTCGCCACTAGTGAGCCGAGCTCCCACTCCGGAGCTCCGAGCTCCGAGCTCCTTCTTCGATGAACCCATCGCTGCCACTAATGAGCTCCGAACTCGAGCTCGCGACCAAGCCGCACCACAATGCCGAGCTCCTCCCCACTGCGTTCATGCCTCGTTGAAACTCCCATGGCTGAAGCTCGAACTCCACACAGTCATCGCCGACACCATCACGTCGGAGTTGGAGCGTGAAGGTCGGCAGTGATCGCCGAGAGTTCGTGGCACCGGAGCTCAAACAAGAAAAAAGCTTCAACTTCAGTCTTCGCCGAGCTCCGACAATCTTCCCTCCATTGCCGACCTCCTTCGTCGAGTTCCCCCCGAGCTCCATGTCCGACGAACTCCGCCATGGTCTCGCCAAACCCATCACAAAGCTTGAGCTTCACAAGCACCACCACCATGCCGAACTCTCTCTCTCTCTTTGAGCTCCGCCACAGAGCCCCTCTATGCTCGCCTCGTTCGCCGAGCTTGCTGTGTAATACCCTGATTTTTCAATTTATGGAAAATTATTTATTTTGCACGTAGTGTGCACGTGCAATATTTTGATTAATATTTTCATCAAGATGAGTAAAGATATTTCAATTAGTACTTTTAATTTTGTACAAAAGCCCTATTGTAATTAGATTAAAAAGCCTTTTTCTTAAAGCCCATAATTTATTTATTTTATTTTAAAATAACTATTTCGGCCCATAAACTAAAGCCCATGGACTATATTTTTACACAACTAGTCATGTAGAATACAATTTAAAAGATTATTTTATTTTATACAAAATTAAATGCACAAATTTTGGTCCTAGTTGCATGCACGTGCACTACACGTACACGTGCAAGTGCACTTCCTTATGCATGGCCGGTTGTGGACTTTTTTGGAGGGAGATTCAAAAATTGTAATGGTGATCATGGTGGTGGTTACTTAGATGTGGGTAGTTATTGCAACTCCTACTCTCATCCTAGCCCTCCATCCTCCAACCAACCAATTAATCCTAGCCCTCCATTCTATGTGATTTTTAGTATAAATACCCCCTCCCATGGCTAGTTATTTTGTGCTTAATATTCCCTTCCAAATCTATAGTCTAATAGCATTATCTAGTAGTAGTTTGTGAGTTAAAAAGATTGAGTTGTGAGTGGGATTGTGCTTGCATTCTACCAAGGAGGAGAAGGGCCGGTTATTCAAGTAGGAGCTTTCGGTGGTGTTTTTTTGGAGCTTGTGTGCGCGCGTCTAGGAGGAGGTGCATTTATTTGCAAAGGACTTTGTTGCTATTGTGTTTGTTTCTCTCCATACAAGGTGAGTAAAATTTTCCCTATTTCTAAAGTAGGATTGCGTGCTAGTTTAATTAGAAAAATTGAAGCATGAAAATGATTAAGGAAGAGCACACTTTAATTGGAAAAAATGACTTCTTGAATGATTGAGATGTGAAAATGCAAATTGATATGTGGTTCTATAAATTGTGATGTATGTGAATTGATTAGAAGCATGGATTGATTAATGAAACCACATTTATTACTATCAAGAACTACACACAAAGATTAGTAGTTTGAGTTTTACCATTTCATGTGTTAAATAGATCCTTTGTGTTGATATGGGTATGAATAAATTCAAATATGAGTTGTATGTAGATAAATGATTAAAATCAGTGGATTAATGTGAAATGTATTGACAAAAAGATTAGAATACTACAATGCGAAGAAACATCAAAAAGAGAAGAATTGTAGTGTTAGAATGTATACTTTGAATTAATGGTTTGAAAATATGTTTTAATTATTACAAAAATTATTTTGCTCATACTGATATATAAATTTATTTGAGGGAGAATTAATCTGGAGTTATACAATATATTTTGATGAGAGCAAAATGAAACGAAAGCTAATTGAACATCGAAATGTTCTAAATAACAGAGAGCATAAGTTAAATGGAATTGAAATTATATTCATGACAACTGAGCGCGTAGCTCAAGTGGTCATATGGTGCGGTTGGGTTCTCTGTGTTGATCAGTTCGAATCCCTGTGGCCGCATATATTATTTCACATTTTTGTAAACATAAAAAAATTACCGACCGAGAGTATCAAATACCCTTTGTCCCCTCTTTATAGCGCTTAGCGCATATGGCCTAGCGGCTGGTGCTGTCGGCTGTGTTCTTGGGGTGCTGGGTTCGATTCTTGCTATCGGCAAGATTGAAAATTTATTTTTTTGGGGGTTTTTAAGTGTCCAAAAATTGTGAAAAAAATATGGTTATTCTCCTAAAAATATAAGGGACTTTATAAAAATGATTTGGAGATTATTTGAATGAAATAAACTATGATTTGTGGCATAAATAGAACTATGGTTCTAGATATATACCTTGTGAAAAATTACAACTTGCAAGAATAAAGTGAAATGAAGGATTAGAAGATTATTTGGCAAAAAGAAACTTTATTGTGTGATATAATGCAATTTATTTCCCATTTGAGAATAATGTGGAAAAAATATGAAATGTGAATATTCATTAGTGGTGTGAATTTCAAATGTGAAATTATTAATTGATGAAGTGTATGAATTCATGTATGATTATGGATTAATGAATAAATTAGAGATCATGTTAATGAAAAAGAAATCCGTTGGTTATGAATATGAATTTTATGAGTTATGAGTGCTCAATGTGGAAATTGTGAATTTGAATTAAAACGAAAGAGTAGCTAAGTCTCCCCCGATATCTGGAAAGAAATGAAATGAATTATTGAAATGAAAGACCAAGGTTGGTCATGTTTGTATAAATGAATAAGTCCGGTTTAGTGGAGAGGCTAACTCTAGAACTTTGATTTTATTCATGATTCTATTAAAATAAGGACTAGTACATAGTGAAGATGTGATGAAAGTAAGAGAAAAACATTGAGTATGAGGGCCATTGGGTAGCGACGAGAGCGTATCCCAGGAATTCCCATGATGAGTCTGAGTGAGGATGCTGCTCCAGAGTACCGTCCCGGTGGCGACGCTCGTGGGATGTTTGAAAACTACGGGTGGTGTCATGTCTATGGTGAGAGCTGAATTACCACAGGTTGTCTGCATGATGAGTCATGTCAGCGATGAGATTCCCTCCAGAGTGCCTAGACATGAGTTCGTAGGTCAGAAAACATCTAGGATACTTACTGTAATTATAGTAGTAGATTAAGTCATAACGAGGGATTGAACCCTAAAAGATGAAGAACGATTAAGGGCTTGCCCTCGGACCTATGTAGTATGGGATGCATAGAATCCGAATAAGTGTGCATTAGTGTCATGTAACATAAATAATTGCATTAAGGACTAAGTGCACAAACACAACACGACATCAATAGGGTAGTCCCTTTAGTTGTAATGTGACAAGTTTGTGTTTGCTAAATATGGAAAATTAAGTTATACTATTTCCGGCATAGAGAGGATGGCCGTGTATAATGATCGTCGGTTGAATAAACTGACGTACCCACAGTCTTATATGCAGGTAAATGACATGTTAAAGATTAAAGAGGAATGGATGCCTAAAGATTATACCATGTTGTTGTACATTTGTTTCATTGTTGTAAATTTTACTTCCGCTGTGCAATGTAAAGTGTAATATTGATGTAAACTATGATGTAAAGTGAAAAGTTTAAATTTCCTTGTAAAATTGTACTAAAAGAAGCGGAAAGATCTTGTAGAACATCTCGAATTCAGTGTATTTGGGATTCGGGGCGTTACATGCTGCTCCACCGTCGAACCCATGGCCTATCGAGCTCGTCTTTAACCTACAAACCATCTCTCCTCCTCGACGAGTCCACTGTTGAGCTCTCCTTCACGAGCCCCCTCGTTCGACGAGCTTGGTGAACGTCGGAGGGCAAAGGCGATGAACGGGGGAGAAGACGAAGGAAGAACGAGGCGGGGGGAAGACGAACGAAGAAGAGGAGAAGAGAAAAGAGCAGCAGCGGGAAAAAAAGTCAACAGCTCACCGTTGACTTTGCCACGTGGCGCCGACGTGGACTTCGACAACTCTTGCCGAGAGTTCTTGGCACCGGAGCTCATATGGGAGAAAAAATGGCCTCCTCCCGATGCGCGCTCGCTTGATCGTGATAAACGCACACGATCGCGCCACGTCACCGGGTATTTATTTATTTATTTAAATAATCGAATTAGTTATTTAAAAATACGAAAAAAAATATTTAAAAAATCGGAAAAAATTAATTAAAAATTCTAAAAATAATTATTAATTCAGAAAATAATTTTTAAATTCTCAAAATAATAATTATTAAATTAGAATAATTAATTAATTTTTTCTATAATTAATTATTTAATTTGGAAATTAAATAAAAAATTTGAAAAAATTCAGAAAAATCTGGAAAAATCACAAAAAATCCAGAAAAATCTGAGAATAATTTTGGGTATTTTACAAGCTCAGAAAATCACCGTTACACCCCGAGCTAGATCCAACTCCCCCGAAAACTCCGATAAAATTCCATAAGCCATTAAAACAGTAAAACTACTCCTCAAAGGCTGGTCAAACTCAGTCTTCGGGAGTGGGAGGCTCGTGATATGGCTAAAAATGGGATTAAATTGAGACCGTTCAAATCAGGCACGAATCTCAAAGCTCGGGGGTAAAATGGTAAATTCATCTACAAACGGGTCTGAAATGGGAATTGGACCTTTTTCCAAAAGCCCAACAACCCATAAACGAATCCGTCTTACTGGGTATGGGTTCCAACCCGTAAGAAACCCGGTCCAGCTGGATAGAATTAAGGTTTATGATTATCTTTAATCAACGGCCCTGATCACTTCTATCCATCCACTGGGAAGTAGGGATTCGATCTTATCCCGAAACTGGTTCCTAAGACAGCTATAAATACCCCCCCCCCCCCCCACCACTATTATCAGGTAATCAATCTTTTTCCAATCAAAGCTCATTCATAATTTTTCTGATTACTGACTTGAGCGTCGGAGGGTGCGTCGCCGAGATTAACCCCGGTGTTTCGCACTTTTTGCAGGTTCACAGCAGCGGTAAGAGACCAAGTCAACAAGTTGGTGAAGGTCAACAGGTCAACAGGTTTGCTTTATTGTTTTATCCAAGAATTCACAAATTCATCTGTTTGCTCCCACACCAAAATCAGCAGCAACATTAATCAAGTTGGTTCAATGTAATTCACTTCGACAAATATCATATTACTTCAATTTATTCAAAAACATACATTTGCAAAACAACTAACTATTACTCATAAACATGGAAGTCCAGAATTACATAAACACCTCATCAAAAGCACAATAACCTAAGCATAAAGTTCAATAATTGAAAAAACTAACTAGGCGTATATTGTTGGGGCGGTCTCCTCTTTCGAACCGAGACTTTCCTCCTACGCTCCTGGGTCTCTTGAGTTGCAGGTGCACTTGGACTGTAGCGCCCCGAATTTCTAATATGAGAGCTTAGAAAATACGTGGCACATTCCCAGTGATCCACTTCAATATAACAATAAACACAACCAAACACCACTAAAATTTTCAATATTTATTACAACAAAACTTTTACATGTCACAGCGGAAGACTAAACAAACCAAAATTAACTCAACAGGTCTTTACAACTCAACACTGAACACTTAATAACCCATTTATCCAAAAAGCTAACTCAAGCATCCATTCTCCAACTCTAAGCAATAACCTGCAACAAGTGAGGCTAGAGTTGAACCCTAACCCCCAAACTAAAGGGGTCAGCCATAAATGGTGTGAGTGGCATAAAAATCAGACAACAACATAAATGAACTTAAATCGAAATATCCAACAGATAATAACCAAAATACCAAATAGAACAACATGTGATACCAAAACCAAATATCAAAAGTGGAAACAGGAAATCCGAATGCATAAAGATGAGTCAATAAAACACAAACGCTATATGCTGACAACGATGACTACTAAGAGATGAAGATAAACTATGAGAATTTGCCCATGCTTGATAATTCCGGAAGTAGATCCCACATCTCAAGTATTTTTCCTGGATAATTCAGGAGATCAACCCACATCTAAACATAGACTCATCATCACAATAATATCCCAAGAGTGTCGCCTCGACTCTGATCATTCTGTAGGTCAATCCCGCATCTCAAGATAATTACTTGGATAATTCAGGAGATATATCTCACATCTCAGGTTGTCTACCTGGATAATTCAGGAGATAAATCCCACATCTCAAGTTAACCACTTGGATAATTCAGGAGATCAAATCCTACATCTAAAGCCTTACTGAGGTGCATAACTCATGTCCCCTTCGTCATGACACTACTAGTGCAAGTCCTTATTATTTTTGGTTACTGAACAAATCTCCTAGAGTAGTGTACCCCACCGGACTAAAAATATGAATAACTGAAAATTTGCCTCAATGGGCCTCAACAAATAACTCAACACCGGTATACTAGGGTCACGTACCTCTAGAGACTCACAATCAAATATCTAAACAAATTCCCACTAAACAAGTGGCTCAACTGAATATCTCAAAATCATGTTCTCAACTGAACATCTCAAAATCAAATACTGAACAAATATCTCAAAATCAAATACTGAACAAATATCCAAAAACTGAACAAAGATCTCAAAATCAATTACTGAACAAAATGTCTCAAATCAAACACACAGATCCCTCAGTGCCAGTCGACTTATGCTGAGGTAAGTCGACTGTCCCGAGGACAACTCTACAGAATTTCACAAAAATAATCTAAGGCAATATCAGTCGACTAGGAGAAGTCATCAGTCGACTGCCCCGAAACAAATCACAATAATTCTCAAGAATATTCTAAGTATTTAAGTCGACTGAAAGGTTCATAGGTCGACTGTCCAGAAAGGACTAAACAAATTATACAATCAGCAGACCAGTCGACTGACAATAGCCTAGGTCGACTGTCCCGAACAATTCTCAAAGGACTGAAGATAATCAGTAGTGTCGTACCAGTCGACTGTACGGTAGGCCAGTCGACTGTCGGCCTACAGTTTTCAAAAATAAGTCTGGATACAGAATTAAATTGAAGATTTCTAAAGAATCATGGTTCATTGTTTTTCAATCAATAGTTCATACACAAGCCAATGATAACTTCTCAAAACAATATCCAGTACGGATACAATACTCATCAATCAATTCCTCAAATCTCAACTTCTCAAGATCTAAATCACAAATCTTCTATTAGGTTTTCTCAACAAAGTTCTTCCTCAACTCATAACCAAATTCTGAATTAAAAATCATAAGATCTAGATGTCTATCACCTGATCACAAACTAATCAATTCTTAATCATGCTTTCCAACAATAAGATTCCATAGATCAATATTTCCTCAACAAATCTTGATTACTTCTCAATTACGGTCCAAATATCAATAAGAGTTCTCATAATCCATATTAAAATAAAAGATCCATATCATGCATATAATGAGACAAACAAACAATATCATACCGATCTCAAACAAAGTGTAACAAGGATCTTACGTCATTCATCAATCAAAACAAACAAAACAAATCAAAGCAAAACAAAAACAAACCACTCACTTTGATTTGAAGAAAATCCACAAAAAGCTCTTCTCCTTGCTAGATCCAAAAGTCTTTTCTTGCTCCTCAAACAAAATCTCAAAAATCTGAATATTCTCTCAATGACGGCTGGGAATAAAAATCCCTTATATATGCCGAATGATTATTAGGGTTTTACCACACTTTGCAAAACAATCCTTTCAAGAACACAACTTTCATATATATCCGTTATTCTTGTAAATTCAATAAAACTCCTTTAAATTAGGATCTAATAGAAAATATACTTTTAAACTTCAGCCAATACTGCTCAAAACGTCCAGAATACCAATTTTGCATTTCAACCCTTGAAAATATCAATTTTGCAAATAAGTCCTTCTTTTCTCAAAAATTGCAAATAGTATCAATTAATTTCAGAAAAATATGGAAAAATACTACATAAATCCTAAATAATAAATAATGATTTTTCATAAAGAAATCTTAAATTTTCAAACTTCTAAAAAAGTCATTTGCACGTGTTTTGCATGTGTACAAAAGATAAATTTCTTAGAAAATATTAATTAAATCTCCAAAATCATTTAAATTCATTTTCAAATAATTAAAATAATATTTGAAAATATGAGGTTCTACATCACTCCCTCCTTAGAAGAGTTCTGTCCTCAGAACTACGACTAATGAGTTCAAACACATACCAAACAAAAAAAAATAGTGTTTCACATATATATAGAACATAATCCAAACAATTTCTTATAACATCACAATCTAAACAAAAGAATACATCATATATCAGTCAATAGTACAATCATCCAAAGAATTCCAATCACATACAAGAAATACACTCATACAAACAATTCAGGAAATTCCTTCAGCATGCGATCCTCAGGCTCCCAAGTAGCCTCCTCGAACTGTTGATTCCTCCACAACACTTTGACCATAGGTATCACCTTGCTCCTAAGGACTTTTTCCCTACGATCAACGATCTCAACAGGCTGTTCCTTGTAGCTCAAGTTCACCTGTAGATCTTCGGGAACCTCTACCAACTGATGATTCTGATCGGCCACATACTTCCTTAATAGCGATACATGAAACACATCATGTACTTGCGCTAACTCCTCAGGAAGTTTCAATCTGTATGTTGTCTTGCCAATCCTCTCCACGATCCTGTACGGTCCAATATACCTCGGCGCCAACTTGCCTCCCTTACCAAATCTGATCACTCCCTTGGTCGGAGAAACCTCGAGGAAAATTGCATCCCCAACTTCAAATTCCAAATCTCTTCGTCGAGTGTCAGCATAACTCTTCTGCCGACTCTGAGCTTCAACTAACCTCTTGCAAATCATCTCAATCTGCTCTGACGTCTGCTGCACGATCTCAGGACCATACATCTGCCTCTCGCCAACCTCATACCAACAAACAGGTGTCCTGCACCTTCGCCCGTACAAAGCCTCATACGGTGCCATCCCAATACTTGCATGGTAACTGTTGTTATAAGCAAACTCAACCAATGCCAAGTATCTCTCCCAACTACCACCGAAGTCCATAACACAAGCTCTCAACATATCTTCCAGCACTCGGTTCACCCTCTCCGTCTGACCATCTGTCTGCTGATGAAATGCTGTACTGAAATTAGTTCTGGTGCCTAAAGCTGCTTGTAGGCTCTTCCAAAACCTCGAAGTAAACCTCGGATCTCTGTCAGAAACAATTGATACCGGAACTCCATGAAGTCTCACAATCTCTCCAATGTACAACTCAGCCAACTTCTCCATTGACCAAGTAATCTTCATGGCTAGAAAATGTGCCGACTTAGTCAATCGGTCCACAACAACCCAAATCGAGTCATTGCCCTTCGAACTCCTCGGCAACCCTGTGATAAAGTCCATACTGATATTCTCCCACTTCCACTCCGGAATGGGTAATGACTGTAACAAGCCTCCAGGTCTCGGATTCTCTGCCTTGATTTGCTGACAAGTCAGACACCTTGCCACAAAATCTGCTACATCCCGCTTCATACCTGACCACCAAAAATGTGGTTTGATGTCCCTGTACATCTTCGTGCCTCCTGGATGAACTGATAACAATATACTGTGTGCTTCCTGCAAGATACTCTCCCTCAACTCTGCATCATCTGGAACACACAACCTCTCACCCATCCAAAGAACTCCATCTTGGACACGAAATTTTGATAACTTGCCTTCTGCAACCTGCTGCAACATCTTCTGAACTCTGAGTCTGATTTCTGACCTTCCACAATCCTCTCTCTCAAGGACGGCTGCAGCCTCAACTGAGCCAAAGATGCCCTTAAACCTCGCAGTACCACCTCGATACCTGCCTGATCAATCTCTGCTGCCAACTCCCTTCGAGTAGTGATCAATCTCGATAAACTACTCTTCCTGCTAAGTCCATCAGCCACTACATTCGCCTTGCCCGGATGATACTTGATCTCAGGATGAATGTCTTCCAATACCTCCAACCACCTTCTCTGCCGAAGATTCAAATCCCTCTGCTGATAAATATACTTCAGGCTCTTGTGGTCAGTGTACATATTGACCTTCTCACCATAGACATAATGCCTCCATAGCTTCAAGGCATATATGATAGCTGCTAGCTCCAGATCATGCGTCGGATAATTCTTCTCATGCGGACGCAACTGCCTCGAACCATAAGCAATGACCTTGCCTTCTTGCATCAAGACACATCCCAAACCTCTGAGAGATGCATCACTGTAGATATCATAATCCTTCCCAGCTTGCGGCAATGCCAATATAGGTGTAGTAGTCAACCTTTCCTTTAACTCAAGGAAACTCTCCTCGCACTTATCTGTCCATACAAATGCCACATTCTTCCGGGTCAAACCTGTCATCGGAACTGCAATCTGAGAATACCCCTGAATAAATCTCCTGTAGTACCCAGCTAATCCCAAGAAGCTTCTGACTTCCTTCACTGACGTCGGCCTGGGCCAATCCTTCACTGCTTCCACTTTCTGAGGATCGGTAGTCACTCCCTCCTTAGAAAGAATGTGACCAAGGAAAGCTACCTCAGACTTCCAAAATTCACACTTCGACAATTTGGCATACAAACTGTGCTCCTGCAACGTCTGTAATACCGCTGTCAAATGCGTCGAATGATCCTCTTCCGACTTCGAATATACCAAGATATCATCGATGAAGACCACTACGAAGGAATCAATGAACGGTCTCAACACCCGATTCATCATATCCATGAAAACTGCTGGTGCATTCGTCAACCCGAATGGCATCACCAAAAATTCATACAGCCCATGACGAGTCCTGAACGCTGTCTTACTCACATCTTCCTCCTTGACTCGAACCTGATGATATCCCGATCTCAAATCAATCTTCGAAAACACCGCTGCTCCTCGAAGCCTGTCGAACAAATCATCAATCCGCGGCAGTGGGTACTTGTTCTGAATAGTCACCCTATTCAATTCCCGATAGTCAATGCACATCCTCATCGACCCATCCTTCTTTTTGACCAACAGCACTGGAGCTCCCCACGGAGAAGAACTCGGTCTGATAAGCCCTTTGCTCAAAAGCTCCTCAATCTGCTTCTTCACTTCATCTTGCTCTACAGGTGCCATCCTGTATGGAGCCTTGGAAATCGGTGCACTTCCCGGCTGAACATTGATGCAAAACTCTACATCTCTCTGCGGCGGTAATCCTGGAAAATCATCCAAGAACACCTGAGGAAAATTTCGAACAACCGGAATGCCCTTGACTTCATCCGAAATTGCCATCTTTGATACCATTGCAGCCACCTTCGGGATCTTCTTCTTCCATTGGAAAGTTACTGCAGGCCCACCTGGTGCTTTCACCAACACCTCCTTCTGCTTGCAGTCAATTGTGGCATCATATATAGCCATCCAATCGATGCCTACAATGACATCCACTCCCAACACTTGCAGTTCGATCAAGTCGATGCCGAACATCCTTCCACCAATCTCGATATCACAGCCCTCGTAATATCGATCCGCTACTAGCTCTTCACCTGACGGCGTTGCCACCGACAAAACCCTGCCTGGAAATAACTTAGGTTCCACACCTAAGATCTTTGCAAACTTGGCGATACAAATGTATGCGATGAACCAGTGTCAAACAAAACCTTTGCTTTAATTCCATTTATTAAAACAACTCCTGTTACAATAAGAATGATACTCAATCTTAAATTGTTCTGAAATAAAAGTTTTATTCATTACACTGATTCAAAAATGAAAGAAATCAAAATTCCTGCATACCCTGTATTACATCTTCCGAGTTTCTCGCATCCTCCTCGGTCAATGCAAATACTCGCCCTTGCCTCTTCGGGACTTTGCTTCCACCCGAACCATCTTCCTTCAATTTTGGACAACGGAGCTTGGAATGTCCAGTCTGCCCACACTAGGAACAGATATGCTCTGCCAACTTCGGACATGCTGACCTGTAATGTCCTACCTCCTTGCAGTAGTAACAGGTCACTCCCTGAGCTGCAGGTGCCTTCTGCACCGATCCACTAACTTTGTCTGCTTTGCGGGGAATCCCTTCCCACTCTGGCCTGATGCTGCCCTCTTGTTCCGGTTCCAAGTATCCTGCTTCTTCTGAAATAGGTCCATATCCTCCTCAGTCATCGCTGCTCTTCTGACCAGCTTGTCAAATCTTCTGATACCCAATGGAACCATCCTTGACCTCAAGCCCAGCTCAAAATTTTTGGCCTTCTTTGCTTCGTCCATGACCAGCTCTGGTGCATACCTCGAAAGTTGAGCAAACTTCGTCTCATACTCCCGAACAGTCATGCTGCCTTGCTGAAGGTTCATGAACTCGGTCGCCTTCTTCTCTTGAACATCCAGAGGAAAGAAGCGATCTTTGAACTCCTCCAGAAAAGCTTCCCATGTCAACTGCTGATCTCCCAAATTCCTCTTCAGCGATTCCCACCAAACACCAGCATCTTTCTCGAGCTGCATCGAAGCTAACTTCACCTTGCTAGCTGCCGGAGTCTCCGACACTTCGAAGATCGTCTGCATCTTCCTAATCCAATCATCTGCTGCTGTTGGATCAGCTTGCCCCTCAAAGACTGGCGGCCTCATCCTCTTAAAGGATTCGATCTGCTTGATGGGGTCGGCATTCACCAATCCATGTCCAGCTCCATGATTTGGTGGCGGATTCTGCTGAGCTTGCTGCTGTTGCGCCACGTTGAATGCCATCAACGTATTCAGTGTTTGATACACCTTAGCGAATTCAGCCTCTAGGTCGATCCCATTTCCTCGGGAACTACCCGATCCATCCTCATTGTTGCCACCATTTCTGCCCCTGGGTGCAACCATTTTGAATACTGCAAAACGAGGGTAAAGTTAGAGTAACACACACACAATTCAAACTCATATCAATGCCCTATGGCAAAACCATAACCATATCTCAAACCAAACATCATATTTTAACTCTATGTGATACTCACACTCTGATGTCCACACCTAGGTACCCACTCTCTAGTGTCCACACCTAGGTTGGTTTTCTTACTATGTCTATTATTACTATTGAAGCAGAGCTCTGATACCAATTTCTGTAGCGCTCCGAATTTCTAATATGAGAGCTTAGAAAATACGTGGCACATTCCCAGTGATCCACTTCAATATAACAATAAACACAACCAAACACCACTAAAATTTTCAACATTTATTACAACAAAACTTTTACATGTCACAGCGGAAGACTAAACAAACCAAAATTAACTCAACAGGTCTTTACAACTCAACACTGAACACTTAATAACCCATTTATCCAAAAAGCTAACTCAAGCATCCATTCTCCAACTCTAAGCAATAACCTGCAACAAGTGAGGCTAGAGTTGAACCCTAACCCCCAAACTAAAGGGGTCAGCCATAAATGGTGTGAGTGGCATAAAAATCAGACAACAACATAAATGAACTTAAATCGAAATATCCAACAGATAATAACCAAAATACCAAATAGAACAACATGTGATACCAAAACCAAATATCAAAAGTGGAAACAGGAAATCCGAATGCATAAAGATGAGTCAATAAAACACAAATGCTATATGCTGACAACGATGACTACTAAGAGATGAAGATAAACTATGAGAATTTGCCCATGCTTGATAATTCCGGAAGTAGATCCCACATCTCAGGTATTTTCCCTGGATAATTCAGGAGATCAACCCACATCTAAACATAGACTCATCATCACAATAATATCCCAAGAGTGTCGCCTCGACTCTGATCATTCCGTAGGTCAATCCCGCATCTCAAGATAATTACTTGGATAATTCAGGAGATATATCTCACATCTCAGGTTGTCTACCTGGATAATTCAGGAGATAAATCCCACATCTCAAGTTAACCACTTGGATAATTCAGGAGATCAAATCCTACATCTAAAGCCTTACTGAGGTGCATAACTCATGTCCCCTTCGTCATGACACTACTAGTGCAAGTCCTTATTATTTTTGGTTACTGAACAAATCTCCTAGAGTAGTGTACCCCACCGGACTAAAAATATGAATAACTGAAAATTTTCCTCAATGGGCCTCAACAAATAACTCAACACCGGTATACTAGGGTCACGTACCTCTAGAGACTCACAATCAAATATCTAAACAAATTCCCACTAAACAAGTGGCTCAACTGAATATCTCAAAATCATGTTCTCAACTGAACATCTCAAAATCAAATACTGAAAAAATATCTCAAAATCAAATACTGAACAAATATCCAAAAACTGAACAAAGATCTCAAAATCAATTACTGAACAAAATGTCTCAAATCAAACACACAGATCCCTCAGTGTCAGTCGACTTATGCTGAGGTAAGTCGACTGTCCCGAGGACAACTCTACAGAATTTCACAAAAATAATCTAAGGCAATATCAGTCGACTAGGAGAAGTCATCAGTCGACTGCCCCGAAACAAATAACAATAATTCTCAAGAATATTCTAAGTATTTAAGTCGACTGAAAGGTTCATAGGTCGACTGTCCAGAAAGGACTAAACAAATTATACAATCAGCAGACCAGTCGACTGACAATAGCCTAGGTCGACTGTCCCGAACAATTCTCAAAGGACTGAAGATAATCAGTAGTGTCGTACCAGTCGACTGTACGGTAGGCCAGTCGACTGTCGGCCTACAGTTTTCAAAAATAAGTCTGGATACAGAATTAAACTGAAGATTTCTAAAGAATCATGGTTCATTGTTTTTCAATCAATAGTTCATACACAAGCCAATGATAACTTCTCAAAACAATATCCAGTACGGATACGATACTCATCAATCAATTCCTCAAATCTCAACTTCTCAAGATCTAAATCACAAATCTTCTATTAGGGTTTCTCAACAAAGTTCTTCCTCAACTCATAACCAAATTCTGAATTAAAAATCATAAGATCTAGATGTCTATCACCTGATCACAAACTAATCAATTCTTAATCATGCTTTCCAACAATAAGATTCCATAGATCAATATTTCCTCAACAAATCTTGATTACTTCTCAATTATGGTCCAAATATCAATAAGAGTTCTCATAATCCATATTAAAATAAAAGATCCATATCATGCATATAATGAGACAAACAAACAATATCATACCGATCTCAAACAAAGTGTATCAAGGATCTTACGTCATTCATCAATCAAAACAAACAAAACAAATCAAAGCAAAACAAAAACAAACCACTCACTTTGATTTGAAGAAAATCCACAAAAAGCTCTTCTCCTTGCTAGATCCAAAAGTCTCTTCTTGCTCCTCAAACAAAATCTCAAAAATCTGAATATTCTCTCAATGACGACTGGGAATAAAAATCCCTTATATATGCCGAATGATTATTAGGGTTTTACCACACTTTGCAAAACAATCCTTTCAAGAACACAACTTTCATATATATCCGTTATTCTTGTAAATTCAATAAAACTCCTTTAAATTAGGATCTAATAGAAAATATACTTTTAAACTTCAGCCAATACTGCTCAAAACGTCCAGAATACCAATTTTGCATTTCAACCCTTGAAAATGTCAATTTTGCAAATAAGTCCTTCTTTTCTCAAAAATTGCAAATAGTATCAATTAATTTCAGAAAAATCTGGAAAAATACTACATAAATCCTAAATAATAAATAATGATTTTTCATAAAGAAATCTTAATTTTTCAAACTTCTAAAAAGTCATTTGCACGTGTACAAAAGATAAATTTCTTAGAAAATATTAATTAAATCTCCAAAATCATTTAAATTCATTTTCAAATAATTAAAATAATATTTGAAAATATGGGGTTCTACATGGACCAACATCTTCTTCTTCATCACCTCCACCTACTTCAATCTCGGGATTTGCTAATTCACTTTGTGTAGGAAGGAAGCGAACACTCTTACCCCTTCTTGGATAATGTGAAGGAGTTTGTGGTTGAGTTTGAGGTGCGACGGGTTGTACTGCTTCAACTGTTTGTTAAGGTGGAGGTGGAGCTCGGTTTACGCTGGGTCGGGCCTGTTGAGTTGGTACTTCGGTTGACCGTAGAAGGTCATTGAAGCGCGAACCGTTTCCAACTTCTTCAAGAGAAGTACGGTATGGAAGTAGGAGTTCTCTTGCCAATTCCTTGCATGCCTTCCAAGCATTGCTCTTGAAGACACCCGCACATTTCCTCGCAATATCCAATGTGTTGTCAATCTATATTAGGAATAGAAATTATTAGTAGTAAACCAAACTTTACCATTAAACAAGCATAAGCAAAATGAAGTGAATAAAATTAATTGACACTAAAATTACTTTACCATTAAACGATAGGAGGAAGCTTTCGGTTGATACATGGGTTGCGATGTGGAATGTGCGGGTGGTGGTTCCACTTGGTGCGCGGGTATCGGCTGTTGGATACCCGCGGGGTGATCCGTTCTTGGCGCAACATACAACCGTGTGATACGACGGTACCATGCCATGTACCCGGTTTGCATTGATCCACCGTATGGCACAATCCCTCCTACGACCAACTCATACTTCCTCTCATTCCAACATGCTATGAGCACGATGGTGATCGGCCCAATCCATATTCGGTAAACGACCTTGGCCCGTAATGTTGTGAAGTCTACGGTCGTACATTGAGTTTACGGGGACGGGCTGCTGTGCATTGAATTGGCGGAAGACGCGGCCGGGGTAATAGAACTCCACAATCGAGAAATTTACAAGTGGAGCTAATGTCAACCATAGTTGATTATTGGTGGTGCAAATGGGGGGTAGACATTGTAGCCTGTCCTCTGTGTACGATGTCCAGTGGACGTACTCTTTCCTTAACTGATCGAGTTCGTCCCTGTAATATGTAAGGACACCACGTGGGTTATCCCTTCATGTGAGCTTACCCGTCCAATAGGCACCAAGAGGAGCTCTCAATACGGAATTTTCCTGTTGCACTCTTCAACTTTCTGAAAGTACCGTTACCCATGGTCGGCCGAGGTGTATTCGTTCCTAACACCATATTTGCAATATCGACATCAACCCGGTCATTTGGATCGACCCCATCGAACAGTTGCAGAGGGCACGGTAGAGGGAGGCCAGAGCCGCTCTTCCCCAACTATATCGGCCGTCTATTTGTAGGTCAGTGATCAAATGAAGATACATGAGATGCACTACATCATCTGAAGAATTAGGGAATAGAATCCCTCCAATCATCGACAACAGATAAGTCCGCGTATAACGCTGGAGTTGGATGTCCGTCGGTACGTCTGGCAGTTGATTATTGAACTCCGTATAAAGCCAAGAACGTCTAACTGATTTCCCAACGAATACTATCTTATCATCTTCTTCCACCTCGTGCCCAAGGTAATCTCGTATCAATGCAACCTTATTGAACATCAAGTTGCCGGTGACGGCCACCCCATCGATTGGAAGACCCGCAATGACGGCTACATCTTGTAGGGTGACCGTCATCTCTCCAACCGGTAAGCGAAACGTGTGTGTCTCCGGCCTCCATCGCTCCACAAGAGCGGTAAGTAGTGCGTGGTCACATTTGACGTTCGCCAACTTCGACATTCCGTAAAATCCGCTGCTTACCAAGTAATTTTGAATACGATGGTGCATTGCCATGATGGTGTGCATTCAGAAACTCATTTTTTCTACATCTCCTTTCGAAACCGCCTGCAATTTGTGACCTTCTTGCAAATAAAGAACGGTAGGATCTATTGGACCCGGATGTCCCCGTGGTCCATGCGAAGTACTAGATGAAGCACCCACATCATGGGAAGAAGATGGTTGTGTAGGATCCATTTGCCTGTCAACATTAAATATAACGTGTCAACTACAATATTAATTGACATTATTACAATACTAGAGATACTAAAGAGTGTACTAAAATTTTACTAAACATTACTAAACAATAACAAACATTCACCACCACAACATCTCCACACAATACAAATAGATGAATCTAACTTCGCGAGTATAGCAATATAGGTAATCTACATCTCAATCTCCTATAAAAATCACTTCACATATCTATTAGTTACGTGGACCTATTCTACATCAATTTTACTATATTACCAATATAGCTTTTGCTAATCAATAACAATTTCACAAACCCTTGATCAACAATTCAACATTTCACATACCCTAGATCACCAACAATCCATAAGTACTTTTCCAAAATTACTACTTAGATAACACAAATCTACATCACTTGTACTATACTACCAATGCATACATCTTTCATAGATCAAAATCAATATTGTAAAATTTTTTTTTAGGGATTTACGAAACTTACCACAAATTTGGATTCCGGTTGATTTGGAATAATCAATGAGAGAATCGAAAGTAGAGTCTAGATATAATTTTTGTTTGGCAACTTACAAATCACTCAAATACTTGGGATTTGAGGAATTTTTTATTTAGAGATTAGGGTTTTGGGAGCCGGATTGAAGGAGAGAAAAAATCGTAAGGCAAAAGGGGGAAGAGAAGGGGGTTTTTGATTATAGGTAACTGTGCAAAACGAATATAACTGATGCCGTTATTGAAAATAAAGACATCAGTATAATCGTTGCCGTTCTCTTAGAGAACGACATTGGTTAGTTTAATTTTGCAATTCTCTCTCAGCTCACAATTGAGACAGTTAGATCTTTAGACAAAAAGTAACAGATGCCGTTATTCTAAATAACGGCATGATACTTTTTTTCCAAACAGATGCCGTTATTGGGAAGAACGGCATCGAAATAACTTATGCCCTTTTTTTCAATAACGTTTGTTGCTGACGTGTCCTAAACAATGGCATATTGTTAATTGTTTTCGGAAGTGGAGCAAAGCGCTAAATATTTTCAAAAGTGGGGCAGTACGGCAAAATTTTCATTTGTTAGTGGGTACGACTTTTTTGTAAGTCAAAGTAATTCAATTAGCATTCCGCTTTCACCCTTTAAAACCCCAAACCCTTCTAATGTTATTTTCTGTTTTCCCCTCCAAAACCCTAGCAATGGTGGTGGACCTCCTCAAATCCGCTGAGCTCCGCCTCCTCCGCTGCACATTCTCCTCTCCCTCTTCCCCCTCAAACCCTAACCCCCACCCCCATCCTCTCATCGAACCACTCGTCGCCTCCATCGAACGCGGCGACTACGCCGTCGCCCTCAACTCCCCCGCCTCCAAGCTCGTCGTCACCTTCGCCGACTCCTTCTGTCCCGCCGCCTCCCTAGAATCCGCCGACCAATTCTACGCTGAGCTCGAGCGCAGTGTCGACTCGTTCTTGCGTGGGAGCAAGAGTCGCAGCAGTGCATCGGAGGCGTGGCTCGACGTTCTTGATTCGATGGAGGGTGGTGATGGTGGTCATGATGAAGAAGGGGGGAGTGGGAATGAGATGGAAGTCGAGCTTAGGTTCACAATCGTGATGTGTTTGGGGGTCGCCGCTCTTCTTGCTTTTGCGCAGCAGAATGTTACTGGGTAACTGTTCAACTATGCATCTATGAATTACTAGTTATATTAGATATAGAAGCAATTCAATTTCCCCCATGCTTTGATTATTGCATTCAAGGTTCAAGTTAAATTTACTCTTGTTGGGGTGAGTTTGGGAACAGAGTTAACTTAGGATAATTGGAGTTTTGTAGAGGTACTAGATTTGCCCGTGGGCACGTGCACACATTTTCAGAACGATACAACATATGAAAAGCCTTGTAAACAGTAAATCAAAAACTATATAGCTCAAGTTTGAATAGTATGACAATAATTAGTTGTAAATAAAAGTTCATATTTTCATTAGTATATATGTTGAAAAATAATTATGAATTGGGGTATAAAAGTCCATGTTTCCATAAGAGAGAGAGAGAGAGAGAGAGAGAGAGAGAGAGAGAGAGAATTAAATAAATAAAGAAGTTGTTTTGGGGAGATTTGAATTTGAGTTTTGGGGGAAAATATGTTTTGTGATGTTGATCTGGGCCTTTGATTTTGAGGGGATTGAAGGAGAGCCACTTGATAGCTTTCTTTGTGTTTTATTATATATATATCTCTTAAAACTCGGTTATTTTTAGTTGCACACTGTTTTTATACCCATATGGAGTTCAAATCTCAACTTCACTCTAATCTAATATATATAAACTTTCTTTCCTAGTAGCCTAAATTACCAAACCTCTACCTCCACTTGAAGACAAAATTTAGTTAATGTAACTTTCTTTCCTATCACACGTAGTTTTATTAATAGCTTTGTGTAAAAGGCAATTATTTGTTTAAATTATTTTCATTTAAGCTGTGATGAATTTTCAATCTAAATCATAATTAGGTTGTTTTGTTTAGAATTGTAGGAATTCTCTGTTTAAA
The DNA here is from genome assembly GCA_017893485.1 of Hemerocallis citrina. Taxonomy (NCBI): domain Eukaryota; kingdom Viridiplantae; phylum Streptophyta; class Magnoliopsida; order Asparagales; family Asphodelaceae; genus Hemerocallis; species Hemerocallis citrina. Next base: position 42,037,839 of record CM030364.1, read on the forward strand.
TGAAGGAGGTAATTAATATTTGGAAGTTGGGTTTACTCAGGTTAATATGCATGCGGGATTATAAAGAATTAGGCAAATGCATGCTGCTGCTGTTTGGTTAGAATTTTAATTAATTGAATTTGGTGGGAAAGAGGAATGATGATCACTTAGTACATGGAATGACAAATAGTATGCAGAATGTTGTAACTCCCAAAACAGGATATGGTAGCGCCAGTTTCTTAATTAGAACGAAGTTGATCTATCTTTAACATGGAACTATCTTGTATATATGGTTTTGAAGGAGTCTTACCGTACAATCATGTGGATGTTTTATATAGACAGACAAAAACATAATGGTTTTGTACAAAATGTGTATATACCTCATTATTGATATTTAGTGCAGTTTCTTTCTCTATGTATTTTTCCTGTCTACGTTTTCTGCGAATTCAGTTTGTTTTGACCTGCCTTTTAACAGATGCAATATTTGAATTATTTCTGTGGTTTATTTTCTTAGGCCTGTTGGTGTGTTTTCTCCTTTCCCTGTATCGTTTTTTGAGTTAAAGAAGGATAACATTGGAGGGAAGTGGGACGTATGGGCCCAGAATCAGCTGATGTCTATTGGCTGTGGTCTGCTTGGAAAATTCTCTCATTTACAGGTCTTGCACCTGAACCTATATTACAAATTTGAATGATTGCTTTGATCTAATTTGTTTTTTTCCTGTAATGTTTGTTCTGAATTACCTTATCAAGAGTTTCCAATATTGTGGATGGTACTAGTAAGATTTAAGTATTTAACAATTATATCATTGGTCTTTATCTTTTCTTTACTTAATAGTTGAGGACTCATCATTGTTGTTGATATTTTACAATAATAATTTTACAGTAAATGACTTCACAATTTTACCCAACTCAAAAACCTGCCTCATTCTTTCAGCAATATAGGGATTCTGTAGCGATTCTCGTTTTATTATGAGCGTTCTGATGCACCTTTTTCAACTTAAATTTTGTTCTTCATCAATTGTATTGTAATTATCTTGAAAGAGTTATACGAGTATATTCTTTAGCATTTTCCAACTCAATTGTTACCACTGTATACTATCTTTTGGCAAGTGCATAACATCAATGATGGGTGTCTAATTGTATTGAATACTTGTTGACTTTCTTGTTAAAGACTCAACTATTTAATGAACTTTGTTAATCACCTTTGTGTTTTATGTCTAGTGGTATACTACTTTGTCATAAATGAATCACAAATACAAATTTAATGACTCTAGCAGTTCATCCTGAAAATGTATAATATTGACTATGCACTGACAATTTGGTGTACTCACCACCAATATGTTCGAATACAAGGAGTTGTGTGGAATTTTGAGGTGATTGCTTTTATCTATTAAAATTATTATGGTATTTCTTTTCTTATTCATTCTTCTTTTTCTTCATTGACTATATACAATAGACAATATATGGAGTACACTCAGGGCCGACCCTGAGTTTACGGGGGCTTGAGGCGAACTCCCAAAATGCCCCCCCCCCACACAGAATTCGTTCTTTTTAAAAAAAATTGGTAAAAGATTATTTGTGTAATTTATTTTTTCTATAATGCTTAAAAACCAATATATATGAAGAAATAGATGGAGATTTAGGGATTTGAAAAAAAATGCCATACAAACTCAAGCCCAACTAAAATAAGCCGTCCCAAGTACTAATTTTAAAAACAAAAGACCAAAAAAAATAAAATTTTGGGGCCTCCAAAAAAATATCACGTGCAAAATACGTATATATGAATACAAGGAAAATATTTGGGGGCCCCTAAATATGCGTAAAATTTGGGCGCCCGAGGCGGTCGCCTCCTCGGCCTCTACTAGGGGCTGGCCCTGGGTATACTTAGAAGCATGGGTTTTCCCGGGCTATATCTTATACATAACTATATCTATAATACTTCTTAAGTTGGAGCATATATATCATGCATGCCCAACTTGTCACTAATGAATTGAATGCTAGCTCTTGCAAGAGGCTTTGTGAGAGCATCTACTAGTTGATGATTAGTGCTAATATGTCTAGCCTCAGTTTGTGGAGGCTCATAAGGAGTGACTAATCTTTGTTCCGAACCACGTGACAGTTAACCTTAATATATTTGGTTCGTTCATGAAACAAACCTCAATATGTTTGGTTCGTTCATAAAACACAATATTAGTGGCTATATGGATGACATATTGGCTGTCACAATACATATGCATCAACTCATGTTGGAAAATCCTTAACTCAGTAAGTAATCGTTTGATCCATGTCATCTCACAAGTGAGGTCAGTTATATCACAATACTCGGATTCTGCACTTGATCGAGACACCACATTCTGTTTCGTACTCTTCCATGATACCAAGTTTTCTCCAACAAACACACAATACCTAGTGGTGGATCTCCTAGTCGTTGGGCAACCAACCCTGACAGCATCTGAAAAACCAGCAATTCGATTGATGGAACTGCGATGAGTCCCAGGACCACGGATTGGTGTGCGTATCGATCATAAAAGCTTAACAGATTTAATACGTGATCTAACCCTTTATAGCGGAATCTAGGGTTCACAAATTATACCTGCAATGAGAAGAAGACGATAGTTTCTAGCAACCTCGAGACGTCAGCGACCCCAAGATCTTCTGCACGCATTCCTTCCTCGGGTTGGACGTCGGGTGGGCGACGGTCTCCCAACCTTTCTTCTCCTTAGCTGACCTCTCTTTCTCTCCTTACGTGAATCACGAATTTAGAGAAAACTTCATATCTCTGATAATAATCTGACGGCCAGAGAATAGAGGATATATATATAAGGCTACGGCAGGGACCATGAGGAGAAATTAGGGTTAGGTCTCCTAACGAATCTGGGTATCCCGTGTTCAGCCCGAACACACAACCCAGGCCCATTAACAATAGCTCGGTCCGCTAAAGAGCTATTGTTGCACTACCTTCCTAATCCCAAATTATATTTATGGGCTTCTTTTATTATATGCTCGTTCAGCTCCCCATGTTAAGATATCGAATGTCCGTCGATCAAATTAAGTTACTGACAACTATATTGATCAACATCTTTTATCATTAAGTAGTACCACTCAACTTTATTTGTCATGTTGGATGTAATCCACCTGCAGGGTTTACATGACAATCCTTATGAGCTCCTTAAGGGGACATCATCAACCCGACGTATCGGGACATGGATTCCTTTTACAATCAACAGCCCATCATACATACAATGCTATTACCCAATTCATAGAGGTTGTTGATCCATAATGAATCTCACTCTTTTATGAGTTAAAGTAATGCACACTGCATATACATGTCTGTTATTATGTCTGGATTAAGAGCATAAGCATCCATAATAACAGAGGTGTTTGTTCTCTTTTGTAGTCAGTACAAAGAGAACAACCTCAAGTGGTCCTGTTCAATACACACAAAGTGTACTAGTGTAAACCTATAGTCAAGATAGACTAATACCAGATTACACTGCAACCTTTCCAATGGATTGTCCAAGTCCGTCTAGGTTGTGAACTATTTATATATTCCATAGGAAACTGATAATATGATCTTCTGTGTGTCACCTCACACCATATTATCAACCTTATAGAATATCAGATACTTGCATTAATATTATAATAAACACAATATGCAAACATATGCCCATATGATTCTCATTCAAAAAAATAAGGAAATAAAGTTAATACAAAAGTGATGCTTTCAGTATATAACCCTAACAATCTCCCACTTATACTCAAACTCAAAGCATTGCTTTTCAGTATACTGTTACAAATCTCTCACTTATACTTAAAGCCATGCTGCTATGCATCTGACTCCCATTCCCTCAACATGACTATCAAAAGCCTTAGCTGGTAAGCTCTTAGTGAAGGGATCAGCTAGGTTGTCTACTGATGCTATCTTGATCACAGCAACTTTTCCTTTCTTTACGAAATCTCGTATCAGGTGGTACTTATGCTCAATGTGTTTACCTGTCTTATGGGCTCGTGGTTCCTTCGAATATGCAACTGCACCACTATTATCACAATAAAGTGTAATAGCCTTAGGCAAATTAGGTACCACATCCAAGTCCAATAGGAAGTTTCTGAGCCAAACCGCTTCTTTGGCTGCCTCAAAGGCTGCCACATACTCTGCTTCCATGGTTGAATCAGCAATACATTTTTGCTTGATACTCCTCCATATAGTGGCTCCACCTCCCAAAGTAAATACATAACCTGAGATTGATTTCCTGGAATCCCTATCTGACTGAAAATCTTAGTCTGTATACCCCAAGGCAGCTAAACTATCTGCCTGGTAAACTAGCATGTTATCTTTAGTCCTTTTCAGGTACTTCAAAATATGCTTTACGGCAGTCCAGTGCTCTTGTCCCGGGTTAGACTGATATCTGCTAACCATGCCAACGGCAAAAGCAGATATCTGGTCTCGTACATAGCATTGCATACATTAAGCTTCCTACTGCTGAAGCATAAGGAACTGTTTTCATGTTCTCTATCTCTTTAGGTGTCCTCGGACACTGCTCCTTTGATAGAGCAATTCCATGCCTAAAAGGTAAGAAACCTTTCTTAGAATTTTGCATGCTAAAACGAGTTAGTATAGTATCGATATAGGAAGCTTGGGACAAGCCCAACATCCTTTTCTTGCGATCTCGTAGAACTTTGATCCCAAGGATGTGACCTACTTCTCCCAAGTCCTTCATATCAAACTGTTTGGATAACCATACCCTTACGTTAGATAATACCTTCACATTGTTTTCAATGAGCAAGATGTCATCCACGTAAAGTACTAGGAATACCACTACGTTTCCGTCACACTTTTTGTATACACACGATTCATCTTGACATTGATCAAATCCATAGGATTTTATCACCTGATCAAAACATATGTTCCAAGATCTGGAAGCTTGCTTGAGTCCATAAATGGACTTCTTGAGCTTACAAATAAGATGCTCTTGGCCCTTTTTAATGAACCCGTCTGGTTGCTTCATATAGATGTCTTCGTCAAGACTTCCATTAAGGAAAGCTGTCTTGACATCCATTTGCCAAATCTTATAATCAAGATGAGCTGCAATAGATAAAAGAATTCGGATAGACTTAAGCATGGCTACTGGCGAAAAAGTTTCCTCATAATCGATACCCTCTCTTTGAGTAAAACCTTTTGCAACAAGCCGAGCTTTAAAGGTTTCAACCTTACCGTCTGATCCTCTTTTTCTCTTATAGACCCACTTGCATCCATTGGCTTTTACACCAATAGGTGGTTCCACAAGCTCCCAGACTTGATTAGAATCCATAGATTCTATTTTAGATATCATTGCTTTTTGCCAAGACTCTGCATCTTTATCTTGGAGTGCTTCATTGTAGGTACAGGGATCATAATATTGTTCCTCAGGGACAAAGTCTGACGACTCTCCCAAGAACATAAATCTATCAGGTTGTATCACAACCCCCCCACTACGACGAGACACTATCGGTTGTGGTGTAACATTTGTGACACGTTGTGCAGTTACTGGTGGTACATCCTGTTGTACTGTTGGTACTGAAGTATTTGGTGTCTCACATCTCAGTTCTTCAAGAACAGCTCTACTTATGGGTTTATGGTTCATCACATAGTCTTCCTCTAAGAATCGAGCATTGGTGCTTACAATGACCTTCTGATCCTTAGGACTATAAAATAAACCTCCTTTCGTTCCTCTTGGATAGCCTACAAACAAGCGTACTTCTGTACGAGATTCCAACTTATCAGCTTTCCCATTCAGCACGTGTGCTGGACTACCCCAAATCCGAACATGTTTCAGACTAGGCTTGCGCCCAGTCCACAGTTCTGTGGGAGTAATTGGTACTGACTTAGAAGGAACCAAGTTCAAAATATAAGCTGCAGTTTCTAAGGCATATCCCCAAAACGAATCTGGTAAATCTGAATAACTCATCATTGATCTAACCATCTCCATATGAGTCCTATTCCTTCTTTCTGTTACACCATTCTGTTGGGGTGTTCCAGGTGCTGATAATTGGGATGTAATCCCAGCCTCTGACAAATAGTCCCTAAACTCCCCAAAGAGATACTCGCCACCACGATCTGAACGTAATGACTTGATACATTTTCCATGACGTTTCTCCGTTTCTGCCTTGTACTCTTTGAATTTCTCAAAGCACTCAGACTTACGGCGCATCAAATAAATATATCCATACCTTGAATAATCGTCAGTAAATGTGACAATATTCAAAGCCACCTCTAGCCTGGACAGTCATGGGCCCACACAAATCAGAATGAACCAATTCCAACACATCTTTGGCCCTATACCCCTTTGCCTTGAAAGGCCTTTTGGTCATTTTACCTACCAAGCAGGATTCACAGACTGGTAGTGCCTCCACTTCCAATGAACTCAAAGGTCCATCTTTAACCAGTCTTTGAATCCTTCTTAGGTTAACATGCCCCAATCGCAAGTGCCAAAGATATGTTTGGTTCATACAAGAAGGTTCTTTTCTCTTATTTATGTTAGAAGACATATTATTCATTTCCATAAGTTGCATCGTGGGCGAAGTAGGAATAATGACATATAGATTATCAACCAATGCACCAGAACAGATAAAATGTTTATTTTTTCTAATAACAATATTGTCATTAAAATAAACTGAATATCCATCCTTAACTAGCATGGAAATAGATTTTAAATTTCTTCTAAGTGAAGGTGCATAAAGACAATCTCTCAATGTCAAAGACTTATTTCTACCAAAAGATAAAATAACATCTCCTATTGCAACGGCCGCTACTCTTGTAGCGTCACCCATAAACAAGCATATCTCTCCATCACTGAGCCGTCTGGTTTCCTGGAACCCCTGCAATGTATTGCAGACATGATTAGTGGCTCCTGTATCTACACACCAGGTGCCGGTAGATAACACCGCTAAACATGTTTCAACAACTAGTAAATGAGATATACCTTCTTTGTTCTCTTGTTTGAGAAGTGGACAGTCAGTCTTCCAATGTCCTGACCCTTTGCACTTGAAACACTTGCCTTTCGGCTTTTTCACAGCTCCTTGAGGTCCCATGCCCTTCTTTGCTGAGTTTACTTGTTTCTGAACTTTCTTCTTCTTACCACCTTTCGGCTTAGAAGTAGAGTCTTTTTCAGTCACATAAACATGGGCATTCTGCTTGAAGAGAGCTTCAGCATCCTGTAGTTCTTTTGCAAGTTCTGCCAAACTATACAACCTTTTGTTCATGTTGTAATTAAGGCAAAACGAGTCAAAACTTTTAGGCAGAGTCCCGAGAATGATATCGACCTGGGTTTCCTCATCGATTTCAGCACCAAGGATCTCCATCTCATTTAGATGACCCATCATCTTGAGAACATGATCCCTTACTGGTGTCCCCTCAGCCATAGATGTTCTCATCAAACTCTTCATAGCAAATTGCCTAGCTGCTCTACTCTGATGTCCGAAGAGTTCCTTAAGGTTGTACATCATATCATAAGCTGTGGGCATGGCCTGATGCTGATGCTGCAGTACATTTGACATAGATGCCAAAATGTAACACCGCGCCATCTCATCTGCCTTTTTCCACTTCTTATAAGCCTCTTTGACCTCTTCACCAGAGTTAGCATCAGGCTTAGGTGGGCATTCCTCATTGAGTACAAATTTGTACTCTTCAGCAGTTAAGACAATATCCAAGTTACGTTTCCAGTCAATATAATTAGGTCCAGTAAGTTTGTTTTCTTTAAGAATCACCATAAGTGGACTGAAAGAACCCATTTTTGAAATCCTGAGAATCACATAAAAAAATTATGTAGGGCAAAACTTTTTGAATTAATTAAATATTGATTCCCTCAAAACAATAAAAAAAATTCACCAACACCTTAAACACCATGAATTTAGCATGCAACGATAGTGTGGACGTATACAAATTCAATATTTGTTCAAGTAGGTTTTTCCTATTAATTTTACTATCATGTCAACACAACTTTATGACAAATAAAATTAATCTGTTGGTCATGCTCTGGTCCTACAAATAATAGCAGTGACTCCGATGGGGAGGATACCATTATTTGTATCTAAGTGTATACCATTGCTTAATACTAAGTCCATTATCTTGTATTGAGAAGTGAACACATACTAGGTAACTTTCTACAATTATCCCTAAGGAAGTTTGTACTGGTGATCCATAATTATACTCATCCGATATGAAGGAAAGCACTAAAGCCAACACGCAAGTATAATTATATCACCTACAAACCAGCAATGGAGACCGTGGGATTCATGTTAAATGAATTCCCTCTCCCACTTAGTTATTTAACAATGAGGGTTTTTCTACTAGTTAATTTATGTCCATGTTGTCCATTATTAATGTGATCCTAGTTTTTCAAAAAAAAAATCACAAAATAATAAACATGCATAATCAGAATAAGCAATAATGGCAATAAATTTGAAAATAAATACCTAACTATTATGGCCATCTTTCCTGATTCTTCCCCGACTGTGCGAAGCCCAAATCTGACCCTGCGCAGAGTTATTCAGGTTTTTTTTTAATAAAAAGGTTTGGCTGCCGATTTCTTCATCGAAAACCATCTGTCGATCTCCGGACTGCCTAAAAACAGCATCTCCTCCGGCGTCAGAAACAGCCACCACTGCCATCACGATCGATCGAAAAAAAAATTAAAATTACATCAATCCTATGCCTCCCGAAGGAGTTCACACATAATCTAGATTAAAAAATTAAAATTATAAGCACGATCAACCCTCGTGATATTAATTACATCCACAAAACAACAACACAAACAAAACATACATTGGACCATAATAGTTGGATCTAAGATGCCTGCAAAACCGAGTTAGAACAGATCTACATCTACCGACTATCATACAACGCAAGTTTTATTGGACAACATGGATGTAACAATCAATACGCAGATCCAATATCGGCTCTGACACCAATTGATGGAACTGCGATGAGTTCCAGGACCACGGATTGGTGTGCGTATCGATCATAAAAGCTTAACAGATTTAATACGTGATCTAACCCTTTATAGCGGAATCTAGGGTTCACGAATTATACCTGCGATGAGAAGAAGACGATAGTTTCTAGCAACCTTGAGCCGTCAGCGATCCCAAGATCTTCTGCACGTATTCCTTCCTCGGGTTGGACGTCGGGTGGGCGACGGTCTCCCAACCTTTCTTCTCCTTAGCTGACCTCTCTTTCTCTCCTTACGTGAATCACGAATTTAGAGAAAACTTCTTATCTCTGATAATAATCTGACGGCCAGAGAATAGAGGATATATATATAAGGCTACGGCAGGGACCATGAGGAGAAATTAGGGTTAGGTCTCCTAACGAATTTGGGTATCCCGTGTTCAGCCCGAACACACAACCCAGGCCCATTAACAATAGCTCGGTCCACTAAAGAGCTATTGTTGCACTACCTTCCTAATCCCAAATTATATTTATGGGCTTCTTTTATTATATGCTCGTTCAGCTCCCCATGTTAAGATATCGAATGTCCGTCGATCAAATTAAGTTACTGACAACTATATTGATCAACATCTTTTATCCTTAAGTAGTACCACTCAACTTTATTTGTCATGTTGGATGTAATCCACCTGCAGGGTTTACATGACAATCCTTATGAGCTCCTTAAGGGGACATCATCAACCCGACGTATCGGGACATGGATTCCTTTTACAATCAACAGCCCATCATACATACAATGCTATTACCCAATTCATAGAGGTTGTTGATCCATAATGAATCTCACTCTTTTATGAGTCAAAGTAATGCACACTGCATATACATTTCTGTTATTATGTCTGGATTAAGAGCATAAGCATCCATAATAACAGAGGTGTTTGTTCTCTTTTGTAGTCAGTACAAAGAGAACAACCTCAAGTGGTCCTGTTCAATACACACAAAGTGTACTAGTGTAAACCTATAGTCAAGATAGACTAATACCAGATTACAGTGCAACCTTTCCAATGGATTGTCCAAGTCCGTCTAGGTTGTGAACTATTTATATATTCCATAGGGAACTGATAATATGATCTTCTGTGTGTCACCTCACACCATATTATCAACCTTATAGAATATTAGATACTTGCATTAATATTATAATAAACACAATATGCAAACATATGCCCATATGATTCTCATTCAAAAAATAAGGAAATAAAGTTAATACAAAAGTGTCGCGCGGTGTCCGGTGCGCCCCCGGCGGCCCTTGAAAATCCAGAGGACCGAGTCAGCGGCTGGAAGAGCATGTTGATCAATATAGTTGTCAGTAACTTAATTTGATCGACGGACATTCGATATCTTAACATGGGGAGCTGAACGAGCATATAATAAAAGAAGCCCATAAATATAATTTGGGATTAGGAAGGTAGTGCAACAATAGCTCTTTAGTGGACCGAGCTATTGTTAATGGGCCTGGGTTGTGTGTTCGGGCTGAACACGGGATACCCAGATTCGTTAGGAGACCTAACCCTAATTTCTCCTCATGGTCCCTGCCGTAGCCTTATATATATCCTCTATTATCTGGCCGTCATATTATTATCAGAGATAAGAAATTTTCTCTAAATTCGTGATTCACGTAAGGAGAGAAAGAGATGTCAGCCAAGGAGAAGAAAGGTTGGGAGACCGTCGCCCACCCGACGTCCAACCCGAGGAAGGAATACGTGCAGAAGATCTTGGGGTCGCTGACGGCTCGAGGTTGCTAAAAACTATCGTCTTCTTCTCATCGCAGGTATAATTCGTGAACCCTAGATTCCGCTATAAAGGGTTAGATCACGTATTAAATTTGTTAAGCTTTTATGATCGATACGCACACCAATCCGTGGTCCTGGGAATCATCGAAGTTCCATCAATTGGTATCAGAGCCAGGTTTTGGATCTGCGTATTGATTGTTACATCCATGTTGTCCAATAAAACTTGTGTTGTATGATAGTCGGTAGATGTAGATCTGTTCTAACTCGGTTTTGCAGGCATCTTAGATCCAACTATTATGGTCCAATGCATGTTTTGTTTGTGTTGTTGTTTTGTGGATGTAATTAATATCACGAGGGTTGATCGTGCTTATAATTTTAATTTTTCAATCTATATTATGTGTGAACTCCTTCGGGAGGCATAGGATTGATGTAATTTTTTTTTTTTATTTTTTTATTTTTTTTACTCCCCCACCCCAAATCGATAGTGTCCACCGTCAGTTACATCAATCCTCTACCTGGAGAGCTCTTCAAATACTTAAGAATTCACATAAGTGCATTCTAATGGCTCGTACGGGGGGAAACCATAAACTGACTCATAATATTTACTGAATATGCAATATCTGGAAGAGTGACTGCGAGATAATTCAGTTTTTTTACAAGTCCTATATCTTCTTGGATCCGCAAACATGGCTCTCGGATCTGGCAACAACTTGGAGTTTGGGTCCATAGGATTGTGTGATGGCCTGCATCTCAGCATACCACTCTTGGTATGTCTGATACATACTTTCTCTGTGATAAAGAAATTCCTTGCTTAGATCAAGCGACTTCGATCTCCAAGAAATACTTTACTCGTCCGAGATTGTTAGTTTCAAACTTCTGTTGAATATACAACTTCAAATCTTGAATGCCATTTTGATCATCTCTAAATACAATGTCATCAACATATACAACTAAAAAATATCCTCTTCCCCTGATGATGTCGATAGAACCTATGCAGTCAAAATCAGATTAATCGTCGGGTAATCGCTAATTCGCTTGAAACCGATTAATTTGGGAGCGATTTTTAGATTTTAGAAAAGTTGGGGATTAATCAGAAATAATCGCTCTAATTGGGTATAATCGGCGATTAACCGTTATACCCGATTACCCAATTAATCGGTATGGAAATTGTTTGGATAATATTTCCAACTCGCCTAACCAACTCGACCCGTACTCGCCAACTAAACTCAATCTCAGCCATGCGACCTTCATATTTCAATCTCCATCCTTCTTCCACTTCCACTTTCACTTCTATCTCCTTCTCTGCCTCTCCAAACCAAAGCCCTAACCTCTCTTAATCGTCACTCACCAGTTTTCGTCTGAGCCTTTTCGTCTGAGCCTCACTTTCCTCCACAACAACGTCAGCTCAGCATAGCGGCGGCAGCACAGCAACGTTAGCACAGCAGCAGTAGCACAACCGCGACAGCACAGTAGTAGCAGCACGGCGGCGGCAACACAGCAGCGACGACACAGCAGCAGCGGCACAGCGGCGACAACACAGCGGCGACGACACAGTAGCGGTAGCCACACTGAACAAATTGAGAACATTGTAAGTCGTAATTTTCAAGTTTTTTGAAAAAGTTTTTTAATCAACTAGAGAAAACCTAACCCCTCTCAATTGTTATTGTTTTTTGAAAAAAGTTTTTTAATCAACTAGAGAACACCTAACCCCTCTCAATTGTTACTCTTTTTTTTAATCAACTAGCTGGTTACTGTTAGATAGATAGTGAACATTGATTTATCTGTTGTAGCCTGTATTTTTTTTAAAAACATTGATTTATCATCTTAAGTAATTAACCAACCTATATTTTTCTAGTTTAACATTGTAGTAAAATTGTAAAAATATGATGGAAACTTTATGTTCTCAATTCTTAATGTCTCATAATTGTTTTATGTTACTATGTAGGGTTGAAATGTATAAGATTAGTGCATAATGATTTCTATTGGAGCAAATGCTTCCACTCATTTGTCTGAGGTTGCAACTTCATCATGGAAACTCCCCCTCTAACGATCCCGCTTGGAAGTATACAAGTTTACAATGCCCTCCGAATTGCATGAAGGTTGTTTGCAATTTGTGTCCAAAGAAGTATTCTGGAGGGATTCATCGAGCAGAGGAACATCTTCTTCCCAAGCCGGAATATGGGAAGAGTTGTCCTAAAGTCACCATGAAAATGATGAAGGAGATTAGAGAGTACAAGGAGACTTCAAATCAAAGAAGTGAAAAGAAGAGACTTAATAGTCTCCAAGAAGGGCATGCACGATATCTTCAAAGTGATGACGAAGAAGAGTTGCAAATCCTCGAAGGTGAAATCAATGTTTCAAGGCCTTCTAATTCCAATGCTTCCGTTGGCAAGAAGAGGAAGTTTGTTAATACTCAAAGAGGGCCCATGGATGCTCATTTGAAGCCGGATTACGAGAAGATGAAACAAACACAATTGAGCATTCTAACCCATATAAAGTGCAAGTGAAGAAAGAGGCTTGGAAAGCTATTGTCGTATGGGGAAGTGAAGTTGGCCTACCTTTCAATGCCATGCGTGTACCTAGCTTCCAAACGATGATCTATGCAATTGAAAAATATGGAAGAGGTAATCGTTTATTTTAAAAGAATTTTGTTTGTATATATGATTGTGTGTTTATTCTCGCAAATGATTTTTTATGCAATATTTTGTTTAAGCTTAGAAGCACCTTCTTATCATCACATGAGGGTCACCTTATTGAATGAGGTGTATAATAAAACCAAAGCGTTTGTTGGGAGTTTTAGACCATATTGAAAGATATGGATGCTCTATTATGTCGGATTTTTGGACGGATGAGAAAGGACGGAACTTGATTATTTTTTTTGGTGAATTGTCCAAAAGGAACCATTTTTTTGAAGTCCATTGATGCTTTCGAACATGTCAAACATGCGCACCTCATAGTGGATATGATTGATGAAGTCATTAAAGATGTGGGAGAAGAGAATGTTGTCCAAGTAAGTTGATTTTATTACTAATTATTTCAATTTATTAGTGATATATTGGAAGAGTTTTCACTAATTTATATCTTATTTCCTTCTTTTTAAATTTTGTAGTTTATCGCTGACAATGACTTAAATTTTAAAAGTGCGGGTTCAATATTGGAAGAGAAGTATCCAAAGATGTTTTGGCCTCCTTGTGCGGCTCATTGTTTAAACTTGATGGTGAAAGTTATTGGTGAGTGCAAAACTTCTTCTTAAGACAAGATAGAAAGTGCACTAAAGAATGCAAGGTCTATTGTTGTTTATATCTATAACCATGGAAGAATCCTATGTTTGATGCGCAAATATACAAAGAACAAAGAGTTGCATAGATATTTTGTTACAAGATTTGCTAGTCAATTCTATACTATGGAGAGCATGATTAGAAATGAGAATGCATTGAAAATGATGTTTGTCTCTAATGCATGGACAAAAAGTGATTTTTCCAAGACCGTTGAAGGAAAAAGAGTGGCTAAAATTGTGCATGGGAAAAAAATTTGGGATAATGCAAAATTTGCATGTAGTATTTTAGCTTCTTTAGTGGATGTAATAAGAACGGTGGACACCAAAAAGAAACCATGCATGGGTTTCTTGCATGAAGCAATGGATCGTGCGAAGGAGCAAATAAAAAAAACCTTGGTGAGGATACAACAAAGACAAATGAGACAAGAAGGGAGTGTAGGCGTGTTAGAACTCTTGTGTGGATTTAATTGATAAGAGATGGGATGATCAACTTGATAGGCCTTTGCATGCGGTTATTAAATATTTTCAACTTTCTTATGATTTTTTTTAAACAACTTTCTCAAATTTATACTTAAGTAATGATTTTTTTTTTGGTATGTAGCGGGGTTATATCTAAATCCGGAAATATACTACAAATATTCTCATTCTCAAAGTGGGGATGATTCTTTGTCCATTGAGGGAAATGCAGAAATTTAGAGAGCGTTGTTCAAAGTTTTCAATAGGCTTATGCCCGATTTGGTTGAGAATGATAAGCTCATTGGTGAGCTAGTTCTATATAGAGAAGCCTTGCAAAGCTTTGGAGAATTTCAAGCAATTAGACCTCGAGAGACTTTGGCACCCGGTAATTTTATTACTCTAGTTCTATTATATTTACTTATACAATTATTACTATTGTCCTTGTAATCTCATTACGTGTACATAATTGTATCTAATATGTCGCTGAGTGGTGGATTACTTTTGGGAGTTCGGCAAAAAATCTCCAAAAGCTTGCCATACGAGTCTTAAGTCAAACTGATAGTGCGTTTACGTGTGAGCGCAATTGGAGTGCATCCGACAACGTAAGTATTAAAATATACTTTCTACATTTGATTAAATATAATTATTTTTATCTAAGTTTATATTTTGTTTTTTTTTTTGTTTCTAATTCTAGATACACTCGAAGAAAAGAAATTATTTTTTGCAAAAGATGTTAATCAAATCGTCTTCAATACAACAAAAAATTGGATATGCACTTCAATGCTCGCAGGAATGACGGTGCTAATGTGAATTCAATAATTTTGAGAGAAGTGGATGAGAATGATGATTGGGTAATTCCCATGAATCAAGAGCTTTAAGATTTTGTTCGAACGGGCAATGATCTCACATGGACACAAGTTGAAGAATCCATGTGACCACATGATGAAGGGCCATCAATAAGGAGTAGAAACCGAATTGAAGATGGTGAAGAATTGGAGGAACCATGAAAAAATATGACATTTAGGGGCAATCAAGATAATGAAAATGAGGAAATGGATGAGCTTGATGAAGATGCCGACATTGATGTTGATTATTAACTTTTGAGTATTTTTTTGTTGTTGTCATTGTCTCTTAGAATTGCTTCACTTGTCTCCAACCTGCAACTTTTTCTAGTGTACACTTCCCCACCTCTGGTCTTGTAAGTTGTAGCATCTCCCAGGATTCCAAGCTCATCTAAATTGGAAGGCCATCCGAAAGTAAATGATACAATCAGAATGTAAAAAATGGATTAGACATAAGCATTACTAACCCAATCTTCAAAAGCTTCCTTCACAAGAGAAGCCATAAACACAACAGACATAGTTGCCTTTTGATTTCTGAAAGAAAATTTAGTGATGAATTGCTAATGCCAACAAAAAACAATTGACAAAGATGTATATAATTTACCGTCTGAAATACTTCAGAAAATATAACATTGGCTAATGCTACCAACAAAAAAAAACAGAAGACAAAGATGTGCATAATTGTCAATTTTATAATAGGCATAGAAGAACAAAACAAGTGAAGCAAATTCTAAGAGACAATGTCAACAACAAAAAAAAGACTCAAAAGTTAATAATCAACATCAATGTCGACATCTTCATCAAGCTCGTCCATTTCCTCATTTTTATTATTGATTGCCTCCAAATGTCATATTTTCCCTTAGTTTTTTCAATTCTTCACCATCTTTAATTTGGTTTCTACTCCTTGTTGATGGTCCTCCATCATGTGGTCCCATGGCTTCTTCAACTTGTGTCCATGTGAGATCATCGCCCGGTCGAATAAAATCTTGAAGCTCTTGATTCGTGGGAATTACCTGATCATCATTCTCATCCACTTCTCTCAAAATTATTGGATTCACATTAGCACCGTCATTCACGCGAGCATTGAAGCGCCTTTCCAACTTTTTGTTGTATTGAATGTAGACGATTTGATTCAACTTGTTTTGCAATAAACAATTTCTTTTCTTCGAGTGTATCTAGAATTAGAAACAAAAAAACAAAATATAAACTTAGATAAAAATAATTATATTTAATCAAATGTATAAAGTATATTTTAATACTTACGTTGTCGAATGCAGTCCAATTGTGCTCACACAGAGACGCACTATAAGTTTGACTTAAGACTTGTACGAGAAGCTTTTGGAGATTTTTTGCCGAACTCCTAAAAGTAATCCACCACTCGGCTACATATTAGATACAATTATGTATACGTAATGAGATTACAAGGACAAGAGTAATAATTGCATAAGTAAATATAATAGAACTAGAATAATAAAATTACCGGGTGCAAAGTCTCTCGAGTCCTAATTGCTTGAGATTCTCCAAAGCTTTGCAAGGCTTTGTCTATATAGAACTAGTTCACCAATGAGCTTATCATTCTCAACCAAATCGGGCACAAGCCTATTGAAAACTTTGAACAACCCTCTCTTGATTTTCACATTTTCCTCAATGAACAAAGAATCATCTCCACTTTGAGAATATTTGTAATATATTCCTGGATTTAGATATAACCCCCGCTACATACAAAAAAATGATTACTTAAGTATAAATTTGAGAAAGTTGTAAAAAAAAAACCCATAAGAAAGTTGAAAATGTTTAATACACGCATGCAAAGGTCTATCAAGTTGATCATACCATTTTTTGTCAATTATATTCCACACAAGAGTTCTAATACGCCTACACTCCCTTCTTGTCTCATTTGTCTTTGCCGTATCCTCGCCAAGGTTCTTTTTTATTTGCTCCTTCGCACGATCCATTGCTTCATACAAGTAACCCATGCATGGTTTCTCTTGGGTGTCCACCATTCTTATTACATCCACTAAAAGAGCTACAATACTATATGTAAATTTTGTATTATCCAAATTTTTTTTTCGATGCACAATTTTAGCAACTCTTTTTCCTTCAATGGTCTTGGCAAAATCACCGTTTGTCCATGCATTAGAGACAAACATCATTCTCAATGCATTCTCATTTTTAATCATGCTCTCCATAGTATGAAATTGACTAGCGAATCTTGTAACACAAGATCTATGCAACTCTTTGTTCTTTGTATACTTGCACATCAAACATAGGATTCTTACATGGTTATAGATATAAATAACAATAGACCTTGCATTTTTTAGTGCACTTTCTATCTTGTCTAAAGAAGTTTTGCACTCACTGATAATTTTCACCATCAAGTTTAAACAATGTGCCACTCAAGGAGCCCAAAACATCTTTGGATACTTTTCTTCCAATATTGAACCCGCACTTTTAAGATTTGAGCCATTCGGTGATAAACTACAAAATTTAAAAGAAGGGAATAAGATATAGATTAGTGAAATCTCTTCCGATATATCACTAATAAATTGAAATTATTAGTAAAATCAGCTTACTTGGGACAACATTCTCTTATTGATGTAAAACTTAATTGTAAATAGAGAATTTCTAAGAATTTTAAAGGATTAAATTTACCAACACGTAATGCGGATCGAGTTAGAAATTCAAACAGTTAATCAGTTCGATGGATTTTCAAGAATTGAATTAAGTTTAACAAGCCCAATTAATCAATCCTATCAATCAACAATAATACGTAATCGTTCTTAGCATGTTAAGATATTCAATAAAGATTTGTACTCTAATTAGCAAGTAAAAACGCTCACTCAATTTTTGTGGACGATAGATAAATTAAATAATATAATAGAGATGATAATGCAGTAATACAAATATTTGAGAAGTAGAAAGAGTTTACCGGGATTGTAGATAGGGAGTATAGTGAAGAGGAGCTACGATGGCAAAACAGCGAGGAAGCGGCTATGGTGGTCGGCTTGTGGAATCAAGGCGACGAACAGCAAGGACAGCCGATCGGTGGTGGGGGCCGATGTCGACGGAGGTGGGTGGCGGTGGGATGGTAGCAAGGGTGCGTGTTGGGTGCTGCAGTCGGTTGGGTTTCGGGATGGTGGTAGTCGTAGGAGGGTGGAGCGGTAAAGCAGTGGTGGTGATGTGAGGCTTCAGTGTACGAGAGTGGAGGAAAGTGGAGCTACGGGGGATCGGGATGAGGGCGATGGGGTGGTCGACTGGTGGTTGTGGTGGCGTAGATGTTGGAGGCGTCGATGGTGGGGAGCTTTTGAGTCGACGAGGGAAAACTCGAAGAGGGAAGGGGTGGCTGTCGAAGGTTGCAGGTGGTGGTTGTGGCGGGTTGGTGAGGTGGAGGAGGGGAGCGGTCGACAGAGGTGGGGATGGGTTTAGGAGTCGATCAGGGGAAGAAGAGAGGAGGAAGAAGGAGAAGGGGTTAGGGTTCGACTCTGAGTTGGATTTGGGGATTAGGGTTTTGGGATTTTTTTTAGTTTGGGAATTTGGGGGTTTAGAGTTTATCACAAACTCTAAAATTTTATTAGAACTTCTTACAAACCCTAATTTTATTAGAACTTCTCTCAATTGTTTCACACAAAAAGAGGGATGAAGAGCAATAACTCTAACACAATAATTTTTTTAATCAAGAATAACATTACTTCTCATTATTTTCAAGGCTTGTATATAGGTTCAAAACAAATTTTGATACAAATCTCAAAATATTCTAAAATCTCAAAAATATTCTAATGCATAAAAAAAGGGTGCAAATTGCAAAACTACTACATAGGGTTAAATTTCAAAATAAACTAAACAAAATTGATGTCCTCATCACATGTCCACTATAAGGTGCGCATGTTTGACATGTTCGGAAGCATCAATGGACTTTAAAAAAAGGTTCCTTTCGGGCAATTCACCAAAAAATCAATCAAGCTTCGTTCTTTCTCATCCGTCCAAAAATCCGACATAATGGAGCATCCATATCTTTTCCCGTATGGTCTATAACTCCCAACAAACGCTTTGGTTTCATTATACATCTCATTCAATAAGGTGACCCTCATGTGATGATAAGAAGATGCTTCTAAGCCTAAACAAAATATTGCATAATGTTGTCGCTGAATCTGGTGTGGGGGCAATAGATAAAATTTGTGGATTCGCGAGAATTCAGATGGGCCAAATCTGACCTCTTCCGCTGTGGTTAGGCTGACTCCTTAGTGCGGCCGCTGACCTGCACGAAGTACGAAACACCGGGATGGATCCCGGCGATGCACCCTCCGACGCTCTTGTCAATACTCAGAAAATGAATATCCAAAGAACTTTAGGTAGGCAAAGAGTGATCACCTTGTAACGGCAGGAGGTAGGGGGTACTTATAGTCACCGTGGGGATCTGCTTCGGGATAAGAACGAATCCCTACTTCTCGGTGTGACTGGATAGAAGTGGTTAAAATCACCTTCAGTAGATACGGACGAGCCATGATTTCCTCATATCCTGTTGAACTGGTCCTTAACGGGTTGAGACCCGCTCTCAGTTGAACAGATCCGTTCACGGGTTATTGGGCCCAAGAGAAGAGACCCTGTTACCATTTCGGACTCGTCCATAGGTGAAATTACCGTTTTGCCCTATGGACTTTAAGATTCGTGCCTAATTTGAATGGTTTCGATTTAATCCCATTTTTAGTGATATCACGAGCCCCCCCACTTCCAAAGACTGTGTGCTACAGCCTTTGGGGAGTAGTTTTGTTGTTTCGATGGCGTATAGGACTTTATCGGAGTTCAAAAAGGGGGTTCGAATCTTGTTTGAGAGGTAACGGTGTTTTCCTGAGCTGGTAACACGCCCAAATTTACTCTTAGGCTCTTCTGGAGTTTTGGTGATTTTTCTCGATTTTTACATTATTTTTCGACTCATTTATTTAATTTTGCAAAGCAATGATTTGTTTTTCGGGAGCGTTAATTAATTACTCTAACTAAAAATTATTTACCTAGGGGCTTAAAAATATTCTCCCGAATATATAATTATTTTTTAGAATTTTAAAATTTTTTCCTGAATTTTTAATCATTTTTTTTGCAATTTATAAATAAATAATTCGAATTAATAAAATAAAAGAAGAATTAATCACCCTACTTATGACGTGGCACGATCTGAGGCGTCCATCAGTCATCAGTGCGAAAATCTGAACGATCAGACGGTGGACCATTCATCGGCGACGTGGCTGAATCTGAGACGTTGATCAGATTGCCGCACGTGTCTTGAGGTGATTTGACGACGCTCGTTGCTCGGCAGTATTTTCTCCGTATGAGTAGCTTGGTGCCTCGGTCGCTCGGATTGGGGTTCTGAGCGACGTGGTGCAATGTAGGTCGTCCATCTGCCATCTGCACGAATATCTGGACGATCAGACGGTAGATCAGTGCTTAGCGACGTGGCTGAATCTGGGACATTGATCAGGTTGTGACACAAATTTTGAGATGATCTGACGGCTCGTGTAGCTCGGAAGTGTTTTCTCCACATAAGCAGCTCGGTGCTTTGGTCGCTCGGATTGGGGTTCCGAGCGACGTGGCGCAATCTAGACCGTCCATCTGTCATTGGCGCAAATATCTGGACGATCAGACGGTAGATCAGCGCTTGGCAATGTGGCTGAATATGGGACGTTGATCAGGTTATGGCACGAATTTTGAAATGATCTGATAGCTCGTGTGGCTCCGAAGTGTTTTCTCCACATGAGCAGCTGGTGCTTCGGTCGCTCGGATTGAGGTTCCGAGCGATGTGGCGCAATCTGGACCGTCTGATGAAGATCAGACACGAATCACGAGGTAAGAGTGATTTTTCTCCATGTGAGCAGCTCGGTGCCTTGGTTGCGCGGATTTGGGTTCCGAGCGACGTGGCACAATCATGACCGTCTTATGGAGATCATGCACGAATCACAATGCAAGAGGCGTGAATCACGAGAAAAGAGTGATTTTGCATGACGTGGCTAGATCCGAGCCGTTTAATTGAGATCATGCGCGAATATGAGGAGAGTCATTTTTTCCCAATACGCAGCTCGGTGCCTCGGTTGCTCGGACGAGCGACGTGGCACAATCATGGCCGTCTTATGGAGATCATTCATGAATCACGATGCAAGAGGCGTGAATCACGAGAAAAGAGTGATTTTGCACTACGTGGATAGATCTGAGCCGTTTGATTGAGATCAGGCACGAATCATGAGGAGATAGTCGTTTTTTCCCAATACGCAGCTTGGTGCCTCGGTTGCTCGGAGTTGGGTTCCGAGCGACGTGACACAATCATGGCCATCTGAAGAAGACGGGCGCGAATCACGAGGAGATAGCGTGGTTCATGAGAAAAAGAGTGATTTTTCACGACGTGGCTCCATCAGAGCCGTCTGGTAAAGATCGAGCACGAATCACAAGTGATTTTTCTCCAATACGCAGCTCGGTGCCCCGGTTGCTCAGATTTGGGTTCCGAGCGACGTGGCACAATCATGGCCGTCTGATGAAGATCAAGCGCGAATCACGATGAATTCGGCATTTAGGCTTCTGGTGGGCCTCTGTGGGGGCCCAAAACGTCTGAAAGCCCACCCGAATCTCCCTTTGTACTAAGTCTTCACCGCTCTCTCCCTACTTCATCATTTCTCACTTTCACTTTCACTCTCTGTTATTTTTTGCTCTCGAGCGGCGCTGCTAGCGGTCGTGGCCAGGCGATTCATCTTTCCGGCGAACTATTCCGACCGTAGCCGTCACATCAAGGTAATTAATTGTCTTAACTTGTATCTAGAGATGTCTAGAGTGTCTTCTGGGAGTGAGACCTCCACCTCGGACCGAGACAGCGACCGACCCTTAGTGGTCCCCCCCGGTAGTGGGCAAAGGGAAGGAAGTAGCGAGGTCGGCCATCGTTGAGACCATCGTGGAGAATGTGAAGGGGGTTGGTGCATTGGGTCGGCTACCGTCCACACTATCGAACCTCGGGAAGGTTAGGAACTACTACGGAGACCTTCTGTTGAAGGTGGTACACGGGAGGTCTGCCGCCTATGAGGAGAATCGTCCGAGAGATCCTTCCGACGTATACGAAATCCCCTCGATTCTGACCGAGGCGGATCTTCAGCGTATCAGGATGGGGTTCCGGATCCCGAAGGAGTATACCTTACTCCTCCCCGGCCCGGGCTTCCGAGCGTGCACGAAGACCTCGCCCGATACTTGCGTCTTCCCTTACGACGCACTCAACGCTGGCCTTCGGCTGCCTCTGCTGCCGTTCGTAGTCGAAGTGCTACAATGGTATGGCCTGAGCCCGGTGCAGTTCATACCGAATATGTGGCGGCATGTCATCGCCTTCATCCTCCACAGCCAGGCCGTAGGCGTCAAGCCTCAGCTCGTCTTACTCTGCAGTCTCTACTGGATCTGTCGTATGAGCAAGATGGGAGTACCGGTACTATCTGTCTCCGAGGAAGGGGGTCAAGTTGATCGAGAATCCGGAGTCCATCAAGCACTGGAAGGAGAAGTACTTCCTGATCCGAGGGCCCGAGCCGTGGAGTTTTCCGACGAGTTGGAAGGAGGACGTTCCGAAGTGGGCAAAGGCCGAGCCGGTGTTGACGAAGGAGGAAGAAGGGGTCGTGTCGAAGATCCTCGGTCTTCCGACCCTGGGTTGGAAAGATATTACCGAGTGGGTCCTCTTCGGTGGGGTTCTCAGTCCGATCAACCCTAGTATGCTCCGTCTAATTTTGTTTCTCTTTTTTCTTTTTAATATGCCGTTCTTTTTTGGTGCTAACTCCTTTCAGTTGTTGTCTTTAAGAGGCCCCCGGTATGGACTTCAAAGCATTGTTGGTGAAGCGGAGTGCAGTCGGCGCAAAGGGACCGGACAACGAGAAGAGGAAGAGGACGACGATGGGACCCCTGTCCGGCCGAGCAGCTCAGACACCCTCGACTCCTACGACCGTTGTAGACTTGGTCTCCGACTCTCCCTCTGCTCCCCAAGCTGCATTTCCCTCGGCCACGATTGTCGAGCCTTCTAGCAATGCGTTCTCCGTTGGAGCCGCACTAGCGCTCGAGGTGCCGACCCTTACCGCCGAAGCCGAGGCCATTCTGACCGAGGAGCACAAGAAGCTTTTCGTTCCCGACTGGAGGGTGATGAAGCTTGACGGTTTCCTCGGCGATGCAGCGATGAGCATGCAGGCCGTGCGCCACCTGCCGACCCGGAAGGACCGAGCAGCACTGAAGACGGGTACCGTGGGCGACGACGTGCTGGAGATTGCCCGGGCCACGATGTCGGTAAGTGTTCTCGCTATGCTCTTCGGAACTTCGAAGTTTGTGTTTTTGATTCTCACGTCCTCTTTCTCTCCGGCTTTCAGATCACCTGTCACTTCAGCCACATGCTAAAACAGTTCACTGAGCAGGAGAAGGAACTGAAGGCGACAAGCGACAGGGACCGGGCGGAGCGAGCTAAGGCAGTGAAGATGTTCGAGGCCGAGCAACGGCTCTCGGCGTCCCGAGCTATCGAGATTGTCGTTCTAAAGGCGGCCTTGGCCAAGGCGCACGAGCGCATCTCGGCCGAAGTGGTGTGGGCTGATGAGTTGAAGAGGGGCAAGACCCCGAGCCGAGGTGGAAATGAAGAAGGCCTTAAAGGTCTTGGAGGAGGCGCTAAAGGAGCGGGATGCTGCGAGGGTCGAGGCGACGGCATCCATTCAAGCTGAGGTGGAGGCCCACATGCTCACCAACATGGAGGAGTCCTACGCTCGGGCCCCCAAGCATGTCGCGGCTCATATCCCCGATTTCGACAGCTCGAGATATCACCTCTACGACCCAGTCGAAGACGAGGAGTTTATACCGCTAGCGGAGGTCGAGCCCGAAGGAGGGGAGGAAGAGGCCGAAGGGGTTGCGCATAAGGTGGCGAATCCGGAGGGGGCGCTCGTGACGATGCCGAGCGAGAGTGCGGAGCAGCACCTCGAGGTGGCTCCCTGACGTCCTTTTTTATCTTTTTATTTTGTATTGCCTTGTTGCGGACTGGCCACTGCATTTCGTATTCAATGAAATGAGAACTTTTTTGACCAAGTGTTGTATTTGCGTTGAACTTTGTCTCTGAGTTGTTCTTAGTTGTCCGGTAGGAGCCATTTAAACTTAGTATCTTCATGTTCGGGCTTTTTCTAGATCGTTAAAGCATCACAGATTGTTGAAGTGCCTCCAATGGCCGAAGTAGCACGCCTTCGGTCCGGTCTAGGGGTAACAAGGTTGGGCCTCGCTCGGACTCGAGAGAGGCTTTTCAAAGCCGAGTCGGAGCTAAACCATCTTAAGCTGACGTTAGCTCATCGTGACTCCGAGCTAAAGCGTCTACGGGAGCAAGCTCTCGAAGTGCCCCCCGATGGAGAGGAGACGTGTCCCTCGATGGCCTTCAACCCAGGGTTTCGGCTCAAGTATCTTCGTCGGTCTTTGTTCGATGTCAGCCGAACGAGAAGGGTTAAAGAATGTCGTGCTCGAGAAGAGCCTTGAGGCGGCGCACCTTCGGAGGGCTATTTCCGAGGCTTCTCGCCAGTGCAGCTCTAGCCGAATGCCTCGACTGAAAATTAGAGTAACGGACGACTCGCTGAAGGAACGGGTCGTAGAGCTAGAGACAGAGAACCATCGACTTTGACGGCTGTCCGAGGGGGGCAACGTCAGAACCAACTCCTGTCCCCGAGGTGAGTACTCCCAAGGAAGGTCGTTCCACGAGTTGGCGTTACGCTCGCTGTCACGCCCCGCTTCCCAAAAAGAATACAGAATACGGATACGTGACTCAACCGGGCGAATGATTTGCATCATCCATAAGTTATTCAAAATCTTACAACAAATCTCAGAATAATCAGAGTCGGAAGCCAAAAAAATCATCCTCACACAGACATATATCTCAAAACAAAACAAAGTGCCAACAGAAATTAATTGAAAACCAATAATATAATAGTCTCAAATAAACAGATCCGAACAAGTTAATATCCTGGGTCACATCGCCCAAATACAAATAAAAATCCAAGTACTCAAATACATTGTTCAAAAGCAACAGATAATAATAATAGCAAAAGAAGTCCAGCACTAATATTTCATTTCTCCAATACCATCAGGCAAACGACCATCCTGATCTGCAATCAATAAATTGTGGAAAAAGAAAAAGTAAACAAGTACCCGTCAATGCAAGTTACGGGCCGCTTGTAATGCAGGATACAAGTACATAGAAAACTAACAAATCTAAATAATAGCAGAAACATATATAGCATGGTATAGTAGAATCAACTAGCATGGTATACTAACATGTGTCAAGTGTCAAACGTCAAATAGCATGCAGACAGATATACAGATAATGTCAAATAATGGTGTCAAGTGATAGTGCCAGACAGATAACTGATAATTAGATAATTAGATAACCAGATAGCAGATACAGATAACAGATTCAGATATCAGATTCAGATGTCAGATACAGATTCAGATTCTTATAAGTCTTGTATTAATTACTAACTAGGTAGCACTTCATGTGCCATCTTTTTATCACATGGTTGCTACATTCAAAACAGTTACGTTTGTAGATTTCGTAGGGGATCATATAGGGTCGTGTCCTCAGGGTTCAGACAGATATCAGGTAACAGATTCAGACAGACAGATAGAACCTAGTGGTTCTCTTCTTCCCTACACCTTCCTATAGGAAGTAATGTAGACAGGATATAGAATAACAGATCACAGATAATCATATGGGAAACACGAGCCCCCTTCTAAGTACACATTTCTATGCTTTCCCACTACTAGATCTTTCCCGTAAACCTCGGCTTGATCATTTTATAATTATTATCAAACAGATGTGTATGTGCACGAAACAGAGTAAATCTAGTATGATATAATGACCCACAAGTTCAGAATAACAGACAAGCATGTACAGATGGTAAATAGTCACATAACAGAACAAAATAGAGTACTTCCTAATTCAGGACAGCACGGCAGTACAGTACTAAAACAGCGATTCCCATTATCACAAATATCGAAACCTGAATCCGTCAGAGAATCTGGAAAATAGGCTCCAACCAAATCCAGCGAATACATATAAGTCATATAGTGTTTCAGAAAAACATAACTTAAAACTGATTTGAAACCAGAAAATACGTTCAGCCAGAAATCAGTAAATCAAATTCTTAGTTAGGAAAATAGCATCAAAACACCTCGAATAAATCTAGGAAAAATCTGGGGTATTCCCCTATATGTCTAGTATCAGAATATAAAGTTCCATAATTTTCCAGTAAGATTAGCTTAGCCAATAAAAATAAGGAAACATCAAGAAACGATAGTTTGGCAAATCTGGAATTCCCAACACGGCTGTACGAAAACTGTAATATCTCGCAAACCGTGAAACGAAATCCAAATCCGTCAAAGAGAGATAAAAATAGACAAAATAAGCTAACTTTCATATTTCACAACGATTTTTCATACAGTAAAAGGAATTAGGGTGAAAATACAAATCTTTACAGAACAGCGAGCAAAATCCAGCAAATATAGTTTTTGTAAACAAGCATGAAACGGTATATAAAATTCGTCAATAAAATCCACCAAAATTCTGGGTAGTTCCTAAATCGGTATAGAAATATTGTACAAAATTTCAGATCAAAATAATATGCTTAGCACTAGTATCAAAATAGTTTAGTCATCGAAATCATTAAGAAACGAAATTTGAAAATATAATATACCTCTGTAGTAAAACAATCATATCTCACACATACGAAAACGAAATCGATCAAGGTCAGAAAGTTTGGAAAGAAGACGGATTTCTCTAAAAATCATGTTTAATACTGAAGTTAAGATACTGACCTTAATATGTTCTAAATACCAATCAAAACTGATCACCGACAAAATACAGATTTTTCTCTTAACAACAAATCAACATACAATGTACGAAACTCGTTCCAAACACAACCAAACTTGTTATAGAGTCTATTAAGTGTCCAAACATTATGAAATAGGGTATATAGCATGTCCACAACAAGTATATCACATCTATCCAAACAAACATACGATTTCTCATAATTATCTCACAAATATAATCACATCAAGAACAGTCAAAACCTAAGTTGTTTCATGTCAAATTTGTGTTGTGAGGTAACTATGGTCAATAGCACTATAGAGACAATACTCATCAAAATACATCATACACGAGTTGTCTCTAGAACCCAACTACATTACAAGCGAAATTTATGACTTATATCATACAAAGGAATTGAGTACAAGTTACTTGCCTTAACCTAAGACGAAACGAACACCAAGAATAACGGGAACGGATCCTGGCAACGAACACAACGAGCAAAACTCACGAACGCAAATCACGAACCATAGCAATTACACGTGCAACTCCGAGCACGAGCAAACCCAACAAGAGGGAGAGAGAGATCGGAGGGTGAGGTGGCGGCGGCGTTGGCTTAGTGCTGGCGCTGCTGCTGCCTTTGTCGTTGACGCGTGACGCCGACAAGGGAGGCGGACGGAGGGAGAGAGATGGTGAAGGAGTGCTCGGATGCAATGGGGGCTAGGGTCGGTTTGCTGGCGACAGGAGGACGGCGGATGGGTGCAGCGGCTGGGGAAGGGGGGTGTGCGGGATGGGGTGTTGACGGCGCAAACAGAGAGAGAGGGAGAGGTCGGTAGGGTTGCACAGGGTAGGGTTAGGGTTTAGGTAGGAGGTGAGGGTTTTATATAGGGTTGAGTTATTGGGTTGTGGATATTGGGTTAATGGGTGTATTTGGGTATAATAGGATTTGCTTAGGATTTAAAATAGGATTGAAGGCTAATTTGGCTTTGGTAGTTAGTTAGGGATCAAAAGCAATATGATTAGCAATAGGATGAGCAACCAAAACACCACGAGCACCCAAGAACAAAATAAGAGAACAAGAACCAAATAAAGAGCGAAAACAATAATAACGATCAAGAACAAATCAAGGGACAGAAAAATAAATCACAAGAAGATCAAAATGAACAAAAATGAATATATATTGAAAACAACTTCAATATACGGTCCAAAATACAAGAACAGTATAAATACTCAAGAAAGAAGATAAATACACCAAGAATACGAAAAATGAAAAACGAAAAACAGGGGTTACAATCGCCCCCCGTCTCGAGGCGTCCCGGGGACGCGCAGAGTGGAGTGGCGAACTTTAATGAAATAGTATTTATTTCCTGAACTTGTGTGTTTTGCTAGCATTTACGGGTGGCAACAGTTGTTGGAGCAATTTCGAATGGTGAGCCACTTTGTACTTGTTCTCAAGTAGCAAAAGTTGCGTCGAACCAAGTGTTGGACTCTGAACTTGTCGTTTAGAGATTATCAACAGCTGTGGGAGCAATTCCGAATGGTGAACCACTTTATACTCGCTTAAAAGCAAGTAGTTGAAGCGGAATCGAACCAAGTGTTGGACTCTGAGCGCATCATTTGATATATATCAGCAGCTGTGGGAGCAATTTCGAATGGTGAACCACTTCGTACTCGCTTAAAAGCCAGTAGTTGAAGCGGAATCGAACCAAGTGTTGGACTCCGAGTATGCCGTTTTAATGCAAATTTTTTTTGTAAGCGCCAAAGTAATACAATTACAATGCTCAAAATAGAGAATTTGCGGGGATAGATTGCTTTTATTGAAAACAATTAGGATGCCGCTTCTAAGTTGCGAGCCGCTCTTACACTTTGATAAGGAAAATACAAATAAAAATTTTGACATGTTTTTTGGAGTGCTCTTGGGGAAGTCGCTTGGAGCAGTGTTTAGACACATTTTTGGTACTTCATCAAGTGCTCCGCATTCCATGTCCTCGGTATTCTCCTGCCCCCCGGGTCTTCGAGTTGATACGCGTCTGGGCGAATAACTCTGGAGACCCTATACGGTCCTTACCAATTGGGTGCCAACTTGTCCTTTTTGCTCGGATTGGAGTTCGACAACTTCCAGAGTACTGGGTCTCCCTCTTTAAGATTAGCTGGCCGTACCTTCTTGTTGCAAGACTGAGTGATCCTACGTCGATATGTCTTCTGTCTGATGGAAGCTTTTTTGCGGATCTCGTCGATGAGGTCTAGACTGTTGCGAAGCTGGTTCGCATTCTGTGTTTCACTGTAGGCTATCAGTCGGGGTGAAGGCAGGCCCACTTCTAAGGGGATGAGGGCTTCGGAACCATATGTGAGATTGAAGGGGGACTCCCCTGTCTGAGTTCTCTTGGTGGTACGATAGTTCCAAAGCACGTTGGGAAGCTGTTCGACCCACAACCCATTGGTAGATTTATCGAGCCTCTTCTTTAGGTCGGAGAGTATTTGTCGATTAGCATCCTCCGCTTGGTCATTGGATTGATGGTGGGTTATTGAGGAGAACCGCTGCTGGATGCCGAGGTCGGCGCAGAAGTTGCGGAATGTTGCTCCTGCGAATTGAGTCTCGTTGTTGGTTACGAGTATACGGGGTACACCGAACCGGCAAACAATGTTCTTCCAAAAGAACTTCTGGACCTTGTGCTCGGTAATCATTGCAAGAGGTTCGGCCTCAATCCACTCGGAGAAGTAGTCTATCGCCACGACTAAGAACTTCAGCTGGTCCGGCGCTGGAGGGAAGAGTCCGAGCAAGCCATCCCCCACATTGCAAAAGGGATTGGACTCGCTAAGGAGGAGAGTTGGGCTTGCGGTAGGCGACAGATCGATGAGAATCTCTGGCAGGAGTCGCACTGGTGAACGTACTCTTCAGTCACTAAGGAGTGTGGGCCAGAAGTAGCCGTAATTTAGGAGTTTGCGGGCGAGGGCTCTCGCTCCCAAGTGCGCGCCACACATCCCGTCATGGGCCTCCTTCAGGGCATAGTGCGCTTCTCGGGGGAGAGACCTCAGGTAGGGTCGGCCGTCAATCTGAGTGTATGAGCATTTGTACATGACTCCATCAAGAAGTGTGTACCGCTGCGCTTTGGTCCTGATCCTCGCCTCTTTTGGGTCTTCTGGAAGAACTCCATTCCCTAAGGTATTCGAGTAAGGGCTTCATCCAATTCTCCCCAAGTGTGAGGGGCATAGTCTCCATTGGCTCTAAGCTGTCCTCGATACTCGGTCTCAAGAGTACCTCTATCAGTACGGTTCGCTCCAAACCCTGGAGGGAGGAGGAGGCGAGCCTTGAGAGGGCACTGGCCTGTGCATTTTCCTCTCGGGGAACCCGCTGGAGCCGAGCATCTTCAAATAAGGCCAGTAGTCCCCTTGCCTTTGCCTAGTACTTGGCCATGCGCTCATCCCTTGCGTCATACTCTCCGGACACCTGGTTCTAGGGGTGGGCATCGGTCGGTATCCGACCTAATATGGACCATCCACCACCAATCCAAAGAAGATAGATTTTTAATTTTCTCATCCGGAACCAATCCAAACCTTAATTGGATCGGTTTCCATCCAAGCCGATTAAGCTCGGTTTAGATTGGATTGGATGGTCGGTTTGGCGTGCTACTTTTCACCTTCAACATCATTCATAATTTTGTTGAAATTTAAAAGATCAACTTCGATCAAACTTAAGAAACAACCTGCTATTTGTTATTCAGAAATGAATTTAAAATGAAGATTCATAAAACCACAAGTTAATGAATTTTGCACTAATTGTTTGAGATTATGATGTTTAAATGGGTGAGATAAACTACTTTTTTACTTGCATACTTCTGTAATCTTAGTTTATTATCATAAAAGAAACATTAATAATCATAGCTAATTGAATTTCAGGTACATTAAAAAAAGATTTAGAAAACAATTTATGCTTGACTTGATTAAAGTAACTACTAAATGTTACATCAACTTCATGATTCTATTAAATTGGGCCACACTGTAAATCAAGCATTTCTCAACAACATAACACAGGATTATGGAGAATCAAAACATAGGTAGAACAGTTGCTCAGTTTGTATTAAAGAAATAAAAGAAGGCTGTTTGGATCTCCAAGAAAATGAGAAATAACTATTTTTATATTCAAGAAATTAAAGGAGAACTATATTTTTTATGGACTTATGCATAGAGGTATGGTCGGTTTGGTTTCATCGGTTATTTGAAAGCCCCATCCAACAACCGAACCGGTCCAGTTGGTTATTGAAGATCAAGAACCGAGCCAATCCGAATCCCCAATTGGTTCGGTTAAAAACCGGTTAGTTCGGGTTGGATTGGTTCGGATTGGTCGGTTCGGATAATAGTTGTCCACCCCTACCTGGTTCACGACCAGCTGCGAGTCACTGAAGACTTGGATACGCTTGGCCCCTGCTTTGCTGGCTATGCAGAGTCCCGCTATGAGGGCCTCGTACTCGGCCTCGTTGTTCGATGCAGAGAAGTTTAGGCGGAAGGAGTACTGCTGAACGAAAGCGTTTGGGCCGGTCAATATGATGCCGGCCCCACTTCCATCGATGTAGGAGGATCCATCAACATAAACAGTCCAGATCAGGGGGTCGGCAGAGGACTTGCAGGGGTCAGGAATAGTGCTCTCCACAATGAATTCTGCCAGAGCTTGGGCCTTGATAGCGGTTCTGTGTTGGTAGCTGATGTCATGCTGGCTCAGCTCTGTGGACCACTTCATTAAGCAGCCCGATGTTTCGGGCTTGTGGAGCACCTACTTGAGCAGCTGGTCGGTAAGAACGACCACCGAATGACGTAAGGTTGGAGCTTTCGGGCTGCCATAACCAAGGCAAGAGCCATCTTCTCCAGCTCCGGGTAACAGAGTTCAGCGTCCTAGAGGACCTTACATAGTAGATGAGCCTTTGCGTTCTATCCTCCTCTCTTACAAGGACCGCGCTGAGGGTCTGCTCCGAAGCGGTGAGGTATAGGTAGAAGACCTCCTCAGGCGTTGGCTTGCTCGAGAGTGGGGGGTTAGCTAAGTATGCCTTGAGCTGGTCGAAGGATTCTTGTTGCTGTTGCCCCCATTCAAAGCCTTTAGCCCCCCTGAGGGCCTTGAAGAAAGGGAGACACGTCTCCCCGGATTTGGAGAGGAATCGCCCAATTGCCGCGAGGTGCCCAGTGAGCCTCTGTACATCTTTAACACTGGAGGGGGGAGCCATTTTGAGAATGGCCTGGATCTTCTCGGGGTTGGCCTCTATGCCCCTCTGGCTGACCATGAACCCTAAGAACTTTTCGGATGAGACTCCGAACGCACACTTGCTCGGATTCAGCCTCATGTCATGCCTCCTCAGCACCCCGAATGCTTCCTGGAGGTCGAGGACATGCTCCTGCCCTCG
The DNA here is from genome assembly GCA_017893485.1 of Hemerocallis citrina. Classification (NCBI taxonomy): domain Eukaryota; kingdom Viridiplantae; phylum Streptophyta; class Magnoliopsida; order Asparagales; family Asphodelaceae; genus Hemerocallis; species Hemerocallis citrina. Next base: position 42,070,308 of record CM030364.1, read on the forward strand.
GATGCTCTTCACCAACATGTCTATATAGACTTTCATGTTTCGGCCAATCTGGTCTCGGAAGACCCTGTTCACGAGGCACTGGTATGTAGCTCCCGCGTTCTTCAAGCCGAACGGCATGACCCGCTAACATACAGGCCCTCATCTGTCACAAATGAGGTCTTCGGGATGTCGAGAGGGAACATTCGGATCTGGTTGTACCCCGAGAAGGCGTCCATGAAGCTGAGGAGCTCGTGTTCGGAGGTCGCATCGATCAGAGCGTCGATGCTTGGAAGGAAAAATGGATCATTCGGGCATGCCTTGTTGAGGTCGGTAAAATTGATGCATATCCCCCAGCTTCTGTTGGCTTTCTTGACCATCACCACATTGGATAGCCACTCGGGGTAGTTTACCTCCTGGATAAATCGGGCGTTGAGGAGCTTTTCGACCTCTTCTTTGATCGCTTATTGACGCTCGGGAGTGAACTTGCGTCGCTTCTGCTGAACGGGCTTGACTCCCGGGGCAACACTGAGGTGGTGCATCAAAAGCTCCTCGGAGATCCCTGGCATATCCACCGCGGACCAGGCGAAGAGATCGCAGTTCTCCCTTATGCATTGGGAGATGTCTTTCTTGATGGAGGGGGAAAGGGCCTTGCTGACCCGGAACGTCTTGGTGGGGTCTTCCTCCGAGAAGGCTACTTCTTCTAGTTCGTTCACTGGCTCGAAGATGGTCTAGCTACTCTCCGGTGGGAGTTCGAGGGCTTCTAGGGAGAGGATTGGGCCTCCCATCACTGTCATATAACACTTGCGAGCCGCCTCATGACTCCCTCTCACTTCTCCCACCCCTACGGGAGTGGGGAACTTCATCTTCATGTGATAAGCCAAAAGGATGGCCTGGAGTGCGGCGAGGCCTGGCCGACCCAGGATCACATTATAGGCGGCTTTCACATCCACCATCATAAAGTCCATCGGCTCCGTGCGGGTGACCGGGGTTTTGCGGATGGCCTTTGAGGGTGGCTGGGAAGGTCTTGCAGAGGAGGGCGTTGGAAGCATGATGGATCATCGTGAGAGTTTTGAAACTCTCAATGTGATCAGCGGGGTCCGACTCCCTGGTGTAGGACTCGAAGTGTGGAGGCTTGAAATTATTAGGAATGGGTGCCTTCATGATAGTGAGGGAGAAAGGGGGCCTGCTCGGGTGGAGGTTCCTCGCCCGTTGCTCATCTTTGTCCAGCTGGCCAAGGTGCCTCTCCATCTCGTGGAGACGGCGGTAGACCGAGTCCTCCCTTCGGTCGTACCTCGCTGAGCCCCGAGACTCGTCCTCACGTAAAGGGGGGCTGGGGCTGCGGTGTCGATAGCTTTGAGTAGGTTGTGGACTGTTAGAATGACGGGGATGGCTCAGAGCTGGCCGAGGACTGAGAGAGCGACGGCGATGGCTCGGAGCCAGCCGTGGCATTCGAGAGCGGCGGCGATGATCAGGAGAGGGGTAGCGATGGCTGGGAGTTGGCTGAGGACTGGGAGCTCGTTGGGCGTTGATGGGGGCGGCGCTGAGCTCCCGAAGGACCGCCTCCTGGAATTATTGGAACTCCGCCCTCGTGACGGGGGCCTCCTGCTCCCGTTGACCTTGAGGTGCAGAACGACCAGCCGGGGAGCGGCTTCTTCTCTGGCAATGTTGGGGCGATTCTCTCCGTCTCCTGGGAGAGTTGGACCCTCTGCGGTCTGTCCTGCGGGGGACCGGTCCCTCTGATGCTCCTAGCGAAAGTTCCCTTCACGAGTCTGCCTCTCATCCAAGTGGGTTCGAAGATCTGGATCGTTCTGGCGGTTGTTGAGAACCTCCCTTAGATCTCTCGGAGTTGGAGGGCTGTGAGAGGCCATGGAGTCCGTGGAAGGGTTGTGCACGGAGACACGGACCTGGTGCATGGGTTGCTTCTGATGGCTCCGTCGAGAGGGTTCTTCTACGGCCACTTGGGGCCCAAGAGACTGCTGAACCGATTGAGGAATTGGCTATTCGAGCTGCGGGGCCGGTTGGATAGGCGGAGGGAGACCCTATGGAGGAGGGAGAGTGGAGGTTGTTCTACGGTTGGAGGTCACAGACTTCCTTTTGGGAGGCATAGCTGGGAGTGACTTTGGTTGAAGGAGGGTCAGATAGCTATTCGAGTGTTCCCACAGACGGCGCCAATCTGTTGCCGCTGAATCTGGTGTGGCGGCAATAGATAGAATTTGTGGATTCGCGAGAACTCGAATGGGCCAAATTTGACATCTTCCGCTACGGTTAGGTTGACTCCTTGCTGCGGCCGTTGACCTGCACGAAGTACGAAACACCGGGATGGATTCCGGCGACGCACCCTCCGACGCTCTTGTCAATACTCAGAAAAAGAACATCAAAAGAACTTTAGGTAGGCAAAGAGTGATTACCTTGTAACGGTAGGAGGTAGGGGGTACTTATAGTCGCTGTGGGGATCTGCTTCGGGATAAGAATGAATTCCTACTTCCCGGTGTGACTGGATAGAAGTGGTTAAAACCACCTCCAGTAGATAAGGATGAGCCAGGATTTCCTCATATCCTGTTGATTTGGTCCTTAATGGGTTGAGACCCGCTCTCAATTGAACAGATCCGTTCACGGGTTATTGGACCCAAGAGAAGAGACCCGGTTCCCATTTCGGACCCGTCCGTAGGTGAAATTACCGTTGTGCCCCTGTGGACTTTAAGATTCGTGCCTAATTTGAACGGTTCCGATTTAATCCCATTTTTAGCCATATCACATAATAAATTATTTATGAGAATAAACACAATCATATATTCAAACAAAATTCTTTTAAAATAAATGAATACCTCTTCCATATTTTTTCAATTGCATAGATCATCGTTTGGATGCTAGGTAGACGCACAACATTGAAAGGTAGGCCAACTTCACTTCCCTATACGGCAATAGCTTTCCAAGCCTCTTTCTTCTGGTGCACTTTATATGGGTTAGAATGCTCAATTTGTGTTTGTTTCATCTTCTCATAATCTGGCTTCAAATGAGCATCCATGGGCCCTCTTTGAGTACTAACAAACTTCCTCTTCTGCCAACGGAAGCATTGGAATTAGAAGGCCTTGAAACGTTGATTTCACCTTCGAGGATTTGCAACTATTCTTCGTCATCACTTTGAAGATATCGTTCATGCCCTTCTTGGAGGCTATTAAGTCTCTTCTTTTCACTTCTTCCGTTTGAAGTCTCCTCCTTGTACTCTCTAATCTCCTTCACCATTCCCATGGTGACTTTAGGACAACCCTTCACATTCCCTGACTTATGAAGTAGATGTTCCTTTGCTCGATGAATCCCTCCCGAATACTTCTTTTGACACAAATTGCAAACAACCTTCATGCAAATCGGAGGACATTGTAAACTTGTATACTTCCAAGCGGGATCATTGGAGGGAGGTTTCCATGAAGAAGTTGCAGCCTCAGACGAATGAGTGGAAGTATTTGCTCCAATAGAACTCATTATGTATTAATCTTAAACAGTTAAACCTACATAGTAACATAAAACAATTATGAGCCATTAAGAATTGAGAACATAAAGTTTCTATCATATTTTACAATTTTACTACAATATTGAACTAGGAAAATATAGGGTGGTTAATTACTTAAGATGATAAATCAATGTTTTTTAAAAATTACAAGCTATAACAGATAAATCAATGTTCTCTATCTAATAGTAACAAGCTAGTTGATTAAAAAAAAATAACAATTGAGAGTGGTTAGGTGTTCTCTAGTTGATTTTTTTTCTTCAAAAAACAGTAAAAAAAACAGTAACAATCGAGAGCTAGTTGATTAAAAAACTTTTTCAAAGAACTTGAAAATTACGACTTACAATGTTCTCTATCTGTTCAGTGTTGTTGTCGTTGCTGTGTTGCCGCCGCTGTGCTGCTGCTGCTATGCTGATGTTGCTGTGCTGTCGCCGTTGTGCTGTGCTGACGTTACTATGGAGGAGAGTGAGGCGGAGGAGAGAGAGGCTCAGATGGAAACTGGAGAGTGACGATTGAGAGGGGTTAGGGCTTGGGTTTGGAGAGGCAGAGAAGGAGATAGAAGTGGAAGTGGAAGAAAGGTGGAGATTGAAAGATGAAGATTGCATGGTTGAGATTGAGTTTGGTTGGCAGGTACGGGTCGGGTTGGTCAGGCGGGTTGGAAATATTATCCAAACAATTTCCGTACCGATTAATCGGGTAATCGGGTATAACGATTAATCGCCGATTATCCCCAATTTGAGCGATTATTTCTGATTAATCCCCAACTTTTCTAAAATCTAAAATTGCTCCCAAATTAATCGGTTTCAGGCCGATTAGTGATTACTCGGCGATTAATCGGCCGATTAATCTGATTTTGACTGCATAGCATACAACTATTTTCAAACATACAAATATTGTTACATATATTTTCTCAAACATACAAAAATTGCCACAATTAAATTTGTCACATACAAAAATATATAGTGATGTGTGTGTGGTAGTCAGTCCAAGAGCATCTCTTAGTCCCGTTGAAAAGAATAGTTGACACCTTGAAGGCCCGACGAATGATTCTAACCAAGCAGTAATAATCTCATTGTCAGAGTCGACTCTTGAAAGAGAAATCAGAAGAACATAAAAATAACATTCAGGTATGCTTACCTAATTAGTGATATTGATTAAACTTGATATTTCACGTGTTAGTTTGTCTTTCAAAACTTAAGATCTTCTTGATTAATATATATATATCTAATCTAATATTATAATGGGAGAGTCGGAGTTGTCATTTGTCAACATACAAACCCGTGCATTGCACGTGCAACTCCAACTCTCCCATTAATTACAACAAAAACAAACAAATAAAAAAATTTCACCTATTTAAAATGTGCAACACATGTACAAAACAATTTTATAATATTTTTAACACCAAACATACATATGTTGCATGTACAATTCAAATTCTACTTATAAACACGTGCATTGCACGTACAAATTGTAGCTTTTCCTTCAAAATATTTTTTCTAATTACGTGCAACGCACGTCCAACTCCAAAATTATTTTTTAACTCGTATATCGCACGTGAAAATCCTCCAACTCTTATCAAAACGTGCACCGCACGTGAAAGATACTAGTATGTATATATATATATATGTATATATATATATATATATATATATGTATATATATATATACTAGGTTTGCCCGTTGACACGTGCCTGTGGCACGTCTTCGGAACGGTGCACCTTGTTTGATCATATAATAGTCTTGGAGATCCAGCAAATTAATTGAAGTAGCAAACATATTATATGAGAAACTTTTGGGGGTTCAGCAAAAAACAAATTATATGATTTTTTTGATTGTTTTGAATTATTTTTAAAGTTTTTAAATTTTTAATTTTTTTTAAATTTTTTAAATTTGTATTTTCTTAATTTTTTTAACAGAAGAGGGAGGGAGAGAGATAAAAAAAATTAAATAAATATAGGAGTTGTTTTAGATGGGGGATTTGAATTTGAGTTTTGGGCGGAAACTTTTGGGGGGGAAAATATGTATTGTGAGGTTAGATCTCGGCCTTTGATTTTTGGGGGATTGAAGGAGAGCCACTTGATAGCTTTCTTTGTGTTTTATTATATATATATATATATATATATATATATATATATATATATAGACCAAGCGATTAGTGAGTAATTGGATAATCAGGGATTTATATATATAAAATTTTCCCAATTTAATCCTCAAAGAAAGCTATCAAGTGGCTCTCCTTCAATCCTCCCAAAATCAAAGGCTCAGATATAACCTCACAAAATACATCCCCCCCCTCCCCCCCCCCCCCCAAAAAAAAAATTAAACCCCAAAACTCAAATTCAAATCCCATATATATATATATATAGAGAGAGACCAAGCGATTAGTGAGTAATTGGATAATCAGGGATTTATATATATAAAATTTTCCCAATTTAATCCTCGATTATCCGATTACTCACTAATCGCTTGGTCTATATATATATATAATAATAATAATAATAATAATAAAACACAAAGAAAGCTATCAAGTGGCTCTCCTTCAATCCTCCCAAAATTAAAGGCTCAGATCTAACCTCACAAAATACATTTCCCCCCCCCCCCCCCCCCCAAAAAAAAAAAATTCAAACCCCAAAACTCAAATTCAAATCCCCCTCCTAAAAAAACTCATTTATTTATTTAATTATTTCTCTCCCCCTCTCTCTCTCACTCTTTTTATTTACTCAAGAAATTTAGATTTTCAGATTCCATGTTTGTAAATTTTTAGAATTTTTATGTTATTTTTATTGTTCATGTTACATTGAAAATAGCAAATATATCTTCAATAGTTAAATTTCATCATTTTCCACCCTCAAAGTTCTAAGAAGTTGGATTTTATACCCTCATTTATAATTATTTTTCAACATATACTAATGAAAATATGAACTTTTATTTACAACTAATTATTGTCATACTATTCAAATTTGAGCTACATAATTGTTGTTTTACTGTTTACAAGGCTTTTCATATGCTGTATCATTCCGAAGACGTGCCATAGGCACGTGCTCACGGGCAAATCTAGTATATATATATATATATATATAATTTTATATATATATAAATTTTTCCCAATTTAATCTCCGATTATCCGATTACTCACTAATCGCCCCGAGACCAATTAGTTCCGAAAATCGATTTTAACTTCATAGAGCGGCAGTAAACCAGAAGAAGCTGTAGAAAAACATGGGTGGGGTTCATGAAAGATAACATCAGTAAAGATAAAACAACGACGCAACTCAAGATTATAACATCTATAATATTTATGGAAGCGAGAGTTCTCTAGGAAAATATATTGCATAGAATGGGGAGCTAACTTTGAGTGACTAGAATGATGGTCATAAACAAAACTAACACACCCGAAGATTTTGGGAGGGAAGGGGAATGTGTCAGAATTTGAAAATAAAACAGTAAAAGGTTTTTGACCATTTAACACAGTGCATGCAGTTAATTCGGTGGCATGCAGTAAAAATCGCATCCCCCAGAAACACTGAGGAAGCTGTCCATGAATGAGCATTGTCCTTGCAACCTCTAACAAGTGATATTTTTTATGCTCGGCAATCCCGTTTTGTTGAGGAGTGTAAAAGCAGGAATACTCATGACGGATAACTGAAGACATAAATGTTGTAAACTCAGTAGTAAAATATTCTTTGGTATTATTACTACACAAAGTTTTGATAGTAACATTAAATTGGGTTCTAACCTGATGAGGACATCAAATCTGTTTTATTTTTTTTGAGATTTAGCAATATGTAGTTTATTTGAGAGATTTGTTTTACATTTGAGAGATTTGATTTAGATTTGTTTTGGATTTATTTTGAGCCTATATATAGGCCTTGAGAATAATGAGAAAATATGTTATTCTTGATTAACAAAATTATTGTCTTGAGTTATTGCTCTTCATCTTTTTTTTTGTGTGAGACAACTGAGAGAATTATTAGGGTTTGTGATAAACTCTACAACTACCCTCAAATCCCCAAATTCACTTCAATTCCTAAACCCTAATCCCCAAATCAATCCAAACCCTAATTAACTCATCCTCTTCATCTTCTCCCTCTCTTCTTCCCCGACCTTCCTCGACACACCGTCACCCACCACCACCGACCAACAACCCCCGACGTCAACCTTCACCCAGCCACACCACCGACGACCACCACCACCTTCCTCGACCACTCCCACCAACGACGCCTCCCTTCGTCGTCGTTAACTGTCCAACCGACCTCAACCTCCCGCTCATCCTCAACCTCGACTTCCTCATCCTCCCGCCTATCCTCAACCTCGACTCCCCCAACCTCCCGCTCATCCCCAACCTTGACTCCCCCAACTCTGTGACCACCGTCGGCCAGTTACTGACGACCGCCGCTGCTGTCTCTCCCGCACCCTATCAGCACCTCTGCCGCTGCCGTCCACTACTGACGACCACCTCAGTCGACCTCCGAATCCCGGCAGCAGCATCCTGCAACCCCGCTGCTCCTCCACCGCAACTACATACAATTTGCAATTCCGGTAAACTCTTTTCACGTCTCAAATATTTGTGTTACTGCTTTATCATCTCTTTAATATTATTTGATTCATCTGTCGTCCACAAATTTTGAGTGTGTTCTACTTGCCTAGTAGTGTACAATTTTTTATTGAATATCTTACATATTAAAAACGATTAAATATTATTGTTGATTGATAGGATTGAATATTTAATTGGGCTTGTTAAACTTAATTCAATTCTTGAAAATTCATCGAATCGATTAACTGTTTTAATTTCTAAGTTGATCCTTATTACATGTTGGTAAAATTAATCCTTTAAAATTGTTAGAAATTCTCTATTTAGGGTTAAGTTTTTCATCATAACCTCAACATAAAAGAAATTAAAAATAGAGAATTTCAGAACGGGAATTCATTAAATATAACCATGTTGTACGAGAATAGTCATCAACAAAGGTAACAAAATATCTAAAGTTAATGAAATGAGACTGGACATGACAAGGTCCCTACACATCAGAATGAACTAAACTAAAAAGTTGTCTTGACCATTTAATCACTCTACGAGGATAAGACACATGCATGTGTTTACCTAACTGACACGACTCACAAGATAACTCATTAAGAGAAGATAACTCGGGTCTCAACTTATTTAGATTCTGTAAAGACAGATGTCCCAACTAAGAATGCAAATCCAAAGGCTTGCAACTACTCAAGCAGACAAAAGAAATAGGGACACCATCAAGCTGATAGAGGCCCTCAGATTCACGGCCCATGCCAATTGTCTGTCTTGCCCCAAGCTCCTGAAGCACACAATGATTAGGATAGAAGGTAGCTGAACAATTCAAAGATTTAGTAATTTTACCAACATATATAAGGTTGAAAGAAAATGTAGGCGTATAAAGAACAAAACTAATGGATAAAGTGGTAGTGTGGTCAACATGTTCAACCCCCCCAATCGGGGAGGCAGAACCATCAACCAAACTAACATGCGAATGAAACGACTTTCTAACCGAGGACAATATACCTGAATTCACAGTCATATGATCAAAAGCACCTGAATCATTTACCCATGATGTAGTTACAGTGGTAGTAAACAAGCACCACTAGACTTAGCTAATGTGGCAGAAGAAGTCTGGCTCTGAGGATCACAGTATCGTTGGAGAGCCTGAAGTTCTCTTGCATCTATATGAACATTGGTCAAACTGGAGGTTACATGTGCAGTGTGCCACGGTCGATTGTTCTGAGTACGTATGTGAGAGCAATTTCACTTTTTTTGGTGGCACATAATATTGACAACTGAAGTTCATGAGACACTCTTTGAATTGTCACTGCTGGTATCACAACCACTGGAACCACGTGTGCGACCACGACCACGATCATGTCGTCCTCGACTTAAACGAGACTAAGAAGTAACTAATGCAGATCTCTCTTATGTGGTGTCGCTAATAACAACTGAGGGAAGGTGATGAAACATCTCCTTAACAAGTTTGTAGGTAGGATCTCCCATTACCAAAGGTCGGGTAGCCTCATGACACTTGGAAAGTCCCCCGAGAAATGTGAGAACATGAATTTGCTGTTGGCGCTCTTGCATCTCCTTTAGATTAATGCTCAATAGAAAGAGTTATTGCAACTCATCACATTTCTTCTTGAAGATGGAGTAGTACTCATCAATACTCCTACCACCCGTCTCACAGCGACAATAGGCCATCTGAATATTGTTGGCATGTGTTATACAGGTCAAACCTGAATAGGTTGACTAAAGATGATCCCAAAGCTCCCTAGTCATAGAGCTTTGCATCGCAGTATCAAGAATCTGGGGCTCCATGGATTCCCACATAACACTCATGATCAAGCTACCATCAGTTTCCCAATCTTTTGTAATAGTCTTAGGTGGGTCATCAAATAGGTGACGAGGGTGATGAATACCTTTCTGTTTGACTGTAAACATCTTTTGCCATTGTTGCCAATTACTGCTACTCAATTTCACATTCAACAACTTCGATGGAGAAGGGGAAAGAGTAGTTCCTTTCACATTAGAGTCATCACTATTCTCTTCACTCATCTTGTCAATCACAACAAACCGGGATGATCACAACAAGTCAGGTTTGGCTATTCTCAAATTCCAGATCCATAAGTCCCCAAATTTCAACTTCTCAACAATCCAAGTAATAAAGTGTGTAGATATGATCTTAGGTACAAATAAAGATAGGGGATGAAGGACCGATACAAACAGGGTTAGATTCTGGTTCAGATGGTCGGTGATAGCAAGGAGCGGCGAGGGCGGCAGCGGCAGGACAATGCCAGGTCGGGTTCGGCTGATGCGTGAATCGAGGCAGGAGGGGCTGGCTGTTGCTGTTATGCTCTCTCTCTCTCTCTCCTTGTTTCGGATTGGGTCGGATCTGAATCGGTTTCAGGTCTGCTCAATTAAACAAACCCAAAAGAAGAAGATGAAGATGAGGATCAAGATGATTGGTGGCATGGTCCCATATTGAGCTCATGGGTGGCAGTTGACGGCGGCTGGCTAGGGTTAGGGTTGTGGCTCTGATTCCATAAAATTATTTTGGTATTTCTGTTCTTATTCATACAATTCATTTTCTTCCTTGACTATATAAAATAGATAATATATGGGGTACGCTTAGAAGCATGGGCGTTCCTGGGCTATGTCTTATACATAACTATATCTCTAATATTTATTACTACAAAAATTAAGATACAAGTATAAATGATCGTATTTGCCATTTCATTTATTCTGTAGGCCCAAGCCATAGTGCTAAAGATTCTCTAACCTCAATTGCATCATATATTTAAGCTGATGCACTCCATACATTTGTTCGATGTAGATATCGCAAAGTAGTTGATGTGTAAGAAGAGAATTAAAAGAAAGAACGTGGTCATTTTTAAGTACCACATCTATGAATATAATTCAAAGTTACCAATCTTGAACTTGTTTAAGGTATTCAACTATAAGAAACCACAAAAATCTTTCCTTTAAGTGGGATTAATTGCAATGAAGTTATTTTAAAATAACTGTTTGATTTTGTAGATATTGTTTTACTTTCTCTTTTATTAATCCAACAGCAATTGAATTTCTCATAATTAATCATCATTGTCACCATTTAATCCTTTTCCCTTCAACATCATCTTAAGCTTAACATTATCTCATCATCATCATCATCATCTTAAAGCCTTTACCCATCAAAATGTGGTATGCTTTGGTGAAGATTCCAGAAATATAGGGCAAAAATTTCATGTACGACTCCAGTTTTAGCTGGTGCCATATTGTATTGACACCCACCCATGCACCCACCAACAAAAATACAAAATTCGGTCCTATAATTTAATTTAAGAAGTGATGATTAAGTTAGGGATGAATCTGAATTTAATTATTTGATAACATTCAATAGACTTATTTACAAGCTTTGATATGCACCCAACTGAGATTAAGATTATTATGCGTGAAATACCGAGTAATCTAAATGAGGTAGGCATGCTGTTCGCCTCTTCAGTATGCTGGGTATCATGATCTACTATGCTACATTTGGAATCTTCCATGCATTGAACATAACATGGGCTCTTCTATTGTGCAGTACATTGTTTATGCAAAGATTTTGTTGAGCAAGGCAAAAGATTTTTCTGTGGAAAAGAGGGATTCTTGCTTGAGTTGTACAAGAACTATTTCTTGGTGGTTGTTCAGGCTCATTCTTCTTCAACAGAGGATTTTAGATGAGCTTTCATCCTCCTTGTATGATTTACTGCAAGTATATAAGATGGAAATCCTGCGTCATTTTAGTAAATTAGACTTCATCATCAACTATTGGGGATCAACATTACGCGAAGGGGAAGCTTCAACAATTGTTTCCATGGCACAGCTTGAAGCAGGAATTATGGAACATAAATTTGGTCGGGTTGATTCATCAAAGTGAGTGCCTTATGCTAATAAGATTAATTTGTATTGTCGCAATGCGAAACTTTTTGCAACTGCTTAACTTGGTTTCTAGGTATTCGATAGTTATAACCATCGATGCTTAGACTGGCAGTTAGGTTCGTCAAAGCTATAAACAGCAAGCTACCCAGAACTATATTTGCTCGATAACTTAATATGTAAATTTGATCCCCAATTTGCTCAAATTTTTATTCTCTATATTATGTATATGGTAGTTTTGAATTCATTTTTAATATATATCTGGTATTGTTTGTGCTGGTCGTTGGTTACCAACAAAATCCATTTTTTTATGAATTTGCAACCATTCACTTCAGTTTGCGCTTCTTTTCAACATGAATGAGGAACTTCTAAGATTGTTGGGTTGTAAGCTGTACATTACATCTATTATTCAAGACTCGAAAGTGCAACTTTAATGGCGTACATTAGCTTTTTGTGTACATTTTTAATTGGTTGAAATTGTGTGCTTGACCTCCTCCTCTAAAATTGCCACGGTTATTCTTAATGTTATATGTATTGTATTAAAAAATTTCTTTTTGAGGAAAAGTATAACAAAACTTGTCTTTACATAGCTTGCATCTGGAACGTGCCAACGAAGCATGTGGGCTGCAGCTTTCTATTACTGGGGTTCTTGGCTTCCGTACAATCCACCAGGTTATTTATTTATTTTTTAAGTTGTCGGTTAATAGTTCTCACCTGCACCTGACTATATCATAAAGAGCCACATTTTTCTGTTATGTAGGTGAATGCCACGGCTCAAAGAGTACTTGTCCCCTACACAGATGGGCAAGTTAATGGTGGTGAAAAGTCCACAGATTCCCCTCATACAGCCATTGATATTTCTGCTTGTGAGGACAAAATGAATGAAAATAAAGATTATGAGTGTTCTGATATTTTACGAAGACCAAGGTTGGTAGAAAGTGATGGTGGGACAAATGAAAATATTTCTGGCAATGGCAAGGAAATTAAATTGACTACAGCCCAGCAAGCTGTTATACTAGCACACTGTTTACATCTTAAAAGGAAGAGTCGCAATGATGAATTGTCAAGTAGGTTCCTCGTCTTGTTGCTACAAATTGCTACTCATAAATTTTAGTAAATAGTTGTTTATGGACCATAGTCGAAGAACACTGCCATTTTCTGTTACTTTAACTCTTTAATCTTTCAGAGAATTTAGCCTACTTAGGCCTTCTATTAATTCTTTAATGTTGAAGTTATTTGACTTTTTCATGTTTATCTGATTATGCAGTGTGGGATATGGCCCCATATATAGAAGCTATTGATGGTCAACATCATTCTCAGTATGCTGTGAGTATTAATCAACATCACAAGTTACTTGTATAATATTCACATCTTCATGCTTTATCCTAGTTATGCCATCTCTTATTTGCACATGTCTGCTTTTCTTTTCACACTGCGATTCCACTAGTTCTTATTTAGCAAGGGATGTAGTGATATGGAATATGTAAGGAAACTGTATTATAACTTAACATCAGCGCCTCAAATTATTTGATATTGACTAACAATATGCTGAAGGAAATTATGGCAAACAAATAGAATTTACTCTTTTGAACTAAAACTGTCTATTGTCTTCTATGAAGAGATGAACTTGTAATATTTGAAACATTGATCATTTGACAATGGAGGTTATTGGCACTTTGGCAGCACTACTGCGTCTTTTCCATTTAATATCTGTTTTAAGGCAAACTAAGATAGTAAGATAGTTGGGGAACATTTGTTAAGTTTTTCCATAGTACAAGATACTGGATTCCATCATTTGATTTAATTCTATGGATGCTTTCTTTCTTCTGCTAAGCAATTTCAGGTGCAGGACACTGTGGCACAGAATAATACATTCTGTAGATCTCACATTATTTTCCTCGATACTAAAAGATTTAGCATATGCAAAGTCTTCTACAAGAATATCAACGTATCAAGTGCTTACAAAGTGAATTGGCCTTGCAGTCATTTAATACTATATCCAAACAGAACAACAGATTATGAACACACAATTTTTTATATCCATTTCTTGTTATTAGTTTCACAAGAATTTACTGTTGCTGCAAATTGGATGTGCCTTCAACTGTTGAATTTTTTCTTCATTCATAATGTGATTGGAGTACATTTTTTCTTCAGTTTTTTTCAAATTTTCCAGAGTGATAAAAGTATTTGAAGATTTCTGCTGGTTGTGGTTGCTAAACTAAATAAACATTACAGTAAATATTGTTTGTTTGTGCCTTTTTGTCTATGGTGTCTAACAATACGATTTCCTCTTTTTTGGCATTAGATTAGATGCTTATGTGACACCTTGCGTATCCGCTGGGAGTCCATGCGTGGTCGCACAAAGGAGCGTGCTTTACTTATGATGGATAAGCTTGTAAGATACTCTGCCGGATCTCTTACCAAAGGTTCTTTCATGTGTGTATGTTGGCTTTAATTTTCAAGCTAGAATAAACTGTTCTGCATCCAAATCTTATAATTTGCCACCTCAGGCATGCAGAAGTCCAACTGATAGCTTATTGAATGGATTTTAAGTGCAATATTCCCCTCTGATATCTACTTTCGAGGGTGCTTATTTGATTTTGCTAGAAGTGGAAACATATAATGTAGCTTAATAGTATATATTTACATTCTTGGACAATTTGGTGACACATACATATGCGACTTGAGTAATGGATGTGATTAATTCAGCTTAAACTATAGATGTTCAATTAAAACTTGGACTAATCTTGGTAGGCATTTTTTTTAGGTCGAAGCTGTTAAAGAAGATATTCTCACGCCCGCTGGAAGGATTCAATTTTCGTTTGGGGTTTATCTCCCAACTATTCCTGCAATGCGCAAGTATGCTATTATTAATTATTCATTATGCCATCTTTTTTTCTTTTTGTAAACTATTTTTTTTCCCTTCTTCCAACTCATTCTGTCTTATCTTTTCAGAGAATATGGAGAGCTTTTGGTGAGTTGTGGCATGATTGGGGAGGCACTTAAAATTTTTGAGGATCTTGAACTGTGGGATAATCTTATCTATTGCTATCGGTACATACATGATTACACTCATTTACCTATGATTGTTGTGTTGGTACTTGGTAGCTTATTCCCATTGACATTTTTTTAATGCATCATGTTTGGCAGCTTATTAGATAAGAAGTCTGCTGCAGTTGACCTTATTAAGGCAAGATTGGTCGATGTACCTAATGATTCAAGGCTATGGTAAGCAGCTGAATAACTTAGTAGATGAGTTAGATATATCGGCCTCCTTTTCTTTTTGTATGAATTGTTACTCCTGGCAACATGGTCACATATCATTTACACAAGTCTCATTTCATCTATTTTGTATGGGAGTTTTGCTAGTTTTGCTAGTTTTTAACTAGTTTTCAACAATGCGTGTCATTATCAGGTGTTCACTTGGTGATGTGACTAATACTGATGCCTATTATGAGAAAGCATTAGAAGTTTCAAACAATAGATCTGCTCGGGCTAAGGTAAATGTTAAACATGCTGAATATGAAAATTTTCTAAAATTTTGCAGTCTACTTTAAGTTTGCCTAAATTATTATGTGCATTTTTTATTTCCTTCACAGCGGTCTTTAGCTCGTAGTGCATACAATAGGGGTGACTATGAGAGATCTAAAATCCTCTGGTACAAATTTTCTGTCTTGAATAAAACTGTTTCTACAGGATTCCAATCACAATACTCTTAATCTTTTTAATTTATAATAATTTGAACTTTACTAATTTCTTCCATTAGGGAATCAGCAATGGCTATCAATTCTTTGTTTCCGGATGGCTGGTTTGCACTAGGTGCAGCTGCATTGAAGGTTACTACTTTATGCTTCAATTGATGTTTTTTCTTCTTCAAACACCCAGATGGTAGGCTTGATTTGTATCTTTCATGTCATTTTCCTATTTTAGTTATCTAATTATTCATGTTGAGGGGGTCTATTTTAATTGATTATGATTTTTTCTGTTTTGCAAAAGTCTGTTATTTTCCTTGTTTATGTGAAATAGTCCCTTAACTCTTACTATAAAGAAGTTTTAACTACTGTAATAACTTGCATGGGTAGAGGCACATGGAGGTTAGATTAGGCAATTGCCTAATCTACAGTTTTTGATTTCCTTATATGTATATGGATTTTCTATACCAGTACCTAATTTAAGATTAGCCACGTGCCTAACCTAAGGCCCAACCAGCCCAATCTAAGCCCGATATGTAATAGAACTTAACTATCAAAGCATATGCTAAATGAATTCTTATAAAAAATAGCAATTCTGTGCTTATCAAAATAAAAGAACTATTCTTTCTCTGAGGCCCACGTGTAAATAATCTTTTTGAGACTAATAATAGCCTTGATATACATTTGCAAGTGCCCTACTAGTCTAGTGGTAAACCTCGTCGCTAGTGAGTAAGAGATCGGGGGTTCAAACTCCCCGCTTGCTCCAATCCTTACAGTGGGATGAGTGTCGGACTATGTGTGACTACAGCCTTGTTTAAAAAAAAATTAAACCGAAAAAATTCTGTTAAAATTTTTAAGCCTTGTCATTAGTTCATTGAACCCTTCCAATCAAAAGACGGCTTGAAACCTCGTCGACAAGCGTAATAGGAAAAAAAGATATTGAAAGTATGATATTTTGTTGTAGATATTTTATTTTTCTTTGGAAATTAGTTTACTTTTAACATTTCGAGTGTATAGATGATAGTTTTTAGTTTACTTTTACTCTGTAAATGATTTGTTTCTATTTTGAAAATTATATCGTGTGCCTTGCTTGCTTGAGTGCCCAAGCCGAATGGAAATCCTGGCTTCGCCCCTGATAACTTGGTATATCCTTTTCATGTTATCTGAAATTTTTATATAATGAATAAGAACTTTTACATTTTAAGAAAATGCTTTCCTGAAGTATTCTTTTCTGTTGGAATTTGCAGGCTCGAGATTTTGATAAAGCATTGGATGGATATACTCGTGCTGTACAGGTTGATCCCGACAATGGAGAGGCTTGGAACAATATTGCCTTTTTGTATGCACTCACTTATTCTTCTCGAAAAAGTACTGTAGATGTGTTTGTACTGATTAGATAAACCAGATTTTCACTTCTATAATCCTAGCCCAAATTCATAAAAGAACAATGTTTTATGTTCGTTATGTAGAAACTAATTTAGTATACAATAAGAATTGACATTGTATATATGTAGTTTGCGTATATAAAGTTGACTATTAATACTTTATTCTGATGTTTCATTGTTATTTTAATATTCGTGGGTCCTGAATACTTTACTCCATGAATATGCAGGCACAGGAGAAATAAGAAGACCAAAGCAGCTTTCGTTGCATTTAAGCAAGCACTGAAATATAGGTATCCAACTTACCTGTTTCCAATTTTCCTTCCAATCACTTAACGTACAACTGCTTCTAATAGCTGGAGATATTTTGGCAGGAGAAACACTTGGCAACTTTGGGAGAATTATAGTCATGTAGCTCTTGAATTAGGCAACTTTTACCAGGTGATTTTTTCGATCTTTTAATTTTGTTGGTAGCTGATTTTAAACCCAGTTAAATAGTAGCCATCAATAATTGATCCGCCTAGCGAAAAAAATCAATAATTGATCCTAGTTTTATTTTATGTTTTTGATCTGATTAGCTTGTCATTGCAGAATTATGCAGGCATAGTTAAATATTCAGTTGAGGTTTTTACATTATTCAAGTACATTGAAGAGCCTATTAAAGATGGCTTTTTTTTTGTTGGAACTTGGAAAGATTACCTGCTTAAACTTAGGAAACTTAACCTTTCCATGTTCCTCTGCCTTACCAGCTAATTGTTTCGGATAATGAAGAAAAACCTCTTAAATTCTTCAAGATAATTAGACAATAAGAGAATCAACTCTAGAGGATAGTTTGTTTTCAAATCTGGAAGCACATTTAATGGTTCAAAAAATGCTAACTTACCTTTAAAATTTAGGGTTGTTTGCATGAATCGCTGACAAGAGCGTATAAGCATATTCATCCCTTACAATGTGGGGCCATCCCTCTGTCAAGTTTTTGCTTCTTAACCCTCGTTACAGTACCCAGGGTTGGAAAATGACCAAATTACGCCTTCCTCTGATTTGCCATACTCATCATCAGAGTCCCTTGTCTTCAATCCCTAGCTTTCAACCCGACAGAAAACAAAGGAAATGGCAGAGGAGATGAGGCATAGGAGAGGCCGAGTAGGAGAGGAAGAGTTGGACAAATCAAGGAGAATGAATGGGCTAGGGTTTTAAATGAAGTGGGAGGATGGTTTGTAACCATTGTGTGGGATGGATTTGCAAATGTTAGTTTGTAGGCGATTGAATGGATACACAAATATGCTATTTGTTAAGGATCAATAATGCGATATGCATAAAACCCCTAAATATTTGATGGAAATATGTTATTTATAGTTCAGCTATCTATCTAACACATGCCTACATTTATGAAAATAATACCCTACTAATGCTTCTGAAAATGAGCTTAGAATGCCATGGTGGGGCATCTGTGGGATTATCCACAATATTCATCTCATGCCAAATTAGACTAATTGTGAGACATCAAGTGGTATTTAACTTGTTTGCCCATAAATGAAAGCGTTTTAAGGAAACATTATCTTAGGAGACTTGTGTATATGGCATTCATTGTGTTGATTTTTATTTTATAAAGTTACAGTGTGTAGAATTATTTATTTCCTTGCACTCTTTTAGAGGCCTTTTAAATGTAAACGATGGAAATTTTGAACCACAGAGAACTTCAAACTTATTTAATTTTCAAATCCCTTATGTCACATGTTTCCAATTAAATAATGTACTGGTGGATAAAGGTCTCCTCGACTCTAAATGATTTATAACTGCAGGCATTGGAAGCTACGAAACAGGTACTTGATCTATCCAAATATAAACAAGTAGATGTTGAGTTATTAGATACAATAATGAAGGTGATTGAAGAAAGTGCCTCAAAGACGAGTGTTTCTTCTTCTCTTGATGCTGAAGGCCCCCAAACATATTCATGTATTCCTCGTTCCGACCTTCCTGAAGAGCCTGGATTTTCTTCCGAAGACCTTGATTCAGATGATTCTATGACTGACATATCTGAGACATCTGGATACTTGGAACCTACCATACTACAACCTCGAGAAAGTGAGCTTTTGATGGACATGCTTGGCACTATTTTGGCACAGGTATTTTTTTTTGTCTATTTTATTTATGTTTGATCTGTTATACAACTTGGCATTTGGTCTGTTGTTGATCCATTACTCAAGCAACTGTATCTATAATAACAGCGGTTACCCTTTCTTTAAACTTATGCTGTATTCATTTCATTGTTTGTGTTCGTGTTGTGTATGTAACCCCAAATTTGCAGGTTGTTCGAAATGGTGGTGGAGGAGATATATGGGCGCTGTATGCAAGATGGCACAAAATGAAAGGCAATCTAACTATGTGTTCTGAAGCCCTCTTGAAGCAAGTTAGATCATACCAGGTATGGAACATGTATTTGCTTGATTGCATTTAAAGATCTTCTTGAAGCAATATAACAATATTTTTCGAAGTATGTCAAATTCTGCAAATCTTTGACAGTTCAATTCTGTTTTCACAACTCGTACAATTGGACTAGTACATAGAAAACTACCATAATCTTTCGACTCTTTTTGAGAAAACAACTGTCTGTATGTTAATTAGCATCCCCTTCGGCATTTTTTTCCTCTTGAAAAACTCCGCAATTTTGTTGCTTTAAAGAACACCCTCACCTTTGTTTCTCACTTTGTTCCATCCCCCTCTCAACTATAAGGGGTTGTGATTTTAGGCATGAATGGGCCAAAGTGAGAAACAAAGGTGAGAGGTGTTTTAAAAAAAATGTTGGGGGGTTAGGAGAAAAATTGGTGAGGGTCGTTTTCTGGAAACACATAGTTGAGGTTTTTTTAAAAAAAAATGGCTTAAAAGAAAACTAACACAGAACATTTTCCATCTTTTCTTATAATCTACTGATTTATCACTATTACATTATGAGTCACAATGTCTTATGATTGAAGCACCCTTTTACCTGAAAATTGGTTTGTATTTGGAGTTTGAGTTCAATTAGATTTAGGCTGTTTCTCAAGAAGAGATGCGATCTTTCTAATAGTAGTTAGAATTTTATTTGAAAAGAACTAAAGTGATTATACCTAATTGTTCTATGAAAATTTTGGTGAGTTTCAAGTTCTATATAATTTATGTAATCAGGGATTATGCAACGATCTAGTGGTGCTGGCTTGAGTTTTTAGGGTCTATATAATTTATGTAATGAGGGATTATGCAACGATCTAGTGGCGCTGGCTTGAGTTTTAAGGGTTGTTGGCTTTCTGGTGCTAGAGATGAGTCGAGAGGAGATGAGAGAAGAAATCAAGAGACAACTCAATCTTAGAGTTTATTTGTTATATTAGTGGTTCCATTTAAATGTGGCCCTAGTGATAATTGGATATATCTGTGTATCTTGTGTATCTTGTGTCTGTACGCGATGTTATAGATGGTTAATGATTGAGTTTCTTGCATTTGGCACACAGTATAAGGGTGGTTGTGCCTTGTATTTGAAACTCTGATGCTATAATTTCAAGATATGAAAATGATGATCCTCAGGAGTCAAAGGGACTAAAGAGATGAAAGATTTTGAGTTGTGGAAGTTGTAATATAGGTAAACTTGGGTTTAAGCTTAGTTCTCAAGACGCAGATTCAAGCTATAAGCTCAACTTGGGTATGCATGATTCCTATTAGGTTCAATAATTTTCAAGCCAACTGGGTTGAAAATTAAGGATCTGCCGGTCGTGATACCGGATTGATCATCGATCGGATCAGACCGGTTTTGGAGGGGCTAATCTGCTCCTCCAAACTATCGAGATCAGCGATCCAAAGCGGGGACTTGCCGATATGCAATGAGGATTAGGTGACTCTGCCTGATCCAACCCTGATACAGCTGATCTGGTTTACTAAAAAATGGGAAATCAAAAGAAGAAAGAGGAAGCAGAGAAATCAGTTGAAAAAGAAAAACAAAAAAATCAGTAGAAACTTACCTGACCTTTGCTTACATGATGGTCCATACAGCAAGTTCACGAAACTCATCGAGTTCTAAGATTAAGAGGGATAAGATTAATTGGAGACTGCTATGGGTCTCTTTGGCTAGTGAAACCCAGGTTTCATTGTTTTGCTTTATAAAACTCTTGAAACTTGGGTTTCACCAAATTGTAGAAGTGGTGGGCCCCTACATATGGTTCCATTGAATGAGTTTCATGTATTTTTTTGGTGAAACTCATTAAACCTCTATGTACAAACTAAACTTCGTTTCATCGTCTAGAGTTTCAAAGTTCCAAATTAAAATTTGCAACCCAAAAATAAGCTTTCAAGTGCTGTCATAAAAAC
Source organism: Hemerocallis citrina (assembly GCA_017893485.1). NCBI lineage: Eukaryota > Viridiplantae > Streptophyta > Magnoliopsida > Asparagales > Asphodelaceae > Hemerocallis > Hemerocallis citrina. The sequence continues at coordinate 42,091,635 of CM030364.1, forward strand.
TTATTAAAACCAAGGTATTTTCTGTGAGTTTTATGTTACCAAAGAGGGCCTATGCATTTTCCATCATTTAACTTGGATATTTATAAGTATTTTATTGATTAACTTTTAAAATAATTAATATAATTTATTTAACAATATAAAATATATAAGTATAATTTTTGTAACTAAAACTAATAGGGTTTGCTATTTTGAGATTGATACCAAGATCTCTTACTATTAGTTTTCTTTTAAATTAATGGTAAATACTTATATTTGTTGTCCGGAAATTCAACTGAACTTGACCTTGTGCCAGTTGAGCTCAGCCCATCATTACTTGGTAGGGAACTATACTGGATGGGCCAAACTTCAGTACTTAGTCATAGACTCATAGTCCTAACTTAACAGTCGTCTGGCATGGGTATTGTGGTCTTTCTAGCCTTGTTGTGACGAAAAAGGAAAATTGAATAGATTACCTTTAGATCTGAATAAGATAAGAATCTTAAGGCCAATTTTGAATTTGAGGTTTTTGTCATTTTTTTGTATATGCTACCCAGGTTGGTCTGGGTATATTTCCTTTTCTCGTTAATGGAAAAAAGAACAAAATATAAATTTCAATGCCACTGTAGAGGTTTAGTCTGTTCTCACTTTCGCAAAAGTATATGTACTTCTAAACGAATTAAATCAAAGGTTGCTCAAATTTTCTTTTAATAGTTATCTTCTAAGGTGTGGCTAGAGCAAGAGCGAGGCCTAATTTTGTGAACTTGAGCCTATATTTTGAAGCCAAGTAGGGTAAAATATTGGGCCAAATTTAGATGGGTTCAGATCAGTGCGACTGTGTTCGCCTTTTTCTATGTACCCACTTTGAAAATCCTTATCTTAGCTAAATCTGACTGATTTAGTTTCTGGCTAATTTGCACAACACCTCTAAACTTTCATTTTTTTAAAGAAAATTAAACCTCATAAACTTGATCTTCATAAACATACTCTTCACCTCTCCTGAATATGTAGCCAATTTTATCGAACTTTTGCTGTTACCAAGCCATCAGAAAGTAATCATGTGCTAATCACGTGATTTTGATTGCCTTAGCATTAAATTATAGGCTACAGTGCACAAAATCCCCCTCAAAGTCTATCGTTTTGCAAGAAACTACCTAGGATCTGCTTTATTGCGTACACAGACAATGAAGTCTCACCAAACTTTTTGCAACTATTTTTGGTTATCAAGTCCAAACAAGTGATCACATGCTAATTGCATGTCATTTATTCGATCATGATACTCCCATTAAATTGTAGACTAAATCACACACCACCCCCTGAAATTGTAAAATTGTGGTTTTGTTAGGAAGTTACCATGGATTTGCTTTTTCCACTCGACTACCCTGTGGTTCCTCCAAGTTCTTATAAACCCTCCTTCTGTTATTGAGCAGTCAAAGAAGTGGAAATGACTTTTCACAGTTGTCTCAAATGATATTCCAGCCATTCGGATTTTGGGGTTTTCTGCAAGTGAAATCAAGGGAGTGGGGGAATGGGGATGGCCCGGATGGGGTAGCAACTTTTGGATTTTCTGCACAAACAATAACATGTTCAGGAGGTTTAATGTTAGTTGGAGCAAAGATTAACAATAGGAATAAGTTAGTCTTTTTCACGGTCCCCATTAATGGTGATTGCCCTTTTTTTAATAAAAAAGGAATTGTGAGAAAAAAAGTTCAATGTATACAAGGTCCGGTTATGCAATTTAGCCACAGTGATTAGTCAGTAAAGATCCTTATTGAGTATGTACCTGTTATCAATTTTGGTGCTCATCTGTTCAGCATCTGCTCATCTTCAACTATTTTTTGTTGCATGGAACCCTGGAATCTTTTCCCCCCTTTCTGTGCATAGAAAGTTTGCGTTCATGTATTCTGAAAAAATTACTCAGTCATGTTCAATGTTTACAGGGGGCAGATTTGTGGCATGATCGCGACCGGTTTAAAAAATTTGCTTATGCTTCTTTGCAACTCTGCAAAGTTTACATGGAAATTGCATCCTCGACAGCGAGTCATTGTGAGCTCATGACTGCAGAGATGCATTTAAGAAATTCAGTGAAACAGGTATGATTGTCATTTAAACCACACAAAAAAAATTCTTTAGAAAAGTTTTCTGAAGTCAGTCTATGGTACATGGTTTCCAGGCCGTCAACTTCTTGGGTACAGAAGAATTCCAGGAACTGCAAGCCTGCCACGAGGAAGTAAAGAAGCTTCTAAGTGCTACTTCCAATGGAGCCTAGTTGCAATGATGTTTCTTGCAGTACAGAAGGTGCTCCCATCTTTGATACTATATGGAAGCATGATCAAGTATGGTGATTGCGAACTCTGAAAATAGTTGACAGTGCGTTGACTGAATTGTTCTAGTTGACAGTGCGTTGACTGAATTGTTCAACTGCCACATCGATCGCAACAAAACAACACGGCAGTAAGTTCTACTCGGGATTGTTCCCTTGGTCGAGCTATAATGATCTAATGAAGCCAACTTCATATAAACATTGGTGTACAAGTTTTTGGTCAAATTTGCCAAGTACGGTAGATTCACCAATGCTTCAACATAATTTTTTTATGCGAAGGTAGTCTGCAGTCATGGTATGTGAATTTATAATGTCATATAGTTTTGAACTTTTATTTATCCATATAATAAAATACAAACAAAGCTATTAAGTGGCTCTCCTCAGTCCCCTCAAAATCAAAGGTCCAAATCTAAGAGCACCCACAGTCGTTTGCCATTTTGTCATTTTATGCATTTTTAGACACTGTAGCTGACACTTGTCAGCTATTTTGCCATTTTTTACCAATTCCGCTATAGTAGAAAGGTATAAATAGTAATGGATATAACAAAATGCATATAATGTTTCGTCCAGGCTATTGGGTCCCATTTTCTTTCTTTTTTTTGTGCAAATTATCATCATTGGTTACTGGGTGCAATTATTTAAATTTTTTTTGCAATTTTGTAAATGTTTTGGCAATTTTTTTGCCAAAAAAACCTCCTTAAAATCCGGACGAAACATCCGGTTGTTTTGCATTTTTTTTCTTTTGGTCCCGTATATTTTATTAATATTTTTTCAATTTCTGACTATATAAATGCTTTTTTTTAATCACAGACGAAACATTCGTCTGTTCCATTTTTAACGAAAATATGCATTTTTTGTCTTTTGACGACCGCAGCATTTCGTCGAAATGGAAAGGTCAAATATGCATTTTGCCATTTTTACCTCAAACGACTGTGGTTGCTTTAACATCACAAAACACATTCTTCCCCTCTTTTTTTCCCAAAGTTTTTTCGAAACTGCCCTACTTTTTTTTATTTCCCAAATCGTCCCACTCGGTTTTTGAAAGGTCGAGTTTAGTTAAAATTAACTCAGTTTTTGGAAAACCGAGTTTGAGTCTTTGATTTTCGAAAGACTACATAGTTTTCGAAAAACCGAGTTAGTTTTAAGTAAACTCGGTCTTTCAAAAATCGAGTCTTGAGTTTGCAAAGACTCACACTCGGTTTTCGAAAAACTGAGTTAGTTTTAACTAAACTCGGTCTTTCAAAAACCGAGTCTTGAGTTTGATTGTTAAAAAAAACATACATGCTCGCTTTTGGGAAAACCGATGCACAGCAAAAAGTGGCTCTGCACGGGATGAGGTCATGTCGGTCCGGCATTCGTGTTTGCAGGTGCGTGCGCACACAAGTCGCATGTAATCCGATCTGAGATTTGATACAGTTCGTTGCCTAACCTACTGCGTTTTGTTTTGGCCCTTTTCAGTTTTTCTTTGTTAATGTGCATTACACTCATAAGAAGGGTTATACCAAATTTTATTAATCAACTTCAATATTTTGTATTACATGTGTTCTACGTGTTCACCTATCTTATTAAGTGGCACCAGTGCATGCCATTTTGGTTTAAAATAAATTGAAGAAAATTTTGAAATTGTAAATGTTTATTGCAATATACCTAGGCATGCTAGACGATAGACCCTACTCTAAAACCATCTTTTATTTAACTTATTTTATCCCAACAAATTGTCAACAAAAAAATTGTCATTGCAATTTGTATTTTAATTTTCTCCTAGCTTAATGCATGACAAGTTATATATTCCTTGTTTTTACAGGTCTTATGAATTTCATTCTCTTTTTACATATTTACTAATGATGGAACTCTTGATGGCATAGATCTTGCTTATATGTGCAATGTACATCATGTTAGAAAATGAGTATTTTATACACTATTTACAAACCATTTTTTGAGCAATTTTTTGAGTAAGATCCTCAAAGAATTATTGAGAGATCTTGATTGATTTGTGTTCTCCTTCGTGAGTAGATCAAAATCATATATTAATTTGCTAAAAACGGTTAAAGGGTGAATGAGAAATTGTTTCTCAAAGTGAAGTTTTCATTTTTGAAAAAGGGTTGAGGGAACATAGTCCCACATCGGAAAATCAAAGGAATTAGAAGAAGATTTAGTAACCTCCTAAGCATTGTAAGATAGCTAGAAGAGACTATCTCACGCGCGCAGGGGGAGATCTCGGACCGGATTACATGCGACTTGTGTGCGCCCGCACGAATGCCGGACCGACATGACCCCATCCCGTGCAGAGCCACTTTTTGCTGTGCATTGGTTTTTCCAAAAGTGAGCTTGTATGTTTTTTTAATAATCAAACTCAAGACTCGGTTTTTGAAAGACCGAGTTTAGTTAAAACTAACTCGGTTTTTCAAAAACCGAGTTTGAGTCTTTGCAAACTCAAGACTCGGTTTTTCAAAAACTAACTCGGTTTTTCGAAAAACCGAGTTAGTTTTAACTAAACTCGGTCTTTCAAAAACTGAGTGGGACGGTTTGGGAATTTAAAAAAAAAGTAGGGCACCCCCCCCCCCCCCCCTCCCCCCCAACCCAAAAAAAAAAAACAAAAAAAAACAAGTCATTTATTTATTTAATTATTTCTCTTCCATTCTCTATCTACTTACTCAAAAATTTAGATTTTTAGATTATAGGTTTGTAAATTTTCAGATTTTTTGTTTTTTTTTGTTCTTCATGTTATATTGAAAATAGCAAATATCTCTTCAATAGTTAAATTTCATCATTTTTGCATCCTGAGAGTTCTAAGAAATTGTATTTTATACTATCATTTATAATTATTTTTCAACATATACTAATAGAAACATTGACTTTTATTTACAACTAATTATTGTCATACTATTCAAACTTGAGGTACATAATTGTTGTTTTACTGTTTACAACGCTTTTCATATGTTGTATCACAGGCAAATCTGGTGCTACAATATTTTGTAAACTAAAGGTTAATTGTTGTATTATTGTCTATAACATTACAAGAGCATAAACGGTGTGTTGGTCAACAGGGGACAGTTACAGATTGAAATTCTTATTCTAAAATGGAGTTGAATACTTGAATATAAGGGCAAATTAGTTTATCTGGTTGCTTTATCATCAATTAGTTTAAGATTGTTATTATTTAGTATCACTTCACAGAAGATGAGTTGTTATAATTCAAAGATAATGATTATTTTAGCAAAGAAATGCACAATCAAGGATGTGCGTGCCACCTTTACATTTTCAGGATGGCCTTAAAGTATACTTTTCTTTGATAATCCATGTCCATCGCCGATTGGATTAAATATAATCAAGTAATCAACCATTAATTTTTATGTATACAAGCGACAAGCTTTGAGATGCGTGCCAATTATGTTTAGTTGTCATAGTCATGGGCTCCACTTTATAGCTGGAAAGTGAGATGCTGCACTTTTTGGGCAAGCTAGGCCGGTGAATGAAGATATCAGCTTTATACGACAAAACCAACTTGGCGGGACCGACGGCTAAGAAACAAAGACCAATATGCCCTTTTCTAATCTAGGAATTACGTGGATCTTCTTTGTAGAAAATAGCGGCCTAAGGGTATATTTGGAACTGAGTATTGTGGGCCAGTATCCGATGAGACGGTGGTGGAGGCGAATCCTATTTTGGCACTACTTTTTATCTAGTATTTTTGGCGCAAGTGATGGAGATTGGAGAATTGGAGGTGGGGTTTTTTTCTTTTCTTTTTCTTCTCTCTTTAGCATAGTAACAAAGTTCTCAAATAATTCACGAATTTGACGAATTATTAGCGAAGAATTTATCTGCCGAATCAATTTGCGATTTAATCACAAATTTTTGTTTAAATCATGCATTTCACAAATTATTTACGAAAGTGCGAATTATTCACAAATATTTTGTAGCAAATTAATCGCTAAGTTTGTTACTATTTTCATGTTTATGGATTTAAATATATATTTACTTAGGTGATAGGTACCGAGATGCATTAATTTTCTATTTCTTTCTTTCCGAATTTTTGCGGAGTTTTTCCCGAATTTGTCGAACTCTTGCCGAATTCCAAATATTAAATCTTGATAAATTATTCCCGAATCCTGAATTTGTGATAGTAACTCGGGCTATCTCAAAATTGAGACCTCACTTTATCTATTACATTTCTTTGTAGTCTGTGGTGAGCTGAAGTCTTATTTGTGGATAAATCCTTCCGGTATCTTGTCTGGCTAAACCATCTATATGCATTACATGTAATAATACAATCTTTTATGATTAGTCAGTCCTTTTGATCGAACAGAGATTGACCATCAATATTTGAGTGTTACTAGGATTCAGCAGTAAGTCTCTTTGCTTCAAATATTCGAAATCTGTCTATACAAATTTATTATCATAGGATGCCCAGCTACACCAGTATGAATCTGGTTGGCTCATCAAATATTCCAACCAAAGAGCTTTCCGTTACCTATATACTTTTTATTCAATGTATGTTTTTGTTTAGGAAATGGAAAATCAATGAAAATTAATATTTCCGGAATAGCGGGCCGGCATGACAGGCATCAGTTATAGTCACAGGTCAGAAGCTGAGAGACTCAAACATCTCATTTTGAAAGCCACCAATAAAATTGCCACTCAATTTCGTAATGGTTCCCACTAGCCAACATATCTTGTAGGGATGGCATACAGGTCGAACGAGCCGGGCCGGATCCGTCCGGGTTGGATGTTGACTTGGGCGGGTTCAGGCCGGATTGGTTGCTTAACCGGGCCGGGCCGGGTCGAAAGTAGAAATGGCGACCCACCCAACCCGAGTCGGTTCGGGTCGGGTCGCGGGCTGGCCCGTTTAGATAGGTATTTTTTTAAAACTTAAAATAATAATAATAATAATAATAATAATAATAATAATAAACACTAAAAATCGTAATAATAATAATAAGATTGTAAGAGTGAAATTGTCAAAAAAAAATTGAAATATTATTCATATGATTTAAGTTATACAAGTTTCACAATTTCTAATAAGAAATAAAGAATTCACAAATTTATTTTATATACTAACATATTTCTTCTATACAATTTCAATTTGCTTCAATATTTATAATTTGAAATAATAAGCAAAGATCTAATACAATTTTTTTATCTATTTACAATTGTCTTCAAGTTGGTGGCCTTCAATTTGTTGTTGTTGACTTGTTGTTGTTCAGTTGTTGGTATTGAATTCTTTATTTTGGTTGCTATTGTTGTTGTTGATGATGTTCTTCCGGCGAGTTGCTCCCACTTGTGGACGTAGATAATACTTTTCCTTGTATCCTATCTTCAGCCTTCAGCCAGTCTTCTGTGCAAACGAACATCTCTAACGAGTCAGGCTTCAAGCGATTCCTGTAATCAGTTAGAACCCTGCCACTCGAAGAAAATACACTTTCAGAAGCAACTGTAGAGACATGAGGAGTTAGTAGATCTTTAGCCATATATTTAAGAATACTATAAGTGTGTTTATGGTCTTTCCACCATTGTAAAATATCTAGTGGGGAAGTAGAAGACTCAGAATCTTGTTGGTTATACCAATTTAATTCATTTGGTTGATTAGTCCTAGGTTTTTTGGATTGAATTTGTGCAAGTAAATTAAATGTTCTATCATCAAATTTACTCTTACCCTTACCTTTGGAACTACCAAAAGAAGAACTAACTGCAGAAGTTGTACTACTAGAAGCAAAAGATCTATCATAATAATCATACAAGTTATTTAATGTAGATTCAAATTTAACTAAAAAAGAAGCGCAATCAATTACTTGTTCTACTGCTTCGGATTCTTCCCCAAGTAATGCAAACAACATTTCAATCAAACTCTTCGTACCTTCTAATTTGATACGAGGATCCATAACGGTAGCAACACAAAACAACATAGGAGAAGGATAACAATACTTCAAATTTTTTTTGTATGCAGGTTTTACAATATCACTAACAAAAGCATCATTTACCATTTCGTTAAAAGTTTACATCATAGTAACTATTGAAATAAAAATGCTACTAGAAGTAGTTTCATATAATTTTGAAAATTTTAAAGTTGCGGTTTTAAAAGGTTCTAAAAATTTCAACAAAGATTTGGCATAAAACCAATCGGTGGGAGTCATTTCAAAATTTGGCATATTTTTTGCGATACAAAAATCATTTACAACTGCTTTATATTCGGTAACAACCTGTAGTAAATCAAAAGTAGAGTTTTATCGGTATTTAACATTCTTTGGAAATCTTCTAAAAGGTATATTTGAAATCTTACACCAATTTTTCCATTCTTGAAATATGCTGGGACTTAATGCAATAAAATGTACACAATTTCTAATTTTAAGTATATATGGATCGGCTATTTTTAATGCACCTTGAACACATAAATTTAAAATATGACATGCACATCTAATATGAAAAATATTTTCAGATGGAGGGTTTAATGCGGATTTTAAAGTAGTAATTGATGCATTGTTGTTAGATGCATTATCAAAACTAATACACATAATTTTATCGCGAATATGAAAAACATCACAAATTTCTAAAATAAGGTTTGCTATTTCAGCGCCACTATGGGGATAGGGCAACGCGGCAAGTGATATGATTCTTTTTTGAAGAATCCAATCATTGTCGATCCAATAATAGGTTATTCCCATCATTGGAATATTATTGACACCCGTCCAACAATCCGAAGTTAAACTATCTCTACAAGTTAAACTCCATAAAATTGCAATCAAAGCGTCCTTCATTTCATTGTAGACTTTAAAACAATCGGATTTGCAAGTATTTCTTGGGATTCTTCTAAAATGAGGGTTTAAGGCCGTTTTATTAAAATTTTTCATGTCCCTACTCTCGGGATAGGAAAATGGTAACTCTTCCTTTATTACTAATCGGGTCATTTCCCGACGAACAAGATCGAGATCATAAGGGTGGCTATCAACTAGAGCGGTCATAGGATGGATTTTTTGTTGGCCGGGTAGGTCAGCAAGAAGGTCTTTATGGTTATTTTGAATGTGTTTACTAATTGTACCAGTGCCATCACCCTTTTTGAATTTGTATGCCTTAGAACATGTTTTACAAACTTTCAAACCTATACCCGGAGTTTCTTCGTCTGGAATATAATAGTAAAATTTATGCCAATCACTACTTTCCCCTCTACTTTTCCTACCACTACGGGGTTGTGTTGTTTCAGTTGGTTGTTGTTGTTGTTCTTCTTCTTCTTCTAATTGTATGTCTCCTACAACCTCATCATGTGTACCCCATTGTTGGGTAGGAGGATCATGGTATTCTTCAGTGGGCTCGCTAATTGGGACAATTGGTGACCTACGGAAAGTGCTGGTGGAATCTTGCCCACTTTGGCTACGACCGTTACCGCGTGATCTAGATATAATGTAGTAATGTATGTAAAAAAAAACTACATAATGTAGGAGTGATGAGTTATTAAAAAAAATCTAGAAAGGGTTGAGATAGAGAAGATCAAAAAACCAACAAAAATTATAACTAAAACAAAAATTAAATAAGAAGAGGTATGAAATTTTGATACCGTTCACCGTGGATACGCGTATATAAAAAAATCCGAGAAAATAAGAATAGAAGTAGAAGTAGAAATAAGCGATTCCGGAATTGAAGAGTTGAGGTGAGCTTGGAGGAGAGTTGAAGACTTGATCACTTGGAGTTGGACGAGAGTTGAAGAGTTGAAGACATTGTTGAATTTTGATTTCGATACGATCGGAATTTGATCGTGTATACGTCTTCAAGACTTGCTTGTTCAATACTTCAATTGTTCACAAATTGCTTAGAAATGAGTTATAATAGTAGAGAGAGTAAGAGAGTTTTTTGTGAATTTTTTGATGGGGTTTTGGGGAGGTATTTATAGGGAAAGAAAAAAAAAACAACTACCCCCCCCAAAAAAACCAAAAAAAAAAAAAAAACGGCCATTAGAGCCGTTGAGGGCTCCCTGGACAACAGACCCGTTCGACCCGCAGGTCAAACGTTCGTCGACCCGGGGCGGGTCGAACGTTTGACCTGTCGGGTCTAACGGTTCGCAACCGGGCCGGGTTGAGCGGGTTGGATCCGCTATTTTCGAGACCCGGACCGATCCGTTACTGTTCACGGGCCGGGTTATACGGACGGGTCGCGGGCGGGTCGACGGTTGACCCAACCCACTTGCCATCCCTTGGTCATTATGTATAGTCATTTGAGTTAGGTAGGAACAAAAAAATATGTGAGTCAAATAATTCTGTGAATTGGTGGACTGTTTTTTTTAGAAAAGAAAATTCGGTGATGTCGGTTTGGTCGGTCGGATTTGGGCGGGCGCCCACCTAAAATTGTTTCGCAGGTAGGACCAAATTGTTTGTGGAATCATATGGGTTACAGTTACACTCACCACTTTTAGGATTAGCTCCAAAATATTACTTATATTGAGATATGGAACAGAAGAAAAAAATTGTGGTGGTAAGTAATTTATTAAGACAAAGACAAAATTCTGATTGCAAGTGCTCTAGCAGACTACACTAGTGGTAGTGGTAAGTATTTCTACGAGAGAACAAGAGGCTCAAAATTTGAATCCGAGTTGTACAAATTACTTATAAAGGGGTGGGTGAGCACTAAGCGAACAATCACACAACTGATGATACCTGGCCTCCACATACTTTATGTTATATATATTAATCAGAATATCTCAATAAGATTGTGGCTTGATACAAGCTGAGACTTGAACGTAAGCTCTATTGGAAAAACTTATAAATAATGCCGTTATCCCCAATAACGACATTCGAATGACTGATGTCGTTATGGGAGATAAGAGCATCCACAGTCGTTTGCTTATTTACCATTTTTGCCATTTGTTTGGTACTGTAGCGCACACACTCGTCAGTCATTTTGCCATTTTTTAGCAATCGGTGTACAGTAGAAAGGGAGAATTAGCAATCGAAATAGCAAAATGCATATTATAGCTCGTCTGGATTATTTAATTATATTGTTAATTGATCGGACAAAACATGATGTTTCGTCCGAATTAAAAATATATATAAAAACCAAATAAAATATGTGGGAATAAACATCATGTTTATTCCCATATGTGGGAATAAACATCATGTTTCGTCCCAACCCATCTTTGAATTTTTTTTTTTTTTTAATGTCGGAATGAACATCATGCTTCGTCTCACCATCATTTTTTATATTTTATATATATATATTTTTGGGACGAAACATCATGTTTCGTCCCGTATTTTTTATTAATATTTTCTAACTTTCGGCCCGTATAAATTAATTTTTTATCATGAGACGAAACATCATGCTTCGTCTGATTGTTTTTTAACAAACTTATGCATTTTATACCATTTGACGACTGCAGCAAAACGAAGAAATGGATTGCTAAAAAATGCATTTTGCCATTTTCTCCGTTGAACGACTGTGGATGCTCTTAGGCATCAGTTATATATAAATGAACTGTTGCTGTTGTTTGGAAACCGAGAGGATGAATAATAAGTTAATTTTTTTTATAAAAAATTAACTTATTCGTTACAGAGGATGAATAATAAGTTACTTTTTTATTAAAAAAATATATATATAACTGATGTTGTTATTCCAAATAACGGCATCAGTATTGAGAATGCCGTTATTTGAAATAACGGCATCTGTTTTAAGGTTTTCACACTTGCAATTTTTTCTTTAAATGGAGACTACAAACTGTCGAAAAACAAAATAACCTATGCCGTTATTCTAAATAACGGCATGGTAAAATAAATGTAAAATAAATGCGGTTATTGAAAATAACGGCACATAAATAATCTATGCCGTTATTTTCAATAATGGTATATGCTGACGTGTCCAAAATTGAATCAGATTGCTAATTATTTTCGGAAGTAGGTCAGATCCCAAATTTTTTCAAAAAGTGGGTAAGTACGGCAAAATTTTCGAGATGTTACCATTTGCCGACACTTGCATGAGCAATGAACAGTTTGCATGATTCAATCTATCCATTTAATATGGCTTTGAATTCCATCAAATATTCCTCCACATGCTATGTAGTAGTCATGTGAAGGTAGCTCAGCAGTGATTATCTTTTGCCAAAATCGTAGACCGCATTGGATACCATACACCTATTAAAACCATGCACATAACAAGTGATTGTATGTTGGGTATAAGAGTCGAGATGAGTCTGTGTGGTGAGAAATCGCCTGAAAGAGCAAGAGCGTGAGAGAGGTGAAGGTATCTTCTCCACGGCTCTCTCCTGGAGCGTGGTTTTTAATGGGGTGAGCGAGATAGTTGTTTGGTGAGAAATCGCCTGAGAAACCACAATCGTGATAGATGTGAAGGTATCATCTTCACAGCTATCTCTTTGGTAACGGCTGTGGAAGCTGTTGGCGCATTTGTAGGATGAGTAGTGGAGATGGTGGAAAGTGCGGTTGCTGTTCTTGTGCCGTGGTGTCATAAGTCGGCATGCGGGGCTTGGGCCCAAAGATGCCCCCCCCCCACCCCAGCGAGGAGTAGGGAGGGATCGACGGGTGTTAAAATCCTGCCAGACTAGTTTCAGGTGGGTGTGCATGTGCTGTGGAGGCAGTGTACGAAGCTAAACTGACATACATACAATTTTGCTGGACCGAGCTTGTTTGTCAACCCACCTTCCAGGGTTGTTGGAGGGATTTGTTGTTTGTACGGGTCATGTTGTTTTATGTATATTTTATTTCCTATCTGTAGGTTGTATTCTGGTCCAGTACTCTGGATTTGTATTATTCATTTCTTATTAATGAAACAGGGTGACCATACTTCACATTTTTCTATAAAAAAAAACAAAAAAAAAACAAAAAAAAAAACAAGTGCTTGTATGTTTTGTATCATCATATTTAGATATATATGTCTCAAAGCTCCAATGTCATCCTATAATTAACAAACCAAGAAAAAGATGTTACACAATCAATGTCTTCTACGTTTCTATTAATTGCACTTTATTAGTTTTTTTTTTTTGGGTAAATTAAATAAAGTTAGATGAATAAAATTAACAATAAGATGCACATATCTTGCAAGAGTAAATTTTACAAAACCACGCTCAGTTTGGGGGTTTGGCTGCTAACCCACTTTATTTATTGTCCTTGTCAATTAAACCAAACATGGCTTGTGAAATTTGACATCATTCTTCTTCTAATTGACTTGACATAGTCTCGAATTTTTTTCCAAAATGACCCACTTTTCGAAAATATTTACCAACCTGACCTACATTCGAAAATAAATTCCAAACTGACTCACTTACTGTTTGAAACAACGAGTTTAGTAACAGCAATTTTCTCTAATACTTGGAGAAATCTCGTCAAGTCTCAAAATACTAGAGCTAAACTCGCTATTTCGAAAAGTGACCATTATTAAACTTGACTCGCTGTTTGAAACAACGAGACTAGTTCAATTAGGGTTGTTGTTTGAAATAACGAGTTTAGTTATAGGAGTTTTCTCCAACACTTGGAAAAATATCGCCAAGTCTCAAAACACTAAAGCTAAACTTACTATTTCGAAAAGCATCGTAATTGAACTACATTTGCTATTTTACTAGTTCAATTAGGGTAGTTGTTTGAAATAACGAGTTTAGTTATAGGAATTTTCTCCAACACTTGGAGAAATCTCGCAAAGTCTAAAAAAACTAAAGCTAAATTCACTATTTCAAAAAGCATCCTAATTGAACTAGATTTACTGTTTTACTAGATCAATTAGGGTCGCTGTTTGAAACAACAAGTTTAGTGATAGAATTTTTCTCCAACACTTGGAGAAAATTCGCAAGTCTCAAAATACTAAAGCTACTCACTGTTTCGAAAAGCACCCTACTCATTATTTTACTAGTTCAATTAGGGTCGTTATTTGAAACAGCAAGTTTAGTTATAGTAATTTTCTCCCACTTAGACCATCTCCAACCAAGCTAGCCATCTCTCAATTTTAGCTAAAATAGCTAATTTGGAGACAAAATATGCTCTGATGGGACTTACCAAACCACTCTCCAAAATAGATTTCTTAGATTCACTCGTTAGATTTGACAAGTTTGTATCGCTCGCTAAACTTCTCTTCCGCTCTTTTCGCCTCTCAAATCCCCTCCCCCATCGCAAAAATAATTATCGAAGTCGCAAAAAGAATTATCACGAAATCGCGAAATCGCAATCGCAATCGCAAAAACGGGACGGAGATGCGAGATCGCGAAAAGAAAAAAGAAAAAAGAAAAAAGAAAAAAGAAAAAAGGACTCGTGAGATCGCGATCGGAAAAAAGAAAAAAAGAAAAAAAAAGGACTCGCGTGAGGTACTTGCCAGATCGTGAAAAAAAGACCCAGCGATCTCAGATGTTGTTGTTTTGGGGCTTTAAAAATTGGGTTTGGTTTCGGTTGTTTTTTTTTTTGTAGCAGTTGTAAAATTCTCTTACTTATTTATATATATATTTTCTGTGAGGTAGGATAATCCTACCTTTTAATGGTCAAAAAAAAAAAATTGGGTTTGGTTTGTATATTTGGGCTTTAACTGTTTATTAATTGTTTGGCAATTTTTTTGTGCATCAACGGATTAGTAAATGAAAATAAAAATATTTATTGCTAGCTAAAATTTCTAGTATGATTGGATCGGGAATTTTTTCGTTAGCCAAATTATCCAAATATTCTCTATTTTGCCTATTCTGCTGGGCCAAAATAGTTAGTGTGGTTGGAGATGCTCTTAGAGAAATCTCGCCAAGTCTGAAAATACTAAAGCTAAACTCACTGTTTCGAAAATTGAACCTAATTGAACTAGACTCGTTGTTTCACTAGTTCAATTAGGGTCGTTGTTTGAAACAACGAGTTTAGTTTTAGAATTTTTCTCCAACATTTGTAGAAATTTTGCTAAGTCTCAAAATACTAAAGCTAAAATTGCTATTTCAAAAAACGACCCTCATTGAACTAGACTTGATGTTTGAAACAGCGAGTCTAGTTCAATTATGATCATTATTTAAAATAGCGAGTTTAGTTATAGGAATTTTCTCCAACATATGATTTTTTTTTCTTCTTAAGTCTCAAAACATAAAGCTAAACTCGCTGTTTCAAACAATATTTCTAATTGAACTAGACTCGCCCAGTCAGTTTGATAATTAGTTTTTAAAGTAGGCCAGTTTGATAAATATTTTGGAAAAAGTGGGTCATTTTGGGGAAAAAATTCTAAACCTACACATGATCAAGTTTAACTGCGAACGGGTGATTCTGTGACAACTTTCGTAATGGAGGGGCCCATTGATTATAAAAATAAGAGAGATGAGTTTTTACAACTTATCAAACTACATAAACTGGAGATGGCACCAACCAACTAAATTGTGTGCACATCTGTCATTCCTAATAGAAAGAAACTTTTCCTCTTTTCTATGTTTTCCCATTAATAAAATCAGTTTTTTCTGTTTTTCTTTATTATTGTTAAAATAGTACAATCTTTCTCAACTCTTCTAAAACTTTCAAATTTTAGATTAATGGTAGGAATTTTTACATAGTATCAGAGCAACCCAGATTTGAATCTCACTGGCTACGCAATTTAAATGTGGATTTTAAAAAAAATACCGATGTATATAGTTCAAGTCTCGACCCACAATTTGTTGGCCATTTATTCCGTTTTTTTCCCCATAAAATAATGGGTTCTCGACCTGAGAAAATTTTGCCGTACTGCCCCACTTTTTGAAAATATTTGACGCTCTGTCCCACTTCCGAAAACAATTAGCGATCTGCCTCTGTTTAGGACACGTCAGCATAAACCGTTATTGGAAATAACGGCATAGGTTATTTACGTGCCGTTATTTTCAATAACGGCATCTATATTAAAAAAAGTGTCATGCCGTTATTTGGAGTAACGGCATAAGCTATTTTATTTTTCGACAGCTTGTAGTCTTCATTTAGAAAAAAAATTGCTAGTGTGAAAACCTTATAACAGATGCCGTTATTTCAAATAACGGCATTCTCAATACTGATGCCGTTATTTGGAATAACGACATCAGTTATAAATTTTTTTTTAAAAAAAGTAACATATTATTCATCCTCTCGGACGAATAAGTTTAAAAAAAACAAAATTATAATTGATGCCGTTATTTGGAATAACGACATCAGTTATAATTTTTTTTATTTTTAAAAAACTTATTATTCATTCTCTCTGTTTCCAAACAACGGCAAGAGTTCATTTATATATAACTGATGCCGTTATCTCCAATAACAGCATTAGTCATTCGAATGCCGTTATTCAGGATAACGACATTATTTATAAGTTTTTTTCACACTTAAAATTTTTTTAAAATTAGAAGATTCGCACTTGTAAGAGAAATATACTGATGCCGTTATTCCAAATAACGGCATGAAAAAAAAGTAAAATAGATGCCGTTATTGAAAATAATGGCACGTAAATAGCCTATGCAGTTATTTCCAATAACGTTTTATACTGACGTGTCCTAAACAGGGGCAAATCACTAATTGTTTTTGATAGTGGGGCAAGGCGGCCTCCTCGGACCCCCGCCGAAATCGCAATTTTAGGGGCTCCCAATTTCAAACTTCCCTTGTAAATATAGGTACGCATTTCGCGCGTAAATTTTTTTTTGCATGTTTTTTTTAAATATATGGGGCAGGGGGGGGGCCATTTCGAAAGTTCGCCTAGGGCCCCCCGGAACTCAGGGCCGGCCCTGCCTGCCACCAAACTAGATTCTTTCGATTAATTTGGTTTTATTTAGCAATAATATATTATCTTTGATTCTTTCTAGTAAAAATCTCAGTGTAATTAGAGAATTATAATCGAAGAACAATGAATATTAAACGTACCAATGAAACATATATATTACACATATTTACTGTAATATTTTGATAACTGAGAGCGTTGATACCTCATAATAATAAAAAATATGCTACCGTGCATCAATCATCTAGTTATTTTGGAATTTTTTCCCAAAATGACCCTCTTTTTTAAAGTTTTTCTTATACTGATCTACTTTTTTTAAAAATTCCCAAACTAACCTACTTACTGTCTCAAAAAACGAGTTTGGAAAAAATTTCATCGTTTTTTGAGACAGCAAGTGTGAGGTTTGGGTTTTTTGATTTCTCCCTGGCCACGACTCGCTGTCTCAAAAAGCGATTGAATTTTTCTCAAACTCGTTTTTTTAGACAGCGAGTGTCGTTTGAGGGTTTTTAATACCCAAACTCGCTGTTTGGACCTCATTCTCTCTTTCATCTCTGATCTCCCTCTTCCTCTTCTAACCCCGAAATTCAAAACCCTAGCCTCCCAAAATCGACCTCTTACTCACAAAATCTCCTATAAATCTAAATATATTCACTTAATCTTTCCCAACCCTCTCACTTTCCACTCTCAAAACCCTAAACCCATCTTCCGAAAGATCCATAATTTGAAATTTTGATAAACTTCAAGAGGATAGCAACTTCAACTCTTCTACCCATATATCTACGGCTATATCCGTCCGAATATTGTTGTGAAGATATGATTTTTATCACCTATGTAGGTTTTGTTTGTGGCTAGATAATAACTCGTATTTTTGTATAAATATGCATAGGTATGGATTACGATATTCCTATTTGGTTATACTTTGGTGGTGAAATAATTCGTGATCTAAAGATAGGTTGGTGTTATAGTCCCGTT
This sequence comes from Hemerocallis citrina, assembly GCA_017893485.1. Classification (NCBI taxonomy): domain Eukaryota; kingdom Viridiplantae; phylum Streptophyta; class Magnoliopsida; order Asparagales; family Asphodelaceae; genus Hemerocallis; species Hemerocallis citrina. The sequence continues at coordinate 42,109,552 of CM030364.1, forward strand.
GATCCTGAAATAGTTTGAGTTAGCGACTGTTGATTTGAGAAATTTCCACAGACTAGCTAGGCTCTGGAAATCTTTCAGCTTAATAGTCGCTTTATCAGAAAGCGACGAGTTTTTTCCTACACTCACTTATTCAGAAAGTGAGTCTAGGCAAAACTCAATCGCTTTCTGAGAAAGTGACTGTTGAGTTAAGAAATTTCAAGAAGCTAGTTTAGGCTCTAGAAATCTCTCAACTCCAAACTTGCTTTCTCAGAACACGAGGAGGATTAAACCGAACTTGCTTTCTCAGAAAGCGAGTCTTGAGTCTGTTAAGAAACAACTTATACAGCCTCTGCACTCGTTTTCTCAGAAAGCGAGGAGGTTAATACTAGACTCGCTTTCTGAGAAAGCGAGTTTAGGCAAAAAAAATAACATTCGAAACTAATACTGTAGTCTGCCTTTCACGTCCCGTTTCCCAAAATACGGGGAACGAGTCCGTGACGAAGGCCCAGCGAATGATGTTAACATCATCCATGAACTGTACCATTCTTAACTCAACAATATAAAAAATGAATAATCACAAACACGCATATAAATATAATCACATAAACAACAACTGAAATTAAGCATTCAATAGTTCAACATAATAACCAATAATTGAGAAAATAAACAACGGTTACGGGTCTACAAACCCGAGATACAAAGTTCAAACAAATGGATAACAATGCGATAAAGAAAAACATAAAAGGAGATAATTTATTGTGAAGCAAGATCCTGCTCCAAATCTAGATTAACTGCTCACCAATGCCTCCTGGCAGGTCTCCTTGTTCACCTGTAGCTGGATCAATTAGAGTGAAAAAGAAAATATCTTTAGAGCAAGTATGGACAGTAAGTAGTGAAAAACAAATAGTAAAGGAACATAGTACATCAAAGAGTATGAAGCAAGATCAAAGTCCAAAAACAATAATAATGTTCATAAGCAATGGTCAAGTGTACGAGTGTCAACTTAGGTTCATTAGTATGTTGTTTTTCCTATCTAGTGCACATACTACTGCGTCCCATACCACAGGTTCGGTGCACGCAAAACAGTGTACATTTTAGACATAGTGGTGGGATCTACAGAGCGTGTACTCGGTGCAATGAAATAACATGATAGCAAGATAACAAGTTCATGAGTATTTCTCCACCTTCCATGTCAATATTCCATGTAAACAAGAAGGGCCCTATCGAGTACTTTTTCTGAGACTATCCAATACTAAGTCAACCCTTATTAACCCCGACTTGTTTAACATTTTATTATTTCATTCATGGTAATGCAATTGTATATATAAGAGTGTCACAGCGATGATAGAGGTGCAACAAAATGATACAATGCATGATAGAATACAAATAATGTAAATATGAAAAGAACAGACACAGCAGCACTAACGCAGAAGTAACTCGTAAACCACAACTCGGGATTTGATTTCGCAAAGAGGTAAAGTCAACTAGACATCCGGGGTTACAATTTATGTTCAGCAAGTTTTTATTAATTCTGACTGTAACTAGGTCAAACATCATAATCTTTACAAGTTAACTGTTCTGGCAGCAACTTACAGTCAAAATTTTATGGGTGGAAACTAGGTGTAAAATCAATATAAAAATCTACAAAAATTAGAAAGGGATCCTAAGTATGTCTACTAAGTTTCTGGAGAGTTTCATGGTATTATACTATTGTTATCATGGTGTTTCAACTGAAAGTTGTGTCGGTATTTCCTTAATTTGCAATCTAAAAAGAACAGACCAGCAGTGACTAAAACTGCGATATCTCACAGCTCACAGATCGGAATTAAGATCCCTCAATTGGTCTGAAAACTAGATTCATCAGGATACAATTCTCTTTTATATTGTTTTGGTTGATTCCTATTGTAACTGGGTTGAAACCTCAGTACAAAACAGAAAAGGCAGCAAGCCATAACAAAAATCATTGCATAAATTCATCAAAGTAACTAATCCACATGTTCGAGTTATCATGCAATGCATTATCATTAATGTACAGAAAGTTGAGGTGAAATTCTACTGTATATAAAGCAAAATTGTAATGTCATGATGCAATTCTTGAGGTCTCAATCAATCAACATGTGTTCATAGCATGGTATTTTTCTCATATGCAAATTCTAGTTAATTTGTTCATGTCGTGTGTGCATGTATATTTGGATTTGAATCAATGTATATTGGTACGAGTCAAGGATACTTCAAGTTAGCTCATGTAAACCCTATATCCGCAACGGAAAGTATATAAAGCAAAGTTAAGATAATCAAAGTGGAACTACTTACGTAAGAGGTCAAAAATCTTGAACTAGAAAATAAACCAAGTTCAAGTGGACTTGCCTTTTGTAGAGGATTCGAATATGCAAAAAGGAATAACGAGATCAGAATCCCGGGCGATGCTTCAAGAGTACGTGCGAGACGCGTGCAAGAAACCAAGCAGCAAAAGACCAAACTCCATACCGGATCTCTGCAAAACAGCAAACATCAATCACAGATTCAGCAAGCCAAAACACCAAACACCTAAGTGACCAATCAGCACACCACTACACACCAAATCTAAGGCAGAATAGCAAACACCAAATTCAGATCCAAGGGGCAAAACATTAAATGCCAAAATGGGCCAATCAGATATCATCTTCAACCTCTCGATAAAAAGAGAGAGAGAGAACGGCGGGACTCGGCAACTAGGGACGGCGATGGCGCGACACCACAGCGGCAGTGACGGTGGAGGTGTCACTGCGGTCGGGAAGTGACACAATAGCGAGAGCGACGGCGAGCGAGCTCTGTTTTCCGCTCGAAAATAGGGGAATGACGGCGAGGACGAGCTTGGACGACGACGATGCTAGGAGGGGACCCCGATGGTTGCAAAGGTGAGCAGAGAGCGAGTCGAGGGGTTTGGCAATGGGTTGCTGGTTCGGTTGAGTTGGGGGTCGACGAGAAGGCGATCGGAAGGTGACGAGGGCATCAGCGGTGGTTCGAGCGGTGGCTGAGGGAGATGACAAGCAAGAGGTTGAGCGGGAAAAGGTTGGGTTCTCTGTGGTGTGGCTGGTGATGAGGGGGAGCAGAGTCGAGGATGGAGATGAGGTGGGGTTGGCAATGGCGGGGGCACCTGGGGTTAAGGAGGAGCAGGCGGAGGCTCGACGGGGTTCGAGCGGATGGAGGAGGTGATGGGTCGCAGGTGAGCGAGGAAGGCTGTGAGGAGGAAGATGAAGCAGGGGGGGGTCTTTGTGTTTTGTTGGGGAACAGAAGAGAAAGAGACGGGGAGAGAGAGAAGGACATGAGAGAGAGTGAGGAAAAGGGGGTTTTAGTTAATAGAATAATATTAATAGTGGGTAGTTACGAGATAGTGGGGAGTTGGGAGATACGGGGGATTGTGAAGTTGAGGAAATCTGGGTTGATTGTTAGGGGGAATATGCGTTAGTAGGTTTGGGTAGACTAGGATTTGGTTTTAGGATCCAATAAGGAGATGAGTTTGGGTAGATAATAGTATGGGCTTGGAAATGGATTGGGCTAACAAAAGATAACAATGATAATAATAATAATACAATAATATAAGAATAACAAATTGAAATAGAAGGCCCACAACAAGCCCAAGGTCCAAAATACAATAAGATAGAAAAGTGAACACCACAGAAATACAAGAAAAAAAAAATTCGTACAATCGGAAACAGAGGTTACACTGCCCTGTATACAACAAGTCCACACCATTTCACTTCACATCAACTTTAACAACCCATCAAATATCTCAACTGCACTTCACCAATTCATCTACTTCCAACATATACACTTCATATTTTTATAATTCATCATAACTCGATTTTTTTTCTAATTGATCAACAGTTTAAAATTATACATCAATACAAAAAAAAAAAAACATCAAAACCCACAAACACTCACACTCACACACCCCATACTCAATAACAATACTTTATACATTCCAAAATTAAAAAAGTTCACAAATCTACTTCCTTCATCATCACCTGCATGAATTTATACAAGCACTTATATATCCTGCATGGATATATCTTTCAAGAGTTAAAATCAAACCAAACGCATTACCTCTTGCGGACCTACCCACCGGCTTCGGCAACTACAACATCTTATTCAACATATGTATGCACCCCACCATCAATTTTTTGATCTCATCGACGAAATGGGTTTGAGTTTCGGGGTTAGAAGAGGAAGAAAGAAATAGAGAGTTGAAAGAGTGAGTGAGGTCCAAACAACGAGTTTGGGTATTAAAAATTCCTAAACGACACTCGCTGTATAAAAAAACGAGTATGGGAAAAATCTCATTGCTTTTTTAGACAACGAGTCTTGGCCAGAGAAAAATATAAAAACCCAAACTTCACACTCGCTGTCTAAAAAGCGATGAGATTTTTTCTAAACTCGTTTTTTGATACAGCGAGTAGGTCGGTTTGAAAATTTTTAAAATAATAGGTCAGTTTGGAAAAAACTTTCAAAAAGAGGGTCATTTTGGAAAAAAAATCGTTATTTTGAACACAATTGAATCGTTGTGACTCTGTCAAATAAGTTATACTGACATGGATTATGGAGCAATTAAATCTTAGATAAATCTTATTGGAGAATTATTGTGAGAAGTAGAGACATTATTTTAGTTTTTTAATGAAGGAATCCAATAAACGTTAAATCCACGTCAGCATCACTTATAAAAAAAAACAGTCGACAATCTTAGCTGGCCCAATCCCGATGCAGTGTTGAAGTAACCTGCAAAAGGCGGTAACCAGACCTAGGGGGGTGAGCAGAACAAAACGGAAAACATCGCGATTTCGTCTCTATCGGATTCCCAGTTACGACTGCTATTGGTATATAAGGATTCTCTCCTCCACTTTCTCTTTCTCTCTCTCTAAAAAATACACCTCTCTTTCTCTCTCTAGAATAATACAAAAGCAGCCATTTTAGAGAGAGATAGAAGAAGAAGACGACGACGACTTAGCTTCGGAATCGGATCGGATCGGATCTCAAGGTATATACTCCTCCCATTTTTCTCCATTTGATTCTGATCAGGTCAGTTTGAATATATATGTAAGAAAAAGTGTTTATGAATTATGGAAATTTTAGATCTTTTAGTGTATATGATGGATCAATCAGAATCGGTCGGAATCGAAATTCTTGATCTTGATGTTTGATCTTAAATTGTTAGTTGATTAGTTGTTTTTCTAGTACTTTGTTGCTATGAGGTAATTTTATAGAGATTTACAAACTGTAAATATAAGTAGATCAATCTTTCATTTATGTTTTCCGTACATAAAAGTGGAGGTAAAAGAAAGATGGGGTTGGAGCAGATTTTATATTAGCTATTATGAGGATTAAGAGAAAGAAGACAGAAGAATTAAGGGTAATATCGTTAATGCTTTATATTATACCATAGATTTCTATAGTGAAAATAACTAGACTACTACCCCTCTAGCCTGTATATATATAAGATAAATGTTGGGGGTTTGAGTACTGGGCTCTAGGCCCACTCAACCTTGATCCACTATCCACAGGTCCGGTCCTGAGTTCCCGGGGCCCGAGGCGAACTCCCGAAATGGGCTCCCCATACACTAAAAAAAAAAACATGTATACAAAAAAATTGCACATTGTTGAAAGCAAAATATGCAAAATATATAAATTTGTTTTAAATCACCAAAATTTAAAGTTCAAATTCAATTCAAGTCTTGAAGCCTAAACCCAAATATTTTTTTTGTTGTAAAATTATGAATTTACATGAGTTAGTGTTCCTTTTTTAAATATTTTTTTTTGTTGTAAAGTTATATTTCTCTTTTTTGTAAATACTCGTTTAACAATCTTGGCCTCTTGACTTCTTCAACTCTGTTATAAAACCCTCAAACAGTACTTATTATGTACCGTTTATGTTGATTTTATACTGTTTGAGGGGTTTATAAAAGTGTTGAAAAAGTCAAGGTGCCTTATAAAAATTCAGTATCAAGCCAGGGGCCTAAAGCACATTTACCTATCTTTGTTTAACGATTCATTTTCACTTCAACAAAGTTCAATCTGTAACTTATATAAAGAGTTAAGGACTATTTGATTATTGGGTTTTAGGATATAAACCATAGTCCATTTTTTGGTTGTGGTAGTGGTATCAAAATATCATATCACAGATTATATCCTAAAATCCCTTTGTTATTTCATTAAGAAGTTGACAAGTATATACAAAGACATTTGTGGTAATTAAAATTTCAGATAGGCAGTCTTGTTCCTAGAATCTGATTAGTTGTTTGATTGACTGAACTTTTCTCTAGCTGAAACCATGCACTAAACTAATTTTTCCCACTAGACTTCAATTTTAATTGGTAGGCAACCTTGTATTGGATTCTTTTTGTCAGTTATCTAATTGAAGTTCTCTTTAGTTCTTAGTTAAAGCTCATCTGATACCTACTAGCTCAAATGGAGGAAGGTACACATGCAATTTCTCAGGATGTGAAAGTGGATCTGTCTGACAACAAAGTTGAAGATTCAGAGGTACTGGTTTCTGTATAATTTCTTAATTTTCTTTTATTTTATAATTTCTATTCAAGATAGTTTAAAGATATTAGATTGAGATACTCAAGGTTTTAAAATGATTCTCCCAAGTTGAGACACTTTCAAGATAACCCACTGTTTTTGTTTTGATTGTTAACTTGCATAATTCTGCTTAGAATTAGTTATCCACTTGTTTTGTTTTGTTTTTTCATTTATGGTAGGGGATAAATGGCAATTTTATTTTTAAATATGCAAGTCATGGCTTTCAGCGAAGCCTTGTGCTAAACATTACGTATCTGTCTAATCTCCCTGAATTTAATGTTGAAGCTTACTGGAATTGTTGAGCTGCATATTAGTTATGGTCATTCCAGTAATATGTGAAGTAGTAACTGTACATTCCACTGTAATCCAAAGACACAGAAGACATCTTGCATGAATAACATTTTTATCAAAAATAATAAGCCAAGGAATATTCTTAAGTTCATAACTATACATTCTAGTATAATCCATAGAGACTCAAGACATCTTACTTGAGAGACAAGTTTCACAAACATAGTAAATTGGCAATTTTTCTTAAATTTCATTCTTTTTTACATATTGAATTATCGCATCATTCTAAAACAATGCTTACTGTATTGTAATTTCTACAATACTGCGTGTGCTTCTCACAATATTTTTTTTCCAGAGGCATTCTGTTGGAGCATTTCTTGAATTATACACTATTATTATTGTTCTTTTGTTTTCAGTCAATTGTTTTTCTTTTGGGTGTTTACAATGTTAAACTTAATATCGATCCGTCAAGCGGAAACGTTATAAGGATTGAAAAAACAAAAATAAACCCAGGAATCATAGCTCCTGCCATTGTCGATGTGCACGCACACCGGTTTTCTTTGCACTTTGGCTCTTCCAAACTCTCAATCACAGATTATAATGGTGTAACTTCAGGTTTTTGAGTGAAAGAGTTTGGGGACCAAATGATGCTATTTATGACCAAGTCTTCCATCAAAGCTTGGTTAAGTTGTTGTAACTACTCCAGGATATAAAGGATTAACAACCCCAGACATTAAGGGATCAGTTATCCTCAACTTCAGGGATTAGTTAGAGCACTCAAAGTGCTGACCACCATTTGTTAAGGGAGCAGTTACAACATTCTCCCACTTGGTCTGCACTTTAAACTTAATGTCTCACTTTAACCTATTTATAATCCGAATTAAGTAATAAACACATGAATCATATCAGTAAGTCCTCTAAATAACGAGTATTACCATCCATGTATCACAATGCATTTATTTCTTACATTTTACTTTTTGTGACAACGTAACTTAATGAATAAACCCGATGTTTATTCCTGGCCCAATGAAGATAAATTTTCTCAAAATAAATTAAGGTGCACATAAATATGAGAAAACATCTCAATAAATATGAGTTTCATTGATTACATTATTTGTACAACATAAAAACTACATATGGAAACCAAGTCCTATGTTTACTACATGATCCTTGAATTTGAACGGTGGCATGCCTTTAGTCAAAGGATCAGCGATCATCAATTCAGTGCTAACGTGCTCAATGACCACTTTATCTTCCTTAACACGTTCTCTTATGGCTAAATACTTAATGTCGATGTATTTACTTCGACTCCCACTTTTATTGTTCTTTGCCATAAAGACAGAAGTGGCCTCAAAACACGATACGAACTCAACCTCCATAGTATAAGTAGTAATCAAGGTTTGCTTAACGCTCCTCCAAGACATAGCTCCACCGCTCAACATAAAATTGTATCCAGACGTTGATCTACGAGAATCAACGCATCCAGCAAAGTCTGAATCTGAGTAGCCAACAACTTCTAGATCGCCCGTCCTTCTGTACATAAGCGTGTAGTCTTTGGTTCCTTGAAGATCCCTTTAACACTTTCTTTGCAGCTCTCCAGTGGTCCATACCTAGGTGAAAGTGAGACATTAAGTTTAAAGTGCAGATCAAGTGGGAGATTGTTGTAATTGCTCCCATAACAAATGGTGGTCAGCACTTTGAGTGCTCTAACTAATCCCTGAAGTTGAGGATAACTGATCCCATAATGCCTGGGGTTGTTAATCTCTTATATCCTGGAGTTGTTACAACAACTTAACCAAGCCTTGATGGAAGGCTTGGTTATAAATAGCATCATTTGGTCCTCAAACTTGTTCACTAAAAAACCTGAAGTTACACCATCATAATCTGTGATTGAGAGTTTGGAAGAGCCAAAGCGTAAAGGAAATCAGTGTGCTTGCAGATCGACAACGGCAAGAGGTATGATTCCTAGGTTTATTTTGTTTTTTCGATCATTATAACATTTTTCGCTTGACGGATCGATATTATGTTTAACATGTGGGTTACTCTGATATCGTCCCAACATTCCAACAACAAATGCAATGTCAGGCCTTGTGCAGACCTGAACATACATCAGGCTTCCGATAACAGAAGCATATGGAATGTTCTTCATTTGTTTCCTCCCAAGATCATTCTTTGGCATTGGTTCAAACTGAACTTGCCACCCTTCACAATGAGAGAAACACTTGGTGAACAATCCTTCATCCGAAATCTCTCTAAAATCTTGTTGATATAGATTTCCTGAGACAAACCCAAGATACCTTGAAATATGTCTCTATGGATCTTAATACCAATGACATGATATGTCTCACCCATATCCTTCATATCAAAAGTTTTGGAGATGAATTGTTTCACCTCGTGTAGCAAACCCTTATCATTGGTTGCTAGCAATATGTCATTCACATATAATATAAGAAAACAAAATTTACTCCCACTGACCTTAAGTTATATGCATTGATTCATAACGTTTTCTACAAAACCAAATGAAGAAATTACATTATGGAATTTTAAATACCATTGGCGGAATGCTTGTTTTAAACCGTATATAAATTTCTTGAGCTTGCAAACCAATTGCTCACCATCACTAGAGGGGAATCCTTCTGGTCGTTTCATGTAAACCTCCTCCTCTAGATTTTCATTAAGAAATGCAATTTTCACGTCCATTTGTTGCAACTCCAAGTCAAAATGGGCTACTAATGCCAAAACAATGTGCAGGGAATCTTTCTTAGATACAGGAGAAAATGTCTATGTATAATCGATTCCTTTCTTTTGAGTAAATCCTTTAGCAACTAGTCTAGCTTTGTATCTCTCAATGTTGCCTGATGAGTCTTTCTTTGTTTTGAAGACCCATTTACAACCAATGACTTTTGACCATTAGACAACATGGTCCCAAACATTGTTGCACCTCATGGAACTCATCTCTTCCTTCATGGTATTGTACCACAATTCTGATTCTTTGCAACTCATGGCTTGTAAAAAAGACTCGGGATCATTCTCGGCTCTAATGTTGTAGTCAGATTCTTGCAGGTATACTACATAATCACTAGGAATTGCTGACCTCTTAGTTCGAGCAGATCTTCTTAATGTTGCAGCATCATCTTCCTGGGAAGTATGAGGTTCAACTTGTTGTTCAGCAGTTTCAAATATCTCCTGAACAACTTGATCTACTGGATTGTTGTCAACAGCTTGTGGAACTTCAATGACTGGTTGGTCTTCAGTGATTGGTTGTTCAACACCAGTTTGTACTTGAGGGGCGCTATGAACAACAACCAGTCTATTACTTGAAGTGGTAGGTTGAGACTCTGTATGATCAACATCAGAAACTATGTTCCTAATTTGATCGCTCCCACTGACTGAGTCATATTCAAGAAATTTTGCATTTCTTGATTCCACAATTCTAGTGCTGTGAGATGAACAGTAAAATATATAACCTTTAGACCTTTCGGCATATCCAATGAAATACCCACTAATGGTTCTTGGGTCTAACTTCTTCTCTTGTGGGTTATAAATTCTCACTTTAGACGGGCTTCCCCAAACGTGCATATATTCCAAACTCGGTTTTCAACCTTTCCATAACTCAGATGGCATTTTTGGAACAACCTTGGTTGGAATCCGATTTAATATATACACCGCCTATTAATGACCCTACCGATAGACCAAAACTTTGAAGTTGTGGTAAGGGTGAGGGTTTTAAATATTTATATTCTAACATGCTCCCGCAGGTTGAGGGCCATCTTTTTGGGCCAATACCTGGACTATACGCAGCGGTATAATTTTTTTTTAATCCGCATTTAAATTGCGCAGCCGGTAAGATTCGAACCTGGGTAGCACTGATACCATATTAATGACCCTACCGATAGACCAAAACTTCGAAGTTGTGGTAAGGGTGAGGGTTTTAAATATTTATATTCTAACACCGCCATCTTAAGTTCTTCTGCCCACAATGATTTAGAAAGAATGGAGCTGCTAAGCATACTCCTCACCATGTCCAATAAAGTTCGGTTTCTTCCTTCTGCTACACCATTCTGGTCCGGAGAACCAGACATGGTGTATTTGGCAACAATCCCATGCTCTTGAAGAAACTTCGCAAATGGCTCAGGTGCTTGTCCATTCTTCGTGTATCTGCCATAATATTCTCCACATCTATCTGATCTCACGGTCTTAATTTGCTTGCCACACTGTTTCTCTACTTCGGCCTTAAATAGCTTAAAAGCATCTAATGCTTCATTCTTATTATGAAGTATGTAAAGTTACATATATTGTGACTGATTGTCTATGAAGGAGATAAAGTATTTCTGACCATGTGAGTCCATGTCTGGACTACATATATCAGTATGTATGATCTCTAATATGTCGGAACTCCTATTGACACCTTTCTTTGACTTGTTGGTCTGCTTTCCCTTAATGCAGTCCACACAAGTTTCAAAATCAGTAAAATCTAGAATACTAAGTACCCCATCATTTACTAACCTTTTAATTCTTTCAATGAAGATATGACCTAATCTCCGGTGCCATAATGTAGATGAATACTCTTTAACAACACATTTTTTAAGTTCCAGCTTGGACATGCAATGAATTATAAATGGTATCATTTTGTAAAAGAATGTGATAAAGATCATCAGACAAAATACCATTCCTAACACAATTAGATTTGTTACTCATACTAGAAGATGTTTTTGAAAAATGAAAGGAATATCCAAAAGGTACTAATCTGGAAATGGAAATCAAGTTTCGTGAGAAACTTGGTACATAAAGGTCTTTTGCAATTCTAAAACATAACCACTACTTAAAATTAAATAACAAGTCTCTATAGCCTCCACATGTAAGCTCATCTTGTTTCCAGATAGGATGCTTTGCTCACTTCCCACTGGCTTCCTTAGGTTTTGCATACCCTGCAAAGAATTTGAAATGTGGATTGTAGATCCACAGTCAATCCACCATGTGTTGATATTAACATCAACCATTTTAGATTCATAACACACAAATGAGGTTGAGTTACCATTCTTCTCAAGGCATTTTTAAAATTTGGGGCATTCCTTCTTTAGGTTGCCCTTCTATTTGCAGAAGAAACACTTATTGTATTTCTTAATATCAGCTTTAGGAGGAATGTTATGCTTTTCTTTCTGATTGGCTTGAGATTTTTCCTTCTTGTGCATTACCAGCATTGCACTTTCTCCTTGCTCCATCGCCAGCCTTTCTTCATTTTGTACACACATGATCATCAATTCATTGATTGTCCATTTGTCTTTATGTGTGTTATAAGAGATTTTGAAAGATCCGTACTGATGCTGGAGAGTGTTAAGGATGAAGCGACAAGGAAGGACTCCGACATTTCAACCTTGAGTTTCTTTAGTTGAGCTATGATATCCCTCATTTCCGTTATGTGTTCGCGTACACCTTTTACACCGTTGAGCTTCAGGGATGTGAACTTCATAATTAGGGTGCTTGCTAATGCCTTATCTGAAGCGACAAATTGCTCATGAACAACCTTTAGCAATTCGTTGACATTTTCATGCTGCTCGATTGAACCACGTATACCAGCACCAATTTTGGTCTTTATGTACATCACGTTGAGGCGATTGGATCAGTCCCATCGTTCATAAAGCTGAATTTGTTCAAGTGTGCTGATACTTGTGACTTTAGGTGGTTCATCTTTCCTAATAGCATAATATATGTCCATACAACCCAATTGAAGGAGTACTTTCTCCTTCCGAACTTTATAATTATCTCTCTTAAGTTCGGGAACTTCACAACCAATATCAGAGAAATTTGTAGGTAAAGCTGCATGAAATAAATATTACATGCTTATGTTAAATTTGAGGCATAAATGAAATCATGCTTTACCAATGTAAATCATGCTTAAAATAAATCTAATGACATCAAAAATTGTCTATGGGCTTAAATCTTTAATTCAATAAGATTCATTATTCTTTATAATAGGGTTCATCAAACTATTTTCTAAATTCATAATTCTTAAGGGTATATTATGATCATAGTTTGGTATTTTCTATCTTTAAACTTTATGATAAAATTGTCAAACTAATTCTTCCTAACTCCTGTGGGTAAATTAAGAAGAACTAATACTGATATCTTATCCTAATTAATTATATAAATATAATAAAATCTCTGTTGGGTAAAGTCACTATATTTATAAAATCAATTACAATTAATTTCTATTATCTGATCCTTATTCGCTTAATATATAATTTTATATGTAATCAAGGATGCTGTGGCTATTTCTTGATTATTTAAAATTATATGGTTCACTACACATTTTATTCATTAAATTATTACTGAAAATAAAATAAAATAATTATGTGGGGAATCGGATTTGAACCCACAACCTCACACTCAGAAAGGAGCACCCTGACCATGAGGCCACTCTCTGTGCTTGCTGTTTATTGTAAAAGGAAAATATTTATTAATGGAAACTTATATTTTTTAAAACCCATCGTCTTCAACCTCCATCCGGGTCTATTTCGACTTGTATGACCTGATTGTAGACTCGACGATTTTTAAGCCTTCTAGGCACCAAAATTGACATTTGAAATCACGCAAATCTTAGAAATCCACTTACCCAACGATTTCTAATCTTTTTTTGTTTATATATTTTCGATCAAAAGGTTTGAAAAATCAACATTGGAATAAAAAATAATTTCATGGGTTTCTATCGACAAATAAAAAATAAAAAACAGAACTTTAAACAACAAGGCAGAGGTTCATTTATGCTCTGATACCACATGTTAAACTTAATGTCGATCCGTCAAGCGGAAAACATTATAAGGATCGAAAAAACAAAATAAACCCAGGAATCATACCTTCTGCCATTGTCGATGTGCACGCACACTGATTTTCTCTATGCTTTGGCTCTTCCAAACTCTCAATCACAGATTATGATGGTGTAACTTCAGGTTTTGAGTGAATGAGTTTGGGAACCAAATAATGCTATTTATAACCAAGCCTTCCATCAAGGCTTGGTTAAGTTGTTGTAACATATAAGGGATTAACAACACCAGGCACTAAGGGATTGGTTATCCTCAACTTCAGAGATTAGTTAGAGCACTCAAAGTGCTAACCACCTTTTGTTAAGGGAGCAGTTACAACATACAACACCAGGGTCAATTGTGTGAGTTTAAGGGTTAGTAGCGAGAGTAGCATAGAGAAAGGTACACCCAAACCGATATCCAGAAAAATAGAATAGTACCAAACATAAATATTCAGTCATGAACTAGAATTGCAAAGCAAATTGAGTGGAAGAAAATAAAAAGTATCCATCAGGCTTTCATGATGTAAATATAATGCCAACCTACAAACATTATTGGTGATCAGACATAGAAACCCACCAACAGAATGTGAGATCAAACAAGGCATAAGTGTACAACTGCACCAACTCCACCAGTGAAAGATATCAAGAATATCAGTTAAAATCATCTAAAGATATATCCCAAAATCTTTATCACAAATAGTGGTTCTCACCTGAAAATAACAAATTCTCACATAACTTATACTCTTCTTAGAAACAATATATGAGTCATAATATTACCAAATACCCGCAAGTCATCAAATTAGCTGATTTATGATGGCTGCCGATCCCATGAATGATCATTTAACCAATATAAATTATGAAAAAGTTAATATCTAGGCATATGTCCAAACAGCTCTCCTGTAGTTAATGCAGTGAACATAGCCTTGGTTTGGGCGAACTAGTCCTAAATGTCCTCTATTCTCAACAATGGTAAATTACCAACATTAAGAATGCAAGTTTGTTTATAGGAGATGGACTAAAGGGTACTCTATGACATGACAAAAGGTCACATGTTCAAGACAGATGCAAAATTAGAGAAATTTTCTCTACAAAAGGAGGGGAGAGTAACTTTCTACCTTACCCCAAAAGGGATCAATTGAAAGCTCCTCTTCTTCTTCTTTAAGTCTAGATCTGTCTAGTAAAAACAATTTCAAGGTAATCTACTGACCTTCTGAGGTGTCTAAATTCTCTATTTAATAAGAAGGAAAAAAGTTACTTTTCTATATAATGCTACAGCAGAGGACCTTGTAGCGGAGTGAGGTGCTTCGATAAGCTTGTTAGTCTAAAAAGAAGTGCCACGGGTCCCCTTGAAGTTCATACTTGTGCACTATTCTATTTCTTGAATACATCTTGATCAACAATGTTCTTACAATTTTATACTGTCAACTTCTAATTTTTTTATATTTTTATATTTTTTTTATTAAAAGCAAAATAGTATGCAGAAGATTAGCCACAATTATATATGTTGTGGATTAAGGATTTATGTTTAAATTTCTTTTGTCATATCAATTTCTTTCCAACAGATAGTGCCAAAAGACTTGCTTTAAGATTGATATATATTATTGTTGGCTTGCAGCTTATCATCCGAAACTTTTGTGTAAAGTAGATGTCTATCAGGTATCAACTTATGTGTAAAGTAGCTACCAAACACACTATCAAAACACCTGATTTTCTAGTGATTTTGAGTTCGAACATCACTGTTAATACCAGTATCATCTTCATCGTCATCATCATTGTTCCATGCCTTGCACCGTTAAGTTTGGATTGCAATCTTTTACAAGGCTCTACAGAAGAGATGACAAATATTTAGGTAGGATTGTAAACCCTTCCTTATTTAATGCCATATTCCTTATCGAGAAAACTTTGGAAGATTGGAGAAGAGACGTGTTTCCTTAGCCGTAAGTGAGTAGTTGGTATCGCTGGCTTCTTCTAAGATAATTTTAACAGCAGAAGATAAAAGATGTTAGAGACTTAGATTATACTCTCAGGAACGTATAAAGAAAAAAAAACTCCAAACACTTTTCATTCCCAAAGTTTGATCTCATTACTAATAATTTAAACCCCATTATTCTATCGCAATATTAGTGCATTACGTGTAACTTTGGATTCCAAGTCTTGAATGGGTCTTAGTTACCAGTCTGTTTTATTTAGTCTCTTAGCTTTGCAAATAAGTCTCCGCGTGGAGTGAATGTAGGAGTAAGAATTGGTAAACTTAACTGATCGGGTGTAAACAAAGCAATAAAGCTGAAATTGTATTACTCAATGGGATGAACAAAATATAGATCAAACTGAAACTATGAACTGATTGATTCTTTACTCTGGATTTCATACGTTATTTATAAGTGAAAATAACTAAAGAATAAACTCCTAGATGCGCTCTAAGTTTACCAATTCTTACTCCTACATTCACTCCACGTGGAGACTTGTTTGCAAAGCTAAGAGACTAAATCAAACAGATTGGTAACTAAGACCCGTTCAAGACTTGGAATCCAAAGTTAAACGTAATGCACTAATATTGCGATACTCCCCCTTAGTGCAGACGTGGATTAACAACACCAAGAGCACTGCAAAATTTTTCAAACTGAGCTCGCGATAGTGCTTTGGTAAACACATCAGCAACTTGATCATTTGTCCCTATCTTCTGCAGCACAATTTCCCCATTCAACACTTCCTCTCGAATAAAATGGTGATGAATTTCTATATGCTTTGTACGAGCATGAAACACCGAATTTGCAGCTAACTTGATTGTGCTTTCATTATCACAACTGATGGGTATTGGCTGAATTGAAACAACACCAATATCTTGAAGTAGCCGCTTAAGCCAAATACATTCCTGAGTCGCCATTGTTGCTGCCACATATTCAGCCTCTGTGCTTGAAAGAGTTACAGTAGGTTGCTTCTTACTACACCAAGAAACTGCAGTGGAACCAATACTGAAGCAATAACCAGTGATTGAACGTCGATCTATGGCATCTCCAACCCAATCCGCATCTGTAAAACCATGTAAAAGAGAAGATACATTTGGTTTATAGTGAAGACCAAAATTCAGTGTAACTTTCACATAACGGAGAATTCGCTTTGCTACTATCATATGACCAGTGCAAGGACTGTCCATAAACTGAGATACTACTCCAACAAAGTATGCTAGATCAGGTCTTGTTAAGTAAAACAAGCAACCCACCAGCTGACGATACCCTGTCTCATTTTCCAATGGTTGTCCTTCAATTTTCTGCAATCTGAGTTGTCGTTCCATTGGAGTAGTTATTGGCTTCGAGTCTTCCATTCCAAACCGCTTCAAGATACTTGTAGCATATGACTCTTGAGAGACAAAAAATCCATTTGTTTTACCAATTTCTAAGCCAAGGAAAGAGTGACTTTCTCCCAGATTCTTCATTTCAAATCGGATAGATAATTCTTCTCGAAGGCGAGAAATTTCAGCAGCATCATCGCCAGTGATAATCATATCATCCACATAAAGAAGTATAGTGTACATGGATGAGGTACACTTCACAAATAGGCTAGGATCTGAATCTGAACAAGTAAAACCACAAAAAGAAAGATATTGTGAAATTTTACCATACCAGGCACGCGAAGCTTGCTTGAGACCGTATAATGCTTTCTTGAGTCGACATACATGATTTGGGAACTCATCTGAGATGAATCCATGAGGCTGCTCCATAAATATATCACGATCCAAATTGCCATAAAGGAAAGCATTCTTCATGTCAAGCTGCCATAGAATCCATCGGTTGCTCGCAGCCAATGAAACAATAGTTCGAACAGTCACCATCTTAGCAACAAGACTAAAAGTTTCTTCGTAATCCAATCCATATTGCTGAGAAAACCCACGTGCAACTAGGCGTGCTTTATACCTATTAATTGAACCATCGACCTTCTTCTTTAACTTGTAGACCCATTTACAAGTTATTAACTTAGCACCCTTTGGCTTTGGTACTAGTTCCCATGTATCATTGATATGCAGAGCCTCATTTTCTTCCTTCATTGAAGTTTCCCATTCTTTTATACCTTGAGCTTCCTTGTAACACTTAGGTTCATCATCACTTGTCAAACCTAAGAGAAAACAAGAAGTCACAGTAGAATAATTTAGTTCCACATCATACCCAGATAGACGAACATTCTGCCTTCTATTCCTTATTGATCTTCTTAGCTGATCAACTTCATCTGGTTCAACTTGAGGTTCAACTAATGAACTGGTGCCCCCCCTTTCTCCTTCATTCATATCACTAAGAAAAGGCTCTAGATCAGCGACGTTGCCGCCTGTACTTGTAGTGGATTGATGCAGCGACACCTCGTCAAATACAACGTCACGAGAAACAACAATCTTGTTTGTTTCAGGATCCATACACCACCACCCTTTCCTGTGTGAATCATAACCGACAAAAATACACCTCTTTGCTTTTGGATCAAGTTTAGTTCGACTATTTTTGCATATGTGAACATAACAAACTGAACCAAAAATACGCAAATGACTCACATTGGGTTTGTGGTGATATATAGCTTCAAATGGAGATGTTTCTTTACCAGCCCATGGGGGCAAACGATTGATAACATGACAGGCAGCTTGAATAGCTTATGCCCAAAGTTCTCTTGGAAGATTCTTCTCATGCAACCAGGATAAACAAACTGCAGGTAGATGTGCCAACTTCCGTTCAGCTACAATGTTCTGTTTAGGGCTGCAATCGAGCCGAGCCGAGCCGAGCCGAGCCGAATACCTTTAGGCTCGAGCTCGGCTCGTTTACCAAACGAGCTCAATTTTGAGCTCGAGCTCGGTTTGAGTAGAGCTTTGACCGAGCTTTGAGCATATTCGAGCCGAATAGCTCGCGAGCTTAGCCTAAAAAAAAAAAATTCAAGCTCGAGCTCAGCTCGTTTACGAAACGAGCTCGGTTCGAGCCAAGCTTTGGCCGAGCTCGAGCCGAATAGCTCACGAATAGCTCGATTTGTTTGCAGCCCTATTTTTGTTGAGGCATGTCTGGGCATGTCATTTGCCGCTTAATTTCGTGCTTCTCACAGTATGCAAGGAACTCTTTAGAAGTATATTCACCTCCATTGTCAGTGCGAAGGCACTTAATATTCTCGCCAAACTCCTTCTCTACTTGCATCTTGAAGTGAACGAACTTAGAGAAAGCTTCACTTTTGCGCTCCAGAAAATAAACCCGGGTGAAGCGAGAGAAATCATCCACCATGATCATCACATAATAACAATCACTGTAGCTTGGTACACTTGTTGGTCCCATTAGATTTGAGTGAACCAACTCAAGCACAATAGAAGCTCGATTTACCGATCTTTGAAAAGGAAGACGATGAGATTTCCCGTATTGACAACCAGGACATATAACATCTTCTTTAACATCCAAGGGAGGGACTCCATCCAGCAATGACTTCGAAGAAATTTCCTGCAACAACTAGTATCCAACATGTCCCAATCGAGCATGCCAAACTGAAGGTCTAGCATTCTGACTTGTCTTTCACACATAAGCCTCACTAGCAGACAAGACATATAAAGAATTCTTTCTTCTACCAGTAAAAAGAACATCTGTAGTATACTGAACATTAGAAAGAATTTTAACATCATCTTTCCCAAATAAAACATACCTTCCTGAATCAGTTATTTGAGAAACTGAGGCCAGATTCTTCTTTAGACCTGGAACATGATAGACATCCTTGAGAGCAACACCATCCTCATTTCTGTCATCTCTCTTGACCTCAAAATGACCTTCTTTCATTACAGGATGTAATGAATTATCGGTTGTCATAATAGCTCTCTTCCCGGAGTGTGGACGAACATCTGAAAGCAAAGAGACATCTCCAGTTGCATGATGACTGCAACCAGAATCTATAATCCACTCCTTATTGTAGTCTAAGCCGTTTTCTTACTTTGTATGTGCTGTATGCGCTTCGGTTTGGTGCACAACAGACACCACATTACAAAGATCAACGTCTACAATAGAGAAACACTGCTCCCATTTCGGTTCAGATTCTCTGGTCTCTTGCACCACATTTGCATCATCAACCTTGACACGACAGTTCTTCTTAATATGTCCAGGTTTGCCACATTTGATACATGAAATTTGTGCACTGGACACACGACAATTTCACTTTAAATGTCCCTTTCTTCCACATCTATGACATTTAAAAGAATTACCTTCTGTCTTCTTTCCGCTTTCAGATTCTCCATCACCAGAAACATGTGTATTCTTCCTCTGGTCTTTGGTATAAAGAGCAGCTTCAACAGCAGATGAACTTTTGCCCGTCATCTGTCTAACCAAAGCCTCCTGATTGAAAGAAGGTTCTCCAACTCAACAATAGTCGGCTGAATTGGCCACCCTTGAATAGATGAGATGAACGGCATAAACTCTTTTCTAAGACCACGTATCAAGTAGCGTCGTAACCTTGTGCTACTTATAGCTTCTTCGCTGTCCAACTCCGAGATTTCTGCACACACATTCTTAACTTTGAGAAAATATGCAGGAATTGACATTACCTTGAGTTAGAGAGGCAAGCTCATTCTCAAGATACGGCAGCCGCATAGTGTTCTTCTGGGTAAACAGCTCTTCGAGAGTATCCCAAAATTTCTTCGGCGAATCCAAATCTCGAACATGATCAATAAGCTCCTTACTGATCGAGGTACGGAGTGCAAACAAAGCCTTCCCGGACTTTATCTTCCATTTTCGCCTTGCATCTGCATTTTGTGGTGTATCTTCTGGAATTGTCCTCTCGGCACCGTTGACAAGTTCCCACAAATCTTGTCCGTGAAGGTAAGCCTCCATGCATAACTTCCAATATTTGTAATTGGGGCCTTCTAGCTTGTCAACAACATTTGGAGAAGAACCATTGATAGAACTCATCTTCACTGAGTAATAAACACACACTTGATAGACAATTAATTTTGCTCTGATACCATAAACCAAAAAAACAACAACTGATCGGGTGTAAACAAAGCAATAAAGCTGAAATTGTATTATTCAATGGGATGAACAAAATACAGATTAAACTGAAACTATGAACTGATCGATTCTTTACTCTGGGTTACATACGTTATTTATAAGTGAAAATAACTAAAGAATAAACTCCTAGATGCTCTCTAAGTTTACCAATTCTTACTCCTACATTCACTTCACGTTTACCAATTCTTACTCCTACATTCACTTCACGTGGAGACTTATTTGCAAAGCTAAGAGACTAAATCAAACAGACTGGTAACTAAGACCCGTTCAAGACTTGGAATCCAAAGTTACACGTAATGCACTAATATTGCGATATATTCTTCAAAGTGTGCCTTTTCCTGCTAGAGGCCTTTCCAGGTGCCCTAAAGACTACTTGATGAGAAGCACTTAGATTGCTTGATATTGTGATTAGCCCATGTAAAAAATATATAAATCTAACAACCCTTACTATAACTTCGGTCTTT
Organism: Hemerocallis citrina; assembly: GCA_017893485.1. Classification (NCBI taxonomy): domain Eukaryota; kingdom Viridiplantae; phylum Streptophyta; class Magnoliopsida; order Asparagales; family Asphodelaceae; genus Hemerocallis; species Hemerocallis citrina. Next base: position 42,130,647 of record CM030364.1, read on the forward strand.
TGGATTAGTTGCAGGACATTTCACATCGTATTAGAGCAAGCTAGGTTCAATTCCCATCAAATGCACATATTAAATGTATTTTAGAAAAACAATGTTTTGCACAACTCAGGTTCCGCCCACAAATGGGTACTCTACCTGTAGAGCTGTGTCAAGAATATAAAAATAAACCGTTCAACCCTTACTACTACTTTGGAGTTTTTGGTGTGGTGGCATGAATGTTCTCGCAACCCACTGCCATGTTTTACCCTCTAAAAGTTTCAAATGAAACTTTCATATTGTTACATATTTTGTGTGACCCGATCAGAGGAGGCTTGAACCAAGTTCCTTTTTAGCCGAGTTTGGTCGAGCTCATTATGTAAAGGCTGTTTGTGATCAAGGTATTCCAACGTGAGAACAGGTTGTAAGTTATAAATCTAGAAGACTAGACCTTTAACCTGAGGTATGCCATACATTTTTGCTGATGGAGAACCAAGCTGAAGGGTCTTTGATTGTGGAATTGGCTCCATATCTGCTTACTTCCAATTTTTTCCTAGTATTGATGAAATCTTACAGACTAGACATAGGTATAATTGAGTTGACAATATTTAACCATGCTGAAGGGTCGTTTAGTGTGGAACTTGGCCACATCAACAATTAAATGAAACACACTTTAAATGGTACATTTCCCAGTCTTCACTTTTTTTCTGCAAGCCTCCTTATTTGATATTTTTAATTACAGGTACATGAAGTTGACAGAGAAATTACAGTGGATGGAGACACAATTCCTGAGAAAAAAGAAGCAAACAAAGAGGAATATGAAACTATGCTAGACGAGGAATTCATAAAAATAGAAAAGGAAGTGGGAGATGTGAAAGAAAACTCTCACCAAGACAAACCAATGGAAGTGGTGGAAACACCAAGCGGTGCAACCAACATCAGTTTGTTAGAAGCTGAAGACAAGATAAAATCTCTAGAACTCCAACTCGAGACTATCTCCGGGGAATTGCATCACTCTGAATCCGAGAATGCTCACTTGAAATCGGAGGTTGATTTAGTAAACGGGAAGCTAAAAACAGTGAGTGGGCGCTGTGAAGAACTTGAACTTGAGCAAAAGAAGATGAAAGAAGAGATTTCTACCGCTGAACAACAGTACAATCTGCAACTAGCATCACACCAAGAAGCATTAGGTGCTCTTGACATAAAGCACAAGGAGCTTGGGGACTTGAACGAAACATTCAGTGGAGTATCGGCTGAACTAGAGAATTCAAGAAAGAAGTTGGAGGAGCTTGATGCTGAGCTAGCATCATCAACAAGTGAAACACGTAAATTGGAGGAGCAGTTCCATGAGAGAAGTTCACATGCGGAGTCAGAATCAAAGAGAGCTTCTGAGTTGGAAAGAATGCTTGAACTAGCAAATGAGGGTGCAAAAGATTTGGAAGATCAAATAGGCAATCTGCAGGAAGAGCTAAAAGGGTTATATAATCAGGTTTCACAACATGTGCATGTTGACGAAGAACTGAGTCGATCCAAGTCCGAACTTTTAGCAATTCAGGAAAAGTTGAAACTCTCAGAATCTCAAGTAGCAGAGTTGGAGCAGAAGTTTGTTTCTAAGGAAGATGTTGTTCAGGAATTGACTCGAGAACTGGATTTTCAGAAGTCTTCGCAAGAGAAGATGAAGGAAGAGTTGCTAGCACTTGAGGATATGCTTTCTTCTTCTAAAGATGATATACAGTCAAAGATCATTAACTTAGAGGAAGTTGAGTTGAAACTCCAGGAGGAAGTTAAGACAAGGGAAGCTGTTGGGACCAGTTTGAAGACCCACGAGATGCAGATTTCAAGTTTAAAAGAGGAACTGGAGAAATTGACAGCAGAAAAGGAAGCTCTTCTTAGCACCGTCTCTGATCTTAAGTCCAATTTATCACTTACCAAGGAATTATGTGGTCAGCTGGAGGAAAAATTTCATGTGGCAGATCAGAACTTCAACAAAACGGACGCACTTCTATCGCAAGCCCTATCCTACAATGCAGACCTCGAACATAAGCTGAAGTTAGTTGAAGAGAGCCATGGCGAGTCTAAAATGGTTGCAGAGACCGCTTCCCAGAGAAATATTGAACTTGAAGGTTTAGTTCAGTCATTCAATGCAGCCGAAGAGGAGCTTAAAGAACAACTTGGACAAAAAGAGGTCAAATTGATCTCTTCTGAGCAGAAGAACGTAGAGCTTGAGGAGCAGATAGGTCGTGCAGAATTAAATTTCTCTAATGCAGAATCAGAAATAAAAGGACTCAGTGAGAAAATATCAGAGCTCACTGAGATGAAAACTAAACTTGAGGTGGAAAGTGATCTATCCAAAGGCCAGCTTCAGGAATATAAAGTTAAGATTGGCCAACTGGAATTATCTTTAAGCGAAGCAGAGGATGCAGGGAAAAAAGTGGGAGAATTAGAATTACTGCTGGAAGCTTCTAAAGTCCGGGCACAAGATTTGGAACAACAGCTGAGCATTGCAGAGGCACATTTCAGGGATGCTGGATTAGAATCAAAGCAGTACAGCAGCAGGGTGTCCGAACTTTCCACAGAATTAGAAGCTTTCAAAACAAAATCTGCAAGCTTAGAAATTGTGGTGCAAGCAGCAAATGAGAAGGAGAAAGAGTTGACCGACACATTGAACGAAACTATTCAAGAGAAGAAAAAATTTGAAGACTTGTCTAACCTTTCAAGTGAAAAGATTTTGCAGGCTGAAAATTTCATTGAGGTGTTGCAGAAAGAGCTGAATTTTGCACAAGAGAAATTGGAAAGCATCAAGGAAGACATCAAGGCTGCAGGTATTAGAGAGAATGAGATACTTGAGAAGCTCAAGTCTGCTGAAGAACAGTTGGAACATCAAGGAAGGGCAGCTGAGCAAGCTTCTGCAAGATGTTTGGATCTAGAATCAGCACATGCATCTTTGCGTACTGAGTCAGAGATGAAACATCAAGAAGCTATCAGTAGCTTTACTCAGAAAGATTCAGAAGTTAAACAGTTACAAGAAAAAATAATAACTCTTGAAGAACAGATTGCAATCCAACAAGGCGAAGCAGTTGAGGCAACTGAAAAAATTCTGTCTTTGAATGCAGAACTGGAGGGAAATGCAGCAAAATTGGTCAATTTAGTAAACACGGTTGAGAAACATGAAAGAAAGATCTCGGAGTCTGAAGCAAAGCTTGAGCAGTCTTTCTCTGAGAATGAACTGTTAGCAGGTACAAATTCACAGCTGAGGTCAGAGCTGGAAGCCCACCAGTCTAAAGTCAAAGAGCTTAACGAGTTGCTAATCTCCATTGAGGCAGAAAAGGAGGCAACTGCTGAACAACTGGTTTCTCATGTCAAAAGTCTAGAAGAATTGAGTCACCAACATTCAAGAGGCTTGGAACTACACTCTGCATCTGAATTGCGCATTAAAGAAACTGAGGTTCAGTTGCATGAAGCTCTTGAGAAGATCGCACATAGAGATTCTGATGCTAGAGGTCTAAATGAGAAGTTACTTGCACTTGAAGCACAACTGAGAACGTATGAGGAACAGCTTGGTGAATTGACCGCAGATAAAGAAAACCGAAAGAATGAATTGGAGGAGGCTCTGCTTAAAATTCAGAACTTGGAAAAATGTATTCAGGAGGCACAATGCATGGCTGATCAACTCGAAACAGAAAATGAAGGATTAGCCCAAGCAAACATGATTCAGACTCAGCAGTTGGCAACAAATGAGTCGAAAATGAATGAGTTGGAGGTGACACTTAGTTCAGCTAAAGCTGACAAGGAGGATACATCTTTACAGCTTCATTCATTGAAGAAGACAATAGATGATCTAACACAACAACTTGCTTCTGATGGTGATAAACTCCAATCCCAGGTTAGTATATTGTAAGTAATATATCCATAGGCATCAAGTAGATATTGTATTCATTTTAACAGTTCTAAAAGGCATGCCTATTTGTTCAGAGATTGTTTAACAAGTCAAAGTTTATTTGAAATGCATTGCTAAGATGGAATTTTTTGTGTGTGCAGATTTACTCTCTTATGGAAGAAAACGGTTCTCTGAATAAAATGTATGAAAATTCGAAGGAAGAACTGCAATCAGCTATATTGCAACTGGAAGAGCAGAAGGCAAGGGAAATCACTGTAAATTCCATGGTGGAAAATTTGAAATCTGAGGTAGTAGTCAATTGTCTTTAGTAGATGCTCTGGTATCATTGGTTGAACAATAATTGCTCTTAACATGTAGGCAGCTGATCTTTACTTTTGAAATATAAACTTCGTTTTTTTTTGAATTAAAAAAACCTCTTCTATGCTCATTAATTAACCTCAAAATGCTTAATATGGATCTCCATCTTTTATTAGATTGCAAGCATGAAGGTGGCAGCTAGGGAGGGAGAGGCATTATTAGCTTCCAGATTGGAGGAGCGTTCCAATATACTCCGTGAAAAGGATGTTCTAAATGAGCAATTAAATGAACTTCAAAGGGGTCTCAGTGTTGCTCACAGCACCTTAGCTTCTAGATTGGAGGAGCATTCAAATATACTCCGTGAAAAGGAGCAATTAAGTGAAAGTCTCTGTTCTGCTCATAGCACTATAGCCGAGCAGGTCCATCCTCGATTATTGTTTTTATTTGTCATTAAGTTACTATGGTACGAGTATCAATTTATTTTTCTGGTACACATGGAGAGTAAGTAAATCTTTTAAATTTCACAGCAACCTTACAATTTGGTTTATACAATCTGGAGTTGAACTAGTACTACTTGGTAGACACGTTTAATTCAAATGCAGAATTATTATGAGACAGACCAAGATTTATCTTGTTCATACCAGACAGATTAAGTGTATTCTTGTAAAAAGCTATAACTAGACTTTAAATGTTCCACGCTTACATTTTAAAATTTTCTTCGTCATGGACCATCTTTCTAGTACACTTTCAATCTCAAAAATACTGTGTGTGTTATACTTAGGAATGCTCTAAGTTACTAAGATGAGTAAAGTATAGTATTTTGTATGAATGCTAATTGTAGTAAGAAATCCTTATAGTGTAATTGTGAACTCAATTTATTGATACCTATTTACTTATGCATTTTACATTCCATAGGCTGAACTGCTTTTTCCCTTTTTAACAGAAAGAATTGGAGTCTAGAATGAAACTTGATATAGATGCCGCCAGGAAGAACTCACTTGAAGAGTTGGAGGCTGAGCATCAGCAGGCCATTCTACTGGAAAAGCAAGTTGAAGAGTTAAAAGAGAAATTACATCTAGCGGAAACACAACATATGGACAAGGTGAGGATCCTCCCCCCTCTTTCTCACACAACTTTCAAGACCAGTTAAGATCACCAATCTACTATTCCGGTTATAAATTCATCAAATTTGAATTCTGATTTCCTCTCTTAGACATTTTTACCCATTTCAATTATTTATAGCTTTACGAACCTAGTGAAATACAAGAAAAGCTGGGCAGTTAGGGTGTCTTTATTATAAGCTTCGCACAAACTTTATAATTAAGAAAAAGGGCCAGTCTGCAATGTGAGGTTGTATTTACCTTCCATTCCCATCTGGGAGATTGTTCGAGATACCAAATCCTAGCAAACTCTCTATCCTTATGCACCTTTGTTAATAATGTGAAACCTAAACAGCCTCATAAAAATTGTACCACTCATAGTTTAGTTATCCAAATATGCCTGATCATAGGATGGAAGGATGCCACAATATGGCCTACTTATATAATTGAGAACATTAAAGTGAGCAGAGGCTCCATCCACATGCCTAATATATTTTATAAAAGCAGTGTACTTTTTAGAAAAGTGATGCTAGACAAGGCCGGTCAGTCTACGCGAGGAGTGATCACGGTGGATTTCCTGCATGAAGGAATCTACCCATCTGCATCAAGATACCAAACCCATGGCAATACTGAAATTTTTTCTAGCTGTTATTTTTAGTGTCTGATAAAATAATGTTCCTACAGTACAACTGGTAATCTCACCTGTGTGGGCTGGTCTATAGCTAATTTTATTTCAGTCTACTGAACAGCGGACATTGATTGAGAAAACCTAGAACCAGTTAACTGGTCATACTCAATCTCAAGCACAAGTTGGTTATTAAAGGCCATAGTTGGTAAATGGTGAAGTCACCTCTTGAAATGTTTCTGAAGGTTTTCATTAATCCCGCTTGTTATGAAATGTAGCCAGTGCAGAAATGGAAGAGATTTCTCTTTTTAAATATATGGCGTTCCTTGAGGGATTGTTCATTTGCTTGAAAGATGTGTATTTATAATAAGGATTGTTTTTCCTTTTTTTTTTCTTCCATTTGTCCGAGAACAATTTCATGATTTCATCCATCCAGCATATAGTCTCTCTCCCTCACATATGATAGATTAAATGTTGTCTATGAGACTGGATGGAATGTGACGAAAATAATAAATTGAAATCATTGTGTCACTTACTTGTATCTGAACAGAGTGTTCGGGATGTGTTTTAACATGATAGGGCTTCCAAGAAGTGGTCATTCTTCATATTAACTTGCTGCCAATTAAAAGTGTCACAAGTGTTAGAATTACTACTGTTGCACTGAGACGCTTGAACTTTATGGTGTTCCGTGTTCGTACTTGCACTGAAGATCTTAAAAACTGAAGCCTGTTGTTTCTAGTAACTACAGTAGTTCACTAGAATAGGAGTTTCGTTGTTTCCTTTCCAAACTTATTATGTAACCTTTCCAAACTTATTATGTAACACGAGCCAATCCTGCTAGATTGTTCATTAATTTAATTGGATAAGTATGAAATTTTCAGGTTGCTGAAGGAGGCAAAAAGATAGAACTTCTCAATGTCGAGCTAGACGATTTGAAGCACAAAGTATCTCAGAGCGTTGAGCTCGAAAAGAAGATTGCAGAACTCCAGAGGCAGTTGGAGAATGCCAAATCCTCCAAACAGGTAAGTTTAGTCAATGTATAGTCACCGAAACAATCTCACTTAAAATGTTTAAACTGTCAGACAATTATTTTACAAAATTCCACGTGTTTTCAGGCAAAAGATGGAACAGAAGGTAGCTCAATGGCAGAATCAGAGGTGACATCCAGAGATTTTGATTTGAGTAATCTGTCAAAACCCGAAAAGAAAAGCAAGAAGAAAATCAAGGGAGTCCATCAGGCTATAGAGACAACTCCTGTCGCTCCACCATCAGGGTTGATGGCCTTCAAATTCATCCTAGGTGTTGCTTTGGTTTCTGTGATCATTGGCATAATTCTCGGGAAGAAATATTAGCTATAATGTGATCTGTACACTTTTCGCATCTGTCCTTTCGAGTTTAAACTGGAAAAATATTTGAGGATGGAGAAGGGGTTGGAAAATTAAGGAAAGCGTTGACAATGGTAGTTGTAATATAGATTTTGGATGATTGTAGCAGTTGCACTGTAGGTTTTCGAGGTTGGATAGGAACTTGATCTTTAGAATCATCATTCTCAGGGAAGCTATGATGATCTCCAGATTTTCGCAATTGGGATTGGAATTTATTTTTTTTCATTGATTCTAGTCCCTTTTCTAATGCATGCAGGAGGATTTACTGCATGCAAGTTTGGGTCTGTGGTGTTGCATATCGCTCTGTTCTATTGTATTCTTTTTCTCCTTTGTAAGTAAATGTTAGTATTTGTGGTAATGGTTATTCTTTTTTTGTAATTTCAATTTTCGTTTTGGGGGTATTGTTAACTGGTTACTAGGTAATGTTTTATTTCTTCTAGTAGCTTCAACATAACCTTTTCCTAGAGTTCATTCTCTCTTGTTTTTTTAAAATAAAAAACCTCAATCCAATATCATGGAACTCAATTCAGAGACTAAGAAAGGAAACATGTCTATCTTCTGCTGCAAGGAAACTGATGAGGCTGTTTCAAACTTATTTGGTATTTTTTTTTTTTTTCCTTCATCGATTACAAAAGTTAAAAAATAATAATAGCAAAAACAAACAAGTAAAACTGCAAGAACAACAAAACTGAGTAACTACTCAGCCTGTGAGAAAGGCTAAGCCTCCTCAGGTGGCTTGTAGACGGAATCGACCATAGACTTTTCCATCCATAGTTTCACCAGCGCATTGTTTAGGATATTCAGATTCCTCTGCAGAAGAAGTTGCTCCTCACAGAAGAAGTGGACGGATCCCAAAAGACCCATCCCGTGGGACGGTCCCAATCACGAAGGGAACCTGAGTAATAGCGCCGCTGCACGTTTGGATTGGCATAGCAGCTGTGGTAGCTGACAATCAACGAACAACAGGAAAACAAATAGAAAATAGGAAGGAAAAACGATTTTAATTCATTCCAATGCATATCTAAACCGAACAGAATTACAGTGGAGATATAAAGAGGAGGAAGAAGGTGGTGAAGTGATCTGCCAATCGCGTCCCACCATGTAGCACGTGCGGGATAGCGACAGTAAAAGCTGACTCCCTGACACCTAACAACCTCGAATTTTTTTCCAAAATGCCCCATTTTTGCAAAGTTTTTCCCAAACCGTCCTACTTTTTTTTTTAATTTCCAAAGCACCCCACTCGGTCTCTCAAAGACCGAGTCTAGTGCAAATAGACTCTGTCTTTGAAAGACCGAGTCTTGCGCTTTGAAAAATCAAAGAGCAAGTCTATTTGCACTAGACTCGGTCTTTGAGAGACCGAGTCTTCACTCTGCGCGTACTTGAAAGCGCAGATCCCCTTTCTTTCTTCTTCTTCTTCTCGACTTTAACCTATTCTATTTCTCTAACCCATCTTCCTAAATCTAGGGCGACCTCCTACCCACCAAATCTAATCTTAATCTAAATATATACACCAATATCTTCCTAACCCTCTAACCATCTCCACTATAACAACCCAAAACCCTTATTTTGAAAGATCCATTTTTCTGATTTTTGCTAAATTTGGAGCGGATCGCAACTTCAACTCTTTTAACGAAATCTATACGGCTCTGTTCCTGACGCTTGTGAAGGTATGATGAATATTGGCCTTTAATTTTCTGAAATTTGGTACAGATTTTGTTTGCGTTTAGATAATAACTCGCATATTTTAATAAATATACCTAGGTATGGATCTTGAGATTCCTATTTGGTTATACTTTGGTGGTGAAATTATTCTTGATCCAAAGATGGGTAGTAGTTATAGTCATTTGGAACCGGAAATAGTTTGGGTACCCCGTACCATTACATTTGAAGAACTAGTTGAGAAAATCTATGAAGTTACTAATTGGGATAGGAATGAATGGAATGCGAAAATTTTAGCTCGATACGCAGCAGGAAGAGGAGGTGTTCAGTATTTTATGACAGTGCCCGTACCTACTGATAATGCGCTGAAGTCATTGATTGCTAGGACATTTGATCCGAATTGTGCTTGGTCTGTATTAGAGTTATATATTCAGCAAATTCGAGTTGTAAATGCTCAGCCCCATGATATCCCCAGTGCAAGCTTCATACGGGTAGTACCTACACAGCAGTCGAGGCCTAACCCCGATCAATCTTCACAACCAAATCCGGTATCCTCACAAGAGAACACCTTCACAAATACAACAATTCCGGATTCTGTAAATGTTGAGCTGCCACGCCAACCAAGCCCCGTTCTTGACTCTGTTCCAAATGACAGTATGTTTGAACTCTTTCAAAATGCAGTGATTAACAACAGCTTATTAGATGATGATGAAGAAGAGGAAGAAATAGACGATGATGAAAGTCTAGAAAGTGATGATGGAGAAGAAGATGATGATGCAGCTAATGTAAATCCTTCGAACAATAGTTCGAATGAAGTGAGAGCTACTGATAGGTATGCTAATGTTAACGCTCATGTTACGGAGGAGATGGCTGAAGCTGCTAGAGTACCCCCATTTCCACAAGAGTCTTCTGGTTCATCCAATGTAGACGAATTTTACTTTGGACAGGAGTTTGTTAGTAAAGACTCCCTTCTACATGCTGTGAAGGTGTATTCTATCAAGAAACATCGTGAATTTGTCACATTGAAAACATCACCGTCACTATACACTGTTAAATGTAAAATGGCACCTAGAAAACGTACAATAGAGGAGATCGTACAAGGTCCCCCAGGAGTAAGTGACGGTGGATGCCCTTGGAGATTACGAGCTATTGTTCTAAAAGGAGGGAGAAATTTTGTGGTGAAGAAGATAGTCGGCCCGCATACTTGTACGAATCCCACGTTGAATCAAGACCACTGCAAAATTGATGCTAACCTTGTTAGTAATTTGATTATGGGTGTGGTGAAGAAGGATATTGCTGTATCACCGGGGGCAATTATTGAGATTGTGAAAATAGAATATAATTATCAGATTTCATATAAGAAAGCTTGAGCAAAACAGAAGGCAATTGAGAGATTGTACGGTACCTTCGAAGAAGCATACACGAAGTTGCCTTTTCTACTAACAGCAATTCAAGCAGCAAATCCAGGTACCGTTGTCCACTGGGACAAATTTGAGTCTAGCCCCAGCGAGGAAACATTCAAGGGAGTATTTTGGGCATTTGGTCCTTCGATTGAAGGTTTCAAGTCTTGCAGACCGGTTATTAGTGTAGATGGAACTCACTTGTACGGTAAGTACAAGGGTTGTTTGCTAATTGCTGTTTCCCCGGATGCGAATGGTTGCTTATTTCCTTTTGCATTTGCATTGGTTGATGGAGAGAGTATAAACACGTGGACTTGGTTTATGACTTGCGTCCGGCATTATGTCACCGATCGCACTAAGTTGTGTGTTATCTCGGATCGTCATGCTGGTATATTGTCTGCTATGGATTTGCAAAACGGTGCTTGGAACGAACCGAATGGATTTCATCGTTATTGCATGCGTCATTTTGCCACAAATTTTTTTAGTAAATTTGGTAGCAAAGCATTGCGCAAGAAGGCCAAAAGTATAGCTTGTCAACACCAACCCAAAAAGTTCATGGCCAAACTCGCTGAACTTGAAACCGTCAATGTCGAGGCGGCTAACTGGTTGAAAGAGAAACCGGTTCAGAAATGGGCACTTTATGCAGATGAAGGTCGACGATATGGAATGATGACTACGAACCTGTCAGAATGCTTCAATTCAGTACTGAAAGGAGTCCGTAGTTTACCAGTAACTGCAATTGTTGAGACGATTTTTTTACGTCTCAACTCTTACTTTACTACGTCTCAAAACTTTGCTATCAGCTTCAAGACTCGGTCTTCCAAAGACCGAGTCTAATAATATTAAGCTCGGTCTTTGGAAGACCGACCCTTAAGGCTGTGTATTTTTTTTTGTATCAGCCATATGCTTCTTTCACAAATTTCACACATCCAAACTCACAAATCTACACATCTGAACTCAACATCCAAACTCAACATCCACACTCAACATCCAAACTCAACATCCACACTCAACATCCAAACTCAACGCATCCAAACTCAACATCCAAACTTCATAAATCAACACATCCAAACTCAACATCCAAACTTCATAAATCAACACATCTGAACTTCACAAATAAACACAAGAAACAATCTTCAACTTCACAAATAAACATCTGAACTTCATAAATCAACACAAAAAGCACCACTCCAATATCACCACTCCAACTTCACAATAAACAATCTTAATCACAAAATAAAGCCACACCACACCAATATCAACACTCCAACAAAATCACCACTCCGACTACCAATATCACCACTCCAACTAATTCCCAAAACTGAGCAATTTTAATAACTTCATCAACTACCAATATCACCACTCCAACAATCTCAACCACATCAACAATTTTAATAACTTCATCTCAAACAGAAGAACATTTCAAAAATACTACATCAACACAGCTACAAGATCAGCAACCAAGTTAAAAAAATAAAAAAACTACATTAAAAAAAACTACATTAAAAAATACTACATTAAGAATACTACATTGAAAATACTACATTAAAAAAACTACAAAATCAAAATAATTAAAAATATTACATCAAGGGTCCAGTGTGAAGTAAACTGGGGGTCTTCTGTGTCGTCTACGACGATGGGGAGTTGCCTGTGTCAGTGCAGACAACGGGATCTCCGGCTCTTCTTCAATCTCATCCCCAACGAGCTGTTCTTCATCACCTTGTGCTTCAATATCAGGGTCTGCTTCTTGTTCGTGTTCCGAATCACTTCGAGGTTGAGGTGGCGGCCTATGAACAGTTCTCTTTCGTCGTTGACCGGTACGACCGCCGGTTCGATGTGTGGGGGTCCTAAGTATCGCATCTAATGTTGCGCCCTCCCCCACAAGATCAGCTTGTGCACGGCAACACGATAACATCTCCCGTACAGTAACCTTCGTCTGATCGGCGATGTTGCTATTTAGCATATGAGCACATTTCTTGGCAAGGGACCAAGTCTGGGTCAACTGAGAAACATGAAAGGTTGAATTAGATGCACATAAATATATAAAAACATATTGATATATAAATTTTGAAAATTTAAAACGAAACATTAAAACTTACAAAGCCACGAATAGCGGATCCCTTTGGTTGGTACATCGGCAACCTCACCGAATGCTCATCTACTGGTTCGGTCCCTGGTCGACGTATCGGTACAACGACTCCGGCAGGAGCCTGCAATGGTGGGGAAATGAACCGTCTAGTGACTCTCTCGTACCAAGACAAGTACACACCATGCAAGGAGAGGTCAAAAGGTGGGGTGTCAACGATGATTTCTTCAAAACGGTTAATGTTCCATCTCTGAACGTATTCGAAGAAGCAAGTGGCCCAGTTGTGTCCCGGTGTACGGCCCATTCCAGTGATGTTATGCATCTCGGCATTGAATGGCACGGTAACTGGAATCCCCTGGTGCAGACCAAACTGCCGTAAGACCCTATCGGGGTAGTAGAACTCAACAATCCCAAAGTTGATTAGAGGTGCTTTCGTGAGCCACAAATTACGCCTGAACGTACAGATAGGTGGCAGTCGAATCAATTGCTCCTTTGTGTACGGGGTCCACACCACACAGTCGGCGGCCAACCTGTCCAACTCATCGCGGTAGTATGTCAAGCACCTGTTGGGGTTGGCCGTCCATGTCAGTTTTCCTGTCCAATACACACCAATCGGAGGTAGCATGTCTATATCTTCAGGAAGAACTCTCCAATGTTGGGACTGGATCCGTACTACGGGCCGACCTACGTGAATCCGTTCCCAACTCCATATCTGCAATAGAATTAGAGGTCCATTCATCTGGTTCGAACCTATACTGCACAGACACAGACTCCGATACAGTGCCGATAGAATTGCACTGCCCCAACTGAAACGGCCGATCCTACCTATATCGGTGATTAGGGGCAAGAACATCAGTGCTACGGTATTCCCGGTCGAGTTTGGAAACAGGACCGTGCCGAATAGCGTTAGAACATATGCCCTAAAGTAGCACTCCACCTCCGCTGCAGTTGAAGCGTCATTCAATCTATATTTGAACGTATCCTTCAACCACTTTAGGCGGATAAATTTCCCATTTATCGCGCCAGCTTCCACTTCAACCCCTAGGAACTCCTCCACGAGATACACGGGATCGAAGTCCATCGATCCTGTCACTGCCTCTCCATCGATTGGAAGCCCGGTTAGTATAGCAACGTCTTGTAAAGTCACCGTCATCTCCCCGACTGGCAGGTGAAATGAGTGTGTCTCGGGCCTCCATCGTTCAAGCAGTGCTTCGAGAAGTGGACGATCGCACTTGATGGATGTCATCATGGAAATACCGTAGAACCCACAATCTCTAAGCATCTCGTGTATGCGTGGGTGCACAGGTAGCGGATGCCCAGTCCTAAAACGGCACTCCGTAGCCTCGCCGTTCCAAACATACTGCGATCGATGCATCGGCTGGAGAGTGAGAAGTGAAGGGTCGAGTGGTCCGGGGCCTACAGGAGGGATGTATGACGACGAAGGGCCCGCCTCATTTGGATTGAATTCAACCTACATAACAATAACAATTACATCAGTAGACCGAAATATAATACAATTCTATTAGAATCAACATTTAATTACTTACATTAGTAGCATCGGTAGAAGCACGACCACGTCCACGACCACGACCACGATCATGGCCACCGCGATTACGTGGAGGTCTACTACTTTCTCCTACCTCCATGTTACCCCTTGTGCGTGCCATTTACAATAGAGTACAAATCCTACAAGTTCAACAAAAATGTTATTAACTACACAAAAGCTAGATATAAAAACAAATTATATATAACAAAGCCGTTCATTCTCTAATTTTAGCAAAAAACTAGAGTACAACAAATTCAACAAATTCTATACATAACCTAGACTCTATAAAATTCTAAAAAACTAGATTCAACACATACTATATGGAATTCTATACAAAATTGATTCAACAACAAAATTCTATTCAACAAGGTTTCAATAACTCTATCAACTATTTCAATAAAATTCTATACAAAATTGAACTCTTTCAACTCCATATTTCTTTCAACTCTTTCAACAGAATTCTATTCATTCCAACTTCAACTCTTTCAACTCTTTCTTTTTGAAAATCAATAACTCAACAAAATTTGGGTATTAATACTAAAAATAACTCAACTATTTCTTCAACATATACAATCATCGTCAAAGTCTTTCCATGTAATATTATGCTTATATCATTATAAACACCATAATATTTCAGTTTTTTCCGACAGAATTAACACACCCAATGCATCCATCACCATCATCATTGAAACTCTAAATTTCTTCGCACTGGTGAAGATATACCTTCAACTTCCTTGGGTCACTTGTCTTATAAGGGTTTTATTTTATTTTGAATCATTGTTTCAATTTTAAAAGGAGCAGGAACATATTATTTGGAGTATCAGTCTTACCAAATGCCTTGTGTGTCTGAATACTTTTCCTTGTTGGCCTCCAATTAAGTATCAGTCTAGTATATACCTTTTTTTTTTGTTTTTGTAAAAAGACCTTAGCCCTGTGTGGCACATACTGATAGTTCAAATATCAGGAAGTGCTCACTATTTCTTTTTGAACATCAATTCAACTAATGCTAAGCATCAACACTAACTCTTTCATTTGGAACATCAATGCTAAGCAAAATTAACAGTGAAAATAACATCAATAAACTAATCTACTTTGTCAACAACAAATCAAATTCAACTAATGAACTTCACAATAGCATGAACACTAACACAAATTTTGCTTACGAAAAGCTTCAGAAATATACCTAACAAGTAGGAGAATCCGAACACGAAGAAGACAATTGGCGAGAAGAGCAAGATCCTACAACCGAAATCTTCCAATTATGGGTATTCGGGGTTTAGGGTTTAGAGAAAGAATCGATTTTGGAGAAGAGGATTTTGTAAAATCGAAAATGAATTAAAGAGTAATTGGTTTTGGGAAGTTCAACATTCGATTAAGAGAGTAATCGAACAGAAAAGTAGGGATTGCGAGGGATTCGTTGAGGGAAAGAGCGAAAAGAAATAACAATCGAAAGTGAAGAAGAAGAAGAAAGAAAGGGGATCTGCGGTTATAAAAACGCAGAGTGAAGACTCGGTCTCTCAAAGACCGAGTCTAGTGCAAATAGACCGAGTCTTGCTCTTTGATTTTTCAAAGCGCAAGACTCGGTCTTTCAAAGACCGAGTCTATTTGCACTAGACTCGGTCTTTGAGAGACCGAGTGGGGTGCTTTGGGAATTAAAAAAAAAAGTAGGGCGGTTTGGAAAAAACTTTGCAAAAATGGGGCATTTTGGGAAAAAATTCAACAACCTCCTACTGCTACTGGGCCCCACCACTAAGGCCTTCTCTAATAACCGTGCAACACGTCCCCCGTGTTGTGCTCGTAAAAGCTAAAGCGAGGTCTTTATTACAAAACAGCCTTACATTTTGCAAAATATCCCACTAAAGAAAGAAAATACACAGAGGATTGATACGCAAGGCTTTGGACTGATACGCAATAACTCAATTATGCTTCCCACTAGCACATACAGTTGGTGGAAGTGGAACTGTATTATTCATTCCCCCATGAAATGGAGCTTCCATGACTATGCGGAAGTTAGGGAAGCGACGATGAATATCCCAAAACTCCTCCCAAGTCACCTCATCCTTCCCTTCACCTTGCCATTGGATGAGCACTTCGGTAACAGCCATGCCCCTCTTTCCTATCATTCTCTTATCAAGTATTCGCGCAGGGTGGAGGGAGTCTTCATAAAAATAGGTAGGATGGGCAGTTTGTAACTTACTGGGGTCCCCGAGATGTCTCTTCCAATGCAACACATGGAAGACATCATGTATTTTTGCCATCGGTGGCGGTGGCAGCTGCAACCTGTAGGCGACCAATCCAATCCTTTCCACTATCGCATAGGGACCGTAATACAGCTATGACAATTTGTGGATCCTCCTACCGCCTGTGGAACTTTGTCGACAGGGTTGCAACTTAAGATACACAAAATCCCCAACTTTATACTCCTTATTAGCTCTCTTCTTATCAGCCAAGCTCTTCATTCTATTTTTGGGCCTTGCACAGGTTGTCTTTCAAGAGCTGCAACACCACGTCCCTCTCAAGGAGACTCTCTCCAACCTCAGGTAACTTTGCAGTTTTTGGAATGTATGGTACCAATGTGGTGGTGGTGGGGGGGGGGGGGGTGTTCTTCCATAAAGGTACGAGGTGAACTTTGTTGCACCATGGGAGCTCATATTATACCAATACTTTGCCCAAAGAAGAATATTGACCCATGTTGATGGTTTGTAAGCGCAAAAGCATCGCAGGTACGTCTCGAGTGTTCTGTTCACCACCTCGGATTGGCCATCGGTTTGGGGGTGGAAGGATGTGCTCATGCACAATTGGGAGCCCTGCAATTTAGAGAGTTCCTTCCAGAACACACTTGTGAAGACTGTATCCCAGTCGCTCACAATCGTAGAGGGGATTGAATATAATTTGATGATGTTATGAACAAAAACTTCGGCAATTTGCTTCGTTGTATAGGGATGTGAAATTGGAATAAAGTGAGCATATTTTGAGAGCCGATCTACCACCACTAGGATGGTTGATTTACCCCAACTCCTTGGTAATCCTTCGACGAAATCTATACTCAAATCTTCACACACCTTTTCTGGAACTGGTAGGGGCTGCAGTAACCCTGAGGGCATTTGATTGCTGTGTTTACATCTCTGACATATGTCACATTCCCTGATATAACTCTTGAGCATTCCCTTCATCCCATTCCAATATGCAACTCTCTTCAACCGCAAAAGGGTTTTCTCATACCCTGAATGTCCTCCATGCGGAGAATCATGGTGCAGCTGAACTAGCTTGGCAGTGAGTGGGGATGTGGGACAGAGTAGCACTCGCCCTTTGTAGAAATACAACCTTGGTTGGTGACTAAACTTAGTCTATGAACTCCCTTCCCTATCAATTTTCTCTTGGATGTCAGCATAATAAGTGTCTTTCTTCACTTCTTCCCTCAACTCCTCCAACCATGCATGCTTCACAACTACCAGGGTTTGCATTTGTGGCTCTTCAAATACCCGTGAGAGTCCATCAACCCCTTGATTATCCCTTCCTTTTTTGTACTCCACCGTGAATTGATAACCGTGTTGTAGCGCCCCGAATTTCATAATAGGAAATACGAGACACAAATTCCGAATCTTTACTTCATTGTAAACCAAACACAACACAAAAATAATAGAAAAATTTAAAACTTTCTTTACATCAATACTCATTACAATGCACAGCAGAAAAGTTACAACACTTTTAATACAACTCAAATCAACAACTGAAATAGAATCTTCTCTTAGTCCAAGCTTTAACTCCTGCTAAGCTACTCATTTGCAAATCCTCCAAAACTGGCAAAAACTATGGGCACGTCGGTTGAATGTAACTGACACAATGCTGATAAAAGCAGTGCTCTCCAAAGTCTTACATCCACACATTTGTTGTACAAATAAAATGATAATAAAAGAATCATAAATTAACAATAAATACTGGAATTGCAAGAATAAAATATGCGACAGGAAAAACATTGAAATGCACAAGACAATCTTCAAGGAAACCCTAAGTGCATACAATGCTTACTAATGCATGCTTGTTCGGTAACTATGCCGCCCATACAACATAGGTCCGAGGGCAAGCCCTTAGCGTTCACCACATTTTGGGGTTCGATCCCATGCTATGCAACCTACAACGATGACTAATGCAAGATTTAGACATTCTGCGCGTACTTAGCCCATCCCCAATAATTCTGGAGGTCAGTACGTCTCCATCCACAGATAATTCCAGAGACTATTTCACTAACACCTGGGAATTTTCGAAAATACCCCACACCACAAGCCAGGCGCTTCACCACGCACAGACATCCCATGAGCGTTGCCTCTAGCCCGATAATTCCGGAGATCAATCCCACGTCGCAGGTAATTCCGGAGACTATTTCACTCACACCTCAATAATTTCGGGGATTATCTCATACCTAAGATCCATCTGAGGTCCTCATACTCACGTTTGCTCTTGTTTTATCATATCACCATCTAGTGTCTGTCCTTAAGTGTAAATAGGAGTAGCCTGGGCCACATAGAGCTAGCTCCACCCTACCGGACTTAAATCCTCAAAACTAGGAATGCTAGTCCTCCCTGGCTAATTCCTATAATCAAATAATTCACTGTTGGTAATCCTGGGTCCTGCTCAGCTTCTAATGCTCACAACACAAAATCCTCAACAATCTTTCGAAGGTTCTCATAATAACCCTAAATTTCAATATGAGTCCATAGATAACTCTGGGGGTCAATCTCTATCCACAGATAATTCCAGAGTTAATTTCACTCACACCTGGGATTCTTCGAGAATACCCCACACCGTAAGCCATGACGCCTCACCACACACGGACATCCCATGAGCATTGCCTCGAGCCCAATAATTCCGGAGATCAATCCCACGTCGCAGGTAATTTCGGAGACTATTTCACTTACACCTCGATAATTCCCGGAATTATCTCACACTGCAGATCATCCTGAGGCCCTCATACTCACGTTTGCTCTTGTTTTATCATATCACCATCTAGTGCATGTCCTTATGTGTAGATAGGAGTAGGCTGAGCCACATAGAGCTAGCTCCACCCTACCGGGCTTAAATCCTCAAAACTAGGAACGCTAGTCCTCCCTGGCTAATTTCTATAATCAAATAATTCACTGTCGGTAATCCTGGGTCCTGCTCAGCCTCTAATGCTCACAACACTAAATCCTCAACAATCTTTCTAAGGTTCTCACAATAACCCTAAATTTCAATATGAACAATCACTTGGTTCAATAATCAAAACTTTCTTTCTTTTATTCATATATGGAAGCATCACTTTTCCACAAGTACTCAAACATAATTTCAACGTCTCATTTAAGATCATCTCATATCCAATATAAGCATTCATTTATCCACATTCACTCTATCATATCTCATTCATCATTTAATAAGCAATCCACTTCCATAAAGACCCCTTCATTTATAGAAACAAAATGATTTTTCTAAACATCTTCGTTGCCCATTTAAAATACTATTTTCCATATTTGAAAACATAATAATTTTTTGCAATATTTATCAACTTTAAAACTGAAATAACCCTCTTTCAAGTCTGTGATTTATTCATAAAATCTGAAATTATATAGTTTCAAACTGAAATTTTACCATTCAAACTGAAACATTAAATTCTTCAAATTGAGATTTATGTCCTCCCAAAACATAGATCTACATCATACAATTTGCAACTCAAATATACAAAATCCGCAACTTTAAGATGACTAAAAATCCGAAATAAAATTTCATTAAAAAAAATTCTAAAGCTATGCGTTATACAAATCTAAATTTTGATTCTCCAAAAATTGAGGTCTAAATAATAATAATAATAATAATCTATAAAATTATCATTTAATATATTAATGTCCTATCTAAACACTCTTGTAATGGAGTTAAATACCAAGAAAAATCCAAAATCAACCTATAAAAAAAATATATATATATTGGCCACACTGGGTTTCGAACCCACAACCGCACACAAGCACAAAGCCCAGCGCCACACGCACTAGCAAATAAGTCCAAACCACAACAATGTCATCCTGGTTCAAAGAATCAAGATGAATTGATTCGATCCCGAACCCGCTGTTCAATCCCTAACCCTTAATGGCCGAAACTCCATCTTTCCAAATTAAATCTTTTTGATTTCAAAACCCATTATTTCATGCTCCAATCAATAGAAATAAAATTATAGAAATTTTACTCAATAAAAACAGTGAATTAAACTTAAAGATCTCATCCTTAAGTGATCAACATGAATATTTAGAACATATGACAAGATCTAATTATCTACAATAGTATATGGGTTCATTAAATCAATTTCCAAAAATAGAAAACACGATCTTTCATTCACAATGATATTCATTACTCATGAACAAACCAAACAAGATCATCATGCATTCAAGAATCAATTTTTATCTCGTATTATCAATCAAACTTCATCTAACAACCAAACTCTACCATATCTCATAACAAACATCACATTCATGCTATATCACAATCATAGATTAATAAAAATCAACCCTAGCATGGTACTACAACATTCATAAAAAAAATGAACATACAAGAGAGTTAAGAGACACCCACCCTTTTGTAGATTGAATCACAAAGGCAAGAAAGACCTTCTTCTCCAAAATTATGGATCAACTCCTCAAAATTCAAAGAAAATCACCAAAATATAGCAAATATAAGAGTAGCCGAAATCCTCTATTCATGATCTCTCTTATATAGCCGGGTTCAGGGAAATTAGAGTTTTAATCACAATTTTGCAATAAAGTCCCCAACAATCCCAAAATTGCATAATTATATATATTTATTCAATTAAATCAATAAAAATCAACCAAATATGGATAATATCTAATTTATTAGAGTCCTATACCGATAGCCGGCCCTAAAATGCAGTCAACCAATTTTTAAGTTCAAAATTCTCCTCCAAACAACTTTTTACAAAAGGGTCCCTTTCTTTCAAAAATTTACAAAAGTAATTTTCTTTATTCAGAAAAATCCCAAAAATTCAAATATACCCAATAACAAATAGTAGAATTTTTTTATCAGCTCATAATTCTAAATTCACACTTTGAAAATTATTTGCACGTGTATTGCACATGAAAACGATAATTTTATAAAAAATCAAAATAATTAAATAAATTGATTTAAAAGTTATTTATTAATTTAAAATATAGTATTTAAAATTCTGTGCTATTACACGTGCAATTTCCACAACCAAGTGTGTTGAGCCTCGGTCTTCAATCTTTGTTCAAGCAAGTGTTTAAGAGGCTTATGATCTGTCACGATTGTGAAGTCTCTCCCCAAGAGATAATACCTCCATTTCTTTACTTCTAGGAGAATGGCAATCATTTCTTTCTCATATGCTGATAGATGCTTACTCCTCCTCTTCAATTCCTTACTTAGGTAGGCTATAGGGTGCTTATGCTGCATTAGAATGCCCCCGATACCTGGACCAGCCACATCACACTCTAGTGTGAACCTTTCTTTCAAATTTGGTAAGGCAAGTATTGGTGGAGAAGTTAGAGCCTCTTTTAAGGCTTCAAAGGCCACTTGAGCTACAGTAGACCACTGGAAAGCTCCTTTCTTGGTAAGAGCTACTAAGGGAGCTGAAAATGAAGCATACTTTTCTGTAATTTTGCAATAGTACCCCGCTAACCCTAAGAATCCCCTCAAAGCTTTTAGGGACCTCAAAGTTGGCCACTGCTTAATGGTAGATATCTTGCTTTGATCAAGTGATACTTCCTTATCAGAGACAATATGCTCCAAATAGGCCGCTTCATTCACAACAAACACGCATTTACTTATTTTAGCTCCTAAGGAATTCTCTTCTAGCGACTGCAAGACCAGCTTCAAATGGATGGCATGCTCATGGAGAGTTTTGCTGTAAATTAGGATGTCGTTGAAGAAAACCATGACAACTTTCCGCAAGTAAGGCTTAAAGACTCCATTCATGACGGATTGGAATGTCGACGGTGCATTAGTTAGGCCAAACAGCATAACAACATACTCATAATGCCCCTCATGAGTCTTGAATGCTGTCTTTGGGATGTCTTTGTTGCTCATTCTAATATGGTGGTAGCCACTTCTGATGTCCAATTTACTAAGCACCTTGGACCCTTGTAGCTCATCAAGAGCTCTTCAATAACGAGAATAGAGTATTTTTCCTTGATAGTCATTTTATTAAGGGCTCTGTAATCAACACAGAGCCTCCATGTACCATTCGGCTTCTTAACCAAAACAACTTGTGAGGCATAGGAGATTACACTTGGTTGAATAACACCTGATTGAAGCATTTCTCTGATGAGCTTCTCAATCTCATTCTTTTGATGCCACGGTTGTTTCTAGGGTCTCAGGCTAATGGGGTGAGAGTTTGGGAGTAATGGGATGCTATGATCTTGTGCCCTGGGAGTAGGAAGTAGGCTGTTACTTTGAAAGACCACATCAAAACTGCTCAGGAGGTGTGAGATCTCTTCAGGAATGTGAGGCCCTATTTCTTTGCTAGCGCTCTCTAGTGGCATTGTAGGGTTTTGGCGGGCATGTATTTGAAGTAAATAACTCCTTTGCAGATGTGAAAGTGTCTTGATAAAAGATTTGGTCGAAGACATTTCTAGCCTCTTGCTATTGATGCCTTGTAGCACCTTGATTACTCCCTCTTGTTCAAAGTGCAAGGAGTAATCCTTGTAGCTAAGCCATACCCCATTCAGTGTTTTTATCCATTGCACCCCTAATACAAGTTGACTACTTCTCAAGGGTAGTATATAGAACTGACTCTTGATAGTTATACCTTGGCATTTGAACTCCACATTTTCACATATTCCTTCACACCTTAGATACTCTCCACCTGCAACTATGACATCAAAACCTACAGCTCTAGTAATAGGAAACCTGCACTATTTAGAGACCAACATGTCGATGAAATTGTGGGCTAAACATGTGTCAAATAGAGCATAAACCTCTCTTTCAGCTATGGTTCCTTTCAATCTCAGTGTCTGTGGGGCTTCAGCTCCCGTCACAGCCTCAAAGGATATAGTAGGGTGTTTGGAATGCTCAGGCTCATATTGAATACAACTGATACCTCCTTCATGTGAATCATCTGCAGGAGTGCCTTCAGTGTTTAAAATTTCTTCAATGTAAGTCTCTGTAGTCTCAAATTCCCCTTCAATCTGCATGAGGGCCCTGCCTGTACATTTATGCCCCTTCACCCACTTCTCATTACATCTGAAGCACAACCACTGAGCTTTTCTTTCCGCTACAATCTTATCGAACTGAGTTGGCCTTGGTATATTAATTGGGGAGATCTTGCTATCTTGGTGGGGGGGGGGGGTAAGGAGAGGAGCAGCTGGCTTTGGCGTATGAACTGGAAAATTTGATCCAGGTTTGGCATTGTACCCTTGGTGTTTTGAAGCTTTCCTTTGAAACATTAGAATGGTCTCTCGAGCAAGGGCTTCTCTGTAGGCTTCCTTCACCGAGTGGGGGTGTTTTAATAACACCTCCTTTTGGATCTCTTCCTTCAAGCCAGACACAAAACAATCGACCAGTACACCCATATCAAGTGGCATACTAAGGTGGTTGTACTTAATGAATTCTCTATGAAATTCATGTACAATACAAATTTGTTTGAGCTTGAGCAGGGTTGCAGTGGGATTAAGTAGCTCCATAGGCCCAAATTGAAGCATCATCTCCTTATTTAGAGATACCCAATCAATATTACCTCCACACTGCTGTTTATACCAGCGCAACCACAAGAGAGCACCCCCCTTTAGGAAATAAACATTACAGTATATTTGAGATCTAGCCTCAACCTTTTGAGTATCGAAGTGGTGTTCCAAGTGGAAAAACCAATTACTAATGTCACCAGTGCCATCGAACAAGGGGATTTCTAATTTGGTATGCTTAGGAAAGATGGATTGATACCTGCCTGATTCATCATCTCCTCTAGACTATCGGTAGTTGGTATTTGGATCTGGCTGGTGAGCGGGGAAATTGGTTGTTGGCGTCGGAGTTGGGCCTCCCAGCATCATGGCATCCCTATCAGCTAGTCGACGAAGAAGGGTTCGAATATCATCATTGGCCAACTGTAAACCAAAAATCTAATGCTAAATAGTCCCTAATGTAATCTCAAGATCACACACCCATTGATTTAGATCAGTCGACTGTTGAGGATCAACACCACTAGGGGTGGTTCCTCACGTCAACTGGCTTGGCGCTCCAAGTCCAGAGTTGCCTCAAGGCTCAAAGACCTGAAAGTGCTTGATCGATGGGTTAGGGTTTGCAGGATCAGACGGCTCTCATACCCTTGAGGCAGTCCCAATCACGAAGGGAACTTGAGTAATAGTGTCAGTGCGCATATGGATCGGTATTGCAGCTACGGTAGCTAAAAATCAATGAACAACAGAAAAACAAATAGAAAATAGGAAGGAAAACAATTTTAATTCATTCCAATGCATCTCTAAACCCAACAGAATTACAATGAAGATATAAAGGGGAGGAAGAAGGCGGTGAAGTGATCTGCCAATTGCGTCCCACCATGTAGCACGTACATAGCACGGGATAGCGACAGTAAAAATGGACTCGCTGACACCTTACAACCTCCTACTACTACTGGGCCCCACCACTAAGGCCTTTTCTAATAACAGCGCAACACATGCCCGTGTTGCGCCCATAAAGAGCTAGAGCGAGGGCCTTATTACAAAACAACCTTACATTTTGCAAAATTACCCACTAAAGGAAGAAAATACATAGAGGACTGATACGAAAGGCTTTGGACTGATACACAAGAACTCAATTATGCTTTCTACTAGCAGATACAGTTGGTGGAACTGTATAATCCCGTGATCAAGATCGTGGTTGTCAAACTTATTTGTTTTCCTGTAGCAAATATACTGGACTATAATTGAACAAAAGAAGCATATTGAATTTATATATGTTTTGCAAAAGAGTAATTAATTGGGGTTTTTTTCCATATCCATATCCGTAATCTTTGCAATTTCCATTTCACCACCCGAAATCTTTATAATTCCATATAACCATCTTAAATCAATAGGTTGATTCCAAAAACACTCATTGATATGGGGAAAAATAGAACCAAATCGGGACCGTTCAAGTCGGGCACGAATCTTAAAGCTCTCAGGGGTAAAACGGTAAATTCCACCAAGAACGGGTCTGTAAAAGGGAGTTGGGCATCTTTTAAGCTCATCTACCCAAAACGGATTTGTCAAACTCGGTTTTCATAACAGCCCAACATCAAGGAGTTCATGATTATCTAAAAATCATTTTAAACTCATAATTATTCATAAAAGACGGTTCAAAAGTCATATCTTTATAATAGAAGAATCTTAACTCTATCTCCATAACCACTTCAACCTCTTCATGAAGAAGAAAGTCAACCAACCCTACCTCTTTGCCAAGAGAAGGGTAACTGACCTATCTCTTCATGAAGAACAGAATAACAACTCTATCAAAACACCAGAAAGTAAAGATAAATCAATATCTTGAAACTGGTCCCCAAAGTGACTATAAATACCCCATGACCTCCATAAAAAATCAGATAATCAATATTTTGCCGCTAAAAACCTTGCATATCTTTCTGAGATCTGA
Source organism: Hemerocallis citrina (assembly GCA_017893485.1). Classification (NCBI taxonomy): domain Eukaryota; kingdom Viridiplantae; phylum Streptophyta; class Magnoliopsida; order Asparagales; family Asphodelaceae; genus Hemerocallis; species Hemerocallis citrina. Next base: position 42,156,232 of record CM030364.1, read on the forward strand.
CTTGAGCATCAGAGGGTCTGTCACTAGGCCAACCCCGTTGTTTCAGACTTTTGCAAGTCAATCAGAGCGATCATCACCATCCATATCAGATCTAATGGTTCAAATGAGTCAGATTTAAGAATCAGGATCAACTAGAAATAGTCAGTATCGGCGAAAACTATAGGTCAGTTCTTTTTATTGTTTCTAAAAGAATTCACAACATCTGTTTGCTCCCACATAGAAAATAGCAGCAACAACATGAAGTTTAAAATACTATTTTGTCCTTTTGTTTTCTTCTTGATTTTCTAATGCTCCATTAATTCAACGATAGAACCCAAAGAGAACCTAGCAACATATTTCAATTTCTTCAAATATCTTCCAAAACAAATTCTAATAACCATTAATGTAACACCCCCAAACTGATAGCAATCACCTCGACAATAACATACTAATTATTAGATCTCATAATGATACAATCCATCAATAGAAAGTAGCTCAAATGGCCAAAAACAATATATATAATGTTAGGGAATTTGCTGAGTTTTAGCGACAATCGATCTTGATGACGAACTATCAAACAAGTAGATTTAAACCATTCACACAAAGCACACAAAGAACCTGGTTCGAGCGAACCTAATCCACGGGAGAAATAAGGAAAATATTATTCAACTAGAGAACATTACAATGAGTTAGTTACAAACTCACTCACCAAGAACCTATCTAACTCTCAAGCATCACTTTGAAGATAATAGCTGTTTACAATGTAGAACTCTCCATCTCAACACTATGAAGTGCTCTCTCTTGTCTCTTAATGGAGACTTATATAAACATATACAGAGATCTAGAGAAATCCTAGGTTGTAGTCTTGATACATAAGCCGTCCGATATATCTTGAAGAAGAAGTCATACGATAGGAGCTTTACGGTCCAACCTGACGATCCAACTCGGAGATGAAGATGGGCTAAAAGTTTCCCAAAACCTAGGCCCAAAATAGTGTTGCGAGCCACATACGGTTGACTGCCAAAAGGTTTGGTCGACTGTGCTTGAATCCCTTCAAACCCGAGAGGTGTACAGTCGACCATACATGTCCATGTTCTTGACTGCTTTGCCGCCCTGTTTAGTGCTTCTCTCCACTCGATGCTTCGACCTCCGTACTTCATCGTCTCTTCTTCTAATTGAGCTACAAGTATGCAAGACATACACACCCAACAATCTCCACCTTGGATTGCATACACGTGCTATCAACAATGTGTGATAAAACTCATCTAGACTCTTTATTCTCTACCTTCAAATGAACTTGGTTATGTGGCTTCTTTAGCTAGTTGAATCAATTTGCTACCTTTTTATCCAATCAGTATGCCTCTCAAGGGCACACTCTAGTAGGCGTTAACATGGAGGCGCCGCCCTCCGCATAAACTCCACCTACCCTGAGGCACTCCACCTCTCGACGGTATTCGAACATCGTGGTCCCGCTTCGATGATTCTAGTCATGGCAAATAGTAGATGCTGTGTGGACATATGGCATAAGAACAATTGTACAAGATTTCTTGATCACACAAAGCTTGTAGAGGTTGTACGAGACACCCCTCTTTCCCAACATCACCTTACGATGACCTTCCCAAACTGATAGAAATCCACCTTGAGCTATGTACTTGCAGCCTCGTGCTTCCAGAGTTCCTAAGGATATAAGATTCTGTTTTAACAAAGGAATATACATGATATGCTCCAATGTGTTCATGTTCCCATCTTGCGCTTCCAACTCGACTGTTCCTTTACCTACTGCTCCACAAAACTCACCAATCACTGTTCTCACACAAGGATTTACTGTGAACTTGTAAGTAACATACATCTCCCTCTTAGAGCATATATGAAAAAAACTCCTGAATTAAGATTCCAATCTGAATACACATCTATAGAACTTGAAACAAGAGCATAATCTTAAGTATCACCTAACTCAGTGGCACTAGCAACATTAGCAATGTTGGACTTCTCATGATTCATCAACTTCTGACAATCCCTTTTGTAATGCCCAAACCTTCACCATTAGTGGCAACGAATCCTTCCTTTTCTTGCACTTTTGATTCCACGCGAAATACCATCCACCCCGATGCAACTTGTAGAAGTAGATGCCAATCTCTGAGTCACCCTCTTAAAGTTCATCCTCCTTCAAGCCTTCGATCATCTCTGCTGTGGAAAACTTCTCCTTGGTAGGATCCTCGTCTAGCATGGTGTTTATCAGATGCTTGTATGGATCTGGTAGTGAATTTATCCAGATGAAAGCTTTAAGATCATTTGTGTTCGACGCCCTCAATTCAGTAGACTCTGAATTGGATTCCATATATGATCTTGAATAGAGGAACTTTCCTTCATTGAGTAACTAAACAACTTTTTCTTCCAGTACATCTGTTCTTGTAATGGCAATTCTGTGGTTTCAGATATGAGTCTTGACTAAAGACTCAATGTGCTTCTACGCCTGACTCCGTTCACTAAAAACATCCGAATTAAATTTATGGCTTGTATATAATTCTTCACATGAATTCTTGCTTTATGTCAAACGACCTCTCCTACTTGATCCTCGTAGAACTCTGATCTGTCATCTTCTCCAAGGTCGAGCAACTCCTGAATTGCGAAGATTTCTAACATGATGCTTTGATACCAACTGTTAAGGAATTCACTGAGTTTTAGCGACAACCGATCTTGATGACGAACAATCAAACAAGTATATTTAAACCAATCACACAAAGCACACAAAGAATTTTCCCTGGTTCACACAAACCAAATCCGGGAAAGAAATAAGGGAAATTTTATTCAATTAGAGAAGATTACAAGGAGTTACTTACAAACTCACTCACCAAGAACCTATCTATCTCCCAAGTCTCACATAGAAGATAATAGCTTTTTACAATGTAGAACTCTCAATCTCAACTCTCAATGAAGTACTCTCTCTTATCTCTCAATGGAGACTTACATAAACATATATAGAGATCTTGAGACACCTTAAGTTGTAGTCTTGATACATAAGTCGTCTGATACATGTTTTAGAAGAAGTCACACGATGGGTGTAACACCCCTGCCCCGGGCTCGGACAATTTATACAATTTATAAGACAAATTAGATACTATGTAGTACAACTGCCCACCACAGGCTGCCTCTCAAAAGGTGGTTAACCGAATTGGTGACTCTTGATCCTTGGCATTTATTATTTATAATATATTTAATCTATTTCCCTTACCGATATGTGATCTTACTATGTAGTACAACTGCCCACCACAGGCTGCCTCTCAAAAGGTTGTTAACCGAATTGGTGACTCTTGATCCTTGACATTTATTATTTATATTATATTTAATCTATTTCCCTTACTGATATGGGATCTTACTCATTTACCTTATTTCCGAAACCAAGAGAGGCCCACGTTTACCATTCCTTCTGACCAAAGTCAACAAGACCACACAAATAGCACATCTTGTGCTATATAATCCCGTGGGCCCCCTACCCTTCATACCATTCATTTATAATTTCAAATCCATGCATGGATATATTTCAACAGCAACCGAATATAACTTTCCCATATATATATATATATATATATATATATTATATATACTAGGTTTGCCCGTTGACACGTGCCTACGGCACGTTTTCGGAACGGTGCACCTTGTTTGATCATATAAAATAGTTTTGGAGGTCCAGCTGAAGTAGCAAATATATTATATGAGAAACTTTTGGGGGTCCGGCAAAAAAACATATTATATGATTTTTTTGATTTTTTTGAATCATTTTAAAAGTTTTTTATTTTTTTATATTTTTTAGTTTTTAAATTTTTAAATTTTTTAATTTTAAAAAAAATTTTAAAATTTTTATTTTCTTAATTTTTTAAATAGAAAAGGGAGGGAAAGAGAGAGAGATTAAAATTAAATAAATATATGAGTTGTTTTGAGTGGGGGATTTGAATTTGAGTTTTGGGGGAAAACTTTTGGAGGGAAAATATGTTTTGTGAGGTTAGATCTGGACCTTTGATTTTTGAGGGGATTGAAGGAGAGCCACTTGATAACTTTCTTTGTATTTTATTATATAGATACTATACATTTTTGAAATTACCGGGGTGTTACAATGGGAGCCGTACGATCTAACCTGGAGTTAAATATAGGCTGAAAAAATCCCCAAGACCTAGGCCTAAAATAATGTTGTGCACCACATACAGTTGACTACCAAAAGGTGCAGTCGACTGTGCTTGAATCCCTTTAAACCCGAGACGTGAACAGTCGACTGTTCATGTCTTTGTTCTTGACTGCTTTGCTGCACTATTTTTTTGCTTCTTTCCACTCGATGCTTCGACCTCCGTGCTTCGTTGTCTGTTCTTCTAATCAGTCTCTTCTTCTAATCAAGATACAAGTATGCAAGACACACACACCCATCATATAATTCATTACAAGAAATAATTAAAACTCTTAAGCAAGAAGTTTCCTTACAACTTCTATATTAATTTAAACAATTTCGATATATGGTTTATTAGCTTAAAATCTCTCTAGGCCAATTTATTTTCAAGAGACATAAGCTTCTAGATCCTTTATTCCCTTCAAGCACCCAATCGTAATACACTAATCTGAAAAAGTTTATTAACAACAAAATAAGCTGACGCCTAGAAATAATTGAATAAACAAACCAAATAGTTGGCAGTTTATAAAATACTGCATTAATAATTAAACATATTAATGCAAAAATATATAACAATGCAAGTATTAGAACAAGAATATCTAGATTGCAAATCCTCTTATTGCATATAAATACAACAACAAATAATGTGATCATACAAGCAAGCAATGTATGATGTCTAGTGCAGTACTTGTCTAATAATTTATGCATCCCATACTACGTAAATGATCAAGGAAATGTATTCTTGAATGCAAAGGAACTTAGGTACGCCCCATTTCATGCAGTCAATACCTACATCCTGATTGATAGGTAAACACCACTATAGTTTGTGGTAGGGACAATTAAAATGCGCAATTCTCATCAGTCATAGAGTTGACACATAAGAGCCCATAAGAAGTTACTTAAAATTCTTACTCATATACTGGTATATAAACGTGGATGCAAGACACATGAGTAGTAAAACTATAAATATGGTAATAACTCAAAATAACAATCTCAGCATACACAACGTCATAAGATCACTTCTGTACATGTATTCCTACTTAAACCACATAAAGTGATTCATAATGATATAAATTAACTTGGTCATCCACAAGTACTACTAACAACATTATAAGCCAAATACAGATAACAACACCCACATATAACAGTTTCATATTCATGAAACACACCAACAATATATTAATCCTAAATTAATAATGCACATCATCACACTATATCACATAAGATAGTCATAGAAAATTCACACAATATAGCAATACTACAAAACAACAGGTATTTGAATTTTTTCCTGAGCTGACCCACTTTTTGAAATTATTTCCGAAGGTGACCCACTTTCCAAACTAATTTCTAGGGTGGACCAGTCCTAATAGACCACAGTTGGGAACTGCGGCCTATTTAATTGTGAGGCTGCAGTTCCCAACTGCGGCCTCAGTTCATTTTATATTTGGGTTAGAGAGACTTTGAGACTTAGACAAAAATTTCTAAATTAATGTGTTAAACATTGACCGCAGTTGGGTATTGCGGCCTCCGTTATATATATATATATATATATATATATATATATATATATATATATATAGAGAGAGAGAGAGAGAGAGAGAGAGAAAGAGAGAGAGAGAGAGAGAGAGAGAGAGTAATGCTATTAAGAGCTCGGAAGCTGAATCCCTTATTGGGAGCTGGGAAGCTCAGCCGTCTGATCGATCTTGATCACGATCGGACGGCTGAGATCGTCCCCGCCCTTTCTTCAGAATAACAGAGGGGTAAAAGGGGTATAGCGGTTTCGAATTCCATATACCCCTTATCTCTAAACTTCCTTATCGATTAAGCCTTCCTCTCTTCTCTCCCGCTCTCTCTCTTGTTCCAAACCCTAATCGAGATCTCCCGCTCTCGATTCCCGCTCTCGAAGTTGAAAGACGATCTCTTTGGGTTCCTCTCTTCTCTTCTCACCCTATCTGAAGAGATCGGCACCTTCGAAACCCTAATCGAAGGTCTCTTCGAAACCCTAATCGATAAGGAAGAAAGAGAGATCGCTCCTCTCCCACTCTCTTTCTTCCTCACCTGTGGAAAACCCTACCCCTACCCCCGATCGAAGCCAGACTTCACTCATCTTCAGATCTGCCGAGGGGTAAAAGGGGTATACGCGATCGATTTCTTGGGCTGTCGGTTTGGATTTCTCGGCTCATTGGGTTGTTACTCTCTCATATTCCGGAGGGAAGTATTTGACTCTCATAAATGCTTTAATGATATCTGTTTAATTTCTTGCATTTTCTTTCGGTTTTGTTTGTAGGCAATGATGAGATTGATTTGGATATTAGTTGGTTACAAAATTTTGGGCCATTGAAATTATTGTTTCGAAGAGATTTTTGATTGTGTACCATGATATTTATTCAAAGTTGAGTACACATATGGGGTATGAGCGGGAGAGAAGAGAGGAAGGCTTGAAAGTATCAATTTTTGAGTTTTAACACTAGCTCAATTCACCAAAATTTTGGGCACCGATGACTCACAATGGTTTAGGCAGTGATGCAAAACACTTTATGATCTGAATAATTATTTCAATCCTGTTTTAAGTATTCTTGATTATATATCTATCATATTCTAGTTGGCGTGGCACTCCAATGCAGCCCTACTTATGATTACTGTTTTCTGAGCCTATTGGTTTTCTTTAGTTTATATATATTCATGAGTAAGTCTATTATGTGAGCTTGGCCAATTGATTGTGAGAAGATAAGAGATAGGGGTATTTGATTTTACCCCTTTTACCCCCAAACATTCTGAAGATAAGCAGTATCAAATATGAGTCGTTCCATCGCATACAATCGCGAAGGATTGGCTAAAACCCCCTGCTCCCGATAAGGCATTCAGTTCCCAAGCTCTTAATAGACTTACTCTATATATGATCTGCACAGTTGATGATAAGCTCCAACCAACATAGACAGAACATGAAGTATCAATTTTTGTCAGCCCAGAACAAACACAAACAGATCATGAAGTATACAAAAAAAAACTGTATATTAGGCAGTGATGCTAAACACTTTATGATCTGAATAATTATTTCAATTTGTTGTATTTATTCTTGATTATATATCTATCATATCCTAGTTGGCGCGGCACCCCATTGCAGCCTTAGTTATGGATAGTCTGTTCTGAGCCTATTGTTTTCTTATTTGTTTCCTAAAGACAGTTGATAATAAGTTCAAAACTGCAGAAACAGAGCATGAAGTATGCAAAATTTGTAAGCTCCAAACAACAGAAAACTAGATTTTATAGTAACTGACGTTGGATGTGTATGTGTTGGGTACTCATCTAAGCCTTTTGGTCTTTGAGTCTCTCAAATGCTTTGTTGGTGTAGGCCGTGATGCAAAACAGTTTATGATCTGAATATTTACTTCAAGATTGTTGTATTTATTCTTGATTGTATATCTATCATATCATAGTTGGCGTGGCACCCCAATGCAGCCCTAGGTATGAATAGTGTGTTCTGAGCCTACTAGTATTATTTCAACCATATGTTAAGTTTCTGTTGTTCTGACACTATACCAAGTTTGAAAGTTCTTGGCAAGCTTATGTTAGTCTTGAGCACACAAATTTTGGTACTTCGTGTCCATGTTGAAAGAGTTCATTTTATGTTTGTTCTGAGTGAACAAAATTTGATACTTCATGAACTTGAAGTATGTTTGTTCTGGGCTTACTTAAAGTTGACTTCATGCTCTGATTGTATTAGCTCTGGGCTGGGGAAAAAATGATACTTCATGTTATGTGTGTGTTGGTTATGAGCATTACAAATTTTGCATTCTACATGCTCTGTCTGTGTTTGTTCCCAACTTACAAATTTTGCTTGCTTCATGATCTGTCTGTGTCTGTACTGGGCTGATAAAATTTTTATACTTCATGCTCTATACATCATGATCTGTTTGTGTCTGTCTGTGTTGTTTATGAGCATTACAAATCTTGCATACCACATGCTCTGCCTGTGCTTGTTCTTGGCTGCCAAAATTTTTATACTTCATGCTCTATTTTTGTTTGCTCTGGTCTGGCAAAAATTTGAGACTTCATGCTCTATTTGTGTTGTTTATGAGCATTACAAATTTTGCATACTACATGCTCTGTTTGTGTTAGCTCTAACCTTACAAATTTTGTCATACTTCATGCTTTTTTGGTGTTGGTTCTGATCGAGGAGGAAAATCTAACACTTCATGATTTTTGAACTTCATGTTCAACCTTTGTTTTCCTGAGCCTACATCATTTACTTGAAATTTTTTTCTCTTTGGAATCGACTATCTGTTTTTATTGTCTTTGTCTTCTCCATGTTCAATAATTTCAGTTTACTTTTGATTTCAGGTAGATTTCAGCATGAAGTGCATTTTGGAGCGATTGAAGACTGCAGTACGGGAAAATTTGATTTTCGGAGCAAATTATGTAAATTTTGTCATGTACTTGAAATTTATTAAACAATGTACTATGCTGTAAATTAATATTTCTTATGCTGTACAACATTTGTGAACTATTACTTTGCAATTCTATGGAGATCCAATTTTTTCCAAATAATCAGTTCATTATTGTCTTAATGTAATGATTGAAATTCTGTGTTTTTTTGGGTGTATTACGCAGTATGGCGTGTCCAATTGATTTTCATGCTCAGAAGTACCACAAACCGAGCATCATGTACCTAAATTTTGTAAGGTCTGAACTAAGACAGACAAAGCTTGAAGTAACAAATTTAACAAAATTTGTAAGCTGAGAAGCAACACAGACATAGCATGTAGTGTGCAAAATTTGCAAGATCATAACAAACACAGACAGAACATGAAGTCTCAAATTTTTGCCAGACCATATCAAACACAAATTGAGCATGAAGTATACAAATTTTGGCAGCCAAGAACAAGCACAGGCAGAGCATGAAGTGGCAAAATTTGTAAAGCTCATAAACAACACAGACAGAACATGAAGTCTCAAATTTTTGCCAGACCATATCAAACACAAATTGAGCATGAAGTATACAAATTTTGGCAGCCAAGAACAAGCACAGGCAGAGCATGAAGTGGCAAAATTTGTAAAGCTCATAAACAACACAGACAGAACATGAAGTCTCAAATTTTTGCCAGACCATATCAAACACAAATTGAGCATGAAGTATACAAATTTTGGCAGCCAAGAACAAGCACAGGCAGAGCATGAAGTGGCAAAATTTGTAAAGCTCATAAACAACACAGACAGAACTTGAAGTCTGTAATTTTTGCCAGACCAGAGCAAACACAAATAGAGCATGAAGTAAAAAAATTTTAGCAGCCAAGAACAAGCACAGGCAGAGCATGAAGTGGCAAAATTTGTAATGCTCATAAACAACACAGACAGAACTTGAAGTCTCAAATTTTTGCCAGACCAGAGCAACCAACAAATAGAGCATGAAGTATAAAAATTTTAGCAGCCAAGAACAAGCACAGGCCGAGCATGAAACTCCAAAATTTGTAATGCTCATAAACAACACAGACAGAACTTGAAGTCTCAAATTTTTGCCATACCAGAGCAAACACAATTCGAGCGTGTAGTATACAAATTTTATCAGCCAAGAACAAGCACAGGCAGAGCATGAAACTCCAAAATTTGTAATGCTCATAAACAACACAGACAGAACTTGAAGTCTCAAATTTTTGCCATACCAGAGCAAACACAAATAGAGCATGCAGTATAAATATTTTAGCAGCCAAGAACAAACACAAACATTTAAATGATGTATAGAGCATGAAGTATAAAAAATTTATCAGCCCAGTACAGACACAGACAGATCATGAAGTACCCAAAATTTGTAAGTTGGGATCAAACACAGACAGAGCATGTAGCATGTCAAATTTGTAATGCTCATAACCAACACAGACATAACATAATACATGGGTTAATTTGTTGTCTTCATCAACCTTGTAATGAAAACAGAAAGAAGGATTCATCTCTTTTTCCTCTTGGAAGTGCTCCAGCAATATATCAACATCATAAGGTCTCATACCATCCCTATCTCTTTGCAAGGAATTTCTAATATCTTTTTCAGTACAATTAATGTTACTGAAACCTTCATTTTCTATTTCCATGAAGGACATAAACTCTGAAGTTCGTAGGTTAGCCTCTTTGAAAGTACTGAGTAAACTTTTTCAAATTTCGTAGGATGCCAATAATGAAGAATCTTCTTCTTCAAATTTGATCAAAAGAAGGAAAAGGGCTGTGACGAAAGAAGACTGTATGGCTCAAATACGAATCCAAAGGGATGATGACGGGAGATGGTCAATCCGTAGGTTTGTTGAGGAGCACAGCCATATTTGTGTCACACCTAGAAAGCAACAATTTCTAAGATGTAATAGAACTGTCTCTGAACTGTCTCTTAATAGCATTACTCTCTCTCTCTCTCTCTCTCTCTCTCTCTCTCTCTCTCTATATATATATATATATATATATATATATATATATATATATATATATATAGGGTCATCTTCCGTTGCAAACGCAAATGTCATGCGAACTCGTGCACACCACTTAACCCGTCATCCCCAATGACGGGTTAAGGCAAAATACATAACCCGTCATCCCCAATGACGGGTTATGTATTTTGCCTTAACCCGTCATTGGGGATGACGGGTTAAGTGGTTCGCACGTTCGCAACTGCTACAGTAGCGTTTGCAACGGAAGAAGCCTCATATATATATATATATATATATATTGATGAAAAGGACAGGACTACGAAGAGTCCCGACCGCATATAAATATATATTTAAAAAAAGAGAAAACACAGAGTACCACAAAGAATAGAAATACAAAATAGGGAACGGTCGATGCAGCACAGATAGCATCCCGAAGTCCAAACAAAACCATAAAAACATAAACAACATGAAAGAAACATGAAGAAAAAACAACAACAGTAGAACACTATCAAGAAAATGAGACACAGCCATCCCTGGCAGTCAACAACACACAGCAGCAAGAGCGAAAGGGAGCATAAACTCTCGAGCAAAATAGACTCGCAAGACTAAAACAAAGTCGGTCACAATATCTCAGACTAAAACACATGAAGGCCTGAGCCATGCACAAAGTAACATAGGGAGCAACCAAAAAGCTCTATCTGAAAATGGCAGCCAACCAAAAGAGCACAACAAAAAACTAAAAACACAGGGAGCAAAGAGCAGACTAGAATATTGAAACAACCAACATACTCCACGACATAGATAAGAACCACATAAAAAAACATCAGTACAACCACAAAATATAGACCACTACTGTAGAAAGAGATAGAAACACATCACCACAGCCTAGATAATAGAGAAAATTTCAGGCCGAAAAGGAAAGGCAAAATACCACATCAAAGCAGCACAAATAGAGCGATAGCAATACGTAACAGCAGCAAGGGAGAGTGTACGCCGCCAAAAAGTCTAGATGGAGTGGGCCAATGATGAGCACTGCAACTACGAAGAAGAATTATAAAGAGTAAAAGGTAGCAAATAAGGAAAATTACAGCATACCTCACCAAATAAACGAAACAAGCACATTATTATAAGGAGCTAAATTTAATAGAGTACGCTTAGGAGAGGGGAGAATGTTGGCCCAAAGATTAATGAGATAAACTAACTCCTCAATAAGAATTTATAGAGAGCACAACTGCTTAGAGAAAATACGATAAAAATATGACATTCCTCTCTTTCCAGATAATCCAAATGAGAGCTATCATGGATAAGTCCTAAGCAGAGCAAGAAGAGCGTATCACCCTTCTTGCTCTCTAGGAACTCCATTAGGAGACGACAGAGCCGGGTCTATTATGGATACCCCTCGCTAACTTACAGATATACTATAAATATTGGATAAAAGGGCAAGAAATAAAGAGATGTTTGATGCTTTTGGTAGGATCTGAACCAAAAAACACATCTTTGCCCAATCGCCAAATTTCTTTCGTTGAGAATCTCAACAGTCAGAAGTTTATAGTGGGTCGGTGACAAAGTCATGGTTCTAGCTTTAAGAAGCGCAACATTCTGCCAGACATGTTTGTAGAAGGGGGAGATCAACCCTCCAAAATTGAGGAAAATATAGAAAGATTTCACAATGAAAGTGCCAGTATTGGACCATCTCCATTGCAAATCATCTTTAGCATTTCATTGATAGGAAACTTACTTAAGATGACAAGTAAACAAATATATTGAGAATTAAGGATAAGAGAGAGAGAGATCTACGGAATGGAAGGATAAACTCACGGAGATTGTGGTGTATAGACAAGTAATTAGCTACCATCGCCTGGGGGTTGCCGCAATATCAAAGAGATCAGGGAAAAGACTGACCAGCTTATTGTTGCCAATCTAGCAATCCGTCCTGTAACACCCCGAATTCCAAAATACAACTAAATTCGAGATTCCACAGGATCTTTACACTTCTTTCGTATAATTTTATAAGGAAATTAAAAACTTTTCACTTTACATCAGAGTTACATGGAATCTTTACATTTTACATTTTACAGTGGAAGCAATTTACGATATTTATATAAAAGTACAACAATATTTGAATAATCTCTAAGTATCAGTTCTTCTTTAACCTTTATCAGGCCATTTACCCTGCATACAAAACTGTGGGTACGTCAGTTTATTCAACCGACGAAAATTATACACGGCCATCCTCTCTATGTCGGAAACAGTATAACGATTCTCATTTCTTAACAAAATCACAAACTGGTTCACAAAACAAAGCTAAAGGGACTATCCTATTGATGTCGTGTCGTGCTGTGCTCTTAGTCCTTAATGCAGTTGTTATGTTATATGACACTAATGCGCACTTGTTCGGATTCTATGCATCCCATACTACATAGGTCCGAGGGCAAGCCCTTAATCGTACTTCATCTTATAGGGTTCAATCCCTCGCCACGACTTAAACTACTACGGTAACTACGGTAAGTATCCTAGATGTTCTATGATCTATGAGCCCATGTCCAGGCAGTCTGGAGGGGAATCCCACGCACTGACATGACGCATCAAGCAGGCAGACTATGGACAATTCAGCCTCCGCCATGGAACAATGGCACCACCCGTAGCCACCAAAATACCCCACAAGTATCGCCACTGGGACGATAATTCCGGAGTAGTACTCACGCCATGTCATGACGCATCAAGCAGGTAGTCTATGAATCACTCTCACACAGTCAATCCGATGGCCCTCATACTCGTGTTTTCCTCTTACTTTCATCACATCTTCACTATGTGTCTAGTCCTTAGTTTAATAGAATCATGAACAAAATCAATTCTCTAGATTTAGCCTTTCCACTATACCGGTCTTAATTCTTTATTCAACATGACCCAAATCTTGGTCTCTTCATTTCAAATTTCATTTCAATTCATTTCTTTCCAATGCCGGTATGAAGCTTAGCTACACTCTAGTTCTCAATTTTAATTCACAATTACACAAGAATTAAGTCTTTCAAGCTCATAAGTTCATTTTTCATGATCACATCAGATTTTCCTTGTCATGTTCATAGTATTCATAATCGTAAAACTTTTCATAAATTCAGCAGAATAATTCACTTCACTTCATATGCAATTTCATGCAAAGGTAAATAAAATTCACTTTTCTAATCCATCACATCCAATCCTCATTCCATTATCAAATCTCTTTCAAGCAGTATATATATATATTTATTTTTGTCATGGGACAGAAATTAAAATCTGAGACGTCAAAATAATCTGGACAGTCGACTCAAAACATAGCCATTCGACTGTTTAGCAAAAGAAAAATATTCAAGAAAATGGTCGGGATAGTCGACTGCTAAACATGACCAGTCGGCTGTTCTGAAAAGATTTAAAACTCGAAAAGGATCAGGACAGTCGACTGTTACTCAGACCAGTCGGCTGTTCTGCAGTGTTTTAAACTCAAAGGATTTAATAATCAAGTCAGTCGACTACTACATCTATTCGGTCGACTGATCAGTATTAAAATTTGAAATAATGGAAACGTTTCTTCTTTCCTTTTGATCAGTACACAACATTTTAGTTTAACTACAATATGTTCGTTTATCAACACGAACATGCAACTTTATTTGACTACCATCACCACAAGCATAGTTTACTAATTAATGTAGGGATTCTTACGACTAGTATTTTCCACACAACCACGACTTCTAAAAAAGAGGTATTTTTCCCATAATCATCATTTTTCTACAGAGATAAACATTTATTCCAATTTAGCATGCTAGATTAAAGTAAAAAAAAAATAACATAACATTAATCATATCATTCCATTAAGTTCACCCATTCATTTCATACAATTTCACTTGTGTTCCATTCTTACTTTAATCATGGTATAATCAAAGCGCAAAATAATGGCATTCATTTATTCTTGCACACTTAGCACACAACCTAACATGGTATCTAAAGTAGAAGTCATGAGAAACACCCACCTTTTTTAAGAAACACGAATAGAAAGATTTTAGAAAATCCTTTAGAATGCACGAAAGATCCTTCTCCTCCTAGGTGTAGCAAAACCGAGCCTCTCCTAGTGTGATTCCCGACCTTCTTTGGATGAACACTCACACTAGAATCTACTCAATCTTTTTCTCCGCAAAATTCTCAATCTTTTCTCACTCTAATTCTTTTCTCTCTTTAATAAATTTTCTAATGTACTAAGATGAGAAGAAACTATGGGGTATTTATACTTAATTTTGGGTGGATTGAATGGCTAGGATTTGATCAACTAGTTAGGAATTAAAGGCTACGATGAGTTTGGAAGTTGCCATAACCACCCATGACTTGAAAAACTACCTCACCACTACTCCCATCTCTCCCTCTCTCTTAGATCCATTCCGGCCTAAAAAAGTGTGCAATGCACATCATATTGCATGCACGTGCTACCCTAGTGTCCCCCATTCTTAAGTTGTTCATGCACTAATTTATTAATTGTCTATCATTGAGTCTGCACTACAAGTCACTATAATTAAAAGAGGAATAAACTAAATGCGTTTACTATTTGGGCCAAAAATCATGGGCCCAAGGAGAAATACCTAAAATAACTATAATGGGCTAGAATTTGGCCTAGGATGTTATTTAGGCTTTAAAATAACTCTTGTAGGAAACAAAGAGAATAATCAGTATATTAGGCTATGAAGAAAAATATTGGACTCTAGAAAAACATATGAAATTATGTATGCAAAAATACATACGGTCTCAATTTCTCATAGAATGAAATATATACGAAAAAATATATATATATATATAATAGATCGGGATGTTACAACACTCCCTCCTTAGAATAGTTCCGTCCCCGGAACTATACTTAAAGGGTGAGAGAAACAGAAATACAACAAGAGGAAAGAAAAATACAAATCAAACAAAGAGCTCGGGATGATCCCTCATCATCCTCTCCTCAGATTCCCAAGTAGCCTCTCCAACCAACTGGTTTCTCCAGACTACCTTGACCATCGGTATCATCTTATTCCTCAAGATTTTCTCTCGACGATCAACAATCTCAACTGGGAGCTCAATGTAACTCAGATCCAACTGCAAACCCTCTAGAACTTCAGGCAAATGATGACTTGGATCTGGAATGTAACCTCTCAGCATAGACACATGAAAGACATTGTGCACCTGAGACAACTCTTCCAGTAATTCAATCCGGTAAGCAGTTTTTCCGATCCTTTTCAATATCTTATATGGACCTATGAACCTCGGGGCTAACTTCCCACTCTTGCCGAATCTGATCAAGCCTTTGCTGGGCGATATCTTCAGAAAGACAAAGTCACCAACCTTAAACTCAAGGTCCCTCCTCCGGTTGTCTGCATAGCTCTTCTGCCTACTCTGAGCTTCCACCAACCTCTTCCTGATTAGATCAATCTTTTCAGAGGTCTGTTGCACAATCTCAGGTCCAAACATCTGACGCTCCCCAACTTCGAACCAACAAACAGGCGTTCTACACTTCCTGCCATACAAGGCTTCGTACGGCACCATCCCGATGCTAGTTTGAAAACTATTGTTGTAGGCAAACTCTACCAAAGGTAAATGCCTTTCCCAACTGCCTCCAAAGTCTAGTACACAACACCGAAGCATATCCTCAAGAATACGGTTGACTCTCTCGGTCTGCTCATCGGTCTGGGGATGAAAAGCAGTGCTGAAATCCATCTTGGTACCCAAAGCTGTCTGAAGACTCCTCCAGAAATGCGAAGTAAACCGGGCATCTCGATCAGACACAATGGTCAACGGAACGCCATGAAACCTGACGATCTCACTAACATACATCTCAGCTAACTTGTCCATCGAAGCAGTGAGTTTCATCGCCAAGAAGTGAGCGGACTTGGTTAGTCGATCGACCTTGACCCAAATCGCATCATTGCCCTTAGGACTCTTAGGCAAACCCGTGATAAAATCCATACTGATGTTATCCCACTTCCATTCTGGAATAGGTAACGGTTGCAATAGACCTCCAGGTTTCTGATTCTCAGCTTTGACTTGTTGACAAATCTCACACCTCGACACAAATTCAGCCACATCCCGTTTCAAACCTCACCACCAGAAATGCTGCTTAATATCCTTATACATCTTGGTACTCCCAGGATGTACAGACAAAAGAGTAGCATGTGCCTTCTGAAGAATACTTTCTTTCAAGTCCGACTGATCCGGAACACACAGCCTCTCTCCAAACCACAGCACTTCATCCCTGATTTGAAATTCGGGCAACTTGCCAACACCAACTTGCTCCTTCATCTTCTGAATCTCTGCATCTTCCTTCTGACTTGCAATAATTCCTTCGTTCAGTGTCGGTTGAAGCCTCAACTGAGAAAAAGATGATCCCAAGCCTTGCAGAACAACCTCAATTCCAGCTCGATCCAACTCCTCTGCCAACTGCCTCTGAGTTGTAATCAAACTCGCCAGACTGCTCTTGCGGCTAAGTGCATCAGCAACAATATTAGCCTTCCCAGGATGATACTTAATCTCCGAAAGATTGTCCTCAAGTACCTCCAGCCATCTCCTTTGCCTCAGGTTCAGATCCTTCTGCTAATAGATATACTTCAAGCCTTTATGGTCTGTGTATATGTTCAGGATTTTACCATACACATAATGCCTCCATTGCTTCAAGGTAAAGATAATCGCAGCCAACTCTAGATCATGAGTCGGATAATTCTTCTCATGCGGCCTTAGTTGCCTAGACCCATAAGTGATCACTCTTCCTTCTTGCATTAAGACACAACCAAGCTCACGATGTGAAGCATCGCTGTAGACATCATATTCAATACCTGCTCTAGGCAAAGCCAAAATGGGCGCAGTAGTCAGCCTCTCTTTCAACTCCTGAAAGCTTGCTTCGCACTGCTTAGTCCACTTGAAGTTCACACTCTTCTTGGTCAAACCAGTGAGCGGCACGGCTATCTGAGCGTAGCCCTGGATAAATCTCCTGTAATATGCAGTCAATCCAAGAAAACTCCTGACTTCCTTCACTGTAGTAGGCCTTGCCCAATCTCTCACTGCCTCTATCTTCTGAGGATCAGTTGCCACTCCCTCCTTAAAAAGGATGTGACCTAGGAATGCCACATCAGATTTCCAGAAATCACACTTGGACAACTTGGCATACAACTCATGCTTCTGAAGCTTCCTCAAAACTGTTGCCAAATGCTCCGTGTGCTCCTCCTCCGACTTGGAGTACACGAGAATATCGTCGATAAACACCACGACGAAAGAATCAATGAACGGCCTCAAAACTCTGTTCATCATGTCCATGAAGATTGCAGGCACATTCGTCACTCCAAACTGCATAACTAAGAATTTGTAATGCCCGTGTCGAGTTTTGCACGCAGTCTTTTGCACATCTTCAGCTTTCACTCGAACTTGATAATATCCTGATCGAAGATCTATTTTGGAGAAAACAGCAGCTCCTTGTAGATGATCGAACAAGTCATCAATTCGTGAAATTGGATATTTATTTTGAACAGTGACCTTATTCAGCTCTCGGTAATCGATGCACATCCTCATCAAACCATCTTTCTTCTTTACCAAAAGCACCGGCCCTCCCCAAGGTGATGCACTCAGTTGAATAAAGCCTTTCTCCAACAGTTTCTCAATCTGCCGTTTGATCTCATCCTGCTCCACAGGTGCCATCCTATATGGTACATTGGAAATAGGTGCACTCCCTGGCTGAATAGTGATGCTGAACTCCACATCACGATGCGGGGGTAACCTAGGCAAATCTTTCAAGAACACAATCGGATAATCCCGAACCACAGGAATCTGCTGCACCTCTGCAGGAATCCCTCTCTTCTGGCTGATAGCAGCAACCAAATCTGAACATCTTCTCTTCCCTTGGAAAGTGACTTCAGGTCCTCCTGGAGCCTTCACTGTTACTGTCTTGGTCTTGCACTCGATGTTCGCACTGTACACCGACATCCAATCAATGCCAATGATAACATCAACTCCCAAAACATTCAACTCGATCAGATTGATCCCGAAAATTCGATCTCCAATCACGATCTCGCAGTCAGTATAGTACCGATTAGTGGTTAGAGTCTCCCCTGACGGAGTAGCTACCGCTAAAACCTTGCCTGGAAAAATCTTCGGTTCAACTCCCAACACTTTAGCAAATTTAGGTGATACAAAAGTATGAGAGGACCCAGTATCGAACAAAACAACAGCTTTCATTCCATTCAAATAAAGTTCTCCTGTACATAATACATACTCATTACGTAACAGTTCACTAAATAAACGGGAAAAGAAAACAATATGAATTTCTAAACATCCACCCTCGTACCAGTGATGTCGTGATCTACCTCATCGGCATCAGCTTCAGTCAAGGCAAATACTCGCCCTTACTGGTACGATCTCTTTCTGGCCTGCTGAGTTGGTCCCCTTTGGACGACATCCTGCAACTTTGGGCACTAGGATCGGTAGTGACCTGTCTCCCTACAATTGTAACAAGTTACCACAGGAGGTCTCACCCATGCATTTCCGGGTTTACCTGCCACTTGAACAGTATTCACACCCGTAGGCTTGAACCTCTGGGCTGACGGCAGTCCCCTGGCACTCCCAGCAACTGCGGGCCTCTAATAGCCCGACTCTCTCTCGCATTGTTTCAACCTGCCTCTGAAGAGACACAACAAGACTATTCAGAACTGGTTCTTCCTAATCAGAAGAATCATCAGATGAATCCGGAGGTGGGGTGATCTCTCGGAACTCAGGCCATTCCTCTCCGTCAGAGTCTGCTTGCCTGCTTGCCCCGAGTAGTACTCTTCCTCAATGATATGCCAATTGTCATCTCCAGCTGGGTCGAAGTGATCAGCATCTTAGAAATAGAGAGGAAGAAGCATAAATCATAGAGCAACACAAATGTAAGTAACTTACATTTAAATCTCTAGACTCAACACACACTCTAATGTCCACTTCTAGGGTGTCGTTCCTTATAAATTTGTACTAGTGTGAAGCGTGGCTCTGATACTACTCTGTAACACCCCAAATTCCAAAATACAACTGAATTCGAGATTCCACAGAATCTTTACACTTCTTTCGTACAATTTTACAAGGAAATAAAAAAAATTTCACTTTACATCAGAGTTACATGGAATATCTACATTTTATATTTTACAGCGGAAGCAATTTACGACATTTATATAAAAGTACAACAATATTTGAATAATCTCTAAGCATCAGTTCTCCTTTAATCTTTATCAGGCCATTTACCCTGCATACAAAACTGTGGGTACGTCAGTTTATTCAACCGACGAAAATTATACACGGCCATCCTCTCTATGCCGGAAACAGTATAACGATTCTCATTTCTTAACAAAATTACAAACTTGTTCACAAAATAAAGCTAAAGGGACTATCCTATTGATGTCGTGTCGTGCTGTGCTCTTAGTCCTTAATGCAGTTGTTATGTTATATGATACTAATGCGCACTTGTTCGGATTCTATGCATCCCATACTACATAGGTCCGAGGGCAAGCCCTTAATCGTACTTCATCTTATAGGGTTCAATCCGTCGCCATGACTTAAACTACTACGGTAACTACGGTAAGTATCCTGTTCTATGATCTACGAGCCCATGTCCAGGCAGTCTGGAGGGGAATCCCACGCACTGACATGACGCATCAAGCAGGCAGACTATGGACAATTCAGTCTCTGCCATGGAACAATGGCACCACCCGTAGCCACCAAAACACCCCATAAGCGTCGCCACCGGGACGATAATTCTGGAGTAGTGCTCACACCATGTCATGACACATCAAGCAGGCAGTCTGTGAATCACTCTCACACCGTCAATCCGATGGCCCCCATACTTGTATTTTCCTCTTACTTTCATCACATCTTCACTATGTATCTAGTCCATAGTTTATTAGAATCATGAACAAAATTAATTATCTAGAGTTAGCCTTTCCACTATACAGGTCTTAATTCTTTATTCAACATGACCCAAATCTTGGTCTCTTCATTTCAAATTTCATTTCAATTCATTTCTTTCCAATGCCGGTATGAGGCTTAGCTACACTCTAGTTCTCAATTTCAATTCGCAATTACACAAGAATTGAGTCTTTCAAGCTCATAAGTTCATTTTTCATGATCACATCAGATTTTCCTTGTCATGTTCATAGTATTCATAATCGTAAAACTTTTCATAAATTCAGCAGAATAATTCACTTCACTTCATATGCGATTTCATGCAAAGGTAAATAAAATTCACTTTTCTAATCCGTCACATCCAATCTTCATTCCATTATCAAATCTCTTTCAAGCAGTATATATATATATTTATTTTTGTCACGGGACAGAAATTAAAATCTGAGACGTCAAAATAATCTGGACAGTCGACTCAAAACATAGCCAGTCGACTGTTTAGCAAAAGAAAAATATTCAAGAAAATGGTCGGGATAGTCGACTGCTAAACATGACCAGTTGGCTGTTCTGAAAAGATTTAAAACTCGAAAAGGATCAGGACAGTCGACTGTTACTCAGACCAGTCGGCTGTTCTGCAGTGTTTTAAACTCGAAGGATTTAATAATCAGGTCAGTCGACTACTACATCTATTCGGTCGACTGATCAGTATTAAAATTTGAAATAACGGAAACATTTCTTCTTTCCTTTCGATCAGTACGCAACATTTTAGTTTAACTACAATATGGTCGTTTATCAACACAAACATGCAACTTTATTTGACTACCATCACCACAAGCATGGTTTACTAATTAATGTAGGGATTCTTATGACTAGTATTTTCCACACAACCACGACTTCTAAAAAAGAGGTATTTTTCCCATAATCATCATTTTTCTACAGAGATAAACATTTATTCCAATTTAGCATGCTAGATTAAAGTAAAAAAAAAAAATAACATAACATTAATCATATCATTCCATTAAGTTCACTCATTCATTTCATACAATTTCACTTGTGTTCCATTCTTACTTTAATCATGGTATAATCAAAGAGCAAAATAATGGCATTCATTTATTCTTGCACACTTAGCACACAACCTAATATGGTATCTAAAGTAGAAGTCATGAGAAACACCCACCTTTTTTAAGAAACACGAATAGAAAGCTTTTAGAAAATCCTTTAGAATGCACGAAAGATCCTTCTCCTCCTAGGTGTAGCAAAACCGAGCCTCTCCTAGTGTGAATCCCGACCTTCTTTGGATGAACACTCACACTAGAATCTACTCAATCTTTTTCTCCGCAAAATTCTCAATCTTTTCTCACTCTAATTCTTTTCTCTCTTTAATAAATTTTCTAATGTACTAAGATGAGAAGAAACTATGGGGTATTTATACTTAATTTTGGGTGGATTGAATGGCTAGGATTTGATCAACTAGTTAGGAATTAAAGGCTACGATGAGTTTGGAAGTTGCCATAACCACCCATGACTTGAGAAACTACCTCACCACTACTCCCATCTCTCCCTCTCTCTTAGATCCATTCCGGCCTAAAAAAGTGTGCAATGCACATCATATTGCATGCACGTGCTACCCTAGTGTCCCCCATTCTTAAGTTGTTCATGCACTAATTTATTAATTGTCTATCATTGAGTCTACACTACAAGTCACCATAATTAAAAGAGGAATAAACTAAATGGGTTTACTATTTGGGCCAAAAATTATGGGCCCAAGGAGAAATACCTAAAATAACTATAATGGGCTAGAATTTGGCCTAGGATGTTATTTAGGCTTTAAAATAACTTTTTTGTGAAACAAAGAGAATAATCAGTATATTAGGCTATGAAGAAAAATATTGGACTCTAGAAAAACATATGAAATTATGTATGCAAAAATACATACGGTCTCAATTTCTCATAGAATGAAATATATACGAAAATATATATATATAATAGATCGGGATGTTACACATCCAGAACCTAACTGTAGACCCATTACCAAAAATATTTTTCGGGCCGCATCTAAATGGTTCCACCGCCTTCCAAGCACTTTTCCAGAATGGGGAGGCATGAGTGGTAAGTTTGGGATGAAGGTTCCAAACACGACGCCTTTTGTGATATTTGTTTTTGACAAGCCTGATCCACGATAACCATTTTTTGACAAGGTTCCATAACCATTTTCCTAAGAGGACGAAGTTATGATGTTGAGGATTGATAATACCAAGTCCCCCTTCTTTTTTGGCTTTACACAATCGTTGCCATTTGCAAAGGTGTTTGATAATCGAAAGGGTAGGAGATCCTGACCAGAAGAAATTTCTTCTGATCTTGTCGATACGGTTAATAACCCTCATAGGAACATAGAAATAGGACATAATGTACAATAGAAGAGAAGATAAAATTCATTTAACAAGCACCATTCTGCCTTCACGAGACATATGGTGACCTGTCCAAGCATTGAGTCTAGATTTGACTTTTTCAATCATCAGTAGCCAATCTGCTTGGTGTAGTTTACCCCACGGAAGGGGGATATCATGGTACGTAATTGGGAAAGAAGCTGACGAACATTTGAAGAAATTAGCAATCTCAATTTGTCGCGCATTGGAGCCTTCAAGCCATAAAACCGAGGTTTTATGAAAGTTAATGAACATCGCCTTTTCGAAAAGATATAAAAGAAATTTAAGATCATGGAGGGTTGGGCCGTCAGGTTTAGCGAAGATAATAGTATTGTCAACATAGTTGAGAATAATCACACCTCTAAAACCATGAAAACCACCCAAGCCTTCGATGATATTAGCTTCCCTCGCTTTATAAAGCATTTTGCTGAGAACGTCAGCAACTAAAGATAAAAGGAGGAAAGAATAAACCACATTTACACATAAATTTCTGTAACTCCTATTTCCCCGTATTTGTATTTTATTCTGTATTGTGCCTCATTGTACTCTCTCGTCTGTTTGAGATCATGTAATTTGTTCAGATTGAATAAAATTATTATTCTTGTCTCAACTCAAATTTTGGGTCTTTTTATCAAATTCATTGTGTGCCATTTGTATCGTTCTTCATGAAAAATGGACCAATGCTTCTCATTTATCTCTTTAATCCTCATTTTAGTGCATTTTGACCATTTCTCTTATTGGGCTCTTTTTGAAACGGATCCCCAAAACCCACTGTAATACCCCGATTTTCCTAATATATGAAGATTATTTATTTCTATTATATGGGTGCATGTGTAACATTGTTGGCCATTGTTTACTCTCATGATAAATAAGAGCATTGTTTTACAAATTATTTTATCCCCAAAGCCCAATATTACCTTACATATTTACTCCTACAATTTTTTTTTTTTGGCCCATTTAATTTAGGCCCATAGATTTAAACCTCTTGTATTATATTTTTACAACTTGTATGTGTAGCATCTTTCCCTTTTTCCGGGTATTTTGATGCACAAGTTCTGTAGGGGGGGATTGGTGTACACACGTGCATATTGCATACACGTGTGGAGCACACTCTAGCTTGGCCGGATTATGGTGTAGTGGGTAGGAGATCATGGGTGGTTTCTTAAGGTATGGGTAGTTTTCTTAACTTCCTTATCAATCTCAGCCCTTGATTTTCCAACTTCCTAGTGCATCTCAACCCTCCATCTCACTCTAGTTTATGTATAAATACCCCTTCTCATTCCCTATCTCTTTTACACTAAGATTATTATTGTAAGAGAGTTATTTGTGAGTTTGTGTGTGGGAGCTTTCCTGTGGAGACGAGCAGCATTTCTGGGGAGTTCGGTGTGGAGCAAAGGAGCAAAGTGCAAGGAGCAAGAAGGCATTCACTATATTGAACAGTTTTTGCGGGATTTCGTTATTTCTTCATATAAGGTGGGTGTTTCTCAGGACTTCTAATGTAGAAATTTTACCATGATTATTATGAGTGCTATCATGTTATAAAAAGTAAATTGGATGTATTAGAAATTGAGTGAACATGCCGTTGATAATGAGAACGGAAGTGTCGGAACGGTCGACTGTCATAAGAACCAGTCGACTGTTACGAGACAGGTTTATTTATGATG
Organism: Hemerocallis citrina; assembly: GCA_017893485.1. Classification (NCBI taxonomy): domain Eukaryota; kingdom Viridiplantae; phylum Streptophyta; class Magnoliopsida; order Asparagales; family Asphodelaceae; genus Hemerocallis; species Hemerocallis citrina. The sequence continues at coordinate 42,180,776 of CM030364.1, forward strand.
TGGTGATAAACATGTATGCAAATAGACATAATGGTGTGAATTACTAGTTTTTATTCCCTATGACACATATGATGGAGGGAAGGTAAATGAATGAAAAGAGCTAGCGATGATTAATAACTTAAGAATTGTCGGAACAGTCGACTGACACTGTGTTCAGACGACTGGTACCACACTTCAAGAATGACATTTGGAAATTCCAGGAAACAAGATATTTTGTTATGTTGACCCAGTATAATGAATTGAGATTTATATCTTCATCATCGTAAGAAGTTATGAGCAATGTGAATGCATGTTTAAGTATCGTTTCTAAAGAAAAGAACATATTAGTAACTTGAATTTTCATGCTTCGTCGTTACTGAACCAATAAGAAGTGTGGTGTTTATAAAATATGGAATGTGTGTATACTGTAAGGAAAATGCATGTGAGAACGGTTAAAAGAATAATGTTTATTTTGAATTATGGAACTGATCAGTCGACCGAATGCGTGTAGCAAGTCGACTGAGCTGAACTTAGAATTGTGCTGTTGAAAATCTCAGGACAGACGACTGATGGATGAACAGTCGACTGTCATGTGGTTGACATTGTGAACATGAAAAAGTTGCGGGACAGCCGACTGACGGTGTGCAACAGTCGACTATCCCGAGCAATTATGGTGAACTTGTATTTGACTGTATAAGTCGACTGGTGTTCTTCCAAGTCGACTGTACAGAGCGAACTTTGATGTGTATGAATTTCATTTTATTTTGCTGTTGGAAGTTGTGAACCTTATGATTGAAGTCTGTGGACTCTTTTTATGACTGTGTGGATCATGTAAAATGAATTATATATGAGAATTGAGAATCAAATGAATATAAAAGGCTAAGATCATGATGAGGAAGTCTGTGAGACTCTAAAATGAATTATGAGCTGATGATGCTCAATTGGAAATTGTGAATTTGAAATTGAACGAAAGAGTAGCTAAGTCTCCTCCGGCAGCGAAATGAAATGATATTGAAAAGAAGGCCAAGGTTGGTCATGTGTAAATGAAATGGTAAGTCCGGTTTGGTGGAGAGGCTAACTCTAGAGCTTGATTTTTATTCATGATTCTAATAAATTTAATGCATAGTGTGGAGGTGATGAAGGTGAGAGAAAAACATGAGTATGAGAGCTAGGGTACGGTGCGGGTGTGTGAGCCGCAGAATGCATGCTTGATGAGTCAAGACATGGCGCGGGCACAACTCAGTAATGATCGGACTTTAGTCACGCTTGTGGGGTGTTTTGGTGACTACAAGAGGATTGTGTTCAGGGAGGAGGCTGAATTGTCGCAGAATGCATGCTTGACGAGTCAAGACATGGCGCGAAATTCTACTCCAGGGGCCAGGATACATGCTTGTACTCATAGAATCATCTAGGATACTCACTGAAATTACAGAAGTAGAGTAAGTCATGGCGAGGGATTGAACCCTACAAAAATGAAGAACGATTAAGAGGCTTGCCCTCGAACCTATGTAGTATGGGATGCATAGAATTCGAACAAGTGCGCATTAGTGTCATGTAAATTAAATAATTGCATTAAGGATTAAGTGCACAATCACGACACGACATCATTAAAAGTTCCCTTTTGTTTTTACATGCTTATATTGAACAAGTTGTGATTTGTTAAGAAATGAGATTCATTATACTGTTACTGGCATAGAGAGGATGGCCATGTATAATTATCGTCGGTTGAATAAACTGACGTACCCACAGTTTGTATGCAGGATAAATTACATGTAAAGAGGAATGGATGCATAAAGATCTTATCATGTTATTATTCATTTATGTAAATGTTGTATATTTTGCTTCCGCTGTGTACATGTATGTGTAAATGTAAATGTAATATGATGTAAACTCTGATGTATGATGAGAAGTTTTAATTTCCTTGTAAAATTGTACTGAAGAAAGTGAAAAGATCCTGTAGAACATCTCGAATTCAGTGATTTGGGATTCGGGGCGTTACACCCACGAACCCTCAAACCCTACTATATAACCCTACCCTAACCCTAATCCCATCGCTAATCACTATTTTAACCTAATAATACTCCGCTGCTACTCTTCTTCTTCACCCCGATTCCTTCTCCATCTCTTTCGTTCAACCAACCCACTTCCGATCACCTTCGCCCACCTTCGACCTTCGCCTCGTCGACCCCCACAGCACCACCACCTCCACGACCCCATCGCTATCGCCTCTGCCATCTCTCCAACCTTCGAACCCAAAACTCCGAACCCATCCCCAACTCCAGAACCCACTTCGCCACCTCCGACCAAATCTCCATGACCTCGCACCTCTGCCGTGCCACAGTCGCCGCGTAGCTCCTCGACGTAGCGTCGCCGTCGCAGCCATCACCGTGCGTCGCCGTCACCCCTTCTCCCTCTCGCACCCTGTTTCGAAGCAGCGAACAAAGAAGAAGAAGAAAGGGGGAAAAGGGCGGGATCGAATCTCGACCGTAGGATCACGCCAAGATCCGCGCCCGTGATCGCTGTTCGGTGTTCGTCCATAGCGAATCCCAGATCCGCTGTACCGTGTTCTGGCCAGATCCGCTGCGGAGGAGCTCAACCATTGGACGCACTCGCTGTTCCGTGTTCTGGGCACAGCGAATCCCGATCGGCTGTTCGCTGTTTTGCTGATCTGGTGTGGGGATTTTTGGCTCTTTTATTGGATCTTCGCACGTGCTTTTGGAGGACTTCTTCCGGGATTTTTCTACTCAAATTTCTACAACAAGTGGATCTAGTCATTGTCAAACTAAGGCAAGTATCCTTGTACAATTTATTGTTCTAGTACAAGCACCCTTGAAAATACTACAAATAGTTAGATTGTGACTCCTCCTTGAATATCATTGTAGATCAATATTGAACCTCCAAATTGACAATTCTAAGAGTCACAAAATTTCCTTGTATTTAATTTATAATTATTGGACTCTTTTACCCCTTGAGCACGTGAACACATAGACTTATGAATTTAGGAGCCCTAAATTCGTAGACACATGTTACATTTAATATTTGACAAACTTGCAACCCTAAAACTTGAAAAACATCTATTATTTGCTTTTTTGACCTCCATTATCATGTATTTATGCCACATAATAACTTAGACGCCAAATGACATTTTTCCACGTAACCTACGCTAGTAAGTTATTTCTACGAGTTGCTGTCCTGAATCTCCATTGCTGTTTCGACCCATTTATCATTTGAATCTGGGCACGAGCCCTGAATAAAAATTGTAGATCTGGATGTGTAGATATCGATAGCTTCCGAAATTTTTGAATTCGGAGTTACGGTCTAGGAGTTATGGCAGTTATACTGCAGCTGTGTCAGTAGACGCAGTTTTGCAAAACTGCTGTATACATTTACTTTGCAAATTAATTTAGCTGTGTAAACAGCGAGAGTTTGACACGAAATTTTATATGTAGCTGCTGGACACCATATAGGACATCTCCAATTTTTTCTAGAATTAAATCACAATATTTTACACATGTATGCTTGCTTGATAAGAATTAATAAAAGTAACAAGCCGGGGTTTTTGGGAAAGACTATAGAGTGGACAATATAGGTAAGTGTACTCGGAAGGGGGCCCGTGTTTTCCAAATACTTGGTTCATGAACTTGTTGTATCTTGTTCGATTCATGAAGTCAGTTACTTGGCTCATGAACTTGTTTGATTCATGAACCCACTGTGTGGTTCTTGAACTTGCTAGTGGATTCGCGAACTTGCTTCGTGAACTTGTTATTTATTTTCCGATTCATGAACCATGGCTTGCTTGATACTTGATACCTGAGTACGCTGCCCTATAAAATCCATTACTAGGTCTAAACGAAATTGCTTTGACTGTAGCAACCATGTAGTAAAAAGATGGATGCATGAAGTGCTACCTAGATAGTAATCACCACAAGACTTGAACTTGATAACTTGAACTAGACTTGAACTTGATAACTTGAACTAGACAACTTGATACTTGAACTTGACAACTTGACATTTGAGACCTGACATTTAAATAACACATGACACTAGACTTGAGATTTGCTGCTTGATATTAAATAACCCTATAGGTGCACCCTGCATGTGTTTCACCACTAGCAGTTGTTATCCAACCCAGTCATTAAGATGTTCCCTCTTGCTAGCTAGTTCTTGAATTTGTCCACTACTTCTTATAACTCTGTTACATTTTGAATTCCAATTCTTGTTTCCCTTACTTGTATTTGTTTTCACTATTTGTGGCCCTAGCTTGCACTAAGGGCATTTTCTCTTGTTTCCCCTTTGTTTCCCTGTTTATATTTATTAAACAGACTTTGGAGATGAGCTACCCGCTGGAATCGGTGAGCAAAGGTTCTAGCCTTCAAGTGGAGAAGAACTTGATTAGAATATTTACTTCCTGCATTATTTGTTTATTTTTGGATTATTATTTCTTGAAATTTGAGAACTTGTAACGGGTTGTTGTTCCCGAGTTTAACTTGATTCAGACTTGAAACTATTTGGATGTTTTATTATATTCAGTTGTTTCTGTTGCCAATAAATTATTCATGCATGCTTGGTTATATATATCTCTCTTGTTATATTTTTGTTGTGATGCTGAGTCGATCCTACAGCTTATGAATGATGTTAAGATCATTCGCTGGGCTTCGTCATGCACTCGTATTTCCGTATTTTGGAAAGCGGGGCGTGACAAGGTTTTTAGTGGTATCAGAGCCAGGTTTCGGCTAATGTGTTAGCTAACTAATACATTAGACAGGCCTGACTCAGTCAGGGTTAACTCAGCATTTGACAGGCCATGAAATTACATGAAAATTTTATTATCAACTTGATCTGGATCCTGATTATTTTGGGTTGTACAGGACATGGCTCGAAGGAACGCTTCGTCCTCCCGGTCTAGTGGTGATCAGACAGACCAGCCTGCCATTATGCAGTTGTTACAGATGCAGCAAGAACAAAATGAGCGGCACATGCGGCAGATGATGCAAATGCAGAGAGAGCATGCTGAGATGATGAGGGCAGCCTTAGGAGCTGCCAACAGAGAGCCTCTTGCACCTGCGCCTGGGGTGTTGCCGCCTAGACTGGGCAACGTAGCTGATTTCATGAGGCTACACCCCGATAAGTTTTCAGGTGCTGAAGGTCCATTGGAGGCTGAGCAGTGGCTCATTAGGACAGAGCAGTTGTTGATCGCTGCCAGGATAGCCGATGTGGACCGAGTGGATGTCGTAAGCATCCAGCTGGTGGATCTCGCCCACATCTGGTGGCGAGTTGAGATGGAGAGACTTGAGCGCCCCGTCGCCTGGGCCCTTTTCAGGGAGAGCTTCCTCACAAAGTTCTTCCCTAATGTCATCAGGAATGAGATGGAGCGGCAATTTGTCGTGCTCACCCAGGAAAATCGGACCGTGGATGAGTATGTCGCGGAGTTTACCCGTTTGAGCCGCTTTGCCACGACTATGGTGGCTGATGATGAGGCAAAGGGCCGTCGCTTCTTACTGGGCTTGGATATCGATATCCAGGATCGCCTGGCTGCTTTGAGACTTCGTTCCTACACGGACATCCTAGAGGCTGCTAGGAGTCAGGAACAGACCAGCAGATGGAAGCGTGCTATCCAGCGGTCTGCCCCGCACCCTGTTGCTACTAGGCCCACTGGAGGGTCAATCAGGAGGCCAGTTCCAGCCTTGGCACCGAGAGCCTCGCCATCCCCGCCTACGGCTCCGAGGAGGGATGTGATATGTGATTTTTGTCACAAGGTGGGTCATGAGCGTAGGGACTGTAGGACAGCAGGTCGTCAGTGTTTTACTTGCGGAGCTGGTGATCACATGATGCGGGAGTGCCAGCGCAGAGGGTTGGCTCCACCAGCTAGGGGACCAGTTCAGCCAAGAGCGCCAGTTCAGGGTCAGGCCAGGCCGCCACTTCTCCCTCAGCATCAGATCATCGGTCAGAGGACCGCTGCCCCGAGGAGAGGTCAGGCCTTCAACCTGACTACAGAGGAAGCTGAGACCGCGGAGGAGGTCGTTGCAGGTATAATTGTATTTTATTGTTTGTTATCTATTTCATGCTTTATTGTTCATCTTGCATCATACCTTGTGTAAATCTTTCCACATCAGTATTTGCTATCCCTTAGAATCCTGCATATTCATCCCTTCCTGCATTTTGAATCTATCATAGGTATTATCCTAGTCCATTCCTTTCCTGCCCATGTCCTATTTGATTCCGGGGCGACCCACTCTTTTGTTTCCTCTCGCTTCGTGGATCAGCATCAGTTGGAGTGCGGTGATATGCAGACAGCTTGGAACATCACCACAGGTGGCGGTGTTGTCGTTTTCTCCAAGGAGTGTAAGCAGAGTCCCTTAATTATTGGGGGCAGGGATTTCAAGGCAGACCTGATAATGATTGGTAATTCAGGTTTCGATGTGATTCTCGGCATGGATTGGCTGGGGAAGTCTCATGCTGTCATCGATTACCGAGCGAAGAAGGTTGTATTTAGGATCCCGGAGCATGATGAGTTCCATGCTGGGAAAACACCTCTTGGGCGTGGTAAGAAGGTGGCGAATGATGAAGATTGTGCAATGGAGTTGCACATAGGCTGTGAGGCTGCGCCTCTTGTAGTGCAGGAATTCCTGGATGTGTTCCCAGAGGAATTGCCCGGGTTACCTCCAGATCGAGAGGTGGAGTTCGGTATTGATGTTCTGCCGGGTACAGTGCCAATATCGAAGAGCCCGTACAGAATGGCACCAGTCGAGCTTGCAGAGTTGAAGGTGCAGATTCAGGGTCTATTGGATTTGGGTTTCATCCGACCCAGTGTGTCACCGTGGGGAGCTCCTGTGCTATTCGTCAATAAGAAGGACGGAAGCCGCGGGTTGTGCATGGATTACCGGGAGCTGAACAGTGTCACTGCGAAGAATCGATATCCACTACCCAGGATTGATGATCTGTTGATCAGTTGGGCGGTGCTGCAGTGTTTTCGAAGTTGGATCTTCGCTCGAGGTACCATCAGGTGAAAGTGAAGGCAGCAGATGTGCCGAAGACTGCGTTCAGGACCAGGTATGGGCATTATGAGTTCTTGGTGATGCCCTTCGATGTCACGAATGCCCCAGCAGTGTTTATGAGCTTGATGAACAGAGTCTTCTCCCAGTTCCTTGACATATTCGTGGTGGTCTTTATAGACGATATCTTGGTGTATTCGCGAAATCGGGAAGAGCATGCGGAACATCTGAGAATAGTCTTGCAGACTCTGAGGGAGAACAAGCTCTATGGAAAGCTTAGCAAGTGTGAATTCTAGCTTGATCGAGTTACATTCTTGGGACATATTATCTCGGGCAAGGGAATCTCACTTGACCCGTCCAAGATTGCTTCAGTGAAGGATTGACCAGTGCCAAAGTCAGTTTCTGAGGTGAGGAGTTTCCTCGGGCTAGCAGGGTATTACTGGAAGTTTGTTCAGGACTTCTCGAAGATTGCTGGGCCTTTGACTAAGCTGACAGGGAAGATTAGAGGTTTGTTTGGAATGAGGCCTGCAGTGAAGCCTTCATAGAGTTGAAGAACAGGTTGACTTCAGCGCCCATGTTAACTATACCAGATGGTTCGGGTGGCTTCGTTATTCACTGCAATGCTTCAGGCAGAGGTCTAGGTGCAGTGCTGATGCAGAAGGGTCGGGTGGTTGCTTATGCGTCCAGGCAGTTGAGGCCGCACGAGAAGAACTACCCTACTCATGACTTGGAGTTGGCAGCAGTGATTTACACTCTGAAGTTGTGGAGGCACTACTTGCTTGGAGACCGAGTGGAAATTTTTACTGACCACAAGAGTCTCAAGTATGTCTTCACTCAGAAAGAGCTGAATATGAAGCAGAGGCGCTGGTTAGAGTTGATGGCTGACTACGACATCAGTTTGCAGTATCATCCTGGTAAGGTGAATATGGTGCCAGATGCGTTGAGCAGGAAACCAGCCGTCATGTGTTTGACCCAACAGAAGGAACTTATCGAGCAGATGAGGAGGTTGGATCTGAATGTGATTTTGCCGAGCACCGATCGCAGTTGCATGATGCTTCAGTTGCAGTCATCCTTGGTAGAGCAGATTAAGGAAGCTCAGGTAGGTGATGAACAGTTACAGAAGTTCCAGGCAAAAGTTGAAGCGGGTTTGAGGACCGATATGATCATTCACCCCGATGGATCACTTCGCTTTGGGGCAAGGCTGTGTGCCCCAAAGGGTGAAGTCAGGCAGAAATTGCTCGAGGAGGCCCACTAGTCAGCATACTCTATTCATCTCGGTGGTACCAAGATGTATCGGGATTTGAAGCTCCACTTCTGGTGGCATGGCATGAAGAGGGCAGTAGCCAGATTTGTGTCTCAGTGCTTGATCTGCTAGCAGGTGAAGGCAGAACACCAGAGGACCACCGGACTTCTCCAGCCTCTTTCCATTTCGGAGTGGAAGTGGGAGCACATCACCATGGATTTTTTGATCGCCTTGCCATGGAGTCCTAAGGGTCACAATGCCATTTGGGTGATTGTCGACAGACTGACGAAGAGCGCTCATTTCATCCCCTTCAGAGTTGATCAGTCTACCGAGAGTCTAGCAGAGAGATACATGCAGGAGATTGTCAGACTCCATGGGGTTCCAGTCAGCATCGTATCCGACAGGGATACCAGGTTCCGATCTCAGTTTTGGGAAAGCCTGCAGAACAGTCTTGGGAGCAAGCTGAAGTACAGTACAGCATTCCATCCTCAGACAGACGGACAGTCAGAGAGGACCATTCAGACCTTGGAGGATATGTTGAGGTCGTGCGTGCTTCAGTTTGGAGGATCTTGGGAGGATCACCTACACTTAGTTGAGTTCTCGTACAACAATAGCTATCAGGCCAGTCTTAAAGCTGCACCGTACGAGGCATTGTATGGTCGGAAGTGTAGGTCGCCAGTGTGCTGGGACGGCATCGGTGAAAGGAAGTTGTTGGGGCCAGATTTGATTATCAAGACAGTCGACGCAGTGGCTCAGATTAGGAAGCACCTTGTAGCAGCTCAGGACAGGCAGAAGAAGTGGGCAGACGTCCACAGGAGGCCATTGGAATTTGAGGTGGGAGACCATGTGTTCCTCAAGGTATCGCCGTGGAGAGGCGTTATCCGATTTGGAGGTGGAGGCAAGCTAAGCCCCAGGTTCATCGGGCCCTTCGATATTGTGGAGAGAGTAGGCAAGGTGGCCAATCGACTTGCGCTGCCACCGGCTCTATCGGGAGTGCATGATGTCTTTCATGTCTCCCAGCTCAGGAGATACATCAGGGATGAGAGTCATGTGATTGACTACTCGGAGTTGTCGGTACAGCCAGATTTGTCTTGTGAGATTCCGCCGGTCACTATCTTGGACAGGCGAGAGAAGGTGTTGAAGAACAAAGTTATAAAACTGGTTCGGGTTGCATGGAATCCTCACTCGCCGGGTGAGTCGACTTGGGAATTGGAAGAAGAGATCCAGAAGAAGTTCCCGCATCTATTTCAGTAGTCTTGTTGTTCTTTCTTTTCTTTTGGGAGGTTACCCTATGTACTACTGGTCTGAATTTCGAGGACGAAATTCTGCTTGTTAGGTGGGTAGGATTTGTAACTCCTATTTTCCCGTATTTGTATTTTATTCTGTATTGTGCCTCATTGTACTCTCTCGTCTGTTTGAGATCATGTAATTTGTTCAGATTGAATAAAATTATTATTCTTGTCTCAACTCAAATTTTGGGTCCTTTTATCAAATTCATTGTGTGCCATTTGTATCGTTCTTCATGAAAAATGGACCAATTCTTCTCATTTATCTCTTTAATCCTCATTTTAGTGCATTTTGACCATTTCTCTTGTTGGGCTCTTTTTGAAAGGGATCCCCAAAACCCACGAACCCGCAAACCCTACTATATAACCCTACCCTAACCCTAATCCCATCCCTAATCACTGTTTTAACCTAATAATACTCCGCTGCTACTATTCTTCTTCACCCCAATTCCTTCTCCATCTCTTTCGTTCAACCAACCCACTTCCGATCACCTTCGCCCACCTTCGACCTTCGCCTCGTCGACCCCCACAGCACCACCACCTCCACGACCCCATCGCTATCGCCTCCGCCATCTCTCCAACCTTTGAACCCGAAACTCCGAACCCATCCCCAACTCTAGAACCCACTTCGCCACCTCCGACCAGATCCCCGTCACCTCGCGCCTCCGCCGTGCCACAGTCGTCGCGTCGCTCCTCGACGTAGCATCGCCGTCGCAGCCATCATCGTGCGTCGCCGTCACCCCTTCTCCCTCTCGCACCCTGTTTCGAAGCAGCGAACGAAGAAGAAGAAGAAAGCGGGAAAAGGGCGGGATCGAATCTCGACCATAGGATCACGTCAAGATCCGCGCCCGTGATCGCTGTTCGTCCACAGCGAATCCCAGATCCGCTGTACCGTGTTCTGGCCAGATCCGCTGCGGAGGAGCTCAACCATTGGACGCACTCGCTGTTTCGTGTTCTGGGCGCAGCGAATCCCGATCGGCTGTTCGCTGTTTTGCAGATCTGGTGTGGGAATTTTTGGCTCTTTTATTGGTTCTTCGCACGTGCTTTTGGAGGACTTCTTCGGAATTTTTCTACTCAAATTTCTACAACAAGTGGATCTAGTCATCGTCAAACTAAGGCAAGTATCCTTGTACAATTTATTGTTCTAGTACAAGCACCCTTGAAAATACTACAAATAGTTAGATTGTGACTCCTCCTTGAATATCATTGTAGATCAATATTGAACCTCCAAATTGACAATTCTAAGAGTCACAAAATTTCTTTGTATTTAATTTATAATTATTGGACTATTTTACCCCTTGAGCACATGAACACATAGACTTGTGAATTTAGGAGCCCTAAATTCGTAGACACTATTACATTTAATATTTGACGAACTTGCAACCCTAAAACTTGAAAAACATCTATTATTTGCTGTTTTGACCTCCATTATCATGTATTTATGTCACATAATAACTTAGACGCCAAATGACATTTTCCCACGTAACCTACGCTAGTAAGTTATTTCTACGAGTTGCTGTCCTGAATCTCCATTGCTATTTCGACCCATTTATCATTTGAATCTGGGCCCAAGCCCTGAATAGAAATTGTAGATCTGGATGTGTAGATATCGATAGCTTCCGAAAGTTTTGAATTCGGAGTTACGGTCTAGGAGTTATGGCAGTTATATGTTGTCAATCCAGCTATCTAAATAAATAGATAAACTAGACACAAATTAAAACCTCGCAAGTGTACGAATCGTTTATAGAAGCGTAGTGAAAAGCAAGGGTCGATCCCACAGAGATTGTAGAAATTAACTTACTAACCAATAAAAAGAAATAAGAATCTTGAAGTGTTGTTCTAAAAGAAATGAAAAGATTAAAAAACTATATCAAGTAGTTCTGAATCACAAATATCTAGTAAGTAGTTGGGTTTTTGGATCTCCACCAATAGTCAATAATGCTAAGTCACCTTCTATACTACTCTATTTACTCATGTTTGTTCCTTTAAGGGCATGGTATCTACTCCTTAAAGTTATTGTTTCCCTAAGCCAAGAATTAGGCATGGTATCTACTCTAATTCGTTTCTTTCCTTAAGTATTTAGCATGGTATTTACTAAGTTGCACTTAAGGAAAGCATAGTAACAATGGAAACGAACAAACACTTGAAGTTCTAGAAATTGGTATCAGATCTAGATCCTTCAAGTTGATTGAACCAGGAACCCCTAAAGATTCCTGTGTTACAAACTATGGGCATGAGATACGGGTCGTCTCTATGCTCATATAACAGATCCAGACTTATAATACGCAAACTTGGTAAACTCAGGTTCTGCATGGAAGTCGACTTGCTATCACTCTCAGTCGACTGCTCTTAGAACTTCTGAACAAGTTTGATTATTATAAATCTATACCAATTCAATCAGGTTCAATCAATAAGTAAAAGAGAAGGATTCAAAAGAATTTAGCATTACATGACTACGGTTTCAATCTACCCAACTATGAAATTAGTTCCACATAATAAGACTTTTATTGACTAACAGTTTCGAATACATGATTAACATAAAAGAACTAGAAAGAGAAGAAATAAACTGATGATGTTCGGCCAGATAAGTCGACTGGCTGTCACACAGTCGACTGTCTCGTTCCCTTCTGAGTACTTGATCTCCTCTTTCCTTCCGTCCACTAGAATAATGCCTTTTGGTTGATATTTATAGAACACGGGAAGAGAATTAGGGTTTGCACTTTTTGCAGAAAGGTCCTCTTCTTTCATTTATTTCTTTCCTTATTTGTTCTGCGTTTTATTTCTTTCTCTTTTCTTCTTTTCTTCCCTTTCTGCAGATATCGAGTTCCTGACTTCTTATCTCTTCACGCATAAGACTGAGTCCACCTTCTTACTTGCCAACCCTGGTTCTTTAACTTTGATTAATGACGAGCTGTTTCACGCAGACGACCTGGGTTTGGATCTTGTTTCGTATTTGGATGAGGATGAATCCTTCCTGTTCTTATCTTCTAACTCTGCTGAATGCAGTTGACTGGTGTTGGAGTAAGTCGACTGTACCGAGACTTCCGTAGTTTCATGATTCATCAGTCCAGTCGACTGGTGTTGGAGAAGTCGACTGTGCCGAGCAGCTTCATCCTTTCTGTCCAGTCGCCTGTTTGAAGAACCAGTCGACTGATGCTCTGCAATTTCTGTGTAATCACCCTTTCAGTTTGTATTAGTCTTGAATCTGCTTCATTTGGCTGCTTTTAGGCTGTTTCCTATAGAAAAGAGAAAAGAAGAGTAAATTACCACATATAGAGCATTTAAATGTCTAATTGCACTAAGATTATTGCTCCTAAATGTGAATATTATTGGGTTCATCATTATACTGCAGCTGTGTCAGTAAATACAGTTTTGCAAAACTGCTGTATACATTTACTTTGCAAATTAATTTAGCTGTGTAAACAGCGAGCGTTTGACACGAAATTTTATATGTAGCTGCTGGACACCATATAGGACATCCCCAATTTTTCCTAGAATTAAATCACAATATTTTACACATGTATGCTTGCTTGATAAGAATTAATAAAAGTAACAAGCCGGGGTTTTTGAGAAGGACTATAGAGTGGACAATATAGGTAAGTGTACTCGGAAGGGGGCCCGTGTTTTCCAAATACTTGGTTCATGAACTTGTTGTATCTTGTTCGATTCATGGAGTCAGTTACTTGGCTCATGAACTTGTTTGATTCATGAACCCACTGTGTGGTTCTTGAACTTGCTAGTGGATTCGCGAACTTGCTTCGTGAACTTGTTATTTATTTTCTGATTCATGAACCATGGCTTGCTTGATACTTGATACCTGAGTACGCCGCCCTATAAAATCCATTACTAGGTCTAAACGAAATTGCTATGACTGTAGCAACCATGTAGTAAAAAGATGGATGCATGAAGTGCTACCTAGATAGTAATCACCACTAGACTTGAACTTGATAACTTGAACTAGACTTGAACTTGATAACTTGAACTAGACAACTTGATACTTGAACTTGACAACTTGACATTTGAGACCTGACATTTAAATAACACATGACACTAGACTTGAGATTTGGCGCTTGATATTAAATAACCCTATAGGTGCACCCTGCATGTGTTTCACCACTAGCAGTTGTTATCCAACCCAGTCATTAAGATGTTCCCTCCTGCTAGCTAGTTCTTGAATTGTCCACTACTTCTTATAACTCTGTTACATTTTGAATTCCAATTCTTGTTTCCCTTACTTGTACTTGTTTTCACTATTTGTGGCCCTAGCTTGCACTAAGGGCATTTTCTCTTGTTTCCCCTTTGTTTTCCTGTTTATATTTATTAAACAGACTTTGGAGACGAGCTACCCGCTGGAATCGGTGAGCAAAGGTTCTAGCCTTCAAGTGGAGAAGAACTTGATTAGAATATTTACTTCCTGCATTATTTGTTTATTTTTGGATTATTATTTCTTGAAATTTGAGAACTTGTAACGGGTTGTTGTTCCCAAGTTTAACTTGATTCAGACTTGAAACTATTTGGATGTTTTATTATATTCAGTTGTTTCTGTTGCCAATAAATTATTCGTGCATGCTTGGTTATATATATCTCTCTTGTTATATTTTTGTTGTGATGCTGAGTCGATCCTACAGCTTATGAATGATGTTAAGATCATTCGCTGGGCTTCGTCATGCACTCGTATTTCCGTATTTTGGGAAGCGGGACGTGACATTTCTTACCCTCCACTTCGTTATTCAGGACAGAGGAGGTGCTGCAAGCAGGCTAGACTTGATCTAATAAATTCATTTGGGACCGAAACCTCTATTAATGAGGATATTGAAAGGAAGTCCCATTCCACTCAATCATATGCTTTTTCGAAATCTAATTTAAGCATAATACCTACAGATTTAGACTTGTGACAACTAGAAATAATCTCATGCGCACAAGCCACACTATCTAGAATATATCCGTTTGTAATAAAACATGATTGGGCCTGATCAACCATAGGAGGGATAACTGTACTGTTGGCTAAGACTTTCATGATGATTTTGGCGCTTCTGTTATATATAGGCCGCAATTGGGAACTGTGCCATATGTTTAACTCATTTTAACTTAGAAATTTTTGTCTAAGTCTCGATGTCTCTTTAACCCAAATATGAAATGAACTGAGAACTGGGGCATAAAAAAACACATTTATGAAGAGACTTCATAGGCCGTAATTCCCAACTGCGGCCTACGAGGACTGGTCCACCCTGGAAATTAGTTTGGAAAGTGGGTCATCTTCGAAAATAGTTTCGAAAAGTGGGTCAACTCAGAAAAAATCCAAGTATTTTACAAGCTACATTCTACAAGATATAAGTATCTAGTTACTTATAATGGATGACGAAATAACGAATTGGCTATGGATCATCCAAATACAGCCTTTCTATTAGAAAATAATTGTTATCTATGTACACACAGTTAGTCTACTCATTACCCCAATACACAATAAGAATATAATTATAATTTATATAATATAAATCATATATCTCTTCTACAAAATCTAGGGTTTAATATAATATTTTTTGACCAATAGACAACTTTGGATTAGTTAGGTTATGGTAGAAGGAATGGTAATTAGGTTGTACATTAAACAAATACTTTTGTTTTTTCCTTGCACTCCTTTGTTTTCATCCTTTCAATGTACCAAAGGGAAATGTGATTGAGGGCATTCTAAACTGCCCGATCAAGAAATTACTAATCAATTATCTAGGACTGCTAATTGGGACGGGAAAGGTGAGAAGGGTAGACTAGAATGAGATAATTGACAAGATAGCGGGTAGACTAGAAGGTTGGAAAGGAAAATCATTTGTCACTGGGTGGCCGACTAGTCCTGCTTAACTCGATTATCAGCTCCATCCCTATTTACTTCTTATCTTTTTATGAGATTCTGGGTTGGGTAATCAAGAAAATTGATAGATTGAGAAGGAGATTCCTTTGGAGGAAAGGGTCAGGCCAGGAGGGGAAGGGTACGCGCTCATCAAATGGGGGATCGTATGCAGACGAAAGGAATTCGGTGGGCTAGGGGTTGTCAATTTACGACAAATGAACCAGGCTCTTCTTTGTAAGTGGTGGTGGAAACTTAAGACAAAGCCAAAGGCAAAATGGGTTATACTGATCAAGGAAATTTACATAAGAAAGGGATGCATGTACCAAAAAGATAAAAATAAGTCGTTTATGTCGGGGTTTTGGAAGGGGGTTACGCGCACCAAAGAAATTTTTCTTACGGGAGCAACTTTCTCCATTGGGAACGAGAAACTATTTGCTTCTGGAAGGATAAATGGTGCGGTCCAATTAGCCTGAAGAGAAGATTTCCATATGCCTACGATTGCGCACCGACAAAAATGACTGGGTGTTAAGGAACTGGAGAAACGAAGAATGGAGACCGAGATTATCTGGCAGGCTTAGCATCGAGGCTAGGAAACAGAAGCTGGATCTCATCCAATTTTTACAAAGCTGGAAGCCTTCGGGGGGGGGGGGACAATACAGATAAAATAAACTGGGAAACGGGAAAGGGAGGGGTATTCTCGGTAAAATCGCTGTATAAATGGCTTAACATTGGGGGAGTTCAGACCGATGATCCGGTTTGGAAGGTTAGGGTGCCTCTTAAGATAAGGGCATTCAATTGGCTTGTCAGTAAAAATGCGGTTCTCACCAGGGATAACCTGAAAAGACGCAAGTGGTTAGGTCTGGGAAACTGTATTATATGCACCATGGATAACGAAACGGCGGATCACCTTTTCTTTAAATGTCAATTTGTCGCGTCGATATGGGGGGATTTTTGAACATATTAGGCATAGCCGGAACGGACCCGAAGACGGTGCAAGAATTGTGGGGGAATTGGCGTCAATTTAACCTGCGACAAGGAGGCTTTTACATTTAGGGGGTGGGGGTGGGGGTGGGGGTGATGGCACTTTGTTGGGGGATTTGGTTAGAGAGAAACTGCAGAATTTTTAGGCCACAACACAGAATAACTATGCATCATCAACTGCTATTCAAGATTAATGCTAATATCATCTTCTGGTCTATTACAGTAGGTGGGGATTCGATAAAGAGAGTTAAGGAAATATACACTGAGGCCAACCCAGCGACCTACGTGGCAGAGAACGGGAAAAGGAGGGGAAACACTGAGGAAGAGTGATTGGCAAGCGGAAGCAGGATGGGGGCGCCTTTTGTGTGGAGTGGTGGCAGGACCACTTTATTTTGGGATGTTGCTGTTGTTTGGGCGGAACGACATTTTGTGTAATGACTTGTAATTATTATTTTTGGGGTTCGGGAACTATCTTGTATGGGATGGGGCCTCTCTTTTGATGGGGAATGAGGCTCATGGACCAATTCGGATCCAAGAACATCATTTCCCTTACTTTGGTTGTTTGTTTTATTTAAATCTTTTTAATGAAGCTCGGGGAGTCCTAGGACCCACCGTTTATGATTAAAAAAAAACGTACCAAAGGGAAGGAAAGAAATGGAAGGACAATGAGAACGAGAGTGAAGACCTAACTTTTTTTTACACATAACCCCCTATAAGCACTTTAAAATTAAGCCCTCCAACCATATATAAATTGCATAGAAATCCTACTTATCATAAAATCCTCCATTTCATATTTGATAAAGGCTATCAAACTTAGGACAAGTTATGCTATATAATTAATATTAACAATATCATTAATAGGTATTCTTGACTATAAATTAAATCTCAATTTTCTTCATATTATTCTCAAAAAAATATATATTGAGTTCTTATTTCATTTAAATATTTTGTGACAATTTGAAAGCTAAGAAGTTAGATTATTATAATTATTTAAAGAAATCTTCACTGAAGAAGAGATGGAGAAGATACGTTAGGTTATAATTATATTGTTGAGAGATGAGATATTAATGAAACATTGGTGAAGAAATTGAAAACATTCATGATTGAAGAGAAAAAAAGAGATTTAAACGAAGAAGATGGTTGGATTAATGTTACTTCCGGAATTGAAATATATTCTTATTGGGTTTGGACAATAAGGAGAAAATTCATTGTATAATCTTCACAATTAATTGAAAAAATTAATATTTTGTGATTTTTGGGAATCACTACAAGAAATTTAGGTGGGAATACGAAAATATGAAGAATTTGGATGAGAATATGGAAATAGCAAAAATTCGAGGTGTGGATATGGGAAAAATCCTTATAATTTATATTAATACACCAATTAGTATTCAATATACGGATTATCAAAAAATTCAATAATAGAACTTGATTTATCACAAAGTTAATGATGCAAGTGCGACCATGTTGAAATTGAGCATTTTGTATGTATTGCATGTGCTTGTTATCTTTTACTCATGCTCATTGATAATGGGTACATGCTTTCTTGTAATATGAGTTTTGAAGTGAGAAGCGTCCCAGTCAGGGTCAGCCCAGGAGTAAGCCCAACAAATCAACAGGCTTGGGCAACCCCTTTTTATTGGGCAACAATTTTTTTTAAGGATCTATGTATGTATAACATATAAGGACAATAAATTGGGCTTTAACAACCTACTAGGTTAATCCAGTCCAATCTAAAATATTCTTAGAAATATTTTGTTTGATTTTATGATGTAGTTCAGGATAAAAATACAATGTAATCATGCTTTTATAAAAAAAAAAATTTATTTCCTTTTACTATTAATTTTTGTTGTTATTATTAAATTTTTTTTACTAAGAGGCAACAAAACATGAACTTGATTAGGATAATCCGAATCTTCCGATTGGCCCTAGTCCCAGTGAGAGATAAAAATTCTCTTATTTCGCACTTCAAAACCCACATGTCAAACATGACTTTAAAGAAAATAAATGACACTATGGTAAGAAATAATTTTGATGTACCATCTTTTATAAACCAATTTGGTGTTCTAAGTTTTAATCCCTATATATGTATTTTCAAGCAAATCTTATGGTTAAAGCGAACTCATTTATATCCATCATGCAAACCATAAGCATCTATTTTTTTTTTTTTGTTTCCTTATGCAGCTATGCTGCGTAAAATACAAAATGCAGTTTATATGTTAAGATGAGAGTATGTAAAGTACTTACCTATTTTCATGAAACTTGACTGCTTGAGACAGGGAGGGGAAAAAAAAATATATTTTCATGATTACCATCAGAGAAATCAGCACCATCCATTTGAAAAATAAATATGTGCACAAATCCCAAAGCAAGCATTTCCAGAATCTTTATTTCCCCTCTGATTACCCGGCTAATAAATAAAGCAGAACGCCTGCTTCACTCTACTTTTTTCTCTCAATTTTGTCTTCTTTCTTTTCCTTCAAATAAGAGGGCAAAAAACTCATCCCCATTTCTCTCTCCATATTAGTTTTCGATTTTGATCCGCATTTCTCGTTTTGCAATCGTTTTCGCCATAATCGGTATCCTCTCTCTCTCATTCCAGATAGTTTTCTTGTTGTTAATCTGTTGATTAGATATTCTCGATCATCGCAGCAATGTGCTAGGGATTTTTTATTTATTTATTATTTTTTTGTTGGGTGGGAGAATCGATATGGGTTTTTTGGTTGGAATAATGGGTTCTTGAAATATTTATGAAATTCGTTGGAAAAAAAATAATAATAAAAATAAATGGAAATTTACTTGTAAATGTGAATATATATAGTTAATGGTAGTATTCTGTGATGCTTGTTACGCATTGGATGGATGATGGTTAGATTTTGATTCGATTATTTTATATTATGAAATGGATGATTCGACGGTGTGATATTGTCGCTTTGTTTGGTTATTCTTTATCTGTTGATGTTGCTAGTGTGCATATATAAATTGCGAATGGAAGGTGGGGTTATATGTATGGATTAGCTGATGTGTATGAAATGTTGAATATCGTGCTCGATTTGCTGTGGATAAAAATTCTATGTAGACTAACTGACTGTTTTTTTTTTTTTTTTAAAAATTTATCGTAGAAGGTTGGCAATTGCCCCCCGTGTTTCATTAAAAAATTTAACAAAACAAACAACCAAAAATAAGGCTTATGGGTTCTGGAATTCATACACCCCAACCAACAAACAAAAATACAATGAAATCTAGTCCTACTGACTAACTGACTGTCATTATGTTTGTATTGATATTTATAGAGTAGTATTAAGCTTTAAGTGTAGGGAATTAGCCAAAACTTAGAAGCACCATCAGCATCTGATAACTCCCCTTCCCTCTCTTATAGACTGTTAAGTAAGAGCACGATATGATGTGGTCCATAAATATAGATAGATAATATCTGACACTTGGATTGTTGTTCATAGTCATGATTTTTTTAATCCATGGACTGTCTTAAAACCCTCACTTTCTCCGATGTTTACCATAAGCATTTCTTTTATTTCCCATGGAAAAACGGGAAAATAATTTAAGTACTGAATTTCTAGATTGATGCAGTCAGATTTTAAACTTCACTATGATTTATCACTGATTATGATCTTACGTCAATGCTATTCCTGATGGGTAGGATTTGTATAGGATCATATTTACTTGGTACTCTGAATATGCTGATACTTGTATTTTCATTAATATTTTATGGTACATGTTTGCAAGGGCTTCCATGGATGTGGATAGTAGTTCTTCAGGAGATGATTCAAACATCATGGGTGCAATTTTCATGTGCGGCGGATGGAAAATGCATAAATGTTTCAAAAGTAATATTTTTGGTCTTCCTCCGTCACATGCAAACTTTGTGAAGAAAGTTAAGTCCGGCATGTTTTTATTTTTATTTGAGCCTGATATGAGAAAACTCTACGGAATCTTTGAAGCAACTTCTGATGGTGACATGAACATTGATTGTGATGCTTTTTCCTCGTACCCAGCGCAGGTATTAAATTCGGTAGAAATCCCATTTTGTTCTTCGCGTTGATATTGATATTCTATAGCTTAGAGCATCTGTAGTCGTTGGCAAAATATCCAAAAAATGGATAATTTGGCCAAAAATCACCTGCAGTCGTTGACCAAATACCCATTTTTTGGGTGCGCTGTAAACAGTAGGCTGCCAAATTTTGGGGAGAATATAGCAATTTCCATATTTTGGAAATCGGAAGATGGTTTACCGTTTTTACGTTGGACGAAAGATGATTTGTTGTCGAAGATTTTTTTTAAAAAAAAAAATGGAGAAACTTCATTAAAAAAAAAGCCAACAGTGAAGGATGGGATATATCTCCAGTCCTTCACAGTTGGCCTATTTTATTTATTTATTTATTTTTAAAATTTTTTTTATAAAGAAGTTTCTCATTTAAAAAAAAAATGTAGACGGGATATCATATCTCGTTTCGTCCAAAAAAAACCCCAATTTCTTAGTATAGACGACTGGAGCGAATGTGCTAATTGCTATTTCCATGATTGCCATATACCCATTTTTTGGACAAAACAACTACAGATGCTCTTATGCATTATAAATGCCCATTGATCATTAAATTTCTCAATTGATACCATTTAGAGGGCATATATCCAGATCTCATTATTCAAGTTGTGAATGGCTGCTGGAGCTAATATGTCATAGTATATAACATCTTAACTGGGTAGAAACAAAAGATATGCATAAGGACGTTACCGTACTGTCGTTTTGCAAATTGGTTACTTGGATGGAAATAACTAAGATTTGCTCCACCTCAGTTTTAAGATATGCTGATCATGATCAAAGTTTCAGGTTCTCTCTCTTATGTGGCTCACTCTTCTGTTCAAATAGTCTTCTTTGTAAATTTTATTCCGTTCGTCTCTTTTTATGTCGGTGTTTCATCACATTTGATTTTTAGGCACTTTGTAATCTGTGTAGATTTTATCGTAAATAACTTGTATGATTTAGGCAGGCCATGATACTTCATCTCCTTTTTTTATTTTGTGGGTCTTACTCAGGTAAGGTTCAAGACTCTCTGGAAGTGCTATCCTTTATCTGAGGAGGAATTTAGAGATGCTATCAGAGATAATTATTATACACCGACTAGATTTTACTTCGGTCTTTCGTATGAACAGGTATATTCATGCTTTTACTGTTTAAATAGATATTAAGCTACTGATTCGAGGACTTGTATTTATTTTTTTCCCCTGGGAATTTAGGTTTGCAAGCTTATAAAATTGTTTTCTTTAAAGAAGACAAGTCCACCGAATCATTCGAGTCTTGGCGTGCACCGAGCTAACACCAGTATGTGTGTGACTAAACCACCCAGGTCTGTAAGGTTTGCTACAATAAAAAATCGCAAAGACAATGACTTTAGATCTGCACACTATTGGAAGTACACTACGTACTATCAAACTCATGGTCTAACTTTCGAAGATACTAATAGATCATACCCAATAAATCCTGTTGTTTCCCAGCCACAGCTATCCAACTTGAATCGCTCATCATCTCAATTTGACCATCACCTTATTCTTCCTACTTTTGAAGCTACACGATCGTATGATATTTTAGATGCAGGTACACCGAGCTTGGCTCAAAAGTTAGCTGATACTCATACCCCTAACTTTAGAAGCCATTTGTATCAGTTACATTCACATTCTGATTATGTTGACTTGTCTTGCCCTGATTATCACATTCTAGATAGTTATAAGGTACCAGGTGTTGATGAACCAAATCTGACTCCAAAGTTTACTGAAACCATGGTTCCTCATTTTAGAAGCCGTTCACATTCTCCGCAGCCAATCCTTGAGACTTTAAACTTGCCTTCTACCAATAATTCTAGCTCTGTCATTTCAAGCATCCACGACAAATTATCTGTGCAAAAGGAAAGTTCCTCTAACTCACCTAATCATGTTATATCTAACAACTCACCTACTTCCAAGTCTCATGCTAACGATACCCCCAACTCCTTGTCTTCTGTGCTTAATCCAAGTAGTAGTCATGAGGTAGATAATGCAAGAGGACTGCGGTATTGGAAGCTGTTACCTGTCAATGAAGATGAGAACTTGATTATGAATGTGGAACCACCTGACTTTATAAGTTTATGTTCTTCAGAAACTTCTGATGTTAACGAGTATGACAACAAAGAAAAGGATTTTCAATCGGATGTGCGTGAGAAAAGAACGAGTGTATTCTCTCGTCTGTCCAAGTCTCAAGAAGGAAGTCGGCAAAGGGACAATACTTCTGATCCATACACTAATTCAGCGGATCTTATCGAGCTTTTGTTTCAGAGGAGAAAGCAGATGAAAGAATCAAAGAAATCAGTTGCTCGGGATAATCACGTTTACGATCACAGGAGACTAAAGAATCCAGTTCCGATGGAACTAATTGGTGTTGATTCCCCTGTTGATTTGTTTAGCGACAGTGTGGCAGTTGCTGAAGACTGTATAGTGCCACCTTTCTTGAATTTTAAACGCAAGAGTGAGTCTCAGATTGAGGATGGTGAAATTAGGGAAAGTGATTTGGTTGAAGGTGTCACGGGAAAGTGCAAGAGGCAAAAACTTGTCAGGCCATCGTTACCTGAAATTGTTACTTCTATCCAATCAGAAAGAGCCCATGAGAAAAAAACTGCTCCTGAAGATGGTGTTTATAATGGAAATCATATGAATCCTAAAGACCCTACACTCATTTCAACCATGCTTCCAATTGGTGTGAGCTTCTCTGGTGAACTTCTTTTGGGCAGTGAAGATAAGGTCGTGGGCATGACCGATGCAAATGCTGAAAATGTTTCAGTAGAGCCTGGTATAGGGTGTATATATGAAGGCAATGACAATGAAGGTGATCGAAAGGCTGACAAAGAATCCGAGAGTAATTCAAAAGTACAATTTGATGCAAACTCTCATAAGCCATCTGATGTTAACCATAAATCTGGACTGGATGAAGGACATATCTTAACAGCTCATCTCAACTGTGAAGTTGATCAGTCAAATAAGACCCACGAAAAGAAGGAGACCTCCTATGGAGAGCTTGCAATTGTGGATACTGTAGAAATGAAGGAAGGTGACGAGTCTGATGCACTTAATCTAAATGATGGTTCTTTCTTCGATGGAAAGGTTGATAAAGCTTCTCTTAAATCTGATGCTAACTTTTCCCTGGCAACTGCACTTGCTAAATCTGGCACAACGGAAGAAGACCCCAAATTTGGACCTGAAGTGAGACCCAAAAGTGATTCACTCATTTGTTCATTAGACTTTTCAATCTACGAGACTGATGACGACGAGGATTCCATGTCGTGTTGATTTGTTAAAGATCATCTAACAGACAAACCTGTACACAAGTTTGATGGCCTATAATTTTGTTTCTAATTGCTGCTTATTTGTTGTAGTCAGTAGGTTAATAGCTGAAATTATCTTTTGAAAATCTAATGGATCTTTTATGTAATCTCGTCGCTTTTTGTATGACCGGGGATGGATTATTGGAACTAAGTATTTTTCTTTATCTCCTATTTTGCTCTCTTTATTTTATTTATGCTGTTGTGTTTATTCACTTCTTGCTTATCTTTTAGAAACAACTGCAGCAGGACAAGAGGGCAATGATACGGTTCTGAGCCTGTAGGTAACTATGAAGGAGAATGAGAGAAATCATTGATACTGTTGTTTGTTTGTAGTGCAGTTATATACGTTCTGCTCAGTTCTTCGATGAGTAGATAGTTCGTGGTGTTATTGATTTATCTTATTTTGCTTGAAGGTTTGTTTTCTTCAAACAAACTGTATGATCAGATTGTTTCATCTGCTGCATTTCCTTTGAAATTGCTTCATTCTTATGTGTGCCGAATGTATTGGTTTTATGATTTGAGGCAAATCTTTATAGGGGCAATTGGTTCTGCTCTTGTTTCGTCATTAGTATGTAGAGGGAAGAGTTTAACAGATTTATTTGTCGAAGCATCAAATCAATGTTCATCGAAGGTTTGCAGCAAATAAACAATCTTATTCAAACAAAGATATGTTACCTGCAGCCAGCATCTTCAATCTTGAATCTCATGAGTTAGAACATTACCTAGTTTTTATAGTTTTCCAAGCAGTCAAGCCCCACAAAATGCACATACCTTATTTTCTCTTCCTTAGTCCGCAAATTATGAATCTACATTACTCTTCCTGTCTAATTGCACATATTCTAAATCAGTCTCATACATCTGCAACTGCAAATTGTATAGGGAAAAGAAAAGCCCTATAAATTCCTAAGAATTTCTATAAACCAATGGCTATAGCTACTAAATAAGATAGGGAGAGAGGCACATCCCAAACGGTCTCATTGGTCCCTGAAATTCGAGATGATCATGTAAAGAAACATATCACAAAGCACCTCTACCTAATGGTTCAAGTTGGTGAAGATCGGCGAGGGAAACGGGCTGTTAAGCTTGGCGCCTATGGCTGACATACTTCATCGACGGTGAGACACCAATTGACCCTACCCAATCTTTCTGACAAAAGTGTCACTGGGATTGGGCATAGTATCATAGATCTTTTATAACCAATGAGTGAAAGCTTACGAAGACAGATATCCCAAAGAGTAACTCATATAGTGACGAGAACTCAAGGAACTAGACCGGAGGATGATTATTTGTTTTGCTTGGCTCCAGTACACATTTATTCGCGAGTATTTGTTAGCTTAACAGGGGAAGATGGAGAGAAGAAAAAAAAAATCTTCTATTTCCTTCTCTCCTTTTCCGGCTTTTCGATCCCCCTCTCTTCCTTTCCTTTCCTCGGAGCCGCCGCCAGAGAGAGACAGAGAAGGAGAAGGAGAAAATCAAGGTATTTATATATTACAATTTCTCTATTAGTAGAATCTAATTAATCTATTATTTATATATTTGTAACATCCTGAATTTCAAAACAGACTGAATTCGAAGTTCCACAGGATCTTTACATTTCTCTTCGTACAATTTTACAAGGAAATAACAATTCTCAAATACTTAAACAAAACACAAACTTGATCACAAATAAAACTATAAGGGACTATCCTATTGATGTCGTGTTGTATGGTGCACTTAGTCCTTAATGCAGTTATGTATGTTACATGACACTAATGCGCACCTGTTCAGATTCTATGCATCCCATACAACATAGGTCTGAGGGCAAGCCCTTAACCGTTCTTCATCTTGTAGGGTTCAATCCCTCGTCACGACTTTAACTACTACTGTAACTACGATAAGTATCCTAGATGTTGTATGAGTTACGAGCTCATGTCCAGACAGCCTGGAGGGGAATCCCACGTCATGTCACGATGCATCGTGAAGAACCTATGGACAATTCAGCTTCCGTCATGAGACATGACACCACCCACAGTCACCAAACACCCCACAAGCGTCGCCTGCGGTACGGACTCCTGGAGACATATCCACATCATGACACGACGCATCGTGTAGACAGCCTGTGAATATTCTCACACCGTAGTTCTGAGGCCCTCATACTCGTGTTTTTCTCTTATTTTCATCACATCTTCACTATGTGTCTAGTCCTTAGTTATTTGAATCATGAACAAAATTAATTCTCTAGAGTCAGCCCTTCCACTATACCGGTCTTAACCACTTATATAACGCGACCAAAATCTTGGTCTTTTCATTTCAAATTTCATTTCAACATATTTCTTTTCAATGCTGGTATGAGGCTTAGCTATACTCTAGTTCTCAATTTCACTTCATAATCACAAAATTTGAGTCTTCATACTCAAAAGTTATTTTTCACAATTAACATAATTTCCATTCTTTTATATGAATCAAATCTCATTTATAAGGTTCAATTTCAATTCATGTATTTCATACTAAAAATTTTATTTAAATAAATCCATTAGATTCCTATACTAGTACTTCTTTCTTTTATTAAATTCAATCCACAAAGTTGTATTTTTCATCTATTTTTAGAGTGCACACAAAACCCAAATAGATGAATAAAAATCCATAATCAACAAACTTAAATTCTCCTCCATTCAAAATTTCTCTTTTATATCTTAATAAAATTTTCTCATGAAAAATAATCACTTTTAATATTTATACAAATGTCAATTTCATGCAATTCTACTCAATTTTCACTTCTAAGTCACTTTTATTTTAGTCAAATAATGCACAAATATTTTTCATAGGATCCACATATTTTAAGAATAATTATAGTATTTTTTTTCGAACTTTTAAAAGCCAAGAAATCAATTTTAAACCCAAAAAATCAAAATGTTTTAATCCTGCCGAAGTAAGGAATCGAACCCAAGACCTGAGACTAGCCGCCCACCACCGAAAGCCAATTGAGCTAAGGCGCACTTGCAATAAGGTTAGGGTTTTAATTAATGTGAGGTTCGGTTTCGGGTTTGGGTTTTATTCAAAAACAAAAAATAAGAAGGGCAGAGCCCATTTCGAACCCGAGACCACAAGGGTCACCCGCAAGCTACAGTAAGCGCACAAGCACCCGTTAACCAATTGGTCTAAGTGACCAGACTAATATAATATGGGGTTTTTAGGGGTTAAAGTCTGAGACTCGGTTATTTCGAATTCTTACACAAACTAGGTATGCCCGTGGCACGTGCCTACGACACGTATTCGGAACTGCATATAAATTTATTTGTGGTTATTTGAGTTAGTCTAATACAATCACCTTTAAATTGTTTCCTACGGGCTCCTTTGAAATTATATTGTTTCCAAATAGTTTTCTAATACAATCACCTCTAAATTGTTTCCTACGGCACGTTATCGCGAAGACTGATTAATTAATTAAGTTGTTTAGTAAAAATTTCGACAGACTTCTCTAAAATTTTACAGGCAGGATTGTAGTAAAAATTTTGACAGAATCTCCCCTGAAATATTTGTCCTTTTAGAGCAATTCCTTACGGAATTTTGCTCAAAATTAAAAAATTAACATCACAGGCAGTCAAAAAGAATCCTCCCAAGGGCAATCCAAGCAACATCACACGGGCATCATATATATAGGGCTCGGGGGGAAAAAATCTTCATATGACTAAAGATACAAAAAAAATCCAAGATATCGTTTGAAAACATAATTGATTTTAGGAAATTTAGTAAAAATTTTGACATAATCTCCCCTAAAATATTAACCATTTTATAGCAATTCCTTACGGAATTATGCTCACAATTAAAAATATAACATCACAGGAAATAAATATGAATCCTCCCCAGGCCAATCCAAGCAACATCACACATGCATCATATATATAGGACTTTGGGGAAAAAAAAGTTATATGACTAAAGATACAAAATAAAAACTCGTTTGAAAACATAATAGATTATAAGAAATTTAGCAAAAATTTTGACAGAGTCTCCCCTAAAATATTAGCCCTTTTACAGCAATTCCTTACAAAATTCTGCTAACAATTAAAAATATGACATCACAGGCAATAAATATCAATTCTCCCCATGCAAAACCAAGCAACATCACACAGGCATCATATATATAAGGCTCTGGGGGAAAAATTATAACATAATGCAAGATACAAAATAAAAACCAAAAATTCGTTTGAAAACATAATGAATTTTTAGAAAAACCATTGAAAAACCTTTCAAAAACCAAACACAGAACCCAATACTCCACAAAATTGCGGGTACGGGTATTAACATAACTATATTATATCATCATCATACACAGATACTTACAACTATTATATCCTCCACCAAAATATACACTAACCAACCAAAATAGACAATAACATAAAGAGAAAAAGAAAGCATTACGAACATTCTGAGAATATGAAGATTACAGATGGACAGACGACTAAACCCGCCATAATGAAGAGATCTGAAAAATCACGATCAAGAATGAAAAAATCATTTTAATGAAAAAGGAACCAATGAACCAATGAGAATTTCTACTAAATCTGAGAAACTCTGATCTTATTTTCCTTCTCTAATCACTAACAATCAAGATTAGATTTAAACATGAAACTAAAATGAACTATATACTTTATGG
The DNA here is from genome assembly GCA_017893485.1 of Hemerocallis citrina. Classification (NCBI taxonomy): domain Eukaryota; kingdom Viridiplantae; phylum Streptophyta; class Magnoliopsida; order Asparagales; family Asphodelaceae; genus Hemerocallis; species Hemerocallis citrina. Next base: position 42,209,102 of record CM030364.1, read on the forward strand.
GCACATAAAACTAAAATGAACAAAACAAACATGAAAGATGCAAAAGATTCAAGCTTTATCCTTTCTTCACAAACCAGAATTCATACTCATCAAAATTCGCACTACGAACAATGCAAACAGCATTCAACCGCAAATATTAGCATATTAAGCATCAAATGGAATGAGAAAAAGAAATGTTTTGTTTGTCAATGAGAAAAAGCAAGTTATATTCTGTAAGACACATGGTGAAATTATTTTAGCAAGTTGTATACTATAAGGCACTGTAAGGCACATGGTGAAAAGTATAGATGGTCTTTATATTGGAACAGTGAACGTACTACATAAATATTGAATGAAACACATAATGAGCAACAGTGAACAGTGAACAGTGAACGTACTACAGAAACTAAAGAAATTTGCAGTTACAGAACACAACATAAATAGTATCAAAACAGTAAATTATCCTACAAAATAAATTTATCGAATAATACTAATTCTTACCTGAATTATTATTTACGTTCTCGGTGATTGAGTTGCATCGGATGCATCGGATCGCGCAGAAGAACTTTCACTGTCAGAATCTGTAACACAACTCAAGGTATAAGTCAATTTAACTTTAAAGGAAAACAAAATTTCCTGTACTATCAATGTTTAACCTAGTTATTAATATAAAAACAATTCAAAAAAGGACCATGAATACAATAAAGTAAGGTTCAACAAAAAGGAAAATACCCCCCCAAGTCAATGGGTAGCATGGATTTAGTTTTCAATTTGAGGTGGAAATTATGTATTTTGCAAAGAACAACACATAGATAAAATTGTTACCACTGGAGGAAGATCAAGAATCACTACTTGAGCTGCTTGAACTACTTGCATTATCCACCTTATTTTCACCTCCTTTTGGCGAAGAAGCCACCTCCTTTTCATCAACCACTGATTCCAACAAAATCACACATCATCACGAAATATAAGGCAATCCTAATTTTCAGGATGTAGGAAAAACATGTTTTTCAAAGTTGATTTTCAAAGACATGTTTTTCAAAGTAGATTTTCTCTAAACTATAAACTTCAATCATCTAGCATACATCCCAAATTCCTTGAAAATAGTCTTCCTAGCTTTACTTAACCACCTTCCATATTGGTGTACATGAAGTTGATCTACATTCTTTTAGTCTTAAATGATGTAGGATGCAAATTCAAATTCAACAAATAGCACACTTGAAGATCAAAAGTTCAAGGCACATACCCACATGGAATAAAACCCAAACATAACAACATGAAATTGCAAAAAAATTTGTCTTGCCTACAACAATTTTGTCAGATTGGTCCCAATTACACAACAAATTATTTAAATCATCTTAAATCTTGATAATTTACATCCAACGAAGCTTACAATAGAATGACATGATCGTAAATATTTGGTGATAGTTTACTTTTATTCGGTAATATATTCATGAACTAATATATTCGAGTCCGACCATTTGATGAACACTATCTTTGAGATTATTGAATAACAAAAAATTATAAACTTTAGTACGGGATAGTTCTTTTGAATATCAGCTACTTCCTTGGATTTTAAATCCAATAATTGAAATATCAATATTTCTCCAACCAAATTAACCTAGTGAACTTGTGGATCAATTAAAAACATGTGATTATTTAAATGCAGATTAACCATCAACCAAAGTCAAGAAAATAGAAATCTCATATTTTGTAATTGCTGAAACATGTACACGTTCTCATTAACCAGCTGGGCAACCTGTTTCTGAAGGCGCTCATTTTCTGTTGACAGTCAGAAGGCGAGAAGTATATTTCCGTTGTTTCTCACGGTACCTGATAAAATTTTTTTTTAAAAACTTTATAGTTAATAAAACCAGAGTATAGTCATATTTCAATCAAGATTATGATGTTATAATGATCAGAAAGTAATTCAATGAAATGAAAGAAAAATATAGGTAAAAGGGGACAGTGATCCATCTAGAATGTCACTATGTTTGTAGTTGAAGATAACAATCAACAGGATGGTCCCAAAAAAATCACAGTCATAAACATCAAATTCTGCAATGTTCATTCTAGGCTAAAAATACAACCCTGAAGTTTCAGTAAAATTATATTTTAAAAAAAAACTACCCTTAACCAATTTTCTAAAAAAAATACTAATGACTGCCCCCAAAAAGCATTTTTATTCTAAAACAGAAAGTTAAATTGTAGTCTTTGAATTTTGCTGAAACTTCATGGGAATATATTGCATTTTACCCCCCATGTTTTTCCTATCACAAAGTTAGCAAGGCAAAAGTTCTCTATTGTTCTTTGCAAAAAATGCAAGAGAAAACAGTATTATTATTATAAACAACAGTAACTCCACATTCTTCTCTAATTCCTTAATTGTCACCTCACTCCCCAACAATCATCTCCCAAAACAACACAAACCCCGCATTATTACTAAACAATATAATTAAAATAACTACAAAACAATCGAGAAATAGTTTTATATTATTTTATACCTTCGATTCTGGAACCAAACTTTTATCTGCTTGGGCTCAATATTAGCCAGTATAGGGCACTCCCGGATCAACTGCTGCCTCCTCATCAACCATTCGATCATTCGACCATTCGATCATGGCAACTAAATAAACAAACCGCAATACCCACAATTTCATATGCATAAAAAAATAGCCACAGATTTTATTGATTTGGCACATAACTCGTCGTCAATTCTTAAACTATTCGATGTTACTGAGCGATCTTAATGTTGAATAATCCGATCATAAACTTCAACTCATTCAAATTTAAAATCAACAATCAGATCCAAAACCGAATCGAATCAAAATTTAGAACTGAAACTGAAAATAAAATTGCAAAAAAATAAAACCTTTTCTACAATGATATTTGGTTGTGACTTTTGAATTAATTAGTATATGGATAACTAAACAGGTTCTGAGTTCTCTGTATGTACTTGTTTTCTTTTTATGCAAAATTTATATATGATAGAGTTCTTACCCGAAAATTGATGGGGGATTGATCTGCCCATGCTTATACATTTATGTTTTCAAATCAGTGTATCAGTTTTATACTCATTTAAGGAAAGAATCATTCTAACCAAAATGAAAGGGAGTTTGATTTGCTGAAATTTGAATCTTCAAGCAATAGCTTAAATGTACTCTTCTCATGAAGTGTAACTACGTTTTTTTTTATCATAAAACATTGGCCGAAGCCCCCCGTGGAGTGTAACTACTTTTTCACATAAGAAAAAGGAAGACCCAAAGGATTCTTTTATGATTATATAAAAACTAAGTAAAATTTTCAACTTTTTTTTTTTAATTAAGATCATTCTTAACAAAAATCAATTCATATATAGTTTGTAAGTTTAGCATAAATCAGATGGGCAAAAGACAGAAAAGAAAGGTAAATATCACATTGTAGATGTAGTCTTATCATTAAAATACTATGCCTTTTTTGGCTTCCCTCATTCGCAAAGTATGTTTTTCTTCGTTCAAGTGTGGTTTTACAATCTCTATTTCAGATGTAATTTTGAACACTCTGTATTCAGTATCTCTATGGAAAAAAGCAGCACCCAATACACAATTGCCTCATCGTCTAACCCAGATAACGTACTACTGAAAAACAACTAACAATTGTTACATTTTCTAATTCAAAATAGTTTGCAAATGAAGCAGCCCTTCCCCTCTTAAGAAGGCACAATTCAGGCAGAAGAAGAGCTGAAAACGTAAAGCATGCACATGATGAATGCTAGTATTGCTACCATCCATTTCAAATCGCAGAAAACAAACAATACAATCACAAAAACAAAACATCCGCATTGTATTGTAATGCAACGGGCAACAATTCCGACTGGTGGGCCCCACCAATTTCTACCCGTGCATTTTTTCGTGCGGGGGCGTAACAGTAAACAAACCAACACGTCATGAATCCTACCCTTTCTCAGTAAACAAACTAAATAAACTAATATTACTTAATTCCAACAGCAGTCTACATTTTGTACACATAAGCTTATAATAAAGTAACAAAACAACTGGAAGAATATATTATATTTTAGCAGCATTTCAATAATAACAGCTTCTTACTTGAAATTTTTAGCATTCATAAGTTTTCCTTCTTGGATTCTAACAGCTCTATAATAGTAAAAGAACTATGAAATTGTTTTGATAAGACATAAGTATAAGGGGCAAAGCATGGAAATCAACATACCCAAGTATCTCGGTCATCCTCTTATGAAGATCATATTCTGATGCTCCAGAAAATAAAGGAAGGCCTAAGAATAACTCGGCAACCAATACAACCAAATGACCACATATCAATTGCAGTTGTATATCTAATAATAGATTAAGCTCCAAATCGATTTTAAAAAATCGAAATCTACTAAAATTCTAGTTAACTTAAAAGCTCGGAGAAAAGGGTTTGCAAATAAAGTCAATAAAATTGCCAAGGAATAAATGTGTATAGGTTAAGCTCCAAATCGATTGAAAAAATAAAAAATTCTACATAAATTCCAGTTAACTAAAAGCTCAGAGGAAAAGAGTGTGCCAACAAAGTCAATAAAATTGCCAATGAATAAATGTGTATAGGTTAAGCTCCAAACTGATTGAAAAAATAAAAAATCTACTTAAATTCCAGTTAACTAAAAGCTCAGAGGAAAAGGGCGTGCAAACAAAGTCAATAAAATTGCCAATGTATAAATGTATATAGGTTAAGCTCCAAACCGATTGAAAAAAAAAATCTACTTAAATTCCAGTTAACCAAAAGCTCAAAGGAAAAGGGCGTGCAAACAAAGTCAATAAAATTGCCAATGAATGAATGAATAAATGTGTATGCAAGGATACGGATAATGAAGGACTTCTGGAGATCTGTAGTAACGACTCTGCAAAAGGAAGCATTAAGAGTCTGAGATGGTAAGAACAGGCAAGCAGTCGAACAAATTTGTGTATATAAATGGGACTGAATCTAAGAAGACCTGAATGTATTAGTATACTATTTGATTCTCCATGTAGGCTGATCCCAAATCAATTACTTTTATTTCTGGTTTCACACTATCGAGTTCAAGATGTTAAACATAAAAGTTGAACGATTGGAATTAATATTAGGGATGAAAGGGTCAGCTAACCTTGCAGATAAAAGTATATTTTCTGGTTTAAAATCACAATGAATAATACCAGCCTCTTTTATGACAATCAGAGCATGCAGGATCTATGCAAAATAATTTGTTAAAAAAATGAAGATAATGTAAGATCATTGAACGTCACAAATTCACACATAAAAAGGCATTTTAGAAAAAGCTAAGTATATCACCTGTTTTGAGAAGACTTGGACAATGCTCAAAGAAAATCCTATATACTGGTTCAACTTAATTAGCTTATATCTATATTACCAAGCAGCAACAGACAAATAAAAAATGATTTGAAAAATTCAAGTATTAAGTTATCAGGGAAATATAATGCATGCTCAGAATAGCTTACAGATTTGAATCAAGCATCTCAAACGATATGCACAAACGATATGCCTACAGATCCAACATGAATTTTATTACAATACCTGCAAAAGTATTACCACATTTTAGAAAGGAAAGTACTCTGATGTTAATACCTATTAAGGACATAACATTACGGGAAGCACCAATAAATATTGAATTCTAGATGTTAGATACAAAATGCAAATGACATGGTAATGAAGTTGTTGTATCTCATAACTTTTTGACCTGGACATAACTTAACACAAAGTATCCATGATAAATAGGTTTTAATATGACAACTGAAATAAATGTCTGAATTAGTAAACTAAGAAAATGAAAGCTAAAAATTGTGAATGTGGCTCACCACAATGAATCCCCAGGAAGTTAGGTATGCCCGTGTGATAGTTTACTGAGTCTGTATATTTATTAAGATTATGACTATGAGATGAATGGAATATATAAGAGAAAAGAAACATGGTCTGTTCTATGAATCTAACTAAGATAGTTAATTTTATCTATTAACTCTTGGCAAAAAGGAACTTGTTTTTCATTGCATCTTGGTAGCTTGAATGTTTGGTAGCCATAGAATTGTTGTTATACCAATTCCATTGATTTTTTCACCAACTGCATGCTTGGTAGCTTGAATGTTTCTATTACTAATATCGCCTTGGAAATGAAATTATCTCATGAAACTATATAGTTATCTAAACTTTGAATTGTTTATAATCCTTTTTGAGGAGTTGAGATAATCCCGGTTAACTCACCCCAAATTTGTAATATCCGCGGTTATCTAAAAATTCTAACCCCTGCTCCTATCTAATAAACAAACCTAGAATAAACGCTATGCATTCTATGTTTGATTATGCCTATTACTTGCAAATATTTACAAAGGAAATTTCAAAGACATAGCCAATTACTTGCAGGTTACTATATGTACTCAGGTCAATTTGCCAATATACTTTTGCTGAAGAAAAAAAAGGAAATTTCAACGCATTTTGTAAACCCCAAAACCCCAAACAACTATAAAATTAAGTATACCTGAGATGGTGAAATTGGTGGTTGGGATGAACTGAGGTATTCAGCACGAAATCGGTGGTCGGGATGAAATCGGTGGTCGGAATCGATGGTGAAATCGGTTAGGGGTTCGATGGTTGGATGGGGTCGCTAATTGTCGACTGGAGGTTGGCAACTGGAGGTATGAGAGCGGAAGGGAGGAGGAGGGGGGTTGGCGAATGGAGGTGGGGGGGCGCTAAAGAGGCGGCGGAAGGTGGTGGGGCGTTGAAGAGGCGCCCGAGGTGGCCGGCGGAGAGAGAGGTGGTGGACGCTGAGGGATGAGAGCGGAAGGGAGGAGCAGGGGGTTAGGGTCTGGAGGTGGGGGGCGCTGAAGATGTGCCGGAGGTGGGGGGCGCTGAAGAGGCGACGGAGGTGGCCGGCGGAGAGAGAGGGAGACAGTGAGAGAGAGCGGGGAGATAGAGAAAGGGAGACAGTGTGAGAGAGAGTGGGCGGGATTAGAGAGAGCGGGGAGAAAGAGAGAGAGAAAGGGGTTTATTTTGGGGAAAAAGAGAGAGAGTGTGGGTTTTGAATTTGTGGAGTTTAAAATTTTGGGTGGGAAAATATGTTTTGTGAGATTAGATCTGGTCCATTGATTTTGGGAGAGATTGAATGTGAGCCACTTGATAGCTTTCATTGTAATTTATTATATAGATGAGTGTTTTTAAGTCCTTTCTTCTTCTCCAAATTAATTCAAAAACTCCAGAATTCATATTCTATATAATTACAGTAGTCCAGTAAATTAAAATTTCATTTTTGGTACAAAAGCCTAATTTTTGCCCTCTACTTGTATTTTACTATTTAATTTCAATTTGAGAGAAAACAAGCATATTCTTTCTACAAATTTGCATTTATAAAAAATTCCCTAGATCACTTATATTAATTTTGTTACCATGATACAATTATTTCAGAAATAAATTTCCCCTGTTTTTTTTCTTCATGCCATTTAACAATCCAACAATCAAAATTCACATTTTTCCATAATTCTTCTTTCAATTATTTAACATACAAGCATATTTTCTTAATCTAGCACATAACAATCAAATAGAGCATGGTAGCATGGTAAATTCTACACTAACAATCACAATTCTTGCAATTAAATAACATTCTTTTAACATACATTCCTACCAATATCAATTTGTCTCATTTTCACATCACATGGCTAGATTAGTTATAGTTTCTTCTTAATCTTATCAAACATACCCTAGCATGATGTCAAATTAGAAGTGTAAGAAAATCACCCACCTTTAATGGAGAGAAAACACACAAAATTTCCTAAGGAGCTCTTAGAATGAACAAGGAAAGCCTTCTCCTCCTAGTTTGAGCCACCAAGTTGTTTCTTCTCCTAGCTTGATGATGATGGAACTTCTTCTTGCTCCTTGGAAATGGGCCAACCAACTATAGGTGGGGGAACACACACAATTTGCTACTCAATCTTTTAAACTCACAAACTGTAATACCCTAAAATTTCATTTTTTATAAAAATATTATTTTCACTTGTTGTGCACGTGCAAACTTCATGTGTATATTATTTATTTATTTATTTATGAAATCTCATTTTAGTAGGAACAATTATTTTCCTTTATTTTTCTAAAAAGCCTATTTCTAAAAGCCTAAAACACTATTTATTTGTTTTAGCCCATTTTAATTAATTATTAATTTGGTTGTCTTGGCCCACAAGCCTAAGCCCACTAATTATGAAGCCCACCAATTTAATAAATCAATTAAATGATCACACTTGTCATGTAGAGACAAATAGTGAACATATTGATTAATTAAATTGTACAAACTTCTACATAGGGGTACTAGGTGGCATGTGCGAAACACGTAGTGTGCAATGCACACTATATTGGTGGCCGGATTGTGTATGGAGACATGGGAGAGTGGGTTTGTGTGCATGGGTAGTTTATTTGTGTGTGGGTGGTTGCTATAACTTATACTCCTATCCTATCCCTCCATTCTACAACTATCCAACAAATCCTAGCCCTCCAATCTACTATACAAATGGTATAAATCCCCCCCCCCCCCCCCCCCCCCCCCCCCCCCCTCATACTTGTATTCTACACTAAAGCAAATATTAAAGGAGACATTATATAGGAGATATATACATATTAGTGTGTGAGTTGTGTTTTGTGTTCCCCCTTGGAGGCCGGTTATCACTACAAGGAGGTGCTCTCGGTTTTTTGGCAAGGAGCAAGGATGAGGAGTCGTGCATTGCAATCTAGGAGGAGAAGGCAATCACTCGCGATCTAGGAGGCTCTAGGGAATTTTTCTTAATTGGGTTTTCTTCAAAAGGTGGGTGTTTCTCATGACTTCTAGACTAGAAAGCATGCTAGAAAATGAAATTGAATTATTATTATAAGCTACTAATTGAAATGAAATACATGCTTGTTTAATTAGAAGAAAATTGTTAATTAGCGTATGTGTTGATTGATTACTAGAGTTGTTGCCTATGAGTAAAAGTGTATGTTTCTCATTGTTATAACCATTAGAATGCATGTTGATTATATTAAATTACAATTATGTGAAATTCGCTAGTAAGAAATTGAACCATGCTTATTGATTGAACATGCCAAAGTAGATTAGCGTGTTAAAATTGAATTGATAGAAGTGTTTGTTAATAGATGTAGTGAATTTCCCTATTGTGATATTTATCATGTGGAAGATTTGAATAAATGAAAAAGAATGTCTTTTTTTGCATACGCAAAATTAAATATATCATGTGTAGATAAATTAGTAAAATGGAAGTTTTGCTCTCTCATAATGTTGGTTTTGTGTTCTAAAATACCATAGTGTCAAAATATCATAGTAGTGAATTTTGGTGTGAGAAACTATTTTCATTTTTTTGAACAAATGTGTAATAGTTTTCAATGTCGAAATAGTGTTCATAATACGCAATCTAAGGCTACATACATGTTTTAAAAGAGGAAAAAAATAGTTTGAAATATACTAGTTATGGTTAAAATAAATGTGAGTTTATTCTGGGTATTTTTGTTTTCAAAAGAGGAGAAAAATGGACAAATTTGTTTTGAAAATTTTGAAAATTTTGAAAATTTTGAAAATTCAGTTTTGAACAGAGAGTGAAAACAAAACCTATTTTATTTATTATTATATCGATCTGTTTGCTTAGACCAACTGGTCGGAATGGGTTTGGGTCGCTACAGTAGCGGAGGTCTCGGGTTCGATACCGTCGCTCTGTGTTTTTAAATTTTTGGTTAAAAACCAAATTCACCGAGAACAGAACATAGGGTTTTTAATCCTTATTTATATTGCCTAGTGGCTGTGGTGCTTTGGTCTTGTGCGCTGTCTGCCTCACCGCTAGTCGCTGGTTCGAATCTTGGTGGGTTTGGAGTTTGGAAAAAATATTTTTACCCAATTTTTGAAGTAAAAATGGACTTTTAAAATAGAATCAAAATCAGAAAATTATGGGATAAATTCTGAAAAATTAATGGAACTTATTAGGAAGTATTTACACAACTTTTGGTGAAGTGTGAATAAGAAATTGGGGTTTTGAAAGAAATGACTCATTTTTTAGATTAAATTATTTTTTTAAAGGAAAATAAATGGAATTTTTGGGGTTATAAAAGATGAATTTTGAAAAGTTGTAATTCGTATGATTAAATGGAATTATAAATGAGTTTGTAGTAAGATTTGATTTGTGAATAATAGATGTGTGGAACACACAAATTATTAGTGATTATTAATTGAAATTGACCCTTGCATATGGATTGCACGTGAAATTGAATTATTGTTTGTAATGAATTTTGAAAGATATGAATACATGAATACTATGCTTTGAAACATGAACTGTGATTAATCATGAAAAGATCTTATGAGTATGACATTGTAATTATGAGTTGAAATTGAGAATTAGAGTATAGCCAAGCCTTATACCGGCAATGAAAGAAATGAGAAAATGATATTTTGAAATGAGAAGACCAAGGTTGGGTCATGTGAAATTAAATGAATAAGACCGTATAGTGGAAGTGCTACATTCTAAAAGATTGATTTTATTCATGATTCAATTAAACTAAGGATTAGATACATAGTGAAGATGTGATGAAAGTAAGAGATAAACATTGAGTATGAGGGCCATTGGATTGCGGCATGAGAGTATTCACATAATGTCCCATGATGAGTCATGATAGGGTGTGGATACTGCTCCAGAGTACCGTCCCGGTGGCAACGCTCGTGGGGTATTTGACGACTGCGGGTGGTGTCATGTCTATGGTAGGAGCTGAATTACCACAGGATGCCTGCATGATGAGTCATGTGTCAGTGCATTGGGATTCCCTCCAGGGCGCCTAGACATGAGTTCGTAGGTCAGAAAACATCTAGGATACTTACCGTAGTTACAGTAGTAGATTAAGTCATGGCGAGGGATTGAACCCTACAGGATGAAGAACGATTAAGGGCATGCCCTCAAACCTATGTAGTATGGGCTGCATAGACTCTGAACAAGTGCGCATTAGTGTCATGTAATATAAATAATTGCATTAAGGACTAAGTGCACATTCACAACACGACATCAATATGATAGTCCCTTTAGTTCCGATTGTGACAAGTTTGTGGTTTGCTAAGAAATGAGAATCATTATACTGTTTCCGACATAGAGAGGATGACCGTGTATAATATTTCGTCAGTTAAATGAACTGACATGCCTACAGTTTTATATGCAGGGTAAAGATGCTTGACAATTGAAATATGCATGCTGGGCAGGATTGATTTAAATGTTGTTTCATGTAAATTAATTGTAATATTGCTTCCGCTGTGATAATGTACAAATGTAAATGTAACTCTGATGAAAGAAAAGTTTTTATTTCCTTGTAAAATTGTATGAAAGAAGTGTAAAGATCCCATGGAACTCGAATTCAGTTGTATTTTGGAATTCGGGGTGTTACACAAACTCCTCAATCTTTTGTCTCACTAACTTGTATTTCTTTTCTCTCTCTCTTTTTTTTTTTGCAACTTTAGGTGCAAGGATAACTAGTGTAGGGGGGGGGGGGGTTTATACAAATTTTGAGGGTGAATGGAGGGCTAGGATGAGATCAAATGGTTAAGGATCAAGGACCAAGATGAAATAGGGAGTTGTAATAACTTCCCATGATGAAGTAACCAGCCCACCATCTCATCCACTCTCCCTCTCTCCCATGCATAATCCGGCCAAGCTTCAAGGGTGTGCATGTTGCACATGCTAGTGCATGCACGTGCCATTCTAGTGTCCCCCATTTACAAGTTTGTTCATGTGAAAAAAAATTAATTGTTCATGAAATGAGTCTACACTACAAGTTAGGCTATTTAAAAGAGGATTAAGTTAAATGGGCTCACTAATGGGCCAATTAACCATGGGCTCTACTAATTAAATTAATTTATTAATTAAGATGGGCTAAAAAAAGACAATTAGGCCTAGAATTCAACTAAGCTTTTAAAAATAATCTTTTTGGAAAATAAAGAGAACAAGAAATATTTTTATAAAAGAAATTATACATATGAAATTATAAGTGCAAAACACGTGAAATTACAAACTCTATATAAATAAAAATTTAGGGTGTTACAACACTCCCTCCTTAGAATAGTTTCGTCCCCGGAACTACACTTAAAGGGTGAGAAAAATAGGAATACAACAAAGAGATAAGAAAAGGAAAGAAAAGTATATACAAATCACACAAAGAGCTCAGGATAATCCTTCAACATCCTCTCCAGATTCCCAAGTAGCCTCTTCAACCAACTGGTTCCTCCAGACTACTTTGACCATCGGTATTGTCTTGTTCCTCAAGACTTTTTCTCGACGATCGACAATCTCAACCGGAAGCTCAATGTAACTCAGATCCAACTGCAAACCCTGGTACTTCGGGCAAATGGTGACTCAGATCTGGAATGTACCCTCTCAGCACAGACACATGAAAGACATTGTGCACCTGAGACAACTCCTTCGGCAACTATAATCGATAAGCATTTTTTCCAATCCTCTTCAGTATCTTGTACGGGCCTATGAACCTCGGGGCTAACTTCCCACCTCTGCCGAAGCGAATCACACCCTTGCTAGGTGAAACCTTCAAAAAGACAAAGTCACCAACCTCAAACTCAAGGTCCCTCCTCCGGTTGTCTGCATAGCTCTTCTGCCTACTCTGAGCATCCGCCAACCTCTTCCTGATCAGATCAATCTTTTCAGAGGTCTGCTGCACAATCTCAGACCCAAACATCTGCCGCTCCCCAACTTCGAACCAACAGACAGGTATTCTGCACTTCCTGCCATACAGAGCTTCGTACGGCGCCATCCCAATACTAGTATGAAAACTGTTGTTGTAGGTAAACTCCACCAAAGCTAGATGCCTTTCCCAACTGCCTCCAAAGTCTAGTACACAACACCGAAGCATATCCTCAAGAATACAGTTGACTCTCTCGATCTGCCCATCGGTCTGCGGATGAAAAGCAGTGCTGAAATTCATCTTGGTACCCAGAGCTGTCTAAAGACTCCTCCAGAAATGCAAAGTAAACCGCACATCTCGATCAGACACAATGGTCAACGGAACACCATGAAGCCTGACGATCTCTCCAACATACAGCTCGTCCAACTTGTCCATTGACAAAGTGAGTTTCATTGCCAAGTAGTGAGCAGACTTGGTTAGTCGATCGACTATGACCCAAATCGCATCATTGCCGTTTGAACTCTTGGGTAAACCCGTGATGAAATCTATACTGATGTTATCCTACTTCCATTCCGGAATAGGTAACGGTTGCAATAGACCTCCGGGTTTTTGATTCTCAGCTTTGACCTGCTGACAGATCTCACACCTCGCCATGAACTCAGCCACATCCCGCTTCAGACCTGACCACCAGAAATGCTGCTTAATGTCCCTATACATCTTGGTCCTCCCAGGATGTACAGACAAAAGAGTAGCGTGTGCCTCCTGAAGAATGCTCTCCTGCAATTCTGCTTGATTCGGAACACAGTCTCTCTCCAAACCACATCACTTCATCCCTGATCTGAAGCTCGTTTAACCTGCCAGCACCGACTTGCTCCTTCATCTTCTGAATCTCTGCATCTTCTTTTTGACTTGCGATAATCCTTTCATTCAGCGTTCGTTGAAGCCTCAACTGAGCTAAAGACGATCCCAAGCCTTGCAAAACGACTTCAATACTAGCCCGATCCAACTCTTCTGCAAGATGCCTCTGAGTTGTAATCAAACTAGCCAGACCGTTCTTGCGGCTAAGTGCATCAGCAACAACATTAGCCTTCCCAGGATGGTACTTAATCTCAAGACGAATGTCCTCAAGTACTTCTATCTATCTCCGCTGCCTCAGATTCAGATCCTTCTGTTGATAGATGTACTTCAAGCTCTTATGGTCTGTGTACATGTTCAATTTCTCACCATACACATAATGTCTCCATTGCTTCAAGGCGAAGATAATCGTAGCCAACTCCAGATCATGAGTCGGATAATTCTTCTCATGCGGTCTTAGTTGCCTAGACCCATAAGTGATCACATTTCCTTCTTGCATTAAGACACAACCAAGCCCACGATGTGAAGCATCGCTGTAGACATCATACTCAATACCTACTCAAGGCAAAGCCAAAATGGGAGCAGTAGTCAGCCTCTCTTTCAACTCCTGAAGCTTACCTCGCACTGCTCGGTCCACTTGAAATTTACATTCTTCTTGGTTAAACCAGTGGGCAGCACGGCTAACTGAGCATAGTCCTGAATGAACCTTCTGTAGTATCCAGTCAACCCAAGAAAACTCCTAATTTCCTTCATTGTAGTAGGCCTTGCCCAATCTCTCACTGCCTCTACCTTCTGAGGATCAGTTGCCACTCCCTCCTTAGAAAGGATGTGATCCAGGAATGCAACTTCAGACTTCCAGAAATCTCGCTTGGACAACTTGGCATACAAATCATGCTCCTGGAGCTTCCTCAAAACTGCTGCCAGTTGCTCCGTGTGCTCCTCCTCCGACTTGGAGTACACAAGGATATCGTCGATAAACACCACGATGAAAGAATCGATAAATGGCTTCAGAACTCTATTCATCATATCCATGAAGATTGCAGGTGCATTCGTCACTCCAAATGACATAACTAAGAATTCATAATGCCCGTGTCGAGTTCTGAACACAGTCTTATGCACATCTTCAGTCTTCACTCGAACTTGATGATATCCTGATTGAATATCTATTTTGGAGAAAACAGCTGCTCCTTGCAGACGATCGAACAGGTCGTCAATTCGGGGAATAGGATACTTATTCTGAATGGTGACCTTATTCAGCTTTCGGTAATTGATGCACATCCTCATCGAACCATCCTTCTTCTTTACCAACAGCACTGGTGCTCCCCAGGGCGATGCACTCGGTTGAATAAAGCCTTTCTCCAACAGTTCCTTAATCTGCCGTTTGATCTCATCCTGCTCCATAGGTGCCATCCTATACGGTGCCTTGGAAATGGGTGCACTCCCTGGCTGAATAGTGATGCTGAACTCCACATCATGATGCGGGGGTAACCCAGGCAAATCTTCCAAGAACACAGTCGGGTAATCTCGAACCACAGTAATTTGTTGCACCTCCACAGGAACATCCCTCTTGCTAATAGTTGCCACCAGACCAGAACACCTCTTCTTCCCTTGGAAAGTGACTTCAGGACCTCTTGAAGCCTTCACTGTTACTTCCTTGGTCTTGTACTCGATGCTTGCACTGTACACTGACATCCAATCAATGCCATTGATCACATCGACTCCCAAGACATTCAGCTCGATCAGATCAATCCCGAAAATTCTGTCCCCAATCTCGATCTCGCAGCCCGCATAGTACCGATCAGTGGTTAAAGTCTCCCCTGATGGAGTAGCTACCGCCAAGACCTTGCCTGGAAAGACTTTCGGTTCGACTCCCAAAACTTTAGCAAACTTAGGTGATACAAAAGTGTGAGAGGACCCAGTATCGAACAAAACAACAACTTTCTTTCCATTCAAATAACGTTCTCCTGTTACATAACACACACTCGTTACATAACAGATCACTAAATAAAGCGGGAAAAGAAAAACAATAGAAAACACTTCTAAACATCCTCCCTCGTACCAGTGATGACGTGATCCACCTCATCAGCATCAGCTTTAGTCAAGGTGAATACTCGCCCCTGCTGGTACGGCTTCTTCCCAACTTGCTGCGTTGGTCCACTACAGGTGATATTCTGCGGCTTAGGGCATTGAGATTTATAATGTTCCGTCTCACCACAGTTGAAGCAAGTCACCACCGGAGGTCTCACCCAATTGTTTTCGGGTCTCCCAGCTACGTTGACAGCATTCGCTCCCGTTGGTTTGAACCTTTGGGCTGACGGATGTCCTCTGAAATTGCCAGAAAATGTGGGCCTCTTCCTAACATTCCAGTTGGTCCTCCGATTCTGAATAGCATGGATTTGCTCCATATCTGCCTCAGTGGCTGCAGCTCGTTTAACCAACTTGTCAAACCTTCTGATACAAAGGGGTATCATCCTGGATCTCAGACTTGTCCTCAATCCATGCTCGAACTTTTGAGTTTTCCTTGCCTCGTCCATCACCAGTTTGGGCACATACCTCGAGAGCTGAGTGAACCTTGTCTCATACTCCCTATCCGACATACCGTCCTGCTACAGTGCAAGAAATTCTATGGCCTTCTTCTCCTGGACGTCTGATGGAAAATAATGACTGCAGAACTCCACCAAGAATTCCTCCCAGCCAAGAACAATATCTCCCATCGTCCGCTTCATCGACTGCCACCACACAGCCGCATCCTTCTCGAACTGCAGCGCAGCCAATTTCACCTTGCTGCCTTCCGGAGTCACCAAGACTTCGAAAATAGTCTCTACCTGTCGGATCCAGTTGTCAGCCGCGTGGGTCTGACTTCCCCTCAAATACGGGTGGTTTCATCTGCTTGAATGATTCCACGAGTTTGATTGCTTCGGGTACTGGATTCACAGGCACTCTCCTTTGATTCTGATTCATGGCAACGACATTGAGTGTCTGATAGACCCTCGCTAGCTTCGTTTCCAAGTCCAGACATTCTCCACTTCTAGCTCTTCTTCTGGTCATATTCTGATGCAAAAGATCCATTAAATTCGAAGTAGAAAACATGAATTTAAATCAACTTTTCATTTCATTGAATTCCAAACTTTATACATTCAAATTTAAAATATTTCTGACATCAAATGAAAGTAGTAAGAAGGTACAACTGTCTAGTTCCTACGGTTCCTCTTGGCTTCTCGAAGCTCTTCCTGTAGTTCCACCACTTCTTCCTTCAGTACATCGTACATGTTTTTCCTCTTCTCGAGTTCCCAAACACGATGAGTGAGAGTTGCAATGCTCTCCTTGCACTTTCCACACTATGCCTGCAGTAGCTCCGCTCTCTCCCTCTGAGTCTCTACTTGCCTCTGAAGAGACACAATGAGACTACTCGGAGCTGGTTCTTCCTTGTCGGAGGAATCATCAGATGAATCTGGAGGTGGAGTGATCTCTCGAGACTCAGGTCATTCCTCTTCAAATTCTTTAGGATCTTCTTCGTCTGAATCAGCTTGCCCGGGGTAGTAATCCTCCTCAACTATGTGTTAGTCGTCATCTCCAGCTGGGACGAAGTGGTCCGCCATCTTAGAAAAGGGAGAAGAAGAAGCATAAATTATAGAGGAACACAAATGTAAGTGACTTAAATCTCTAGACTCAACACACGCTCTAATGTCCACTCTTAGGGGGCCGTTCCTTATAAATTTATCCTGGAAGCATGGCTCTAATACCACTCTGTAATATCCCGAATTCTAAAACAGACTGAATTCGAAGTTCCACTGGATCTTTACACTTCTCTTCATACAATTTTACAAGGAAATAAATTTTTTTGTTACATCAGAGTTACATTTACATTTCATATTTACAGCGGAAACAATTTACAACAAATTACATGAATAGAAATGTACAACACTTGAATCATTCTTTAAGCAGCATGCAAACTTTAGTCTTGTTAATCACTTTACCCTGCATAGAAACTGTGGGCACGTTAGTTGCTTACAACCGACGAAATATTATACACGGCTATCTTCTCTATGCCGAATAGTATAACGATTCTCAAATACTTAAATAAACCACAAACTTGATCACAAACAAAACTACGAGGGACTATCCTATTGATGTCGTATTGTGTGGTGCACTTAGTCCTTAATGCAGTTATGTATGTTTGTAATACCCTGATTTTTCAATAAATGAAAAATTATTTATTTTGCACGTGTTGTGCACGTGCAATATATTGTTGGATTATTTTATCATGGTGAGTATGTTTAAATATATTTTCTCAAATTATTTTAGTACGAAAAGCCTTCTTTAAAAGCCTTATTTGAATTAATTAAAAAGCCTTTTCTTAAAAAGCCCAAAAGCATTTTTATTTTAATTATTTTTATAAATTATTTTTAGCCCAAAAAGAAAGCCCATGAATTAATTTATTTTAATTAAACTTGTCATGTAGAAGACTTTTCTTAACAAAATTATTTTTTATACAATTTTAGAATGTACAAATTTGGCCTAGTTGCATGCACGTGCACTACACGTACACGTGCATTGCCCATTTCTTATGCTTGGCCGGGTAGCATTCTTTTTGGGAGGGAAAGTTGAATTTTTGGTGTGGAGAACATGGGGGTAGTTTCAAGGAGGTGGGTAGTTTTCCTAACTCCTACTTGAATCTAAGCCTTTCATTTTGCAACCACCAAGATGATCTTAGCCCTCCATTTCCCTCATTTTTTAGTATAAATACCCCCCCTTTCTCATGGCTAATTTTCATATGCAAAGTGTAATTTCTAAAGCTATACTAATATGTTGTGAGAGTTATAAAAAATAAGAGTTGTGTGGGTTGTATTGCTTGGAGTGGCCGGCACCATCAAGAGCATTCGGCTAGGAAGCTTTCGGCCAAGGAGGAGAAGTATTCGGCATTTGGTTGGAGGCTTGGAGTGGTGCTTTCTTTTGGCTAGGAGGAGGTGTTCTCATCTACTTGATTGCTTTTGTTGTGTTTCTCTCCAATTGAGGTGGGTAAAATATTTCATGTTTCTAATATAGGGTTCATGCTAGTATATTGATGACACTATACATGGAAAATACTAATAAGAGACCACTCTAATTAAAAAGTTAGTGTGTGAATGGCTTAGAATGGTGTGGTAAATTGTGTATGTAAATTGTTTGCATGAAATTATACCATATGAAGCACTTTCTATGATTATCTAGTTAATTGAACAATGATGCAATGTGACTAGCATGATGTGTGAAAGTCTTTTATTAATTACTTGCAAATTGTGTGGTTGAAACATGAAAATTGAGAAAGACATTAACACTATGGGAATTGAATAGAAAAGTATATTGAATGTTTGAATTCATGTGTAGAAGTGGCATGAATGAACCAAGGAATTGCTTGTTGTCATCATATTAGAAATGTACCAAAATTAGTACTTGTTGAATTTCACCTATTCATGTGCTATATGAATTCTTTGACTAGTATGAGTATGGGAAAAACCAAGTTGTATTGTGTGGTGAATGTAGATTAATAACCAGTAATTTATCATGAAAAAAAAATTTTGGGATAAAAGAGAGATTAGAAGAACAATCGATTATTTTCAATGTCGAAAAATAAAAGATTTGCTAGTTTTAATTAAATTAATTAATTTGGGTGGAGAAAAATGTGTTTTTAGTACAAAAATTTATTTTACAATTACTGTTTTGAAGATGGAATAAAGAAGCTTAAATCTGGAATTTTTCAGTAGTTTATTTGAAGGCAATATGAATCAATTGTTGAACATCGAGTTAATTTCAAAACAAACAGTGGGAATATGAGTTAAATGGGTTTTAAGTCCACACTGTGACAACCTGAGCCAGTGGCTCAGGTGGTCGGTGGCGCTGTTCGGTTTCCCTGAGCGGTGTGGTTCGAATCCGGGTCTCACCAAATTTTTTTAAGTACTGTGTATATATGTATATATCAGCGAAGAGATGGCATATGTACTTAGTGCATTCTCTTCTATTCGCTAGCACCGATCGGCCTATCGGCGGGTGCTCTGGCCTTCTTCTCTATTGTGCTGGGTTCGAATCTTTCCCCTAGCACTTAGGGAAAAATATTTTTTTTGTGAGTTTTTGATGTCCAAAAAATATGAGAAAAATATGGTAATTTTCATAAAAATACAAGGAATTTTATGGGATTGGTTTGGATATTATTTGAAGAAAATATAATGTAGTTTGTGAACAAATGGTATATTAAAGCTATGGTTCTAAGACACATACTCATGGGAATTTTCAAATTTATAAAGAGTTATTGAAATGAATTATTAGAAAGTATTTGACACAAAAGAATTTGTGGTGTGACATGATATTATAATTTTTACTTGAAATTATGGAGTACGAGTGTATGTTTGTAAAGTGCATGAGTCCATTGTATGATGATGGAATTTAGAAACTTTGTTGATGAAATTGTTGGACTTGAATATGAATTTTGAGTTATAAGTATTCACCATGGGTTTGTGAACAAATGAAATTATGAATAAGAAAGAATATGAAATTGTGACATGAAAGTGGTTATGATTTAAAGATTGTGAAATGAAATTTGAAATAGAGTAGCTAAGTCTCCCCGGCATTGAGCAAGATGAATTGAATTGAAATTAGACCAAGGTTGGTCATGTTGAAACAAATGAATAAGTCCGGATGATGGAGAGGCTAACTCTAGTGATTATTTTGTTCATGATTTTTATATAAAACTAAGGACTAGTACATAGTGGAGATGTGATGAAAGTAGAAGAAAAACACGAGTATGAGGGCCAACGGATAGCGGTGTGAGAGCGATTCACAGGTTGCCTGCTTGATGCGTCAAGACAGTGCGTGGGCGCTACTCCGGAATTATCGTCCCGGTGGCGACGCTCGTGGGATGTTCGAGTGGCTATGGGTGGTGCCATTGTTCCATGGCGGAGGCTGAATTGTCCATAGGTTGCCTGCTCGATGCGTCGTGACAGTGCGTGGGATTCCCCTCCAGGCTGCCTGGACATGGGCTCATAGATCATAGGACATCTAAGACACTACCGTAGTTACAGTAGTAGTTAAGGCATAACGGGGGATTGAACCCTATCAAGATGAAGAACGAATAAGGGCTTGCCCTCGGACCTATGTAGTATGAGATGCATAGAATCCGAACAAGTGCGCATTAGTGTCATGTAACTTAAGTAACTGCATTAAGGACTAAGTGCACAATCACAACACGACATCAATAGGGTAGTCCCTTTAGTTGAAATGTGACAAGCTTGTGTTTGCTAAATATGAAATGTTAAGTTATACTATTTCCGGCAAGCGAGGACGGCCGTGTATAATGATCGTCGGTTGAATAAACTGACGTACCCACAGTCTAACATGCAGGTAAATGTTATGCTAAAGATTAAAGAGGATTGGGATGCTTAAAGATTTTATCAAGCTGTTGTACTTGTATTTAATTGTTGTATTTTACTTCCGCTGTGCAAAAGAAAGATGTAATTATGATGTAACCTCTGATGTATGATGAAAAGTTTTTATTTCCCTGTAAAAGTGTACTAAGAAAGTGAAAAGATCCTGTAGAACATCTCGAATTCAGTGTATTTGGGATTCGGGGCGTTACAATGTTACATGACACTAATGCGCACTTGTTCAGATTCTATGCATCCCATACTACATAGGTCTGAGGGCAAGCCCTTAACCGTTCTTTATCTTGTAGGGTTCAATCCCTCATCATGATTTAAACTACTACTGTAACTCGATAAGTATCCTAGATGTTCTATGAGTTATGAGCTTATGTCCAGACAACCTGGAGGGGAATCCCACGTCATGTCATGACGCATCGTGAAGAACCTATGGACAATTCAGCCACCGTCATGGGATATGACACCACCCGCAGTCACCAAACACCCCACAAGCGTTGCCTGCGGTACGAACTCTTGGAGACATATCCACGTCATGACACGACCATCATGTAGACAGCCTGCGAATATTCTCACACCGTAGCTCTGAGGCCCTCATACTCGTGTTTTTCTCTTATTTTCATCACATCTTCGCTATGTGTCTAGTCCTTAGTTATTTGAATCATGAACAAAATCAATTCTCTAGAGTCAACCCTTCCACTATACCGGTCTTAACCACTTATATAATGCGACCCAAATCTTGGTATTTTCATTTCAAATTTTATTTCAACATATTTCTTTTCTATGCCGGTATGAGGCTTAGCTACACTCTAGTTCTCAATTTCACTTCATAATCACAAAATTTGAGTCTTCATACTCATAAGTTTTTTTTTCACAATTAACATAATTTCCATTCTTTTGTATGAATCAAATCTCATATATAAGGTTCAATTTCAATTCATGTATTTCATACTCAAAATTTTATTTCAATAAATCCATTAGATTCCCATACTAGTACTTCTTTCTTTAATTTAATTCAATCCACAAAGTTGTATTTTTCATCTATCTTTAGAGTGCACACAAAACCCAAATATATGAATAAAAATCCATAATCAACATACTTAAATTCTCCTCCATTCAAAATTTCTCTTTTATATCTTAATAAAATTTTCTCATGAAAAATAATCACTTTTCATATTTATACAAATGTCAATTTCATGCAATTCTACTCAATTTTCACTTCTAAGTCACTTTTATTTTAGTCAAATAATGCACAAATATTTTTCATAGGATCCACATATTTTTAGAATAATTATAGTATTTTTTTTGAACTTTTAAAATCCAAGAAATCAATTTTAAGCCCAAAAAATCAAAATGTTTTAATCCTGCCGAAGCCAGGAATCGAACCCAAGACCTGAGACTAGCCGCCCGCCACCGATAGCCAACTGAGCTAAGGCGCACTTGCGATAAGGAAAGGGTTTTGATTAATGTGAGGTTCAATTTTGAATTTGGGTTTTATTCAAAAACAGAAAATAAGAAGGCCAGAGCCCAGTTTCGAACCCGAGACCACAAGGGTCACCCACAAGCTACAGTAAGCGCCCAAGCACCCGTTAACCAATTGGTTTAAGTGACTAGACTGATATAATATGGGGTTTTTAGGGGTTAAAGTCTGAGGCTCGGTTTTTTCGAATTCTAACACAAATGAGTGTTTTTAAGTCATTTCTTCTTCTCCAAATTAATTCAAAAACTCCAGAATTCATATTCTATATAATTACAGTAGTCTAGTAAATTAAAATTTCATTTTTGGTACAAAAGCATAATTTTTGCCCTCTACTTGTATTTTACTATTTAATTTCAATTTTAGAGAAAACGAGCATATTCTTTCTACAAATTTGCATTTTAAAAAAATTCCCTAGATCCCTTATATTAATTTTATTACCATGATACAATTATTTCTGTAATAAATTTTCCCTTTTCTTTTTGTTCATGCCATTTAACAATCCAACAATCAAAATTCACATTTTTCCATACTTCTTCTTTCAATTATTTAACATACAAACATATCTTCTTAATCTTGCACATAACAATCAAATAGAGCATGGTAGCATGGTAAATTCTATACTAACAATCACAATTCTTGCAATTAATTAACATTCTTTTAACATACATTCCTACCAATATCAGTTTGTCTCATTTTCACACATGGCTAGATTAGTTATAGTTTCTTCGTAATCTTATCAAACATACCCTAGCATGATGTCTAATTAGAAGTGTAAGAAAATTACCCACCTCTAATGGAGAGAAAACACACAAAATTTCCTAGGGATCTCCTAGAATGAACAAGGAAAGCCTTCTCCTCCTAGTTTGAGCCACCAAGTTGCTTCTTCACCTAGCTTGATGATGATGGAACTTCTTCTTGCTCCTTGGAAATGGGCCGGCCAACCATAGGTGGGGGAACACACACAATTTGCCACTCAATCTTTTAAACTCACAAACTCCTCAATCTTTTATCTCACTAACTTGTATTTCTTTTCTCTCTTTCTTTTTTTTCAACTTTAGGTGCAAGGATAACTAGTGTAGGGGGGGGGGGGTATTTATACAAATTTTGAGGGTGAATGGAGGGCTAGGATGAGATCAAATGGTTAAGGATCAAGGGCCAAGATGAAATAGGAAGTTGTAATAACTTCCCATGATGAAGTAACTACCCCACCATCTCATCCACTCTCCCTCTCTCCCATGCATAATCCGGCCAAGCTTCAAGAGTGTGCATATTGCACATGCTAGTGCATGCACGTGCCATTCTAGTGTCCCCCATTTACAAGTTTGTTCATGTGGAACAAAATTAATTGTTCATGAACTGAGTCTACACAACAAGTTAGGCTATTTAAAAGAGGATTAAGTTAAATGGGCTTACTAATGGGCCAATTAACCATGGGCTCCACTAATTAAATTAATTTATTAATTAAGATGGGCTAAAAAGAGACAATTAGGCCTAGAATTCAAGTAAGCTTTTAAAAATAGTCTTTTGGAAAATAAAGAGAACAAGAAATATTTTTATAAAAGAAATTATACATATAAAATTATATGTGCAAAATACGTGAAATCACAAACTCTACATAAATAGAAATTTAGGGTGTTACAATATTAATCAATGTATATTTTGTTAAACCCTAGATTTTAAACCAGAGATCTATATTGAAATTGAGGAGTCTTTTGGAGGATCCATACTCAATCTGTTACTTTGCCAACCACTGTAAGTAATTGAATATTTTATACCATGCAGAATGTAATTTCATAAAATACTTATTGTTTTGTAGTGATATTATATTGTGAATTTTGTCTATGGTTATTTTATGTGATGCGGTGTGATGATGTGCAAATATTAAATTAAGATTGTTGGTAAGTTTTAATGAATATAAAACTTTGATATGTGAGTGTTATTTGTATGTGAGCTGTGGTTATATAGTAATATCGGTGGATTACATACTTAAACTATAACATTATGCATTATTTTACATAGTTTATATACATGAGTGGTCTTATGGTGTTGAGAATATTGAGAATATTGAGATGGGCATTTTAAGTTATTACCATGTCTATAGTTGTGTTGCTCATGTGTTATGCATCCAAGTTATATACCGGTATATGAGTCAGAAATCTAAGTAACCAATTTGGGCTCTCAATGTGTCCACTCTATGAGTATTGTTTGTTCCTACCACGGACTGTAGTCACTGTAGTGGCGTTTACCTTGTCAACCGGACTATAAGTGTTGACCAAATTGACGAGTTATTTATTTCGACCACAGACCATAGTGTCATTTTAATTGTGCAATTTTTTTGTTACAACCACGGACGATAGTGGGGTATGCCTTGTTAACCGGAGTATGAAGTGTTGAACACATTGAGAGATGGGCGTGCCTAAATTTCCTTGCATTCTAGAATATTTGTCTTTGATTATTTATGTAGTATGGGATAAATAAATTATTAGACAAGTACTGCACTAGACATCCTGCATTGTTTATTTGTATGACCACCTTAATTATTGTTGCATTTATATATAATAAGAGCTTTAGTTATTATATATATATATATTATTGTTCTAATAATTACAGTTATATGATTGTGCATTAACATGTTTAATTGTTAATGCGGTGAATTACTGGCTACTTATTATATTTATTCAGTTACTACTAGACGTCAGCTCATTTTGTTGTTAATAAATCTTTTCAGATTAGTGCATCAAGACCGGATGGTTGAAAGGAATAAAGGAGCTGGAAGCTTACATCTTTTGGGAAATTATCTTAGAAAGTTTTAAGCTAATAAATTGGTATTCGAACCTTGTTTCAATGTCATTTCTTTTGTGTTGGGATTATAATGAGATTTCGTGGTTGAAAGGTTTTGTCATTTCCTGTAATGAATTAAATACCTTTGTTAGCCATTTGAGCTACTTTTTATGGATGAATTTTGTATGCATGAGATTCAATAATTATTATATAGTTGAAATAGTTGCCCTCGGTTTGGGGGCATTATAAAATGGTATCAAAGCTTAAGCAGTAGGTCCTAGAGTTATTAAGGTGATATACTAGTAAGATCAGCACAAGATCAGCACCCTGATCTTTTATTATTATTTTGTTGTGTTTGATTTGGTAGTGGATTGTTTGATTTTGGTAATATCTTATTATTGATGATTTGGGTATTTGTTTTGTTGTGTTTTGATTGGTGTAGTTGCCGTATTTGGGTGTTCGATGTACTGTGTTAGATAATATCTATGAAAATTAGAATAAGATTGATCTGAAAATGATTGACAGAAATGTAAATTTGATGGAGGTACATGGTATCCAGATATATGTTTATAATTAGTAATTTTCAAAAGAGGGTTTTTGATGGTTGTGTGTTTTAGGTCATGTGATCTAATCATATTGATGATATTTGTTTTTTGTGATATGATTGTCTTATATGGACTTTTCCAGAATTAAAAGATTACCTTTTTAAAAGAAAATTTAATTATACGTAATATATTGAATAATATATGTGAAACATAGAGTATTAAATTGATCTGAGAATTATTGGAAAAAAAAATCTTATTTCTCATGCAATATTGGATCTTGTTTGGAAACTTCTTTTATATGTGGGATACCATACAAATGTTTTGATGATTTGGGCTTCAAAAGTTTAGATATACATTGGTATCTCAACTTTAAAAAAATAGGAAGTTATTTTTGTTCTGTAGGTTTCTTTTATGTTGTAGGTATAGGCATGCTACATGTAGTTGCATCCCTCTATCTCTAGTTAGGGTATGTAAATCACCCTGGCGGGGGGGGGGGGGGGGGGTGAATAGGGTGATTGTGCAGAATAAAAGATACTTAAATAAAATGCAGAGTAAATAAAAAGTTAAGAAGAGCAAACACAGATAGCACAAGTGATGCAGCGATGTAACGTGGTTCGACCCCCAGGTCTACGTCCACACCTTCTACTTGTAGCAATTCTTCGCCATAAACGTTTCACTATACTCAAAACCCTTGTACAGTGATTCTCGGATTCAGGCCGAGAGACCTAATACACCTACAGGACTTCTAAGACAAGTCCCGTCAATCTCACCGAAGTGTAAGAAAAAGAAAAAGAAACTCAAGATCTTAAATGATACTGACTGAAGAATATAAACTAGTTATCACACACACTCGGATTGATTGCTGAAAGATTAGTTCAGAAGATTTTTCTCAGAAGTAATAGGCGAAGAATAAATAGTGGGTTCATCCAAATATATAGACTAAGAAGTGTATCGATCGAAACGATACATTCCAAAAAATGTGAACAGCGCAAAGTGCGGTCGACCGCAATATTAGTGCAGTCGACCGTTCAGCTCTCTGTTGTAAACTAGAGAGATGAAGGGTCAACTGCTTCTTACACAACTTAGAGTTGCAGTCGACTGCGATGCGATCGACCGACATAAAGTGTGGTCGACCATTATCGCGCTGTTCATATGAATCCACTATTTGTTCTTACCAAAAACTAATCTTTCAATCAATCAATTTACACAGAT
Organism: Hemerocallis citrina; assembly: GCA_017893485.1. Classification (NCBI taxonomy): domain Eukaryota; kingdom Viridiplantae; phylum Streptophyta; class Magnoliopsida; order Asparagales; family Asphodelaceae; genus Hemerocallis; species Hemerocallis citrina. The sequence goes on from CM030364.1 coordinate 42,236,029, forward strand.
TTAAATCTCAGAAATATGGAATGATGGCAGCTGGTCTTGATGGCTTTCTTGGACATTAATCAATTAATTTATCTTTTTGAATATCTTCTCATTTTGCTTGATTTCTCAATCTTTCCTTATTATTTTCCTTCTTTGAATATTCTTGAATCTTTTTCCTTATTTGAATATTCTTATGAATCTCTCTTGGATATTGTTTTGATCCTGAAAATCTGAATAACTTAATTCAAACTTATTAGTAATTGTAGATACGTTTTGTGCACACCAAACTAAGTGTGAACAAAACATGCCTTTGAATATTGAAAGTAAAATAAAATTGCACAAAATACTCCCCCTGAATATAGTATTTTCTGTAACACAAATTTTCATAAACAAGAAGAGATTTGTGAATACTCCCCCTTAATTTAATACTTCATTAATTATGTTTACTTTCATGCATTAATAATACTTCTAATATTGCATTCATAATACTTCTAATATTCTCTCCTTTTTTTTTGCGGGGGGGGGGGGGGGGGGGGGGGGGGGGGCGGGGAGGGGTAAAAGACAATGATAAATTACTTCTCACGAAAATCATTTAAAAGGAGACTTTCATCAAGCAAGATAAGGGAGATAAAGTTAAAAAATTTATGAACATGGAGGAGAATCTACTTACATGATATTGTTGATAACGAATTTCTTTGATATACATGGAGAGCTCTTCATGGTATCATAGATTTGAGATCTTCCCAGTACAGAGGCAAGGCATGGATAAGAAAAGGAAGTGTAGACTAAATTTCAAGAAACTAATAATAGAAAATGAGTAGAGAGTTCTTTTTAAAAGAGAAACACAACGCGAAGTCAGAAAGAGAACCAGTCGACCGCGCGGTCGACCGCAAAACTAGTCAAGCAAAAAAAAAAAATTTCCAGAGAGCAAACCAATCGACTGCACGGTCGACCGCACCTGTTTGTCAAAAACACAACAAATCACAGAGGGCAAATTGGTCGACCGTATGGTCGACCGCAAATACTGAAGGACATTTTATGCAAAAACCCGAGAGCAAACCGGTCAACCGCACAGTCGACCATATACCGTTACAGGCGTACAGTCCCCCGTCCAGTCGACCAAAAACCCATTTTCAAGCGGAAATATCAATAACATTGAGTTCCCCTTTCAAAAAATGAAATTGTTTTTCATCTAAAGGTTTAGTAGAGTTATCAGCAAGTTGTGAATCAGTGGAAACATACTCAAGAATAATATCCCCTTTTTGAAAATGATCTTTAATAAAATGATACCGAATATCAATGTGTTTTGTGCGACTGTGTTGATCAAAGTTCTTTGTCATATGAACAGTGCTAATATTATCGCATTTAATTGGAATGTGATAAAAAAAATACCTTGTAATATTCTATAGTATTTTTCATCAATAGTACCTACGCGCAATAGGATCCTGCGGCAATATATTCAGCTCCAGCAGTTGAGAGAGTTACAGAGTTCTGCTTCTTGGATGCCCATGAGACAAGGCAGTCGTCCAGGATGTGACATGTGCTGCTAGTACTTTTTCTGTCTGTTAAGCTCCCGGCATAATCTGCATCTGAGAATCCTACAAGAGAGAAGTTCCTATTTTTCGGGTACCAAAGTCTAGTATTTGGTGTGCCTTTAAGATATCGAATGATACGCTTAACGGCAACCAAATGCGATTCTTTGGGACACGATTAAAAGCGTGCACATAAAAAAACACTAAACATAATATCTGGACGAGATGCAGTAATATAGAGTAAACTACCAATCATACCTCGATAAGTAAAGATATCAACATTATTACCAGATTCATCTTTTGAAAGCTTAGTGGTAGTGGTCATATGTGTTTTGTAAGCATTTGCAGTTTCAAGTCCAAACTTTTTGACTAATTCCTTTGCGTACTTGGATTGATTGTTAAAGATCCCATCCTTTCTTTGATGTATTTGAAGCCCAAGAAAACATGTTAGTTCCCCCATCATACTCATTTCGAATTCATCCTGCATTTGCTTTGAGAATTCCTTGCAAAGATTTTCATTAGTGGATCCAAATATAATATCATCAACATAAATTTGAACTATTAAGATATCGTTGGAAATATGTTTTATAAATAGTGTAGTGTTTACTTTTCCTTTAGAAAAACCTATGTGAAGTAGAAATGAACTTAGTCGTTCATACCAAGCACGAGGAGCTTACTTCAAACCATACAATGCTTTATCAAGGCGAAATACATGGTTTGGGTGTGTGGGATTAGTGAATCCCAGTGGTTGTGCAACATAAACTTCTTCCGAAATAAAGCCATTTAAAAATGCACTTTTAACATCCATTTGAAAGAGAATAAAATTCATATAAGCAGCAAAGGCAAGCAAGATACGAATGGCTTCAAGCCGTGCAACAGGTGAAAAAGTTTTATCAAAATCTACACTTTCTTGTTGATTATAACCTTGTGCAACAAAACGGGCCTTATTTCTAGTGATTGATCCGGATTCATCTAACTTGTTCCTAAACACCCACTTAGTTCCAAGTATAGTTCTAATATGAGGTCTAGGAACAAGTCTCCATACTTGATTCCTTTTGAATTGATTAAGTTCTTCTAGCATGGCAATGATCCAGTCATTATCTTGCAAGGCCTCCTTAATGTTTTTAGGTTCAAGTATGTAAACGAATGCGGAAAAACACATGAAATTTTGAGCTTGTGCGAGTAGTTACCCCTTTTGACATGTCGCTTTGTATAAGAGTTGGTGGATGGCTAGACATGATTTTCCATGTCGGGCATCTTTCACCTGTGGGAATTTGATGTTGTACATGTTCATCTTCCATGGCATCAATTTATTCTGCAGAAATCTCTTCTGTGTGTGATTTGGATGCATCTTCATATTGAAGGGATTTTTGATTTTGAGCATTCATATTTGGATCTTCTTCAGTGTGAACCTGTTTCTTTCAACTTGAACACCTGTCTCATCATCATCAACAACATGCAATATTTCTTTGGTGTAGGGATTAGTTTCATCAAAAATAAAATCATTGGATTCCTAAATTGTGCATCTTCTTTTATTAAATACACGATATGCTTTGCTACTAAGAGAATATCCTAAGAATACACCTTCATCACTTTTACGATCAAATTTTCCCAAATTATCAAGAGTATTTAAAATAAACACTTTGCATCCGAAGTCGCGAAAGTAACTTAAGTTGGGAATTTTGCCATAATATTGTTCAAAAGGAGTTTTCTCAAGATATTTTCTAATGATTAGTTGGTTAATTGTGTAACACGCTGTATTGACAGCTTCCACCCAAAATGATTTAGGTAAGTCTTTTTCACTAAGCATAGTTCGTGCCATTTCTTGAAGAGATCGATTTTTCCTTTCAATAACCCCATTTTGTTGGGGAGTGTGAGGACAAGCGAACTCATATTTTATTTCCTTTTTGTCACAAAATGATGTGAAGAGTTCGTTTTGAAATTCTCCACCATGATCACTACAAATGTTAATAATGGTGAGGCTTTTCTCATTTTCCACGCTACGACAGAATTTTTAAAACACATATAGTGTGTCATCTTTTTGTGGCAAAAAGGCAACCCAAGTGAATCTACTATAATCATCAATAATTACAAAAGCATATCGTGCACCTCCATTACTACGTGTTCGTGATGGACTAAAGAGATCCATGTGCAAGAGTTCAAGGGGTCTAAAAGTTGATACCATTTTCTTGGGTCTGTGAGAACTTTTAGTTTTCTTACCGAATTGGCACGACTCACACGGTTTATCTTTCTCAAATTTCATTTTGGGAATCCCTCTCACAATCTCCTTGGTTAAAAGTTTGTTGAAATTGTCCATGGCCATGTGTCCAAGTCTTCGATACCACAACCAACCATCCTCATTTCTTGCAACAAAGCACCTCATATTTTTCTGTGCTAATTCATTAGAGTTTATAACATAAACATTGTTACATCGGTTAGCTAGAAGTAAACAAGATTTATTGCTATCTAGTACATTGCATGAATTTTTATCAAAAGTAACTGTGTAGCCTTTATCACATAATTGGCTGACACAATTAGATTATGTTTCAAACCTCTTACCAATAGAACATCCTCAATGGAGCATGAGGAACCAAAGTTTATTTTACCTTTACCAATGGTTTGTCCCGTGCTATTATCTCCAAAGATGATGTCCTTTTCTTTTTCCCTTGATAGTGATGTAAAATATTTGTTTTCACCTGTCATATGATTTGAGCATCCATTATCAAGGTACCACCGATCTTTAGTCTTGATATGCTGAGGTACCTCCACCAAGATTAGTAGGTATAATTTTGCATGCCCAAGTTTGTTTTGAACCTACATTTACAATCTTTCTTATCCACACACAATTAGTATTCCTTTTTAATGGACAATTAAAAGAAATGTGCCCTAGTCTACAACAGTAATGACATGTGATACGACTATGTCTTGAGTCATGCACACTTGCATAGTTTTGAGTTGGTTTGTGATTATGTTGGTGATTGTGCAAGTGTGTATGACATGATGATTTAAATTTTTGATGGTGTATTGGTTCTTCATAACCAAGTCCTCGATTATCATGATAGGATCTTGAATTTTTTGTAATAAGGTAACTGGGCCCTTCATACTTTTCTACAATTTTTTCAAGCTCAGTTACTCTTTTACATAGTCTTTTCCTAGTCATCTCATCATCTTTTGTATTCCAACGAAGAGTGTCTAGTGTAGCATCAAAAATCCTATTTTGTTCAAGAGCTTCATTACATCTTTCCACTACCACATCAAATATCTTTTTTCATTCTTTTAAATCATCTGTGAGTTTGGCGATATAAATAAATTTCTCATGAATTTCTCTTAAGTGATCATCATGCGTTGCTAAATACTCTCGAATTTGTTGTTTTAAGATTTCATTTTCCTCTAGCAATACATCATGATCTTTTCTAAATGACTCAAATTTTTCCAAGATCAAGGCATTCTTATTTTTCAATTTTTGATTTTTTGTAATACAAGAGTCATGGGTATCATTTGAAATTTATTTATATTGCCTAAGTTCACGACTTAATTTCTTAGCATAGTCTTTCAAACTATTACACATGTCTACTAGTTCATCATAAGTGGGTTCTTCGATAACCTCTTCTTGAGATAGTGATTGCACCTCACCATTCCCAAGAGCCATAAAGCCGACATCATCGTAGCCTTGCTCTCCCTCACTTGAATCGGAGTCTAACCATGTTGCCTTCAGCGCCTTCTTTTTTAGACCTGGGTTTGAGCGGTAATAGTCCCTATTCCTGTCATGTGAGATGGAACAATTTGCACGGATGTGTTCAGGCTTCTTGCACTTATAGCACACATCATCTTTATCTTTCTCCCTTTCTCCTTGGTACCTGCCATATTTTTTATGTTTGATATACTTACGAAATTTCTTGGTCAATAGGGTAATGTCCTCGTCAGACTCCTCACGATTTGAATCTGCTTTTGATGGTCGGGAATTTTCTGCTTTTAGTGCAATTGTTTTCTCTTCGGCTTTTGGTTCAATCCCGATGTTTTGTCTGTATCTTTTGATTTCCGGCATTTTCATCTCGTATGTCTTTAGCTTTTCTTGAAATGTGTAGTAGTCGAAAATCTTTTCTTCGAGGGTCTCTCTCATTGCAGCAGCCTTTACATCCCATTTTGGCGTGAGACAGCTTATGAGTTTTCCGACCTTTTGGTCATCATCCAACCCTTTACCTAAGCTCTCAAGTTTATGGGCAATGATATCGAAATGGGCAAGCATTTGATCCACATTTTCCCCTGTCAACCTGCAAAACACATCAAACTTATAGAAACATACATTAACTTTAGCTTTTACCTTAGAAGCGAACCCTCATGCTGCTTCAACATGTTGTTCCAGATCTTGTATGCTGTCTTACAGTTTTGCCCGCATCGCATTAGTTCTTCATTATTCAACCCTGCATAGAGAGTCGTCACGGCTTTGGAATTTGCTATCTTGAGAGCCAACTCTGCTTTTGTGAATGCTGTCTTTCTGTCGCTAACTAGAATATCTGTTTTATTGATGCACACATTCCGTACTTCTTCTCCAAGCATTTGTAGAAAATAAGACATATGAACTTTTCAAACATCATAGCATTTTCCATCAAAAAATGGTGATCGTGTAAGGCTTTTCCCATTGGAGATGAATGGCTCCGATGAGTACAAGTTTTCGGGAGGAGGTATTTTGGCCATTGGACATTTTACTTAAGATTTTAAGCTTTTGATAAGCACCTCGTTCTGATACAACTGTAAATCACCCCAGGAGGGTGAATAAGGTGATTGTAGGGAATAAAAAATTACTTAAATGATCTACAGAGTAAATAAAAGTTAAGAAGAGCAAACACAGATAGCACAAGTAATACAGCGATGTAACGTGGTCAACCCCGAGGTCTACGTCCACACCTTCTACTTGTAGCAATTCTCCGCCACAAGCGTTCCACTATACTCAAAACCCTTGTACAGTGATTCTTGGATTCATGCCGAGAGACCTATTACACCCATAGGACTTCTAAGACAAGTCCCGTCAATCTCCCAAAGTGGAAGAAAAAGAAAAAGAAACTGAAGATCTTAAATGATCCTGACTGAAGAATATAAACTAGTTATCACACACACTCAGATTGATTGTGGAAAGATTAGTTCAGAAGATTTTTCTCAGAAGTAATAGGAGAAGAATAAACATTGGGTTCGTCCAAATATATAGACTAGAAAGTGTATCGATAAAAAATGGAAATGATACATTCAAAAAAATGTGAATTCAGCTCTCTGTTGTAAACTAGAGAGATGAAGGGTCGATTGCTTCTTACACAACTTAGAGTTGCAGTCGACTGCGATGCGTTCGACCGACATAAAGTGCGGTCGACCGTTATCGCATTGTTCATACGAATCCACTATTTGTTCTTACCAAAAACTAATCTTTCAATCAATCAATTTACACAGATTTAAATCTCACAAATATGGAATGATGGCAGCTGGTCTTGATGGCTTTCTTGGACATTAATCAATTAATTTATCTTTTTGAATATCTTTTCCTTTTTCTTGATTTCTCAATCTTTCTTTATTATTTTCCTTCTTTGAATATTCTTGAATCTTTTTCCTTATTTGAATATTCTTATGAAGCTCTCTTGGATATTGTTTTGATCCTAAAAATTTGAATAACTTAATTCAAACTTATTAGTAATTGTAGATACGTTTTGTGCACACCAAACTAAGAGTCAACAATTTGGGCTTCAAAAGTTTAGATATACGTAGGTATCTCAACTTAAAAAAAAAAGGAAGTTATTTTTGTTCTGTAGGTTTCTTTTATGTTGTAGGTAAAGGCATGCTACATGTAGTTGCATCCCTCTATCCCTAGTTAGGGTATCCTAACTTTATTTCAAAATTTGGGCCGTGCTGAATTACTTTGTTGGCAATTTTGTTTTCAGTTTAAATATGATTGATGGGTTTTCACCCTGATTATTATTATTTTAGAGTGATATGTTAATGCTCAAAAGAGTCACTAAAGAATGACAGCTTAGAGAAGACTTGTTCATATGGGTTCTTCCTTGTTCTATAATTTCATTATTTTTTGTTTTTCTCTGTAGAAATTTGGGTTCTGTCTATTTAATTTTTATGCTACAAAGCTTATTTTTTATTGTGTATGTAAACTTATTTACTGGAAAGCCAGGGGAAGGAGCGTTTATTTGGTTTTGTTGTATTTGATTAGATTAGTACTTTCTTCATATATGGATACTTAAGGCTTGTTTGGTTTTGTTGTATTTGATTTGATTAGTACTTTCTCCTTATTTGGATACTTAAGGCGGGCTTCCACGAGTAATATCTCTAATGGTAGTGCAGTTTCTAAAATTCTATGGTTATATTATTTGGAGATTTATTTTGGCAAAATCTTTTTTTTTTTTTTTGCATCCTATATCTGGGTTTGACTTCGTATAACTTATTTTCATGAGTAGTGGGTTTTGCAATGAGCGATGCCAACGCTCAAAAGATCCACAAACTTATTTCTTATAGAAGATATGTTTATTTGTGTTGAGATCGTATGATTTATTTTGTTCATTCTGTTTTTATATTAAATGTTTTGATTTCTTATAGTTTATTTTCTTGAAATATATGTTTGATTTATTTTGATTTCTTTGCTAAACTTATTCTGGTAGTTTTTATGTTTACTCATTTACATGTAGAGTTCATTTTTGTTTTTGTTTTTTTGTTTGGGGATTTGATGTGAAAGTGCTATCATATATTTATGTAAATTTATCGTTAAAAGTTTGGATATAATTTTTGTCTCTCTATATTTTCTCCTTGAAGTCTTATCAATTGGAATTCTCAGATTATATTTTTATACCAGTCCCCAATGTAGACTTGTTTTATGTGGCTAAATTTGGCCAGATGGCTAGTATAGTTATTAGAGGAGTGAAGGAAGGAGAGAAAGGAATGTAAATAAATAGAACCAACTGTTAATGTGTTGTTTCTTGTTACTGCTGCTTGGATTTGCCACCAGCTCATCTCTCTCTCTCTCTCTCTCTCTCTCTCTCCATGTATAATTTTCTAAAGGATCCTTTTATTTGTATTCTTTTGTATAATCTTCTTTTTTTTTCTTTTTTTTTTCTATGCTCTATTAGATGCATATCTACCTGTCTATATTAGTCATGAAGTTTGATCAGATTATGTTAATTTGTTTGGTTATACCTTAAATGAACAACGAGTCTGCTTTATTGGAATGCACATGCCTTTATGTTTTGAATAGATGACTTTGCCTTTTTTGTTCTTACTTTCCACATTCAACTAGACTCATTTAATTGCATTCTCTTCTTTATTAACTTTTTACTTTGAGTTTTAGAATCGTATTTGGGTTAGATAATATTCAATAATTTTAGTAGGTTGGTTGCCTTGGTTAATATTTTGTAAACAGTGATTACTATAGCCTTGACTATTAGTTGTTTGTGATTGATGATTCTAGTTGGTGTTGTTAGGCTTGTATAGCTTGAGGTAATTATGAGGACTTATTTTATTCTATGTTTTGGGTTTCTTTGCAGTTGTAGATAATATAGTTGTAGTTGATTTTAGAATTGATTGTTCGGAGAGATAAGTGATTGAGTTACGAGTAGATTTCCAAGTTTTGAGGACAAAACTTCTTTTAAGGGGGTTAGAATGTAATTCCCCCTAAAAAATATTGTTATTTAATATTTTTATATTGAAAGAAATAATGAATACTTATGTTAAATATGATTTTTATGCAAAAAAATAATTATTAGGGGTTATTTTGTAAAAGTGCAAAAAAATGGGTTTTTATACAAAAAATCTTCTATTTCTTTCTCTCCTTCCCGATCCCTCTCTCTTCCTTTCCTTTCCTCGGAGCTGCCGCCCAAAAAAAAAAGGAGAGAGAGAGAGAGAGAACAGTGGGAGAAGGAGAAAATCGAGGTATTTGTATATTATCATTTCTCTATTAGTAGAATCTAATTAATCTATCGTTTATATATTGATCAATGTATATTTTGTCAAATCCTAGATTTTATAGCAGAGATCTATATTGAAATCGCGGAGTCTTTTAGAGGATCCATACTCAGTCTGTTCCCCAACCACTGTAAGTAATTGAATATTTATACCTTGTAGAATGTAATTTCATAAAATACTTATTGTTTTGTAGTGATATTATATTGTGAATATTGTCTATGGTTATTTTATGTGATGCTGTGTGATGATGTGAAAATATTAAATTGAGATTGATAAATTGTTGGTATGTTATCATGAATATAAAACTGTGATATGTGAGTGTTATTTGTATGCGAACTGTGGTTATATAGTAATATCGGTGGATTGCATATTTAAACTATAACATTATGCATTATTTTACATAGTTTATATATATGAGTGGTCTTATGGTGTTGAGAATATTTAGGTGGTTATTTTAAGTTATTACCATGTCTATAGTTGTGTATGCATCCAAGTTAATTACTGGTATATGAGTCGGAAATTTAAGTAACCCATTTGGGCTCTCAATGTGTCCACTCTATGAGTATTGTTTGTTCCTACCACGGACTGTAGTGGCATTTACCTTGTCAACCGGACTATAAGTGTTGACCAAATTGCGCGAGTTATTTGTTTCGACCACGGACTGTAGTGTCGTTTTAATTGTGCAATTTGTTTGTTCCAACCACGGACGATAGTGGGGTATGCCTTGTCAACCGGAGTATGAAGTGTTGACCACATTGAGAGATGAGCGTGCCTAAATTTTCTTGCATTCTAGAAATTTCCTTGCATTCTAGAATATTTGTCTTTGATTATTTATGTCGTATGGAATAAATAAATTATTAGACAAGTACTACACTAGACATCCTGCATTGTTTGTTTGTATGACCACCTTAATTATTGTTGCATTTATATATAATAAGAGATTTAGTTATAATATATCTTATTGTTCTAATAATTGCAGTTATATATTATGCATTAACATGTTTAATTGTGAATGCGGTATTTTGTGAATTACCGGCTACTTGTTATATTTATTTAATTACTACTGGGCGTCAGTTCATTTTTTTGTTAATAAATATTTTTAGATTAGTGCATCATGACCGGATGGTTGAAAGGAATAAAGCAGCTCAAAGCTTACATCTTTTGGGAAATTATCTTAGAGAGTTTTAAGCTAATAAATTGGAATTTGAACCTTGTTTCAATGTCATTTCTTTTGTGTTGGGATTATAATGAGATTTCATGGTTGCAAGATTTTGTCATTTCCTGTATTGAATTAAATACCTTTGTTAGCCATTTGAGCTACTTTTTATTGATGAATTTTATATCCATGAGATTCAATAAGTATTATATAGTTAAAATAGTTGCCCTCGGTTTGGGGGCGTTACAACACCCATATTTGTTAATAGCCTCCGAACAAGAACAATCTCTCTGGTAGTGGCTGTTATCGCTCTGTACTCGGGCTCTTTGGAAGAACATGCAACAACTGCATGTTTCTTTTTTCACCATGAGATCAGCGAATCACCAAGAAAGAGACAAAAACATGTGGTAGATCGACTGTTAGTAGAATCTCCTAACCAACCTAAATTAGAATAAGCACTAAGCTCCAATCTAGATGTGGAGGGAAAGAATAATAAGCGAGTGACAATGCCCCGAAGATATTTGAGGATTTGAAGAAAAGCACTGTTCATGATCAAGGAGCTGAAACAAACTGACTGACAATATTGACTGCATGAACGATATCAGTTTAGTCATGCATAAATAAACAAGTTGTCCAACAATCTGCCCATATCTAGTGGGATCGAGGAGAAGCTCCCCATCTGTGGGATGAAGCTTCACATGAAGCTCTAAGGGAGTATCAGCTAATCAACTGTCAGATAGAACTGCAGTAAAAATAATGCCTGATGTGTATTTCTGCTAAGAAATGAGTATCCCCTGAGTGGTCTGGGAAATCACTAAACCCAGAAAATAACGTATCCTGCCAAGATACTTCATATGAAACTGTTAATGAAGGTATCTCCGAGTTGATGCAATGCCTACCGAGTCATCCCCTGTAATTGTTGGATCCTGTAGGCAAGGCAACAAATACTAGAGGGGGGTGAATAGTGTTTATTAAAATTAAATTGCGGAATAAAGAATTTTTCTTCGGTGCAGTCGACTTAGGAGTGAACCAGTCGACTGAGATAACCAAATAAAAGAAAATTCAAACAACTCTGTGCAGTTGACTGAAAGTTGAGACAGGCGACTGAAGACACAGTTAATATTCAAAGATACGAGACTGACCAGTCGACTGATAATGTGCTGAGTCGATTGTCCAGACAAGTTTCACAGAACTTAAACAAACAGAAAAATGTAAATGCAAGTTCAAGAGATACAACCACAAAGTGCACACGATGTATCCTGGTTCGGTCCTTCCGACCTACATCCAGTCCCCAAGCAACCCACTTGAGATTTCCACTATTCTTGAAAAACAAGTTTACAAGAATACCCTACGGCGTTCAGACAACAACCTTGTCTAACCCGTAGTCCTTTCTCTCAACCAGAGAAAGCACCCCACTCTACCACCAAGAGTGAAACGACCGATTCTACACCCTAGAGTCTAACTCTCCAACCGAAAGCAAAAAGAAAACAATAAAAAGTTTATAGTCAACCTATAGCCTTGTTTGTGTTATGTGATGTGGAACGTGGCTAAAAAGAGGTCGACTTCTATATCCAGTCCAGAACGAATTCCGATGTTATACTGGACTGAATGTAGAGAACCAAAAAACTTAGAACTTGAAAGCTTTTGTCTCGTGAACACTTAGAAATTCTCAAAGAGTGCTCAGAAAATGTTAGATCAGAATGTTAGAAATTATGTTAGATCTTTTTCAGTGAATTCTGAACTCTATTTATAGAGTTAGAATTCCTGGACGTTGGGGGGCAGTTATTCCAACTGTCAACCAACGGATCTAAGTAGCTTTTGAATTTGAAAATCGATTTTAAAAACAGAAAACGGTCAAAAGAACTCGAACAGTCGACTGGGTTGCCATAATGAGTCGACTGGTCAGAGTTTGAATAAATTTAAATAGTTTTGTACTGACAGTCGACTGATAGAAGCATCGGTCGACTGGTACTCAACAGTTAAACCATTTCAAACTGTTTTGACCTTTTTGATGTTTGAAAAACACACATTGTAAAATAGTGAGTGTATGTGTGTGTGACAAGGCTTTACATCATACTAAGACTCAACAAAAGTAAGATTACATTGTTTACAAGACATGACAATAATTGACACTTTTAAGCTTGAGTCTTTGGCTTGAGTCTTGAGTCTTGAATGAAGCTTTAACCATTGTCTTTATCTAGAGCTTTTGTGCTTGTTCATTTGTTCAGCTGTATAGTAGTGAGTCCTTTGTGTATAGCACCTGCAATTATAAAGTATAGCATGGATACATGTGCAGTGTGTTGTGATCATCAAAATCAAGAATCAACATTCTCCCCCTTTTTGATGATGACAACACAATAGCTGATAATAACAGAAAATAATACAAGCATAGAAATGATATGCTCCCCCTATTAAAAACACAACATGCATACATTAAGATGTATCATAAAACAGACTGTATCAGTCGACTTATAATGGAAGCAGTCGACTTCACAGAGAAAGAATAAACACAGTACACACAATTTATCAGTCGACTGATAATGTTAGCAGTCGACTTATCAGTGAAAAAATAAACACAGAATAGAACACATTAAACAGATAAGAGGTATTTCTCCCCCTTTGTCATCAACAAAAACAAAAGATAACCAGTAATAATAAGAGAAATAACTGTTTTATACATAAATAACAAAGTCATCAATACATATGAAAATAAAAACAGAAATAAGGAAAAAATACATAATAAGAGAAATAACTGGCTCAATCGTCGTATTCCGAGTCTTTATCAACAGCTTGAGACGGTGGGGGAAATTGAGAAGTAAAGAGGTTAGTTAGGTTGGTGATTTTGGAGTCAAGAGAGTCAAGACGAGAATCAATAGTGACGGAATGTTCCATAAGATAGTTGACACATTGATAAAGAGTAGCTGGATCATCATAATTAGCATGAGGACGAGATGAACTAGAAGATGCTGATGGTCTAGCAGAAGATGCTAGAGGTACTTGTGAGGGAAGAGGAGACCTTGGGGAAGTTCTAGGAGGAGGGTCAAGAAGTTTCATACGGGATAAACTAACACGATCGAAGCATTCATAATGCTTAACGACATTGGTCTCGGAGTCGAGATCAATATCATAAGCCTGAAAAACATGGGTAAGGAGACCTCCAAAAGGTAAGAAATGAGTATGATTTTGTTCAAGTTTTGAAAAAATGACACGACCCCAATTTATTACAATCTTACCAAAAATGGCATAAACAGCTTGTTGCAGTTCCATAGAATACTGATCATAACTTCCTCTTTTGGGAAGAATGTTATAAGCAAGTATTCTTGCAACCAATTTTGCAACAGGTGTGATATTTTTACTAGTCATTGGGGGTCCATGATTGGGCAAAAAGATTTTGGACAAAACAGATAAATCATCCAAGATAATTTCACTAAGATCGAGTCCCTCGTCATCAATACCCATTATGAGATTTATTCTCTCGGGTGTGAGTGTCATCTTAGTATTTTTGACCGAGGAACGGATTACAACTTCTCCATCTTTCTTTTGAACAACTCTCATATTTGTGTAGAAAAGATAGATAAGTTGGGGATAGTAATCGGGTTGATTGACTAAAGATAGATACTCATAAAGACTGCAATTTTGGAAAAGAGGAACTAGGTTAAACCTATCTAAGTCATTAAAATTGACAAATCTTCCTGAAAAAATGACAATGCTACACATAAGATACCATTGTTCTAAGAGATCAGGACTCAAGAGGTATTGTGAATAATCCTGAGATGATGATCTACCATCATGAGATCTTTTAGAACGTTTAGGTGCCATTAGAAAGGAATTTAGGGAAGATTTTACCAAGAGGGAAGAGAAAGAGCAATACAGCAGACGAGAATCAGCAGCACGGCAGTCGACTTCTCTGAGAGAACTTCTTCTCCTGCGTTAGGGTTTCTGATTTGGGGGTAAAGGTAAAAGTGAAGATGGAGGCTGTGGAGAAGGGTTTTTAACTGAAGATAGACGGCTGTGATTCAAGGGGAAAGAGATCAACGGCTGATGGAGAGGTCACGAGTGAAAAGAAGATAAACTTTTATCTCAAAAACTGTGTGATGAATCGTCGCTGAAGACAATTTAACTCGCGACAGTCGACTGATAGTGTATAGCAGTCGACTTAGTCGAGAAGAAAATTAATTTTTATATCTACTGATCAGTCGACTTGAAGAAGGTTCAGTCGACTGTCCAGAGAACAAAATAAGTATATATAAAACATACAGTACAGTCGACTTAATAAAAACACAGTCGACTTAACAGATGAAATTTTCAAAAAATATCAGTAAAATTACATATTCCTAGTTCTCTTCTAAGGTTAATAAAGGTATCTTCTTTAAGGGGTTTGGTAAAGATATCTGCTACTTGTTTATCAGTAGAGATAAAGTCTAAAGATATATCTCCTTTTAAAACATGGTCACGTAGAAAATGATGTCGAATATCAATATGTTTCGTACGTGAGTGTTGAACCGGATTTTTAGATAGATTAATTGCACTGGTATTATCACACATAATTGAAGGTTTTTCAAAGGAAATACCATAATCTAATAAGGTTTGTTTCATCCACAAGATTTGTGCACATGCCAAACTTGCAGCGATATATTCAGCTTCTGTAGTAGATAGGGACACTGAATTTTGCTTTTTGCTGCACCAAGAAACTAGTGAATGTCTCAAAAAGTGACATGTCCCACTAGTGCTTTTGCGATCAGTTTTACTACCAGCAAAATCAGCATCGCTATATGACAAAAGTTGAAAATTATCGGTGCGTGGATAAAATAAACCATAATCAGATGTGCCTTTAATGTATCTTAAAATTCGTTTCACAGCTTTTAAATGAGACTCTTTAGGACTAGACTGATATCTAGCACATAAACATACGCTGAACATAATATCTGGTCTACTTGCGGTAATATATAAGAGTAAACCAATCATACCTCGATAGAGTTTTTGATCAACACTCTTACCTAATATATCTTTGTCAAGGGTAGTAGTAGTAGCCATAGGTGTGGATTTACTACTTGTACTATCCATGTTAAATCGTTTGAGTAATTCCTTTGCATATTTTCCTTGATTAATAAATATGCCATTTGAAGACTGTTTAATTTGAATTCCAAGGAAAAAATTGAGTTCACCCATGTGACTCATCTCAAACTCGTTTTTCATGGTGTTAGCAAACTCTTGACATAGATTATTATTAGTAGAACCAAAGATTATATCATCAACATATATTTGTATGATTAAGATATCATTCTTAATTCTCTTAATAAACAAGGTAGTGTCTACTTTACCTATCTCAAATCCTGTTTCTAAAAGAAAAGTTTTCGGATGATCATACCAAGCACGTGGTGCTTGTTTAAGACCGTACAAAGCCTTTTTCAATTTATAAACATGATTTGGAAATTGTTCATGTTCAAAACCTGGTGGTTGTTTAACATAAACATTTTCTTTAATAAACCCATTAAAGAAAGCACTTTTAACATCCATTTGATAAAGTATAAAATTCATGAAACAAGCAAAATATAATAAAATTCGAATTGATTCTAGTCTAGCAACATGAGCATATGTTTCATCAAAATCTATACCTTCTTCTTGATTATACCCTTGAGCAACTAGTCTAGCTTTATTCCTTACAACTTGTCCTGATTCATCTAACTTATTTTAAAATACCCATTTGGTACCAATAATAGTGTGATCAGGTGGTCGTGGAACTAAATCCCATACATCATTCCTTATAAATTGGTTTAATTCATCTTGCATGGCATTCATCCAAAATTCATTCTCACAAGCTTCTTGTATATTTTTCGGTTCAAAATCCGACAAGAATGCTGTATGAGAAATCATATTAATATGTGATCGTGTCTGAATACCATGGGAGATGTCACCAATTATTAAGTCATGAGGATGATCTTTAACTTCAACAAAAGATTTTGGTAAAGTTGAAAATATCACAATAGGATCAGTCGACTTGACAAGTTCTTCAGTCGACTGCTTTACTTTAGTCGACTGGGAGTCCTTATCGGTCGACTTATCCGCAAGACTAGTTTGTTCTAAAGATTTAATCACATTATTTAAAGGTGATGAGTCAGTTTCATCATCTTTAATTAAATTTGATGAAGGCAGAGATTCATCGAATGTAACATGCATTGACTCTTCAATAGTCATTGTAGACTTATTAAAAATTCTATATGCTTTACTTCTATTTGAGTATCCTAAAAAGATACCCTCATTAGATCTAGGATCAAATTTATCTAAATTATCTTTAGTGTTCAGAATAAAACACTTACAACCAAATGTCTTAAAATAAGAGACTTTAGGAATTTTGTTAAAAAACAACTCATAACAAGTCTTCTTTAGCTTAGGTCTTATAAGAATCCTATTTAAAACATAACAAGCTGTAGCAACGGCTTCAGCCCAAAAATACTTAGGTAAATTGCTTTCAACAAGCATGGTACATGCGCATTCTTGCAAAGTCCTATTTTTCCTTTCAACCACTCCATTTTGTGGTGAAGCTCTAGGAAATGCAAATGAATGTGTTATACCATTCTTGTTGCAATATTCTGTAAATGTTTCATTCTCAAATTCTCCACCATGATCACTTCTAATAGTGACTATGGTTAGAGATCTTTGGTTTTGAATATGTTTACAAAAATTTGCAAATTCATCAAAAGCATCATTCTTATGTTTTAAAAAGAATGTCCAAGTGAATCTTGAAAAATCATCTACTAAAACAAATACATATATACTTTTATTTAAAGAGGCAACTCTAGTAGGGCCAAATAAATCCATATGAATTAATTCGAGCGGCCTACTAGTAGAAATTGTTGATTCTTGATTTTGATGATCACAACACAGTGCAACATGTGTCTATGTTATACAGCTAACATTGCAGTGTACATACCAAAGACAATTCTAGTTGAACAAATGAACAAGCTCAAAAGGATACAGGTGAAGACTTCACTCAGACAAGATCCAAGATTTCACTCAAGACAAGACTCAAGACTCAAGACCTTAGCTCAATTGTGTCAAATTATAATGTCTTGTAAAAACAATTGTATCTTACTTTCTGTTGAGTCTTAGTCTGATGTAAAGCCTTGTCACACACACACACTCAAAATTTCTTAATGTGTGCCTCTTAAAAACCCCCAAAAAGAGTCAAAACAGTTTGAAGAATTTTAACTCTTGAGTACCAGTCGGCTTAAGCTTCTGCCAGTCGACTGACAGTACAAAACTGTTTAAAATTATTCAAACTCTGATCAGTCGACTCATATGGCAACCCAGTCGACTGTTCGAGAGCTTTTGACCGTTTTCTGTTTTTCAAAATTGAATTTTTTCAAACTCAAAAGCTTGGATCCGTTGGTTGACGGTTGAGTAACTGTCTCCCAACGTTCAGGAGATCAAAACTCTTTAAGTAGAGTTCAGATCTCACTGAAAGCATTATGAGAATTCCTTTTGAAAATCCGAGCATTATTGTGAAAAAGTTCTAAGTGATTTTTTGAGAAAAAAAGCTTTCAAGATCATACTCTCTGGTTCTCTACACTCAGTCCAGTATAGCAACGAATTCGCTCTGGACTGAGTATAGAAGTCGACCTTGTTTATTAGCCACGTGCATCAACACATACACCAACAAGGCTATAGGTTGACTGTAAAGTATTTCTTTCTCTTGCTCTCGGTTGGAGAGTGTTTTTGACTCTAGGTTGTAGAGTCGGTGTTGTTTCACTCTTGGTAGTAGAGTGGGTCGGCTTTCTCTGGTTGAGAGAAATGACTACGGGTTAGACAAGGTTGTTGTCGTAACGCCGTAGGGTATTCTTGTAATCTTTTTCAAGAATAGTGGAAATCTCAAGTAGGTTGCTTGGGGACTGGATGTAGGTCGGGAGGACCGAACCAGGATATATCTTGTGTACTCTGTGATTGATTGTCTTGTGTTTGCATTCACTCTTGTTTATTTAAGTTCTGCAAAAAGCTTCTGGACAGTTGACTCCTTGCACTATCAGTCGACTGGTCAGTGCCGTTTGTAGTTGTAGTTTCATTGTGCTTTCAGTCGTCTGTCTCATTCATCAGTCGACTGCACAGAGTTATTGTTTTCAATTATTTTGGACATATCAGTCGACTGGTTCATAACTCAGTCGACTGCACCGAGAAAAATTTCCACAGTTTTTATTAAACACTATTCACCCCCCTCTAGTGTTTGTTGTCTTGCCTACAGGATCCAACAGAAATTACTTCGTTTGTTTTAAAAGTGGATTTGATTTGTTTTCCTAGTTGACATGCATCACATAACTTATCCTTTTTAAAGGATAGTTTTGACAGTCCTTTAACTAGGTTATACTTAGATATTTTTGAGAGATTCTTCATATTCACATGGCCAAATCTTCTATGCCAAAGCCAAGAATCATTGTTATAAGCTATTAAACAAAAATCATTTGAAAACTCAATTGTATTCAAACACAATTCATAAATATTGTTTTTGCGAAAACCTTGAAAAATGATATTTTGCATAGTAGAGTCATAAATCAAACATGCATCTTTTTCAAATATAATTTTATATCTTTTATCACACAATTGACTAATACTTAACAAATTATGTTTTAATCCACTAACTAACAACACATTTTCTATAGTGGGGTTAGAATTTTTACCAATCATGCCGATTCTTATGACTTTTCCTTTGTTGTTATTACCAAAGGTAACTGTTCCTCCATCGATGCTTTGTATGGTGGATAGAAGATTGGCATGACCGGTCATATGTTTTGAACACCCGCTGTCAAGTATCCAGCAATCTTTCTTTGGTACCTAAAAAATATTCAATGTAAATATGGTACCCTTTTCATTGGGTCCAAAACATATTAGTTTGGGGGAAACCAAACCCATAATGAGTTTGATTTTCCTCCATAAGCAGGAATAAAATTAATAGAATTACACACATTTAATAAATATGAATTGATATACGCAATTCTATCATTCTGATTTAAGTTAACTGGAACCTATATAAATTTGTTCTGTCCAGTCGACTTTACAGTATCCTTCAGTCGACTTCTACTAAAAGTCAGTCGACTGGATGATACGATAGGTCGACTTATATGAGGTTTTGATCTTGTTGAATAAGATTCAATTCCTCTAGACAGACGACTGATGGATGGACTCAGTCGACTTAACCGAACGTCAAACTTGCTTTTATCACTAAAATTTACTGCCTTAGGTTTTTCAAAGAATTCATATAGTTTATGTGTAACACTAGAAATAGATTCAGATTTATTTCTACTAGTGTTTTTAGAAGAAGATTCTTTTACAGGAGAATTTTTGAAACCAAGACCATATTTTTGACTAGATTTCACTTGATTATGAAGGACATCATTTAAATTCTCTTTGCCTTTGTTAAACTTAGACACATTCTTGGATATCTTTTTATAATTCTTTTTTAGAGATTCAAGATCAGTATCTAAACTTGCAATGCGAGAATTTAAAGATTTCACTTCCTTATCAAGGTTAAGATTTTCTTGAGAAAGTGTTTGATTAACTTTCTCTAGATTCTTAACTCTAATCTTTTCCTTTTTCAACTCTTGAAAGATTTCATTAAAAGCATCAAGTAAATCTTCTGAATCAAAATCATTACTTACATGATCTTGTGAAGCCATAAAGCACATGTTTGCAACTTCATTGTTTTCATCAGTTTCTTCTTCTGAAGAAGAATCACTGTCATCCCAAGTTGCTTGATAAGCCTTCTTGTTCTTGGCAAACTTATTCTTTGTGTATTTGTCCTTCTTGAAGTTGGATGTCTTTCCCTTATTCTTTGTATTTTCTAGGGGACAATCCTTCTTCATGTCACCTATTTTATTGCACCTGAAATAAGTAGGAGGATCATTAGAATCTCTAAATTTGGAATTGAACTTACATTTCTTTAGAAATTTTTTGAATCTTCTAGTGAACATGGCTATCTCCTCTTCATCTTCTTCCTCATCTTCTGAGTCTGTCATGGCTTTAAAAGCCAATGATTTCTTCTTTGCCTGTTGTGATTCTGCATCCTTCTTTCGCTCTTCAATTTGAACCTCGTACGCCATTAGATTTCCCACAAGATTCTCAAGAGAAAGTAGTGACAAATCATTTGCTTCTTCTATTGCAGTGGTCTTCTTTTCCCATTCAGGAGTGAGTGCACGAAGAACTTTTCTAACCATCTCTGCTTGAGTGTATGTCTTTCCAAGTGCCACAAGTGAGTTTGTAATATCAGTAAATCTGGTGATCATCTCGGACACAGTTTCATTTTCCTTCATGCGGAACATCTCAAACCTGTGGACAAGAACAGATATTGTAGATTCTTTCACTTTGTTTGTTCCTTCATGAGTTACCTCGAGTGTATGCCAGATTTGATGTGCGGTTGTAGCATTTGATACACGGTTGAACTCCTCCTTTGTGAGAGCACAAAATAATGCATTCATTGCTTTTGCATTATTCATAGTTTGGTTCTTCATATCATCATTCCATTGTGCATATGGAATTGTAGGAGCAGTGTATTCCGTTTCCGTCATGTGCCATATTTCATAGTTGATTGATTGGAGGTAGATCTTCATTCTGCACTTCCAATAGTTGTAGTTTATTCCATCGAATAGAGGTGGCCTTTGTGTAGATTGGCCTTCATGGTACTGATTTGCATTTGAAATAGTTGCCATAGCCTGTAACCTTGCTCTGATACCAAGTGTTGGATCCTGTGGGCAAGGCAACAAACACTAGAGGGGGGGGGGGGGAGGGGGGGTGAATAGTGTTTATTAAAATTAAATTGCGGAATAAAGAATTTTTCTTCGGTGCAGTCGACTTAGGAGTGAACCAGTCGACTGAGATAACCAAATAAAAGAAAATTCAAACAACTCTGTGCAGTTGACTGAAAGTTGAGACAGGCGACTGAAGACACAGTTAATATTCAAAGATACGAGACTGACCAGTCGACTGATAATGTGCTGAGTTGACTGTCCAGACAAGTTTCACAGAACTTAAACAAACAGAAAAATGTAAATGCAAGTTCAAGAGATACAACCACAGAGTACACACGATGTATCCTGGTTCGGTCCTTCCGACCTACATCCAGTCCCCAAGCAACCCACTTGAGATTTCCACTATTCTTGAAAAACAAGTTTACAAGAATACCCTACGGCGTTCAGACAACAACCTTGTCTAACCCGTAGTCCTTTCTCTCAACCAGAGAAAGCACCCCACTCTACCACCAAGAGTGAAATGACTGACTCTACACCCTAGAATCTAACTCTCCAACCGAGAGCAAAAAGAAAACAATAAAAAGTTTACAGTCAACCTATAGCCTTGTTTGTGTTATGTGATGTGAAACGTGGCTAAAAAGAGGTCGACTTCTATATCCAATTCAGAACGAATTCTGATGTTATACTGGACTGAATGTAGAGAACCAAAAAACTTAGAACTTGAAAGCTTTTGTCTCGTGAACACTTAGAAATTCTCAAAGAGTGCTCGGAAAATGTTAGATCAGAATGTTAGAAATTATGTTAGATCTTTTTCAGTGAATTATGAACTCTATTTATAGAGTTAGAATTCCTGGACGTTGGGGGCAGTTATTCCAACTGTCAACCAACGGATCTAAGTAGCTTTTGAATTTGAAAATCGATTTTAAAAACAGAAAACGGTCAAAAGCACTCGAACAGTCGACTGGGTTGCCATAATGAGTCGACTGGTCAGAGTTTGAATAAATTTAAACAGTTTGGTACTGACAGTCGACTGATAGAAGCATCGGTCGACTGGTACTCAACAGTTAAACCATTTCAAACTGTTTTGACCTTTTTGATGTTTGAAAAACACACATTGTAAAATAGTGAGTGTATGTGTGTGTGACAAGGCTTTACATCATACTAAGACTCAACAAAAGTAAGATTACATTGTTTACAAGACATGACAATAATTGACACTTTTAAGCTTGAGTCTTTGGCTTGAGTCTTGAGTCTTGAATGAAGCTTTAACCATTTTCTTTATCTGGAGCTTTTGTGCTTGTTCATTTGTTCAGCTGTATAGTAATGAGTCCTTTGTGTATAGCACCTGTAATTATAAAGTATAGCATAGATACATGTGCAGTGTGTTGTGATCATCAAAATCAAGAATCAACAGTAATAACCATATCATCAACATAAACCAATAGAAATACCTCCCCTGCGGTGATGACCGCATAAACATAGAGTGATCATGTGGGAACTGACTGAAATCTATCTGTGTGATGACACGTTGAAAGCACTCAAATCAGGGTCAAGGAGTTTTTTTCAGACTATAAATAGTTCGGCGTAGACGACAAACATGACGAGGAGGAATGGTGAGGTCAAAAGGAGGCTACATGTAAACAACCTCAGATAAGGTACCATGAAGAAAGACTTTCTATATGTCCATCTGATGTAATGGTCAATAACTGATTGCGACAACGCCAAGAAGAGTTCGAACTATGGTCATCTGGGCAACTGGAGCAAATGTCACATCATAATCAATGTCATACTCCTGAGTAAAACCTCTGACAACTAGACGAGCCTTGTGTCGCTCAATGGAGTCATCAGGTTTATATTTGACCATGAAGATCCACTTGCAGCTTACATGCTCGACTCCCTCTGGTAGTGAAACAACATACCAAGTACCAGTTTGATCAAATACACAAAACTCCTATGCGATAGCTTTCCACCACTCTGGATGTTGAATAGCATCCTGATAAGATTTAGGCTCATGAATGGAGTGTATGGTGGTTATGTAGGCATGGAACTTTGGTGAGTAAGATGCTAGTGTGGCAAAGCCAAACTAGTCAAGAGGATCAGTGGCATCTGGTGTAAAACATACAGGTGGGATATCCATAGTGGAACGGGTAGAGTGGTGGAACTCTAGTGGATGTACAGGCTGTGGAGGTGATGTAGGTGGCATAGGTGCATGTGGAGGTGGTGATGAAGGATGTATAGAGGTGGTGTAGGTGCCTGTAGAGGTGGTGAGGCAGGTGGTGTGGGAGGAACTTCTGTAGGAGTGACATGAATCATTGTATCTATGTGAGGTGGGAGTGGATCTAGAAGGGTGTGATCGAAGGGAACTCGTGAAGATGTATCCATTGAGGTAGTCGAAGAAACTAAGGAATCGAGAAAGCGAACATCTTGAGAGAGGACAAGTAGTAGGGAGAGTCTTCAACAAAGGATACATGACGGGAGATACAGATGTGACGCACCATGGTGTTAGGTTTCGAGGGCTATCACAGATTACACAACAACAACAACAACAACAACAACAACAACAACAAAGCCTTTTTCTCTACTATTTGAGGTCGGCTACATGAATCCTGGTTTTCCTTTTTGCTCAATTTAGCACAATATATTCTGTAATGTCACAAGCTATCATATTTTTTTTACCGTTTCCACCCAAGTTAGTTTATGTCTTCCTCTACCCCTAACTCTATCCTCAATACTTATCAAATCACTCTTTCTAACGGGGCGCTACTACGTCTACGTGTGAGATGTCCAAACCACCTGTGGCAATTCTCTCTTAACTTATCTTGGATTGGAGCTACCTTTAGTATGTCCGTATATGCTCGTTTCGAATTCTATCCTTCCTTGTTTTACCACACATCCATCTTAGCATCCTTATCTCCGCTACACTCATTTTTGAACATGTTGTTTCTTTGTTTCCCAATACTACTCCATACATCATTGCTGGTCTAATAGCCGTTCTCTAAAATTTTCCATTCAAATTCAAAGGTATATGTTTGTCAAACAAAACACCACTGACACTTCTCCACTTAAGCCCTAGATTACACAGCAGAAAAAAAATCATAAAATATCGAAACCTAGCCATGGATTTATGCAAAAACCATAAATTGTGTTTAGAAGTTATACCTTAGAGATGGATATGGTGTCTCCAAAATATGTCAATCACATCACTGCAAAGGTTACGGTGCCTCTACTTATCCACACGAACGGATCAAATCAAGCTCTCCCTCACACCGCGGTGCTAGCTGCGAGAAGGGGATGTTCCTCACGGTCTCTCTCTCTCTCACATTTTTTGTGACGGCTAGAGTTTTCTCCTGTGACTTTTCCACAGAAGTATATTGTATATATAGGTGCAGAAAATCAACCCTAAGAGAGTGGTGAGACGGTTGGGCTTACAATCTGACCTGGGTCAGATTCATGTGTGACCCTTCTAACTTTAGTTGACCCATTTAATCTAATTAATTACCCAACCATGTAACGAGTCCTGATCTTACTAGGATTCCCAATTAAATTCATCTCATAAATTTAAATCTCAATTTTGATCCATTCTAATTGTGTGACCATGTAGGTTCCCATTACGTTGACAATAATACTAAAATTCTATTCTAGTGTTACAAACAGTGAGCAGTATATAGCAATACATCACTACTACTCAAGTAACGGGAATACCAGTGATTTGACATAATCTATCCGTGACCAATGCTACCATGTAGTCTAGTCCCTTTGTCCAGATATCTTAATTGACCATAAGGTATAGAACGTGTCACCCTTATATAGTTCAATCTTTGGTTTCTTGATGTTCGAGTAGACTTACTAAAACAAATGAGCTCAATATCTCATATTGACTTATTTGAGTACGGCCATGCATTTTACAGTCTCACTCAATCAAGGGGCCCGTAAATATCACTCATGTTATATAGGAGGGACAAAACCTATCTAAGTCACTCACATCCCTCTGCATGATTTGTAGTATATCCAATAGTCAACTTTATAATCACCTTATTACCGGCAACTTTTGACGGCATTAAAATATATAACTTTTCATGTAAGGAACCATAATGCTTTAAGTCAAAGTACCACGTACACCATGGTCACTATGAAAATCGCTCATGACACTCACATAACGATCCATTCAGCATTCTCATGGTGGTCCAGTCCAGTACATTATTACTCTAATATGTATCCGTGTGAAGACTTGATATCTCATATCCATGACCCGTGAGAATGGTCACCAGTCTACGCACTCACTAGTCTCTATGTATTATCGTTGTCCTAATTTACAATAATACTTGACTAGGGACATTTAAGAATAGTGTTCTCATTTTAGTAATAGGATCTCACAATCAAGTCATGCACTTGATATCCCATGACATTGAACTTACTATTCTAAGGACCTTATTATGTTCATTTAATTCACAATAAATAAAATGCATCAATAGGAAATAAATATCATGATGCAATGTAAACTAGTAATGTCAATACATAACTGACCTCTATGACATACACCAACACATGAGATCATAACAACAATATCTATTGTGCTCAGAACTGATACATAGGAGAATACACTTAGCGGCCAGGGCGGTTAGCTTTGTGTGCTCAGTGGGAGAGAGAAGGATGTAACAGATGTACCCCAAATGTAGAAGCATACTGTAGTCCTGTGGAGAGTGGTGAAGTGCGTCATGCAGCGTCTTACCAGATAGGGTAGACGAGGGAGTGATGTTAATGAGTCTGACAGAAGTGTTGACCATCTCAATCCAGAAGGTATGGGGAACAGAATAAGAGAGTAGAAGAGCGCGAGTCGTCTCAATAATGTGATGATACTTGCATTCAGCTACACCATTCTGTTCATGTGTGAAAGGGAAAGACTGCTGGAAAAGGGTGCTGTGAGACAGAGAATCGCTCGCATACTAGTGGAAGTGTACTCACGAGCACTATCGGAGCGGATAACCTTGATGTTCACACCGAAATGAGTATGAATTATGGCCGTAAAGGCCTGGTAAATGGCTGGAATCTCAGATAATTGGCACATAAGGTACACCCATGTGTAGCGAGTGAAGGCATCTACGAAGCTAACATAATAAAGATAGCCAGAACGAGAAGTTACAGAAGAGGGTCCTCATATGTCAGAATGAACAAGATGAAAAACATGAGTGGACTGAGAAATGCTTTTATTATTAAAAGAAAGGCCAAGTGTTTTACCAACTTACAACCCTGACAAACGGATAAATGTGTAAAAGAAAGAAGGCCAAGAACACCACTACAGGCTAAACTCTTAGGCGGGACTTACTAACATGACCTAGACATCCGTGCCACAGATTGGCATCAAATGGCACGACACCAGCAAAACTAGAACGAGAACCATGTGCATGAAGAAAATCTAGATGAGATAGACGATCGCGTCAGCTAGCACGCCCAATCGCCTGTCCAGTTTGCAGATCTTGTATAGAGTAGCCGAAAGAATCAAAGGTAACGGTAAACTCTTTATCACACAAAGCATTAATGGAAATAGGGTTCACGGATAAATGGGAGCACAAATAACAAAAGGTAATGTGACAGTGAGAGAGCTAGTAGATCCTTAGTGTGTAGTGAGAAGTAGTGAGCCATTGACTATGTATAGTGATAGAAAGTAAAAGGAAAGTGCAGTGCTGGTGGTGAGCAGTGTATAATCACTAGTAAGATGGTGTGATGCACTAGAATCTAAAAGTAAGGAACAAACTGACCCGAGGTCTGAAGTTTCAACTGAGCAAGGCGATGTTGATGGTCGGAAATTGGCAGGATATGGAAAAGCTAGAGTAACGGGGGGAAGATGTACGGAGAGGAAGTAAACCTTGTTGCTTTCTTCATTTCAGGTTCTAAACTAGAAGTTCTGGATGCTAGACAAAGAAATCACTATCAGAATCACCAGACTTCTGTCAATAGTTACAAAATTAAAGATGGCATGCGCGCTCTAAGTGACCAATCTGTTTTCAAACAGTGCAAATGTGATTGAGGCGATCAGTGAGAGGGGTGCTGCAACGGTCAGGAAGAGGAGGCATAAGACTGTCGCGGAGGTGGCACCAGAGGTAAGCGGGAAATCGATGGAGACAGGAAGGTAGTGACGAAACTGAGGCTCCTTGGTGATGTAGAAGTTGTAGAACTTGGTTACAAAATAAAGATATATTAAAACTAATATATATATATATATATATATATATATATATAGGGAAATGCTCAGTTGAAAACGCAAATGTTGTGAAAATCCGTGAAAACAACCTAGGCTGTTGTTGGAAAACAACGGCCTAGGTTATAATGCATTTGCATTTTTCAACAACGGCCTAGGTGGTTTTCCATATTTTTACAGACATTTGTATTTTCAATGGCGCATTTCTCATATATATATATTGTTGCTGCTAGTTTTGGTGTGGGAGCAAACAGATGAATTTGTGGATTCTTCGAGGAAAATGAATAAGCAAACCTATTGAGTTTCACCGGCATTTGACTGGTTTCTCGCCGCTGCCATGAACCTGCACAAAGTTCGATACACCGAGATGAATCCCGGTGATGAACCCTCCGACGCTCTTGTCAGTAATCAGGAAGATTGTGAAAGAGCTTTATGTGGAAAAAGAATGATTACCTTGTTACGGTAGGGGGAGAAGGGTTTTTATAGTCGCCTCAGGGACCAATTTCGAGATAAGGATTTATCTCTACTTTCCTATGTTTATGGATAATATGGAGAGTTTAAACTCGTTTCGTGATAAGAAGTGGTTAAAATCGCCTCTTAGAGATAATCGCGAATTTGAATTACTCTCTAAGTATTTGAGCTGCTTTGTAACGGGTTGCTACCCATACCCAATAGGACAGATCCATTTTTGGGTTATTGGACTTTGAAGAGAGAGACCCAGTTCCCATTTCGGATCCGTTGTAGGTGAAATTACCATTTTATCCTTGATAGCTTTAAGATCTGTGTCCGGTTTGAACGGTCCCGATTTAATCCTATTTTTAGCCATATCACGAGTCCCCCACTCCCTAAGACTGAGTATAACAGCCTTTAAGGAGTATTTTTATTGTTCTAATGGCGTACGAAATTTTATCGGAGTTCTTGAGAGAGTTTGAATCTTGCTCGAGGTGTAACGGTGTCAATCCGAACTTGTAAAGTGCCCAAGATTATTCTCAAAATTTTCTAGACTTTTTTCAATTATTTATTTATTTCTCGAATTATTTATTCAATTTTGCGAAGTAACAATCTCCTTTCAAAAGGCATTATTCAATCATTCTAATTAATAATTATTTACCCAGAAGTTCCGAAATATTTTTCCAAAATTCATAATTATTTTTTTAGAATTTTTGATTAATATTCTTGAATTTTTAATTATTTTTTGCAATTTTTAAATAATTAATCCGAATTAATAAATAGGAAAAAGGAATTAATCAGCGGAATATCGACATGGAGAAATTTGGAGCATTGATCAAGCCTTCGTCACGACTTTTAAAGTGATCAGACGGTAAATCAGAGGCTTGCGTTTTCCTCTTATTTCGTTCGGAACATCGTCTGTTCGGCACGAAGCGGCGAGCGTGGCGAGCGGGCATCGAACGACAGGCGAGCCAATGTCGAACTACAGGTAGGCGACACGTGGCTCTAGACCGTTGACTGGTCAATGCCATTTTGCTCGTATTTCGTTTGGAACATCGTCTGTTCGACATGTAGTGGCGAGTGTGGCAAGCAAATGTTGAACGATAGGTGAGCCAATGTCGAACTATAGGCGGGCGACACGTGGCTCTAGACCGTTTGACTGGTCAATGCCATTTTGCCTGTTTTTCATTTGGAACATCGTCTGTTCGACGTGTAGTGGCGAGCGTGGCAAGCAAATGTCGAACGACAGGCGAGCCAATGTCAAACTATAGGTGGGCGACACGTGGATCTTGACCGTTGACTGGTCAGCACCATTTTGCCCGTTTTTCATTCGGAACATCGTCTGTTCGACAAGTAGTGGCGAGCGTGGCAAGCAAGTTTCGAATGACAGGCGATCCAATGTCGAACTATAGGCGGGCGACATGTGGCTCTAGACCGTTTGACTGGTCAACGCCATTTTGCCCATTTTTCGTTCGGAACATCATCTGTTTGACAAGTAGTGATGAGCGTAGCGAGCAAATGTCGAACGACAGGTGAGCCAATGTCGAACTACAGGCGGGAGACACGTGGATCTAGACCGTTTGACAGGTCAACGCCCTTTTGCCCGTTTTTCGTTCGGAACATCGTCTGTTCGGCACGAAGCGGCGAGCGTGGCGAGCGGGCATCGAACGACAGGCGAGCCAATGTCGAACTACAGGTAGGCGACACGTGGCTCTAGACCGTTGACTGGTCAATGCCATTTTGCTCGTATTTCGTTTGGAACATCGTCTGTTCGACATGTAGTGGCGAGTGTGGCAAGCAAATGTTGAACGATAGGTGAGCCAATGTCGAACTATAAGCGGGCGACACGTGGCTCTAGACCGTTTGACTGGTCAATGCCATTTTGCCTGTTTTTCATTTGGAACATCGTCTGTTCGACGTGTAGTGGCGAGCGTGGCAAGCAAATGTCGAACGACAGGCGAGCCAATGTCAAACTATAGGTGGGCGACACGTGGATCTTGACCGTTGACTGGTCAGCACCATTTTGCCCGTTTTTCATTCGGAACATCGTCTGTTCGACAAGTAGTGGCGAGCGTGGCAAGCAAGTTTCGAATGACAGGCGATCCAATGTCGAACTATAGGCGGGCGACATGTGGCTCTAGACCGTTTGACTGGTCAACGCCATTTTGCCCATTTTTCGTTCGGAACATCATCTGTTTGACAAGTAGTGATGAGCGTAGCGAGCAAATGTCGAACGACAGGTGAGCCAATGTCGAACTACAGGCGGGAGACACGTGGATCTAGACCGTTTGACAGGTCAACGCCCTTTTGCCCGTTTTTCGTTCGGAACATCGTCTGTTCGACAAGTAGTGGCGAGCGTGGCAAGCGATCGAGCGACCCATTGTTATGTTCGGCGAGCAGTTGTGTCGCTTTGTTCCTTTGTCATTTTGCATTCTGATTGCTTAGGATTCCGAGCTTCTTAGGCTTCCTAAGGTCCAAATACGTTGTTGGCCCAAGCCCTGCAAGCTTTGCTATAAATCTCCCCCCTTCTCATTTCACCTCACTTTCTAACTTTCTCCTCACCTAAGAATCTCTCGTTTCAGTGCTTGAGGAGAGTTCCGGTGGTCCTTTCAGTTCTCCAACGAGTTTTCCGACCGAGGCTGTCACATCAGCAGGTAATTTATTTTTATTTTAAGAGATGTTTAGGGTATCCTCTGGTGAAGAGGCCTCCCTTTCGGGTCGGGCCGAAGTGCCCCCTCTGACCTCTTCTTCTAAGGTCGATAAGGGGAAGGGCGCCATGGTTCTGTCTTCGCCTGTGGAGACAATCGCAGAGAGAGATACTGGGATCGACGAGGGGAAGGGTGCAGCGATTCTGCCCTCACCGGTGGTGGAGACAATTATGGAGAGAGATCGGAGGATGTGCGAGTTCGTAAGGCATTCAATTGTCGTGTCTCACTTGGGAAGGGTTCGCCAGTACAACGCTGAGGAGCTGAGCATGGGACAGTTATACGAGGAGAACGAGCCACGAGAACGTACGGAGGCGAACGACATTGTCACCATTCTCACAGAGGCGGACCTGCGCACCATTAGGAAGTGCTATTTAATCCCCCCGAAGTTCGACCTCATCCACCCTGGCCCCGGGGTTAGATCTTGTTCTTTGTTCTCCTCTGATCTATGCGTGTTTCCCTTTGACGCCTTTCACGCAGGGCTCTGCCTTCCTCTTCATCCGTTCGTAAAAGCAGTGCTGCAGTGGTACGGCGTTGGTCTGATCTAGCTTATGCCAAACATTTGGAGGCACATCACGGGGTTTGTGCTTCACTATCAGGCTGTTTGGATAGAGCCTCGACTCAACGTCCTTCGTATGTTGTATAAGATTCATCAGAAGACGTGTACGGAGTACCGATTCTATCTGACAGCTTGGAAGGGTGTCAAGTTAGTCGACAACCCTGACTCGGTGGAGGCTTGGAGAGATCAGTATTTATTGATTCGGGGTAAGAATTCGTGGGACATCCCAACGTTGTGGAGAGAAGATGTGCCGAAGAGGGCGAAGATGGAGCCGACCCTAAACCCCGAAGAAGAGAGGATGGTCGGGATTCTTTTGGAGAGACCCACATTGCATTGGAGTGATATCTCAGAGGAGAGTCTCTTTGGGGAAGGCATTAGTCTGATGAACCCTAGTACAATTTCTTTATGTAAATCGTCATTCCTTAATTTGCTTGAATTCTCCAAATTTTCTTAACACACTCTTGCACTTTCTACTCGTAGGAGGCACAAGCATGGACTTCGAAGATATCATGAATAGGTGTTCGGTCCTAAGCGGTAGGCGGACTGAAGAGAGAAAGAGGAAGAGGGCGGTCGTTCAGCCATTGCTGTCGAAGGCTGTTAGGAGAAAGAGCGGTGCTACCCCCGTCGTGGACTTGGAGGCCACGCCTATTATTTTGACTGTCCCCTTGTCGGGGGATGTCTCACTCTCGGCGATGCTCACTCTAGAGGCTCCTCCGCTTACAGCGGTTGCCGAAACGATCCTAACTGACGAGTTGAAGAGGATCATCATCCCTGATTGGCAAGTTCAGAGGCACGATGGCTTCCTCGGGGACTCGACGAGCTGCATGGACAATGTTCGTCACTTGGCCACTCCTAAGGACAAGGCCTCGATGGAGCACAGAACTGTGGGAAACTCGGCCTTGGAGATTGCAAAGGTGCAAATGACAGTAAGTTCTTGATGTTTTGCTTAGTCATAGGCCTCACGTTGTAAACTTCCCTTAGTCATTTGCACGAGATTTTCGTTCCTCTTGTTCTCAACCTATGGTTCTTGCTTTCTCGCAGGCGATCTGCCGGTTTGGTCACCTGTTGAGGCAAGTGGCGGAGCAAGAGAAGGAGTTGAAGGCCGTGCAAGACCGGGAGAAGATCGAGCGGTCGAGGGCAAAGAAATAGTCTGAAGCAGCCGCTCTCCTGGCGGAGTCTCAAGCCGCTCGGATCACTCTGCTGGAGGCGGCACTGGCGAAGGCGAAGGAGAGCGTTGAATTGGAGAGGGAGGAAGTCGCTCGAGAGAGGGTTGCAGAGAGGGAGAAAGCAGCTCGGGAGAAGGATGTAGCTGTGGGAGAGGCAGAGGCCGCGGCGGAGAAGAAGGACATCAGATACCTGGAGAAGAATATGTGGAAAGCATATTCCAAGGCCTTGAACAACATTGGAGAGCGCATCCCTGACTTTGATTGCTCGGGGTATCGCTTGTTACCTAACGAGGAGGGAGATGGTGATGAGGGGGAGGAGATAAATGGCGAGGAGGGGAAGGAAGATGCTGCAGCGAACCCCCAGACGGCCATAGTGACAGTGCTAGAGTCGGCCGATGGGAGAGGTCGCAAGCTAGCACCCCCTTGGGTTCGTCCGCTGAGGTGGACATCTGATCTCCCTCATAGTTTCTTTTGCTCTTTGTTGTTGACTTCTTTCTCAAATTTGGTTGTAGCGATGCCTAATAGGGACTGACCATCCCTTTTGTATTTCTACCTTAGCAATGAAAAACTATTTTTTGTTGCAACACGATTTGTGGCTTTTATTCAAACATAGGACTATCTTGTAGTTCTAGCCGAACATAGGATCATCTTTTTAGATGTGTCTCATCTTAAGGGATTTACGCTTCTCTTTTGTTGATTTTCCCAGGATAGCAAGGTTCCACGTCTCCGTTTTGAGCTCGACATCGTCAAGTTTGGGCTAGCTCGGTCTCGAGAGATGCTTTGTAAAGCAGGGCTGGAGGCAGGTCATTTAAGGGTGACCCTGGCTCGTCGAGACATTGAGATGAGGCGTCTTGAGGAGAGGACTCGTGAAGTGCCACCTGAAGGCGAGGAGTCCTGTCCCTCGATGGTCGTCAGCCAAGGCTTGAGACTCAAGTTTCTTCGTCACTCCTTATTCGAGGCGAGATCCGAGAGAGACGAATTAAAGAACGTGGTGCCCGAGAAGAGTCTAGAGTCAGCACATCTTCGAAGGGCTATCTGTGAGGTCTCGTGAGGGGTTAGTTCAGGACGATTGCCTTACTTGAAGATCAGAGTGACGGACGACTCACTGAAAGAGCGGGTCGACAGCTAGAGGCGAAGAACCTTCGTCTGTGGCGGCTTTCTGAGGGGAGCAACGTCAGAAGCACTTCCTGCCCTCGGGGTGAGTATGCTCAAGGAAGGTCGTTCCACGAGTTAGCACTTCGTTCGCTTCCTGTTTTGCGGAACCCAGGTGATGCGCAGAGTGGAGTGGCCGGCTCGTCGAGTGGAGCATCTGTCGGGGCAATCATTAGACTCTTGGGTGCCGACGACGCGACTCAGCTCGCTGGCTTAGAGAATTCGGTGGAAATGGGGCGAAAGCGACACAGTGCTTGCCGCCCTTGCGTGTCACTTAATAGGAGCATCCCTCTCCCTAGGAGGAGTTAGGGCAGAATTTTGTAATCTTGTAGTCTTTGTTTTGTATGAGTTTTTGGTCTAGAATTAGACTTGTATCTTATATCTTTTAATGAAATAATATATCGCATTTTTCGATCTGGTAACGAACTTCTTTGAAGAATTTGTGTTTCGCTAACTCTTGCAAGAGAGTTTCAACAGTTGTAGGAGCAATTTCGAATGCTGAGTTACTTTGTACTCGCTCGTTTGCAAGTAGCTAAAGTAGCTTCGAACCAAGTGTTGAAATCTGAACTTGTCGTTTGAAAAGTTTCAACAGTTGTGGGAGCAATTCCGAATGTTTAGCTACTTCATACTTGCTCGTACGCAAGTAGCTAAAGCGGCATCAAACCAAGTGTTGGACTCCGAACTTATCATTAAGAGAGTTTCAACAGTTGTGGGAGCAATTCTGAATGGTGAGCTACTTCGTACTTGCTCGTTCCTAAGTAGCTAAAGCGGCATCGAACCAAGTGTTGGACTCTGAACTTGTCATGAAGAGAGTTTCAACAGTTGTGGGATCGAGCAATTCCGAATGGTGAGCTACTTCATACTTACTCGTTCGCAAGTAGCTAAAGCGACATCGAACCAAGTGTTGGACTCCGAACTTGTCGTTAAGAGAGTTTTTTGTACTTGGTGTACATTTCGGGGTGAGAGAACCAGAACATCAAAACAATAGGTTTTCTGATAAACGAAATTGCTTTTATTAAAAACAACTAAGTGACTACTTCTGAGTTGCAAGCCATGATTACACTTTTTTTTAAAAATGAATAAAAAAAAACAACTTTAGAAATTCTTTAAGAACGCTCTAGGAGTTGAAGTTGCTTGGAGCAAAGTTCAAACACCCTCTTGGTACTTCAACAAGTGTTCTG
Organism: Hemerocallis citrina; assembly: GCA_017893485.1. Lineage (NCBI taxonomy): Eukaryota > Viridiplantae > Streptophyta > Magnoliopsida > Asparagales > Asphodelaceae > Hemerocallis > Hemerocallis citrina. Next base: position 42,270,785 of record CM030364.1, read on the forward strand.
CATTCCATGTTCTCAGCACTCTCTTGCCCCCCGGGTCTTCAAGTTGGTAAGAGCCAGGTCTGACAACTTTGCAGACCCTATACGGCCCTTCCCAGTTAGGTGCTAGCCTGCCTTTCTTGCTTGAAAAAAAAATTGATAGCTTTCTCAACACCTAGTCCCCTTCTTTGAGAGTAGTAGGGCGGACTCTCTTGTTTTAGGACTGCTCAATCCTACGTCGATAGATGTGTTACCGGATGGTGGGCCTCTCGCAGATCTCATCGATGAGGTCCAAGTTACTGCGAAGTTCGTTCACGTTTTGTTCTACGTTGTAGGCAATCAATCGGGGGGAGGGTATACCGACTTCTAGTGGGATGACAGCTTCGGAGCCATAAATGAGGTTGAAGGGAGATTCTCCTGTGGGGGTCCTCTTAGTAGTGCGATAGCTCCAGAGCACATTGGGGAGTTGTTCGACCCATAAATCCTTAGCAGACTTTTCCAGTCTCTTTTTCAGGATTGAGAGAATTTTCCGATTGGCGTTCTCTGCTTGACCGTTGGATTGTGGGTGGGAGATCGAAGAAAATCATTGCTGGATACCAAGGTCTATACAAAAATTTCGAAAGGTTGCCCCCCTAAATTGAGTCCCATTGTCCGTTGCCAAGATTCGAGGCACACCGAATCTATAGACAACGTTCTTCCAGAAGAAATGTTGGATTCTGTTCTCTGTGATCGTCGCTAGAGGCACGGCCTCGATCCACTTGGAGAAGTAGTCTATTGTGAAGACGAGGAACTTCAGCTGGCCTAGTGCTGGAGGAAACGGCCCGAGCAAGTCCATTCCCTACATTGCAAAGGGGTTGGACTGGATAAAGAGGAGAGCTAGGCTTGTGGTAAGCGGCAGATTGTTGAGAATTTTTGGCAGGGGCCGCATTGGCGAACATGCTGTTCGGCATCACTACGGAGAGTTGGCCAGGAGTATCCATAATTTAGGATTTTGCGGGCAAGGGACCTTTCTCCCAAGTGAGCGCCACACATCCCTTCATGGACCACCTTCAAAGCATACTGGGCTTCCTCGGGAGAGAGACATCTCAAGTAGGGTCTGCCATCTACTTGAGTGTAAGAGCATTTGTACATGACCCCCTTGATGAGTGTGTACTGCTCGGCTCTAGTTCTGATCTTTCGAGCCTCTTTAGGGTCTAAAGAAAGGATCCCATCTTTGAGAAACTCGAGCAGGGGACTCATCCAACTCTCCCCGAGTTCTAGAGGCAGCGTCTCCATTGGTTCGGGATCTTCTTCCTCGATGCTAGGTCTCAAGAGAACTTCTATTAAGACGGTTTGTTCGAGCCCCTGGAGGGAAGAAGAGGCTAGCTTGGAGAGGGCATCCGCTTGCGCATTCTCTTCTCGGGGGATTCGCTGGATTTGTACATCTTCGAAAGATACCGGCAGTTCTTTAACCTTGGTCAAGTATTTGGCCATGCGACCATCTCGCACTTCATATTCCCCTGATACCTGGTTCACTACTAGCTGTGAGTCACTAAATATCTTGACGCACTTGGCACCGGCCTTGCGAGCCATACACAGGCCGGCTATAAGGGCTTCATATTCACCCTCGTTGTTGGACGTCCGAAAGTTGATACGGAGTGAGTATTGGAGGGCGAAATCATCAGGGCCGGTCAGGATGACCCCAGCTCTGCTCCCTTCGGCACATGAGGACCCATCAACATACACGGTCCAGAACGGGGGTTCCTCTATCGCTTTGCTGGCATCGGGGATTGTTCTCTCTACTATGAACTCTGCTAGGGCTTGGGCCTTGATAGCGGTTTGGGGCTGATAGCAGATATCATGTTGGCTCAGCTATATAGACCACTTCATAAGGCGCCCTGAGGCATCGAGCTTGTAGAGAACTTGTTTGAGTAGCAGGTCTGTAAAAACAACCACCGAGTGAGACTAGAGTAGGGACGGAGCTTTCGGGCTGCTATGACCAACGCATAGGCCATCTTTTCTAGCTTCGGATAACGGAGTTCGGCATCCTTGAGGACCTTACTCACATAGTAGATGGGCTTCTGCGTCTTATCTTCTTCTCTTACCAGAATAGCATTGAAAGTCTGCTCCGAAGTGGCGAGGTATATGTAGAGGACTTCCCTGGGCTTTGGCTTGCTTAAGAGTGGAGGGTTGACTAAATAGGCCTTGAGCTGATTAAAGGACTCTTGCTGTAGTTGTCCCCACTCAAAGCCTTTAGCCCTTCTGAGGGCCTTGAAGAACGGGAGACATTTTTCTCTGGACTTGGAGAGAAAACGCTCTACGGTCACGAGGCATCCGGTGAGTCTCTTCACGTCTTTAACTTTCGAGGGGGAGTCATGTTGAGTATGGACTGAATCTTCTCGAGGTTGGCTTCTATGCCTCTCTGGCTGACCATGAACCCAAGGAATTTGCCGGATGAGACGCCGAAGGCACACTTGTTCAGGTTCAGTCTCATATTGTGTCTCCTCAACATACCAAAAGCCTCTTGAAGATCAGAAACATGATCCGATTTGCTGACGCTCTTCACCAACATGTCGTCTACGTAGACTTCCATGTTCCGACCGATCTGTTCCTTGAAGACCTTGTTAACAAGGCCCTGATAGGTGGCACCAGCATTCTTGAGCTCGAAGGGCATGACCCAGTAGCAATATAGACCCTGATCGGTGACGAAAGAGGTCTTCGAAATATCTGGAGGGAACATTCTGATCTGGTTGTACCCGAAAAATGCATCCATGAAACTTAAGAGTTCATGGCCTGAGGTTGCATCAATCAGGGCATCAATGCTCAGGAGTGGAAACAGATCTTTAGGGCAGGCTTTGTTTAGATCTGTGAAGTCGATGCAGATCCTCCAACTCCCATTGGCTTTTTTGACCATCACGACATTGGACAGCCATTCGGGATAGTTGACCTCTTGTATGAACCGAGTCTTCAAGAGTTTCTCAACCTCTTTCTTTGATATCCTGCTGGCGCTCAGGATCGAATTTTCGTCGCTTTTGCTGAACAGGTCTGGCCCCCGAAGCAACACTAAGGTGTTGCATGAGGAGCTCTTCGGAAATTCTCGACATGTCAGTCGCGGTCCAAGCAAATAGATCGTGATTATCCCTTATACATTGGATGATGTCTTCTTTGATCGGAGGGGGAAGGACCTTGCTGATTTGGAATGTCCGGGCTAAATCTCCTTCTGAGAATGCTACTTCTTCCAACTCATCTACCGGCACTGAGATGATCTTGCTACTCCCTTGTAGGAGTTCGGGGACTTCAAGGGAGAGGATCGGCGCTCCTACCGAAGTCATGTAGCATTTGCAAGCCACCTCCTGGCTCCCTCTGACTTCTCCCACGCCTGCTGCGGTGGGGAATTTCATCTTCATGTGGTAGGCTGAGGGTATGGCCTGGAGAGCAGTTAGGCCTAGTCGGCCCAGGATGGCGTTGTAAGCGGCCTTCACATCTACCACCATGAAATACATCGGCTCAGTTCGGGTGATTAGAGTTTTGCCAGCGGTTACGTCGAGTGTTATGACACCCTCGATCATTACTGGAACCCCTGTGAACCTGTGGAGAGTGTAGCCGGCGGGCTTGAGTCAATCCCTGGACAGCTTAAGACCCTGGAAGGCCTCTAGAAAAAGAATGTTGACCGAACTGCCGTTGTTGACCAGGACTCGGTGCACATCAAACTTGGCCATATGGAGGTTTACTTCCAATGCATCACAATAGGGCATTCGGACGCCCTCCAAATCATTATCTGAAAAAGTAACAGGGACCCTAAGGCCCTTTGGGGGAGAATGGTTCTGCACGGAGTTCACCTCTCGGACGAAGGCTTTTCGGGAGGAGTTCGAATCTCCCTCCATTGGGCCTCCGTGTATGAGATGTAGGATAGCTTCAGCTTCGGAGTCTGGGGTCTCCGCGTGCCGCTCGGTTCGCTTATTAGCCCCCCTAGGGGGCGGAGGAGGATCTGCACTGTCCTTTCTCACAAACTTGGAAAGTTGACCTCTCTGAATAAGGGCCTCGATCTTGTCTTTTAGGGCCGACAATTATCCGTGTCGTGGTCGTGGTCCCTGTGGAAGCGGCACCATTTGTCCCTGTTTCTCTTTTTGCCCAGTGTGTTCATCTTCGGAGGAGGTGGGAGGAGACCTTCTTTCCCAACCTCCATCAGGATGGCTGAGACACTCGCGTTGAGTGGAGTAAACTTTTCGAAGCGGGGAGGAGGGCGACGCTGACCTCCATTATCTTTCTGGAGCTTCTTAGCTCCTTCTTGTTCAGCGCCCTTTTGTTCATTTCCGGAGGACGATCCCTCAAGGGTGGGACGGGTGAGAGCCTCTTCCGCTCGGATGTACTTCTCACTCCTAAGCAGGAGTTCTGAGAAATCCCAAGGAGGCTTCTAGAGATGCCCTGAGGTTATCGTTGATGACATTGGATTGGAAAGCAGTAGAGGCCACCGACTGATCTAGGGAGGCGATGGACTAGGCCTCGGAGGTGAAACGCTTAACATAGTCCCTTAGCCACTCACCCTTCCTTTGATGGAGTAATTGTAAAGAGGTGCTTGTCTTTTCAGCATGGCGGCTACTCAAGAAATGAGTAAGGAAAAGCCCTTCGAACTGATCAAAGGAGAAGATGGAGGCCGGGGCGAGTTGTGAGTACCATTCTCTTGCTGGCCCCTTCAGCGTGGCTAGGAAAGTTTTGCAAAGAAGCGCGTCCGACGCCTGGTGGATCATCATGAGAGTTTTAAAACTCTCGATGTGGTCGGCGGGGTCTGACTCCCCGTTGTATGACTCAAAATGAGGGGGTTTGAAGTTTTCTAGAACCGGTGCTTCCATTATGGTTCGGGAGAATGGAGGTCTGCTGGGGCATAAATTTCTCACCCATTGTTCCTCTTCTCTGTCAAGTCGGCCACGACACCTTTTCATCTCATGGAGACGGTGGTAGACCGAATCTTCCCATCGGTCATATCTTGCTGAGCCCCAGGACTCGTCCTCATGCGGAAGATGACTGAGAGTGCGACAGTGATAGTTTGGGGCAGGTTGAGGACTGGGAGTACGATGCCGATAGCTTGGGGCAGGTTGAGGACTGGGCATCCGCTGATCGTGGTCGAGAATAACATTGACGGCCCTCAGGACTGCTTCTTGAAATTGCTAGAACTCCGCCCTTGTGACAGGTGCCTCCTTAGAGAGTCAGATCTTCTGCGGTCAGGTCTACATGGGGGCCGGGCTCTAGGGGACCGAATCGCTGGACCCCTTTGATGTTCACGGCGGGGAATCCCGTCATGGGTCCGCCTCTCATCCAAAGGGTCCGAAGATCTATCCCGTGTTGCCGGTTGACAATAATGTGCCTGAGATCCTTTGGCGTTGGTGGATGTGAGAGGCCATGGAGTCGGATGAAGAGTTATGTATTGAGACATGGTCATGATGAGGAGTTTTCCTTGGGCGACTTCGGCGGGAGGGTCCCGCGGCAGCCCCTTCAGGCCCTTGAGGAACCTACTGGGGCTGAGGTTGCTGAGGAAGGGGCTGTCCAGGCTGCGGTTGCTGGACAGGTAGAGGGAGAGGCTGTCTGGGCTGTCCAGGCTACGGTTGCTGAACTTGCTGGACAGGTTGAGGGAGGACCTCCTGAGGTGGAGAAGGAGAAGGAGCGGGAGTGGCTCTGCAGTTGGAGACCGTCACCTTCCCCTTTCTTTGGAGGCATAGCTTAAAACTACTTTTGCTGATGAAATAAGGTTGAATTGCATCTGTTTCCCACAGATGGAGCCAATCTGTTGCTGCTAATTTTGGTGTGGGTGCAAACAGATAAATTTGTGGATTCTTCGAGGAAAACGAATAAGCAAACATGTTGATTTTCACCGGTGTTTGACTGGTTTCTCGCCGCTGTCGTGAACCTGTAAAAAGTTCAATACACCGGGATGGATCCCGGCGACGAACCCTCCGTTGCTCTTGTCAGTAATCAGGAAGATTATGAAAGAGCTTTATGTGGAAAAAGATTGATTACCTTGTTATGGTGGGGGGAGAGGGGTATTTATAGTCGCCTCAGGGACCAGTTTCGAGATAAGGATTTATCTCTACTTCCGGATGTTTATGGATAAGATAGGAAGTTTAAACTCGTTTCGTGATAAGAAGTGGTTAAAACCGCCTCTTAGAGATAATCACGAATTTGAATCACTCTATAAGTATTTGGGCTGGTTTGTAATGAGTTGCTACCTATACCCAATAGGACAGATCCATTTTTGTGTTATTGAGCTTTGAAGAGAGAGACCTAGTTCCCATTTCAGCCCCGTTTGCAGGTGAAATTACCGTTTTACCCCTGAGAGCTTTAAGATTTGTGCACGGTTTGAACGGTCCCGATTTAATCCTATTTTTAGCCATATCATATATATATATATATATATATATATATATATATATATATATATATATATATATATATATATATATATATATAGTCCCTTTCCGTTGTGTACTCGGCCTTCCCGCCTTCATATTGACGATCCGAACCGTTCACATTGACCTACACATCTAAATTAGTCTAAATAAGTAAAATCAAATCATTTGATTTGCCCATCCATTGAAAATCGTTGTTTTTTATAGTCACATGATGGATGGGCAAATGAATTTCAAATGATTTAATTTTACATATTTAAACTAATTTAGATGTGTAGATCAAATGATTGGATGTAGTAGGTTAGTCTCTGGTTTGGGTGTGGATGTGGGTCGGGATTGGATGCAGTAGGTTAGTCGTTGGATTTGGATGTAGGGTTTGGGTTCGGGTGTCGAGTTCGGGTTCACGCCTGGATGTAGTAGGTTAGGGTTTGGAGATTTGGAGTGGGTTCGGAGAAGGGGCGACATTTTTTAATTTTTTAGTTGGAATCAAATGCTGAGTCGGGTCAGGTTTGGGATGTGGAGATGGGTTGTGGAGTTGAATCTGAAAGTGGGAGGTATGTTTGGGTCGGGAGCGGAAATTGAAGACAGGACCGGGCAGGAACGAGAGTGCGGGAGGTGGTCGGTCGGGAGGACACAAGTCGGGAGGCGAGAGCGGCTGGAAGAAAGCAGCTTCGGTTGGCGGCAGTGGAGATGATGATGATGGGCGATTATATTTGGAATTGGATTTAGGAGTAGGGATTAGAGATTAGGGTTTGTGATTGAAGTTGGGATTAGGGATTAGAGTTTACTCTGATACCATGTTAGGTCAACATAGAGAGATGGAGAGAAAGATGAATCAATATTATTGGGCAGTACGACTAGTACATATATATGATATAACTAGAATCTCAGCCGCAGATCTAATATACTTCTAACAACATCATTTTGTTTACCTAAGGGGTGGTTTGTTTGTTTGAAAAGTTATTGTAGGAAATATTTTCTGAAGGAAAAGCAGTGTTCAATGATGAGGGTAAAAATAGCGGATGATCTGCACTGCTCGATCCTATCACAAATCTCGAGGAGATCCCATATTAGCTCATGGGCCGCTTACAGGCTCATCACCTAAGTCCAGCCTAACACGAATCGGTTCCCTCCCCCTAATCAGGAGATCAGGGAATATTCCCTAAATCAGGCTGTCACTAGCCTATAAATACAGCCCTACCTCTACAGTAACCAGGTAATCACTATTTTCCACCACTGAAGGCTCTCTTAATCCTCTGGTTATTGACTTGAGCATCGAAGGGTCTATTGCTGAGAGTCCTTACAGTGTTTCAGACTTTTTTTCAGGTATCTAGTGACGGTCAATCGCTCCCAGATCCACCAAAACCGATCACACATCAGCATCACAGTAGGGTCAAATTGGTGCTCGAATTCTGAGTTTCCTCTTCCCAAAAGAACTGATTATCTGTTACTCCCACTCCAGAAAATAAGCAGCATCAAATTGACACCGTCTATGGGAACCACTGATCCAAACCTCTTCTTTAGACTCTACTCCGTGACTGATGCTTCCTATGGCTCCCAAAGCCAAGAAGACCCCACCTAGGGGGTATTAGTCTGACCCTCCACTTTTTACTCTATGCCTGACATGAAGTCAAGCAGCCATTGAAGGATCCCAACAGCCACATGACCAAGGGCCACGGAAACATGCCCCGAGCGCATCTCGCTTGGTAGCACGAGAGGTCGCTCATCCGGTGGTGTCTGACCTGAGAAATGTCATCAACAACCGACAGAATGAGAATGACCTCCAAAATCACCTCAACCAATCCCAGAATTGAGGGGAGCCCTCGAACCACAATCTGAGTCGGAGTCACCATTCCTCCCATAGTCGAGACCGAGAGCGCAGCCACTCCCAGAGGGACCACCGACCCTCGAACAACCGCAGGGACGGTGGCTACGTGATGAGGGCGGTGTTCCATGAATTTCGAGATGAAATCCCCCAAGCCGTCCGAAGTGGTATCCGAACTGAGCAATGCACTGGTCGAGCAGGACAGGCCAAGAACGGGAATGACGAGTCCTACGGGTTAACCCGACCTGAGGGATGGAAAGGCCCAATCCTCAAACGATTGTAAGAAATGGAAGATGGCCTTGCTTAGATCGACAAAGGTGGGAGGCAGTCTGAACAGAGATATCGTCCGAACAAGACACCCGCACCTGTTCCGAGGAGTTTCAAACCTCCATCGATCAAAACCTACAACGGAGAAATGGTTCCAGTTGATCACATTGAGGGCTTCAAAACCCTCACGGTGATTCACAGCGCCTCAAATCTCCTTCTCTGTCGTGCGTTCCTAGCTACCCTGAGAGGCCCCGCACGGGAATGGTTCGCCAAACTCGCCCCCAGTTCAATTTACTTCTTCGACCAGCTCAAGAAGAATTTTCTCGGTCACTTCATGCCCAGCCAAAAGATTAAGAAGACGAGCACCTCCTTATTGAACCTCAGACAGAAGTACGGGGAATCCCTCCGAGATTTTGTCCAGAGGTTTACGGTCAAAGCACGGTAGATCTCCTTCCTCGACGCTGGGTAGCAGCAGCAGCATTTTGACATAATATCTATCATGACTCGTTAAAGGCCTCCCTGACCAAGAAACCACTCATCGACTTTCCTGATCATCTCCATAGGAGTGAGAATTACATCCGGGCCGAGGAGGCCCTCCACCACGGGGGTCGGAAGGGATCCCCCGCTAAAGGAAATAGGAAGAATGACAACTCCGGGCCTCCCAAGAAGTCCCAGGAAGATGCCTCAGGGTAGAGGCATCGCTCCCCACACGGTTTGATAAGTTTAATCCGCTCAATGCGAGCGTATCAGCTATCCTAATAAAAATAGAAGGCGACGACATACTCCAACGCCCTCCTCGATCCAGAAATCCCAACAAGAAGAGAGACTTGAGGTTCTACTATCGTTTCCATCGGGACCACAACCAAAAAACCGATAACTACCGAGGCCCTCATCTGGAGATGATATCTTGCCAAATTTACTTGAATGGTCTGAGAACCTCTCGGCCCCCTTGGGGAGCGAACAAACATTTAGAGCTAGAGTCCGAGCATCAGGACACTGAGAATCTGGCCATCCTCCATTGCATCCATGGCGGACCCATGGGGGGATAGTCGAGCTCTTCCCGTAAGGCTTTCATTCGGGAAGTAAACTCCGTTCACAATTTCCCCCCTCCTCAAGGTCTCGGATTGGAGATAGTTCGGATGAAGACCTCGAACGTGTCCGGGTTCTACACTGTGACGCCTTCGTCATCAGCCTTGCACTGGCTAATCATGAGGTCCGCCTATCCTCGTCGACAACGGAAGTTCAGTGAACATCTTGTTCCTAGAGGCCTTCGAAGCCTTAAAGCTCTCCCCGGAGAGACTGAAACCAGCAGGGTACACCCTCAACGACTTCTACGGTGCCCCAGTCCAGATCGAGAGAATCGTTATCCTGGACGTCACCGCAGGAAAATTGTCGAATTCCCGAACATAGGCGATGGACTTCATGGTGGTCAATGTCAAAGCCACATATAATTCCATCCTGGGCTGACCCAGCCTTGCTTCCCTCTAGGCAATACCCTCAACCTACCACATGCGCATGAAGTTCCCTACCAAGTCTGGGGTCAGGGTTGTCAAAGAAAATTGGGAGGCATCTCGGGCTTGTTACACCACCACGGTGGGTGGCACTGTCCTCCCTCTCGAAGCGGTTGAGCTCCTGTCGAACCGAAGTTCAATAGGCTCCGAGCCGGTGGATGAGCTAGAAGAAATTCTATTCTCCGAGGCCAAACTCTTCAAATGCTTCATTGTGAGCAAGTCTCTCCCCCCAGCCCTCAATGGGGAAATTATTAGTTGTATCCACCGGAATTGAGACCTATTCGCTTGGACACCGTCAGACATGTCGCGAATATCTGAGGACCTTATCATGTATAAAATAAGTGTCCACCCAGATTCCAAGCCAGTCCAATAGAGATGCCGAAAGTTCGCCCCCGAAAGGCAACAAGCAGCGAAAGAGGAGGTCGAAAAACTCCTTTATGCCTGGTTCATCCAAGAGGCCAACTACCTAGAGTGGCTGGCTAACGTTGTGCTGGTCAAAAATTTCAACGACAAATGGAGGATGTGCATACACTGTACCAACCTCAACAAAGTCTGATAGAAAGATCATTTCTCGCTCCACAACATCGATGCCCTGATTGATGCTACCTCCAGACACGACTTGTTTAGCTTCATGGACACCTACTCCGGCTACAATCAGATTCAAATGTTCCCTTCGTACATTCCAAAGACAGCTTTTGTCACCGATCAGGGACTCTACTGCAACAGGTTCATGCCTTTCAGGTTAAAGAATGCAGGCGCCACTTACCAGAGGCTCATTAATCGGTCTTCAAAGAGTAAATCGGTCAGAACATGAAAGTCTATGTTAACGACATGCTCATCAAAAGCCTTCGGGGAAGAGACCACGTAAGCGACTTGGAAGAGGCCTTTGGGGTCATAAGGAAGCATAATATAAGACTCAACCCCTCTAAGTGTGCTTTCGACATCACCGCAGGAAAGTTTCTTGGCTTTATGGTCAGCCAACGAGGGATAGAAGCTAATCCTGAAAAAATTCAGGTCATCCTGAACATGGCCCCTCCCAGGAATGTCAAGGAAGTACAATAGCTCATCGGCTGTCTTGCAGCCATTGGCCATTTCCTTTGAGGTCGGGGAGAAGTCACTCCGTTGCTTCATAGCCCTCCGGGAGGCAAAGAATTTCGAATGAGGGGAGCCTTATCAACAGGATTTTGATTAGCTCAAAGAGTATCTCTCCAATCCCCCTTTCCTCAGCAAGTCGGAGCCAGGCGAGGTGCTATACCTCTACTTGGCAGCTTCAGAACAGGCCATCAGTGTGGTCCTGATCAGGGAGGAAGACGGGGCCCAAAGGCCCATCGACTATGTCAGCACAATCTTTTGTAATGACAAACTCTGATACACAAAGATGGAAAAATTCGCCTATGCCTTAGTCATGGCCACACAAAAACTCCGTCCTTATTTTCAAGCTCACTCCATCCAGGTCCTTACGGATCAGCCGCTAAAGAAGTCCTTCATAAACCTTAGACCTCTGGCCACCTAATCAAATGGTCCATCGAGCTGAGCCAACACGACATCAGCTATAAGCTGAGGATGACCATCAAGGGACAAGCGCTCACCAAATTCATAACCGAATGCGATCTCGAAGGTCCCCGAGACTCAAGAAGATGAGCTCGTTTGGGAACTTTACGTAGACTGATCATCGTCTTGGCCAACTTTAAGGTCACCTCTGTTGTCAGGATCCCTTGAGAAATGAACAATCAGGCATACGCTCCATCTAAATTTGCATCATCCTCATTTGAAGGTCTAGATCGTACAGTCTTGGTGGAGGTCCTTGTTCGACCAAGCATCGACAAGAAAACTCCGAAGTCCTTTGTCTCGACCCACCCGCCCAGTAACCAACCTGGATGGATCCGATCCTGAACTACTTAAGAAACAGGGAACTTCCACAAGACACCTCCGAGGCTAGGAAGGTCTGGTTCAGGACCTGGTAAAGAGGTGTGGCCCATGCCAAAGGTTCTCTTTGGTCCGATATTTACCCCAAGACAATCTCAAGTAGCTCGCTTGCCCAGCTCCATTCGCCATATAGGGGATGGACTTGGTCGGACCATTCCCCAAAGCTACAGGTCAAAGGTGCTTTCTCATTGTGGCTATCGACTATTTCACGAATTGGGTCAAGGCAGAGTCCCTGACCACTACTACTGAGCATCAGACTCAACAGTTCTTCTAGAAGCACATAGTTTGCCGATTCAGGATTCCTCGGATCCTCGTCACCAACATTGGTACTCAGTTTTCCGGGAAGGGCTTCCGCAAATTTTGCGACGACCTGGATTCCAACAGAGATTCTTCTCCATCTCACACCCCCAGCCTAACGACTAGGCTGGGAATGCCAACCGAAAAATTCTCGATGGCCTCAAGAAGAGATTAGACAAATCTCCCAAGGGACTGTGGGTCGAAGAGCTACCCAGCGTATTGTGGTCCTATCGCACAACCAAGAGGATCCTTACGGGTGAGTCCCCTTTCAATAGGAGTGGCATTCGGGCCTAGCGGGCCGGGCCGGGTTGAAACCTCGCGGGTTTTGACCCGGGCCAGGCTTTCGCGGGCTGGGCTGGGCTGGGCTGGAAGAAGTGGTTGGCCGAGCCTTGGCGGGGAAATGCCGGCCCGGACCTGGCCCCTGGCTCGGGGGTCAGGTCGGGCAGGGGATGATTTTTTTTTTACAAAGACAACGAAGAAGAATAATTGTTAAGAATGGTCAAGAACATATAGATAAAAGAGATATTCATAAATTAAATTGTTTTTATGAATTATAAAGTTTAATATGTAATCATATAGATTAGTAACATTTCATACAAATTTTATCAAATTACTATATGAGGGGAACATTGGTATTTAGAGATCGAGATGACCTCTATTTAGATTGAAGAGATGGCAGTTGACTATTATCATGCATTTCTACTTAACCTAAATATAGAATCTCATCTCCCTAAAATTTTCCAATTATTTACAATACATTATCCAAACTTCATTGTACTAGATGTTCATTTGTCGCTACTTGTTGACTAATTTACAATCACCCTTAACTACATTCCTAACATTTTTTTTATAATGGGGGTTTAATGCGGTTTGTGAAAAAGTCTCTACATTCCTACTTTCACCAAATGAATAAGGTAATTCATATCTAATCACTAACTTAGCCATTTTCCTACTAACGATATCATGGTCGTAGCTATGGCTATCTACTTGATCGGTTTTAGTGTGTATTTTTTGTTGTGTGAGATTGACCTTAGAAATTTTGGGTTTCCATTTATTTAAGTTACATTGAAGTGTACCCGTTCCCGATCCTATTTTAAACTTATAGGGTGTTTGACACTTCTAACAAATTTTTAATCCTACACTCTTATCATTTTGTGATGGGACATAGTAAAAATATTTGTGTACTTCGGAAGTGTTCCCTCTTGTTTTACGGGATTGAGAAGGGCCTTGTTCTGATGGATGTGGTTCTATATTTTCTACTTCTACTTGATCCATGTGTGTTTCATGAAAATCGAGAATACTATCATAATTCGTAAGTGTTTCTTCACTCTCGACATATGGAATTGGAATGAAAGAAATGCGACGACTACTAGTGGACTCTTGGCTACTATGTCTACCGCGTGATTGGTTAGATGTCATCTAAACTAGTGTATGTTCTAAAAATTAATTCTAGTGTATGTTTTAAAAATTAATTGTAGTGTATTTTTTTAATTTTAATTCTACAAAATATGTAAAGATAGATAAACTAGTGTATGTTATAGAAAATTATTCTACAAAACAAATAAAGTTAAATAAAATTCTACTATAAACCGGTGTATGATAATAAAAAAAAATCTAAAAAAGAAGAAGAATTAAATGAGCTAGTGTATGTTTTCCATAAACCGGTGTACTATAAACCGGTGTATGAAATATTTCATTAAAACAACAATTAAATGAATAAACTAGTGTATGTTTTCCAAATTAAAAAAAATCTAAAAAAAGAAGAAGAAGAATTACAACAAAACTCAATCTAATTAATAGAAATAAATGAGAACAAACAACAATGCTAATTCTAAAAATTATACAAATACCAAAATAGCGTATGAGTGTAGATTGTAGATTGAAGAATGAAGGTAGAGAGGGTCAAGAGTTTGTAGTGTTGTTGTTGATGTTGTTGATGTTGTTGATGTCGATCCTTGCAAGAGATTAGTTGAATGTTGTTGATTTGTTGAGAGGGATGAGAGATAGTAGAGAGAGTTGAGTGAATTATGAAGAGAATTGACTAAAATGAGCTTGTATATATAGAATATGCATTTTTTGAATTTTCCAAAATACCCCCTCAAAACTAGCTAGTATAGATCCGTTGGGGGGGTATTTGTAACAACCCGCAAAATTGAGTTATGAAAATTTTACCCACGGGTGTTACACACATGTATTTTGTACCGTTAAGGATAATACCTGGAGCGTATTTTAATATAAATAACCCACGTATTTTTGTATTTCGATCAATTATATATTTTCTGTCACCTCAAAAATCATTTTTATCCTAATTTGGGCCATCTCGAACATTTATTTTAATCTTTTGTTTTTTTACGTGCATTTCATGTGTTTTCAATACACGTGTCGATTTCATATATTTTTCTGTTACGTGAAATATTCGTAACATTATCAATATAAATATTTTATGTATGTTGTCTTTCGATTGTTTATAAATATTTTTTCCGTTGCTCAAATCCACTTTTTTGTATTTGAATATTTATCGATATGTGCATTGTACGTAAAATTTTGAGCACATGTTGGTTCCTAAAATTTTCTTGAATCATGGACATTTTGCCTTTCATTTTTCTAGTCATAATTATGTGGTTTGTTTTAATTAAAATCTACTAGGCCTAAATTCATTTTTGTAGCCCAATAAAATTTAATTACAAACTTAAAGTCCATGATTATTTTTGCACTTAAATGTACATTAGAAAATATAGTACACTTGCCATGTGTAACACACACATACATCTAACCTAATAAAAACTAATTTGTATGAAAAGTATGCACACATATTGACTACACGTGCACGTGTTTCTTACCATGGTTGAGAATGAGGGAGAGTGGTGTGAGTTAGTGGGAAGTGGGAAGTTATTTTGGGAAGTGGGAAGCTATTTTGACCACACAATTTTTCTATAAATAGTCTATACTTTTGTCATGAACAACACAACTCAAAACAAAAACAAAAGAGAGAGAGAGAGGGAGAAGAGCTTGTGGGTTGTTCTAGGAAGAGGCCGGCCATTGTTGAGGGAGCTTAGAGCTTTGGAGCATTACTTTCTAGGAGTTATACTAATAGGAATTATACATTTGAGGTGGGTGTTTATTCAACTTTCTAATATAGTTTTATTAGTAGAATGATTGACATGTGTGAATTGTTAGATGCATCTTATATAGATTGAACATTCATGTTTACGTTATTTGTGGTTGATTGAATGTGTGAAATTATGATATGGTTGATTTGGGGGCATTTTCATAAGGTTCTATTTTGAGTTCTAGTTGCACTTTAAGAAATTATAACTATCAAAACTAGATGGAATCTAGAGGCAAAAGTTTTATAGGGGCATCTCGTATATTTCAAGAACACCTCCTTAAAATTTCATAATATTTGGATGTCATTTACTATTTTAATAAAATCCAAACATAGGACTGGTTGGCAGTTGGCTAGTTGCTGAAAATTTGTACACATTTAGGATTTTGATCATTTCGGCATCTTGGATGCAGTATTTTGAGAAAGGTCAAACTAAGAAGTTGAAGTAGACTCGTTAACCTTTCTTTAGAGTCTAAGAAATCAATTTTTTATGAAGAATAGAATTTATAGTGAATTTTACAAGATTGAATAGTGGCAGGCTATATAACATTTCGATTCGACTGTAGATTTCGAAGAATTCAGGGATATAGACATAATATTTTGGGGAAAGCTATAACTACAAAATTATAGCAGACTTTTATAACTTTAACTTGATCTTTCATGAAGTATATAATTTTCTATAATTTTTACAAGTAGCATGACCTGCAGTTTTCTGACTTTAAACCTACTATTTTGCAAAGAAATTTAGACGAAGTAATTGAGGATGATTTTAGATGATCTTAACTATAAAGTTGTAGTAGACTCATTTATGTTTCCTATGAAACTAAGAAATCTATTTTTGAAAGAGTAGTATTAGAATTTATATGGTTTTTTTTTCAATACCATTGGGTTCATGTCTTTTATCTAGTTGTCCTAAAACTTTTACGACGTATAAAATTGGATTTAAAGTTGGAATGTTAGTAAGATGTACCTTATAAGGAATTAATTGGTAATTAAAGGATGAATTTGGAATATTAAACATGTGACGTTTATAAGGGTTTTAACTCATCAAGTGTTATTGAATGTTGTCATAAGAAGTTGGTTACTTCATGATTGATAATAGCAAAGAGAATGAATAAAAGAAGCTAAAAGATGTTTATTGAATGAAAATTTTTATAAGAGATTATGGATAACCAGGAAATATTGTGAATATTTTGGAATGTGTGGATTCTAGAGACCGAGCGAGACCAAAAAATCGGCAGGTTATGATATATAAAATTTGAGAAGTAGCCAGTATAAGTTAACTTTCTCTTTGAGAAATAGCCAGTGTGGGCTAACATTCTCAGTATTTGATTTAAGTCCGGTGGGTGAGTAAGCTCTAGGTCTTAATTATTTTAATTAAACCTAAGGACATGCACTAGGGGGAGATGTGATGAAATATGGGTAAACATGAGTTTGAGGGCCTTATTTGATTCGCGGTGGGAGTATCTCCAGAATTATCGGGGTGTGAAGCATGATGTCCAAAATCACTCACGGTGGGAAATATTTCTTTAGAATTATCAGGATCAAGATTCGCGGTGGGAGAATATCTTCAGAATTATCGGGGCGTGAGGCGTGATGTCCAAAATCGCTCGCGGTAGGAGATATTTCTTCAGAATTATTGGGACCGAGGCGACGCTCATGGGGTATTTGTGTGATGAGGTACCATAAGACTCGCGGTGTGGGTTTCGTCTCCAGAATTATCGGGGTGTGATGCGTGACGTCCGAAAATCACTCGCGGTGGGAGAACGACTCTCAGGAATTATCAGGGTCATGACTCGCGGTATGGGTTTCGTCTCCAGAATTATCGGGGTTACGACTCGCGGTGGGAGAGCAGTTCTCAAGAATTATCGAGGCGGTACTAGATACTCATAGGATATCTAAACCGTACATTAGTCACCGAAGTAGGATTTCATAACGAGGGATTGAACCATATAATGAGGAGTACGTTAAGGGCTTGCCCTCAGACTTATGTAGTATGAGATGTATAGAATCCGAATAAGTGTGCATTAGTGCATCGTAAGTGTGAATGTCTGCATTAGACATTAGGTCATATCATACACTGACATGTTCAACATAGCCACTTTTCATACTTTATTTTGCATTCAAGTTTGTGTTTGCTAAAGTAGAAGAATCGTTGTATTATAGCATTGCGTCGCAACTGACTTACCCACAGTTTCCTAGTTGCAGGACTAGATTCGACATGGACTTAAAGTCACTATGATGAGTCATTACAAGATTAAAGATTTTTTATATTTGTAGTGTAACATTCTGAATTTTCATATAATTAAATATAAAAAATTTCATTTGTTTTCACGTGTTTTGCATGTGCAAATTAATGTGTGCATTTGGCATTAAAATTATTTTTAATGTCATGAACAAATATTTCTTTTCTCTTTTAGAAAGCCTCTTATAGAGTCCTAGGCCTAATAACTTAATCCAAGCCCACCCAAATTTAATTTAATTAATTAATTAAAAGCCTATAGATTTTAGCCCACCTAACTAGCCCACTAATTAATTCTATTATTAATTAAAACAACTTGTATGGTAGACTTGTTATATAACAAACTAGTACATTTTATATATTGGGCTGGAATCTTACGATTCTATCCTCTTTATCAAAAAAAAAAAAAAAACCTAGTGTAACAAATAAATGAACAAACTTAACTATAGGTGTGCATGTGGGGGCACGTGCATTGCACATGCACGTGCAAATTGGGACAAGGGGAGGCCGGCCAATAGTGGGGAGATGGAGAGAGTGGAGAGTTGGTTGCATGCTAGTGGGTGGTTCTTCTAACTCCCAAGTGCATCTTGGCCCTTCATCCAACACATCTCAACCCTTCATTTGTTCATGAGTTGTGTATAAATAGCCCCCTCGTCTTTCTTCATCCCTTGCACCTTATATTTTTTAAAGATAAAGAGAGAAAGTTGTATGAGAAAAAGATTAATTGTGTGAGAAAGAGAAGAGTTTGTGTGAGGAAAAGAAAGAGAGTGTGTGTTCATTTTCATTGGAGGCCGGCCAAGAAGAGGGGAGTTTCGGTTTGTACAAGGCGGAGAGGCTCGGGTTTTGCACAAGCAAAGAGGAGAAGGCTCACGACTAGGATCAAGGAGAAGGGAAGGCAATCGTGCTTTCAAGGAGTTTTCTTTAAGAATTTCCATTTGTTCTTCAAAGAGGTGGGCAATTTCTCTACTTCTAATATAGATATCATGTTAGTAGGCTAAGTTTATGAATATGCTAGAATAAATAGCAAAGTTTGCCATGTGATTGCTTTAAAAGGCTAGTAAGAAAAAAGAGAAAATCTTGATTGTCAATATGAGAAAGTTAGTAAAATGGATTGAGATTAGTGAATTAAAATTTATCATGATGCCTTATTAATATAATTCATGATAGAATAACTATTTAATGAACCATGCTAATATGAAAATTATACTTGTGAATGGCTTGTGTAAAGAAGTGTGTAGAATGTAAAATAACATCCATGAATTGTTGAATCAATTGATTAGTACAGAAAGTTACAATAGATATCAAATTTTATTTGCATTATATGAATAGTTCATATCCATTTTATGGTCGAAATATGTGCATTTGAAATTTTAAAAGAAGAATTAGTCTCATGTAAAGGATAAAATTGATCTAAGAGAATGAATTATGTTGAGAATGAAAATTGTACAAAAACTATGGGGAACAAGTAGCTAAAAGATTTATCAAGAAAAGAAACTCCAATGTCAATAAATACATTAATTCTTCTCTCAAAAGAAATAAAAGGAATAGTTTCTATTATGTTGTTGAAAATAAGAATTTCGTAAATTTAAATATATATACTATACTGTATTTTGAAAGAACACATTCTGGAAAAGAATTAGATTTTGAATAAGTACAAATTAATTGAGAAATCGAGATTGTTGAAGAAAAAGTTAGAAACAGACAGAAAGTATAAGGGTATTTCAACTCCTAATCATAACAGAAAATGAGTTTGGGCATATTGGTCTTGGCATCGGCTTAAGGCTCTGTGTACAGAGGCCTCAGTCATGGGTTCAAGTCTTGAAAGGCTTTTTTTTTATTAAATTTCGAATTTTCCCCAAAATACAGCACATCACAAACATAAAGCATTTAAGCCAACTTCTATCGTTAGTCACCTTTGGACTTTCTGGTCACCGGGTGCGCTTTGAGTCGGTTACTGTAGCAAGGGTGGGGTTGAGGGTTCGAACCCTGGCGCCTGACTTTTAATGAATTTCGATTTTTTTTAGTATTCTTGAGTTTTTAAGAGCATAAAAAATGGAAAAAAATTCTAATATTCTTCTAAGATTATTTAGACTTCATAAAAATTATTTCTACAATATTTTGACATATTTTAGTGATATTTGGAAGTGAGTTTGGGATGAAGAACTTGATAATTTTTCTTAGAATATGATTTTTGAATAATTAAAGAAAGGGAAAAATTGAATGTAAAGAATTTTGTGTAGAGATAAAATATTGAGATTTTCGACATGGAAGGTTTGAGTAAACTAATAATGAAAATTGGTGTTTTAATATATGAAAGTGTGCATGGAAAAATGAAATAAAAAGATCATGATGGATTATTGTAATGCCCCTGCCCCTAGCTCAGACAATTTATACAATTTATAAGACAAATTAGATACTATGTAGTACAACTGCTGTCACGCCCCGCTTCCCAAAAATACGGAATACGGATACGTAACAAAAGTCCAGCAAATGATTTTCATCATGCATAAGCTGTTCAAGAAATCTTTACAACACATCACAGATATAATTAGAGTCGGAAGCCAGAAAAGTCAACCACATGCACATATGAACCAAATACCAACAAGAGTACTTGAAATAAAATATATTAATCTCAAATAGTCATGATCTGAAATACACAAATAATCCTAAGTCACATTGCCCAAATACAAATAAATATCCAAATAAGCCAAATACACTTTTATTCATTGTTCAGGCACAACTAATAATAATCATAAAGCAGAAATTTCAATTTAATGCATCCTTTCGCCATTACCATCAAGCAGCTGACCAACCTGATCTGTAATTAATAAATTTGCAGGAAAAAGGGGAAAAGAAGAAAACAAGTACCCGTCAATTGCAAGTCGCGAGTCACAAATAATGTAGGATACATGCACATGGTGGAAAACTAACATATCTAATTAATAGTAGAAACAGACCTTGCATGGTATGGCAGAATCAACTAACATGGTATACTAACATATGTCAAGTGTCAGATATTATGCAACAGATATGCAGGTAGTGTCAAGTAATGTGTCACATGGTAGTGTCAGATAGATATCAGATAATCAGATAATCAGATACAGATAACAGATATTCAGATTCAGAAACAGATTCAGATTTTAGATTCAGATTCAGGTTTGTGAAAATCTTGTGTGATTACTATCTAGGTAGCACTTCATGTAGCTCACCTTACATGGTTGCTACAACACAACAGTTTTGTTTGTAGATTTCGTAGGGGATCATATAGGGCCGTGTACTCAAGGTTCAGACAGATAACAGACGATCATGTAAAATGATCTCAAACAGACGATCACGTAAGTGATTTCAAACAGACGATCATGTAAAATGATCTCAAACAGATGATCACGTAAGTGATCTCAAACAGAAGATCATGTGAAATGATCT
Source organism: Hemerocallis citrina (assembly GCA_017893485.1). Taxonomy (NCBI): domain Eukaryota; kingdom Viridiplantae; phylum Streptophyta; class Magnoliopsida; order Asparagales; family Asphodelaceae; genus Hemerocallis; species Hemerocallis citrina. Next base: position 42,291,741 of record CM030364.1, read on the forward strand.
CAAACAGACGATCATGTAAAATGATCTCAAACAGACGATCACGTAAAGTGATCTCAACAGATGATCATATAAAATGATCTCAACAGACGATGACGATCACGTAAAGTGATCTCAACATACGATCATATAAAATGATCTCAACAGACGGGAAACACGGGCCCCCTTCTAAGTACACATTTCTATGCTTTCCCACTACTAGATCCTTCCCATAAACCCCGGCTTGGTTACTTTTATTATGGTTATCAAACAAACATGAATGTGTACAAAATAGTATCAAACTAACATGATATAATCAGGTTTAGATTCAGGGAATCAAATCAGCATGTATAGATAATATAGAGTCACATAAACAAGCAAAATGGGGTATGTTTGTAATCAGGACAGCACGACCAGTCAGTACTCAAACAGTGATTCTAAACTCTAGAGAAATGAAAACCTAGATCCTTAGAAGGATATAGAAACTAGACATCCACACGAATCCAACGCATATAAATAAGTCACATACTAGTTCACAACAACACAGCTCAAAACTGATTTGAATATCGAATTTAGGTTCAGCCAGAAAACAGGGGAACAACTTCAAAAGCATGAAAACAGCATGAAAACACATCAAATAATTCCACGAAAAATCTGGGGTATTCTCCTATAGGTATAGACTCAAAATAACAAGTTTCATAATATTACAGTAAGTATAGATCAGCCATAAAAAATAAGAAGCAACACGAAAATATAGTTTTGACGAATCTGGAATTCTCAACACTGTTGTACGAAAACTAGGATATCTCGCAATCAGTGAATCGAAATCCAATTCCGCCAAAACGACATGAAAATGGAAAAAATTTACTAACTTTCATATTTCACAAATAATTTTCATACAGTATAAGGAATTGCAGTGAAAACAGAGTTCTTTACTGAACAATGCGCAAATTACAGCATAAGTAGATTTTAGAAAAGAATATGAAACACCACACAAAACTTATCTTTAAAATTTATCAAAAATCTGGGTAGTCCCTAATATCATAAGGAAATACTGACCAAAATATTAGGTCAAGATAATATGTATAGAATAGTTCTTGAAAATAATTTGTTAACAAAATCAACCCAAAACAGAATCTGGAATTGATCGACACGTCTGTACCAAAACTTTCATATCTCAGTCATACGAAATCCAAATCAAGTGAAAATACCGGGCTTTAAAAATATACAAAATTATCTAGAATTCCTCTTTTATTTCAAAGTTAAGATTCGGACTGTAGCATGGGTGAAAACAGCAAATCAAACAGAACAAGCTGCAAATACAGATTTCACACCTCTAGTTAAAATCATCATAACTTTCACAATATTGCTCCAAACATCACCAAACATGAAATACATCCTACCAAACATCTAAGAATCATGTTTTAGGAGTTCTAACATGTCCAAGCCAATTATTTTCACATGGGCATTCAATCAAACACAACTCATGCAATGATCACATACACGCATCAAAATCAAATTCTGGGCATAACCTATATTATTATCCTATCAAACTTGATGTCATAAGTCATCTATGGCCAAATTTACACAGTAGAGATAAAACCCATCAATAAAAATACAATTTTTGGTTGTCTCTAGACCCAACTACACTATATGTGAACTTTTTGACTTGTATCAACCTAATGAATTGTAGTACAAGTTACTTGCCTTGTGATGGAGATGAATGCGATCCAATGCGAAGAGAAGAGAACCCACGAACCAATCCTTTCCAAACGCAAATCCAAGCAAACCCACGAACAAACTCCTACGAACGAACGATCTCCTTGATGCGACGAACGAAGGGGAGAATACCCACTTCAAGAATCCTAAAGAGAAGAGTTTTGTGATGGGTTGATGTTGATGGTGGTCTTTGTGGTGGCCGGCAATCAAAGGGAAGGGATATAGTTTGTATGGATGGTGGAAGTATGGAGAGGTTTGCAATGGTCGGATTGGAGTAGGAGGATGGAGGGGAGTGCTCGGTTTGAGAGGATGGAGGTGTAGGTCAGTTTGGGAGAGGAAAAAAAAGGGCCAGGATTGATTTGGAGAGGGAGAAGGATAATAGAGATTAGGGTTAGGGTTAAGAGGATTAGGGTATTTATATAGGAGTTAATTTGTGGGTTAATGGGTTGTGGGTATTATAATGCAGTAATAGGTATACAAATGGGTAATGGGTATTTGGTAGATAACAAATAGGAAAACAATTTATAGTGAAATTCTATGGCTCCTAAAAATCTCATTAGGGGTCAAAAATCATAGTTTGGGAAAACACCACCAAAAATCCATCACATCACCACGGAAAAATATAATTGAAGAAAATGAGGCCAAAAACGAAGAAAAGAATCCAAAATGGCGAAAACGAACAAAAACGACGAACAAACGACACAAGGAGCTCAAAATGAAAGAAAAAAAGAATATATATTGAAAATAATCCAATATACGGTTCCGAAAAATACAAGAGAGATAAAATACACAAAAATGAAAAATACACTCCAAAATACATAAAATGGAAAATAGGGGTTACAACTGCCCACCACAGGCTGCCTCTCAAAAGTTGGTTAACCGATTAGGTGACTCTTGATCATAGGCTATTATATTTATATATTATTTTATTAAGTCATTTTACCGATATGGGACAATATGCATACATTTTCTCTCATAATTACATAGTCGAAACTGCTCTTTGTATCCCGGGTGGGCCCCTAGACATCCACGTCACCAAGTCTTTCAACAGTACACTCCTCTTTGCTGTTTCATACTTTCGTGGACCCCCCCACCACACATTTAAACCATTCCATTTATTCATTTAATTCCTATTAAACCATTTACACTTAACCAAATATACCATCAGCCAATACCATATCATACATATATGTTTTATACCCTTTTTGAAAATTACGGGGTGTTACAATTATAGAATTTGTGAGTATAAACACTCAATTTTTGGTGAATAAGGAAAGAGGTTAAAATCTCGAGTCTAGCTAAGCCCTTACACCGGCATGAATGAATTTTGAAGAGAAAATGTTGTAATAAAAGACTAAGATTGGGTCGTTGTTATCAATTGATGTTTAAGACCGGTGTAGAGGAAATGCTAACTCTAGGACGTTAATTTATTCATGATTCAATTATCTAAGGACAACACTATAGTGAAGATGTGATGAAAGTAAGAGAAAAACACAAATATGAGGACCTCGGATTTACGGTGTGAGAGTTTTCACAGGCTGTCTATATGATGCATCATGTCATGACGTGAATTCATCTCCAGAATTATCGAGATGGAGACGCTTGTGGGGTGCTTGATGACTACATAGTGTCATTGTCCCATGACGGAGGTGAATTGTCCATAGGCCGTCTACATGATACGTCATGTCATGACATGGGATTTCCCTCCAGGCTGTCAGAATATGGGCTCGTAACTCATAAAACGTCTAGGAACTTACCGTAGTTACTGCAGTAGTTAAACTCATAATGAGGGATTCAACCCTACAAGATGAAGTATGGTTAAGGGCTTGCTCTCGAATCTATGTAGAATGGGATGCATAGGTTCGAACAAGTGTGCATTAGTTGTAGGATCCTGTAGGCTAAGCAACAAACACTAGAGGGGGGGGGGGTGAATAGTGTTTATCAAAATTAAATTGCGGAATAAAAAATTTCTCTCGGCACAGTCGACTTAGTGGTGAACCAGTCGACTGATATAGCCAAAATAAAAGAAATTTAAACTCTCGAAGCAGTCGACTTATAGATAAGGCAGGCGACTGATGAGACAAAAAGAATAACTAATACGAGACTGATCAGTCGACTGATACGAAGCTGAGTCGACTGGCCAGACAAGTTTTGCAGAACTTAATTTAGCAAAAGTAAATGCAATCACAAGATAATCAATCACAGAGTACACAAGATATATCCTGGTTCGGTCCTCCCGACCTACATCCAGTCCCCAAGCAACCCACTTGAGATTTCCACTATTCTTGAAAAAATACAAGAATACCCTACGGCGTTACGACAACAACCTTGTCTAACCCGTAGTCCTTTCTCTCAACCAGAGAAAGCAGACCCACTCTACAACCAAGAGTGAAAAGACACCGACTCTACAACCAAGAGTTAAAAACACTCTCCAACCGAGAGCAAGAGTACAAGAGAACTTTTACAATCAACCTATAGCCTTGTTGTTGTATGTGTTGTTTGCACGTGGCTAAAAGAATAGGTCGACTTCTATACTCAGTCCAGAGCGAATTCAATGCTATACTGGACTGAATGTAGAGAACCAAAGTGTGTGAACTTGAAAGCTTTGTTCTTCACAGAAAATCACTAAAATTGTTTTTCTCAAGAATGCTCGGGTGTATGTAAAAAATCAAGTGAGTTTTTCTGTGAGATAAGAAACTCTATATAAAGAGTTTTGATCTTCTGAACGTTGGAAAGCAGTTACATAACTGTCAACCAACGGATCAGACCGTTTGAGTTTGAAAAAATTTGTTTTTGAAAATCAGAAAACGGTCAAAAACTCTCGAACAGTCGACTGGGTTGCCATATGAGTCGACTGATCAGAGTTTGAATAATTTTAAACAGTTTTGTACTTGGCAGTCGACTGGCAAGAGCTTAAGTCGACTGGTACTTAAAAGTTAAAATTCTTCAAACTGTTTTGACTTATTTTTGGGGGTTTTAAGAGACACACATGATGAAATTTTGAGTATGTATGTGTGTGTGTGTTGACAAGGCTTTACATCATACTAAGACTCAAATAAGGAAAATAAAATACAATATTTATAAAACATTTGAGCTTGAAGTCTTGAGTCTTGAGTCTTGAGTTGAAACTTGATCCTTGTCTTCTTCATCTGTATCTGTTTGAGCTTGTTTGTTTGTTCAGCTAGAATTGTCTTTAGTCTCTGCACTGCAATGTTAGCTGTATAATATAGACACATGATGCACTGTGTTGTGATCATCAAAATCAAGAACCAACATTCTCCCCCTTTTTGATGATGACAACACAATAGCTGATAACAGTTTATAAACAGACATACAGGCATAGATTTTAAAAACTCCCCCTGTTAAAAGCACAATATGCATACATAAAGAAAAATTCTGATATACAGACTGTATCAGTCGACTGGAGAATAAATCAGGCGACTGAGCAGAACCTGCATACATTATATCATAGATGCAGCATTTTTCATAGCTGCAGTAGCAGTCGACTGTATCTTAGCAAGTCGACTGACCAGAGGGAAAAAATGAACACATAAAAAAAAACACAGTGATATCACAGATAAAACATAACACACTGAACACATTCTTTCTCATACACATTCTCCCCCCTTTGGAATCATCAAAAAAAATAAAAGGAACAAGATTTTTCCATTAAAAACAAAAAGTCTTATACATAGAACCAAAATGCATTAAGAAAAAGTACATAAAAAATAATCTTCAATCATCTTCTTCGGAGTCCTCGTCATCATCTTGAGAAGGAGGATGAAACTGAGAAGTGAAGAGATGAGTTAGGTTGTCTAGTTTGGAGTTGAGGGTATGGAGTTGGGTATCTACAAAGACTGAGTGGTTCATTAGATAGGACACACAGTCGTACATGGTTCTAGGATCATCATAATTGGCTTGAGGGAGAGGTGGATCAGTAGAAGTAGAAGGTTGAGGGGCTCTAGGTCTAGAAGTTGAACCTAAAGGAGCTTGGGACATTGGAGGAGACCTAGGGGGTGAGCGAGTAGGTGCATCAAGAAGTTTCATTCGTGCCAAACTAGCACGATCGAAACATTCATATCGAGAGACTACATTTGTCTCAGAATCTAGATCAATTCCAAAAGAAAGAAAGACTCTAGTAAGGAAACCTCCAAAGGGTAGAAAATGAGTGTGGTCTTGAGAAAGTTTGGAAAATATAACTTGACCCCAATCAATAGCTATTCTACCAAAAATTGCATAAATAGCTTTTTGTAATTCAATAGAATATTGATCATAACTTCCCCTTTTTGGAAGGATGTTATAAGCTAATATTCTACCGACAAGCTTTGCAATTGGTTTTAGATTTCTACTAGTCATGGGAAGTTGAGAATTTGGTACGAGAATTCTAGATAAGATTGAGGCATCATCTAGAATTACATCATCAAGATGCATTCCACCATCATCTATACCCAACATTGCATTAATCCTAGTCGGTGTTAAAGTCATTTTTTGATTTTTCACAGACGATCGGATTAAAACTTCCCCATTAGGTTTTTGAACAACTTTCATATTTGTATAAAACAAATATATGAGTTGTGGGTAGTAATTGGGTTGGTTGGATAGAGATAGGAATTCATAAAGGCTACAGTTTTGAAAGAGAGGAGTAAGATTAAAACGATCTAAGTCATTAAAATTGACAAATCTTCCAGGGAAGATTTGAATGGTGCAAAATAGATACCATCGATCAAGAAGATCGGGACTTAAGAGGTATTGGGTATACTCTTGGGAAGAGGATGTACCCTCATGAGTTCTTTTTGATCTCTTGGGTGCCATTAGGGTTTTGAAAGGAAACAAGAAGAGGAGATGTTACCAAGATGGAAGAGAGACAACAGCAAACAGCAGTCGACTTGAAATCAGTCGGATTGGAGCTTCTTCTTCTTCTTCTCTTGCCTTAGGGTTTGCAAATTGGGGGTAAATTGGAATCGGTAGAAGTGAAAGAGAGTGGCTGGTAAGAGGTGGTTTTAACTGAGAATAGACGACTCAGATTTAAAGTAAAGATATCAACGGCTGAGAACCGAAGTCACGGGTGAGGAATCGAAGGGTTTTATCTCAAAAATTTTGATGAAGACTCGCTGAAGACAGTTTATCTCGCGACAGTCGACTGGTAGGGGTTATCAGTCGACTGAGTCGAGAAGAGCATAAAACAGATATATCTATTAATCAGTCGACTGGTATATGAACCAGGCGACTGGTTAGATAATAAAAGATGTATATGTTTAAAAAAGGTAGTTCAGTCGACTTAGACACAAGGATAGTCGACTTAACCGAAACCATGTTCAACAAATATCAATAAAATCACAAATTCCAAGTTCTCTTCTTAACTTAATGAAAGTATCTTCTTTAAGGGGTTTGGTAAATATATCTGCTACTTGTTTATCAGTAGAGATAAAGTCTAAAGAAATATCTTCTTTTAAAACATGATCACGTAGAAAATGATGTCGAATATCAATATGTTTCGTACGTGAATGTTGAATCGGATTTTTAGATAGATTAATTGCACTGGTATTATCACACATAATTGAGGGTTTCTCAAATGAAATACCATAATCTAACAAGGTTTGTTTCATCCATAAAATTTGTACACATGCCAAACTTGCAGCGATATATTCAGCTTCTGTGGTTGATAGGGATACGGAGTTTTGCTTTTTACTGCACCAAGATACTAGGGAATGTCCCAAAAAGTGACATGTACCACTAGTACTCTTGCGATCAGTTTTGCTTCCAGCAAAATCGGCATCGCTATAAGACAAAAGTTGAAAGTTATCGGTGCGTGGATAAAATAAACCATATTCAGATGTGCCTTTAATATATCTTAAAATTCGTTTCACTGCTTTTAAATGAGATTCTTTAGGACTAGATTGATATCTAGCACATAAACATACGCTGAACATAATATCTGGTCTACTTGCAGTAATATATAAGAGTGAACCAATCATACCTCGAAAGAGTTTTTGATCAATACTCTTACCTAATAAATCTTTGTCAAGAGTAGTAGTAGTAGCCATAGGTGTGGATTTACTACTAGTACTATCCATGTGAAAACGTTTGAGTAATTCCTTTGCATATTTTCCTTGATTGATAAATATGCCATTTGAGGATTGTTTAATTTGCAATCCAAGGAAATAATTGAGTTCACCCATGTGACTCATCTCAAATTCATTTTTCATGGTATTAGCAAATTCTTGACATAGATTATTATTTGTAGAACCAAAGATTATATCATCAACATATATTTGTATGATTAAGATATCATTCTCAACTCTTTTGATAAACAAAGTAGTGTCTACTTTACCTATTTCGAATCCTGTTTCTAAAAGAAAAGTTTTTAGACGATCATACCAGGCACGAGGTGCTTGTTTAAGACCGTATAAAGCCTTTTTCAATTTATAAACATGATCTGGAAATTGTTCATGTTCAAAACCTGGTGGTTGTTTAACATAAACATTTTCCTTAATAAACCCATTAAGAAAGGCACTTTTCACATCCATTTGATAAAGTATAAAATTCATAAAGCAAGCAAAAGATAATAAAATACGAATAGATTCTAGTCTAGCAACAGGAGCATATGTTTCATCAAAATCTATACCTTCTTCTTGATTATATCCTTGGGCAACTAATCTAGCCTTGTTCCTTACAACTTGTCCTGATTCATCTAACTTATTCTTGAATACCCATTTGGTACCAATGATAGTCTGATCAGGAGGTCTAGGAACTAAATTCCATACATCATTCCTTATAAATTGGTTTAGTTCATCTTGCATGGCATTCATCCAATATTCATTCTCACAAGCTTCTTGTATATTTTTCGGTTCAAAATCCGACAAGAATGCTGTATGGGAGATCATATTAACATGTGAACGTGTCTGAATACCATGTGAGATGTCACCAATTATTAAGTCATGAGGATGATCTTTAACTTCAACAAATGACTTTGGCAAAGTTGAAGATATCTCAATCGGATCAGTCGACTTGACTTGTTCTTCAGTCGACTGCTTTACGTCAGTCGACTGGGAGACCTTATCAGTCGACTTATCAGACAGATTAGTTTGCTCTAAGGACTTAATCACATTTTCTAAAGGTGATAACTCAGTTTCATCATCTTTATTTAATGTTGATGAAGGTAAGGATTCATCGAATGTAACATGCATTGATTCTTCAATAGTCATTGTAGACTTATTGAAAATTCTATATGCTTTACTCCTATTTGAGTATCCTAAAAAGATACCCTCATTAGATCTAGGATCAAATTTGTCTAAATTATCTTTTGTGTTTAGAATAAAACACTTGCAACCAAATGTCTTAAAGTAAGAGACTTTAGGAATTTTATTAAAAAATAACTCGTAACAAGTCTTCTTTAGTTTTGGTCTTAGAAGAATTCTATTCAAAACATAACAAGCTGTAGCAACAGCTTCAGCCCAAAAATGCTTTGGTAGATTGCTTTCAACAAGCATAGTACGTGCGCATTCTTGCAAAGTCCTATTTTTCCTTTCAACCACACCATTTTGTGGTGAAGCTCTAGGAAATGCAAATGAATGTGTTATACCATTCTTGTTGCAATATTCTGTAAATGTTTCATTTTCAAATTCTCCACCATGATCACTTCTAATGGTGACTATGGTTAGAGATTTTTGATTTTGAACACGTTTACAAAAGTGTGCAAATTCTTCAAAAGCATCATTTTTATGTTTTAAAAAGAATGTCCAAGTGAATCTTGAAAAATCATCTACTAAAACAAACACATATCTACTTTTATTTAAAGAAGCAACTCTAGTAGGGCCAAATAAATCCATATGAATTAATTCAAGTGGCCTACTAGTAGAGATTACGTCTTTTGTTTTAAAAGTGGATTTGATTTATTTTCCTAGTTGACATGCATCACATAACTTATCCTTTTTAAAGGATAGTTTTGGCAGTCCTTTAACTAGGTTATATTTAGATAATTTTGAGAGATTTTTCATGTTCACATGTCCAAATCTTCTATGCCATAACCAAGATTCATTGTTAGAGGCTATCAAACAAAAATTATTTGAAAAATCATTTGCATTCAAACATAATTCATAAACATTGTTTTTACGAAAGCCTTGAAAAATAATATTTTGCATAGTAGAATCATAAATTAAGCATGCATCTTTTTCAAAAACTATTTTATAACCTTTATCACACAATTGACTAATACTTAAGAGATTATGCTTTAAACCATTAACTAATAGCACATTTTCTATAATAGGGTTAGATATTTTACCGACCATGCCAATACCGATGACTTTGCCTTTGTTGTTATCTCCAAAGGTGACGGTTCCTCCATCTATATTTTGAATGGTGGATAGTAAGTTGGCATGCCCTGTCATGTGTTTTGAACATCCGCTGTCTAATATCCAGCGTTCTTTCTTGGGTACCTATAAAAAAATTTGAGGTAAATATGGTACCCTTTTTATTAGGTCCAAAGCACATTAGTTTGGGGGAAACCAAACCCATGAAGAGTTTGATCTTCCTCCATAAGCAGGAATATAATTGGTAGAAGTACACACATTCAGCATATAAGAATTGATAGAAGCAATTCTATCATTCTGATTAAGATTGACTGGAACCCATACTAGTTTGTTCTGTCCAGTCGACTTACCAGTGTTTCTCAGTCGACTGTTGGTATGTATCAGTCGACTGGTGGATGCACTAGGTCGACTTATAAGAGGTTTTGATCTCGTGGAATAAGATCCACTTTCTCTGGACAGACGACTGATGGTATGGTTCAGTCGACTTACCCGAATGTTAGTATTTCTTTTATCACTGAATTGAACAACCTTTGGTTTTGCAAAGAAATCATATAACTTATGTGTAACACTAGAAATAGATGCTGACTTATTCTTACTAGTGTTTAACACAGAAGATTCTTTTACAGAGGTCTTTTTAAAACCAAGACCAAATTTTTGACTAGATGTAACTTGATGATGAAGCATATCATTTAAATTCTCTTTGCCTTTGTTAAACTTAGACACGTTCTTTGAAATCTCTTCATAATTCTTTTTGAGAGTTTCAAGATCAGTATCTAAACTTGCAATGCGAGAATTTAAGGATTTTACTTCTTTATCAAGGTTAAGATTTTCTTGATTAAGTGTTTGATTCACTTTCTCAAGATTCTTAACTCTAATCTTTTCTTTCTTTAACTCCTGGAATATTTCATTAAATGCATCAAGAAGATCTTCGGAATCATAATCATTACTTACATGCTCTTGTTGTGCAGCCATAAAACATACATTTGCCACTTCGTTATTTTCATCCGTTTCTTCTTCGGAAGATGAATCACTATCATCCCATGTGGCTTGATACGCCTTTTTGTTCTTGGCAAATTTGTTCTTTGGATATTTGTCCTTCTTGAAGTTGGATGTTTTTCCCTTGTTCTTTGCATTTTCCAAGGGACAATCTTTCTTCATGTGACCTATTTTATTGCACCTGAAACATGTAGGAGGGTCATTAGAATCTTTAATTTTAGAATGAAACTTACCCTTCTTTAAGAACTTCTTGAACTTCCGAGTGAACATTGCTATTTCTTCTTCATCTTCTTCATCATCTTCTGAGTCTGTCATGGCTTTAAAAGCCAATGATTTTTTCTTTGCTTGTTGTGATTCAGTATCTTTCTTTCGATCTTCAAGTTGGACCTCATATGCTATGAGATTACCAACAAGATTCTCGAGAGTAAGTGTTGACAAGTCATTTGCCTCCTCTATTGCTGTGGTTTTCTTCTCCCATTCTGGAGTGAGTGCTCGTAGAACTTTTCTGACCATCTCTGCTTGGGTATAAGTCTTTCCAAGCGCCACAAGAGAGTCGGTAATGTCTGTGAATCTTGTAATCATCTCAGACACAGTCTCATTGTCCTTCATTCTGAACATCTCAAACCTGTGAACAAGAACAGAAATTTTAGACTCTTTTACTTTATTAGTTCCTTCATGTGTTACCTCGAGTGTATGCCAAATTTGATATGCGGTTGTAGCATTGGATACACGGTTGAATTCTTCCTTTGTTAGTGCACAAAATAGAGCATTCATTGCTTTGGCATTGTTCATAGTCTGACTCTTTTGATCATCATTCCATTGTGCATATGGAATGGTAGGGGCAGTATATCCCGTCTCTGTCATTTGCCATATCTCATAGTTGATTGATTGGAGATAGATTCGCATTCGGCACTTCCAATAGTTGTAGTTCGTTCCATCAAATAGTGGCGGCCGTTGTGTAGATTGGCCTTCATGGTACTGATTTGTATTTGAAGTAGTTGCCATAGCCTGTAACCTTGCTCTGATACCAAGTGTAGGATCCTGTAGGCTAAGCAACAAACACTAGAGGGGGGTGAATAGTGTTTATCAAAATTAAATTGCGGAATAAAAAATTTCTCTCGGCACAGTCGACTTAGTGGTGAACCAGTCGACTGATATAGCCAAAATAAAAGAAATTTAAACTCTCGAAGCAGTCGACTTATAGATAAGGCAGGCGACTGATGAGACAAAAAGAATAACTAATACGAGATTGATCAGTCGACTGATACGAAGCTGAGTCGACTGGCCAGACAAGTTTTGCAGAACTTAATTTAGCAAAAGTAAATGCAATCACAAGATAATCAATCACAGAGTACACAAGATATATCCTGGTTCGGTCCTCCCGACCTACATCCAGTCCCCAAGCAACCCACTTGAGATTTCCACTATTCTTGAAAAATTACAAGAATACCCTACGGCGTTACGACAACAACCTTGTCTAACCCGTAGTCCTTTCTCTCAACCAGAGAAAGCAGACCCACTCTACAACCAAGAGTGAAAAGACACCGACTCTACAACCAAGAGTTAAAAACACTCTCCAACCGAGAGCAAGAGTACAAGAGAACTTTTACAATCAACCTATAGCCTTGTTGTTGTATGTGTTGTTTGCACGTGGCTAAAAGAATAGGTCGACTTCTATACTCAGTCCAGAGCGAATTCAATGCTATACTGGACTGAATGTAGAGAACCAAAGTGTGTGAACTTGAAAGCTTTGTTCTTCACAGAAAATCACTAAAATTATTTTTCTCAAGAATGCTCGGGTGTATGTAAAAAATCAAGTGAGTTTTTCTGTGAGATAAGAAACTCTATATAAAGAGTTTTGATCTTCTGAACGTTGGAAAGCAGTTACATAACTGTCAACCAACGGATCAGACCGTTTGAGTTTGAAAAAATTTGTTTTTGAAAATCAGAAAACGGTCAAAAACTCTCGAACAGTCGACTGGGTTGCCATATGAGTCGACTGATCAGAGTTTGAATAATTTTAAACAGTTTTGTACTTGGCAGTCGACTGGCAAGAGCTTAAGTCGACTGGTACTTAAAAGTTAAAATTCTTCAAACTGTTTTGACTTATTTTTGGGGGTTTTAAGAGACACACATGATGAAATTTTGAGTATGTATGTGTGTGTGTGTTGACAAGGCTTTACATCATACTAAGACTCAAATAAGGAAAATAAAATACAATATTTATAAAACATTTGAGCTTGAAGTCTTGAGTCTTGAGTCTTGAGTTGAAACTTGATCCTTGTCTTCTTCATCTGTATCTGTTTGAGCTTGTTTGTTTGTTCAGCTAGAATTGTCTTTAGTCTCTGCACTGCAATGTCAGCTGTATAATATAGACACATGATGCACTGTGTTGTGATCATCAAAATCAAGAACCAACATTAGTGTCATAAAATATAAATAACTGCGTTAAGGCTAAGTGCACTAGCACACACGACATCAATAAGATAGTCCCCCCTTAGCTTGTTTGTGATCAAGTGTGCTTTCCAAGTAAGAAAAATTGATGTATTATATCATAGAGTCAGTTGTATGCAACAGACGTGCCCATAGTTTCTATGCAGGAAAAAATGAATGAAAGGACTAAAGAAGGAATGCTGCTTAAACAAATATTTCAATTGTTATTTTAATTATGTATTATGTTGTAATTTATTTCTGCTGCGTCGATGTAAATATTGTTGTATAAAAAATTTAAATTCCTTGTAAAATTGTACGAAGTGAAGTGTAAAGATCCTGTGGAACTTTGAATTCAGACTTATTTGGAATTCGGGGTGTTACATGTAGATTGCATTGTATTCGTTTAATTCTGCTGTACTGTTGTAAAGAACATGTTGTAAATAAAAGTTTAAATTTCTTGTAAATTTATACGAATTTGAAGTAAAAGATCCTGTATTTGCTACGAATTACCCGTGTTTGGAATTCGGGGTGTTACAGTATTTTAGTAATTACACAAACACAATATTTTAAACAAATTCTGGAAAACAAAACCAGGAAATCCAGTGGTTAGCCCGTGGGCCGGTTCAACCCGGTTCTGGGTCTGAGTGGGCCGGGCCAAATTCGGGTTTTTTGGGTTTTTGGGGGACCGGACCGGACTGATTTTATGGGAAGGGTTGGCCTTGGTTCAGCCCGTATTTGGGTGGGCCAGGACGGGTCGAGGACCGAGCGGGCCAGAATTGGCTGGTCCCGGCCCTAATGCCATACCTACCTTTCAACTTGACCTTCGACACTGATGTAGTAATCTCCTTAGAAGTCGGGTTGCCATAGCCGCGGGTTATGAGCTTTGACAAAGAATCAAACTCAGACAACCTCACGGCCAACCTGGTCCTCCTCGACGAAGTTCGCAAAAGGGCGGCCAATCAGAAGAAACGTCTACCAATATAGGATAGAACGATTTTACAATCAGAAGATCCAACCTGGCAACATCAAAGAAGGCGATCTAGTGCTCAGGTGACTCGAGATATCCAAACCGAGCAAAAAAGGGAAACTCGCGCCCAACTGGGAGGGCCCGTATAGGGTCTCCAAAGTGGTCCGTCTAGGCACATACCGACTTGAAGACTTGGGGGATAGGGTACTCAAGAGGACTGTCATGCCCTGCTTCCCAAAATACGGGTATACGAGTCCATGACGAAGGCCCAGCGAATGATGTTAACATCACCCATGAGCTGTACCAGTCTTAACTCAAGAATATGAAAAATGAATGGTCACAGCCACGCAGATAAATATAATCACATAAACAACAACGAAAATTAAGCATACAATAGTTCAACATAATAACCAATAATTGAGAAAACAAACAACGGTTACGGGTCAAAAAGCCCGTAATACAAAGTTCAATCAAATGGATAACAATGTGATAAAGAAAAACATAGAAGGAGATAATTTATTGTGAAGCAAGCTCCTGCTCCAAACCTAGAAGAACTGCTCACCAATGCCTCCCGGCAAATCTCCTTGTTCACCTGTAGCTGGATCAACTAGAGTGGAAAAGAAAATGTCCTTAGAGCAAGTATGGACAGCAAGTAGTGAAAAACAAAGAGTAAGGGAGTATGGTACATCAAAGATTATGAAGCAAGATCAAAGTCCAAAAGCAATAACAATATCAATGAACAATGGTCAAGTGTACAAGTGTCAACTTAGGTTTATTAGCATTTTGTTTTCTTATATAGTGCACGTATTACTGCGTTCCATACCACAGGTTCGGTGCACGCAAAACAGTGTACGTTTTAGACATAGTGGTGGGATCTACAAAGCATGTACTCGGTGTAACAAGATAACAAGATAACAAGTTCACAAGTTCACAAGTAATTCTCCACCTTCCATGTCAATATTCCATGTAAATAAGAAGGGCCTTACCGAGTGCATTTTCTGAGATTATCCATTACTAAGTCAACCCTTATTAATCCCGGCTTGTTTATTATTTTATTATTTCATTCATGGTCATGCAAGTGTATGTAAGAGTGTCAAGGCGATGATAGAGGTGCAACAAAATGATACAATGCATGATACATTACAAATAATGTAAATCTGAAACGAACATACACAGCAGCACTAACACAGTAGTATCTCCTAAACAAGAACTCGGAATTCGATTCCGCAAAAAGGAAAAGTCAACTACACATCCGGGGCTACAATTCATGTTCAGCAAGTTTTTATTAATTCTGATTGTAACTAGGTCAAACATCCTAATCTTTACAGGTTAGTTATTCTGGCAGCAACTTGTAGTCAAAGTTTAATGGGTGAAAACTAGGCATAAAATCATTATAAAAATCTACAAAAATTAGTAATAGATACTAAGCATGTCTACTAAGTTTCTAAAGAGTTTCATGGCATTATAATACTGTTATCATGATGTTTCAACTAAAAATTGTGTCGGTGTTACATCAAATTGTGATATGAAAAGTACAGACCAGCAGGGACTAAAACTGTGATATCTCACAGTTCACAGATCGGAATCGGGATCTATCAGTTGGTCTGGAAACTAGATTCATTGAGCTACAATTCTCTTTTATATTGTTTTGGTTGATTCCTATTGTAACAGGGTCGAAACCTCAGTACAAAACAGAATAGACAGCAAGACATAACAAAAGCCATCATATATATTTGTCAAAGTGAATAATCAACATGTTCTTATTATCACGAATGAATTAACATCAAGGTGCAGCAAGTTGAGATGACATTCTACTGTATAAAAAGCAAGATTATAATGTCACGATGCAATCCTTGAGATCTCAATCAATCATCATTTGTTCATATCATGGTATTTTTCTCATATGCAAATTCTAGTAAATTCATTCATGTCGTGTGTGCATGTATGTTTGGGTTTGAGTCAATGGATATTGGCATGAGTCAAGGATACTTTGGGTTAGCTCTTTTAAACCCTAAATATCCCTAACAGAAAGTATACAAGCAAAGTTAAGATAATCGAAGTGGAACTACTTGTGTAAGAGGTCAAAAATCTTGAACTAAAAAATAAACCAAGTTCAAATGGACTTGCCGTTTGTAGACAATTCGAATATGCAAAAACGAATAACGGGATCAGAATCCTGGGCGACGTTCCAAAAATATGTGTGAGACGTGGCAAAACACCAAATGGCAAAAGGCCCAAACAGCAACCACAGCAAGGGCAGCACACCAGATCGGCCAAAACAACAAAAACCCAAGTCCAGATCTAGCAAGTCAGAACACCAAACACCAAACGGACCAATCAAAACCCTTCTCCTACCTTTCGACAGAGAGAGAGAGAGAGAGAGAGAACGGGTAGCAGAACTGGTGAAATTGGGGACTGGCAACGACGCTACGGCGACGATTGCAACACTACGGCGACGACGATGATGGGGATGTCACTGCGGTTAGGAAGCAACGCAATGACGACTGATAGCGAGCTCTGTTTTCCACTCGAAACAGGGGAACGACGGTGGGGATGAGCTTGGACAGCGACTGCGATCGTTAGTGGGAACTCCGGTGTCTGCGAAGGTGAACGGAGGGTGAGGTTGAGAGATTCGGCAATGGGTTGATGGGTTTCGGTTTGGGGATGAAATAGGGAGAGGGATGGTGACTGGGGCTCGGCTTGACGAGGGGGTGTTCGGAGGTAGGGGATGACGAGGAGAATGTGGCGACGGCATGGAGGTGGTGGTGGTTGGAGTTGCAACGGGAAAGGGCAGAGGCGATGGGTTTCTGTTTGTTTGGCGATTGAAGATGAAACGGGGAGAGAGAGAGTGGGAAAGTTGGGTTATTTAATAATAAAATAATAAGAGTGAATCGTGGAAAGTTAAGGGATACGGGGGATTGAGGGGAGGAGATCTGGGTTAGTTGTTAGGGAGTATGTGGGTATGGGTAGACTAGGTTTTGGGTTCAGGATCCGATAAGGAGATGGATTTGGGTAGACAATAGTATGGGCTTTGCAAGTGGATTGGGCTAACAAAAGATAACAATAATAATACTAGAAAAATAAATTGAAATAGAAGGCCCACAACAAGACCAAGATCCAAAATACAACAAAATAGAAAGTGAACACCACCAAAATACAGGAAAATCCGTACAATCGAAAACAGAGGTTACAAGGACCTAGAACGCTGAGCACTTGATAAAATTCTACGAAGGCCCTTAGGGGTCTTCACTTGTAATGGGGGCCCAAAAATCCCACGCATGTACTTGCCCTTCGGTAGCCAATGAATAAAATCTAATTTTCTTTCCAAATTGAAGTTATTGGATCACTTGCAATGGGCATCCGAGGCCCGACCTTGAAGGACATCTCTATTGGCATGACATCCAATGCCGAAGGCTTCAATGCCAAAATTCTCAGACCTATCCCCTTGGGATGACATCCGACAACGAAGGCCTCAATGCCAAAAAGTCCTCAAAGGACATCTCGGCTTGGCATCTGATGCCGAAGGTGACAACGCCAATTCCTAAAGGATATCTCCTTCGGGATGGCACGCCAAAAAATTCCTAAAGGAGCCTCTTTCGGATGTCATCCGATGCCGAATGCTTCAATGCCAAAGTCCTCAAAGGATATCTCCTTCAGCATGGCATCCGACGATGAGGGCTTTAATGCCACAATTCTCAGACCCATCCTCTCGAGATGGCATCCAACGCCGAAGGCTTCAATGCCAAATTCCTCAAAGAATATCTCCTTCGGCATTGCATCCGACGCCAAGGGTGTCAACTTTAAAATCCTTTTAGGTTACCTTCTCGGACTCACCCCCTCAGGATGGTATCCGATGCCAAAGGACTTAAGCGCAAGAATCCTTGATGTTCCCTCAAAACCATCCCCCCGGATAACATACGATGCCAAGAGTTTACACGTTAAAAAACAATGTGCAAACAACACTCGTGCATACAAAAAAGTTAGATCAAAATACTTTTCATAGAAATGGGACATGATTACAAAGGGGGTAGTGACCAGTCCGCAATTGGCAAGTTAAGTACAACAAAACAGGTGAACTACCACCTAAAATCCCTTGTGATCGTCTCGCACTTCAGCATCAGCTATTGCCACTCGTCGGTCGTCGCGTGGTTGTCTCGCACTTCAGCATCAGCTCCCACCCCCAGTCGACTAGCGACTCCACTATTGACCACCTTGCACCTCGTCTCATCGCCATCTCCAATGCCTCGAGTGCAGCAAAGGCATCATAGATGTAACATCGTAGAAATTTTAAATATGTTTTTGAAATTAATAATTAATTTAGGATGAATTTTTGTGATTTATTAAGCATTTTTGAAATTTATCATTTTTACACGTGCAAATATTTTTCTTGGAAAATAAAAAGATGAGAAAAGTCATTTTAAAAATCTAATCTTTATTAGTAGATAATAATTCTAAATTTTCTGGATTTTTATGAATAAATTATAGCATGTTTGCAAATATTTCAAAGTGAATGACTTTTATGTAAATTGCCACTTGGAGGCAAATTTCAAAATTTGAAAATTTTTGACTGCTTTGGGGGGGGGGGGGGGGGTCAACTAGGAATGTTTAGGAGAGATTAAATCTTAACCTAATTGATTAAATCTTAACCCAATCGATGCTCAAGTTATCATCGAACATCCTACCGAACTCCTCCCGCTTCTCTTTAGAGAGCTCTTCAGCTTCAAGGGATTCTTCAGAGTAGGCCCGTATGACCATGAGTTCGGTATGTCCCAGGGCTAGGGACTATAGACGATAAAGTATCTGGACCTCCAACACTTTATGGAGTCCGAATGGTTGTGCACTACACACAGCTTGAACCGGGGGGCGATATACCATCAGTGATAACTTCATGGAAGCGTGCTCAGCCCCAGACTCGCTCGGAAGTACTTGAAGCTCAGAGGGACGCCCTTTCTTTGGTTGAGCAAGATGAAAATCGTTAACTACTTCCATGAGTTTGGTGCGTACTACATCAGACTCATTTCTGCCCAATTCAAAATTGCCTTGATGAACGGGTGAAGGGGAAGATGCAGGCCCAAAACAAAAGCATTCGGAGGGAACATATAGAACCGCTCCGCCAGCTTATCAGTTGGACGAACACCCGGTTTCGGGAGTATTAAAATGTACTCCGAGGGTATATAAAACTTTTCCTGGATGTCTGCGAGATCGCTCTTCGACAAGGTATTCTGCTTCTGATCGGCCTCTATCTTAGGCCTATTCGGCGAAGACGGGGGTACCCCAAACTGAACTGGGTCTTGCAAATTTTCTGGATATACCCGAGAGGATTTACAGCCCGCGAGATCGTCCTGATAGGCCATCGGCACACGCCCTTTGTCATGAGATAGATTTTGCCTCTTCCTCTTGGCACGGCAGCGACCAAAGGAGGCGGGATGCCTATAATGTTATCCAAAGCTGAAGCTCCCACTCCTCGCACAAAATAGGTCCCTGCAGCCTCGTCCTTGTCCTGGCTCATGTTGTAACTCTCCCCCCATTCTTTCGCTGTCTTCACCGGCAATAGGGGACTCTCCTCCTTAGTCTCGATCTCCACAAATTCTTTGCTTCCACTTGCCACTTCTATCGTGGTCCACTCTACTTGCAACCCGGGGTCGGTTGCCCCCGTACTTACCCCTTTGATATCAACGTCCTCGATGAGTGGGCTGACGAGAGTTGTTGTTCAGTCTCGCTAGCCCTCGACGATGATTGAGAAGCCCTAGAGGAGGACCCATTGCCTTCCGAGGATGAAGACGAAGCCAAACTACTAGATTGGCTCGCAGACATTTTTGCTCGAATTCTCAAAAAAACTTTTGTTGAGGGAAATAGAAGTGGTCCAGAAGAAGTGGAGTAGAGACTTATAGAGTAAAGAAAGAACAACTTCTCGATTAATAGGTCACGTGACGCCCCCTCGATAACCGTGAGCGAATGTGAAATGCCACCTTGAAGACCAGCGTCACGTGACGACTAGACCCAAGGTCTCAATTCACTGTGCTCTTGATGTGGTGTCCGAGACCGACCCTTATGAGAAGCCCTCATAAGGTCTGAATTTGTCGTGCCCTCAGTGCAGCATCCGAAGCCGACCTTTATAAGGAGCACTCAAGGCCTCAATCCACTGTGCTACCAGAACTGGGTCCGAGGTCGAACATCATGAAGAGCACTCAAGGCCTGAATCCACTGTGCTACCGGCGCGGGGTCTGAGGTCGAACATTATGAGGAGCTTTCATAAGACTTCAACTCACTGCACCCTCAGCATGGCGTCCGAGGTCGACCCTCATGAAGAGCTCTTACATGGCATCAACTTGTTACGCCATTTGGCGTGACATCCGAGACCGACCCTTATGAAAAGTACTCACAAGGCCTCAATTTGCCATGCTGTCGGTGCGGCGTCCGTGGATGATCCCTATGAGGATCTCTCACATGGTCACAAGTTGCTGTGCCCTCGGTGTGGTATCCGAGATCTACCCTTACGAGGGACACTCAGAAGACATCAATTCACTGCTCTCCCGGTGCGGCATCCGAGGCCGATCCTCATAAGGAGCTTTCACAAGGTTTCAACTCGCTGCGCCCTCGGCGTAGTGTTTGAGGCAGCCCTCATGAGGAGCTCTTGCGAGACCTTAACTCGCTACGCCTTCGGCGTGGCGTCCGAGGCCTATGAGGAGCTCTCACAAGGTCAAGTCGTTGTGCCCTCGGCATGGTATCCGAGGCCAACGCTCATAAGGGACACTCACAAGGACTCAATTCACCGTGCTCCCGGCGCGGCATTCGAGGACGATCCTCATGAGGAGCTTTCACAAGGTCTCAAGTTGTTGTGTCTTCGGTGTGGTATCTGAGGCTGACCCTCATGAGGAGCTCTTACAAGGCCTCAACTCGCTAAGCCCTCGGTGTGGCATCCGAGGCTGACCCTCATGAGGAGCACCCACGAGGCCTTAACTCAAAGCGCCCTCGATGTGGCCTCCGACACCGACCCACATGAGGAGCTCTCACAAGGTCTCAGTCGCTAAGCCATCAGCTTGGTATCCAACACCGACCCTTATGAGGGACACTCATAAGGCCTCAATTCACTACGCAGCGTCCAAGGCCGATCATCATGAGGAGCTTCACAAGGCCTCAACTTACTTCGCCCTTGGCGTGGCGTCCGAGGCAGACCCTCATGAGGAGCCCTTGCAAGGCCTTAACTCGATGCGCCCTCGGCGTGACGTCCGATGCCGACCCTCAGTCCTTACTAGGTCTCCCGACAGTTGTGCCCTCGGCGTGGCTTCTGAGGTCGACTCTAACGAGGATCTCGAGAAGAGGAAACTCACTCTCGACCTCAACATGATAACCGACCCCATACTTCCCATAAATTCACACCGCAGCGGGATGCACCCGATTTTAATGTGTGCAGATCGCCACTTTTTATGCAACAGCCACATTAAGTCAACTACTCATCGAAGAAGACCGAAAGGTCACCTTCGAGAGTGGTGGGCTGATGATAAGGGTAAAAATAGCGGACGATCTTCTCCGCTCGATCCTATCACAGATCTCGAGGAGATCCCATAACAGCTCGTGGGCCACTTACGACCCCATCACCAAAGTCCAACCCAACACAAATTGGGTCCCTCCCCCTAATCAGGGGACCGAGGAATATTCTTTAAATCAGGCTCTCACTAGCCTATAAATACAACCCTACCTCTACTGTAACCCCTGTTTCTGATTATACGGATTTCCATTTCTTTTGTTTCTTCTCCATGTATTCTTGTATTTCAATTTCTGTATAAATTCTTTTTGATACATTTAAATCCTTTTGAATCTCCTATTGAAACCCAGTTTATATTTCAAACTAGACTTTTGTCTCTCTTCTTTTTTATTTATTTACTTTGAAGCCCAAGTTAATCCTGTAACGCCCCGAATCCCAAATACACTGAATTCGAGATGTTCTACAGGATCTTTTCACTTTCTTTAGTACAATTTTACAGGAAAATTTAAACTTTTCATCTTATATCAGAGTTTACATCAATATTACACTTTTCTTTTGCACAGCGGAAGTAAAATACAATAATTAAATAAATGTACAACAACATGGTACAATCTTTAAGCATCCATTCCTCTTTAATATGTCATTTACCTGCATATAAGACTGTGGGTACGTCAGTTTATTCAACCGACGATCATTATACACGGCCATCTTCTCTATGCCGGAAATAGTATAACTCAATTTTCCATATTTAGCAAACACAAACTTGTCACATTTCAAATAAAGGGACTACCCTATTTATGTCGTGTTGTGATTGTGCACTTAATCCTTAACGCGTTTATTTATGTTACATGACACTAATGCGCACTTGTTCGGATTCTATGCATCCCATACTACATAGGTCCGAGGGCAAGCCCTTATTCGTTCTTCATCTTTGTAGGGTTCAATCCCTCGTTATGACTTAGTCTACTACTGTAACAACGATAGTGTCTTAGATGTCCTATGATCTATGAGCCCATGTCCAGGCAGCCTGGAGGGGAATCCCACGCACTGACACGACGCATCGAGCAGGCAACCTATGGACAATTCAGCCTCCGCCATGGAACAATGGCACCACCCATAGCCACTCGAACATCCCACGAGCGTCGCCACCGGGACGATAATTCTGGAGTAGCGCCCACGCCATGTCTTGACGCATCAAGCAGGCAGCCTATGGATCGCTCTCACACCGCTATCCGATGGCCCCCATACCCATGTTTTTCTTCTACTTTCATCACGTCTCCACTATGTACTAGTCCTTAGTTTTATCAAAAATCATGAACAAAAATTTAATCTCTAGAGTTAGCCTCTCCACTAACCGGACTTATTCATTTATTTCAACAAGACCAAACTTGGTCTAATTTCATTTCATTTCATTTCATTTCTCAATGCCGGGGGAGACTTAGCTACTCTATTTCAATTTTCATTTCACAATCTTCAACTTATAAATTCCACATGTTGAGTTCTCATACTCACATGTACATTCTCTTTTCAATTCATGATTCCTAATTTGTTCACAAGTCCATAATTGTACATGAATTTCATGCACTTAATCAATTATCACAACGAATCAAATTTCACTTTATTAACAAATGTGCATACTTCATTTTGTTCCACAATGAGAAATAAATTGCATTAAGTCACACAACCAAGTTTCTTTTGCCAAATCACCTTCTAATACATCATTATTATTTATTCTTATAAGCTATACTTTTTCACAAATACATAATCTAGAACCATAGTTATATTTATGCCTTTTGCTCACAAACCATAGTGTATTTCATTCAAATAATGCCCAAATCACTCTTATAAAATTCCTTACATTTTTATCAGAATAACCATATTTTTTTCACAATTTTTGGACATCTAGAAACCCCAAAAAAAATATTTTTTTATATATGCCGAAGGTAGGAATCGAACCCAAGCACACGGGAAACAAAGCCAAGAGCACCCGCCACTAGGCCGATCTGTGCTAGTGGTATAAAGGGGGCGAAAATTGTATTTATTACTCTCGGGTCGGAAGTTATATGCTTTCAAAAATGTGGAATATATATGCAGCTACAGGGGTTCGAACCAGTCACCCCCGAGAACACAACCGCACACAGTGACCGCCTGAGCTACATGCTCAGGTTGTCACAGTACCAAATTAAAACCCATATGAATCATTTTGCCACTGTTTGTTAAAAATACTCGATGTTCAATTAATCTTGGTTCATATTGCCTTTGTAAAAATTACTGAAAAATTCCAGATTAACTTCCCCTCACATGATCTTCATATCAGCATGTATAAAATAATTTTTGCACTAATAAAAATATATTTTTCACCCAATTCAATGAATCTTTTCATTATAACCACTATATTCTTCATTTTCGACATTGAATAACAATTAGTATTCAAATCTTTTCTATCCATAATTTCTTATACTAATTTTTTGATATTAATCTTTTATTCAACATACAAATCTAATTTCTTTGAATTTGTCCAACCCCAAAATAACTCAAAAAGATCTCTTCATAAATTAGCACTAACAAAGTACTAATTTTTACATACAATTAGTGATGGTCATAAATGTATTTTCTTTAAATCAACATATGCTTCTAGTCCAATCATGTACATCACAAAATATATAGCCACTTATCAATTAACATGCTCACACATCAAACATTCAAGAAGTTACTCTTTCCAAAAAGCGTGCTCTTTCTTAATCAATTTGATGTTTCCAATTTTCAATTAAACTAGCATTCTTATTAGTATTTTCAAGCATCAATACTAGCATTATTCTTAAGGAAATTTAACCACTATCATTCATTTATTCTAATAAGCATGGAGAATTTTACCCACAACTTAGTTTAATAATAGAATCACATGCAAATTGTTCATTAACATACCAATCAATTTATGAACTAACTTTCCATTAAAATGTATTCTTACTGATATTTTCCATGCATCATTTCTAATTAGAAATAAAGGAAATAAAACCACTTTATAGCCACATTCTTATTGCACACAATCACACATAATTCACACATCAATAATTCAATCAACTAGTGATCATCTTTTCAATTAAATGTGCATTCTTATTAATCATTTCCCTGCAACTTTTGCTAATTAAATCTAGCATATATTCCTATGTTAGAAATAAAAAAAATTCTACCCACCTTGTATGGAGAGAAAACAACACAATAGCAACAAAGTCCTTGCGAATGAATGCACCTCCTCCTAGACGATGCGCGCACAAGCTCCACAACACCACCACCGAATGCTTCCTCCTTGGAATGGCCGGCCTCTCCTCCTTGGAAAATGCAAGCAATCCCACACAAACTCTCACTCTTTTTTTTTTAACTCACACTATTACCAAAATAAGACTATAATTTGGAAAGATATAATTGCATATGAATATAGCCATGGGAGGGGGTATTTATACTAGAAATCAAGTGAAATGGAGGGCTAGGATTGACTAGTTGGTTGTAGGATGGAGGGCCAAGATTAGAGTAGGAGTTATAAAAACTACCCACAACTATACAACCACCTCCATGATCACCACTCAATTATTTGAAAATCCCTCCAAAAAGAATGCAAACCGGCCATGGAAAAGTGTGCATTGCACGTGTACGTGTAGTGCACGTGCATGCAACTAGGACCAAAATTGTACATTTTAATTTGTACAAAAAATAAAATAGTTTTTAAGTTGTCTTCTACATGACAAGTTACATAAAAATAGGTTAATCCATGGGCTTTATTTTGGGCCAAAATAGTTACTTTAAAATAAAATAAAAAATCACATTTTGGGCTTTAAGAAAAAGGCCTTTTAATTAACTTAAAATAAGGCTTTCTATTTGTTTAAAGAAAGGCTTTTGTGTAAAAATAACTTGAGAACACATATTTAAATAATTATACACATCACAATAAAATAATTATAGGATTTAATTCATTCAAAATATTGTACGTGCACACTACGTGCAAAATAAAATAATTTTTCATTAATTGAAAAATCAGGGTATTACAGCACTCCCTCCTTAGAATAGTTCCGTCCCCGGAACTACAGTCAAGAGCGAGAAAACAAAAAATACAACACACACACAAAAACGAAAGATACAAAGATACAAAAATACAATCAAGCAAAAAGCTCAGGATAGTCCTTCAACATCCTCTCCTCAGACTCCCAAGTAGCCTCTTCAACCAAATGGTTTCTCTAGACTACCTTGACCATCGGTATCGTCTTATTCCTCAAGACTTTTTCTCGACGATCAACAAACTCAACAGGAGACTCGATGTAATTCAGGTCTAACTGCAAACCTTCCGGCACTTCAGGTAAATGATGACTCGGATCTGAAATGTAACCTCTCAGCATAGACACATGGAAGACATTGTGCACCTGAGATAACTCTTCCGGTAATTCAAGTCGGTAAGCAGTTTTCCCGATCCTTTTCAATATCTTATACGGGACTATAAACCTCGGGGCTAACTTCCCGCCTCTGCCAAATCGAACCACACCTTTACTGGGCGATACCTTCAGAAAGACGAAGTCACCAACCTCAAACTCAAGGTCCCTTCTCCGGTTGTCTGCATAGCTTTTCTGCCTGCTCTGAGCTTCCACCAACCTTTTCCTGATTAGAACAATCTTCTCAGAAGTTTGCTGTACAAGCTCAGGACCAAACAACTGACGCTCCCCAACTTCAAACCAACAAACAGGCATCCTGCACTTCCTGCCATAAAAAGCTTCGTACGGCGCCATCCCGATGCTAGCCTGAAAACTATTGTTATAGGCAAACTCCACCAAAGGTAAATGCCTTTCCCAACTGCCTCCAAAGTCTAGTATACAACACCGAAGCATATCCTCAAGAATACGGTTGACTCTCTCGGTCTGCCCATCGGTTTGCGGATGAAAAGCAGTGCTGAAATCTGTCTTGGTACCCAAAGCTGTCTAAAGACTCCTCCAAAAATGCGAAGTAAACCGCGCATCTCGATCAGACACAATAGTTGAAGGAACGCCATGAAGCCGAACAATCTCACCAACATACATCTCAGCTAACTTGTCCATCGAAGCAGTGAGTTTCATCGCCAAAAAGTGAGCGGACTTGGTAAGTCGATCGACTATAACCCAAATTGCATCATTGCCTTTAGAACTCTTAGGCAATCCCGTGATGAAATCCATACTGATGTTATCCCACTTCCATTCCGGAATAGGTAACGGCTGTAATAGACCTCTGGATCTCTGATTTTCGGCTTTGACTTGCTGACAAACCTCACACTTCGCAACAAATTCAGCCACATCCCGCTTCAAACCTGACCACCAGAAATGCTGCTTGATGTCCTTGTACATCTTAGTACTCCCAGGATGTACCGACAAAAGAGTAGCATGCGCCTCCTGAAGAATACTCTCTTTCAGGTCCGCCTGATTTGGAATGCACAGCCTATCTCTGAACCACAGCACTCCATCCCTGATTTGAAATCCGGGCAACCTGCCAGCACCAACCTGCTCCTTCATCTCCAAAATATCAGCATCAACCTCCTGACTTGCAATGATCCTTGTATTCAGAGTAGGCTGAAGCCTCAACTGAGCCAAAGATGCTCCCAATCCTTGCAAGACAACCTCGATACCTGCTCGGTCCAACTCCTCAATCAGATGCTTCTGAGTTGTAATCAAACTGGCCAAACTGCTCTTGCGGCTAAGTGCATCAGCAACAACATTAGCCTTTCCAGGATGATACTTGATCTCAGGTCGCATGTCCTCAAGCACTTCCAACCATCTTCACTGCCTCAGATTCAGATCCCTCTGCTGATATATGTACTTCAAGCTCTTGTGGTCCGTGTACATGTTCAACTTCTCACCGTATACGTAGTGCCTCCATTGCTTCAAGGCAAAGATAATCGCAGCCAACTCCAGATCATGAGTCGAGTAATTCTTCTCATGTGGTCGTAGTTGCCTAGACCCATAAGCGATTACTCTTCCCTCTTGCATTAAGACACAACCAAGCCCCCGATGTGAAGCATCGCTATAAACATCATACTCAACACCTGCTCTAGGCAAAGCCAAAATAGGTGCAGTAGTCAGTCTATCTTTCAACTCCTGAAAGCTCGCCTCACATTGCTCAGTCCACTTGAAGCTCACATTCTTCTTGGTCAGTCTAGTAAGCGGCACGGCTATCTGAGCATAACCTTGAATGAATCTCCTGTAGTATCCAGTCATCCCAAGAAAGCTTCTGACTTCCTTCACTGTAGTAGGCCTAGCCCAAACTCTCACTGCCTCTATCAGTTGCCACTCCCTCCTTAGAAAGGATGTGACCTAGGAAAGCTACTTCAGATTTCCAGAAATCACACTTGGATAACTTGGCATACAACTTCTGCTCTTCCAGTTTCTTCAACACTGCAGCCAGATGCTCGGTGTGCTCCTCCTCTGACTTGGAGTACACGAGAATATCGTCGATAAACACCATAATGAAAGAATCAATGAACGGCCTCAGAACTCTGTTCATTAAATCCATGAAGATTGCGAGTGCATTCGTCACTCCGAATGGCATAACTAAGAATTCGTAATGCCCATGTCGAGTTCTAAATGCAGTTTTGTGCACATCTTCAGCTTTCACTCGAACTTGGTGGTAACCTGATCGACGATCTATTTTGGAGAAAACAGCTGCTCCTTGTAGACGATCGAACAAGTCATCAATTCGAGGAATCGGATACTTATTCTGAACAGTGACCTTATTCAGATCCCGGTAATCGATACACATTCTCATCGATCCATCCTTCTTCTTTACCAAAAGCACTGGTGCTCCCCAAGGTGACGCACTAGGTTGAATAAAGCCTTTCTCCAATAGTTCCTCAATCTGCCGTTTCACCTCATCCTGTTCCACTGGAGCCATCCTATACAATGCCTTAGAAATGGGTGCACTTCCCGGTTGAACAGTGATGCTGAACTCTACATCACGATGCGGGGGTAACCCAGAAAAATCTTCCAAGAACACTGTCGGATAGTCCCGAACCACGGGAATCCCTTGCACTTCGACAGGAGTCTCTTCCTTGCGGATAGTTGCCACCAGCTTAGAACATTTCTGCTTTCCTTGGAAAGTGACTTCAGGTCCACTGGGAGGCTTCACTGTTACCGTCTTGGTCTTGCACTCGATGCTTGCACTGTACACTGACATCCAATCAATGCCAATGATAACATCGACTCCCAAGATAGTCAACTCGATCAGATCAATGCCAAAGATTCTATCCTCAATCACAATCTCGCAATCAGCATAATACCGATCAGTGGTTAAAGTTTTCCCTGATGGAGTAGCTACTGCTAAGATCTTGCCTGGAAAAATCTTCGGTTCAACTCCCAACACTTTAGCAAATTTTGGAGACACAAAAGTATGAGAGGATCCAGTATCGAACAATACAACAGCTTTCATTCCATTAAGATAGAGTTCGCCTGTTACATAATACACACCATTACATAACAGTCTCACTAAACAACGGGAAAAGAAATGACAAAAACTCTAAACACCAGCCCTCGTACCAGAGATGACCTGATCCGCCTCATCAGCATCAGCTTCCGTCAAGGCAAATACTCGCCCTGATTGGTACGGCCTCTTCCCAGCCTGCTGCGTTGGTGCGTTGCTATCACCATTCCGTAGTTTGGGACATTGAGATCGGTAATGTCCCGTTTCACCACAGTTGAAGCAAGTCACTGTAGGAGGCCTCACCACATTGTTTCCAGGTCCTCCAGCCACACCAATAGCGTTCGCCCCTGTCGGTTTGAACCTCTGTGCAGATGGTTGCCCCTTGAAACTCCCAGAATGTGCAGGCCTCTTTCCAGACTGCCAGTTGTTCCTCCGGTTCTGAACAACTTGGAACTGCTCCATATCCGCTTCCGTCGCTGCCGCCCTCTTGACCAGCTTGTCGAATCGCCTGATACCAAGAGGTATCATCAGGGACCTCAAGCTCGGCCTCAGTCCATGCTCGAACTTACGAGCCTTCTTAGCTTCATCCATCACCAGTTCTGGAGCATACCTGGAGAGCTGAGTAAACTTGGTCTCATACGCTCTCACCGACATGCTGCCTTGCTGAAGCGACAGAAACTCCATCGCCTTCTTCTCCTGGACGTCGGATGGAAAATAGTGACTGCGGAATTCTTCCAGAAATTCCTCCCAGCCAAGCACTATACCTCCCATGGTCCTCTTCATGGATTGCCACCAAACCGCCGCATCCTTCTCCAGCTGCAAAGTCGCCAACTTAACCTTGCTACCTTCCGGGGTCTCCAACACCTCGAAGATCGTCTCCACTTGACGGATCCAGTTGTCAGCCGCATCTGGGTCTGACTTTCCCTCGAATACGGTGGTTTCATTCTCTTGAATGATTCCACCAGCTTAATCGCCTCGGGCACTGGATTCACCGACCCCCTTCCTTGGTTCATAGCCACTGCATTAAGCGTTTGGTAGACCCTGGCAAGTTCGGTCTCCAGATCCAAACCTTCCCCATTCCTAGCTTCTCTTCTCGACATATTCTGATGCAAAAGATCCATCAAATTCGAAGTATAAGACAAGAATTTAAACCAACTTGCATTTCATTGAATTTCAAAGTTTATACATTCGAATTTAAAACATTTTTGACATCAGCATGGAAAATAAAAGAAGCTAAGACAGTCTAACTCCTACGGGTCCTCTTCGCTGCTCGAAGTTCTTTCCGTAGTTCTTCAACCTCATCCTTCAGCACATCAGTCAGGTTCTTCCTCTTCTCGAATTCCCAAACCCGATGACTGAGAACAGAAAAGTCGTCCTTCCGTTTCGCCAGCTGAGCCTCCAACAATCCGACTCTCTCTCGCAGTGTCTCTACCTGCCTCTGAAGAGAAGTCACAAGACCACTTGGAACTGGTTCTTCTTCTTCGTCAGAAGAAGAGTCATCAGATGAATCCGGAGGTGGGGTGATCTCTCGGGATTCAGGCCATTCTTCACCGTCAGAATCTGCTTTCCCTGGATAGTACTCGTCCTCGGAATCAGCCTGTCCAGGATGGTACTCTTCCTTAATGATATACCAGTCGTCATCTCCAGCAGGGTCGAAGGGATCAGCCATCTAAGAAATAGAGAGGAAGAAGCATAAATCTTAGAGCAACACAACTATAAGTCACTTACATTTAAATCTCTAGACTCAAACACACACTCTAATGTCCACTTCTAGGGTGTCGTTCCCTATAAATTTGTACAAGTGTGAAAAGCGTAGAAAGCGTGGCTCTGATACCACTCTGTAACGCCCCGAATCCCAAATACACTGAATTCGAGATGTTCTACAAGATCTTTTCACTTTCTTTAGTACAATTTTACAGGGAAATTTAAACTTTTCATCTTACATCAGAGTTTACATCAATATTACACTTTTCTTTTGCACATCGGAAGTAAAATACAACAATTAAATAAATGTACAACAATATGGTACAATCTTTAAGCATCCATTCCTCTTTAACATGTCATTTACCTGCTTATAAGACTGTGGGTGCGTCAGTTTATTCAACCGACGATCATTATACACGGCCATCCTCTCTATGCCGGAAATAGTATAACTCAATTTTCCATATTTAGCAAACATAAACTTGTCACATTTCAAATAAAGGGACTACCCTATTTATGTCGTGTTGTGATTGTGCACTTAATCCTTAACGCGTTTATTTATGTTACATGACACTAATGCGCACTTGTTCGGATTCTATGCATCCCATACTACATAGGTCCGAGGGTAAGCCCTTATTCGTTCTTCATCTTTGTAGGGTTCAATCCCTCGTTATGACTTAGTCTACTACTGTAACTACGGTAGTGTCTTAGATATCCTATGATCTATGAGCCCATGTCCAGGCAGCCTGGAGGGGAATCCCACGCATTGACACGACGCATCGAGCAGGCAACCTATGGACAATTCAGCCTCCGCCATGGAACAATGGCACCACCCATAGCCACTCGAACATCCCACGAGCGTCGCCACCGGGACGATAATTCTGGAGTAGCGCCCACGCCATGTCTTGACGCATCAAGCAGGCAGCCTGTGGATCGCTCTCACACCGCTATCTGATGGCCCCCATACCCATGTTTTTCTTCTACTTTCATCACGTCTCCACTATGTACTAGTCCTTAGTTTTATCAAAAATCATGAACAAAAATTTAATCTCTAGAGTTAGCCTCTCCACTAACCGGACTTATTCATTTATTTCAACATGACCAACCTTGGTCTAATTTCATTTCATTTCATTTCATTTCTCAATGCCGGGGGAGACTTAGCTACTCTATTTCAATTTTCATTTCACAATCTTCAACTTATAAATTCCACATGTTGAGTTCTCATACTCACATGTACATTCTCTTTTCAATTCATGATTCCTAATTTGTTCACAAGTCCATAATTGTACATGAATTTCATGCACTTAATCAATTATCACAACGAATCAAATTTCACTTTATTAACAAATGTGCATACTTCATTTTGTTCCACAATGAGAAATAAATTGCATTAAGTCACACAACCAAGTTTCTTTTGCCAAATCACCTTCTAATACATCATTATTATTTATTCTTATAAGCTATACTTTTTCACAAATACATAATCTAGAACCATAGTTATATTTATGCCTTTTGCTCACAAACCATAGTGTATTTCATTCAAATAATGCCCAAATCACTCTTATAAAATTCCTTACATTTTTATCAGAATAACCATATTTTTTTCACAATTTTTGGACATCTAGAAACCCCAAAAAAAATATTTTTTTATATATGCCGAAGGTAGGAATCGAACCCAGGCACACGGGAAACAAAGCCAAGAGCACCCGCCACTAGGCCGATCTGTGCTAGCGGTATAAAGGGGGCGAAAATTGTATTTATTACTCTCGGGTCGGAAGTTATATGCTTTCAAAAATGTGGAATATATATGCGGCTACAGGGGTTCGAACCCGTCACCCCCGAGAACACAACCGCACACAGTGACCGCCTGAGCTACATGCTCAGGTTGTCACAGTACCAAATTAAAACCCATATGAATCATTTTGCCACTGTTTGTTAAAAATACTCGATGTTCAATTAATCTTGGTTCATATTGCCTTTGTAAAAATTATTGAAAAATTCCAGATTAACTTCCCCTCACATGATCTTCATATCAGCATGTATAAAATAATTTTTGCACTAATAAAAATATATTTTTCACCCAATTCAATGAATCTTTTCATTATAACCACTATATTCTTCATTTCCGACATTGAATAACAATTAGCCTTCAAATCTTTTCTATCCAAAATTTCTTATACTAATTTTCTGATATTAATCTTTTATTCAACATACAAATCTAATTTCTTTGAATTTGTCTAACCCCAAAATAACTCAAAAAGATCTCTTCATAAATTAGCACTAACAAAGTACTAATTTTTACATACAATTAGTGATGGTCATAAATGTATTTTCTTTAAATCAACATATGCTTCTAGTCCAATCATGTACATCACAAAATATATAGCCACTTATCAATTAACATGCTCACACATCAAACATTCAAGAAGTTACTCTTTCCAAAAAGCGTGCTCTTTCTTAATCAATTTGATGTTTCCAATTTTCAATTAAACTAGCATTCTTATTAGTATTTTCAAGCATCAATACTAGCATCATTCTTAAGGAAATTTAACCACTATCATTCATTTATTCTAATAAGCATGGAGAATTTTACCCACAACTTAGTTTAACAATAGAACCACATGCAAATTGTTCATTAACATACCAATCAATTTATGAACTAACTTTCCATTAAAATGTATTCTTACTGATATTTTCCATGCATCATTTCTAATTAGAAATAAAGGAAATCAAACCACTTTATAGCCACATTCTTATTGCACACAATCACACATAATTCACACATCAATAATTCAATCAACTAGAGATCATCTTTTCAATTAAATGTGCATTCTTATTAATCATTTCCATGCAACTTTTGCTAATTAAATCTAGCATATATTCCTATGTTAGAAATAAAGAAAATTCTACCCACCTTGTATGGAGAGAAAACAACACAATAGCAACAAAGTCCTTGCGAATGAATGCACCTCCTCCTAGACGATGCGCGCACAAGCTCCACAACACCACCACCGAATGCTTCCTCCTTGGAATGGCCGGCCTCTCCTCCTTGGAAAATGCAAGCAATCCCACACAAACTCTCACTCTTTTTTTTTTAACTCACACTATTACCAAAAATAAGACTATAATTTGGAAAGATATAATTGCATATGAATAGAGCCATGGGATACTAGAAATCAAGTGAAATGGAGGGCTAGGATTGACTAGTTGGTTGTAGGATGGAGGGCCAAGATTAGAGTAGGAGTTATAAAAACTACCCACAACTATACAACCACCTCCATGATCACCACTCAATTATTTGAAAATCCCTCCAAAAAGAATGCAAACTGGCCATGGAAAAGTGTGCATTGCACGTGTACGTGTAGTGCACGTGCATGCAACTAGGACCAAAATTGTACATTTTAATTTGTACAAAAAATAAAATAGTTTTTAAGTTGTCTTCTACATGACAAGTTAGATAAAAATAGGTTAATCCATGGGCTTTATTTTGGGCCAAAATAGTTACTTTAAAATAAAATAAAAAATCACATTTTGGGCTTTAAGAAAAAGGCCTTTTAATTAAATTAAAATAAGGCTTTCTATTTGTTTACAGAAAGGCTTTTGTGTAAAAATAACTTGAGAACACATATTTAAATAATTATACACATCACAATAAAATAATTATAGGATTTAATTCAATCAAAATATTGCACGTGCACACTACGTGCAAAATAAAATAATTTTTCATTAATTGAAAAATCAGGGTATTACAAATCCATACTATCATTTTATTGATTATTTTGAATTCATGAGAAGCCCAACAATTATTATTAAATTTATTATAATTGAAGCCCAAACCCAAGCCCATCTTCTATTAAACTCTCACCCGTATACAAATTTGTTCACATTCTCCTCAACTGCACAATTCCCCATATCTCCCAATTCCCTACTATCTCCAACTACCCACTATTATATTATAATATTATTTTATTTTTAATAACCAACCCCCCACTCTCTCTCACCCCATCTATCTCTCTCCCCGTTACTCTCTCTCCCTCCTCTGTTTTCCCAAACCAAACAGAACACCCATGTCCTTCATCTTCCTCCTCCCCCCCGAGCTCGCCCTGTGCACCACTACACCATCGCCTCACAACTCCGCCTGCAACACCCCCTCTTCTTCCGATAGCCACCTCATCGTCGTTGTCGTCTCGTCATCCTCCTCATCAGACCAACTCTCCATTGCTGCGCCCCTGCCATTGTCGAAGAACCCATCCATCGCCCACGCCTCCGATCGCCACCTTCGACCCCTCTCCTCCTCTTCATCCGTCATGATCTCCGTCGCTCGGCTCCCCATCATCTCCCGCCATCGCTCTCTCTCTCTCTGTCGAAAGGAAGAAGGAGAAAGGGGAGTGGCTGTTTTTGCTGTGTGGTATTTGTGGGTTGGAGATCCGGAAGTGGTGTACAGTGTTGTGTGAAGATCCGGTGTGGAGAAGGGTTGTGATTGGTCCGTCCGATGTTTGGTGTTTTGACTTACTGGATCTGGACTTGGGTGTGTGCTGTTTTGCCTTGATCCGGTGTGGGTACTCTTACTATTGGTTGCTGTTCGGAGTTTGCTGTTTGGTCTTTCGCCGCTTGGTATTTTGTATGTGTCTCGCACATATTTTTGGAGCACTGCCCGGGATTCTGATCTCGTTATTCCTTTTACATATTCGATTCGTCTACAAAAAGGCAAGTCCACTTGAACTCGTTAAATTTTTCTAATTCAAGTTTATTAATCTCCCGCAAGTAGTTCCCTTCAATTATCTTAACTTTGCCTTGTGTACTTTCCGTTGGGAGTATCGAGGGTTTACACGAGCTAACCTGACGTACTTTTGACATCGTACTACTATCCATTGACTCAAACCCAAGCCTATATACACACACGAAATGAAAAATTGCTAGAACTTGCATATGAGGAAAATATATTGAGATCGAATACATGTTGATTGATTGAGATCTTGTGACTTGAACTATGACATGATAAATTAACTTGTACACTGTAAAAATCCATTCTAATTGTTGTACATTAGTGTTAATACATTTCATGATACAATAATATGTTGATTATCTACTTTGATGAACATATATGTGATGACATTTTGTGAATTCCTACTGCCTGTTCTGTTTTGCACAGAGGTTTCGATCCTATTACCATAAGAATTAACAAAAGTTATATAAAGATGAATTGTAGCCCTAAGAGTCTAGTTGCCAATATCATCCAGAATTTTCGAATTCCGAATTGTAGTCTATGAGTTATCGCTGTTTTAGTATTACTGTGTCGGCTGTTTTCAGATTCACTACTTCATGTATATTATTATGTATTGTATCATGTTGCTGCATTCTTATCATCTCCTGGCATTCTTATACACACTTGCATGAATATGAATGACTTAATAAAATACTAAACAAGCCGGGGTTTATAAGAGTTGACTTAGTATTGGATAGTCTCAAAAAATGTACTCGGTAGGGCCCTTCTTGTTTACATGGAATGTTGACGTGGTAGGTGGAGAATTACTTGTGAGGTCATGAACTTGTTATCTTGTTATCGTGTTACACCGAGTACACGCTCTGTAGACACCACCACTATGTCTAAAACGTACACTGTTTTGCGTGCACCGAACCTGTGGTATGGGACGCAGTAGTACGTGCACTAGATAGGAAAACAACATGCTAATAAACCTAAGTTGACACGTATATACTTGATCGTGACCATTGTTTATTGATACAGTTATTGTTTTTGTAATTTGATCTTGATTCCATATTCCTTGATGAACCTTGTTCCCTTACTCTCTGCTTTTCACTATTAGCTGTCCGTACTTGCACTAAGGATAAATTATTCTTTCTTTTTAGATGAACAAGTACAGGTGCATAAGGAGAATTACTAGAAGGCATTGGTGAGCAGTTCTTCTACGATCGGAGCAGGAGCTTGCTAGAAGGTATTTGTTGTTTATTTCCAGTTGTTGGTTATTAAATTAGACTATTGCATGTTAAGTCTAAGTATTTGTTTATGTGATTATGTATTTATGCGTGGTTGTGATTATTTCCTTGTCATGTTGTTGAGTTAAGACTGGTACAGCTTATAGATGATATGAGTTGACGTACTTATATCATTCGTTGGGCCTTCGTCACGGGCTCGTATTCCCGTATTTTGGGAAGCGGGGCGTGACATCTACAGTAACCATGTAATCACTATTTTTCACCACTTAAGCCTCTCTTAATCCTCTGGTTATTGACTTGAGCATCGGAGGGTCTGTCGCTGGGAGTCCTCCTAGCATTTTAGACTTTATTGTAGGTATCCGGTGACGGTCAATCGCTCCCAGATCCACCAAATCAGATCACACATCAGCATCACACTAGGGTCAGATCGGTGGTCGAGATCTGAGTTTTCTCTTCCCCGAAAGAACTCATTATCTGATGCTCCCACACATGAAAACAAGCAGCATCATTCACAACGTTGTTTGACAGTAAAAGATGTTGAATTTGGTTTCGGTAGGACATTACTGTAGCACTTTCTGGCCCAAATTTTTTCAAGCCAAAATGAGAGGAAAAGAGAGTGGGATCACTTTTCATGAGCTTTTAGATTGATTTATTTCTCATATCCTTTCACATTATCAATTAAAACAACCCAATATACTTATCTACAATTATTTTTTACTACTTTTTAAAATTTGTTTCTCTCTTCTCTATCCTACAGTGTAGTAAAACTACTTTGAAATAAACTAAATTTTTAGAATCATTTTCAAAGAATTTTTTTTCTAATAATTTTCTAGATTGGATAGAATACACTTTATAACCAACCAAACCTAGAGTATGTGACGATCCTAATAAAGAACGTAAATCCTCCGAGCTGGGCATGTGATTTTTATAAAATAGTACTTCCTTTGTTTCAAAATATAAGTCATTCTAACATTTTTGTTTTGTTTCATAATATAAGTCACTATACGTTTTCGAGAAAATGTCTTGTCAATTTTAAATGTCCATGAATTAATCTTTATATGAGATTTTCAATTTTACCATTATCTTTTTTTTTGAGAAAAGTAATTTTTTTTAATAGAGTATGACAAATATGATATTGCACAATTGATGGCTCATTTAGAGCATCCACTGTCGTTGGCTAAAAACTCAAAAATTAGAAATAGATTAAGGAAAAAGACTCGCAGTCGTTTGCTAAAAACTCAAAATTTAGAATAGAAATGAACAGTAGTTGCTAAACTTAGCAATGTTTTTAGACAATTGCTAAATATAGGAGACGGATGATGTTCATCCGTTTGACGAAACAGACGGATGAAGATATGCCGTCCGGTTGAATTAAAAAAAAATAAAATTAAGAGACGGTTGAAGATCTTCCGTCTCTCGGTGGATTTAATACTTTAAATATAAATAATATATATTAAATATGTAAAGTTTATAAATAAATAAAAATTGTGAAAGTGAGAGACGGATGAACTTCATCCGTCCCTCACTTCCGCATGACCCTTTTACCCCTAAGGTGATAATCTGGTTATATGAAGGGAGGGGTAACTTGGTCATCTCCGCCCATGTGAAATACAAAAAAAAATAAAATAAAATAAAAGTAAAAAAAAAAGTCAAAAAAGCAACAAACGGATGATGTTCATCCGTTTGTTGCTTTTTTGACTTTTTTTTTACCGAATACCAAAAATAAAAAAAAAATAAAAAAATACAAACTCCTGTTTTTAGAATTGAACGACTGCAGCGTGGTTCTTCTATTGCTATTTTTAAATGCTATATTTAGCAATGAACATAAAAAACGATAGTGGATGTTCTTATGAGCTTCAAAAATTAAGAATATATAATACTTTTATTATATCTTAAGTTGTTTTTAATAGTCGTAAACTAACTTAGAATGACTTGTATTTTGAAACAATGGTGTAGATGAAGTCATAATATCTTCTAAAATGTTGTGTCCTCAGCACAATCATGCACGTAGGGCACAAATATTCCTTTATATAATTTCAAATGATCCAATCATGTTTCAGATGATGAATCATTACCCAAGTGGGCAAAAACCTTGTTTCCTAAAATATCTTATCTGACCACCTTTTCTCTTGAAAGGTCATTTTCATGAGACATCAAAATTTTTCGATACTGACCCTATTTTTGAAACTATTGATCAAGCTGATCCGCTTTTAGAAAAATTTACCCAACTGACTCCCCCCCAAATTAACAGATGTTCGGCATCAACGTCCTAAAGCTATGGCGGCGACTCCCTCCTCTATTCCCTTCATCACCAACAAAGATTAAAAAGTCATATTATCTGGAAAAAATAAGTAATCATCAGATTCATTCTCATCATCCTCTTTCTCTGTCTCATCACCCCAATCTTCTTTCACCTCCGCCTCAAACACTTCAATCAGGTCAAAAAGATTCAACTCAATCCCCATTATCTTCCTGTTGTAATAACCCTACCCTTAGCTTAGTTTGGTTTTTTTGGTTTGTAATTGGTTGCAGATGATGATGATTAATGAATGACTTGAAAGTTACTTACAATTTTTTTTAGACGTGGAAGTTAGTAGTTGAATGAATTTTGATGTGGCAATATTTATTTCTTTTGGGTATTTGAATAAGACGGAAGTGTTTCGAGCTGCGATTTAATCCTAATTTGATTGCATTGAGATCGATGTTACACGTTCTTCCGATGGCTAATTATTTGCTACATGACAGGTCGGCTCTCTCTCTCTCTTAATAAAGAAGAAAAGAAGAAAAAGAATAAGAGAAATGAAAGCTGGATGTGGATTATACTGATGTCGCTATTGTCAATATCAGCATCAACTTAATATTGCCGTTATTGGGAAAAGCGATATTAGTTATAAGATGTTTCCTCTTACAATTTCTTCCTCAGGTCACATAGCTCCTAAGTGAATGCGAGATGTATTGATGCTATTACTCTTAATATCGCAACCTTTAATTTTTTTACAGATGCTGCTATTGGCAACAACGACATCAAAGTAACATATGCAGTTATTGCCATAACATTTTATGCTGACGTATCCAGAACTGGGTTGGTTGAGTAAATATGTTCGAAAGTGGGTCAGTTTGGTCAATATTTTTAAAAAGTGGGTCATTACCGAAAAACTCTGAAAAATCAGCCAACTCCTGTAATTTGCAGATGACTCATATATCGACCCTATATAAATAAATTCATTAAACCCCCTTTCCTCTTTCTTGTTAGTTCTTTACTTCTTTATCTCCCCACCTCACAACCACTGAACCCACCGCACTCTCAGGTGTTGGAAGGTTAAATCTGCAAATAGACAGCACATCCGGAGCCTGCAACAACCTCTGGAACCTTTGGAAAGCCACTTCAAGGACCGCTCTCTCATGGCTTAGTAAGTTCTTTTCTATCGCCTTCTTCTAATGATTGGATTTTGGAGGTGCCCAATTGGCCAATATTGGACCAAAGTGTGCCATTTTGTGTTATGGGTTTTGGGTAAGTGGGTCTGAGTTTCTGTGCTTCTTGCTTTGGTTTGATCTTAGTGATTGGTTATAAAAGTTTAGTTATTGGTGCTGTGTTGTGTGTATGAATCTCGTGAGAGTTGTGTTTTTATGCTGCCCAATTGAGGAGGAAGGGCATATTAGCTGTGTTTAAAGGTAGACCCATTTGTGATGAGTTTTCTATGTGAAGTTTGATTGTCTGTGTGCTTCATTCCCTTTCACACACTGATGGATCCGTTTTCCTCTTTTTTTACTTGTTCTAATACTTGTTATTGTACTTGAAAGATGGTTATTTTTGGCTGTCCATTTGGTTAAAAAGGGTAGAAAAGGATTTTTGGCTAATTGATCCTTTGTTTGATGTTCGGTGGGGTTTGTCTACATTGTGGGTTTTTTCTTTGAATTTTGAAGGACATTATGGGCTTCCGATACCTATTCAGGGTGTGTTCAGGAACAAAGTTAGGATATCTATTTCGGAACGGAGGTTAGGTAAGACAGTCGGATATATGTGGTGGTATCTAAGATACTCACAGTTGTCGTAGCTTGGGTCAGTTTGGGAACTTTTTTGGAGGTAAGATAATTATAGGTATCTCCCAACTCCAAAAAACCTTAGTTATGTTACCTCCAAAGCCAAATGCTCTCTTCAAAATTAATTATAGGTAACTAAACTTTGTAGGTATAGACAAAGCTATCTACAAGTTGCATGCCTCAACATTCCTTAAAAGTGTGTTTCCAACGGGGCCTTAGTGAAGGTAGAAGTTTGCAAATTCTATATCAAACCTCTACCTATAACTTTAGTTATTTTGTAAGTAAGTGTTTGGAGAAGTGGGGTTGAGATAATTAGTTATGACCTAGGAGTGGGGTTGGCGATGGTTATCTCAATCTTTTGGCCAGGTAAATTGGAGATAACTAGAGACATCTCAACTCCAAAAAAGACCCAAACAGCACAGAGATAAGATAACTAAGCTTTTGTAATTAACTTTGCTAAACTCTAGTTACAGTAACAAAGCTTCATTTCCAAACACACCCTCAGTATGTTTGACATCAATTGCTTCTTTTATATCTCCCTGTAATACGCTGGCTCTTGTGCTAGGTGAGTATTTTTCTCATTCATATTTGTTTCATTAGTAATATATAGGAATTTTTTCAGCAGTTCATTTGGTTAGAAAGGGAGAAAAACACTGTTATATAGGATATTTTGGCTACTTCTTTTCTAACTCATGCTTTTTGAGTATGGGGAAAGAAACTAGGATGAGTTTGAGCCTGTTTGCATTAAAGCAGTGCCAGATGTCAGTTTATTTGTTTATTTAATTTTTTTATATGTCATTTGTATTTGCATTTCTGGGTCGGGAAAGGAAGAATAAAGGCTTGTTTTCGGTTGGTACTAGAAATAATTGATTCCACCATTATGATTATTTTGGTTAGCCGTTCTTCAGTTGATTTGCCAACTCTTTCTATTTGTTGCACCTAATCCTGCTTTTCTTTTTCTTTTCCTTTTGATCTCCCCAGCAATGTCATCAATTTTTAGCTTCTCATTATATTTTTAGAATTTATTTCTGCTGTTTGTTAGAGCTAGATCTCGGATTAAACTGCAATTCAGGTTATATACTTTTCATAGTGACCCATATATCTAGTAACGATATTTTTCACTTGCCTTCTTTTTTAGAAAATCCTACTCTAGCTTCTTCTAATCGAACTCTTATCTTTGCTATTAGTAAGTATTTCCTTTTTTTTTCTTCATGTTTTCCACTCATCATGATCATTATTAATTAGTTATGAGTGGCAAGACATTCTTTCTGGTTCTTTCTCCGTTTTCTTTCCTTGGTTTCTTATTCTTTTGATCACAAGTTTTGGCTTCAAATTCTTTACCTTTTAAAGATCACTTATATTTGCTCCTAATATAAAACATTATTACTATTCCCCAGTAAAAGGACTGTTCTCAATTTGATGTCAGAGAATTTTCTTTCTTCTTTGTTTACCTTTTTCTTTTCTTTGTTTATTTGAAAGTTTTTCACTTTCTAAAACTTATGACTTGAGTGCTGCAAGATTTTAGAGCCTCGATGCATGTATAACCAGAATGAGGAGGCACTCATATAACCGAAGGCACCGGTCGGGTTCCACACAATCTGAGGAATCATCGTTGGATATGGAAAGAGGCACATGCAGTTACCCTAAGTCCAACCTCCCTGTTAGCCCTACTCTTCAACAGTATGCATCAGGTGGTCAGCATCCCGAAAGTAATGCTGCATACTTTTCATGGCCTACCTCTACCTTATTGCATGGTGCCGCTGAAGGACGTGCGAACTATTTTATGAACCTTCAGAAAGGAGTGTTACCAGGAAATCATGGCCGTTTGCCCAGTGGGAAACAAGCTACCACGTTGCTTGATTTGATGACTATAAGAGCATTCCATAGCAAGATCTTACGTCGTTTCAGTCTGGGTACAGCAATAGGCTTTCGGATCAGGGAAGGCAATTTGACCGACATACCCGCCATTCTTGTTTTTGTTGCACGGAAGGTTCATAGGAAATGGCTTGACGATGTCCAATGCTTGCCAACTGCACTTGAGGTATTGAGTAATCTATGTTTGTACTGATACCATGTGATGGTCCATTAAGAGTTTAAGACACTTACAAGCCAGCAAGCACACCCTTCAGTGCATTTTTAGTTATAGAGCTGTTAGAATTTAAATATGAACCTCTCAACCCTCACCTCAACATTGAGGTTTTCTGGTGTAGTGGCACAGACATTTCACAAATTCTAATTCTAATACCAGGTGATGTTCCAATAAGAACCATGCACACATACATATATATAATACTGTGCATGTACACGTGCAGTTTCACATTCACTCTTAAAAAGATATTTCACAAATTCTAATCTTATGTGATGTTCAATAAAAACCATGTACATATAGACACATATATAAGGAAAACTGAGCACCTGCACATACACTCTTAAAAATGCATGTGCGTGCACACACACTAGTAGGCCTTACAGTCTGTTATAATTTTAAAGCAAAATTTTTCGTTGCGTATAAAATGATAGAAATAGAAATAGACAGGAAACTGAGTGAAACGATCACATTTTTTTTACTTTTTGAGTTTGACCATCATAAGTTGGTTAAAGATCTTAACGAACATGACTATGGAATATGTTAACTATGCTTCATAATAATTTTGTGACCATTCATAGGAGGGAACCTTTTAGGCAATATCCTTCACAATTGTTTACTTCACTTTTTATGGTTAATAGCTTGAATATTGTCTGTTTGTTTCTCTTTAATATCATGAATAGGGACCAGGGGGGGTATGGTGTGATG
Organism: Hemerocallis citrina; assembly: GCA_017893485.1. Classification (NCBI taxonomy): domain Eukaryota; kingdom Viridiplantae; phylum Streptophyta; class Magnoliopsida; order Asparagales; family Asphodelaceae; genus Hemerocallis; species Hemerocallis citrina. The sequence continues at coordinate 42,335,543 of CM030364.1, forward strand.
TAGATGTTGTAGAATTTTCATATTATGGTGCACCAGCACAAACTCCAAAAGAACAACTGTACACTGAGCTTGTGGATGGCTTACGTGGAAGTGATCCATGCATAGGTTCAGGTTCTCAGGTATTTCCAATTTTGCATTCATATTGTTTTATTCATATGATTTTTCTCAGTGGTTAAGTTTGAGATATAGATGAATAGTCAATATTGGTGCTGTTAGTCCCAACTGACATGTTTTTTAGTTTGGATTATTCTGCTTGTAAGGTTGTACTAATTTACACGAACTAGAAACGCGTTGCAATACATTTTTAATTGCCAGCTTTGAGAAATTTGTTATAATCACAGGTTGTTATTTATTTTATTTATTTTGAGAAGGATCACAGAGTTGCTGCATCACTCTGATTGGCAACTTACTTCAAAGCTAATTTCGAAGTCAATGCATATCTGTACTGTTATGATGGAAACCAGTGGAAGCAGTATTGATAAGGGAAACTGATTGCATAATAGAACTGCATATAGGCTTGTAGGGCTGCAATCGAGCCGAGCCGAATACCTTCAGGCTCGAGCTCGGCTTGTTTATGAAACGAGCTCAGTTTTGAGCTCGAGCTCGGTTCGAGCCGAGCTTTGACCGTATTCGAGCCGAATAGCTCACGAGCTTAGCCTTAAAAAAAAAAACCCAAGCTCGAGCTCGGCTCGTTTACGAAATGAGCTCAGTTTTGAGCTTAATCTCGGTTCGAGCTGAGCTTTGACCGAGCTCGAGCCGAATAGCTCGTGAATAGCTCAATTCGTTTGCAGCCCTATAGGCTTGTGCTTTAACTGTAATGTCATACTGGAGATATGAAATACATAATTGTTCTATAACTCCACTTCTCCCATATTTGAAGCGAACTAATTCCACTGAGGCACTTTCACATCCTTTAGCCTCTATTTTCAGTCATTCATACCCTCCTTTCTAAAGTTCAGAACGGGTCAGTATACTGATGAATCTTCTAGAATCTGGATATTTACTACCCTCGCATACTAGGATAAAAAAGTTTCTTTACCATATAGGGTAAATGAGTTATTATGTTCGAATCTTGTAAGTATTATACCCATGATTTTGAATAAACCAGATGTTATACTTGGGTTGAGTCAGTTGTATACACCTCAATAGTGTGCCAGACTTTTTTGTTGAATATTAAAGTGTGCCAGACTTCAGTTGGGCTGATTTTCTCTTCTTTCTGGTTTCATTGCAGTTAAGTATTAACTTATGCTGTTAAATTTAGGTGGCGAGTCAAGAAACATATGGAACTTTGGGAGCCATAGTTTCAAGTCGCTCAGGCAACAAACAAGTTGGATTTCTCACAAACAGACATGTAGCAGTTGATTTGGATTACCCTAACCAGAAGATGTTTCATCCTTTGCCATCTAACCTCGGACCTGGAGTCTACCTTGGTGCTGTCGAGAGGGCAACATCTTTTATCACAGATGATCTCTGGTATGGAATTTATGCTGGAACAAACCCAGGTAATGCACTTGCATTTTGGCTTCATTACTTTTATGTTGCTTGGACACTTGTATCATGGAGGTGTACCCGTGTTCATCCTGTGTAGGTACTAACACTTTAAGCAGACTCCTTGAACACGTGTCTGACATTTCTCAAACAAATGATCAACAATTTCCAAACACCTTTTTCACATTTGTTATACAGGCATAGTCTTATACTTCTGTATGGAGTATTGGAGCTTCTCGCATTTAGTAACTGTATGAACTGTGGGAGTATTGCTTCTTTTTCATGGATCATGTATATCTTGATTCGATTATGTAGCTTAAATATTTATTGAATGTCATTTGGATATTTATGAATATTGTGATATATACTACTAGGGTTTTGTCCCCTTGTCCATATTTTTATGGTATCTCATATACCATTCCCTTATCATGTCCTGTACATATATGCTTCCTTCTTAGATTTTTTTAATGGATTATTTAATATTAACCCAATTTTGGCATAAGTTATAACTGAATACATTTGCCCCTAACAGTCTTTTGTGATAATGCTTGAATATTACCTAAAATAATAGAAGAATCAATCAATTGGCCACCTCTATTTAGAAACTGGAGCTTAAAATCCCTGAAATATGTCAAGGAACTGGCTACAAAATGTGCTTGGATACTTGGATGCTGCTGTATAAAAGAAATGATGAACCACCACGCATCAGCTTCAAAATAGAACAATTACCAACATATTTCATAGTGTATACATGTGTAGGACACGTTAATGAGGAGGAAAAATAATTTGTTTATTTTTATGTTCACTGCCGGATTTGAGCCCATGAACTTTCACCTGATATACTACATCATCCAATATAGTAAAGTTTCATTTCTTTTGAAGGAACACCTGTGTCTGCTTCAGTGCTTTGGAATTTTGTGCATGGTAAACCGCATTTTGTAATGGGTTACTGATATGGCTAAAAATTGGATTAAATCGGAATCGTTCAAATCGGGCACGAATCTTAAAGCTCTTAGGGGTAAAACGGTAATTTCGCCTACAAACGGGTCCAAATGGTAAACTGGGTCTTTCTTCAAAGCCCAAAAGCCCAAAAACGGATCTGTCCTACTGGGTATGGGTAGCAACCCGTTGCAAACCAACCCAGATGGATAAAGAGGGATTCAAATTTGTGATTATCTCTAAGAGGCGGTTTAAACCACCTCTTATCATGAAACGAGTCTAACCTCTCCATCTTATCCATAAACATCCAGAAGTAGAGATTTATCCTTATTTCGAAACTGGTTCTTAAGGCGACTATAAATACCCCTCTACCTCTTACCGTGACAAGGTAATCAATTTTTTTCTACCTAAAGTTCTTTCATAATCTATCAGATTACTGACAAGTGCGTTGGAGGATTCGTCGCCGGGATCCATCCCGGTGTATCGAACTTTGTGCAGGTTTACGGCAGCAACGAGAAACCAGTCAACACGCAAGTGAAGATCAACAGGTTCGCTTATTTGTTTCCTCGAAGAACCCACAAATTCATCTGTTTGCTCTCACACCAGAAATAAGTAGCAACAGATTGACACTGTCTATGGAAAACAGAAAAAGCAGTCCAGCTCTATTTTATCAGCAAAAGTAGTTTCAAGCTATGTCTCCAAAGAAGGGAAAGACGACGGCCTCGAACCGTAGAGCCACTCCCGCTCCTCCACTCCAAGAGGTCCTCCCTCAACCCGCTTAACAAGTCCAGCAGTCTAGACAGTCTCTCCCCCAACCTGCCCAGCGGCCGCAACCTGGACAACCTCTTCCACAGCAACCTCACCCCCAACAGGCTCCTCAAGGGCCTCAAGGAACTGCCGCAGGACCCTCCCGCCGGAGTCGCCAAAAACAACCTCTTCATCATTACCACGTTTCCATACATAACCCCTCTTCCAACTCTATGGCCTCTCACAGCCCCCCAAAGCCGAAGGATCTCCGCGACGTTTTTATCAACCTGCAGCACGGGGTAGACCTTCGGACCCGCTTGGATGACAGGCGGACCCATGATAGGATCCCCCGCCGAGAACATTAAAGGGATCCGGCGATCCGGTCACCTAAGGCCCGATCCCCCTGCAGGCCAGATCGCAGAAGGTCCAATTCTCGCAGGAGGCAAAAGGAGTCACCCCAGTATCGTCAAAAGAGAAGCCGCTCTCCAGTCAGTCGACCCGACCCTCGGGATCACCGAGTGTGAGAGGCACCTGTTACGAGGGCAGAGTTCCAGCAATTTCAAGAGGCAGTCCTGAGGGCTCTCAATGTTGCTCCCGACCACGGTCAACGGGCGCCCAGTCCTCAACTTGCCCCAAACCATAAGCGCACTACTCCCAGTCTTCAACCTGTCCCAAGCCATCGGTGCCGTACTCCCAGTCCTCAACCTGTTCCGAGCTACCATCGACGCACTCCCAGTCCCCTTCCGCACGAGGACGAGTCCTGGGCCTTAGCAAGGTATGACCGAAGGGAAGATTCGGTCTACCGCCGTCTTCACGAGATGGAAAGGCGCCTTGGCCGACTGGACAGAGAAGAAGAGCAACGGGCAAGGAATTTCTGTCCAAGCAGACATTCGTTCTCCCGAACCATAATGGAAGCACCAGTCCCAGAGAACTTCAAGCCCCCTCATTTTGTATCATACAATAGGGAGTCCGACTCCGCTGACCACATCGAGAGTTTTAAAACTCTCATGATGATCCACCAGGCATCGGACACGCTCCTTTGCAAAACTTATTCGGCCACGCTGAAGGGGCCTGCAAGAGAGTGGTACTCTTGACTAGCCCCAGCCTTCCATCTTCTCCTTCGACCAGCTTGAAGGTCTCTTCCTGACTCATTTCGTGAGTAGCCGATGAGCTGAAAAGACGAGCACCTCTTTGCTATTGCTTCATCAAAGGAAGGGCGAGCGGCTAAGAGACTACGTTAAAGTTTCACCGCGGAGGCTAGATCCATTGCCTCCCTTGATCAGTCTGTGGCCTCTACTGCCTTCCAATCCAACATCACTAATGACAACCTTAGAGCATCCCTTGCCAAGAAGTCTCTGGATTTATCAGACTCCTGCTTAAGAGTGAGAAGTACATCCGACCGGAAGAGGCTCTCACCCGCCCCGTTCTTGAGGGATCGTCTTCCGGGAACAAACGGAAGGGCGCTGAAGGAGCTAAGAAGCTCTAAAAAGACAACGAGGCCAGCGTCGCCCTCTTCCCCGCTTCGAGAAGTTCACTCCGGTCAACGCGAGTATCTCAGCCATCCTGATGGAGGTCGGAAAGGAGGGTCTTCTCCCACCACCTCCGAAGATGAACACTCCGGGTAAGAAGAGGAAGAGGGATAAGTGGTGCCGCTTCCACAGGGACCACGGCCACAACACGGATGACTGTCGTGCCCTAAAAGACGATATCGAGGCCCTTATTCAGAGAGGGCAACTCTCCAGGTTCGGGAGAAAGGACAGGGCAGATCCTCCCTCGCCCCCAGGGGGGCTAATAAGCGAGCCGAACGGCACGCAGAGACTTTGGACTCCGAACCAGAGGTCGTCCTGCATCTCATCCCCGAAGGCCCAATGGGGGGAGATTTCAACTCCTCCCGAAAAACCTTCGTCCGGAAAGTAAATTCTGTGCAGAACCGTCCTTCCCCCAAGGGTCTTGGGGTCCCCGTCACTTTTTCAGATAGAGATCTGGAGGGCGTCCGAACATCCCATTGTGACGCGTTGGTAATAAATCTTCACATGACCAACTTTGATGTGCGTCGGTTCCTAGTCGACAACGGCAGTTCGGTCAACATTCTCTTTCTCGAGTTCTTTTAGGGTCTTAAGCTGTTCAGGGACCGACTCAAGCTCGCCGGCTACACTCCCAATGGGTTCACAGGGGTGCCAGTGATCGATGGTGTCATAACTCTCGACGTAACCGCTGGCAAAATCCCAACCACCCGAACCAAGCCGACGGATTTCAGGGTGGTGGATGTGAAGGCCGCTTACAACGTCATCCTGGGCCGACTAGGCCTAACTGCTCTCCAGGCCATACCCTCGGCTTATCACATGAAGATGAAATTTTCCACCACAACGGGCGTGGGAGAAGTCAGAGGGAGCTAAGAGGTGGCCCGTAAATGCTACATGACCTCGGTGAGAGGACCGGTCCTCTCCCTTGAAGCTTTTGAACTCTCCCAAGGGAGTAGCAAACCTATATCAGAGCCGGTCGATGAGCTGGAAGAGGTGCCCTTCTCGGAAGAGAATCCGACTAGGACGTTCCAGATTAGCAAAGCCCTTCCCCCTCCCGTCCGATCTGACATTATCTGCTGTATAAGGGAAAGTTGCGATCTATTCGCTTGGACTGCGACCGACATGTCGGGAATCTCCGAAGAACTCCTTATGCACCACCTTAGTGTCGCTTCGGGAGCCAGACCTATTCAGCAAAAACGACGCAAATTCACCCCCGAGTGCCAGCAAGCCATCAAAGAAAAGGTTGAGAAACTCTTGAGGGCTCGGTTCATACAGGAGGTCAACTATCCAGAGTGGCTGTCCAATGTCGTGATGGTCAAGAAAGCCATCGGGAGCTGGAGGATCTGCATTGACTTCACGGATCTGAACAAGGCCTGCCCCAAAGATCCATTACCGCTCCTGAGCATTGACGCCCTGATTGATGCAACATTGGGCCATAAACTCTTAAGCTTCATGGATGCATTTTCTGGGTACAATCAGATCAGAATGTTCCCTCCAGACATCCTGAAGACCTCTTTCGTTACCGATCAAAGTCTGTATTGCTACCGGGTCATGTCCTTCGGGCTCAAGAATGCCGGTGCCACATACCAGTGCCTTGTTAATAAAGTCTTCAAGGAACAGATCGGGCGGAACATGGAAATGTATGTAGACGACATGTTGGTGAAGAGCGTCAGCAAATCATATCACGTCTCTGATCTCCATGAAGCTTTCAACGTGTTGAGGAAGCACGTATGAGGCTGAACCCAAACAAGTGCGCTTTCGGCGTCTCATCTGGCAAGTTCCTGGGGTTCATGGTCAGCCAAAGAGGCATAGAGGCCAACCCCGAGAAGATTCAGGCCATACTCAACATGGCTCCCCCTTCCAATGTTAAAGATGTGCAGAGACTCACCGGACGCCTCACGGCGATAGGGCGTTTTCTCTCCAAATCTGGAAAAAAATGTCTCTCATTCTTCAAGGCCCTCAGGGGGGCTAAAGGTTTTGAGTGGGGGCAACAGCAGCAAGAGTCTTTTGATAGCTCAAGGCCTACCTAGTTCACCCCCCACTCTTGAGCAAGCAAAAGCCCGGGAAAGTCCTCTACATGTACCTCGTCACGTCGGAGCCTTTCCTCAGCACTGTTCTAGTAAGAGAAGAAGACAAGACGTAGAGGCCTATCTACTATGTGAGTAAAGTCCTTAGAGACGCCGAACTCCGTTATCCGAAGCTAGAGAAGATGGCCTATATGCCTTGGTCATGGCGGCCCGAAAGCTCTGTTCCTACTTCCAGTCTCACTCGGTGGTCGTTCTTACCGACCAGCCGCTCAAACAAGTTCTCTACAAGCCCGAGATCTCGGGACGCCTTATGAAGTGGTTCATCGAGCTGAGCCAGCATGATATCAGCTATCAGCCTTGAACAGCTATGAAGGCTCAAGCCCTAGCGGAGTTCATAGTAAAGAGCACAATTTCTGACACCAGCAAAGCGGAAGAGGAACCCCTGTTCTGGATAGTCATACTGGCTGACCCAGATGATTTCATTCTCCAATACTTCATATCAACTTTCGGGCGTCCAACAGTGAGGCTGAATACGAAGCCCTTATAGTCGGTCTGTGTATGGCTCGCAAAGCTGGGGCCAAACGTGTCAAGATATTTAGCGACTCGCAGCTGGTGGTGAACCAAGTATCAGGGGAATACGAAGCGCGAGACAGTCGCATGGCCAATTTCTTGGCCTAGGTTAAGGAATTGATGGTCTCTTTCGAGGATGCACAGCTCCAGCGAATTCTCCGAGAAAAGAATTCGCAAGCGGATGCCCTCCCAAAGCTAGCTTCCTCTTCCCTCCAAGGGCTCGAACAAACTGTCTTAATAGAAGTTCTACTGAGGCCCAACATCGAGGAAGAAGATCCCGAGCCAATGGAGATGCTGCCCTTACAACTCGGGGAGAATTGGATGAGGCCTCTGCTCGAGTTCCTCAGAGATGGGATCCTTCCCTTAGACCCTAAAGAGGTTCGAAAGATCCGAACCAGAGCCGAGCGGTACACACTCATCGAGGGTGTCATGTACAAACGCTCCTACATTCAAGTAGATGGCAGACCCTACTTGAGATGTCTCTCCCCCGATGAAACCCAGTATGCTTTGAAAGAAGTCCATGCTTTGAAAGAAATCCATGAAGGGATGTGTGGCGCTCACTTAGGAGCAAGGTCCCTCGCCCACAAAATTTTGAATTATGGGTACTTCTGGCTTACTCTCCTTCGCGATGCTGAACAACACGTTCGCTAATGCGGCCCTTGCCAAAAATTCTGAACAATCCGCCGCTTACCTCAAGCCCAGCTCTCCTCTCTATCCAGTCCAACCCCTTTTGCAATGTGGGGAATGGACCTGCTCGGGCCTTTCCCTCCAGCGTCGGGCCAACTAAAGTTCCTTGTTGTGGCGATCGACTCTTTCTCTAAATGGATCGAAGCAGAGCCCCTAGCGACGATCACGGAGAATAGAGTGCAGCGTTTCTTTTGGAAAAATGTTGTCTGCAGATTCGGTTTTTCTCGAATCTTGGTAACGGAAATGGGACCCAGTTCACGGGGGCAGCCTTCCGCGCTTTTTGTACAGATCTGAGCATTCAGTAATGATTCTCCTCGGTCTCCCACCCACAGTCCAACGGTCAGGCAGAGAATGCCAATCTGCAAATTCTTTCCGGCCTGGAAAAGAGACTGAGCAGGTCGGCTAAGGGGTTATGGGTTGAACAGTTTCCTAATGTGCTCTGGAGCTATCACACTACGAAGAGGACCCCTATGGGAGAATCTCCCTTCAACCTCACTTACGGCTCCGAGGCCGTTAGCCCTCTGGAGGTGGGTCTACCTTTCCCCCGCTTGATAGCTTACAACGAAGAGCAAAATGCTAACGAGATTCGCGGTAACTTGGACCTCATCGATGAGATCCGTGAGAGATCCTCCATCCAGTAAGAAATCTATCGACGTAGGATTGAGCAGTCCTACAACAAGAGAGTCCGCCCCACGAATCTCGAAGGAGATCTGGTGCTCAGAAAGCTATCAATTTTTTTTCCTAGCAAGAAAGGCAAGCTGGTACCAAATTGGGAAGGACCATATAGGGTCTCCAAAGTTGTCTGCCTAGGTGCTTATCAACTTGAAGACCCGGGGGGTAAGAGAGTGCCGCGGACATGGAATGCAGAGCATCTGTTGAAGTACCAAAAGGGTGTTTGAACACCGCTCCAAGCAACTTCAACTCCTAGAGCTTTCTTAACGCATTTTAAACTTTTTTCTTCTCTTTTGGCAACCAATCTTAATATAGTAAGTGTAATAATGACTCGCAACTCAGAAACAGCCCCTTAGTTGATGTTTTTAATAAAAAAGCGGTTCTCTCTCAGAAAAACTATTGCCTCAATGTTCTTTCACCGAGCACATACTCTCTAAACGACAAGTTCGGAGTCCAATACTTGGTTTGATGCCGCTTTTGATACTTGCGAACGAGCGAGTACAAAGTAGCTCACCATTCGGAATTGCTCCTACAACTGTTGATACTCTCTAAACGACAAGTTCAGAGTCCAACACTTGGTTCGTTACCGCTTTTGCTACTTGCGAACGGGCGAGTACAAAGTAGCTCAGCATTCGGAAGTGCTCCTACAACTGTGGATACTCTCTAAACAAGTTCGGAGTCCAACACTTGGTTCGATGCCACTTTTGCTACTTGCAAACGAGCGAGTACAAAGTAGCTCACCATTCGGAATTGCTCCTACAATTGTTGATACTCTTACAAAAATTAGCGAAGCTCAAATTCTTACAAGAAGCTCGATAAATGGGTATATTATTTCATCAAAATTCGAGATACAAGTCTAATTATAGACCAACAATTCATACAAGAGACTACAAAATTTCACTCTAGCCCATTCTGGGGAGTGGGATGCTTCTATTAAGTGACACTCGGGGACGGCGTGTGCTGTGGAGCTCTTGCCTCGCATCTGCGGAAGTCTAAACCAGCTAGCTAAGTCGCGTCACCAGAGCCTAAGAGTCTCACTGTCGCCCCCACAGACGCCCCGCTCGTAGAGCCGGCTACTCCACTCCGGGCATCCCCGGAGTTTCGCAAGAGGGGGGACGAAGTGCTAACTCGTGAAACGATCTTCCTTGGGCGTATTCACCCCGAGGGCACGAAGTGCTTCTAATGTTGCCCCCCTCCCTCAGACAGTCGTCGCAGACGAAGGTTCTCCGCATCTAGCTCGACAACCCGTTCTTTCAGTGGGTCGTCCGTAACTCTTATCTTTAGGCGAGACAATCTGCTCGAACTGCCCCCGCGCAAAACTTCAGAGAGTCAGTCGAAGATGCACGGTCTCTAGACTTTTTTCGAGCACCGCGTTCTTCAACTCGTTCCTCTTGGATCTAGCCTCAAATAGAGAGTGACGAAGAAACTTAAGCCGAAGACCCTGGTTGGCAACCATCGAAGGACAAGACTCCTCGCCGTCGAGAGACACCTCACGAAATCTCTCTTCGAGCCGCCTCATCTCAACATCTCGGCGAGCCAAAGTCAACCTCACATGGCCTAACTCCCGCTTCGCCTTATGAAGCATCTCCCGAGATCGGCTGAGGTCTAACTCTGTAACACCTAGCTTATGGCGGAGAGCTGATACTTCGCTACCATGGGAAAACTAATTTGAAGAAAAAAATTTGCAAAGTCAAACACTCAGGTTTCAAACAGAGCTACAAGATAGTTCTAATCTTCTGTGAGCCTCGCAGCACAACATTGAGTCCAAAAAACTTCATATCATTGACAAAAAGAAAGAAGATACAAGAGCGGTGGCCAGTTCGCTATAAGGCAGTACAAAAACAAAGAAAAAAGAGCAAGTACAAATAGAGTCAAAGAGCCACCTTGGGGGCCTGCTCCGCAATCGTCTTTGGCACCTCCACGATCGCCGACTCGGGGTTCGCCACGCCGCCCTCCTCTTCTTCTCCTTCATCTCCTTCCTCTGCCCCCGCAGCAGCTCCACCTTCGGGAGGGACATACTCGCCTTTGAGAGGGGTATACAGGCTATACCCCGTGCTATCGAAACTGGGGAGGCGAGCTTCCACGTGCTTGAGGGCTCGGGTGTAAGATTGCTCCATGTTCTCGCGCTGCCTTGGCCCTGATCGCCTTTGTAGCCGCTACCACCGCCGCTTCCCTCTCCCTCGCCTCGTCTTCGGCAGCCTTCAGAGCCTTCTCCTTCTCCTGAACAGCCCACTCCCTCCTTGCCGGCCCTCGCTGCTTCGGCTGCAATCCGCTCGTTCGCTTTCGCTAAGGCCGACTCAAGAAGGCTGATCTGAGCAGCCTGAGACTCCGACAGACGACGCTCTGCCTCATACATCTTCACTGCCTTGGTCCTCTCGGACCGATCTTTATCGCACGTCGCCTTGAGCTCCTTCTCCTGCTTGGCGAACTGCTCCAAGAGGTGGCTGAAGTGGCAGGTAATTTGAAGACAAAAAAGAGCTACGGTTTGACGCAAAATACTTGAAGATTTTGAGGACCCTACAAAGTTACTCACCGACATCGTCGCCCTGGCAATCTTGAGGGCGTTATCTCCCATCGTTCCCGCCTTCAACGACGCTCGGTCTTTCGGGGTCGGCAAGTGGCGGAGTGCCTGCATGCTCATGACAGAATCACCAAGGAAGTCGTCATGTTTCATCACCCGTCAGTCGGGGATGAAAAACCCTTTATGCTCCTCGGTGAGAATCGTCTCGGCCTCGGCTGTAAGAGGGGGCGTCTCGAGCGGCGAGCGCTAGTGCAGCCCCAACAGAGAAGGCCTCGGCAGAGGGGTCGGAAGAGGCAGACGGGGGAAGAGTGGCAGAGGGAGCGGACGGAGATGGGGATGCTAAGTTCACCATCGGGGCTACCGCCGAGGGTCCTTTAGCGGCTCGGCCAGCCGAGGGTCCCGCCGTCGTCCTCTTCCTTTTCTTGCTATCAACGCATTTCCCGTCGCCTACTCCTCGGTCAAGTAGCATTGCTCGGAAGTCCATGTCCAGGGCCTCTGGAGAAACGAAAGTCAAAAAGAGTTAGCGACAGAAGAAAACTATATCAGAAATAAATACAATAAGAAAATAATTTGAAGCATACTAGGGTCGATCGGACTGAGACCCCCACCGAAAAGAACCTCCTCGGTCATATCCTTCCAACTCAAGGTCGGACGACTGAGGAGTTTCGTCACGACCTCATCCTCCTCCGGAATCAATACTGGTTCGGCCTTTGCCCACCTCGGAATATCCTCCTCGGTCAATCTGTACCACTGCAGTACCTCGGTCACAACGGGTGGCAGGGGAAAACGGAGACCGACATTAAGCGCGTCGTATGGAAAGACGCATGTGTCGGACGAAGTCGCTGAACACGCTCGAAACCCTGGACCAGGGAGGAGGGTGAACTCTGACGGAATCAGGAAGCTCTTCCTAATACGCAGCAGGCCCCTCTTCGTAAGAACCGAGGGAATGTCATCGACTTCGGAGTGCTCCCTCGGCTTATTCTCCTCGTATGAAGTGACCTTCCGTATACCGCCTTGGACAGAAGGTCGGCAGAATAACTCCTGACTTTCCTGAGGCTGGACAACGTGGACGGCAGCCTACCTAGCTCACTCGCTCTCTTCACATTCTCCACTATTGTCTCCACGATCACCGACCCAGTGACCTCCTTCCCCTTGTCCACCGCAGATGAAACTGCCAACGACCGATCACTCCCTTGGTCCAAGGTGGAGGTCTCACTCCCCGACAACACTCTAGACATCTTGAAAAATATATAAAATAAAATATATATTTACCTTGATGTGACAACTACGGTCGGAATAGTTCGCCGGAGAATTCAGCGTTTGGCCGCGACCGCTAGTAGAGCCACCCAAGAGGAAAATCTAATTCTCAGAGTGAAAAGTGAAGAATGGGAGAATAGTGAAGGGGGGAAAGACTTATAGTATAAAGGGGAGCGTCGCTTGGGCTTCCGAGTGCTTTGGGCCCCCACGACCCCTAATGAGGCCCATCAGAAGGCTAAACGACAGAATTCGTAAAGGCGAAAACTACCGCCTCACAATTCGCGCCAGATCTTCATTGAGGGGTCCAAATCATGGCACGTAGCTCGGAATTACAATTCGAGCTATCGAGGTACCGAGCTGCGAATTGGCAAAATCCATCGCCTCACAATTTGCGCCAGATCTTCAGCAAGGGGTCCAAATCATGTCATGCAGCTCGGAATTACAATCCGAGGTACCGAGGTGCGAATTGGCGAAAACTACCGCCTTACAATTCGCGCTTGATCTTGATCGACCCTCCAAATCATGCCACGTAGCTCGGAATTACAATCCGAGTTACCGAGGTACCGAGCTACGAATTGGCGAAAACTACTGCCTCGCAATTCGTGCCTGATCTTCATCAAGGGATCCAGATCATGCCACATAGCTCGGAATTACAATCCGAGCTACCGAGGTACCGAGGTACCGAGCTGCGAATTGGCGAAAACTACTGCCTCACAATTCGTGCCGGATCTTGATCAACCGTCTAGATATGCCACATAGCTCGAAATCATCATCCGAGCTATCGAGCTATCGAGCTGCGAATTGGCGAAAACTAACGCCGTACAATTCGCGCTTAATCTTGATCAAGGGTCCAGATCACGCCACGTAGCTCGGAATCATAATCTGAGCTATCAGCTGCGAATTGGCGAAAACTAACGCCTTACAATTCGTGCTCAATCTTGATCAAGGGTCCAGATCGCACCACGTAGCTCGGAATCTCAATCCGACCTTCCAAGCTACCGAGCTGCGAATTGGCGAAAACTAACACCTTACAATTCGCGGTTGATCTTGATCAAAAGTCCAGATCGCGCCACATAGCTCGGAATCACAATCCGAGCTATCGAGCCACCAAGCTGCGTATTGGCGAAAGCACCTGCCTCCCGATGCGCGTTCCAGATTGCGCCACGTCTCCGAGCCGCTGATCCACCATCGGATCACTTGGAAATTCGCACTGACGACATGATCGACGCTCCAGATCGCGCCACGACTATATTCGCGTGATTAATTCTTATTTAATTATAATTTGAATTAATTATTTGAAAATTGCGAAAAATGATTAAAAATTCAAGAAATTAATTAAAAATTCTAAAAAATAATTATAAATTTGGGGAAATATTTTTGAGCTCCTGGGTACATAATTATTAATTAGAACGATTAACTAAATTTTTTTTGAAAAGAGATCACCACTTCGCAAAATTGAATAAATTTTTTGAAAAATAATAAAAAAATTAGAAAAAATTCCAGAAAATTCCGAGAATCATCTTTGGCACTTTGCAAACTCAGATTGACACTGTTACACCTCGAACAAGATCAAAACCCCTTGAAGAACTCCGATAAAATTCCGTACGCCATTGAAACAATAAAACTACTCCTCGAAGGCTGTTAAACTCAGTGTTCAGGAGTGGGAGGCTCGTGATATGGCTAAAAATAGGATTAAATCGGAATCGTTCAAATCAGGCACGAATCTTAAAGCTCTCAGGGGTAAAAGGGTAATTTCGCCTACAAACGGGTCCAAATGGGGAACTAGGTCTTTCTTCAAAGTTCAAAAGTCCAAAAATGGATCTGTTCTACTGGGTATGGGTAGCAATCCGTTGTAAACCAACCCAGATGGATAAAGAGGGATTCAAATTCGTGATTATCTCTAAGAAGCGGTTTAAACCACCTCTTATCATGAAACGAGTCTAACCTCTCCATTTTATCCATAAACATCCGGAAGTAGAGATTTAGCCTTATCTCGAAACTGGTTCCTAAGGCGACTATAAATACCCCTCTCCCCCCACCGTGACAAGGTAATCAATCCTTTTCTACCTAAAGCTCTTTCATAATCCATCAGATTACTGACAAGAGCATCAGAGACAGCAGCGAGATACCAGTCAACACGCAAGTGAAGGTCAACACGTTTGCATATTTGTTTCCTCGAAAAACCCACAAATTTATCTGTTTGCTCCCACACTAGAAATCAGTAGCAACAGTTACCTTGTAAATTGGAAGTTGGCAAATTGTGGCGAAGCTATGTAATTTACCCTAAAATAATCTCTCCTGGTATTGTAACGTATTATTAGAACATTATTTCCTTATTATAGTTTCATGAAGTGAAAGCAACTGATTCCCGAACTCATTAGTTTACTCATCCCAAACCACACTTCTTACCCTTTCCAATCCACATGCAGAAACCTTTGTTCGAGCTGATGGAGCTTTCATCCCTTTTAATGATGATTTTGATATGTCCACTGTCACCACTTTAGTGAAAGGAGTTGGTGAGATTGGAGATGTCAAGGTGATAGACTTACAGTCTCATATCAATAGTCTTATTGGAAGGCAAGTTGTTAAAGTTGGAAGAAGCTCTGGTCTCACCACTGGGACTGTGATGGCTTATGCTCTTGAATACAATGATGAGAAAGGAATATGTTTCTTTACTGACTTCCTTGTTGTGGGTGAGAACCATGAGACGTTTGATCTTGAAGGTGATAGTGGGAGCCTCATAATTTTAACTGCAAAAGATGGTGAGAAATCTCAGCCTATAGGGATTATATGGGGTGGGACTGCAAATCGTGGGAGGTTGAAGCTTAAAAGTGGGTATGGGCCGGAGAATTGGACCAGTGGAGTTGATCTTGGTCGCCTGCTTGACCTTTTGGAGCTCAATCTTATTACAACCAATGAACGCCTTCAAGGTTTGTTTTTTTATTTTTTATTTATTTTTATAATAACCTTGAAGGTTTGTTCCTCTGTTACTTTTTGAGATTGTGCTGACAATATTATCTGATAAACCTTTCTATTGTCTGTTAGTCAATCTAGGAATTGACATTGTCACCGTGAGTGCTTATTCATTTTTGAGATGTTATTTTTTGTTGTTTTTATTTCATTAGCACTGTAATTATTTTTGCTCCAGTGAGCACATAAGTATGAAAGCTGTTTATTGCATGGTTGCTCTGTATTTTTCGAAAATATTGGAATCTGATACCTGTCTACAAATCTGTCATCCTCTGATATGACTCCAAGATTCATTTTTTCCTGTTGAACTCTTAATATCCTGTATCACTTTTAGATATTCCCTACTTTTACTATGTTTGTTTTAATTAATCATATTTATCATCATTTTGCTCCCTCCATTATGGATGACTTTTCTGCTTAGGTTAAAAGTATATTCACATCATATAATTTTTGCTTTTGGCATTATTCACGTCATTTAGTTATTCACTACTTTTCTTGTTCTGAGTCTTTTGCATTTCTTTTCCGAACATTTGGAAATTTTATGAAACTTCCTAATTTTTTTACCAAATAAAATATAATAAAATAAACATTTTTACTCTTTTCAAAACTCAAATTTAATATATTGAAAATTACTTACATTTTGAGCGAGACATCCTACCAGTGTCCTTTGCAATAACTATACTATTTTCTTCTTTGGTGATTGAAGAGGCAATTCAAGAACAACAATTAGTTTTGGCAGCAGCAGATGATTCTACAGTTGGGGAGTCATCTCCTAACCTGGGCACCCTTCAGAAGGACAAGGAAAATACTGAAGAAATCTACGAACCTCTGGGCATCAACATTCAAGAACTCCCTCGAGATGGTGCTTCGGGCTCTGGATTGAACCCACCACCCTTCACCCATTTGGAGTTCCAAGTGGATGCAGTTGACCTCAATAACAAAGTGGAAGAACATAGCTTCATTAGTATGTCCCCGGTCCATCGCAATCACAAAGATAATCCTGAACTCAAGAGCCTCTCGACACTCAGGAAATCAACTGATGAAGGTGACCTCTCTGTTTCATTGCAGTTGGGGGATCGACAACTTAAAAGGAAGCGCTCCGAATCCCCACCTTTGTATTAATTCACCAAAATGAAAGAGTTATGAAGGGGGATTATTGAGCAGTTGGTTCATATCGGACCTGAATTTTCAACTTATTACGTGGATTTTGCAGCCGAGCCTGAGGTCTGTAATTTAATTTAAACCATTTCTAGTTCTTTAGGATTTCATGTTTCCAAAGTCATTTAAGGACGGTCTAGATGAATTCTAATTCTCTGTTGTAGCACACAGTTCGCACATTGCAGAATTAGAATTATATTTAAATTGCTTGTATCTTTGATACTTGATCTCTTTACTAATGTAATTCTTCGCCCATGCTTTTGGGAGTCTTCAATTTTAAGCTGAAGTTCCATTTCATATTTGTCCGCGTTACCAAATTATATACTCGTTCATCTTATAGAATATTGATTGTATTTCTAGGAGTCTGGTAGTATCAACACAGTTATCATCCAATTACCATCTTTCTATCATGTTAAAATGAGAGATTGTCTGTCTATGTTTGCTCGTGGTAAGTTCAAAGGATTCCATAGAAATATGTTTTAGATTCTTATGACGCTCAATTTTACACTGAACCTGTATGAGCTAATTTTGAGTCTCTTGTTTGCACAGCTTGAGCTAGAAAAACCTGTTTGTTGAAAATCGAAAAAGGCAACTTAGCGAATTACATAATGACTAAGATGTTTACAGTGAAACCTTGCTAAATATAAGTGACTCAAAAGAGTGGAAACTTTGGTAATCAATTTTCCATGTGTACTATTGGAGATTCATCTTAGTGTTTACCACATACCTCTTATGTTCGAGTTACCAATTATAAGCATGTGGGGACTGATGCTAATCGAGAGAATAAAAGAGCATACAGAATGATTACATGTGCTAATAAAACTAGTATTTCTCTGTAGAGAAGTTTAACGTGCCCTTGGAACATCCAGAGCTTAGTCATATTGACCACCGTAACAATTCATTTCAAACTCTGAAGAATGTTGTGAGTTTTGCATATGCTAGATTGTCTGTGTTGGCATCTTCGAAACAGTACATAACACTTGTTGTTTATCAGCGATAATCGCAACTGGGATTATGATTAGTTTTAGTATTTATTTGTTGATGATCCCAAGGTGCCTTATTTTTCCATCTAGTCCAGTTCAAGGAATGGTTATGGATTTGATGATTGAAAGTTTGCGGAAAGTGCAAACACATGGAAGAGATATGGAAAGAGTACGAAGCGTAAAGGCATAATGATTCTTGATATAGTCATTGAAAATGTATGCAAAAAGCCTACAACTTAGGCTTTAATTATGGACAACCACAAAAACTATTTGGCCAACATAATCATGATGGGAGGAATGGAGAAGGATTGGTTCACATGTACTGGGAGAGTGACTTTCTTTCTCTCATGAGAAACATGCTATTTCCACTAAAGAGTTATTATATCTATATATAAATATGGATATATCTTAAAGGTGAGAATGAGACGTAATTATCCACTTCTTATTGTCGTACTTGCCGCTTATTAATCCTAACAAGGAAGAGAAGATATGAAAGAAAATTCCTTACTTGTATAGGATCTTAATTTGTTAGAATAATTCTGGAGCGTGACAAGAGATCATTTATTCAAGGCTTAGAATACTGTGAAAAGGAGAGAGTTTTCTCGAGTAAAAAAAGGAGGACGGTTTATCACCTTAGATAAAAACAGTGCACCGTATAAAAGCATAACAATGATTTCTATATCTGGCCTCACTTAGAGCATATGCAGTTGCTGGCTATAATTCCAAATTTTGCAAAATTTAGAAAAAAAATATCGCAGTTGTTGGCCAAATATCCAAATTTATCCAAATTTTGTGTTTGAGATGAACACTAGGCTGACATATTTAGAAAGAGAGATTAGAATTTGAAAAATATATTTAACAAAAGATGATCTTCTGTCCGTTCAAAATTTTATCCCCAAAGGTTATTAGACGGCACATGATCTTTCGTCCCAACAAATTATATATATAAATATATAAAATATAACGGACGGGAAATGATTTTCCGTCCGATCAATTTTTAAATTTTTTTTTTTGAATGGACGGTAAATCATTTACCGTCTGACAAATTTCTTCCCAATTTTAAAAAAATGTTCTGACAGGAAATGATATCCCGTCCCTGATTAAAAAAGATAATTAATCGGATGGGAAATGATTTCTTGTCCGATAAGTTTTTTCAATTTTTTTTATGGGACAAAAATTCATCTACCATCCGTCACTTTTTTAAAATCAAAACCCAAATTTTGGATTCAAATGACTACAATTATAATACAAAATTTCTATTTCTAAATGCCAAATATTCAAATTTTGAGTTCAAAGGACCAGAGATGCTCTTAGTTGTGATAATAAAATAGGCTTCTATAGCTAAACTTATGGGATTGGTGGATCAAAGATTTAAATACAGGAGCAAGGAAGCATGTTGCTTGACAGGGCGGGGAACAGTGTAAATTTTGATTTTTAAATAACTTGGCTTTAGCACTATGTTATGCAAATGTTTTTACATATATGGAGAATATGCCTCTTATACATTGTTTGCTTGTACTGTTAAGGCTATTCTGGTATTAACCATGAAGAATCTTTTATTTAGATGCTAGTATTGTTTTAGATGTTTGTCTAGTATAACATTTCTAACACTATATCAACATCCTTTCAAAGAAAAAACTCAAATGGATAGAAGTGCGAAACTTACCCACCACCACCACAGAAGCAACCAACCCACCGTTCCACTCAATCGACCCATGGCCAAGAGAGGATGAGATGAAGGAGACAACCGCTAAAGGGAGACCATAGATAGAGACGAGCTCAGAGGGAGACGTCGATCTCCTCCCCGAGAGGCGCGCCCTGTCCATAGAGGACTGGCGCACAAGGAGTTGTTTCAACAGGAGCATAGAGCTCCATCGAAGAGTGAAGGTCGAGCTTCGCCTGAGAGAGACAGACCAGTTAGACGCCCATCTACGACCTATAGAAGGACGTATCTGGAAGCGTCGAAAAGATTCTTAGGGAAAGCCGATAGGGGAGAACAGCGAGGGGGAGCTCGCTTGCCGGAAAGGGATGCTCTGGTGAAGAAAGTAGATGACGAGGGAGAGTGGATTCTCGTCAATCCCAAGCGCACAGAAAAGGCAGAGAAGAAAGCGGAGTTCTCCACCTCCTCAGCATCGTCTAGACCAGCGACGGCCAAGAAGACAGTGCTTTGCCACAAGTGCGCGGGGAGGGGACATACAATTCATGAATGCCCGAACGACTGGTTCTGTTATGCGTTCAAGAAATCCGGCCATATCTCGAAGAGTTGCCCGCGTAGCTTGATGTCGGGGAGCGCACAGTCCAAGATTAACTCCGAGGAGCCGAAGGTAGGGGATAGTAACAAGCCGCAAAAAGTATTATCGGAGGAGAGCACAGATTGTAGGAGGAAGGTTATCAAGGAGATAATCACTCCGACGTTGATCATGGCCAACTTCGAAAGTCACCTCACTAACTCCATTATGCTAAAAGTCCTCACGGGGTTTCCATCTATCGACGGTATCAAGGAGCTCCTCTCCGATAGCGTCAGGCCGAAGTCAAGACTCAACTGGGATGTTCAAAAAGTTAAGGATGATGTTCTCATGGTGCATTGTGAGACAGACGAAATCACCAGAGAACTCTTGGCTATTGGGAGCCTCGAGGGAGAGGAGTTCTACATTTCTATAAGCAGGTGGTCGAGAGGCTACGGTGCGTTGAAGATGGACGCACTGTCGACAGTATGGTTAAGGCTTTTCAACCTTCCTTTTCATTGTTGGGTGAGGTCGGGTTTTCAAAACCTAGTTCAAAGCTTCGGTTCACTCATTACCATCGACAAGAACACAAATCTCCAACTGAGAAGAAAGTATGCGAGAATACAAGTGGGGGTTGAAGATTTAAGCTCTATTCCTTCGGTGATCGTGGCACAGTTCCAAGATGAGAGATACGAGATTAGGGTGATAGTGGAGAGGAAGAAAAAAGTCTCTTTTCGGAGTTCGCCGGAGTATTCAAGCTTTAACTCAGATGGGTTCATTCACTGTCGAAAGGAAGAAGAAACCCACTAGCCGTTGGATCAATCTAGGGGTGATCGCAGCCATCAATCTGGAGGAGCACTGCAGCTTCAAGTAGGGGATCAAGCAGAGCCGTCGGATAAGATCAAACCTCATCAACATCGTCCATCACAGCAAATAGCAGATCGTCAGTCAAGGGATCCTTTGGACAGCTGTAAAGAAGTCAGAGACGAAAAGGTGTCCCGTGGTTCAATGGCGAGACAACGACAGGTCCAAGGAATGAAAGACGAGGTACTAGGTTCTGTGCAAATGTCAGAAGGGATAGGAAGAGAGGCGCAGGGGGAAAGAGATAGGGAGTTGTCTTGTCAACATCATGTAGGGTCTTTGAAGGGTCTACATCACATTAAGGTAGCTTCGGATTTGGAGAAATGCACAGAGCTCAAGGAGGGTAACCGAAGTGTCCAGTAACCTGCTGCTGCGCTCTTCGGGGGGGGGGGGGGGGGGGGACTACGAAACAATCTGACTTTTTTGACTTTGTCTAACGCTGACTTCAGAGCTGCTGTTGACATGGCTGTTAAAACAATTACACAGAGCCTCGTTCTTAGTGGGCCAGGCCCATGGGCGAAAGGTGATGGATCAAGCAGGATTCAGAAGATACGCGAGTGAGAAGGTGTGGCCGGATTCGGAAATTGCTTGGGTGATATTCCTTCAGGGTCCAAACCGGTTGATATGACAAAGGTAGACTCTCCCACTCTCGGGAGGGTAGAAGCGGAGGCAGACGACGAGGAGAGCGAGCCAAGAAGAGAGAATAGTGGAGATCTCGGCAAGGGGGATAGAAACTCGGGGTTCATAGAGGATTTCACTGCAGAGGAGGGCATTATTGGAGCTTTAGACGAAGTTGGTAGGGAGATAATAGGAGATTGCGAATTTGAGAAGTGGGAGAACGAAGTGAAAGCACTTACACCAGTTATCTAGGAAAGTGTGGAGACGGAGGGTGGAGAAGCGACAAAGGGCATCGAGGAATAAAAAAGAAAGAGCAAGAGGCAAAGTGACTGGTGAGGATCTAAAGGGCCTAGCGAGGAGGACCTCATTAGATCAGCAGCAAAAGCCAAGGAGCCTATGTCTGCCTGTGGAGGTTCGGTCTCAATTCTAAATTTCATTTCCGATGATTTGCTTCTTTATTATGCTAGTATGTTTGGCTTAAACATGGGTTCGGCTGGTATAAAACAAAGTAGTAGGGTTAAAATTCTTAGAGAGGAAGCCTATAGACTGTGTTTATAGTGCTACCCTTGGTCTTGGGTAGATAGGATAGATGTAGATTATAGTTACTTAGTCCATGAGTTACATTTTCTGGAATGTCAGAGGGATGCGCTCGAAGGTCAAGAGTAGATTGGTTAACGATACTATTACTAGGGTTAAACCTACGTTGTGCGCTATCCAAGAAACTAAGATCGCTGACCAATTGAGCCATGATTTTGTGGGGCTTAGATTGCTTAGAGACTTTACTTGGAGGGTGAAACCGGCCAGGGGAATGTCAGGGGGAATTGTCGTAGGCATTGACTCAAAAGTGTTCGAGATTATAGACGTTTACGTGGATGACTTCGCGGTGACCATAGTTTTTAAGCGTAAAAGAGATGGGTGGGAGCACATGGTCACTTCAGTGTACGACCCATATAATCCAAGTCAGAGACTAGGTTTTTTGGAGGAGATTCGTTACATTCGGGGTAGATGGGCTGGTCCATGGGTCATCGGAGGAGACTTTAATATTACTAGATTTGCTAAAGAGCACAGGGGGAGGGGATCAAACGAGAGGGACAGACAACAATTCAACAGTCTTATCAATGACCTTCGTCTTATCGAAATCCAAGCGAATGATAGGAGATTCTCCTGGACTAACATGCAGGCTAACCCTACCTTAGCTAAGCTGGATAGAATCTTGGTGTCCACATAGTGGGAGGATTTATTCCCTCTGGCAGTGGTTAGGTCTATCCCTAGATTACCCTATGACCATATCCCACTAGTACTCAAGCAGGAGAGCGATAGAAGATCACAGTCGAGGCAATTTAGATTCGAGAAGGCTTGGACACTCAACTCTAGCACTGCAAAAGTAATTAAGGAGTCCTGGGAGATGACGACCAATACTACCGATGCAATATCTAGGTGGATCAGCAAACTAAGACGACTGAGGAAACGCTTAAAGAGATGGGCAAAAGAGGAATTGGTGAAGTCAAAAAGAGGAAAGAAAGGCTAGGAAGGAAAGTTTAAGAATTAGAAAAAAAAGAAGAAGATAGAGATCTCCAGTTGGCTGAGTTCGAAGAACTAGCAGCTAGCAGGTCAGAACTTCGTTGCATTGGCAAAATGGAAGAATGCTATTGGAGACAAAGATCGAGGGTTCAATGGCTCAGAGAAGGAGATGCAAATACGGCCTTTTTCCATAAGGTGGCTAATGGTAGGAGGCGGCACAATCAAATTGGGGGGCTATTTATGGAGGAAGAATGGACAGAGGATGAGACTGTGATTAGAAATCATATTGGTGACTCGTTCAGAGATCTATTGGGAAAGAAGAGAACGCTAAGATGCGAGTTGAGTACGGACATGTGGAATGAGGCGGAGATTGAGGGAAGCGAGAGACTAGAAGAGTCTTTTACAGAGGAAGAGGTCCTAAAGGCTATCAAGATGTTGGGTCTGGACAAAGCTCTAGGTCCAGATGGGTTTCTGATTCTTTTCTACACAAGATTCTGGTCCATCATCAAGAAAGATCTTTTAGACATTTTTAACGAGTTGTTCAAAGGAGAGGTGCAAGTTGAAAGACTAAACTACGCGAACGTGGTCCTAATCCTGAAGAAGGCAAAAGTCCTCAGAGTTAAAGACCTCAGGCCAATCAGTCTGCTCAATGGCTCTCTCAAGATTATTACGAAGGTATGGGCGAATAGGTTAACCCCATCTTTAAGCGAGATTGTGGATGAGGCTCAAAGCGGGTTTGTAAAAGGAAGAGACATCTTGGATAGCATCGCTTCCTCCCATGAATTGGTGTACAGGGGGGCAAAAAGACAAAGTAGACGGCTTCCTACTAAAATTAGATTTTGAAAAGGCATATGATACAGTGGAGTGGGACTGTGTGGATGAGGCATTCAAACTCAAAGGATTCAGAGAGAAGTGGAGACATTGGATGAAATTGTGTGTCAGGAATGGCAAATCCTTCGTCCTTGTCAATGGATCGATAGGAAGGGAAATCAGATGCAAGAGAGGACTGAGATAGGGAGATCCGCTCTCGCCACAAATTTTTGCTATCATAGCGGATGGCTTGACAGAAATGAATAAGAAAGGAATTGAGGCAGGGGTGACCAAAGGGGTTAGAGTAAAAGGGATCTCCAAACCTTTGTCAATCTTACAATATGCAGATGATACCATCTTGTTTGGGATGGCTATGGTGGAGGAAATAATGGCCTTGCGTATCCTTCTAAGATGTTATGAGTTCTAATCTGGCCTGGCAGTCAATCTGCAAAAGAGTTGCGTCACTGCCCTATGCAACAACAATACCGCCTCCACGGAGATAACTTCAAAACTTCTTCAATGCGAATCTAAGGACTATCCTATCAAGTATTTGGGAATGCCAATCAGACCTGGGAAGTTAGTTAAGGAGGATTGGATCCCACTGGTAGAAAAGATCGAGAAAAAATTGGCAGGATGGAAAGGCAAATTTCTATCTCTGGGGGGGGGAAGAATTACTCTCATCAACTCCGTTCTCAGTAGCATTCCTACATATCTTATGTCGATCTATGCGATCCCAAGCTGGGCTATCGAAAGAATCTATAAGTGTAGACGGAAGTTCCTATGGAAAGGAAATCGTGATGATAACAAGGGCATCAATCTGATTAGGTGGGACAAGGTCTGTAAGAAGAAAGAGTTCGGTGGAATGGGAATTCTCAACCTCAGAGATATGAACAAGGCACTTCTGTCCAAATGGTGGTGGAAAATGCATAAACAACGCAAAGCGTGGTGGAGTAACTCGTTCATGAGATACAAAAGAAGGAAAATTGTCAGATTCGGAGGAACATCAAAACAAGGGAAGGTTTCGGCCATTTGGAAGGGAATTGCAAAGGTAGGAGATATCTTCCATGCGAACACTTGGTGTAGGCTTGGCAAAGGTAACAACATTAGGTTCTGGAAAGACAAATGGTGTGGAGATAACACTTTTCAATCACTTTTTCCCATACTTGCGATGGCGGTTAGGAAGGAGGAGGCTCTGGTTGTGGACGTATGGAGGAACGAAAGGCTGAGATTGGAGCTCACTGGAAATCTTCCTAGTGAGGGTGAGGAGCAATTGAGGAAGCTGAATACGATGCTTCAGGAGGAGGGAAACCAGGATAGGGAAGAGGAGGACGACAGAGAATGGAAATTAGGACCTAATGGCGTGTTCTCAGTTAGCTCTATGTATGGATTCCTTAATGATGGGGGGATTAGGAGCACGATGGGAGACATCATCTGGAAAGCTAAAGTCCCTCCTAAAGTTAAGGCCTTTCTCTGGTTGGTACTCAACGACAGAATCCTGTCAAAGACAAATCTCAGGAAAAGGAACATTCCGATAGATGATACGTGCCAGCGATGTAACGCAGGGGAGGAAGAAATCACACACATTTTCATCCTTTGCCCTAGAGCTAGGCTGACCTAGGAGGTCATGGGGTTAGGCTTCAACACGACTGCAACTCCAAACTGCATCGACGATTTCTGGGGGAGTTGGAGATCTAATAATATTAATATAGAACATAGGTTACTATGGGATATTACAGTGGGGGCTACTGTGTGGAACCTATGGCTTGATAGAAATGAGTTCTGCTTTCGTAGCACTAGATGTACTTTTCAGATGTTATTGCATAAAATATTGGTGCTAATAGAGGCTTGGGCAGGTCAAGCAGGTACAAGAAAGAAGCTGAGGCTGGAAGGAGAGCAGTAGGTGATACAGGGACAAAGACATGGTGGCTTTTGGTGGGGCTTTGGGGGTTCGATAGTTCGGATATTTTGGATTTTTAGCTATGTATTTGATGTTGCACTTTTCTTATTTTGGAGCGTCTTCATGTAATAGATTGGTGTAGGGTTATATTGTATTTGTCAGCACTCTATGTTTCGTTAATCGTTCATTAATGAAACCGGTGACTTGGTCACTTTTTTCAAAAAAAAACATTTCTAACACTGGGCCCCTCAATAATAAACCTATAGAGGACCATACTTTTTGAATTTGACACCATTCTCATCTGTTGAGGTTCATAGGTAGTTTTAGTTACTCTAACAACAAGAACAACAAAGGAGATTTCTATTGAACATGATCATATAATATAGTTTTCTACCTAAACAAATATGGTAAAGCCATAGCAGTATATCTTAAACCCGTTTCTTGTATCGGAAAAGCAAAACAGGACTTTCTTACTACTTTGTTTCTTGTTTAATTAAGTTATTATATCTGTTTGTTAAACGATTATTTACATGAACCCTAAGACCTTTGAATCGACATGAAATCACTAATAGAACAAGTAAGAAGGGAATAGAAGAATACCTCCGTCGATAGTGCTTTCTATCTTGCTGAAGGTTGCTTCTGCGGACGACTGCTTGGATCTGTTGAAGAACTTTAATGGAGAGATTCAGCATCTCTCTCCTCGCATATAAACCCTTATGTTATGTGTTAATCTGAGATATTTTTTGTGATGGCCGAAAAGCATTATTTATAGGTGGGGAGATGACCGACTTTGCCATTAGGGTTTCCTTAGGTTCAATCTCAACCGTCTATAGAGATAGAGTTGATAAGGGAAAAGAACTCCTTTTAGTAACCATTTCTGAATAAGGATAACACGTATCCCATGATTAACGGGATTCCTATTAGACCAGATCATGGGAAGGAAAAAGACTTGCGGGTTAAGTAAGGACCCTCAAGTAATTCCTTACAGTCTCCCACTTGGTCGTTAGGAAGATCCATTAAGGTTTTTCATTTAGGAAACATAAGGCGCGCATGAAGTGCTAAACCTATCTTTAGTTGGTTTTATAAGTGCCTTGGTTAGTCTAGTAGTCAATGAGAGTCATGGCGGTCAAATATCATTCTGCAACACGATCCCTTCTATGTACTATATCACTAACGACCTTCATAATTAGACCATAAGCAGGAGTTTTCATAATGGTCCCATAATGTCTTTGGAAAGACAGATTCTGTTATCATATATCTAATTATGATATGTGTACACAATGGAAAAATAGAATAGAAAAGATGTAGAAGTCTTATTAAGAGCTCAATAAAATGTCAAATACAAGCATAAGAAATGGCAAAATGATTAGGAGCTATCTTCAAGACCCATGCTTTAAGTGTGTTCCTGAAAAGGCTTTGGAGGTAGTCCTTTTGTAAATATATCTGCAACCATGTCATCCGTGCCTGTGTTCAATGACGACCATTCCTCTTTTAACATCTTGTTTCACTGATAGATATTTAAGGTCCATGTGTTTTGCTCCCTTAGATATCCTGTCGTGCTTGGAGAAAAATATTGCAGCATTATTGTCACAGTAAAGAGTTAAAGGCTTAGAGATGAAGCTCAAAGACTCGAACTTAGAGACGAAATTCCGCAACCATGCTCCCTGATTAGCAACCTCATAACATGCCACAAATTCAGCCTCCATAGTAGATGTGTAGAGTGTTGTGCAATCTAGATACCCAAATAACTAGATAAACTAGACACAAATTATAAAAACCTCGCAAGTGCACGAATCGTTTGACAAAGCGTAGCAATAGCAAGGGTCGATCCCACAGAGATTGTAGACTTTAACTTACTAATCAATAAAAAGACTAAAAATCATAAATGGTTGGTTTAAAAGCCTAAAAGAAATAATAAGATTTAAACTAAATTAAGAAGTGTTGAATCACAGATATTTATGAAGTAGTTGGGTTTAGATTGTCACCAATAGTCAGTAATGCTAAGTCACCTTCTGAACTTCTTCTTATTACTCATGTTTGTTCACTTCAAGGGCATGGTATCTACTCCTTAAAGTATTGTTTCCCTAGGCCAAGAATTAGGCATGGTATCTACTCTAATTCGTTTCTTTCATTAAGTGTTTAGCATGATATCTACTAATTTGCACTTAAAGAAAACATAAGATCAGTGGAAACGAACAAACACTCAAGGTTCTAGAAATTGGTATCAGATCTAGATCCCCTAAGTTGATTGAACCAGGAACCCCTAAAGATTCCCTTGTTACAATTACGGGCACGAGATACGGGTCGTCTCAATATGCTCATATAACAGATTCAGATAGATGGTAATACAAACTTGGATTTCTCAAGCTCTGTACGTCAGTCGACTGGCTCTCACCTCAGTCGACTGCTCTCAGACTTCAAGAACTAGTTTGGTTACCATCAATCTATACCAATACAAACGGATTCAATCAATAAGTAACATAGAAGAGTTCAGAAGAATATAGCACTACATATCTACGGTTTTAATCTACCCAACTATGCAATTAGTTCCACATAATAGTACTTTTATTGCTTAACAAGTTCAAATACATGATCAACATAAAAGAATAAAGAGAAAAGAAATAAACTAAAGAGGTCCGGCAATAAGTCGACTGTCTGTCACACAGTAGACTGCCTTCAAGTACTGGATCCCTTCTCTCCTTCCTCGATGCTGATAGAATGATGCACTGGTTGAATTGACTTGATGGTTTGCAACTCTGTGATTCGGTGGTGGATGATGGGGAGATGACGAGGGCCGAGAGAGAGAGAGAGAGCTTGATTATTCTTCTTTTCTGATATTTATAGAACACGGCTGAGAATTAGGGTTTTGCACTTTTTCAGGAAAATCCTTCTTTGTTTTATTTGATGATTTATTTCTTTCTCTTTTCTTCTTTCCTTCCTTATCTGTTAACCACGTGCTCTTGGAAATCCCCAGTCTCTAGATTTTATTTGCATAAATCTGGATTCAGATAGATTTGAAATTAGATTTGGATGAATCTTCGAATATCTTATCTGTTTACTCCGCCGCGTACCAGTCGACTGCCTCTGGATGTAAGTCGACTGTGTCGAGACTTCAGTATTTTCATGATTCATCAGACTAGTCGACTGTCCTTGAGAGTAAGTCGACTATGACGAGACATCTGTGTAAGCTTGAGTTCTCTGTCCAGTCGCCTGTTGTGGAGAACCAGTCGACTGATGCTTCTGTAATCTTCTGAGTTCATCCTTAAGATCCTGAATTTGCTTCGTTTCGCTGTCTTGAGCTGTTTCCTATGGAAAAGAGAAAATAAGAGTTAAATACCACATATAGAGCTTTTAAATGTCTAATTTCATTAAGATTATTGCCTCTAAATGTGAATAATAATGTGTTCATCATAGAGCAACTCGGATTTCTGGCTTTTCCATGATATTGCACCTCCAGCTAGGAGATACACATAGCTAAGAGTGCAATGTCTGGTGATAGGACACCCAGCAAAATCTGAATATGAAAATCCAACAATTTATAGATGTGTTGATTTTCTATATGTAAGCATGAAATTCCTTGTTCCCTTTAAGTATCACAACACTTTCTTTGCAGCTTGCCAATGAGCGAGTCCTTGGTTACTTTGAAATCTACCCAGCATGCCAACTGCATGGCTAATATCAGATATGGTGCAAACCTGTGCATACATCAAACTCCCAACAAGAGAAGCATAAAGATAACTTTTCATTTCTTTTCGTTCCAAGTCATTCTGCGGACATTGCTTAAGATCAAGCTTGTCTCCTTTATGCAATGGAACAACACTAGAAGAAAATGCCATCATGCCAAATCTTTCTAGAACTTTATCAATATATGCTTTCTGAGACAATCCCAAAATCCCAAGTGATCTATCACGGAATATCTCTATTCCTATCACATAGGATGCCTCACCTAGATCTTTCATTTCAAAGTTCTTAAAAGGATAATCTTTAGTCTCATGTAATAAACCAAGATCACTGCTGGCTAATAAGATGTCATCAACATACAGTATCAAAAATATGAACTTACTCCCACTGATCTTGAGATATATACATGGATCAACTAAGTTTTCTTTGAAACCAAAATCCATGATGGTTTCATCAAATTTTAGATACCATTGTCTCGAGGCTTGTTTCAATCCATAAAGTGATTTCTTAAGCTTGCGGACCATGTCTTCCTGACCTTCGATTATGAAACCTTCAGGTTGACGCATGTAGACTTCTTCTTCCAAGTCCCCATTCAAAAAGGCAGTTTTCACATTCATTTGATGTAACTCGAGATCATAATGAGCTACTAACACCATGATAATTTTGAGAGAATCTTTCCTAGACATAGGGGAAAAGGTCTTTGTATAATCGATACTCTCTTTCTGATTAAAACCTTTGGCCACAAGTCTAGCTTTATGTCGTCCTATATTGCCCTTGGAGTCACGTTTGGTCTTGAAGACCCACTTACACCCGACTAGTTTGTGTCCTGGAGGCAATTGAACAGCGTCCCAAACTTGATTTTCAGCCATAGATTTTAATTCATCCTTCATGGCATCAATTCACTTATTAGAATTAGCATCTTTAAGGGCATGTGAATACGATACCGGGTCTTTACTCATCCCAATATCAAATTCTACTTGATAAAGCAAATAATCATCAGAAATAGATGATCTCTTCTGGCGAAGAGACCTTCTTAATGCTGGTTCCTTTGGTGTTTCGTTGGCAATAATGTCATCATGAAGTTGTGGATCATTATTTGGCTGTTCCTCATTGTCTAACTGTTCGACAATGGTAGTATTCCCAATAGGTTTTGGAATAGAGGGTAAAGGAATGGGTACCCTTATTTCCTGAATATCCACGTCTTGTACTTTAGTACTCCCACTAATTTTGCCATTCTCATCGAATCTAGCATTTCTGATTTCTACAATTCCCGTACTATGATTAGGACAATAGAACCTATATCCTTTGGACTTCTTTGGGTAACCAATAAAGTAACCACTAACCATTTTGAAGTCCAATTTCTTTTTATGTGGGTTATAAATTCTTGCCTCAGCTGGGCATCCCCAAATTTGGAGATGTTTTAAACTGAGTTTCTAGCCTTTCCACAGTTCAAACGGTGTTTTTGGAACTACCTTGCTAGGAACTCGATTTAAAATGTAAACAGCTGTTCGTAAAGCATCCATCCACAAGGATATTGGTAAATTTGCTTGACTTATCATTGATATAACCATATTCATATAAGTACGATTTTGCCTTTCAGCCACACCGTTCTACCATGGAGAACCAGGCGTTGTGTACTGGGCAACAATTCCAAGCTTCTGGAGGAGTTTTGCAAAAGGTGCAGGATGTTGTCCTATTTCGTCATACCTTCCATAAGATTCACCACCTCTATCTGACCTTATGATTTTCACTTTTCTATCTAATTGCCTTTCGACTTCAGTTATGAACACTTGTACAACATCCACAGACTGAGATTTGTCATGCAACAAGTAAAGGTAACCATAGCGTGAAAAATCATCGATAAAAGTAATGAAATACTTCTCCCCTCCAAAAGTTGGAACATCAAAAGGTCCACAAATATCTGTGTGTATTATTTCAAGAAGTTGTGTACTACTTGTGGCTCCTTTCTTGGTATTTTTTGTTGCCTTACCCTTACTGCAATCTACACACATTTTATGATTGGTAAAATCAAGACTCGGGAGGATTCCATCTTTTACTAATCGCCTCATTCTTTCACTGGAAATATGTCCCAGCCTTTTATGCCCCAAGAAATAAGAGTTGTTTTTAGATGCCTTTTGTTTTGTTTTACCATTAGGATGCAAAGTGAGATGTGTTTCAGAAGAGTGACTAGCAAGATTAAATCTATAAAGTCCATCAATTAAAATTCCAGAACCAATAAGACTAGAATTCATAAATAAATTGAACTACAATATCCATGATTAACTTTAAAACCAGCCTGATCAAGTTTACTAATTGAAACTAAATTGCGGGAAATTGATGGAACAAAAAGAGTCTGAAACAAATCTAAATGATATCCAGTATCTAAAATGAGACGGTAAATCCCAATAGCTTCAACTGGCGCTTTATTTCTGTTCCCAATGAGCAAGAAATTTTCACTTGGGCTGATGGTGTGGGTCGTAAGAAATCCCTGCATCGAATTTGAAACATGAACATTAGCACCAGAATCAATCCACCAAGTATTAGAAGAAACATAAGTAAGATTTGATTCAAAAAAGCTTACAAAACCCATAGGGTTACCTTTCTTTTCAAACCATTCTTTTCGTTTAGGGAAGTCTTTCTGAAAGTGTCCAGGCTTCTTGCAAAATTTGCACATGTCATCATTCTTTGCCTCCTTCGCATTGGATTGATTAGCCTCGTACTGTAACGCCCCGAATTTCAAACAAGGACAAACTCGGGATTTCACAGGATCTTTACTTCACTTCGTACAATTTTACAAAGAATTTAAAACTTTTTATTCACAATACATCAGAGTTCAATTACAACTTGGTTTTACACAGCGGAAGACTAAAAGATTACAATCAATGAAAAACAACTAGTATAACTTTAACATCATTTGCAACATCTTTAACTTCTAAACAGCAACAGCATATCCACTTTATAACTCCATGAATAGTCCATTACCTGCATGTCAATCTGTGGGCACGTCAGTTACTTAGAACTGACGAAATGTTATACACGGCTATCCTCTCTATGCCGGGAATAGTATAACGATCTCATACTTTAACAAATCAACAAAAAGATTGAATGAACAAGTAAAGTGTCAAAGGTGATTATTCTAAACATAAGTGTATGTCATGCCTTAATGCCTAATGCACACATTTCTATACTAGGATGACACTAATGCACACTTGTTCGGATTCTATGCATCCCATACTACATAGGTCCGAGGGCAAGCGCCTACGTACTCCACATTGAAGGGTTCGATCCCTCGCCATGAGACTACCCAGTAATAAAACAAGTTTTAGAGTTATTTCACAGATACGGATCTCAGCCTCCCTGGCTTATATTAACAGATCCCAGCCTCCCTGGCTATTATATCGTGATGATAATCCCGTAAATGCCCTTCTAGCCCCAGTATATACATATTCTTTGGAGTATGGTAAACATCCGTCGACTACCCTAAGTCCCGGATAAAATACAGTCCATCTCCTATGGGGCAACCACAGTCCACCAACTGGGTCTATAGCCACGGAGATCCACCGCCGACTATATAGAAGCACCCATTTACGTTTGCACAAGTTTATCACATCTTCACTTAAGTGCCTAATTATTTTTAGTTCAAGACATGAATATGTTATCACTCTAGAATCGGTTCTACCTCATACCGGATTTATTCACACAATACGAGATCGCCCGACGGCATTATCTCGAAATCAAGTCTCAAAATCTTTCCTTCAAAATTACCGGTAACCGAGATCTTACCAATTCTAAATCATAAATCTTTCATGTACAAGAAGCATGGGTACACATACCCTTTAATAATCATGTCTTAACTTATTATATTCATGTCTCTAACTTATCCATAATTTAATCAATGTCTCATCTTTGCATCACTCATGATTCATTCGTTCACAATCTTTGAAAACAATAATTCTTTTCATGACATAAATCCATCACTTTAAGTCCCTTTAGCAACTTAAGCACACATAATATATCTCAACCACATTAACCTTTCTTAAACAAAATTTAGAGTATAACATTTTCAAAAGAAAAATCATTTCACACAACGATAAATCTCATACTTTTTAATAATTAAATCTTAAGTCAGAAACTCATTATCCAATTTGAGCATGTATAATAATCAAGTATTCAACTTAAAGAAATAGTCTCCTTGAGACAATTTATTCTCATACCAACACTTTACTTTTCTTCTAAAAATCTAAATTATGCTCTTAATTAATCTCTACTTCTCTACTACTATAATGGGAGAATGCCCTAATGTATTTTGTCCTCAACCCAAATAATTACCGAGCTGATCCGCTTTCGAAATTATTTACCAAACTGGTCCACTTTCAAAATTATTTACCAAACTGGTCCTACTCGCTATCAAATTGCAGGTTTAGTTTCATCGGACCCAAAAAATTAAATAAAAAGAAAAAGGGGGTGGGGTTTGATCCCGTGATTGAACAGCCAAGGCCCAAGTATTAATCCGCTAACCAATAGTCCACTGTGACTAGATTGTCACAGAGAAGGATTTAACTTCTAAAATATCAATCTCGGCCTGTAGTTTAATTTTAACCAAAACAAAAAGAAAAAGGGGAACGTATGGTTCGAACTCGGGACCTCTGATTCCATACGAGCTACAGTGACGTTCTTAAGGACCCCCAACTAGCCAGTTAGTCCATTGTGACTACTTGGCATGAGAAACAAAACTAATCTTTTGTCCAAACTTTCTATTATTCTATTATCATCAAAACTCGATTTTCCTCTTGATCTAATCTTTCATGTAATTATAATTGGTTCATCTATATTGAGTTTACTTTCTCACAGTAACCCATAATTTTATAATGCATAAAAATAAAACTAACTTTCAAATTTTTATATGAATTTGCATTTATTCAATTCAATCAAAGTTGCACACTACATCTTTTGCAATCAAAGAGTTTAATAGCATCAAATTTACATTACAAAAATATAGTTGCTTATCAAAAAGGAAAACTCAACAATTAATCACATGATCAAAAATCTCTACATTCATGTATACTAGTGCATGACAAAAATAAATTCTTTTCTCATTTATCAACTAACAAGTTGTAATTTAATCTACCATAACATGATTCACTACTATTCACCACATCCAATAGCATAGATTATTCTACTCTTTTTTTTTTTTTTTCAAAATCAAATCCTACACTACACATTTATTTTCTTATTAGCATGCACATTATCTATAATTTAGAAAGTAGGAGACACCCACTTTTATGTTTTACTACTCATTTTTCATCACATACAAAAGTGTAAATTAAATCTACTTTTCATATCTCATTCAAAACATACATTTTCCCAAGATGAAGTTTTAACATGAATCATGGTATCAAACATCAAAATCCCATATTATTCATAGCATGTATTTTAGCATAAAAATTACCTACATAACAATATCATCTCATAAGATTAATTTATAATTTTTAGCATGATATTTCTACAACTAGAAAGTAAGAAATCACCCACTAACACAATATTAATCTTTCTTTCTTATTCATGACCCTAGAACATAAAACAACATTTTTCAACAAATTTCCCATACAAAAGAATACATTTTTAACATGCATAACATTTTACAAGCATTCTAACATGATCTATGGTATTAGCTCTTTAGTCAAAATCTCCTATTATTTGTTTAATCATAACAATATTGTTTTCATTCATAGCATGTAACACTAACATGAAATCTTAACTACATATCAAAACAAAATGCTCATATTTTATCACTAGCATGCATAGTTCTAAATTAGAAAGCATGAGAACCCACCTTTTGTTTGAAGGTTGAAAACTACAAATGAATGGCTTCTTCTTGCTCCTAGCAACTCCTAGTCCTCTTCTCCTCCTAGCAAATGCTCCAAGCAAGAGATCCTCCAAGCACAATAACTCTCTTTCTTTTTCTTACACTCTTTTTCTTTCTCTTTTCTTTCTCTTGTTTATTTTATTTTTGGTGTGAAAAAGAATGAGAAATAGGTTGCTATTTATAGGACAATGCTAGGGACTATATTGCAAAATCTCCCACCTAATAACTTCTCATTTTAATTCTCTTTTTAATTCTCACCTCTTCATATTTTTAACTCCTAAAACTCCCAACCTCTCATCTCCCCACTCTCCATGAACTTAACCACTCCATTAATCCCCTCCCCTAGCCCACAAAATGGTCCAAATACATTTGTGTGTGCATGCATACATGCACAAACAAATATGAACACATTTCTATAACTCAAAAATGTGTACTAATATTGTAACTTGTCATGTATTGGTACATGTTTAACTAAAAAATGTGATTTTAATAATGGGCTTGCTACATGGGCTCATTTCTAATTAATTAATTTGATTATCTAGTGGGCTTGCTATATGGGCTCATTACTAATTAATTTATTTAATTATCTAGTGGGCTCCTCTCCTAATGGGCTACATTTTAGTTTATAGGTCCATGGATCAAAAGAAAGGCTAAATAAAACTAATGCATGCTAAAATAAGAAATGAGAGTAAGAAAATGGAGATAGAAAACTAGCACGTGCATCATATGTGCAAAAATTGAAAAATGCACTTTAATCAAAATAGGAAAAAATAAATTTTCATTTTATAAAACGAGTTCGAACACGTAAAATAAATAATCAATACACATAGAAATATCACACTTAGAGATGGAAAAATACGTAATTAATACGTGCATTGAAAACACATAAAAAGCACGTAAAAATACAGAGATTGAAATATTATATTTTTGTTGACTCAAAGTAGGATAAAAATCAATATGGGAAATGCATAAATAGTCGGTAGTCAAAATACGTAGTGAAAACACGTTATATAATACACGTGCGTAACACACGAGGGCAAAATTGTCATTTCAATTTTGCGGGGTGTTACACTCTCCCCCCCTTAGAGTAGTTCCGTCCCCGGAACTCGCTAAGGTAAAGATTGTGTTTTGTACACGTCAAAGAAAATATTTGTATTTAGGAAACTGCAACTAAAAAAAAATGTAGTATGCGCAACAATAAAAACAAGACAAACTCTTTATAAGAAGACTATGAATATTAAGATGTTACAAGACAGAACAAGAAAATTAGGAAAATGACATAAGAAATGAAACATGACAAGGGATAGAATAGTTTGAGAGAAATTTTCGTACAAAAATAATATTAGGTAAGCTATTAGATAAAAGGGAAAAGTCAATTATGTCGTTAATTTCGAAATAGTTCGGAAAACAATGTGGTGAAGGAAACATAGTCAATAGATAATTTAGAAAAATTTATCGATGTAATAAACGGTAGAAAATTTGCAAACTGTAAAACGAAATCTAATTAGCAATTTAAAACAAGACCATTGAATAAGAGTTTGGAAAAATAAATGGGAATAAGACTTTGTTGAAAACATAAAATGACTTTGTATATCAATTAATAAAATAGTTTGTAAGGGAACTATAATAATTATACACACAATTTGAAAAAAAAATAGAAAGCATACGTTGAAATACTTTGTGAATATACAAAATTTTGTAGTGATGAAAATATTTTATAACATTAAGACAAAATAGTGTAAAGCACATACACGAGATGGAAACACAATTGGAAACAATAATCATATAGTGTAGCAAATTAGGACAATAGACATAAACAAGTATATGCAAAAATATTAATGTAGTAACTAGATGAGGGTAAAATGATATGTATAATAAGAATATTGAAATATATGATATATATATATAGAGATCATTGAAAAATATATAAGTAATAACTAAGAGTGTAAAGACAGTTAAAATTTGAGAAAAGATAATGTATAAACAGTGAGTATATGCATTATATTAAAGAAGTGTAAACCTATAAAAGTAAATAGTAAAAATGAATATATCAAAACAATTATGTAATAATAGTACCGAATGTAGACAATAAAACAAATGGTAGGCCATATTTATATAGGTAGAAAATTTCAATTTAGTTTAAAATATATAGGATCAGGTAATACAGAAATCAAAATCAAATAAAATGAGTGAACAAAAGAAAATTTCATAAGAAAAATCCAGAATAATAAATGAAGAAAATAATTGTTGAAACATTAATTTAATAAATGGCAATTTAAAACTTGAAAAAAAATACGTAAAGTAATAGTAGACATAGACGGGTAAACATGAAGTGACATAAATACATGAAAGATGAAATTTTAAGTTTGAAAAACGAGTTTAAAATATCAAGACTAAGGAAGATAGATAAATAATAAATATTCAAATCATTTAATAACACAAGAAAATATTTATTTGCGAAAAAAATATGGAAAAAGTAGCATGATAAAAATCTATAAAATAATTTGAGAGGAAAGTGTGTAAGGTATCATGAATGACGGTCCAAGCTACCACGCTTCCACTGCGCCACTCTGATACCCAGGGGAAAATGTGCTCGCATACACTCTCATATCAATGTATACAAGAAAAACATCATGAATGAAAGTCAATAACTACTGCATTCACGACTCCAGCCATCCAAAAGAAAAAGAAAATATCAGTGCATAGAGCAACACAAATGTAAATCACTTACATTTAAATCTCTATAGACTGAAACTCACACTCTAGTGTCCACAGGAATGATATTGTAACTACTCAATAAGGTGTCACGGGTTCTAGACTATAGTTAATGATCTTACTGCTTTTCCTAAACAAATCTTTAGTCTATCAAGTTCGGATTTACTTGGGTTAGCCGTAAGAGTCGGTTCCCAGCTAGCGGTGGTCCGAAGACGCTTAAATACCGTGTCGCTTAGGGTTGTTTACACCCGGTTGACAGAAGGACTCTTTTGGTTTGTTCCCAAATTTATCGTCACTTTTTATCGTTCCTTATAAACTTGTACTACTTGTGAAGCATGCTCTGATACCATCTGTAACGCCCCGAATTTCAAACAAGGACAAACTCGGGATTTCACAGGATCTTTACTTCACTTCGTACAATTTTACAAAGAATTTAAAACTTTTTATTCACAATACATCAGAGTTCAATTACAACTTGGTTTTACACAGCGGAAGACTAAAAGATTACAATCAATGAAAAACAACTAGTATAACTTTAACATCATTTGCAACATCTTTAACTTCTAAACAGCAACAGCATATCCACTTTATAACTCCACGAATAGTCCATTACCTGCATGTCAATCTGTGGGCACGTCAGTTACTTAGAACTGACGAAATGTTATACACGGCTATCCTCTCTATGCCGGGAATAGTATAACGATCTCATACTTTAACAAATCAACAAAAAGATTGAATGAACAAGTAAAGTGTCAAAGGTGATTATTCTAAACATAAGTGTATGTCATGCCTTAATGCCTAATGCACACATTTCTATACTAGGATGACACTAATGCACACTTGTTCGGATTCTATGCATCCCATACTACATAGGTCCGAGGGAAAGCGCCTACGTACTCCACATTGAAGGGTTCGATCCCTCGCCATGAGACTACCCAGTAATAAAACAAGTTTTAGAGTTATTTCACAGATACGGATCTCAGCCTCCCTGGCTTATATTAACAGATCCCAGCCTCCCTGGCTATTATATCGTGATGATAATCCCGTAAATGCCCTTCTAGCCCCAGTATATACATATTCTTTGGAGTATGGTAAACATCCGTCGACTACCCTAAGTCCCGGATAAAATACAGTCCATCTCCTATGGGGCAACCACAGTCCACCAACTGGGTCTATAGCCACGGAGATCCACCGCCGACTATATAGAAGCACCCATTTACGTTTGCACAAGTTTATCACATCTTCACTTAAGTGCCTAATTATTTTTAGTTCAAGACATGAATATGTTATCACTCTAGAATCGGTTCTACCTCATACCGGATTTATTCACACAATACGAGATCGCCCGACGGCATTATCTCGAAATCAAGTCTCAAAATCTTTCCTTCAAAATTACCGGTAACCGAGATCTTACCAATTCTAAATCATAAATCTTTCATGTACAAGAAGCATGGGTACACATACCCTTTAATAATCATGTCTTAACTTATTATATTCATGTCTCTAACTTATCCATAATTTAATCAATGTCTCATCTTTGCATCACTCATGATTCATTCGTTCACAATCTTTGAAAACAATAATTCTTTTCATGACATAAATCCATCACTTTAAGTCCCTTTAGCAACTTAAGCACACATAATATATCTCAACCACATTAACCTTTCTTAAACAAAATTTAGAGTATAACATTTTCAAAAGAAAAATCATTTCACACAACGATAAATCTCATACTTTTTAATAATTAAATCTTAAGTCAGAAACTCATTATCCAATTTGAGCATGTATAATAATCAAGTATTCAACTTAAAGAAATAGTCTCCTTGAGACAATTTATTCTCATACCAACACTTTACTTTTCTTCTAAAAATCTAAATTATGCTCTTAATTAATCTCTACTTCTCTACTACTATAATGGGAGAATGCCCTAATGTATTTTGTCCTCAACCCAAATAATTACCGAGCTGATCCGCTTTCGAAATTATTTACCAAACTGGTCCACTTTCAAAATTATTTACCAAACTGGTCCTACTCGCTATCAAATTGCAGGTTTAGTTTCATCGGACCCAAAAAATTAAATAAAAAGAAAAAGGGGGTGGGGTTTGATCCCGTGATTGAACAGCCAAGGCCCAAGTATTAATCCGCTAACCAATAGTCCACTGTGACTAGATTGTCACAGAGAAGGATTTAACTTCTAAAATATCAATCTCGGCCTGTAGTTTAATTTTAACCAAAACAAAAAGAAAAAGGGGAACGTATGGTTCGAACTCGGGACCTCTGATTCCATACGAGCTACAGTGACGTTCTTAAGGACCCCCAACTAGCCAGTTAGTCCATTGTGACTACTTGGCATGAGAAACAAAACTAATCTTTGGTCCAAACTTTCTATTATTCTATTATCATCAAAACTCGATTTTCCTCTTGATCTAATCTTTCATGTAATTATAATTGGTTCATCTATATTGAGTTTACTTTCTCACAGTAACCCATAATTTTATAATGCATAAAAATAAAACTAACTTTCAAATTTTTATATGAATTTGCATTTATTCAATTCAATCAAAGTTGCACACTACATCTTTTGCAATCAAAGAGTTTAATAGCATCAAATTTACATTACAAAAATATAGTTGCTTATCAAAAAGGAAAACTCAACAATTAATCACATGATCAAAAATCTCTACATTCATGTATACTAGTGCATGACAAAAATAAATTCTTTTCTCATTTATCAACTAACAAGTTGTAATTTAATCTACCATAACATGATTCACTACTATTCACCACATCCAATAGCATAGATTATTCTACTCTTTTTTTTTTTTTTTTCAAAATCAAATCCTACACTACACATTTATTTTCTTATTAGCATGCACATTATCTATAATTTAGAAAGTAGGAGACACCCACTTTTATGTTTTACTACTCATTTTTCATCACATACAAAAGTGTAAATTAAATCTACTTTTCATATCTCATTCAAAACATACATTTTCCCAAGATGAAGTTTTAACATGAATCATGGTATCAAACATCAAAATCCCATATTATTCATAGCATGTATTTTAGCATAAAAATTACCTACATAACAATATCATCTCATAAGATTAATTTATAATTTTTAGCATGATATTTCTACAACTAGAAAGTAAGAAATCACCCACTAACACAATATTAATCTTTCTTTCTTATTCATGACCCTAGAACATAAAACAACATTTTTCAACAAATTTCCCATACAAAAGAATACATTTTTAACATGCATAACATTTTACAAGCATTCTAACATGATCTATGGTATTAGCTCTTTAGTCAAAATCTCCTATTATTTGTTTAATCATAACAATATTGTTTTCATTCATAGCATGTAACACTAACATGAAATCTTAACTACATATCAAAACAAAATGCTCATATTTTGTCACTAGCATGCATAGTTCTAAATT
This sequence comes from Hemerocallis citrina, assembly GCA_017893485.1. NCBI lineage: Eukaryota > Viridiplantae > Streptophyta > Magnoliopsida > Asparagales > Asphodelaceae > Hemerocallis > Hemerocallis citrina. Next base: position 42,376,725 of record CM030364.1, read on the forward strand.
AGAAAGCATGAGAACCCACCTTTTGTTTGAAGGTTGAAAACTACAAATGAATGGCTTCTTCTTGCTCCTAGCAACTCCTAGTCCTCTTCTCCTCCTAGCAAATGCTCCAAGCAAGAGATCCTCCAAGCACAATAACTCTCTTTCTTTTTCTTACACTCTTTTTCTTTCTCTTTTCTTTCTCTTGTTTATTTTATTTTTGGTGTGAAAAAGAATGAGAAATAGGTTGCTATTTATAGGACAATGCTAGGGACTATATTGCAAAATCTCCCACCTAATAACTTCTCATTTTAATTCTCTTTTTAATTCTCACCTCTTCATATTTTTAACTCCTAAAACTCCCAACCTCTCATCTCCCCACTCTCCATGAACTTAACCACTCCATTAATCCCCTCCCCTAGCCCACAAAATGGTCCAAATACATTTGTGTGTGCATGCATACATGTACAAACAAATATGAACACATTTCTATAACTCAAAAATGTGTACTAATATTGTAACTTGTCATGTATTAGTACATGTTTAACTAAAAAATGTGATTTTAATAATGGGCTTGCTACATGGGCTCATTTCTAATTAATTAATTTGATTATTTAGTGGGCTTGCTATATGGGCTCATTACTAATTAATTTATTTAATTATCTAGTGGGCTCCTCTCCTAATGGGCTACATTTTAGTTTATAGGTCCATGGATCAAAAGAAAGGCTAAATAAAACTAATGCATGCTAAAATAAGAAATGAGAGTAAGAAAATGGAGATAGAAAACTAGCACGTGCATCATATGTGCAAAAATTGAAAAATGCACTTTAATCAAAATAGGAAAAAATAAATTTTCATTTTATAAAACGAGTTCGAACACGTAAAATAAATAATCAATACACATAGAAATATCACACTTAGAGATGGAAAAATACGTAATTAATACGTGCATTGAAAACACATAAAAAGCACGTAAAAATACAGAGATTGAAATATTATATTTTTGTTGACTCAAAGTAGGATAAAAATCAATATGGGAAATGCATAAATAGTCGGTAGTCAAAATACGTAGTGAAAACACGTTATATAATACACGTGCGTAACACACGAGGGCAAAATTGTCATTTCAATTTTGCGGGGTGTTACACGTACATTCTGGGCGGTGCTCTTTTATGGTCTGAATTCTGCCTTTTCTCAGCATTACATCCAGTGCCTTGGACAAAATGTGCAACCTTTATACCTTGTTGGTTAAGCCTGGCCTCCTCTTGTACCAATTTATTAGCCAGTTCATTCACCGCCCATTTTTCCTTATGGCATTGTAATGAGTGTGGAAAGGTCCATTCTAAGGAGGTAAAGTGTTTAGGATAAAATGAACGAGAAAAGAATTGTCCACTGTCATTCCTAAACTCTTTAGCTTTGTCGCAAGGTTCATCATCTTAATGTAGTGATCATGCATAGAGAGTGTGTCACGCCCCGCTTCCCAAAATACGGGAATACGGGCACATGACTGAGGACCAGCGGATGATGCGAATACACCATTCATAAGCTGTGCAGGTAACTCAACAATAAGATAATGACAAAAACCATGCAGGCATGTAAAATCACAATAGGATAACAAAAGTACATGACAGTCCATAACTTAACCAACAACTAGAAATAAAAACATAGTTACGGGTCAAACATGGCCGGATTACAATAAAGAGTAGCATTAATAAAACATGAATTAAAGCAACATGAAATTAAACGAGACTAAAACACTTGATCAGCAACACCTTCGGGTAACTCTCCATTTGGGCCTGCAAGTACATGATTACAAAAAAGAAGAAACAAGAAGATACCCATTAATGCAAGTCACGGGCTGCGAGTGGTACGAGCTAACAGGACAAGTATAAAAATAAACAAAAGCAGGGAAAGGAGCAAGGAACCAAGAATTATGTAATAGGAGAAATACAACATGTAAACAGGATCATGAATAAGACATCATGAAACAAGTGGCATGTAAACAAGTAATCAAGTAATCATGTAAACAAGTTTACATGAACATGTAACATGTAATTGGCTTATGCAAGTGCACGTGTTAATCATATGTCTTTTATTAATTCTATCTAGGTAGCACTTCATGGATCCATTATTTTACTACGTGGTTGCTAATTCTATCTAGGTAGCACTTCATAGATCCATTATTTTACTACATAGTTGCTACATACAATCAGTTAAGTTTAGGCCTAGTGGTGGATTCTTAAGGTCACATACTCGAAAAAAACATATCAATTGTATCTTGTTCGAGATACGTGCAAATTTGTAACATGAAACATGTAGAGTGTAAACTTGTAATGTGAAACATGTAGAGTGTAAACTTGTTGCGTGAAACATATAAACTTGCAATCATGTAATGGATTCTTGAGGTAGCCCCCGTAGATTCTAGAGGTGGCCCCCGTCAACCCCTGATGTGGCACTTAGTTCTACGTGGCACTTAGTTCTATATAACTTGTAATCATGGGAAACACTGGCCCCCTTCTGAGTACACTTACCTATATTGTCCACTACTATGGTCTTTTCCTTAAACCTAGGCTTGTTACTTTTATTAATTTTAATCAACAATAACAAGATATCATATTTAAACTACTATCACGGGTAAAACAATCATGCACATAATCATGTATAATCCTAAGAGTACATACGTGTGTATCAATCGTGTTCATGTAATGCATGTGATAACAAGGTATTCGCGATCATGTACGAATACGGGATCAACGGATTATGTATAGCAACAGATTTCAATTTGACCGAAGAATACGAATTAGAGACAGAGAATATATTTGCGGTATTTTGTAAAGAAAGCTTTACAAGAACAAACAGATTGTACAAGAGAATACTTGCCTGAGAGACGACGACGAAAACAAAGCAAGAACAAGAATAACGGGAACAGATTCCTAGCACGAACGCAACAACGGATCGAATGGACACACAAACCAATCACGAACACAATCGGATGGCTGAGATCGAAGATCAAGATCAAGATGATCGGATCAGATCGGACGGTCAGATTTTCCTGATGATGAAGATAATGATGAAGATCAAGATCGATCGATCAAACGGCTGCAATCAAAGGAAATTAATGATCATCATGATCGTGATGATCAAGAGGGGATCGGACGGCTAGGATCTAATCGAATGATCAAAAGGAGATCGACGGCCCACATCCAATCAAGCATGATGATGATCATGATCACATCAGATCGGACGGATCAGATTGAAGATATCAAGATCAGATGAGATCAAGGTGATCGACGATCGGATGGCTCACATCAAAGATGATCAAAACCCTTAATCACCAGCACACGCACAACTGCAAGCCACGACAGCCTGGGGGGAAGTGCTCGGCAAGATGCTACAGTCATGGAGGAGCCAGGGTGGAGCTGTGGACACTGAGGTGACGTGCAGGCGCATTGGCTGCGCTGTTGCGTCGCGAAGACTGCCGCGTCAGGAGGCAGGGCACGCACAGGGCGACAAGGACGTTGCTGGGCGGTGCTCAGGGCGGTTGTCGAAGGATCAGGGTGCTGGGCAGTGTCACAGCAGGGGGCTGCAGTCGCGATAAGGGAAAGGAGGCAGGGCGACTCGGCAGTTGAACAGGGAGCAGGGCATGGGGACCAGGGCAGAGCTTCGGCTATGGGTTGGTGGTTCGGCAATGGGGGAGAGAACGAAGGGTCGACGAGGCTAAAGACTTTCATCGATGTCGGGAAGCGATGCGATGCATGGTAGGACGAGCGGGAGGACAGAGGTGAAGAGAAGGTCGGAGGATCGGGAGGAGCACCGGTCGCTGGCTGCGTCGGAGGAGAGGGAGCAGCGGTGAACGAGATGCTCGAACGAGAGGCTGCGCTCGGGGATGAGCACACAGTGGCTGGTGACGGTGAGGAGTGGGTGGGGGTTGCGCCAGCGAAGCACGAGTGTGTTGTGGGATGGATGGCGGAGGTGGAGCCAGAGGGAGACGAGGGCAGGTGAGCTCAAGGGAGGAAGAGAGGAGGGTTCCTCTGTTTTAGGTTTGGAGACAGAGGAGGGGAAGAGAGAGAGAGAAGGAGACAGGGACAGAGAGTGCGGGAGAGAGAACAGGGAGTGGGGGGGGGGATTTTTGTGACGCCCCACTTCCCAAAAACTCGGAATACGGGTGCGTGATGAAGCCCAGCGAATGGTTTTCATCATTCATAATCTGTAGGATCGACTCAGCATTATAACAAGAAATATAACAAGATATACACAACCACGCATGCATGAATAATTTATTAATCAACAGAAACAATTGAAACAAAATAATAATATCTCAAATAGTTTTCAAATCTAGATCAAAAGACAAAACTCAGGACTATAAGCCCGTTACAAGATTCAAGTAACAAAAGAAATAAATAATTCAAAAACAAAATATTTTAAAGCAAGTCTTCTTTCCAAGCAATGCCTAGAACGCCTGCTCACCAATTTCAGCAGGCAATTCATCTCCAAAGTCTTTTTATATATATATATATATATATATATATATATATATATAAGAGTAAAAAAATAGAGAAAACGAGACAAACACCCTTAGTGCAAGTTAGGGCTGTAAATTGTACAAGCAAGGGTATGAAAACAAGTACAAGAAATATGGAACAAGATTTAGAATCAAGAATGTATAACATAATATAATAGGGATGCAATGAGTAGTGGGATTCAAGAAACTAGCTAGAAAAAAAATTCAAGTGACAAGATTGGGTAACAAGTACTTGTAGTAGAACAAGTGGCACGAGAACATGTAATGGTATCAAGCATCATGTAACAAGTATCACGTACAAGTATCAAGTAACAAGTAACAAGTCTCAAGTAACAAGTCTCAAGTCTCATGTCTCAAGTAGTACAAGTAACAAGTTAATCTTAAGTCTAATGTTTAAATCTATCTAGGTAGCATTTCATGTATCCATATTTTTACTACATGGTTGCTACATACAATCAGTTATGTTTAGGCCTAGTGGTGGATTTTATAGGGCGGTGTACTCAGACATCAAGTATCAAGCAAGCATGGTTCATGAATCCGAAAATAAAGTAACAAGTTCACGAAACAAGTTCGTGAATCCACTAATAAGTTTAAGAAGCACACAGTGGGTTCATGAATCCAACAAGTTCATGAGCCAAGTAATAGCTTCATGAATCCATCAAGATACAACAAATTCATGAGCCAAGTACTGGGAAACACGGGCCCCTTCCGAGTACACTTACCTATATCGTCCACTACTATGGTCTTTCCCTTAAACCCCGGCTTGTTATTTATTATTATTATTATTAACCAAGCATTAAAGTGTGCGAAACAGGTCAAGTAAACATGATCAAGAACATGGAACAAGTCTAGGCTAGGTAGGATACATGTTCGAGGGTCAAAACAATTCAAAGTATCAAGAACGACGAGAATTCGAAATCTGGATAGCATGACGTTGCTACACCAAAACTACGATTTTCGTCTCTAAAAGAATGCAAATGTGGATCCGTCAGAAGGTCCAGAAACTAGACTCCTTCCCGATTCCAATGCATATAAATAAGGTACATAAAAGTTGCGTAACATGTGTCAAAATAGCAAACTATACAGCATTTGTGTTCAGCCAGAATTTGTGAAACTGAGTTTATATATTGAAATAGGGTTGAAACTTCATTAATTAATTCTGAAAAAATTAGGGAATGTTCTCTAGGGTGTCCAGTATCAGTATTCAAAATTTCAAGTCATTTACTTACTAGTAGCATAGTTAAAATAATTGTAAACCAAAGTGGTGCAGCAGTTTTTATGAATCTGCAATTTCCGACACAACAGCAGTAAAACTGCGATATCTTCTAGACCGTAACTCAGAATTCAAAAATTCTGGATGTTATTGGCAACTAGACCCTTAGGGATATATTTCATATTCAGGACCCAAGTTCAGATTTTGATTTTATCGGGGTCGAAACAGCAAACCAGGACAGACAGAAACCAAATAAGACACTTTTTACATGAAATGTATCAGAATTATACTAGTTGTGAACAAGTGTATCAACGAAGGATTGTGACTCTTAGATCATGTAATAGATAAGGAGAAACATGAGATCGTCGACGATAAACAAAGAGGAGTCACATTTACAATCTAATTGCAGTATTTTTATGGAAAAACTTGGACTAGAAAACGAAATGTACAAGAAGATACTTGCCTTTAGGACGACGCTAGATCCGATATATTGAGAATAACGGGATCGGAATCCCGACGACATGGCGACGAGCAAACGATCACCATAATCATTATCGGGCACGGATCTCGATGATCAAGATGGTGATCAAGATGAAGATCAAGCGAATCCAACGGCCAAGATCGAAAATAAAACATATAAGAATTCGAAGAGTACCAAAAGAGTAAATTTACCATGATTGACAATTTAATGAATGAGAACAAAAGTGGATTAAATGTTTAACTTACAAAGTAGAAGACGAACGAGACGTTCGAGACGATCAAGGGCCGAGATTAAGTGTGATCGATCGATCGGACAGCTGAGATCGAAGATCAAGATCAAGATCAAGATGATGATCATGATCGCAATGATCAAAAGAGATCCGACGGTCGAGATTAAGATCTTGATGATGATGATGATGATGATGATGATGCGAACAACGGCCGAGATCAACGGATCAAGAAGACGATGATCGTGATTGTGATGAACGACGATTAGACGGCTGAGATTCAAAAGATCAACAACTTCCGATCAAACAGCAACCCATCAACGGCGACGGTCGGCGACTGGTTCACGGTGGCTGGTTGGCGGATGGCGACGACAGAATAGGGTTGCCGATGGATGGAGACGACGGCGCCGCAGGAGGCGCACACAGGGGAAACAACACAGGGTAGCTGCATTGCTGCTTCGCTGGCATCGGGCTGAGCAACATAGGGAGAGGTTCGCGTTGTGGAGGTCGCAAAGGTGGCGGGATGCTGGCATTGTTGCTGTCGTCAGCTGGGCATGACAGGAGGTGTGATGGGGTGAGGAACAGCATAGGGGAGGGTCACTGCCGTCGGTTGGAGACGACGCAATGCAGGAGCAGTACAAGGATGACGACGCTACTGCATCGCGAGAAGGGGGAGGGCGCGATTGGTGGTGCGGCAAGGAGCGCCGGGAGCATGCTGCTGCCGTCGAGGAGTCACGACAGGGGGATCTGTCGCCTGGTCGGGGTCGAGCTGCTGCAGGGGGGGCGGGGTGCACACAGGAGGTAGGGGGAGAGAGAGAGACGAACGGAAGGGATGGGTTGAACGGGGAGAGAGAGAGTTGGAAGGAGGCGGGTACTAGTGAAGATGAACAGTTGGGTAAATGATATATATATGGGGTATTAGTTAGGGTTAAGAGTAGGTAACACGTAGGGTAAATAGGGTATTGGGTATTGAAATGGGTAGAAAATCCAATAGGAGAATGGTTTTTGGGTTATTAAAATCTATAGGGTTTAAAATCCAATAAATAAATAAATAATAGGATTGGGTTTAATTAAAAGATCCAATAGGAGAAAAAATAATAATTAGCATTATAGGGTTTTTTTAAAAATATACATATAAACATATATCAAATCAAATAATAAAATACAATTAAATAAGCATATTCGGGCTTTACAAAAATAATACTAATACTAATAATAATAATAATAATAAGATTTATATAACAAAATATACATTTATCAAAATAACTCAAACAACAACAACACATTTACATTTAAATTGAGTAAAAATACAAATAACCGATCAATTAGAAACAGAAATTAAAATATGCCATTATTCGAACAAAATATAGTTTTTGATTAGAAAACACTTTAATAAAAGATCCGAAACAATTTCAAAACAAAAGAAAAAGATTTTATAGTTAGTCAAAATACAGAAAATATTCAAATTTTATGTATTTGGGAAAACAGGGGTTACAATTTTAAATGAAAATAATGTATAAAATAATAAATATGATATAATAAATATATTATAATAATGGGTAGTAATGAGAGTGGGGGGTTGTGGGGTTACGGAATAAGAAGAGTGGGGGAATGTGAGGGGTTGTGTACGGGTGGATTAGAATGTGGGAATTTGAATGTAATCATTTAGGATGGAGTCTATGCAATATATATATGAGTACTGGGTTGGATTTGGGCTTGGTCTATGGGCTCAAAAATAATATAATAAATTAGTTATAGAATTAGGCTTAAATTAAACAATTGGGCTTGGGCTTCAAATCATTTAATAAATCAATTATGGGATTGGTCTTCAAAACATTCAAATATTAAAACGGTTGAATAATTAAATATTGGGCTTCATAAAAGTAGTTTGAATAATATAATCAATTAAGAAAGAATAGTTACAAGATACTAGGAATTTAAAATACGAAAAAATACTTGAAAAATACATATTAACGAAAACAGGGGTTACAAATCCTACCCACCTTACAACAAAATTTCGTCCTCGAAATTTGCGTAAGCGGTATATAGGACAGAGCAAAAACAAACTTAGAAAAAAACAAAACTGGAATTTAAAGGGAAAGAGGCAAAATGGTGGCAACACAAAATGAGAAAGAACATGGATAAGAATGAAGTGATAAAAAATGTCAAATAGAGATTCAATGAATGATGACAATGTAATGTATGAAAGGAAAGCAAGCAGTGCAAGGAAGGGAAAGCAATAAGAAAATTTTGTAAACTATGGGTTATGGGCCCACCACGCTTTTGTTGCGCTACTCTGATGGCGACGCTCCACGTGGCAGACATGTCGTTGTAGACCACATGGCACCAATCGACGAACCGAGTAGGAAAAAGAATAAGATATTGAAATCAAAAGAATATGAGTACAAAAAGAAAGAATCTATATCCAATAAGAAATCAATAATTGTGAATGAATGGAAGAGGCGAGACAACTGAGAAATAAAAGAACTAAATGTGAAGGAATCAAGAGGAATCAGATAAGAGGAGTATCCAGATTATGTTGGTTATTCATTATCCATGTGATCAACGTGGTGCATATATTGTTGAGTTAACCTGGCTAAGTCAAGCCTGTCTAATGTATTAGTCAAACTAACACATTAGCCAAACCTGAGCTCTGATACCACTAAAAACCCTGTCACGCCCTGCTTTCCAAAATACGAGAATACGGGCACGTGACTGAGGCCCAGCGAATGATGCGAATAAACCATTTATAAGCTGTACAGGTAACTCAACAACAAGATAACGACAAAAACCATGCAGACATGTAAAATCACAATAGGATAACAAAAGTATATGACATAGTCCATAACTTAACCAACAGCTGAAAATAAAAACATAGTTATGGGTCAAACATGGCCGGGTTACAATAAAGAGTAGCATGAATAAAACATAAACTAAAGCAACATGAAATTAAACGAGACTAAAACACTTGATCAGCAACACCTTCGGGTAACTCTCCATTCGGGCATGCAAATACATGATTACAAAAAGAAGAAACAAGAAGATACCCGTTAATGCAAGTCACGGGCCGCGAGCGGTACAAGCTACTAACAGGACAAGTATAAAAACAAACAAAAGCAGGGAAAGGAGCAAGGAACCAAGAATTATGTAAGAGGAGAAATACAACATGTAAACAGAATCATGAATAAGACATGATGAAACAAGTGGCATGTAAACAAGTAATCAAGTAAACAAGTCATCATAAACATGTAACATGTAATTGGATTATGCAAGTGCACGTGTTAATCTCATGTCTTTTATTAATTCTATCTAGGTAGCACTTCATGCATCCATCCTTTTACTACATGGTTGCTACATACAATCAGTTTTTTTTAGGCCTAGTGGTGGATTCTATAGGTCACGTACTTGGAAAAAATATATCAATTGTATCTTGTTCGAGATGCGTGCAAACTTGTAACATAAAACATGTAGAGTGTAAACTTGTAGCATGAAACATATAAACTTGTAATCATGTAATGGATTATAGAGGTGGCCCCCGTAGATTATAGAGGTGGCCCCCGTCAATCCCTGACGTGACACTTAGTTCTACGTGGCACTTAGTTCCATATAACTTGTAATCATAGGAAACACGGGCCCCCTTCTGAGTACTTACCTATATTGTCAACTACTATGGTCTTTCCGTTAAACCCCGGCTTGTTACTTTTATTAATTTTAATCAACAATAACAAGATATCATATTTAAACTACTATCGCAGGTAAAACAATTATGCACATAATCATGTATAATCCTAAGAGTACATATGTGTGTATCAATCGTATTCATGTAATGCATGTGGAAACAAGGTATTCACGATCATGTACGAATATAGAATCAACAGATTATGTATAGCAACATATTTCAATTCGACCGAAGAATACGAATTAGAGACAAAGAATATACTTGCGGTATTTTGCAAAGAAAGCTTGTATGAGAACAAATGGATTGTACAAGAGAATACTTGCCTGAGAGACGACAACGGAAACGAAGCAAGAACAAGAATAACGGGAACGGATTCCTGGCACGAACGCAATGAACGGATCGAACGAACACACGAACCAATCACGAACACAATCGGACGGCTGAGATCGAAGATCAAGATCAAAATGATCGAATCAGATCGGATGGTTAGATTTCCCTGATGATAAAGATAATGATGAAGATCAAGATCAATCGATTGAATGGCTGCGATAAAAAATATTGATGATCATCATGATCGTGATGATCAAGAGGGGATCGGACGGCTAGGATATAATCGGATGATCAAGAGGAGATCGACGGCCCACATCCAATCAAGCATGATGATGATCATGATCACATCAGATCGGACGGATCAGATCGAAGATATCAAGATCAGATGAGATCAAGGTGATCGGCGATCGGACGGCTCACATCAAAGATGATCAAAACCCATAATCACCAGCACACGCACAACTGCAAGCCATGACAGCCTGGGGGGAAGTGCTCGGCGAGATGCTGCAGTCGTGGAGGAGCCAGGGTGGAGCTGTGGACACTGGGGTGATGTGCAGTTGCACTGGCTGCGCTGCTGCGTCGCAGAGACTGCCGCATCGGGAGGCAGGGTGTGCACAGGGGGACGAGGACGTTGCTGGGCGGTGCTCAGGGCGGTCGTCGAGGGATCAGGGTGCTGGGTGGCATCACAGTATGGGGTTGCGGTCGTGACAAGGGAGAGGAGGCAGGGCGACTCGGTTGTCAGATTTGCCACAAGTGTAACGCCCATTTCCACCAATTAATATTTTTCCCTGTGTTCTATAATTTTATTTTTTATAAATTTATTTTGTGATAAATTCATTTCGGATATTGTATTAAAGTATTTTCTAAAAAAAATTTTTATTCTTTTCGAATAATGGTGTATTTTGATCTCATTTTCTATATCTTACTGATCGACTATTTATATTTGAGCCTAAAACAAATAAATTATTGTTATTGGTTTATTTTAATGAAATTGTTAAACCCGAATATTATTTTGTTGTATGATATTATTATTTTTATGATTATAATTATTAATTGTTATTTCTTGATTATTTTAATTAAATTTCATCTATCGAAATATTTTATTTTTGTACCCGATTTGATTTTCTTGGCAAATTCCAACTTATTTTCAAGCCCAATTTACATTCTATTCATTTGTATTATTTAATTGTTTATTTGGATTTAATTTTTTTCTTTTTGTTGAAATCCTTTGTTGTTCTTGATGAACTATTTTCTTGTTGATCATATTTTTCTTTTATTTAATTGTGAGTATTTTATTTGAATCCTATTGTCTTCAAACCCATCTCTTATTTGAACCCTTAAACCCAATTTCAATTGTTCTTGACCCATACCCACTATTATTGGATCCTAAACCACTAACCCAGCATCCTAATTGTACCCTATATATACAACCCTAGTACAAACCCTAAAAATTGCACAAATTAAAACCCTAGTCACTTATTCTCTCTCCCCGGTTGCAATTCCTGCCCATCTCCAAAACCCAATACCTGCACCTCCATCTTCGACCATTCCTTCGGCGACCCCCCCCCCCCCCCCCGGCAGGCCGTCACTGTCGCGCCACCCCCCTGACGTGAGCCACCACACCCGACCCCCAGCGCCTCCTTCTCTGTCCTCGTCAATAGCAGCCAGCCAAAACCCTCTGATCTCTCCTTGGTGCTCCTTTTCGTCAACCAGCCGTTGCGCCGCCCGTCGACCGCCGTCGATGCCACCAGCGACGTCGACGACCACCAGGCCATCCCCCTTACCACTATTACTGCCATCTCTTTTGTTGCAGTGGCTGTCTCTTTGTGCTATTGATTGCTTTGAGTTTCGTTTGCACGTATATTGCACGTGCTAAATTGTGCTAGTTCGTGGGTTCGTTGCTTCGGGATCCTTCTCCTGTTATTCTTGGTATTTGTTTTCACCGTCTATAAGGCAAGTCACTGTACTCTTGAATTGTTAATTGTATCAAATTCAAGTTTTGTTGAAACTCTTGCAAGTAGATCCCTTTGTTATCGTATTGTACATTGTTCATCTCTTTCATTGGGTCTATTGAGGGTTTACACGAGCTAACCCCAATATTCTTGATATCGTGCCACTTTGACTCAAAAAATATTAAATTTTGCATACATCATATAGTATTGATGATAGGAAATTTTCATGCATCTCATAACACGATTAATTATTGTAGAGACAATTGCTAGGTTGTATGTTATTTGATCGATTGATGGTTGATTGATGATAAATTAGTGTATGTATGTGTTCTAATTTTATTTATTATGTTTTATACCATCATGCTGATTATATAATTTATTGACTATAGAATTGATACCCATCAAGTTAAATTAAATTATTTCATGAAGAATACCCTAAAACCTGTATCTTGCTTGCTGGCTATATGTTGTCTGCTATTTTTGACCCAGTAAATGATCTCAAAATAAATAATTTTCTGAATAAGAATTGTATCCTTATCTTTCTAGTTTTCAGAACATCTTGAATTTCTGAATTCCGAGTTGTGTAGAAAAAGTTATGCCTGTTTTACTACAGCTGTGTTTTTATTTTCAAATTTTCAGATTCTTGTATCTTGCATGCTTAAACTATTAAAAGGCTGATCAAATGTTAAAATTTTTCTCTGATAATTTCCAGATTGTTAATTAACATGTTTAAGATTCTAGAAAATATTTTTTTATGAATTTAATATTGAGTTTTTGCTGTTTCTAAAATTATAATAACATGATGTCGAAGTTTTTCCTAAACATGAAATCTGTAAAGAACAATGTGTTTGACCTAGCTACTGTTGTCGGATTTTGAACTTTAAATATGCGTTGGAACCTTGTGGAAGTCTAGTTTCTAGAATTTCTGACGGATTCAGTTTTTGAGTTCTGAAACAGCGGGAACCTGCATTTTTGTACAGACCACTCTTGCTATCGAGAATTTTATATTCTAGTTTTTAATAGTTTAATTAATCCTATATCATGGAATTGCATGAATTGAAGTGTGTATGTTGTATTGCATGATCCTAATGTCCCATTGTCATCATTCTAATTGTCCTATCTAATTTATAGTCCTATTGCTCTCCTATTGATACTATTGTTCATCTCATGTCTCAAATTGCATAATGTATTGTTGCATTGATAAAATAATTAACAAGCTGGGGTTTAAGGGTTGACTTTAGTAGTGGACAATATAAGGACTGTACTCGGAGGAGGGGCCCGTGTTTTCCTATTTATTGGTCTATTGGTCTACTGGTATATTGGTCATATTGGTCATATCGGTCATCGATTAATTGTAGATTACTGACTACAGTATCTCGATTGATTCGATCATCGATCATTATTGTATATCGTTGCCGAGTACATGAACTATAAAATCCACCACTAAGTCTAAACACAACTTGTTTGTATGTAGCAACCATGTGGTAAATAAATAGAACGCATGAAGTGCTACATTAGTTAGGATTAAAATGATTAATAGACTTAATAATTGACACGGCATTGGCACTGCATAATGTTCATCATTAGTCCTATTGATATCAAATATTGGCTAAGTGTGATTGATATTGATCATTGAATATTGTTATTGAATATTGAATCATTATTTATAGCCATTGTATCGATTATCATGGTATTGATTATTGTTATTGTCCCATGTTATTGATTCTTATTGATCCATTGAATTCATTGTTATACCGTTATTCCATTGTTCCTTGCTTTCTCTACTTGTTGTCCATGACTTGCACTAAGGACAAATTTTCTCATCTTTTTAGATGAAGTGTTTATAGGTGTTGATGGAGAATTTTCTGATGGATTGGGAGAACAACATTGGTGAATGAATTGATATCATCGCCGCTTAATAAATTATTGTTTTGTCATGAAGACTTAATTATTGAATTATTATTATTTCATTGTATTGTGGGCTTTTGATCTGAATATTGCTATTATTTGTTTTCAGGTGTTGAATTATTATTGTATTTGGATATTTTATATTGCTTCATTCCAAGTATTATTGTTCATGAGATTATTATTATTGCCTGTGCAATTGTTCTGTATTGATTATATTGTTGAGTTGATCGGATAAACAGCTTATGGATGACGTTAGTCATTCGCTGGGCCAATGTCATTTGCTCATATTCCGTATTTTTGGGAAGCGGGGCGTGACAATAAGTTTCCGAACAAGGGATTCGTCTACAGTCTTGAACTATTCTTCTATTTCCGTTAGGAAAGCCTTAGTAGTTACAGGTGTGGGAATGGAAGTTTTGATTACTTGCAATTGTCATTCGTAAAAACATTATGCTCAATCTATCAGACCTCACCCAAGCTTTAAGGAGAGTCTTTTGTTCATCAATGCTTGTTTCTTTAAGAGGATCTAGCTTTTCAATTTGAAAGGCCAAATCCAAGTCAAGCACCCCTAATGTGAAATCAACTCTCTCTTTCCATTCTGAGAAGTTAGTTCCCGCGAGAAGAGGGACAGATGATACAGACGATGACAAATTTGAAGGGAAAGATGTTGCAATTTTAGAAATACAACAAGCTTTAATGAGACTATTTGAAACATAAACAACACATACATAATATTTGAATAAGTATGACGAGAGGATATGATACTCCTGTGGGTAGTAATCGTAAATTCTATACATTATACCATTAATAATCGTAGTATTCTGTAACACCCCGTTTTGTACTGTACCTGAATATATGCATATGTGTATGTATATTGTTACTATGCGTGCGATTGATTGTAGTATTATTGGGTCGATTTGTGACATCGTGGTAGATGGTTAGGGTTACGGGACGGTTTTTGTGAAAGTTGCATCCCAAGGATGCACGAGAACAAGACGGACCGATACTAGTATAACAACTAGTTTTCGGCACGACGCACATGCAAATATAACACGGTATGGTACCACAGTGAATATAGGTTGTGTGCGCTCGTTAAAACACGCGTCTCACACTCGTTGGGGCTCGTTAAGAGTTAAGTTGGGCAGCCAACATAACACACCCCAAACCAACAGGCTAAGCCATGGTTTTGAGGCCTACAAACCACCTATAGCCTAACCTACAACACCCCCCCCCCCCCCCCCCCCCCCCCGTCTAATCCGGCCCACACACCTCCATCACCCTCATTTTCACTTCATTTCTCCCATTTGCTCTGGAATTTTCAGAAGAGAACACCCCAAAGAGAAGGAGGAGAGAAAAGAAGAAGGAAGTGAAGGAGAAGGAGATTTCCAAGAAGAAGCTTGAAGAGATCCCTTCTACTACTACAACCTAAGGTGGGAAGTTTCTCTAAACTTGAAATTCTTGTCTTTTAATCAAATTTGGTTGCATGCATGTGTGTTAGAATGCATAGAATTGCTTTTCTAAAGTTAGAAGTAGAAGTCAGAATGGAACTAGAGAAAGCTGGTTCGGAGTGCCATGTTGTGGATTTTTCCGAGAGCACAATATGTTGAATTAGACCACAAAATTAAAAGGGTTTGTTCATTTATGTGTTATGATCATAAATGAAATATTTCAGATTTTTATATGATCATTTGATGTTCTAATAAAGTTGAGAAATGAATATGTGTCGTAAGGCAGACTCAGGAAAAGAAAAACAGAATGGTTGATATTGTAGGAATTTTCGTAATTTATTGAAGCATGATTTTGATCTGAAATTTTTACTCATTATTTCTGAATGCATTATGATTATCTACAAAAGTCAGTGAATTATTTGGATGGTGTTAGAGGCATGAGAAAAATCTATCTATAATCAGTATCTAAGGTTGAATTAAGAAAACTGGATGGTTTCTGAGATAACTTGCAGTAGCTATTAATCACTGAATAATTAGAATTTTGATATGAGGTCTTTTGCATTATGTTGGGTATGATGTCTAGTGTCACCATAAATTTTGTGTCAATTGGACAAGTGTGCAATTTACTGTGATTTTATGATTGAGCACTGTGCTGTTTTCAGCCAGTTTTGACACTCTGTAAAGATTGGAAAATTGAGACCTGTTAGAGGCATATTTTGAGGATGATAACCCAGGAGAGAGTTGTAGGGTACACCTAGACCTTTCTAAAAAAACTAATTTGAGGCAAATCCAGTAAACAATGGAATTCTTATGATTTTTGTAAGACTGGACAGAGGACGATAGTAGAGCTGAATGCTCTGAATTGGAGAGACCAATTGTGTAATGGGTGTATTGATGATAGATGAGTGTGTTAGGGTGACTTAATGATGTAAGTTGTACTCATGACCAGCTAGAGAGTTGTTGAAGACACCCACACCCTTCTATTGAAATTGAGTTGTGTCATTCTGATGAACGAGTAGAATCTTGTCTTAATGGTAAGGTGTAGCCCGTGCACAGGAAGCACGCGGGTTGGAGCTTGAAAAGCTAATTTGAGGACTTAGATGGTTGAATCTAAGCTCGTGGTCAACTAGGTATTTGTAGCCTAGGATCGAACCCTTCCAGGTTGGGGCCATACACTCCAATCGGAGTTGTAGCGATAGAGTTATGACCATTTTGAGATTCGGGCAGAAACCCGTAGGTTGCTTAGTCTGGGGATTGGATTAAGGGTTGTGGAAGCATTTCTTTCCCTTGTGTGTGAGCTGAGTCGGTGACTCGTGTCTAGGGATGGTTGATTTCCCCAAGTGGGATGTGTGACTCGAGTTAGTCACTAGGGTACCGTTAGTCACTAGGGTAAAGGATACCCTGCACCTATCAAGCCTATATTTTTAGACTTCTGCCGAGCATAGGACGTCCGAGCATGCCAGTGAGTGGAGCTCACGGGGCAATTTTATATTTATAGCCGTGGTAGCGGCAGGCGTAGGACATTTTGCTGGACGAGTCCAAGTCGGGAAAGTGGCGAACCGGACCGGTATCTCCAGGGGCCAGAGACTGATAGGCAAGTGTGGAAGCAGTTAATTCTTACCCGAAATAATTAGAGTAAGGTAGGGGTTAGAATGGTTTATTAGGGGGGTTGGGAAATTGCATTGGTCCTAGTAAACCATAGTCGGTGTTGTATCTTCCAGTCGTAGGGATACGTTCTCGGCCGCTCATGGATTGAGTCCCCGGCTCGTATCTCGATCTGTTGATTCCCAAAGATCTGCCGAAGTAAGGTGCGGGAGGCCTGGAGGATTTGACCTCCCGTGGTGCTCACGTCCCTAAAGCACGGATTTTGTGTTTTGTGTTTCTTTTGGTATATATCAGTTCATTACCCGATGAGGGGTGAACGCGCTTGCGAGAGTCCATAAATGGACATGTGGAACCAAGGGTCGTAAGGACCAGGTTCAACGTGTTTTCTAAGGAGGTCCGTACGCGGGTACCAAGTGGCGGTGACCACTTGGGCACTGCAGGGCAGAATTAGACCGACTGCTGCAATCTCCTTGGGCGACGGACAGTCTATTGGGAACTGGAGTGTGTACAAGAGTAGGGTGCATGGCGAGGGTTCGAATCCTTAAATTGTGGAGAAAGACGGCTAGATTTTGGGGCGTATGTAGTATGGGATGCATTCGTGCTCCAAAGTCTTGCTTGCATTAGAAGTTAGGCATGTGAGTTTGCTGCATCTAGACTTAAGGTCATGTCATGACACTGCACTAGAACCCGAATCCACTAAACCCTTGTTTTGGCACAACACTTTTCCTTTTTGCATAAATTATTGGTTGTGATTGAATTTTAGAGGATCGCTGTTATCACCAGCTTTGTGTTAGTCGAAGTACTGACGTTTTCCACCTTTTAGGTATCGGTTATACCTTCCGAACAGGTGCAGAGATATCAGAGTCGTGCAGCAGAAGCCTGAAGCTAAGAAGTAAGTCCCGGGGGAGCCGATGGGCTGCTCAGCGAAGTTCCGCAAGTAATCAGTCGATTACCATTCCAGGAGGCAGCTGATAGCTTTACAAGAGTCTGTAAATACTTGTAATAAGTTGTAATGAATTGATGTAATTTGTACTCCTTGTCCAAGAACAAGTTATCGGTTGTAATCAATGATGTAATGACTTATTTGGCAATAAAGAAGTTTTTAAATTTCCATGTTATTACTGTGTTGAGATGCATTTGAAGGCAAAGATTCTGGAAGGTGTCACGGATGTCTGGTAACGGGGATCCGGGGCGCTACAGAAGTCGGTATCAGAGCTGACTTCAAATTGCAGTCTAACACGGTTGGAAATTAGACTTGAAGGCCAGATAAAATGATTCTAGTTGACAAATAGGATAATTATAAACCATATGGTAGCGCTACAACTTATGATTATGATCTTCCCTTTATGTGAACCAGTCTCAGATTACTTCATTTTTACTAACATGCTTGGAGCAGTCAAGTCCAAATTGTGGCTAGTCTGTTACCAGACATTAGTGGAGGAAAACAGAACAAGATGTGTCTATGATTCCGAAACTAAACCCAGTTCATGTTTTTGCATATGGTGTTCGAAGATATCTTCACCCAGGATGGGTCAGTAAGTAAGCCAATGCCTACAAGAAAAACGATAACGATGGAGGAAGAAATGAAGAAAGTGCTACAGGAGACTGAAGGTGAGGAGAACTCACCTCCACCATCGCTAGACCCAACGGCGGAGCAGCAGAGGATAGCCATCGAGTATCTAGAAATGAAAAGGGCAAGGGAACGCAGGGACAAGGCGATTCACCGGGCCCAGCAGCAGATCAAATTTCATCAGGCACAGGTGACACGCCTGAAGAAAGAACGAAAGAAGCTTCAAGGCAGTATGACACACCTTTCGGACCGCTGGTGGGGACTTCAAAAGGGTCCCAAGCCAAAAAAATATTGGGGAAATCACCAAACCTTCTAAAGGAGAACACCCCAAGAGAACAATTGCGACTAAGAGTTGATACAAATGTGGGGAAGTCGGACACTACAAGTCGCGTTGCCCAGCAGCGATCAAGGGTTGTTTCAACTGTAAGGAACTTGGGCATGTCAAGTCAAATTGCCCAGAATTACAAAGGGGATGCTCATCGAGCAAGTAACCGAATAAAAGACAAGGTGAAGATAATATGTGGATCTACTATATTTTGAGATCTTTTGAAAGCTAAAGAAGTAATGCAATCAAGTTTAAGTTGTATTTTGGGTTTATGGAAGTTGGTGGACGATGTACTGTTGTAACAAGACATATATATATATATATAAATGGAGTTTTGGCAACTGTCTTGTTTGATAGTGGATGGACTCATTCTTTTGTGTCAAAATCTTTTTGAGAAAATTAAGATGCACACAAAGGGCAATCCCAGAGTTAGCTTTGACGGTAGCTACGCCGGCAGGGGCAAACCTCACTACAAATCTATGCTATATGGGATGTAAGCTCCAGATTAGCAGAGTAATCCTTAGTATCGATTTGTTGGAGTTGGGTTTTGCTGGGATAGATGTCATTATTGGCATGTATTGGATGTCGAGGCATAAGGCAAGCATTGACTGCGAGGAGAAGAAGGTAATTATTTCAGCTGAAGGAGTGGAACTTGTATTCCACGGGGAGCAGAGATCGAAGGCAATGACTTTCGCAACTTCTAGTAAAGTACGGGTACCGGAAGAGGTGAGCAAGATACCAGTGGTGAGGAATTTTCTACTTGTATTCTTGGAGGATTTACCTGGAGTTCCCCCACGCCGTGATGTAGAGGATGTACCTAAGACATCTTTTCGAACTCGACATGGACACTATGAGTTCTTGGTAATGCCGTTTGGAGTGACTAACGCTCCAACTATTTTCATGGACTTAATGAACAGAATTCTACGGCCGTTTATCGACTCATTTGTCGTGGTCTTCATCGACGACATTTTGGTATATTCAAGGACGGAAGAGGATCATGCTGAACATCTAACAGCAGTCTTAAGCAAGTTACAAGAGCATCAGTTGTGTGCCAATTATCTAAGTGTGAGTTCTGAAAATCGGAAGTTGCATTCCTAGGCCATATCCTTTCTAAGGAGGGAGTGGCAACGGATCCTCAGAAGATAGAAGCGGTCAAGGAATGGCCACAACCGAAGACGATGAAGGAAGTAAGAAGTTTTCTGGGTATGACTGGATATTATCGGAAGTTTATCCAGAATTATGCAAGGATAGCTGTACCCCTTACAGCTTTGACCAAAAAGAACCAAAGTTTTGACTGGATGGAGAAGTGTGAAGAAAGTTTTCAGGAACTGAAGAACCGTTTGATCTCCTCACCTATATTGGTTTTACCTCAGGAAGACAAGGACTACGTCATCTACAGTGATGCGTCGTATTTGGGGTTCGGATGTGTGCTGATGTAGGAAGGCAAGGTTATAGCTTATGGTTCGAGACAGCTACGACCACACGAGAAGAACTATCCAACCCATGACTTGGAACTTGCAGCAATAATTTTTGCTTTGAAATCATGAAGACATTATATCTACGGAGCAAAGGTGGAAATCTACACTGACCACAAGAGCTTAAAGTATATCTACCAACAGAAGGATCTCAACTTAAGGCAGAGGAGATGGTTGGAGGTACTCGAAGACATCAGGCCTGAGATTATATATCATCCAGGAAAAGCCAACGTGGTAGCAGATGCGCTCAGTAGGAAGAGAAGTGTGGCTACATGGATAGCAACCCGGAGGGAGCTAGATGAAGAGATCAGGCAGGCAGGCATCGAAGTGGTTACACAACACATAAGTGCAGTTCTGGCACAGTTGGTGTTACAACCAAGCTTGGATGAGCGAGTGAAAGAGGTTCAGACCAAAGATCCAGAGATGGAAGACATGAAGAAGCAAGTGAATGAAGGAAAATTGGCGGAATTCAGTATAAGAGAAGGTTCACTATGGTTGGGTAACCGACTATGTGTACCAAAGGATGAGGAGTTGAGGGAAGACATCATGAAGGAAGCTCACTCCACATTACTCACGATTCACCCCGGAAGCACCAAGATGTATCGCGATGTGAAGCAACACTATTGGTGGTCAGGGATGAAGCGAGATATAGCAGAGTTTATCGCCAAATGTTTGACATGCCAACAAGTTAAGGCCGAAAACCATAAACCAGGAGGATTGTTACAGCCTTTACCCATCCTAAAAGGGAAATGGGAGAACATCAGAATGAATTTTATCACTGGGTTACCCAAGAGCCCTAAAGGAAGTGACTCAATATGGGTGATTGTGGATCGATTGACCAAGTCAGCACATTTTCTTCCAGTAAAGACGACCTGGACAGTCGAGAAGTTGGCCGAGGTCTACATTGAGAACATAGTAAAGCTACATGGAGTGCCAGTGTCGATAGTATCCGACCGAGATGCAAAATTTACGTCTCGATTCTGGCGAAGTCTACAGTCAGCATTGGGAACTAGAACAGACTTCAGCACAGCCTTTCACCCTCAGACGGATGGACAGACAGAGAGAGTGAGATTCTCGAGGACATGTTACGGGCATGCATTTTGGACTTCGGAGGAAGTTGGAAAAAATACTTAGCCTTGGTAGAGTTTTCTTATAATAACAGCTATCAGGCAAGTATTGGCATGGCTCCGTATGAAGCTTTGTATGGACGAAGATGCAGGACGCCGATTTGTTGGTTCGAGGTAGGAGAGCGGCAGATGTATGGACCAGAAATCGTGCAACAGACGTCGGAGCAGATCGAGCTCATTCAGAAAAGGCTTCACGGAGCACAAAGCAGGCAAAAGAGCTATGCGGACAACCGCCGAAGAAAGTTGGAATTTGAGGAAGGCGACTCCGTATTTCTCAAGATATCACCGACCAAAAGAGTTATCAGGTTTGGGAAAGGCGGGAAGTTAGCTCCGAGGTATATTGGACCATACAAGATTCTGAAAAGGATTGGCAGGATGGCTTATAAGTTGGAGCTGCCGGGCGAGCTATCTCAAGGGCATGACATGTTCCACGTCTCTATGCTACGGAAGTATGTCCCAGATTCGAGCCAACGGTTGCCAGAGGTTCCGAAGGATTTACAGGTAGATCTTTCCTGTAGAGAGAAACCAGTCAGGATACTTGATCATCAGGACAAGGTACTGAGGAACAAGGTTATCTCGATGGTCAAAGTTCTCTGGAGGAACCAGTTCGTGGAAGAAGCCACGTGGGAGCCGGAGAGCCGCATGAAGGCCTTATATCCGGATTTATTTTGAATGTTTCTATGTTGTTTGTTGTTTTTCCTTCTCCCACTAAGGACATTCTGGGGACAGAACGATTCTAAGGAGGGAGTGATGTAACACCCCGTTTTGTACTGTACCTGAATATATGCATATGTGTATGTATATTGTTACTATGCGTGCAATTGATTGTAGTATTATTGGGTCGATTTGTGACATCGTGGTGGATGGTTAGGATTACGGGACAGTTTTTGTGAGAGTTGCATCCCAAGGATGCACGAGAACGAGACGGACCGATACTAGTATAACAGCTAGTTTTCGGCACGACGCACATGCAAATATAACACGGTATGGTACCACAGTAAATATAGGTTGCGTGCGCTCGTTAAAACACGAGTCTCACACTCGTTGGAGCTCGTTAAGAGTTAAGTTGGGCAGCCAACATAACACACCCCAAACCAATGGGCTAAGCCATGGTTTTGAGGCCTACAAACCACCTATAGCCTAACCTACACCCCCCCCCCCCCCCCCCCCCCCCCGTCTAATCCGGCCCACACACCTCCATTACCCTCATTTCCACTTCATTTTTCTCATTTGCTCTGGAATTTTCAGAAGAGAACACCCCAAAGAGAAGGAGGAGAGAAAAGAAGAAGGAAATGAAGGAGAAGGAGATTTCCAAGAAGAAGCTTGAAGAGATCCCTTCTACTACTACAACCTAAGGTGGGAAGTTTCTTTAAACTTGAAATTCTTGTCTTTTAATCAAATTTGGTTGCATGCATGTGTGTTAGAATGCATAGGATTGCTTTTCTAAAGTTAGAAGTAGAAGTCAGAATGGAACTAGAGAAAGCTGGTTCGGAGTGCCATGTTGTGGATTTTTCCGAGAGCACAATATGTTGAATTAGACCACAAAATTAAAAGGGTTTGTTCATTTATGTGTTATGATCATACATGAATTATTTCAGATTTTTATATGATCATTTGATGTGCTAATAAAGTTGAGAAATGAATATGTGTCGTAAGGCAGACTCAGGAAAAGAAAAACAGAATGGTTGATATTGTAGGAATTTTCGTAATTTATTGAAGCATGATTTTGATCTGAAATTTTTACTCATTATTTCTGAATGCATTATGATTATCTACAAAAGTCAGTGAATTATTTGGATGGTGTTAGAGGCATGAGAAAAATCTATCTATAATCAGTATCTGAGGTTGAATTAAGAAAACTGGATGGTTTCTGAGATAACTTGCAGTAGCTATTACTCACTGAATAATTATAATTTTGACATGAGGTCTTTTGCATTATGTTGGGTATGATGTCTAGTATCATCACCATAAATTTTGTGTCAATTGGACAAGTGTGCAATTTACTGTGATTTTGTGATTGAGCACTGTGCTGTTTTCATCCAGTTTTGACACTCTGTAAAGATTGGAAAATTGAGACCTGTTAGAGGCATATTTTGAGGATCATGACCCAGGAGAGAGTTGTAGGGGACACCTAGACCTTTCCAAAAAAACTAATTTGAGGCAAATCCAGTAAACAGTGGAATTCTTATGATTTTTGTAAGACTGGACAGAGGACGATAATAGAGCTAAATGCTCTGAATTGGAGAGACCAATTGTGTAATGGGTGTATTGATGATAGATGAGTGTGTTAGGGTGACTTAATGGTGTAAATTGTACTCATGACCAACTAGAGAGTTGTTGAGGACACCCACACCCTTCTACTGAAATTGAGTTGTGTCGTTCTGATGAACGAGTAGAATCTTGTCTTAATGGTAAGGTGTAGCCCGTGCACAGGAAGCACGCGGGTTGAAGCTTGAAAAGCTAATTTGAGGACTTAGATGGTTGAATCTAAGCTCCTGGTCAACTAGGTAGTTGTAGCCTAGGATCGAGCCCTTCCAGGTTGGGGCCATACACTCCAATCGGAGTTGTATCGATAGAGTTATGACCATTTTGAGATTCGGGCAGAAACCCGTAGGTCGCTTAGTCTGGGGATTGGATTAAGGGTTGTGGAAGCATTTCTTTTCCTTGTGTGTGAGCTGAGTCGGTGACTCGTGTCTAGGGATGGTTGATTTCCCCAAGTGGGATGTGTGACTCGAGTTAGTCACTAGGGTAAAGGATACCCTGCACCTATCAAGCCTATATTTTTAGACTTCTGCCGAGCATAGGACGTCCGAGCATGCCAGTGAGTGGAGCTCACGGGGCAATTTTATATTTATAGCCATGGTAGCGGCAGGCGTAGGCCATTTTGCTGGACGAGTCCAAGTCGGGGAAGTGGCGAACCGGACCGGTATCGCCAGGGGCCAGAGGCTGTTAGGCAAGTGTGGAAGCAGTTAATTCTTACCCAAAATAATTAGAGTAAGGTAGGGGTTAGAATGGTTTATTAGGGGGGTTGGGAAATTGCATTAGTCCTAGTAAACCATAGTCGGTGTTGTATCTTCCAGTCGTAGGGATACGTTCTCGGCCGCTCATGGATTGAGTGTAACGCCCCGAATCCCAAATACACTGAATTCGAGATGTTCTACAGGATCTTTTCACTTTCTTTAGTACAATTTTACAAGGAAATTTAAACTTTTTACTTTACATCAGAGTTTACATCAATATTACACTTTTCTTTTGCACAGCGGAAGTAAAATTTTACAACATTTAAATAAATGTACAACAACATGGTATAATCTTTAAGCATCCATTCTTCTTTAACCTTTAACATGCCATTTACCTGCATATAAGACTGTGGGTACGTCAGTTTATTCAACCGACGATCATTATACACGGCCATCCTCTCTATGCCGGAAATAGTATAACTTAATTTTCCATATTTAGCAAACACAAACTTGTCACATTACAATTTAAGGGACTACCCTATTGATGTCGTGTTGTGATTGTGCACTTAATCCTTAATGCAATTATTTATGTTACATGACACTAATGCACACTTGTTCGGAGTCTATGCATCCTATACTACATAGGTCCGAGGGCAAGCCTCTTAATCGTTCTTCATCTTTGTAGGGTTCAATCCCTCGTTATGACTTAATCTACTACTGTAACTACGGTAGTGTCTTAGATGATCAATGAGTGCAAGCACGTGTACAGAAACTGGAGGGGAATCCCACATCATGTCACGACTCATCGTGAAGAACCTATGGACAATTCAGCCTCTTCATGGCACACGATCCTCATGCAGTCACCAAACATCCCACAAGTGTCACCACAGGGACGGTACCCTGGAGCAGTATCCACGTCATGTCACGACGCATCGTGAAGAACCTGTGAAATACTCTCCGCCGCTACGGCACCCTGGAGCCGTATCCACGTCATGTCACGACTCATCGTGAAGAACCTGTGAAATACTCTCCGCCGCAAATCCGATGGCCTTCACTCGTGTTTTTCTCCTACTTTCATCACCTCTCCACTATGTACTAATTATTAGAATCATGAATGAAAATCAAAGCTCTAGAGTTAGCCTCTCCACTCAACCGGACTTATTCATTTCATGTTCACATGACCAACCTTGGTCTTCTTTTCAATTTCATTTCATTTCCACTGCCGGGGGAGACTTAGCTACTCTTTTGTTCAATTTCTAATTCACAACTTCCAATTTGAGCGTTTCCAATTCATGAATTCATTTTTCATTGCCTCAGCATATCATGTTCTTAATTTTCATTTTCATGTAATTCTTCATTCAAAGTATGACTCATTTCATGTAAATTTCTCAATTCAAACTATGATTCATTTCGTATAAGTTCATACAGCAATAAAAAGAGTTCATCAACATCAATCATAAAGTTCACAATCTTCAAAATAGACAGAAATAATGTTCTCTGACATATCTAAACACTCTGGACAGTCGACTTGGATCTCTTCCAGTCGACTTGTCCAGTCAATTCAAGTTCTTCTTAACCACTCGGGAGATTCGACTGCTGCACACGGCAGTCGGCTGTTCTGCAGTGTTCCAATTCAATTATCAATCACAGGACAGTCGCCTGTCGTTCAACACAGTCGCCTGTTCTGCATAGTTCAATTATGTAATTTCTCAAGTTCTATACAGTCGACTGCTACACACATTCGGTCGACTGAACAGTTTAAAAATCTCAAATTAAGGAATCACACATCATATTTTGTCACGCTATTCTTCAACAAGAATAATTCACATTTCGTGGTTATCACATTGTTCTCAAAATGAGAAGTACTAACGAATATTCATAGTTCATATTTCCATACATTTATGATGTCACTTCAATCTTTACTATACTAATCTTCTTCATTTCTAGTTCTTTTGTAAGGTATAATTTCCTAAAAATACACATATCAAAATCATAGTTCTGATTACACCGTTTATCTTCAAATCACATTTTATTCCATGCAACAATTCCCAAATTTCCTTTAGAAAGTCTCATGTATTTTCAAAAAGAGTAGAACATTCGAGTTTATAAAAATGCATCAGTACCAGTTGACTTATACCATAGTAAGTCGACTGTTCAGAGGAAAACATCCATGATTTTAAGTAAATAATTTAAGCAAGAAGTCGACTTATAACAGCACCAGTCGACTTAAATGAGCATATAAGTAGACTTACAAGGTCCTAAGTCGACTTACCAGAACGTTTCTTTTCCGACATTTCTCAACAATTAAAGCCACTGATCTCTTTATTAGCCAAGTTCACATTCATGGTTATAATTAATCCATATCAACTTAAATTTTTACTAATCCAATCACATACAATTGCATAATCAATTCTTAGGTCAATTCTCCAATTAAGAGTGTACTCTTTTTCATGCATCATTTCTCAATATAATACTAGCATCATTTCTAATCAGAAACAAAGAAAATCAAACCCACTATCATTCATTCATTCTAACAAGCATTTCTACTTTAGAAATATGGAGGATTTTACCCACCTTATATGGAGAGAACAAACACAATAGCAACTAAGTCCTTTGCAAATGAGATGCACCTCCTCCTAGTCACTCGCATACACCTCCAAGCCCAAGCAAAAACCGAAAACTTCCCCCTTTGATGCCGGCCTTCTTCTCCTTGTTGAAAGCAATACAATCCCACACAATTCTCTCAATCTTTTAACTCACAACTTACTACTAAATTAGACTATAGTTTTAGAAAGATATAATTGCATATGAATATAGCCATGGGATGGGGTATTTATACTAGAAATCAAGTAGAATGAAGGGCTAGGATTAGTTGGTTGGTTGTAGGATGGAAGGCTAGGATGAGAGTAGGAGTTACCACAACTACCCACATTCACATAACCACCTCCATGATCTCCATAAAACTTTTGAATCTCCCTCCAAAAGTCCACAACCGGCCAACATGGAGAAGTGTGCATTGCACGTGTACGTATAGTGCACGTGCATGCAACTAGGCCCAAAAATAAAAAATAGAATTTTTAAATAAATTAATCCATGGGCTTTAGTTTATGGGCCAACATAGTCATTTCAAAATAAAATAAATAAAATACATTTTGGGCTTCAAGAAAAGGCTTTCTATCTATTTTAAAAAGGCTTTTGTATAAAAATAATTTGAGAACACATATTTAAATCACAATGAAATAATTATGAGATTTAATTCAATCAAAATATTGCACGTGCACACTACGTGCAAAATAAATAATTTTTCATTAAATGAAAAATCAGGGTATTACATTGAGTCCCCGGCTCGTATCTCGATCTGTTGATTCCCAAAGATCTGCCGAAGTAAGGTGCGGGAGGCCCGGAGGATTTGACCTCCCATGGTGCTCACGTCCCTAAAGCGCGGATTTTGTGTTTTGTGTTTCTTTTGGTATATATCAGTTCATTACCCGATGAGGGGTGAACGTGCATGCGAGAGTCCATAAATGGACATGTGGAACCAAGGGTCGTAAGGACCAGGTTCAACGTGTTTTCTAAGGAGGTCCGTACGCGGGTACCAAGTGGCGGTGACCACTTGGGCACTGCAGGGCAGAATTAAACCGACTGCTGCAATCTCCTTGGGCGACGGACACTCTATTGGGAACTGGAGTGTGTACAAGAGTAGGGTGCATGGCGAGGGTTCGAATCCCTAAATTATGGAGAAAGACGGCTAGATTTGGGGGCGTATGTAGTATGGGATGCATTCGTGCTCCAAAGTCTTGCTTGCATTAGAAGTTAGGCATGTGAGTTTGCTGCATCTAGACTTAAGGTCATGTCATAACACTGCACTAGAACCCGAATCCACTAAACCCTTGTTTTGGTACAACACTTTTCCTTTTTGCATAAATTATTGGTTGTGATTGAATTTTAGAGGATCGCTGTTATCACTAGCTTTGCGTCAGTCGAAGTACTGACGTTTCCCACCTTTTAGGTATCGGTTATACCTTCCGAACAGGAGCAGAAATATCAGAGTCGCGCAGCAGAAGCCTGAAGCTAAGAAGCAAGTCCCGGGGAAGCCGATGGGCCGCTCAGCGAAGTTCCACAAGTAATCAGTCGATTACCATTCCAGGAGGCAGCTGATAGCTTTACAAGAGTCTGTAAATACTTGTAATAAGTTGTAATGAATTGATGTAATTTGTACTCCTTGTCCAAGAACAAGTTATCGGTTGTAATCAATGATGTAATGACTTATTTGGCAATAAAGAAGTTTTAAAATTTCCATGTTATTACTGTGTTGAGATGAATTTGAAGGCAAAGATTCTGGAAGGTGTCACGGATGTCCGGTAACGGGGATCTGGGGTGCTACATATTCATTATGCATAATTGAGTAGTGTATCTATTTAATTTAGACTACAAGGTATCTGTGATATCCTTGGTCTACATATACATGTACTCCTTAATTGTTGATTAAACACATGATTTAGTATGCCTGTGGGTAACTAAAATCTCCATATGATTATCAAACGAACATTATAATGGTGATTAAGACACAATTTTTAGTTGATAATCAATTAGGATCACAGTGGTGATTCCAAACCCTAATAACATAATTTCAAGCATTAATTCACTTAATATGACCCAAAAAATGCTATATATCATGTAATATATAAAGCATTGGTAAAGTTTCAGATCTATGATGCTGAAGAACATAATAGCAGTTATAAACAGTATCATCGATTATGATGATTCAGATGTATTCAATTTCATGGAAAACCATGCGTTCATTAACTTCGCTCTGATACCACATGTTAAACGATTATTTACATGAACCCTAAGACCATTGAATCGACATGATAATCACTAATAGAACACGTAAGAAGGGAATAGAAGAATACCTCCGTCCATAGTGCTTTCTGATCTTGCTGAAGGCTGCTTCTGCGGATGACTACTTAGACCTGTTTAAGAACTTTATTAGAGAAATTCAGCTTCTCTCTCCTCGCCTATAAACCCTTATGTTATGTGTTTTTCTGAGATACTTTTTTGTGATGGTCGAAAAGCATTATTTATAGGTAGAGAGAGTGCTAACTTTCCCATTAGGGTTTCTTTAGGTTCAATCTCAACCGTCCATCGAGGTAGAGTTGATAAGGAAAAGAACTCCTTTTAGTAACCGTTTCTGAATAAGGATAACATGTATCCCATGATTAACGGGATTCCTATTAGACCAGATCATGGGAAGGAAAAAAACTTGCTGGTTAAGTAAGGACCCTCAAGAAATTTCATTACAGTCTCCCACTTGGTCGTTAGGAAGATCCATTAAGGTTTCTCATTTAGGAAACATAAGGCGTGCATGAAGTGCTAAACCTATCTTTAGTTGGTTTTCATAAGTGCCTTGGTTAGTCTAGTAGTCAATGAGAGTCATGGCAGTCACATATCATTCTGCATCATGATCCCTTCCATGTACTATACCATTAACGACCTTCATAATTTGACCATAAGCACGAGTTTTCATAATGGTCCCATAATGTCTTTGGAAAGACAGATTCTGTTATCATATATCTAATAATGATATGTGTACACAATGGAAAACAGAATAGAAAAGATGTAGAAGTCTAAAATAAATTCACCATGCTGTACAGAAATAACAATAAGTATACTGTAATGCCTCTAAGCACATAATGGAAAATTCCAAAATAAACAAAGAAGAAAATAAAGCGAGCTAGCAGATTTGAGAGACAAAACTATATATATGGCTCTAGAATTAATTAAATAAATAAGAAATCAACCCACAACCATTATAAGTATAGATAGGACAAGGTATAATCTCTTCACCTTTGTAACAAAGCGGAGAACAAACGGAAATGAGAAGTACAAGTTTATGACATGATCTGGATATTGCAAAACACGATCATACAACAATTTATGATTCAGCAATTTATGATTCGGATCCCACTTGTATCACAAAGCAAAAAAATGTTAGCATAAGCTTCCGTTTATCACAAAGTAAACCAAGTATTCCTCTAAACTGTAAGCTAATAAACCTACCAAGTTTTGGCTTCATCAATTAGATAATTAGAAGCTATGTGCACTGAGACTGGGGAATGCAATCCTAAAATCAACTTGTAAAGCATTTTTTATCCTGACAATGTTCATTAGATGGATCTGCACAAATAGTGAAAATGAGTAAGCATCGAGCCAAATGTTTCAAACGTTTCTGACTTCAAAAGAAAAATAAACAGATTAACATCAACAATTGTTAAAGAAGAGCAATCTCAATGGCTGAAACTTTCATCGACTCATTTTGACTCTGCAAACGTTTCTCAGCATATTGCAGTAAAAGTTCTTGAATCCTAGCAGATTACCTGCAACTTGTGCATGACTTTTCAAATTATTTCACATTTTCGAACTTGCTCTTCTCATTAGAGGTCTGATATGGAACAATCAATAACTTCTGGACTATTGCGAAATTACAAACAAACTCATGACCACATGTCAAACTAAAAATTCATTACATCATTCAATAATGAGAGGTCTTTCTAAAAATAGTATCTCTATCTAATCTCTAATATCATAATGGGAAATATCTTAGTGTCATTTGTAAATCTATCAACACGTGCAATGCACGTGCATAACTATTATAAAGGAGGTCTTAGATTCAAACACAGACTACATATGACTTTTTACTTTAAAAAAACTATATTTATTTAGATGTGTATCACACGTGTAAATTACTAGTCTATACGATAATTTACCACATTTTTTTTAACCTTTCACAAACACTGAAGTTTAAATGCAACCAAACTGTGAGAAAACTTAATATTCAAATCCAACAATATTGTCTTAAAAAGTTTAAATACAGGATAATGAATCAGATCTAATGAGAAACAAACCAATAGTTTTGGTCAATCCCTCATCCTAGAAGCATTTCAAATCGTTCTACAACATGTTCATTCATGTTTCAGAACATATTTGTTAATGGCCATGCTATAATTATGTCACTCCACCACTTAGCGCTTGTGATGTTGACAAACAGAAATTCACTAAATCCAAAAAGCAAGCAATTAACCTATTTGGCCAAGCAAAAAAATAAAATAAAAATCAAACTACAACAAGCCATGCTTTTCGAAATAATCTAACTTATAAACAAAATTAAACATGATTGTCCGGTATTACCTGTAAGAGTTCAGTTCTCTTGCAAACACAATAGATTCGCATCCAAGAATTTCATCAAACAACTTAATTGCACACAAAAAAAAGGATCTCGTAGCACAATCGGACCGCGTGAAGAACGAGAGATCGAAGGAGAACGTGAGTTGGCATCGCAAATTCTGGATTGGGATTTGGATTTGGATTTGGGACTTGGGAGCTAGGGTTTCGGAGCAGCAGCGAAGGTGAGAGTAGTCGGGTTGAGAAAATTGAGAAGATGAGAAAAGATTTGGAATTGGGGGTTTGGATTGAGAATGGGAGCTAGGCTTTGTGATGAATGATAGATCAGAGATTTGGAGGAGAACGAGTCGGCATCGGCTCGTGACAGCTGGGAGTTAGAAAAACAGAGGAGAGAAGATTTGGAGGGTTGGAATTGAGGGCTTGGATTGAGAGCTAGGGTTTGGAAGGACGGGAGGATCACGAAAAAGAAGCAAAGATGAAAAGGAGTGGTGGAAGAAGAGGAGCAGGTGTATGCAGGTATGTGTGAGTTGGGCTTGGGCCGATGTAACCCCTATTGCTCGTATTTTTTTTTAATTTTTAATTATATTTAATAAAATTCTGGATTCATTTATTTTATTTTTGTTTGGATTTGATTCTTTTCATTGTATGGTGTGTTGTTTTTCTCTCTCTTGTGATTCATTCTCTGTTTGATTCAATTTTTTATTCTCATTTATTTGGCCTACAATTTGTTCTTGAGCTTGTCTATCGTTTAAACCTATTTTTGCCCTAATTGTCTCTTGTTGGATCCCTTTCACCCTATTGGATACTACCCAGTTCATCTAAACCCATTTCCCCTATTTATACTCCCTAATTAAACCCTAACCCTAATTACCAAACCCTAATACATCTCTCCTCTTTCCTAGCTGTCACTCCCTCTCTCCCTCATCCCGACCTAACCCCGACCCCCCCGAATGCCCCACTTGCTGTTGTCGAATGCTGATCGCCGACGACACACCTCTGAACCCCCACCGCATATTCCCTTTCCTTCCTCCTCTTTACGTCGCGACCCAGCAACCCAACACCCAGGACCCCCTGCAACGTGCTCCTGTGCACAACCACCGCCGCTGCAGTCGAGCACCGCGCCGTGACCCCCCGTCGTCGTCGCTGTCGCCCCTCAGGGCCGTCGCTGCCTTTGCTGGTGCTGCTGCTGTTTGCCCTTGCTGTTGGTGTGCTGCTATCTTTGTGAGCTGGAGTTGAGTGCACGTGCCTTTGTGTGCACGCGTGTTCGTTCAATTGGAGTTCTCGTCTGTCGTTATTGTTCGTGTTCATTGTGTTCGTGGTTTGGAATCCGTTCCCATTATTCTTTTCGTCGTTTTCGTCGTCTTCAATGTTAGGTAAGTAGCTTGTATGTGTTTCTTTTGTCATACAAGATAATACCGTAAGTAATCTAGTATAAAAATGATTGTACTGTCATGATGACCCATATTTGCTAAAATAACCGTTGACATCATCTCTTGATCATGAGTAGTTACAATAATTAACACCCGTTGTATGAAAACAATTAGATTAGTAGACATCTTGACTGTATGTTTTTTGTGATACACCGTATGTTGTAGATGACTGTTGCATAGATGCTTGTTGAATATATTATCTCATTATGGACTATTTGATTCACATGTCATGCTGATTTGAGTAACCCACTTATCCCTTGCTTTGTATGACATCTTGATTGGACCGTTTGTAGTTAAGTTGTTTGATAAAATGCTGAAAAGAACCTTGTTTTACTGCTGTCCTATTTTGTACAGAAATTTCGACCCTGTTAAAATTAGTAAAATAAATAAGTTTGTGAAAATGAACTGTAGCCTCTGATTTCTAGTTTTCAGAACTTTTGGCGGATCTGAATTTCGAGTTTTTATGCATGAGTTGCCGCTATTTTACTGCAGACATATTGTGTTTTCCAGATTCTGAACTAAATGTATTCTATGTGGAATTTTATTTTAAAATTGATATTAAAAGTAGAAATTGAACTCTATATTTTGCTGAGTATGTTTAGACATGAATGGGATCACTCCCTAATTTTTTTAGAATTAATTATTGACATATACATCTCATTTTATACTTTTGAAACTAGTCGATATATTTCCAAACTGCATGCTGTTAAGTAAAGAATTGTGTTTTCAACCTGTATCTATTCGTTTTTTATGAATACTTTGTGAATAAGAAATGTAGAATTATTTGTCTATTTTATCATCCTTTTTACAGATCTAGATTTCGAATTATACTTTATGAATTATCTCTATTTCGGTACTGCTGTGTCCGAACTTTCAGAATTGAGATTTTGTCATATTACTCTGTTTTCTCAATTTTGTTGACTATACTATCTGTAATATAAATTCACGATATTTTATATTTTTAAACTAGTTATGTTAAGGAATTTTTCAGATTTTTCTCGAATTTAATTATGATAATTTTGAACTCTTTTCATGCTTATAAACAAGATTTTGTATTTTCTGGCTGAACATGATTTCTGTATTAAATGCTGTTTTCAACCCTGTTTCTGTGGCTGATATGTGACTTATATATATGTGCTAGAATCGGAAGTGAGTCTAGTTTCCAAATTTTCTGACAAATTTGGATTTGCTACCCTATAGTAACAAGAATCTCAGATTTAGTATTGTTGTGTCTTACTGTCCAGAACTGAAATGTCGTGGTTTTGACTATTATGAGTTGTTTTTATCAATCGCTGCAATCACTATTTCAACTTATTTTTATTTCCTATTCTTTCCATGTCTTTAGCATGTTTGTATTCGTTCACACATATTTATTAATGATAAAAGAAATCAAGCCAGGGTTTTTAAGGGAAAAGATCGAGTAGTGGACAATATAGAAATATATATTCAAAAGGGACTCGTTTCCCCACTGTTTACTGTGGTACCTACTGTTTATCTCTGGATGCATGAGTGAATGATCCATGACACCGTTACTATTTGTTACTGTTACTGTTTGTCTGAATATATTGCCCTATAGAAGTTCCACTACAAAATCTTAAAGCGAAACTGTTTGCTGTAGCAACCATGTGGTAAAATCTGGGACGCATGAAGTGCTACCTAGTTAGTAACGAATATGAGATATAAGAATAACTGTTTACACATTTATATCCTATTACTGTTACTATTGACACACTGAACTGTTGAGGACTGCTACCGTTGACATACTGTTACTGTTGACCCATACTGTTACGGTTACATTTCTACTATTATTTCGCTGCTTACTACCATCTGTAGATTGTTATATTTATACTTTCTCCATGCTAGTATTACCAATTTAGTTTAGTTTTTCCCCCATTTCCCTACATGTATTGCTTGCGGCCCGGACTTGCATCTAACGGGCGATATGTTTTCATGTTTTCCCTATTTTTCTTGTAATTGCCATATGAGCAAGTTTTGCTGATCAATTGCCTACTGGAGTTGGTGAGAAAAAGTTTTGAGCTGCGAAATTGGAATAATTTGCTTAAAATATTTTGATGAACTATTTTATTTCATGAACTGTATTGAGACTTGTATTTGGGTCTATTGTCCCGAGATTATTGTTTTGTTCGGATCTAGTATTTGTTGAAACATTTATTATTATTGGTGCAATAAATACTGTTGAGTTATGATTGTTTTGCTTGCCTGGTTGGAGTATACTGTTATATTTACTGTTATGATGAGTCAAGCAGGTCCTTACAGCTTTTGGATGGTGAAAACTATTCGATGGGCTTAGTCACGTACCGTATTCCGTATTCTTCTAGGAAGCGGGGCATGACAAGGTTTTTTGTGGTATTAGAGCTTTAGGTTTGACTAATGTGTTAGTTGACTAATACATTAGGCAGGCTTGACTCGATCGAATTTACTTGACTGACGACAGGCCAAGCATTGCACAAATAATTATTAACCAACTGGATCTGAATGCTAATTGTTTTGTGTTTTGTGCAAACTATGGCTCGTAAGAATGGTTCGTCTTAGCAAGAAGGCCATGCTGAGTTGGCAGCTGTAACTCAGGTGCTCCAACAGATTGCTCAGATGCAGTAGGAGCACAACGAACTGGTTAAGGCCGCTTTGGAAGCTGCTATCCGGAATGCTATTCCGACCTCCATTGTGCTTGCCCTTGTAGTTATGCTCCCTCATCTGGGTACCGTTGCGGATGTCATGAGGTTTCACCTTGGTAAGTTCGCTGGTACTGAGATGCCACTTGGGGTTGAGCAGTGGCTGATACGGACGAGGAGTTTTCTATGGGAAGCTAGGGTCATCGATGCCAACCGTGTGGATGTGGTATGCGTCCAGTTGGTGGATTTGGCCCACATCTCTCGAGATCCTTGAGCAATTTCTAAGCCCAGAAAATAGCATAGTATGCCAAAATCCTTCATATGAAACTGCTGATGAAGGTATCGCAATGCCTGCAGAGTTCATATCATCAGCATATAATAGTAAAAGTACCATCCCCTGCGGTGATGACCGCATAAACATAGAGTGATCCTGTAAGCTCTAAGGGAAACTTGCATATGTGATGACATAGCGAAAGCACTCAAACAGGCTCAAGCAGCCTGTTTCATACCATATATAGCTCGACCGAGATGGTAAACATGACGAGGAGGTGTGGCGAGGCTTAGAGGGGGGCTGCATGTAAACAACCTCAGATAAGGTACCATGAAGAAAAACATTCTTTACATCCATATGATATAACGTTACTGACGGATGGCAGCCAACAAGAAGAGTGTGAACTGTAGTCATCTGTGCAATTGGAGCAAAAGTCTCATCATAATCAATGTCATGCTCCTGAGTAAATCTTCTGCCAACTAGATGAGCCTTGTTTCGCTAAATGGAGCCATCAGATCGATATTTGACCTTGAAGATCCACTTGCAACTAACAAGCTTAATGCCTGCTGGTAGTGGAACAACATCCCAATGCCAGTCTGATCAAACGCACAGAACTCTTCTGCAATAGCTTCCCACTACTTGGGATATTGAATAGCTTCTTGATAAGTTTTGGGCTCACTCGTGGAGTGTATAGCGTTAGATATGCATAAAACTGTGGTGAGTAAGAGGCCGGGGTGGCAAAGTCAAACTGGTTAGAAGGATTAGTGACATCAGTTGTTTAATGTGTCGGTGGGATGCCCAAAGTGGAATGGGTAGAGTGACGAATCACTGCCGGATGTGCAGAATGTGAAGGTGATATTGATGGTATGGGTACATGCGGCTTTGGAAATGCAGGTGGTGTGGGTGTAAGTTGTTGTGGTGATACAAGTGGTGTGGGAGGGGTCTCTGTAGGAGGAACATGAGTCATAAGATCTATGGGAGATGGGAGTGAAGCTAAAGGAATGGAATCGAAGAGAATTCATTAAGATAAGTCTGGGGAGATAGTCGAGGAAATCGGGAAATCGAGAAAACAAGTATCCTCAGGGGAGGACAGGAAATAAGGAGAGTCTTCTACAAAGGAGACATGATGGGAGATACAAAGACGACGCACCAAGGATCATAGCAACAATATCTCTTGTGCTCAGAACTGATACCTAGGTGAACGCACTTAACGGCCCGGGTGATCAACTTTGTGAGCTCAGTGGGAGGGAGAAGGACGTAACAGGTGCACCCAAAGGTACGAAGCATACCGTAGTTCGGTGGAGAGTGGTGAAGAGCCTCATGAGGCTTCGTACCAGATAGGGTAGACGAGAGAGTGATATTAATGAGGTTGACAGAAGTCATGACAACTTCAACCTAGTAGGTACAGGAAACAGAGGAAGAAAGTAGAAGAGCGCGAGTCATCTCAAGAATATGATGATGCTTGAGTTCAGTTACAACATTCTGTTCATGTGTGTGAGGGAATGACTGCTGAAAAAGAGTGTCGTGAGACTGAAGAATCGATCTCATAGTGGTGGAAGTGTACTCACGAGCACCGTCTGAGCAAAAAACCTTGATGCTCACACCGAACTAAGTATGAATCATGGTCGTAAAGACTTGGTAAATGGTAGTAATCTCAGATTGGTTGCACATAAGGAACACCCATGTGTAGCGAGTGAAGTCCTAGATAAAACTTACATAATAGAGATAGCATTTGCTAGAAAGTACAGGAGAGGGTCCCCATTTGTAAGAATGAACAAGTTGGAAGGCATGAATGGACTGAGAAATATTTTTATTATTAAAAGGAAGTGCTAAGTGTTTTGCCAACTGGCAACCCTGACAAAGAGATAAAGGAGTAAAATTAAATTGACCAAGAGCACCACTACAGGCTAAACATTTTAAATGAGACTCACTAACATGACATAAGTGTCTGTGCCACAGGTCGGCATCAGAAGATACAACACCAAGAAAACCAGAATTAGTACCATGTGCATGAAGAAAATCTAGATGATATGGATAACCAAGTCGGCTAGCTCACCTAATCGTTTGACCAGTCCGTGGATCATGTATAGAACATCACAAGGAATTGAAGGTAACAGTAAGGCCACTATCGCATAAAACACTAATGAAAATAAGGTTCATGGATAAGTGAGGAGCATAAAAAATAAAAGGTAATGTGAGATTGTGAGTCCTAATAGATCCTGAGTGTGCAGTGAGAAGTAGTGAGCCATCGGAAGTGTTAGTGATGGAGAGTGAGAGGAAAGTATAATGCTAGTGGTGAGTAGTGTATAATTGCTAGTAATATGATGTGATGCACCAGAATCTAAAAGTCATGAAGAATTTATAATAGGAGTAACAGAGAAAGCAGGAGCAGGAGAAGCAGCATTGGTAGGCTGACCTGAGTAATGAAGTCCTAACTGAGCGAGATAATGCCGAGGAATAGCATGATCAGTAGAAGATGGCAAGGATGGAGTAACGGTCATGGCTCAAGGTGTACGAGAAGTAGCACGGAGAGAAGGTAAACATTGTTGTTTCCTATGCTATTGTGCCTGAACTAGAAACTCTGGATGCTGGACAAAGCAATCAATATCAGAATGACCAGTCTGCTGACAGTGGTTGCAAAAATGAAGATGACATGTGCACTCAAAGTGTCCAATCTGCTAGCAAATAGTGCAAAGGCGATTGAGGCGATCAGGGGCCCTGCGACAGTCAGGAGGAGAAGGATTGTGAGGCTTGCAGGAGGAGGTGACATGAGAGGCGACAACTAGAACACTCTCACTACCCAATGTTGGTGTGGAGTCTTGAGTTAGGAGAGCGTGCAGTCGTGTTTCTTCAGCAACAAGTTCAGCAATAGCAGCCTCAAGACAGATAACCGGGTCTCGATAAATCAATTGACTACAGGGACTGGTACTCTAGTCGAAGGCCCATCATAAAGAACATAAATTTTTGATGTTCACAAGTGACACGAACATCATTATCCTCTAGATGTTGTAACTAGCACCAGATAATACGCATGGCTGTGTAATGATTCTGAATGCTGCGATCACCCCTAACGATCAAGAACGGACTGAACAAGTAAATCGTACTCACGGGCTCCACTATCCTAAACATACTGAGTGGTCAACTGGAGCCAAAGGGCCTGTGTAGGATGAACACAAAGAAGACCGGCACGAAGAGTGTGGTCGATGAAGGAAATGATGAAGGCGATGACCTGACGATCGTGATCATCCCAAGAGGCCTGGAAGGTGTGGATGAGTTTCTTGGCTGCTTCAGAAGCGGAATCAATGGGATCTTTAGGGCGAGGGCCATTAATGTGACCCCATAGAGAATGTCCGAGAAGAATGGCCTCAACAGAGGCAGGCCGATCTGTCCAATTTTTAGCAGAGGAAAGGGGGAAGTCGGTAGAAACAGGAAGATATTGTTGAAACGGAGGTTCCATTGAAAGCACTAGTACCTACATTTTTTAAAAATTTATTTATTAATATTTATTTATTTATTATTTATTTTTTTGTGACGATGGCACGGACGAGCGACGACGGTGGTCAGCGATCAAGCGGGAGGAAAGAAGGGAGTAAAAAGAAAGTAGGTGGTGGGTTCGGGTTTGGGTTGAGTTTGGATTTGATTTGGGGTATGGGTAGTTAGGTTTGGGTTGTTGGGGTTATTGGGTTGATCAGGTTTGGAATTTCAATTTTTGTTTTGTTTTGTTTTGTTTTGTTTTGTTTTGTTTTGTTTTGTTTTGTTTTTTTGAAGCAGAAATAGGTCGGGGTTGATATGAGATTAGGTTTGGATCTAGACGGTGGTTAAAGGGATACATGTATAGGGTTTTGGGTTTTAGGGTTTCGGGTATTAAGGTTTTGAGTATAGGGATACATGGGTAGGTTTTGGGGAAAACATCGAAGCGGGTTGGGCTGGGTAGGGGTCAGA
Organism: Hemerocallis citrina; assembly: GCA_017893485.1. Lineage (NCBI taxonomy): Eukaryota > Viridiplantae > Streptophyta > Magnoliopsida > Asparagales > Asphodelaceae > Hemerocallis > Hemerocallis citrina. Next base: position 42,416,977 of record CM030364.1, read on the forward strand.
GAAAATAGATTATGGTTTGGGTAAGTGTGAGAGTGGCGGCGGGTTGGGGAGCAGGGATGGAGCGGGAGTTGGGATTAGGGTAGTCGGGATTGGGAGGTTGACGGCGAGGGACGATGACGACGTTGGGAGGCGGGATGTCGGGGATCAGGAGAGGGATGTTGAGGTCAAGATGTTAGAGATCGGGGTCGGGATGTCGGGAGTTTGGGATGGCGGTGGTCGGGAGTCGGGATATTGAGCCCGTGAAACCAATGACAGAGGCCTGTTGGGAGCTGGATGCCGACGGGAATTGATTTTTGTAATTATGGTAGAGAGATTATGGATTGGGGATTATCGATTAGGGAATAGAGTTTGGGATTAGTGATTAGGTTGGTTCTGATACCATGTTAATGTTAACAAAGAATGATTGAAAGAAAAGATGATTTATTATTATTGGGATCTAAAGGCCAATATATATAGGATACAAGATGAATCTCAGTCGTATATCTCTAACAATAGATATAACAATGTATCTAATAACATATCTAACATATATATCTAACAGTATCCATCATATAACAATTCCCAAGATAAACCTTATAAGCCTTACAATTAGGGTTGCTCTCGGAAAAGGGTATATCCGATTCGATTCGCATCCGTATCCAAAATTTTTGTGGAAACGGATATGAAAAATCCATATCCGGGCGGATATGGATTTGGATTCGGATATCCAAATCCAAAAAATGCAGATACAGATACGGATATAGATATTTCTAAGAAAAAGCAGATTCAGATACAGATATCTGCTTAATTTACAATATATTTATTTAATAAATATATATAGTTATATACTTAAAAAAAACCCTACCCTGATCTTCTAAATTCTAATACTCTCCTATTTTCTAAACAACAAACTCTTCCCCTTCAGCCCTGTCCCCTTCAGTTTAGCCCGTCGAAAAAAAACCCCTTCCCCTTCAGCCTTCGAAATTCCTTCTAATCGTCCTCGAAATTTCTTCTCATTGCCGTCGATTACTCCGACCAACTTCATCTCACACCTTCTCCTCCACCTATCCTCATCGTCTTTGCCTCTACACAACTGTTGCATCCCCAAATTGGAAACCCTAGTTTCCAAATCGGAAAACTCCCAAACCCTATCTTCTTCTCCGTCTCCAACCTCCTCGCCTTCGATTACTCCAACCAACCTCCTCTCTAACCTTCTCCTCCACCCATCTCCATCGACTTGCTGCTGCATCCCTAAATCAAAAACCTATTGTTCCAAATCACAAAAAACCCAAATTCGGTGACTTTTTCTGCTATTTGTTGTTTTTGTTCAAGTCAGAAATTGTTATTTGTTGTTGATGTTGTTGTCTATACCGCCGACAAAAGCCAAAGAGTTCACAAGACGGTATAAATCTTTTTTCTCTCTCTCTCTCTCTCTCTCTCTCTATCTTTGAATCTATTCTTCATTGTATTTTTGTAGTTTTAAGTTGGCTACACTTCACAAGTGCAAAGTGATTAATTAAATGTTATTATGTTATATTCTTTTCAACACAAAATATTGTTTAACTGCTCAACATGGCTACTACTAATGAACAATCTATCACTCAACCTATTAATACCGAATCATCAAGTAATTCAAATTATCAAGTTCAAAAACCACCGAGAAATAGATCGGAAGTGTGGAAAGATTGAAAAATATGATGAGTGGTTGGGAAAGAGGAAGTAGTAAAACGAAAAAAAGCCCAGTGCATACATTGTCATTTCAAAACTAGTGTGGAAAGTAGACTTGGAACTACACACCTAAAGAACCATATAACAACATGTTCAAAGAAACCTCCAAGAAAGTTGATGGAACTTGTAGCGTAGAAAATTTTCATTTTGATGATGAGAAGAGTCTATACACTTGCACAAGCAAATTGCTCATGAATATCCTTTTAATATAGTGACACATAGAAGGTTTCTGGATTATTTGCAATCTCTTAGGCCCGAACACATAGTTCCTTATTGCAATACAATCACGGAGTTGTGTATGAATGTCTATGTTGATTACAAGAAGTTGTTTCACACATTTTTCGCACATACAAGTAGGGATAAGTTTTACAATGGATAAGTGGACCGCATCTTCACAATAAAAGTCTTACTTGTGTGTTACTTCTCATTTCATTGATGATGCTTGGAATTTGCAAAGGAGGGTTGTCGATTTTAAGAAAGTTAAAGGGGGTACATGGATTATTATTTGTGATGTTTTTATGTCGTGCATGCTTCAATGGAATATTGATAGTAATAGTTTTATAGTTACCGTTGATAATGACGTGGCTAATGATGTTGCTATCTTGTTGGCAAAGGGTCGTATTTTTGATACGCTTCCTTGCAATGGTTTTTTTTCTTCATGTGAGATGTGCCACACATATTATTAATTTTGTTGTCCAAGATGGTTGAAGAAAATCCCCGAAGCTATTCATAATGTTAGGAAAAGCATTAAATATGTCAATGTCACCGCAAGTGCAAGAAATTTTCTGTGATATTGGTAAACAATTTGGTGTGAATGGAAGGCATGTTTTTCTTGATTTTTGCACAAGATGGAATTCAACTTATGATATGTTAAGTGTTGCACTAGAATATAAGCAAGTATTTAGTAAATTCCGTCTCATAGACAACAAATATAATATTTGCCCATCGGGAGATGAATGGAATCATATTGATGTTTTGAGTAATTGCTTGAAGCATTTTTGTGATCTAACTAAGCTGATTTCCGGTTCCGATTATTGTACTACTAATCTTGTTTTCGAGGGATTTTGTGAAGTTTTATTACTTCTAAATGAATGTGAGAGAAGTTCAGATACTGTTATTGTAAGAATGACAATTGCGATGAAGAAGAAGTTCATGAAGTATTGGTTGAAAGCTAATAAGCTTTTCACAGTTTCGACTTTTCTTGACCCAAGATATAAGTTAGTAGCCATTAAGTTGTATTATGAAGAGATATATGGTTATGATGGTACAAGGCGGTTAGGAAATATTGTAAAATTAATCAAGGAACTTCATGGTGAATATTCACAAAATTCTCATGAGAAAATTCAATGTTTACCAAAAGAAGTTGGCTCAAGCAATTCTTCACAAATGGTGGAACATGTTGGTGAAAAGAGGAAGACTAGATTTGATTAGTATATTGAGAGTTATGAAAGCATGCCTTCAAATATGGGTTTAGACATATATATGGAGGAGAGTGTTCTTAGGTGGAATGAGTCTACAATAGGGAAATTTGATATATTAGCTTGGTGGAGAGGGAATATTAGAAAGTATCCTTTACTTGCAAGGATTGCACGAGTTTTTTTTTGTTGTCCCGGTTTCCTCGGTGGCTTCTGAATCCAGCTTTAGCACCAGTGGTCGTGTGATCCATTGTCATAGAAGCCGAATGAAGAACGAAATAGTTGAAGCTTTGATATTAACTCAAGATTGGCTATGAGTAGAGGATGGAGGTAATCGCAATACATCTTATGTTTTGTATTTTTGCTTGCATTATTAATCATTATCTATTTATCTCTATTGTGTGTTAATTTTGTAGAATCCAAAGTAGAATTATTTTGTAATGATTTGACCAATGAAGATGCAAGGATGGAGGAAGAATATATTACTCTTATACCAACAATGCTAGGTATGGCGTGATTGAAATAATGTTACACTACTTGCATGAATTTTTAGTTATTTACATAAACATAATTTTATTTAACTTGTGTTCTTAAGGTGACGATGAGGTGCATGAGTATATCTTGGAACATTTGGATGATGATTATTGACAACATGGAGAGACATTTGTTTTACTTCTCTGTTTGTTTTTTTGTATGAATTTTGTGTTATGAATCTTATTATGGATGTTCGTGTAACAAACTTGTTTTGATGGTGTTAGATATTATCATAGTCCCATATTGGTTGTAGAGTTGTTTTGATATTTGTTCCCCTCCTATATATAAGTGGTATTATACTTGGTTGAACTCAATTCAATATTCAGTATTGTTTTCATCTCCCTGATTTATCTTAACATGGTATTAGAGCCAATTATCCAAATTTTCCCTTTTTAAAATTCCCTCTACAAAAATTCTCAAATCCCAACAACCAATTTATACAAATTTCATCCCAAAACCCTAGTTAAAAAAAAAAAAAATAATAAAAAAATTGTTCATCTTCCTCAACCTCAAGTCAAGGGTTTCAATCTCCTCTCCCCTTCCTCCAAGTTCAACCTCGTCGAGACCCTCAGGTCCAATCTCAGCGTTTTGCTCCCCAGAACGTGTTCGACCACGTCTACTCCCTCGTCAAGGGTTTCAATCTCCTCTCCCCTTCCTCCAAGTTCAACCTCTTCAAGACCTCCCCACCTCCTCGATCGGCGGCCTCATCGGCACCCGTGGAACCATCATCTCCAAGATCCGCGATGAAAACCTAACCCGAATACACTTCCGCCTCCTTACATCCCCACCTCCTCGATCGGCGCCCTCATCCCGCCAATACCCAATTTTTTTCTTCTTCTTCTTATTTCTTCCCTGTAAAAAAATTTTAAAAAAATTTTTAAAAATCAAAAAAAAAATCCGAGAAAAAAAAAACAAAAAAAAATCCAAAATTTTTTTTAAAAAAAAAAATCATCATTATTATTATATATATACAGGTACTACTACTTGATGGAATCTCAGTCTCTCCCACATATTTTCGCCTCCACTGACTTCCCCGATGCAACCGCCTCTCGTTCCTCCTCCAGATTCAAACAGCAGCAGTGCCATTTTCAGTCTGTCTCTGGCCTCCTACCTTCTCCTAACCTTATTGCTCACCCTACCTCACCTCTACTTCCGACACCGGTAGCACCGTCCTGCTCTCTACCCTGATTCAGACACCAGCAACATCTCCCTCCACATTGTGCTCTCAGTCACAGTAGTCCTCGCAGTGCGTCGTCCCTCACATCTTCCGCCATGCCCGTCACTCCAGCCTTGCCGTCTCCTGCTAATTGGGCTAATCTTCAGCAATGCCTCACTCAGCTGGAACTACAGCTCATAGGTCAGTCTATCAATGCTGGCTCCTCTGCTCCTGCACTTTCTGCCACTCCCTGTATGAATTCGTTCTGGATTTTAGATTCTGATTCATCACATCATCTCACTAGTAATCAAATACTATTCACCACCTACACAGCACTTTCCTCTCACTCTCCATCTCTACACACAGCTGATGGCTCACAACTTCTTATTACACACTCAGGGACAATTAGTTCTCCCACTCTCACATTACCATATGTTCTTTATGCTCCTCATTTATCAATAAACCTTATTTCAATTAGTGCATTGTGAGATAGTGGTCTTGTCGTTACTTTTGACTCTTTAGGTTGTTCTATTACTGATTCCTCCACCGGTGAGGAGTTTGGGCGTGCTAGTCGTCAGGATCGTCTATACTATCTAGATTTTCTTCATGCACATCACTCTCCTAGTTTTGCTGGTATTGTTTCCTCTGTGCTGATCTGTGACACAGACGTTTAGGTCATATTAGTGCATCACGACTCCGGACTATAGCTCGCAGTGGTGCCTTTGGTTCTCTCACTTTTAAACATTTATCTGATTGTCAGGGTTGTCATTTGACCAAACACATTTCCCTACCCTTTAGTCACAAAATAACTTCTGAAACCACTCATCCTTTTCAACTTGTTCATTCTGACATATGGGGACCCTCTCCCGTACCTTCGTGGAAAGGCTATCTCTATTATGTTGCCTTTATCGATGACTTCATTAGACATACATGGGTTTTTCTTATGCGTCAGCGATATGAGATATCTGATTATTACCGGTTCTTTACAACTATGATTCACACTCAGTTCAGTGTGCGCATTAAGAATTTTTTATCGAACGGTGCACGTGAGTACACTTCCACCATTATGAGATCGATCATTCAGTCTTACGACACCCTTTTTCAGCAATCATGCCCTCACACACATGAGCAGAATGGTGTAGCTGAACGCAAGCATCGTCACATCCTTGAGACGGCTCGTGCTCTTTTACTCTCCTCTTCTGCTCCTCGTTCTTTCTGGGCTGAAGCTATCATGACCTCTGTTAGTCTCATCAACATTACTCCCTCGTCTACCCTAGCTGGTACGACGCCTTATGAGGCTCTTTATCATTCACCTCCCGACTCAGTATACTCCGTACTTTTGGGTGCATCTGTTACGTCCTTCTCCCTCCTACTGAGCGCACGAAGCTCTCTGCTCGTGCTGCTAAGTGCATTCACCTAGGTCTCAGTCCTGAACACAAAGGTTATCATTGTTTTGATCCATCAGCGGGTTGTGTCTGCATTTCTCGACATGTATCCTTTGTGGAAGACTCCCCTTACTACCTGACTCCCCCCGAGGATATTAGATTTCTCGATTCCCCAGTTGTTGCTAGCTCCCCAACTTTATCTTTCCGCATTCCTTTTGATCCTACTCCTCTGGCTCCATTCACATCTCCTGCAGTTCTTATACCTGTTGTTCTCCCTACCAAAACACCACCTGCATCCCCATAGCAGCCAGCACCCATCCCCCCTACTTCCCCACCGACACATGCACCTACTCCACCATCCTCACCCCTACACCCTGTCAGTCCACCACCTCTTTGTCAGTATACTCGTTCCACTTCTGGTATTCCTCTGGCACGTTATACAGCTGATGCCACTGGTCCTTTTGACCAGTTTGGTTTTACCACCCCAGCTTCCTACTCACCACAGTTTCATGCATATCTCACTGCTACACTCTACATGTGAGCCCAGAACCTATCAAGACTCAATTCAATATCCTGAATGGAGGAGAGCTATTGCAGAGGAATTCAGTGCATTTGATCATACTGGCACTTGGAATGTTGTTCCTCTGTCAGAGGGCGTTCAGCCTATTAGTTGCAAGTGGATCTTCAAGGTCAAATATCAACCTGATGGATCTATTAAGCAGCACAAGGCTCGTCTAGTAGCCCGAGGATTTACTCAGGAGCATGGCATTGATTATGATGAGACCTTTGCTCCCATTGCATAGATGACTACTGTTCGGACTCTTCTTGCTGTTGCAGCCATCCACCAGTGGGCGTTATACAAGATGGACGTGAAGAATGCTTTTCTTCATGGTACCTTATCTGAGGTTGTTTATATGGATCCTCCTCTTGGCCTCCCTACTCCTCCTCATCATGGTTACCGGTTGCGTCGAGCTATATAAGGTTTGAAGCAGGCCCCTCGAACATGGTTTGAGTGTTTTCGCCTTGTCATCACCAAGGTTGGTTTTAGTCAGAGTTCTCAGAACCATTCTATGTTTATGCGGTCATCACCGCAGGGGAGGGTAATTCTACTACTCTGTGTTGACGATATGATCATTACTGGGGATGACTCTGCGGGCATTACATCCACCCAGAAATACCTTCATTAGCAGTTCCATATGAAATACCTTGGCAGACTACGTTATTTTCTGGACTTAGAGATTGCTCATGGATCTCGGGGGATACTCATTTCTCAACAAAAATACACATCAGATATTATCTTCACTGCATGCCTTTCTGACAGTAGATCAGCCGATACACCCTTAGAGCTTCATGTGAAGCTTCGTCCCATTGATGGTGAGCTCCTTCCTGATCCCACTAGATACAGACAGATTGTTGGACAGCTTGTCTACTTATGCATGACCAAACCCGATATTACTCACGCAGTCAGTGTTGTCAGTCAGTTTGTTTCTGCTCCTACATTAGTTCACTACGGTGCTCTTCTTTGGATTCTCAGATATCTTTGGGGCACTGTTACTCGCTCATTATTCATGCCTGCTACATCCAAATTAAAGCTGAGTGCATATTTCGATTCAGATTGGACAGGTGATCCTACTACCAGATGGTCTACCACCGATTTTTGTCTATTTCTTGGTGATTCGCTGATCTCATGGAGAAGTAAGAAACAGGCAGTTGTTGCATGTTCTTCAGTGGAAGCTGAGTACAGAGCAATGGCAGCTACTACTAGAGAGATTGTTCATGTTCGTTGGCTGTTATCAGATATGGGTGTCACTTTTACAGGAGCTACTCCTCTTTATTGTGATAACCGGAGTGCATTGCACATTGGAAGCAACTCGGTCTTTCATGAGCGAACGAAGCATATGGAGATTGATTGCCATTATGTTCATGAGCACTTTAAGGCAGGGACCATTTCTCTCCATTCTGTTACATCTTCCCAGCAGACTGCAGACTTCTTCACCAAATCCCATACTGTTCAGAGATTTAGATACTTAGTAGGCAAACTCACACTGTTTAACCCATCGTGAGTTTGAGTGGGGGTGTTAGATATTATCATAGTCCCATATTGGTTGTGGAGTTGTTTTGATATTTGTTCCCCTCCTATATAGGTGGTATTGTACTTGACTGAAATCAATTCAATATTCAGTATTGTTTTCATCTCTCTGATTTATCTTAACAGATGGACTTATATGTTTGGATTGATGTTTCCTACTTCTTTTCTTTCTTTGTTTGTTTATTTTTTGTTTGTTGCTAACCATGGATGCAGGATCTATGAAGGTTTGGAAACCTTGATGTGCTTGCAAGAATGCCAGGGGAGAATACATGATGGACTTGTGTATCAAATGACTCAAGCCAGAAAGCACTAAAGTCATCCTACTTTATATTGGATGATCCTGTGGTATATTATTTTTGTAGGCTTTAGCGCAGTAGAACATTATTGATTGTGAGCTTCAAGCTTTCATCCGCATCAGGAATGGTGAAAGGATATTCAGTTCAGGATTTATTTTTAGCTATTATCTATAGATCAGCTCCAACCAATTTGTGCTTTGGTGTCTTCATGGAAAAAGCTTGAACTTGAATGTTGGCCTTACCTTCCTGATGAGGTCCAAGAGAAATATGATCTAGATGTTGGAAAGGTCACTGCGAACTTAGTTAGTGTTGCTGCTAAATCTGGTGTGGGGGCAAATAGATAGAATTTGTGAATTCGTAGGAACGCTGAATAGCCAAACCTGAAACATTTCCGTCGGAGTTTGACCGTTGACTCCTGCCATTCACCTGCAAAAAAGTGCAATACACCGGGGTTGGTCCCGGCGACGCACCCTCCGACGCTCAAGTCAGTAATCAGAAAGATTATGAATGAGCTTTTACTGGCAAAAGATTGATCACCTGTTAATGGTGGGGGTTGGGGGGTATTTGTAGCCACCATAGGGACCAGTTTTGGGACGACATCTCTAATTCCCAGTGAAAGGATAGAGCGAATCAGGGCCGTTGATTAAGTATAATCAGAAACCTTAATTTTACCATGCTGGACCAGGTTCCTTACAGGTTGGGACCCTCACCCAGTTGAGATGGATCCATTTGTGGATTATTGGGCTTTTGGAGAAAAGACCCAGTACCCATTTCAGACCCATTTGTAGGTAAAATTACCATTTTACCCCTGAGCTTTAAGATTCGTGCCCAATTTGGACGGTTCAAATTTTAACCTATTTTTAGCCATATCATGAGCCCCCCACTCCCGAAGACTGAGTTTGATCAGCCTTTGAGGAGTAGTTTTACTGTTTTAATGGCTTACAGAGTTGTATCAGAGTCCAAACGAGGGGTGTCGGATCTTCGTTAAGGTATTATGGTGATTTTCAGAGCTAGTTGCGCACTTAAGGTTGTTCTTGAGCTTTCCTGGACTTTTGGCGATTTTTCTTAATTTTTATCTATTTTTCGGACCATTTATTTAATTTTGCGAAGTGGTGATTCGTTGTTCGTAAGTCTTAATTAACTATTCTAAGCAATAATTATTTACCCAGGGGCTCGAAAATACTTCCCCGAATTTATAATTATTTTTAGAATTTTTAATTAATTTTCCTGATTTTTAATCATTTTTTTGCAATTTTTAAATAAATAATTCGATTTTAATGAATAAAAATTAATTATTTTAATCCGATTTATGACGTGGCGCGATCTGAGCCCTCCATTAGCATTGGGCGTGAATTTCAGGAGGATCGGACGGCTGAAGTAGCTCGGCAGGCTTTTTCTCCGCATGCGGAGGTTGGTGCCTCGGCACCTCGGCACCCCGTCCTCGGTAGCTCGGTGGCTCGGTACGTAACGATCTGTTGAGCTACGTGGAAAGATCTGGAGCGTTCATCACAGCGCGAATCACGAGGAGGGCGGCTCAGATCACGAAAAAATGCTATCATGTCGTTTTGTGGGCGTGGCATGATCTGAGCCATCCACCATGTTTTGGCACGTTTTTTGAAACGATCCAACGGCTGGGATAGCTCGGCATCATTTTTCTCCATATGTGAAGGTCGGTACCTCGGTACCTCGGCCGTAGCTGTTCGGCTACTCGGCAGGTCGGTTTTCTCCTTTGGTAGCTCGGTGGCTCGGCTAAGCTGTTCGGTAGCTCGGCTGAGCACTCCGGTGGCTTGGTAACTTGGCCTCTTTTTCATAGTAGCTCGGTGGCTCGGCTAAGCTGTTCGGTAGCTCCGCTGAGCACTCCGGTGACTCGGTAACTCGGCCTCTTCTTCATAGTAGCTCGGTGGCTCGGCTAAGCTGTTCGGTAGCTCGGCTGAGCACTCCGGTGGCTCGGTAACTCGGCCTCTTCTTCAAAGTAGCTCGGTAGCTCGGCTGAGCACTCCTGTGGCTCGGTAACTCGGCCTCTTCTTCATAGTAGCTTGGTGGCTCGGCTAAGCTGTTCGGTAGCTCGGGCGAGCACTCTGGTGGCTCGACAGATCGGGTCGAGTCGTTAGGCCACGTGTCTTGATCTGGAACGTTCTTCATGGCGCGACTCATGAGGACAGGGTTCAGATCACGAGGAAACGTTATCTTGTCGTTTTGTGGACGTGGCGTGATCTGAGCCGTCCATCAGATTTGGGCACGAATTTTGAGACAATCTGACGGTGAAAGTGGCTCGGCGGCATTTTTCTCCCTATGTGGAGGTCGGTGCCCCGGTAGCTCAGCAGAGTGCCTCAGTGGCTCGGCCTAGTACGAGCCGTTGAGCCACGTGGCTAGATCGGGAGCGTCCATCATAGTGCGGATCTCGAGATTGGAGGTTCAGATCACGAGAAAACGTTATCTTGTCATTTTGTGGGTGTGGCGTGATCTGAACCGTTCATCAGATTTGGGCACGAATTTTGAGACAATCTGACGGTGAAAGTGGCTAGTGGCATTTTTCTCCATATGTGGAGGTCGGTGGCCCGGTAGCTCGGCAGAGTGTCTCAGTGGCTCGGCAAGTTACGGGTCGTCAAGCCACGTGGTTGGATCTGGAGCGCTCATCATGGTGCAGATCTCGAAATTGGAGGTTCAGATCACGAGAAAATGTTATCTTGTCGTTTTGTGGGCGTCGTGTGATCTGAGCCTTTCATCAGTTTTGTGCACGAACTTTGAGGCAATCTGACGGTGAAAGTGGCTCGGCGGCATTTTGCTCCATATGTGGAGGTCGGTGCCCCGGTAGCTCGGCAGAGTGCCTCAGTGGCTCGGCAAGTCACGGGTCATCGGACTGTGATGTTAAGTAAACCATCGCGACCTTCCTCTGAACCATCGCAGCTTTCTCTATTCTATCGTTTTATCTCCCTTAATGGGCCCCCAAACGTTACAAAAGCCCAACCGTCGCCTCTCTTTAGCTATAAGTTCTCACCCCCCACCCCTTAAAGCTCATTCTTTCACTTTTACTCGCAAGTTTTTACTTTTGCTCTCGAGTTGCTCTGCTAGCGGAGATTTGAGCTCAAGGGCGGTCGTGCTAGCTGTCGTGAAGGCCAAGCGATTTCTGGCAAACTTTTTCCGACCGTAGACGTCAAATCAAAGGTTAGTTTATTTAACTTCAGTTGCTTATTAGAGATGTCACGAGTATCCTCGGGTAGTGAGGCATCATCCTCGGGAGGTCGGAATGCCGAGGAGGGGAGAGAAGTGGCCAGCCGAAGGAAGGATAAGGGGAAGGCAGTGGTTCGGTCCTCGGTTGTCGAGGAGGTGGTAGAGACCGTGAGAGGAGCGGGCGAGTCAGGTCGGATGCCGACCGTGCTGTCCGGACATGCCGGGATAAGGCAGTATAGCGGCGAGCTGCTGACTAAGGCTGTCATTGGTCGCGCGGAGACCTATGAGGAGAACGATTCGAGGGAGGTCACCGAAGTGGACGACCTCCCCTCGGTGCTAACCGAGCGGGATCTACTTCGGATCAGGAAGGGTTTCTCCATCCCCAAAGAGTACACACTAGTTCTTCCCGGCCCCGGAGTGCGAGCGAACACCGGGCTGCGCTTCCCCCTTCATCCCTTCGTGACGGTAGTTCTTCGGTGGTATGGTCTGTCCCCCATACAGTTCATGCCGTACACTTGGCATCACGTGCTCGGCTTTCTACTTCAATGCCGAACTGCCAAAGTGGAGCCGGAGCTCGTCATCCTCCGAAGTTTATACCAAATCAACAGGATGAGCAAGCTCGAGCCTCGCTACTACCTGTCACCTCGAAAGGGACTTAAGTTGATAGAGAATCCCGACTCGATAAAGTCGTGGAAGGGGAAGTTCTTCCTGATAAAGGGGCCCTCGGCATGGGACTTCCCGACCCGGTGGAAGGAGGATGTGCTGAAGTACGCAAAGGCTGAGCCGGTGTTGACCCTGGCTGAGGCAGAGGTAGCGGCCAAGCTGATCGGTCTCCCGATGTTGAGTTGGAGGGAGATGACCGAGGAGGTGTTGCATGGGTCGGGCCTTAGTCCGATCGACCCGAGTACGCTCCTGACATCTCACTTTGTGATTTTCTTTTCTTTAATGCCTTGCATACTTTTTTTTCCTAACTTGTTTTCCTTTTCACTTGGACAGAGGCGCCGAACATGGACTTCAAGGGTATGATGGCGGAACGAAGCAAGGCCAGCGACGGCAAGAAGAGGAAGAGGATGAGCACGGGCCCCTCGTCTGGCTGACCCGCCAAGGCACCTTCGGTGGTTGTCACCACTTATCCTCAGGAGCCGTCCTCGGTGGTTGTTGTCCAGCCGACCCCGTCTGCCCCGGTAGGTGAGGGTTTCTCCGTCTCGGCAGCACTGGCGCTTGAGGCCCCGCCACTGACCGAACACGCCGAGGTTATTCTGACCGAGGCCCACAAGAAGCTGTTCGTCCCCAACTAGCGAGTGAAGAATCACGATGGCTTCTTGGGAGACTCGGGAATGAGCATGCAAGCTGCTCGACACCTACCTACCCCGAAGGACCGAGCCGCGCTGAAGGTGGGGACGACGGGTGACGATGCCCTCAAAGTAGCTCGGTTGCTCATGTCGGTAAGTCCCCTTTGCTGTTTCAAATCTTTCTTGAAAATTTTCTAAGCCTTTAGCTCGGCTTTTGTTGTGTTCTGACTACTTCTTTGTGTAGGCTACTTGCCACTTCAGCCATCTTCTCGAGGAGTATTCCGAGCAAGAAAGAGAACTGAAGGCCCTCAGCGACAAGGACCGAGCAGAGAGGGCGAGGGCTGTGAAGGAGCTCGAAGCTGAGCAGCGTCGCTTGGACGCTCTGGCAGCCTAGGTTGCCGACCTCGAGGTGGCCTTGGCGCAAGCGAAGGAAAATCTTGCTTCGGAGGTCGCAAAGGCGGCCGAGGAGAAGGCCGCAGCAGCGAAAGTTTTGGAGGTGGTGAAGCTGCAACAAGCTGAGGCCGTGGAGAAGGCGAAGGCAGAGATCGAGGCAGAGGCCAAGAAGCACATGGCGGCAAACATGGAGCTGTCTTATGCCAGAGCGCTCGATCACGTCGAGGCTTGAGTCCCTGGCTTCGAAAGGTTGGGGTACAGGCTATGGCCTGGTGGCAATGAAGAAGACGAAGGGGAGGAGGAAGAAGAGGAGGAGGACGAGCAGCAAGGCAACGAGGCTCCTGCCGACCCCGAGATTGTGGTAGCCGACCCCCTAGCCAGAGCAGAGGTGGAGGAGGGGGAGGACGAGGTTGCGGCCGACCCTCTCGCCAGAGCGATGGGGGACGAGGGGCCATCTACCGAGGTGCCGGTCTCCGAGTCACCTATCAAGGTGGCTCCTTGATCCTCTTACTCTTATATATATATATCTAAATTTCTTTTCTTTTTTTTACCGCCTTGAAGCGGACTGGCCACCACTTTTTTGATATGAATGAAACTTTTGTCTCGAAATTTGGCTAAGTGTTGGAGTACTTTGACTTGAAATTTCTTCGAAATTTGGCTAAGTGTTGGAGTGCTTTGACTTGAAATTTCTTCGAAATTTGGCTAAGTGTTGGGCACCGCCTCTTGTACTTCGTGTTGACCTGCTTCTACTTTTTAGGTTGTCGAGTCGAGTTCAGCAGCTGAAGCCTCTCTTCTTCGCACTAAATTGAGAGCAACGAAGCGGGCTCTCTCCCGTAGTCGAGAGTGTTTCCTCAAGAGTGAGTTGGACCTAGAGGATCTCAAAGCAACATCGAGAGAGTATTTCTCCAAGCTGAAATAACTACGAAAGCGAGATCGCGAGGTTCGTCTTGAAGGAGGGGTGGAATTGCTTAGGAAGATGCTGTTCGATGTCGAGAAGGAGAAAGGCGAGTTGTTGGTGGAGGTTCACCACCTAAAGATAGCAGAAGAAGAGCTTTTGGCGGAGGAAGATGAGTTAACTGCAACAGTGGGCAAGTTGATGGTCGAGCGTGACCAGTCGACGGTGGAAATTGACAAGCTGAAGAGGGTTACAGTCGACAAAAGTATCGAAGTCACCCATCTTCGTCGAATCATCGCCGATAGTTCTAGTGACGCAGGCTCTGCCCGGCTTCCTCGTTTTAAGATAGCCGTGAAAGACGACGCTTTGAAGGATCGAATTATCGAGCTCGAGGAGGAAGTTGCTCGACTTAAACCCCAACCCGTGCGGCCTAATGTCAGAAGTACATCATGTACTCGTGAAGAGAGCGAGAGGGGGATCTCGTTTTATGAGCTTGCGACTCGCCCGCTTGTCGTTAGGCGAAGTCCGGCTGACACCCAAAGTGGGGTGGCCGCTTCGTCCAGTGGCGCTTCGGTTGGGGCCACGGTCAGAGGTAGTGCCGAAAAGGTGTCTCAGTTTGTTGGTCTAGAGACGAGCTCCGAGGTTAGGCGACGCCGTCCCCGGGTGTCTTTGAACCGAAACATCCCCATTCCGAAGAAGCGTTGAATGAGTTGTTGTAATTATGCCTCTTTAAGTCTTTGTAGTCCCATGTAGTAGAGTAGTTTGGCCTTGTAACCTATGTTCCTTTGAACTTTAATAGAAGTGAAGGCTTTGTTTTACTCTCTAGCGTTTGTGTGTTTGCATGTTTTGTTAGTACTTGTTATTTGTTTGGTACCACTGGTAACTCGCTTATTAGGGGAGAACACGCCGTTTGAGTAAGATTCAACGATTGTGGGAGCAATTTCGAATGGCGAACCACTTCTAGTTCGCTTAAGAGCGAACTTGCGAAGCGGAATCGAACCAAGTTTTGGACTCCGAACACGTCATTTGAGTAAGTTTTAACGGTTGTGGGAGCAATTCCGAATGGCGAACCACTTCTAGCTCGCTTAAGAGCGAACTTGCGAAGCGGAATCGAGCAAAGTTTTGGACTCCGAACACGTCGTTTGAGTAAGTTTCAACGGTTATGCGAGCAATTCCAATGGCGAACCACTTCTAGCTCGCTTAAGAGAGAACTTGCAAAGCGGAATCGAGCCAAGTTTTGGACTCCGAATACGTCGTTTGAGTAAGTTTCAACGGTTGTGGGAGAAATTCCGAATGGCGAACCACTTCTAGCTCGCTTAAGAGCGAACTTGAGAAGCGGAATCGAGCCAAGTTTTGGACTCCGAACACGTCATTTGAGTAAGAGTGATTAAAGGCCTTAAACAGAAAGATAAAAATAATTCACAAGGAAAATATGGGGAAAAGAAGTTCTTTATTGATAACTGCTAATTGGCTGCTTCTAAGTTGCACGCCGTTATTACAATGACAAAATAAAGAAGCAAAATACAAGTGAGAAGATGGGAATGGCCCGACACTTGAAGTTACTTAGAGAGGCATTAAGGCGCTCTCTTGGTACTTCAGTAGGTGGTCGGCATTCCAAGTCCTGGGTATCTCTCTGCCTTCAAGGTCTTCAAGACGGTACGTCCCGAGCCAAACTACCTTGGTGATATTGTAGGGTCCTTCCCAATTGGGGGCTAGCTTACTCTTTTGGCTGGGGAAGGAGATAGCTAGTTTTCTGAGGACCAAGTCCCCATCCTTGAGCTTGGTGGGACAGATCCTTTTGTTGTAGGCATGCTCGATTCTTCTTTGGTAGTTTTGCTGGCGGATTGAAGCTCTGTCACGGAGCTCATCAACTAAGTCCAAATTCGCCCGAAGCTCTCTGGCATTCTGCTCTTCTTCATAGGCCACAAGGCGAGGAGATGGTAGACCGACTTCTAAGGGGATCACAGCTTCGGACCCATAGGTGAGATTAAATGGCGACTCACTTATGGGGGTCCGTTTCATAGTGCGGTAGTTCCACAATACGTTGGGAAGCTGTTCCGCCCATAAGCCTTTGGCCGCCTTATCTAGCCTCTTCTTGATACCGGAGAGGATTTGCCGATTGACATTTTCCACTTGGCCATTTGATTGAGGATGGGAGATAGAGGAGAAGCATTGCTGAATGGCGAGGTCTTCACACAGAGATCGGAATGCGGCCCCCGTAAACTGTGTTCCATTATCTGTTATTAGGAACCGAGGCACGCCGAACCTATAGATAACATTTTTCCAGAAGAACTGCAGTACTTTGTTCTCTGTAATTATAGCCAATGGTTCGGCCTCGATCCATTTGGAAAATAGTCGATTGCCACGACTAGGAACTTGAGCTGACCGGGAGCTGGTGGAAACGGGCCTAGCAAGTCCATCCCCCACATTGCAAAGCAAATTGAACTTGATATAGATTTGAGTTGTGCTTGGGGTAGGCGACGAATGTTGGAGTACTGCTGACAGGAGCTGCATTGTCGCACATGCTGTTCAGCATCGCAAAGCAGGGTAGGCCAAAAATATCTGTAGTTCAACACTTTCCTGGCGAGGGACCTGGACCCTGAATGGGCTCTGCCTATACCTTCGTGAAGCTCTTGCAAGGCATAAGTGGCTTCTTCCGGGGAAAGGCATCTCAAGTAGGGTCTGCCGTCTACTTGGGTGTAGGAGCGTTTGTACAAGACTCCTTCAACAAGGGTGTACCGCACCGCTCTCATTCGGACTCGGCGAGCTTCTTTAGGGTCTTCGGGGAGGAGCCCATCCCTGAGGAATTCTATCAAAGGTTTCATCCAGTTGTCCTGAAGCTGGACGGGCAACAACTCCATCGAGTTGGGGGCTTCTTCCTCTATGCTCGGTCTTAGGAGCACTTCGATGAGGATCATCTGCTCGAGACCTTGAAGGGAGGAGGAGGCCAATTTTGAGAGGGCATCTGCTTGGGAAATTTCTTCTCTTGGGATTCGCTAAATTTGTACCTCTTCGAATGAAGCCATGAGACTTTGGACCTTGGCTAGGTACTTAGCCATTCGGTCGTCTCGCGCCTCGTACTCTCCCAAGACTTGATTCACGACCATCTGTGAGTCACTATATATCCGGAGACGTTGTGCCCCTACCTTGCGAGCCATACCGAGGCCGACTATAAGAGCTTCATACTCCGCTTCGTTGTTGGAGGCCTTAAAATTGATGCGGAGGGAGTATTGGAGAACGAAGTCATCTGGGCCTGCCAGAATGATCCCGGCTCCGCTCCCTTCGGTGCAAGAGGACCCGTCTACATACACTATCCAGATAGGAGGCCCGTTTGCTGCTTGACTAACCTCTGGTATGGTGCTCTCAACAATAAATTCAGCTAAGGCTTGAGCCTTGATTGCGGTCTGAGGTTGGTATGATATGTCATGCTGACTCAGCTCGATTGACCACTTCATCAAACAGCCGGTGGTCTCGAGTTTGTGTAGAACTTGCTTAAGCGGCTGGTCGGTAAGAACGACCACCGAGTAGGACTGAAAATAAGGGCGGAGCTTCCTAGCTACCATAACCAAGGCGTACGCCATCTTCTTCAATCTTGGGTACCGGAGCTCGGTATCCCAAAGTACCTTGCTCACGTAATAGATGGGCTTCTAGGCCTTGTCTTCTTCTCTCACTAGGAAAGCACTGAGGGTTTGCTCGGAGGTAGCTAAGTAGAGGTAGAGTGTTTCCCCGGGGATAGGCTTGCTGAGAAGAGGAGGATTGACTAGGTAGGCCTTTAGTTGATCGAACGATTCTTGCTACTGCTGACCCCACTCGAAGCCCTTAGCCCCCCTGAGGGCTTTGAAAAAAGGAAGACACTTCTCCCCTGACTTAAACAGGAAGCACCCTATGGCTGCGAGGCGACTAATGAGCTTCTGAACCTCTTTCACACTTGTAGGAGGGTCCATATCCAATATGGCTTTGATCTTCTCGGGGTTGGCCTCGATTCCTCTCTGGCTGACCATAAAGCCTAGGAACTTTCTCGACGAGACTCCGAATGCACACTTGTTCGGGTTGAGCCTCATGTTGTGCTTCCTCAACGCATCGAATGCTTCTTGGAGATCGGCAACATGGTCGGTCCCATGGACGCTTTTGACTAGCATATCATCAACATACACTTCCATGTTTCGGCCGATCTGATTCTGGAAGACTTTATTGACGAGGCGCTGGTAAGTGGCACCGGCATTTTTCAGCCCGAAGAGCATTACCCTGTAGCAATAGAGTCCTTGATCGGTAACAAAGGAGGTCTTCGGGATATCCGGGGGGAACATTCTGATTTGATTATATCTGGAGAAGGCATCCATGAAGCTCAGCAGCTCATGACCCAAGTAACGTCGATCAAGGTGTCGATGCTGGGGAGAAGGAATGGATCTTTAGGGCATGCTTTGTTTAGGTCCGTGAAGTCGATGCAAATTCTCCAGCTCCCGTTGGACTTCTTAACCATAACAACATTAGAGAGCCATTTGGGATAGTTGACTTCTTGTATGAACCAAGCCTTAAGGATCTTGTCCACTTCTTCCTTTATGGCGTGCTGGCGCTCAGGGGCAAATTTGTGCCTCTTCTGTTGGACCGGTTTGGACCCCAGAGCAACACTTAGGTGGTGGATGAGGAGCTCCTCGGAGATTCCTGGCATGTCAGCAGCCGACCAGGCGAAGAGGTCATGGTTCTTTTTGATGCATTGGACTATGTCGGAACATAAGGCAGATGGGAGGGTCTTGCTGATAAAGAACTTGCGGTTCGAATCTTGCTCGGAAAAGAGCACTTCCTCCAGCTCATCTACTGGTTCGGACATCGGTTGGGCGTTCCCTTGGAGAATCTCAAGAGTTTCGAGGGAGAGGATAGGTCCCCCGGTGGAGGTCATGTAACACTTGCGGGTCATCTCTTGACTACCCCTTACTTCCCCTACACCTGCCCTGGTGGGGAATTTCATTTTAAGATGATAAGCCGATGGGACGGCCTCTAAAGCAGCTAGGCCAGGTCGGCCTAGAATCACATTGTAAGCAGCTAGGATGTTGACGACCATGAAATCCATTGGCTCCCTTTGGGTAGTAGGAGTTTTGCCAGCGGTTACGTCGAGGGTGATCACCCCTTCGATAGTCACTAGCACTCCCGTGAACCCATGGAGCGTGTAACCGACGGGTTTGAGCCTGTCCCGCGATAACTTGAGTCCTTGGAAGGCCGCCAGGAAGAGGATGTTTACAGAGCTACCATTGTCTACCAGAATCCTTTCCACTTTATAATTAGCCATGTGGAGGTTGATTACTAGTGCATCGCAGTGAGGGGTCCGGACACCCTCCAAGACGGCATCCGAGAAAGTGACCAGGACTCCAAGGCCTTTGGGAGGGGGTATTCCATGAACTGAATTGACTTCTCGTATGAAAGCCTTCCGAGAAGAGTTGGAGGTTCCTCCCATGGGACCTCCATGGATGAGATGCAAGACGTGTTCCTCGTCAAACTCGGGAGTCTCGTCGTGCCTCTCAGGATGCTTGTTAGCCCCCCTGGGGGGAGGAGGAAGATTAATTCGGTCCTTTCTCACAAACTTAGCCAGCTGCCCTCTCTGGATGAGGGCCTCGATTTCATTCTTCAGGGCCCGACAGTCGTTGGTGTCGGCCGTGGTCTCGATGATATTGGCACCACTTTTCCTTGTCCCTCTTCTTGCCAGGGGTATTCATCTTCGGGGTAGGAGGCAGAACTCCTTCTTTCTCGACTTCCATGAGAATGGTAGAAATGTTGGCATTAAGAGGAGTAAACTTCTTAAATCTGGGAGGCAGGCGGCGCTGGCCCTCGTTGTCCTTCTGGAGCTTCTTAGCTCCCTCTTCTTCGGCTGCCTTTCTCTTGGTCCTGGAGAAAGACCCCTCAAAGGTGGGGCGATGTTCAGCTTCCTCAGCCCGGATATACTTCTCGCTTCTGAGAAGAAGGTCGGAGAAGTTTTGTGGGGGTTTCTTGCCTAGGGAGGACCGAAGGCTTGAGTTGAGGATGTTGGACTGGAAGGCTGCAACAGCGGCCGATTGGTCGAAGGAGGCAATAGACCTAGCTTTCGCAGTAAACTGCTTCACATAATCTTTCAGCTTCTCACCCTTCTTCTGATTGAGGTAGAGTAGCAAAATACTAGTCTTCTCGGTATGGCGGCTACTCACGAAGTGGGTGATGAAGAGGGTTTCAAATTGTTCAAAGGATAATATGGAGGATAGGGCAAGACGAGAGTACCATTCTCGGGTCGGACCCTTGAGAGTAGCTGGGAAAATTTTGCACAGTAGAGCATCTGAAGCTTGGTGGATCAACATGAGGGTCTTGAAGCTCTCGATGTGGTCCACAGGATCTGACTCCCCAGAGTAAGTCTCAAACTACGGGGGCTTGAAGCCTATTGGAATGGACGCCTCCATGATTGTTCGAGAGAAGGGAGGTCAGCTTGGACGGAGGGTCCTTCCTCTTAGCTCTTCTTCTTTATCCAGTTGACCGAGGTGCCTCTCCATCTTATGGAGGCGGCGGTAGACCGCATCGTCCCTTCGAAGGTAGCCAAGCGAGTCTCTGGACTCGTCTTCGTAAGACGGGGAGCGCGGAGTTCAGTGATGGTAACTAGGTGAATGGCGAGGACTGTGATGACGGTAGCTCGGAGCTTGAGGAGGAGTTAAGGACCGATGGCGAGGACTTTGGACCGAAGGAGTGGGGACCCTTTGAGCATTGTTGTTGTTGTTTGGTCAGAGGTTGAGGGCTTGTAAGATCGTGGCTTGGAATTGTTAGAATTCGGCTCGGGTGATAGGCCCGTTTTCATCCCTCGGGGGCTGCCGACCAGCGGGAGAGTGATGCCTTCTTCGATGGTACTCAGGGGACTCTCTCCGCCCCCTACGAGGAGGGGACCTCCTGTGGTCGCGGCGACGAGGAGATCGCTCATTTGGATGTTCCGGGCGGGAGGCTCCCTCACGGGCCTGCCTTTCATCCAAACGGTGGCGAAGGTCCTCTTCTTTCTGCCGGTTGAGGAGGGTATTGCGGAGGTCTTCGGAAGGCCGGGGGTTGTGAGATGCCATTGAATTGGTAGAAGGGTTGTGTACGGAGATGCGGTCTCGATGAGGAGGTTGCTTCTGAGGGTTGGGGCGAGAGGCCCCTGTGCCGGCATTCTGGGGCCCGAGCGGAGTCCTTTGGGATTGAAGGTTTGGAAGAGGAGGTTGGTCCTGCTGCGGGGGCAGGTCAGGTTGGGGAGGGAGTTGCCCCTGCTGCTGGATGGTTTGGAGGGGACCTCCTATTGTGGTTGAGGAGGAGTGGGTCCACGGTTGGACCCTCTGGATCTCAGTTTTCGGGGAGGCATGGCTGGAGGTGATCTTAACCAGGGGAAGAGGAAGGATTGCTATTCGTGGTTTCCCACAGACGGCGTCAATCTGTTGCCGCAAAATCTGGTGTGGGGGCAAACAGATAGAATTTGCGGATTCTTAGGAACGCTGAATAGCCAAACCTAAAACCTTTCTGCCGGAGTTTGACCGTTGACTCCCGCCGTTCACTTGCAAGAAAGTGCGATACACCAGGGTTGGTCCCGGCGACGCACCCTCCAACGCTCAAGTCAGTAATCAGAAAGATTATGAATGAGCTTTTACTAGAAAAAGAATGATTACCTATTAATGGTGGGGGTTGGGGGTATTTATAGCCGCCGTAGGGACCAATTTCGGGATGAAATCCCTAATTCCGAGTAAAAGGATAGAGCGAATCAGGGCCGTTGATTAAGTATAATCAGAAACCCTAATTTTACCCTGCTGGACCGGGTTCCTTGCGGGTTGGGACCCACACCCAGTTGAGATGGATCCGTTCGTGGGTTATTGGGCTTTTGGAGAAAAGACCCAGTACCCATTTCAGACCCGTTTGTAGGTGAAATTACCATTTTACCCCTGAGCTTTAAGATTCGTGCCCGATTTGGACGGTTCCGATTTTAACCCTATTTTTAGCCATATCAGTTAGCCATCAAAAGCCTATTTTTTTTTTATTTCTCTCTAGCTGTGTAGTAACAACTTTCCTTCTGCTTCCGCTTTTAATTTTCAGTTATGGTTTCCCTTGCGTGTTGTCCTTCATCGCAATCTATCTGGAGTTGACAAATTTGATATGTTCATAGTAAAAAGGTATTCTTCATCTTGTGCATTTCTTATTAGATTTTCCCCCCCTAAATTGAAAGACCGAAACCTAAGTTTGTATATGATTTAATGGTCCTGCATAGTATCAAAGAGTTCATCCAGACTTCCAAGTGTTGGTGAGTTTAACAAACGCGTGCAACTTCTCCTTGCATTCCATGGCCAGCTCAATCGTGGTTTTTGTTTGCAAGCTTACACCAGGTAACCCATTTAAATAGAGAGTTTAATCTATTGTTAGCCTGCTTTTTCCATATTATATCATTTTTAAAGTTTTAAATGATTGATGACAGTCCTTATTTGATGGAAAACATGAGCATTCTGTACAATGCCTTTGGATATTATGTACAATACAGACCAATGTAAGTTCTCTTCTTATTTTAGTTACTTTTGCTATTTTCTATCACGAGTTTGTTGCATAAATTTAATCTTCACTACTATTGTTCTCTCAGAGTATTGGAGCATATTCAAAATAATGAACATGGTAGAAAAGATATAAAGAGGAAGTTGAAGGAATGTCTCAAACTTTTCCACTGGGAACACTCATCTATTGATATTTTTAGAAGGACTAGGCAAAAGATGAGGAAGCTTATCAAACAGTTCAATGTATGTTTTTATGCTTCAAGCTTTTCTAACTCTTGAATGCATTATGGTTTTAATCATATTTTTTTCTATTTCAGTTAAACTTAAACACTTAAGGCATGATAATGTCTGTTGTTTTTTTCCTAACTGATCATTCCAAGTTATCTATTCTTGGGCTCGTGCATGATCTGGTGCTTACAATCTGGAGTGATCTAAATATTCTTGAAAGTGTTGGGAGAAAGGTTAGTAAACAGTAATTGAATATATTATTTATATTGCTCCATTGTAATGTGTATTTACATTCATAACACTTGTGCCCTTTATATCATGCGAACTGAAATTGGAGAGTCCATTACCATGATCTAACCACTCATGGTAACAGGTTTTCATTAATATCCTTGTTATTCTATTTTTTTCCCATTCCTTTTTCTTGTTGTGTTTCTTTGTGTCTGCAAGCACATCCTCTCTGCTAAATTATAATGTTCTTAACTTTTATATTTATGCATGGATTTCAATTATGTTTCAATACAAAAAATGTGAGACATGCATATGGCAGCCACTGAATCAAAACTGGCAGCGTTAGTATTTAAAGTTAAACAAGTAGGGTAGAAAAAAGAAAAATACCTATATATATCATGCTACTTCTTACAAGTGTATGCTTGTTAGTTATCATAATAATCACAAAGTAGACATGGAAAGAGACCGAAAACTTTAAAAGATAAAAAAAGGCAAAAATAAAGAAAGAGAAATAATGGTAAGTTGTTTATTATAATAATTTCTTTATTATTGAGGCATTGGGCCAAATTTATATACAAGTACAAATCCTACTATTTTTTTAAGAATGAAGGAAACATTTATACATTGTCATTTTAACTTTTCTCCACTACTGCAGTTCTTCCCAAGTGCTATCTTTTTCAATGATGTCATATCGTCCTGGTGAAAAAAGTTTAGAGTCAGATTCAAACCAATGCAAAATAGACAGGTTAGTGCGTACTGTATTCATTTTTATGAGTTGTATATATTTGAAATAATTTTTCATTCACCTCTTTTGTTCTGTTGATTTCTATTTTGTGATTATATATGAAAAAAATATCCACAATTCAGTGATATACATGTCTAAGTACCGGTTAAGAAAAATAAATAGCAAAAACAATATCTTTGATATCTGAATTCGTATCCGTTATCCGGTAGACCGTATCCGATTTGCATCTGTATCCAAAAATTGCGGATACGAATATGATTTTTATTTTCCGAGTCATATCCTTATCCGTATCCGAATCCGTCTTTGGAATGCGGATACAGATGTTGGTATAGCCAATATCCGATCCGTATCCGATCCGAAAGCATCCATACTTACAATATCTCAAAGCCCCATTAGTAACTACTATGTGAAGATTACTAAGCTTGAACTGGTTGACATCCAATTCCAGATAGAATATTCACATGGTCAAATAAGCAAGCATCCCCTATTCTGGCAAGGTTGGATAGAGTAATGGTCTCATTGGATCGTGAGGCTAAATTCCCACTTATTAGTGTGAAATCACTCCCTAGACCAACCTCTGATCATGTTCACATCTTACTTGAGTCTGGTGAACACCACATTAATAAATTGAAGAAATTCAGTGTAACACCCTGAATTCCAAATACAGGTAATTCATACCACAACCAAGATCTTTACTTCAATTTTGTATAAAAATACAAGGAATTTAAAGCCTTTTCATTACAATGTTATCCTTTACAGCACACAGAGGAAATTTTCATATAAAATACAACTTATATCATCAAAATCTTCAACCTTGCAACATCCTTCAACACCAAACGCATGCCTACACTGCTCGCTAATCCGAGTCCTGCAAAACTTAAGAACTGCGGGCACGTCAGTTGAATGCCACTGATGCAATACTATAATACAGCGATCCTCAACTTTAATAATCACAAACTTGATGCACAAAAAAAAAATGATAAAGCTAAATAAATAAGAGATAGTGAATCTAATCTAAGTATATAAGTGGCATAAAACAAGTATTTAAGAAAGCAACAAATGCATACAATGCACACTAATGCATACATGTTCGGATTCTATGCATCCCATAATATATAGGTCTGAGGGAAAGCCCTTAACGTACTCCTCATTGTAGGGTTCCTTCCCTCATCATGCAATCCTATAACGGTGACAAAAGACAAGGTTTAGATGTCCCACGAGTATTGGTTCCAGTCCCGGAGTACACCGTCTGACTATACAGAACCCTCATCATGCAAACATCCCGCAAGTGACGCTTTAGCCCGGAATACTGGAGACCTGCCTCCCTTCCACCCGACTATTGATAATTCCAGAGTACACTGCCTGATCATTCATAGTCCCAAACATAATTGAGACTTGTTTCGCTCTGCACATAAATTACAGTCCCGGAGTACACCGCCCGACTGAATCTATAGTCATGGAATACACCTCTCGGCTATATAGAGCCATCCCACTTACGTTTGCCTAAGCTTCATCACATCTTATTTTCTAGTGTCTGTCCTTAAGTTCAAACATAAATAATATCACATAGAGTTAGCTTATCCTCCTTCAGGACTCAAATTAACACACGAGAACATTAGCCCATACTAGCCACTTCTCAAACTTTCATAATCACAAACTTGCTGGTACCTTGAGTTTCGCTTAGCCTCTAGAATCTACACATTCAAAAGTTCATAAACTTACTAGGTCATCCATAGTCTCTTTTATAATCATTACAAAATTTCATTCATTCATATACTCTATTCATCTCTTATTCATTCCATCAAACTAGTCATTCTCAAATAACTAGATTCCAAACTATTACAATAGGATTTCAAATGCCTCAATTCAATCAACATCATCTCTGTTCTAATATTTCAAATATAATTATCAAATCTGCACTAAAATTGTTCATTCAAATCAGAAAATTTAATCCAGAACATTTGTACCAATTTCCATCAAATCTTAATTCACCAATATACTAATATCCTTTAAAATCATTTCTATTCAAATCCATCAAATCCAATCACCAAATACGTGTTTAATCCTTTATATAAGTGGAAAAATTAACCCCAAAATGTTTGTACAAATTACCATCAAAATATTTTCTAAAAAATCCATTTATATTTTCAGTATACTCAAAAACAGTAAATACAACCCAATTGGAGCTCACCAAGACTCAAACTTGCAATCTCAAAGGTACTCAGCCACATGCACTAACCAATACTCTAAGCCTATTTCTCTATCACCTTCTTTTCAAGGTAACAAAATGTATATATATATATATATATATATATATATATATATATATATATATATATATATATATATATATATATATATATATATAGGGTAAAATGGATATGAGCAACTTGCTCATTTAGTAAATGAGCAATTGATTATGTGGTATGCATGTGATACATTGGGCAACTAACCCTTTTAAGGCTTTTCCAATCACATGTATGCCACATCATCAATTGCTTATGTTATGTTATGACCCAAATTGCTCTTAGGGCCCATTGGGCTTTGTATCTTCATATATGTAAGAAGATTAGAATCAAATAAAATTAATCAACATTTTTGCTACTCTCCTCAATAGCTGGCTGCCTCTCTTCTCCTTCTCTTCTCTTCCTCATCTTCTCAAACCCTAACAAATTGGTATCAGAGCAAACATTGGTATCAGAGCTGTTGTTGCTGATTCCGGTGCTGTTGTTGCTGATTTTGGTGCTGTTGTTGCTGATTCCCTCCGCCACCATAGACCCCCAAGCCCGGATCAAGAAGGAGAAGGTTTGATTTTGGTGATTTAAGTAATTAATTTTTGGGAAAAAAATTTGGAGTTTTGTTGAATTGGGTTCAAGAAATTTGAATGGATATGTCGGGAAAATATGATATTGAGAAGTATGATGGGAAGACGAGTTTTGCATTATGGCAAGTGCGTATGGCAGCGATTTTGTCGAGCCAAGGCGTTAAGGATGCCATTTTTGGTCGAGAAAAGTTCATTGATGCGGTGGCGGATAAGAAATGGAGAGAGATGGATGATAAAGCGCTCTCTATTATCCAATTGTGTTTGAGCAATTCGACATTGCAAGAGGTCCTATCGGAGAAGACCGCTAAGGCTTTGTGGGAGAAATTGGAGAACATTTACATAAAGAAGTCTCTCACCAATCGACTGCGGTTGAAATTGCGCCTCTACAACCTTCGCATGGTTGAAGGTACATCAATTTCTGATCATATTACGGAGTTTGCATCTATTTTGAATGACTTAAGTAAGATTGATGTTAAGGTAGAGGATGGGAACCAAGTCCTTTTGTTATTATGCTCATTACCCGCATCATACAAGGCTTTTAGAGACATGTTGATTTATAGTAGAGATAAAACTTCTTTGAGGATGTTAAGAACATTTTGCAAGCCAAGTTGCACATTGATAGTGAAATGACCAATAATGAGAAAGGAAGCCAAAGTGTTGGTTTGGTTGTTGATCGAGGTAGGTCATGGGACCGAAACTCGAAAGATACAAGGACCCGTTCGAAGTCTAGGCACAAGAATTTGACGTGTAACTATTGTAAGAAGAAGGGACACGTTAAGGCCGATTGTTTCAAACTCAAAAATAAACAAAAGGCGGATAGTAAAGGTTCTTCTTCGGAGGAGGCCAATGTGGCCGAATGTGACACGGTTGATACTCTTTGTGTGGTAGATACCAATGTTGATGATATACATTGTTGGGTGATGGATACGGGTGCTTCACAACACATGACTCCGAATAGAGATTGGTTTGAGACTTATGAGCCTACAGATGGTAAGGTTCTCATGGGGAACAACAATATGTGTAAGGTTGCCGAAATTGGTTCAGTGACAATTAAGTTCCATGATGGAAAGGTCCGAAGGTTGACGGGTGTGAGGCATATACCCGATTTGTCTAAGAATTTGATTTCTTTGGGGTCTCTTGAAGAAATGGGGTGTAAGTTCCAAAGTGAAGGTGGAGTCCTTAGAGTCTCTAAAGGGGCTCTCACAATCATGAAGGCGAAGAGAATTGGAACTCTTTATTTCCTACAAGGTTCCACGGTCACGGGCTCGGCTGCCATTGCACGTTCGGGTACTATGTCAGATGAGGATGCTACTAGGCTCTGGCATATGAGATTGGAGCATATGAGCGAGCGAGGAATGACCATTTTGAGGAAGAAAGGCTTGTTGTGTGGCCAATGCACGGGCAACTTGGAGTTTTGTAAGCATTGTGTATTTGGCAAGCATAAGAGGTTGAGCTTCTTCACGGCCATTCATTCGACCAAGGGAACACTGGACTACATCCATTTGGATCTTTGGGGACCTTCTCGTGAG
The DNA here is from genome assembly GCA_017893485.1 of Hemerocallis citrina. Lineage (NCBI taxonomy): Eukaryota > Viridiplantae > Streptophyta > Magnoliopsida > Asparagales > Asphodelaceae > Hemerocallis > Hemerocallis citrina. The sequence goes on from CM030364.1 coordinate 42,445,371, forward strand.
CCTTCCAAAGGTAATGGTTCTCGTTACATGCTTACTTTCATTGATGATTTCTCAAGAAAGGTTTGGGTTTATTTTTGAAAGAGAAAAGTGATGTGTTTCCCACCTTCAAAGAATGGAGGTCACTTTTGAAGAACCAAACGGGAAGGAAAGTTAAGAGGTTAAGGACCGATAACGGTTTGGAGTTTTGCAACCGTGAGTTTGATAAGTTTTGCAAGGCCGAAGGGATCATTCGGCAGAAGACGGTGGTCAACACTCCACAACAAAATGGTGCTGCAGAAAGGATGAATAGGACACTACTTGAAAGGTCTAGAAGTATGCTTTCAAATGCGGGTTTGGGTAAGGAGTTTTGGGCGGAAGCCATTAACACATCTTGCTATTTGGTAAATCGATCTCCTACCACTTCAATTGAGTTGAAGACACCCGAAGAAGTGTGGTCGGGTAAGACGGCCGATTATTCGAATTTGAGGGTGTTTGGTTGTCCCGCTTATGCACATGTGAATGAAGGAAAATTGGAGCCTAGATCGAAGAAGTGTATTTTTGTTGGGTATCCCGCAAATGTGAAGGGATATAAGTTGTGGTATCCCAAATCATCCAAGTTCCTTATTTCAAGAGATGTCATTTTCAATGAGTCGGCCATGTTGAAGGCAAATGATGTTGCACCCGAGCCGACTATTAAGAAGAATGAGACGGTTGAGAAAAAGGTGGAGTTTGAGGTGCCATTCCAAGAAGGTGATGATTTGATCTCACATGATGATGTCAATTTGGAGGAAGCCCAAGAAGAGGCACAACCATATGCATTGGCAAGGGACCGAGCTAGAAGAGAAACAAGACCACCTATAAGGTATGGGTACTCCGACTTTGCTTATTGTTTGACAATTGCAGAGGATGTGAAGTATTGTGAGCCATCTTCCTACAAGGAAGCCATTTCTTCTAAAGATGCGGCCAATTGGGTTGTCGCTATGAATGAAGAGTTACAATCTTTGCAATAAAATGAGACTTGGTCTCTTGTGAAGCCTCCGAGTGGTAAGAGGATTGTGGGTTACAAGTGGGTGTTTAAGAGGAAGATTGATGGCTCAAATCCCGCGGATTTTCGATACAAGGTAAGGCTAGTGTCTAAAGGGTATAGTCAAGTCCATGGTGTGGACTTCAATGATGTGTTCTCTCCTGTAGTTAAGCACACCTCCATTCGAGTTTTGCTCTCTTTGGTGGCAATGAAGGATTTGGAATTGGAGCAAATGGATGTGAAAATTGCCTTCTTGCATGGTGATTTGGAGGAGTAAATTTACATGAGCCAACCGGAGGGTTTTGAGGGTGCGAGAAAGAAGGACCGTGTGTCTTTTGAAGAAGTCCCTTTATGGCCTTAAGCAATCACTGCGGCAATGGTATAAGAAGTTTGACTCATTCATGGTGAGTATTAATTTCCATCGTTCCAATTATGATAGTTGTATTTATTTCAAGAAGTTGGATGGTGGGGATTTCATTTACTTGTTGCTCTATGTGGATGATATGTTGATTGCATCCTCAAACTTGAAAGAAGTTAGGAGGTTGAAAGAGCAACTAAGTTCGGCATTTGAGATGAAAGATTTGGGGGCCGCCAAAAGGATTCTCGGGGTGGAGATCACAAGGGATAGGTCCAAAAGAAAGTTGTTTCTTTCTCAAAAGAGTTTTGCCGAGAAAGTGCTACACCGTTTTGGCATGGAGAAAGCAAAAGTTGTTTCAACACCTCTTGCGGCGCATTTCAAGCTTTTGGCCGCTTTAAGCCCAAAATCCGATGATGAGAAGAAATATACGGAAAAGGTTCCATATTCGAGTGTGGTCGGGGGTCTCATGTACTTGATGGTGTGTACTCGGCCCGACATTGCTCAAGCCGTTAGTGTAGTAAGTAGATATCTCTCTTGTCCGGGGAAAGGGCATTGGGAAGTGGTGAAGTGGATCTTCCGCTATTTGAGAGGTACTATTGATGCTCGTTTGGAGTTTGGTAATGGCAAGAAACTAACGGGTTATGTGGATGCGGATTTTGCGGGTGATTTGGACAAGAGGCGTTCTTTGATGGGTTATGTTTTTACCCTTGGAGATTGTGCAATTAGATGGAAGTCTACACTTCAAGCCACCGTTGCACTCTCAAGTACCGAGGCCGAATATATGGCAATTACTGAGGCTATTAAGGAGGCTATTTGGCTCAAGGCATTTGTTGGTGAGATGTCTTCACTCGAGGGTCCTATTACGGTGTTTTGTGACAACCAAAGCGCGATTCATTTGGCCAAGGACCGCATGTACCATGAGAAGACGAAGCACATTGACATTTGATACCATTTTGTTCGAGATGTTATCTCGGAAGGCAAGGTTGCTGTGAAGAAGATTGGTACAGAATGGAATCCGGCCGATATGTTCACAAAGCCTCTTCCAATTGCAAAGTTCAAGCTTTGTTCAAGTTTGATGTTGGTTTGTTTCTAGCTAGTTTGAGCTAGTTTTGTTTCTAGCATATTGCTAGTATATCTTTATGTTTACCTTTGTTTAGGTTATGTTTGCTTTATGCATTTGCTTTATATTTTAGTTTGTTTTAGATGCAATTTGGTTCAAGGTGGAGATTGTTATGTTATGACCCACTCTTAGGGCCCATTGGGCTTTGTATCTTCATATATGTAAGAAGATTAGAATCAAATGAAACTAATCAACATTTTTGCTACTCTCCTCAATAGCCGGCTGCCTCTCTTCTCCTTCTCTTCTCTTCCTCATCTTCTCAAACCCTAACAAATCCTCTCAAACCCTAACAGCTTATTTACTAAATGAGCATGTTGCTCATACCCCTTTTTCCCATATATATATATATATATATATATATATATATATATATATATATATATATATATGAGAGTCCCCTTCCGTTGTGCACTAGGCCACCGTGTGCACTCGTGTGCACTCGACCTTCCCACCTTCGTATTGATGATCCGAACCATTCACATTGATCTAGACATCTAAATTAGTCTAAATATGTAAAATCAAATCAATTAAAATTAATTTGCCCATCCATTGAAGTATTACAAAATTGTATGGCTCAAAATCATTGTTTTTTAGAGTCACATGATGGATGGGCAAATAAATTTCAAATGATTTGATTTTAAATATTTAGACTAATTTATATGTGTAGATCAATGTGAACAGTTCAGATCATCAATACGAAGGCAGAAAGGCCGAGTGCACACGAGTGCACACGGCGGCCTAGTGTACAACGGAAGGGGACTCTCTCTCTCTCTCTCTCTCTCTCTCTCTCTCTCTCTCTCTCTCTCTCTATATATATATATATATATATATATATATATATATATATATTCCACTATTTGAGTGTTCAACTATCTTTAGACAACAACTCAATGATCTTGTAAAAATTATATAAATTAAGATACTTAACAGAAAATAGATTTCTTAATTTCATATGAAACCTAAAGGAGTCTGCTACAAAATTGTAGTTAAGATCATCTAAATATAACCACAATTAATCAAAATTCGTTTGCAAATCAGTAGGTTCAGAATCCAAAAACTGCAGCTCTTGCTACTTATAAAAATCACCTAAAATCATATACTTCATGGAAATTTGGTTTCTTATACTCTAAAGAAAGTTTAATGAGTCTACTTCAAATTCTTAGTTTTGATTTTCCTTAAAAAATTGCATATTATATGCTGAAATGAAAAAAAAATCGGAAGGTATGCAAATTTTCATAAACTAGCCAAATTGTCAACCAATCATAAGTTCAGATTTTATTAAAATACCAAATGACATAAAAAAATAATCAAATTTTTAGGAGATATTCTTGACATATACGGGATACTCATATAAAAAATTTAGCTTTAGATTCCATCTAGATTAAAAAAAATGTTTTTTTTAAGTGAGACTAAAACTCATGACAGCAACCATAAAATGTTTCTAAGTTAGTCGTATCATACTTTGACACATTTAACTAAAAAAACATAATCTAAAAAAAATCAACACATAATCTAAGCATGAATAATCAATTTATATAGATTATCTAGCATGCTATTCTAACAAGTAAAAAGTTAAGGAACTCCCACCCAAATGATGAACTCTTTTGTAAACAAGGATCTCCAAAAGCCTTTGTTCTCCTCAACTCCAAAGTCTCCTAGCAATCTCCTTCCAAACAAGAGCTTCAAGCAAAGAGTATTTTTTTTGCAAAAAATGGAAATGAAAGCCTTCCCTAAGTTGGCCGGTGGGGATTCTTAAAGGAGAAGAGTGATGGGGAGTTTTTAAAACCACCCACAAACTCCTGATAACTACCCACCAACTCCTTAAATTCATTCAAATATTTCCTTCCCTCCCATTTAATTTGGCCGGCCACTTTTAGGGGGAGAAACATGTGTTCAAGAAGTGTTTGTGTGTGCACATAAGTTACACACTAAATATTAGAAATTTTACTTAATATAATCACATATATTACCCAATTTAATATGAATTTAAATTAAGCTAGTTTCATTAAAATGAACTATTCATTTATACATTGTAAATAGAAGAAAAATATACATAACTCTAAAAGATTTTACAATTAACATGTGCACTAAAAATACGTGCATTTCCCTATAAAACAAAATATTTAAAATACGTAGAAAAATAAGTAGAAAATTTATATAATATTACGTATATTACATATAATGGTAAAAAATATATGTGTGTAACACATGTGGTGCAAAATAGTAATATTCAATTTTGTGTGTTGTTACATTCAGATTTGAGAAAACTTGGCTGCAAATTCGGCGCTTTCATTACATGGTAATGGAAAGTTGGGCCCTTCCTAATGGGGTATTGAGGCAGCGGTGATTTGGTGCCAAAAGATTCGTCGACTTCGGGTGAAGTTGAGGAAATGGAACCGAACTCGGTTTGCGACCATATGGAGAGCTAAGGAGTCCATCTTTGAAGATATTGATGGCTTGGAAAGGCTAGAAGAATCTAGAGACCTCACCCAGAAAAAACGTAATCATCTCTTGACGCTTAAAGAGAACATTGCACAGTTGTACAAACTGAAAGAAATCAAGTGGCAGCAGAGGTCCAGGATTCCGTTGTTCAAAGCGGGAGATGCGAACACAACCTTTTTTCATCGGTTGCTAGTGTGCGTCGGAGATCAAACATCATTTTATCTGTCCAAACGGACTCAGGGGTGATTTAAGAAGATAAGGAGATTGATCTTGCCTTCCAAATGCACTTCAAAAACTTCTTTGGCCATAATTCTAATTTTAGGGTCCCGCTTAGAGATGAGTTCTGGCAGCATAGGGCAGAGGATCTTGGTCAATCCCTTCACTCCCTTGAATCCCCATTCACTGAGGAAGAGGTTAAAGGAGTGGTTCCACAGATGGGTAATGATAAAGCTCTAGAACCTGACTAATTCCCAATGGACTTTAACCAGACCTTCTTGGAGGAGATCAAAGATGATCTTATGGTGGTCATTTATGAATTCTATGATCACAGACTCAAACTGGGGAGATTGAATTATGCGGATGTGGTCCTTATTCCTAAGAAGGAGGAGTCTCTAAGAGTAGGAAACTTTTTCCCCATTAACGTCCTCAACTGCTCGGTCAAGATAATGACCAAGATCATTGCTAATAGATTAAGCACGCTGATGGACAGACTTATTAGTACGAATAAACTGGTTTTATTAATGGAAGATGTATTCTAGATTTCGTTGCTACTGTTGAAAAGACTATTCACCAATATCATATCTCGAACAACATGAGCTTCTTGTTAGAACTAGACTTTGAGAAAGCCTATGATTCAGTTGAGTGGGATTCTCTTCTGGAAGTTTTGAGAGGAAGGGGATTTAGGAATAGATGGACCAAATGGATTAGACATTGTCTCACTACCAGCAGACCGGGTATTATGGTCAATGGTATGGCAGGTAAACCATTCTCTTGCATAAGAGGTCTTAGACAAGGGGGCCGCCTCTTTCGCTCCTGCTCTTTACGATTGTTGCAGATGTTCTTAAAGGGATGATGGATAACTGTAGGCAAGCGGGTCTGATCTCACCAGTGGCTAGGGGAAGTAGCCCTGGATGCTCCATCCTACATTATGTTGACGATACCCTTCTATATAGGAACGGGGATTTGGGGGAGACTATCCCATTCAAAGGAATCTTGTATTGCTTCGAAGCTTGGTCGGGTCTTAGAGTGATCTTCCATAAGAGTGACCTCATTCCTACTGCCTTAGCTGATGAGGAAGCACAAGAGCATGCAACCAGTTTGAACTGTAAGATTGATAGTTTCCCTATTAAGTACCTGAGTCTCCTGCTCCAGCCAGACAAACTTAAGAAAGTGGACTGGCTACCGATTATTGACCGAGTTGAAGCCAGGCTAGCTGGTTAGGAAAGGCAAGACCCTGTCAATAGGAGGAAGAGTGAACTTGATCAATTCAGTTCTGTCCAACCTTCCAACTTATTACTTGTCCTTTTTTGAATTTTCGAAATGGGTCATTCAAAGGATTGACCGAGTACGGAAGAGATTCCTCTGGAAAGGGATAGAAACAAACAAAGGGGGATACTATTTTATCAAATGGGAGAAGGCATGCATGAAGAAGATCCAGGGTGGACTTGACATCATTGACCTAAGAGACATGAATTTAGCTCTTTTAGGCAAATGGTGGTGGAAAGTGTTTCACCCAAATGGTAAAGGTTGGCAGGAGTTTATTCACTCTTACCTTGTGGGAAAGGGGACACATAGATTTGGGTTTTGTATGGGCCCTAAAGTGTCTTGGTTCTGGAGAGGTGTCGTCAAAGCCTAAAACCTGTTTCATAGCTGTGTAACTTCCTTTATTGGCAATGGCCTGATGACCTGATTCTGGTGGGACAAAAGGTGCGGTGATCACTCTCTTAAAAAACTTTTCCCACATATCTTTGAATTAGCTTCCCAATCTAACACTACAGTTTCCAAAACTTGGAAACTGGGCACTTGGAGACCCTCCTTCAGATCGTGACTAGATCCGAAATCTCAATTGAGAGAAGGTGCTCTACAATCCTACATTGATCGGTAGGGGGTTAGATGTTCCTAATGACCTGATCGGAAAGCATGGGGGTTAAAGAAGAATGACAACTTCTCGGTTAGGACACTCTATAACCGTATGTACTATAGAGGGTGCAGTCCGAAATGGTTTACAATCCTTTGGAAAGTCAAAGCTCCGCTGAAGGTTAGAGTATTTCTCTGATTAGTCCTCAACGATGCGATTCTGAGAAGTAAAAACCAGACTAAGAGGCAACCTCACATCGCTACTAACTGCGGCTTTTGTAACTCACTCACAGAATCAAAAATCCATTTTTTCCTTGATTTCCCCAGGAGTAAAGCCATCCTTTGCGAGGTCCTGACGGCCCTCGGCACATCGGTTTATCCACAGAGCTATGAAGATCTATGGATATACCCCACATTCGCTAGCGAGAGACATGAGATGAGGGAAGAGTGGTATATCGTTATCACCGCAATGACCTGGGTTTTATAGCTTGACAAAACTATTTTTTTTACTTTCGTGGGACTTGTAATAGTATTTCTGGCAATCTTACTCATATCATGCAACTTATTATTTTGGGCTACAGCGGCAGCGACAGGGCTAGAGGTAGAATCACCAGAGCATTTGAGGTGGAGAATTATGACGATGAGGAGATGGTGATCGTACCACTTTGGACTGATACGACCTGTCATGATTTGGTGGCCCACCATCCAGGGCATTGTTGTATGGATCTCTCTTATCTTGTTGTTTTTTGGTTTTGATGCTCTTGTATGTTTGAAGTTTGTTTGTTTTGTCCCACCCTCCTATGGTCCATAGAGATATTATATTTTATTTCCTGTATTGTTGTTTTTGTAATTGAGCTCCTCTGGGTTTATTTTATTATCGTTTTATTAATAAAACAATGTGGTTATACTTTACCTTTTCTTAAATAAAAAAAAATATATAGTGTGTGAAGATCACCAACAAAACATGCATTGAATGGAATCCAAGTGCGAGGCTGTCATTTTGTTGGGGGTGAAATGGTCACATGGATGTAGGGTGAGAAGTCACAAATCACAAGCCACGAGAAAACATCTTCATATCTAATAGTCTAACATACGTCACAATTAGGTACCAACATGAAGACGTTATTAATGTATTTTTAGTAGGGGGTAGAGTCTAAGGCATATTGAATAGGCTTTTGGAGGCAAAGATGGATTAATGCACATGGTTGATTTGGTATAATTTGTATCATCAGCATTATTGCCCTTCTTTCCTACCACATGCCCATGTAAGCCCATGGTTGGACAAACTGAAGAACATGTTTTCAGGATTTTGCTGACATGATTGATATAAATTAAACCAGTTTCCAATTGCATTGGTCTAATTTTTTCTTCCAATTATATTGTATGGTACCTATTTTCCTAGCACAATAATATGTTATACATGGTCTCTCTCTCTCTCTCTCTCCCCCCACACGCGCACACATGCACTCACAAACAAATAGTTTAAACTGTTTATCTGTTTGTTTATTTCTTTCTGCATCTGGATGGGAAATATGACCAACGCCTAGCAAGTCGAAACAAAAGGCAAATGTATTTTTTTTCTTTTTCTATTATAACACATCAGATACCTGGGGTTATTATATTAGGTAAAATTTAGGTTGAGTATTCGGCACCTTGCTTACTTTGGATATTGTTGATCATCTTTCTTATTTCCCTCATTTGGATTGACATGGAGACCAGTTATATTCCAAATATTACTACAGTGTACATTATTGGTTCGAATTAAGAACAAAGAAAAATTAAGTTTGCGAGTAACCGACTTAAGGTTCAGTTTTTACTACTAGTATGACATATGAAAATGGGAAAATCATAGACAATTTGAGATTGAAACTGCAGAGACTTGGGGAGAGTTGGTTAGACATGATTTGTGATAAATGGGAGTATAAATGTAAGTCATTTCTGCTAACATTCATAATGTATTAATGTGACAAGTTTTATTATTTATATTTAGGGGAAGAGGTTAACTAATCCAGGACTATTTTATACAGAAGAGCAGGTTTGTCAAGTCTTCTTTTTTTTTCTTTTTTTTTTTCAGAAGATTAACTCTCTTGTTAAGTAAACTTTTCTTCTCTGCAAGCCATACATACAAAGCTGCTTCTGCTATAAATAAGTGAGAAGTAGCAGCTCAGTATGGTAGGAAGAGTCTCCTAATTAACTACACTGATAAATGGTTTTTTGATTGTTGTCTTTATAAAATCTGATACAAATTAACATCTAAACTCAGCTAATTCAAGGTTAAAAATATTCTTTCGTGGAAGAGAGTTAAAAATTTGGATGTGATAAGATTCGATATCAGGATTTTACAGCATATCACAGGAAAATGAAGCTTCAAAGGTAAATATCAACACAATGTTTCAGAAGAGTGTGTTAGTTCAATCCAAAGATTGACTTCGATCAGCATCTCATCTTCTTGTTTATATTTTTGATGAGGATGATAGCATGATATTGTGATACAATTCTTATATAAAGATACCGGAATTTGAACGCTTACCTAAAAAGATTTTGATCCATTCGTACGTACATGCTGTACCTGTATGGATGAGTATACATATAATTAAGTTCCTGCACATCTGTAACTGAAAGGGGCATATTAGAGAATTTCATATAAGCTGAAGGAATGAGATAGTGAGCATAAGATGGTTTGAACCTTTCAGCGTTTGGTGTTTAACTGAGAAAGGTTTGTTGGTGAGTGAGTGATTGAAGCTGCAAGATGATCTGATAAATCAAGTATATATCCTCCATATCTGATAGATACTGCACTTAGATATATAAATAAATAAACATACATCACTTGAATAAATAAAAATACAGCATATAAATCAAGTTTAAGAACAGATCATGCTGGCAGCTTCAACCTCTCACACCAACAAATCTGATGGAAATCAAAAGGGAAGGGAAGGGAAGGATTTATAGTCTTTTAGAGAGAGAGAGAGAGTGGGTGAAAATAATTACGGAGCCATGCATATGGTGAATTAATTTTTTTTATAAGACACTTCTCGAAAATATTTGCAGAAAGAGGACAGTTGGCCAAGTATTTGCACTCGTGGACTCAACAACTAAACTTGCCATTCCCAACGACGAGTTTAGTTGTTTCATCATTGCCATTCACTACAAACAAGAACCTATTCCCCGGTGTTTATTTTTCATTTGCCCGGCGTTTAAAAATGCCGGGGATATACCCCACGGCGTTTCTAAAAACGCCGCCGCAAACGCCGTCCATTCCCCCGCCGGGGTTGATTTATGGAAACCCCGGCGCTTCCAAACGCTGGGCAATGTTCAGGAAACCACGGCCTTTTTTTGTTTTTAACCCGGCGCTTTACACGCCGGGGTTATGATTTCAAAACCAAAAAAAATTGGGCATTTTATAATCCCCGACGTTTCTAAAACACCGAGGTACCTTCAATCCCCGGCGTTTGGAAACGCCGGGGAAGGTTTTTGATTTTTTTTTTCTTCCCTATTTCAAAATATTTAAATACACAAAAAAACCTATACACAATTCATAATAATGATCAATACGATATATTTCATAATTAAGCAGTTCACCGAAGTCATTATATAACAAAATTCAAATTAACATAGTTTGGCAACATACATACGAAATTTGTTTCATTGATCTTTAATCTCATACATATATAAAGTCTGATTTCCATTGTTCTTAGGATACAAATTTGCACGATTAAACAAGACATAAAACACCACAAAAGAAAGAACAGAAACAGAAACATTAATAGTCAAATCCTGCACGACCTCCAACTGATACAATTCGAGAACATAATATTCGAAAAGTGCTTGGAAGAGAGGTCTACGTCCTTGCAGACGGAGTAACCATTGATGTAGATATTGAAGTATAGTGCATTGAGAACTCTGCTAATAATATCGCAGTAATGGAGGCGAAGGATATAGCCGTGAGCGGAATTGGGGACAGGAATGGCCCAAGTGAGATTGTGTTTAGCAGAGATGTAATTCCCTGTAGAAAAAAAAGAAAAGAAAAAACAAGAGCAAAAATAAGCTGATAATTAGTGTACATAGACATTCAAAGTTATCAATCTATATATGCATTTTGGTTAGATACTGACAACAAAGTTTCAATTGAATTTAGTCCAAATTGGATGAAGAATTACTGTGAAATTCTTCTAGAACAATGCTAATCTTAGTTCTATTCTTCAATGCAGATTGGGAAGTAATACATATTTTATTACCTTATATATATTCTGTTATTTTAACACTTACACACAACAGTCACACAATTAAATTTATAGGAACAGTCAACATTTCACACAATAGTTCACACATATTCGGTATTGGATTAAATCTAATATGACTAAGCAATCCCTGTAAACAATTAAGTATATACATGAGACACAATCTATTATATTAGTTTGATCCATTTCAGATATCCTACTATGAGTATATCATAGTTTCATATATGAAACTATTTTAGTGGTCTTAGTTGCCGAGCAATCGCACCAAAAACACGCACACAGCAGTTCACTCAGATTGCAAGAATCATTAAACAAATCATTGAAATAATGCCAAGCCTACTAATGTTACAAATGTGCAAGCAGAATGGGAACACAACAGATATATGCGTCCAAATGTACTAGTTACCTTCTGATAGAAAGTGGATATTACTCAGATAATTACTACGTATATCCAATAAATTGTAATTGAATGCATATTGAGCAGTAACATTAGTTGGTAACAATATATAATACAAATGATCGATAACAAAAATGACATAAATTTAATGTGCGTTTATCACAAAATAATCAAGTCAGAGATATTAATTTATAAAATTACACCAACAATATACTATTGGAACAAACTATAATGTTGAGCAAATTTTCTCCAATGCATTGTCAGTATGTCTCTTCTATTCAAATATGTATTCAATCGTTTGGATTTGTTGTATAGTTCAACAACTGCCTATAACCATATCCATATATTGAAACAGATGGATACCAAAATACACAGATTTCCGAAGCCAGCATATACTTAAACTACATGACATTTATACAATACGCACACTATTATAAAGGCACAAGTTCGAAAATTTTCATCACATTTTTTATGTCACATGATTAGAAATGCTACACTCACACCCTTATACACTTTCATCACAATAAAAATCAGTATTGCCACTCCATCATCACAATAAAAATCTAACACGCCTCGTCAACCAAATCAGATACTAATTAATCTCAAAAACTTGAGCTAATCTAGAAGCAAAGACTTCTAACTGATACAATTCAAGAACATAATCATCCCAATGCAAACTCGAAGCACTAAGAACAATGGAAAATGAATAAGCAACACTTCAAACTCATACATACTAAATGTTGCAATGAATTAAGTTTTCCAACACTTCAAACTCTGCAACATTTTTAATTACATTCCTTAGTTTGCAATGAATTAAGTTTTCCAACAAATTTCATCTGCATCTACTTATGTTTTATTTTAAAGAAGGGTGAAGAAGCTAGACAAATTTCATCTGCATCTGACTTGAGATTAGCAAAGAATCAAGATAGTGTAAGGGATTCCTACTCCATTTGTGTTCAATCAACAAAAATATTGTGGCTTAATATAGAGAAAAGAAATTCAGCTGTCTATCTATTGTTCACAAAAATAATCTATTAAGCAACATCCTCAAAACTGATCAAGATAACTACTACACAATCGGTAAATCCTACTACATAATCCCTCAAAGGCACTATAAAAAGACTTACTTTAATCAATGAAAACTATATATGAACTTAACTATTTTATTGATCATCTTAGTAAATAAATAGCTTTCATAGTCATCCATGAAAAGAAAAAAGTGAAGCAGATAAGTTGATCTAGGAAGGGTTTAATTCATTCTATAAAGTATACCTTCTCCAACCGAAAACAATGAACCAGACCCCATCTTCTGAAATCAACAAAAACTAACAACTTCTTGGAAATTAAGAGAATATACTAAGTTAAATAAGTGAAGCTAATAAGATTTTAATACTTACAAGATGAGACAATCCAACCGACTAAGTACGTCCAGGTAATTCGTTGTTGGGGGGATCACGTTCACCGACTCCCTCTTCATTCATCTGACTGGCTCCTGTAGGGTCTCTATCGCCTTGTTGTACAAGGCAATATATATATATATATATATATATATATATATAGAGAGAGAGAGAGAGAGAGAGAGAGAGAGAGAGAGAGAAATCTTCGGTTGCACACTACTTTGGTGAGCACTCCGTGAGCACTCACGAACTAGAGACCCTATGAAAAATCCGAGCCGCTCATATTGTTCTATATGCCTTAAATAGCCTAACAATAAAAAATCAAGTAATTTGAAGTTCATTTACCCATGATTTACATCATCACAAAATTGTATGGCTGAAAATTCTAACAGCATGATGGATGGGCAAATGAATTTCAAATTACTTGATTTTTTATTGTTAGGCTATCTAAGGCATATAGAATAATATGAGCGGTTCGGATTTTTCATAGGGTCTCTAGTTCGGGAGTGCTCACGGAGTGCTTACCAAAATTAGTGTGCAACCGAAGGGGTCTCTCTATATATATATATTAGGTTTCTAAGTCGAAAAACCAAAAAAATATTCATCAACAAACATACACAACCAGTAGGAAGACAAACAAATTATCCAAAATATTTAAGCGACAACTCTATATAAATTCTAACCTGTCTCGGTATGACATCAGGGTCTTCTACATTTGTTTCCTTAAAATGATGTGCAACTTTTTCCTGAAGTTTTGAGAGTTGCGTCTCAAGAAATTGTATTTTCTCATCTCTAGGATCAGGCTGTGTAGATGACGAAGTACGGGATCGAGAGGGTGTGGGTCCTAATTCCTTCCCACGCACTCGACCATGGCGATCTGGGCCCATTTTTTCGACCAAGGTTTGGTGCTGAAGTTGCACTATATCAATGGGTGTTGTGGGGGAGATGTCGGCAACTGCGGATGAGAGTTCGGCGTATCTCGTTCTAGCAGTGGTCTGTAAAAAACATATTGTAAAAATATGTGATATATTATTTATTTATTAAAAATCAAATAAACCCATTTAAAATATTTAACTATTACCTAAATCATCGCTGCCTTTGAAGATGCAAACACGCCTTGTGAGTTCATGTGGGTGGTGCCGAAGAGAAAATTTTGCCGTACTACCCCACTTTTTGAAAATATTTAGCGCTCTGCCACACTTCCCAAAACAATTAGCGATATGCCATTGTTTAGGACATGTCAGCAAGAAACGTTATTGAAAAAAACAGCATAGGTTATTTCGATGCTGTTCTTCCCAATAACGGCATCTGTTTGAAAAAAAAATGTCGTGCCATTATTTGGAATAACGGCATAGGTTGTTTTGTTTTTCGACAGCTTGTAGTCTCCACTTAGAAAAAAATTGCAAGTGTGAAAACCTTATAACAGATGCCGTTATTTCAAATAACGGCATTCTCAATACTGATGCCGTTATTTGGAATAACGGCATCAGTTATAAATTTTTTTTATAAAAAAGTAACTTATTATTCATCCTCTCTGACGAATAAGTTAAAAAAAAAAATTATAACTAATGCCGTTATTCCAAATAACGGCATCAGTTATAATTTTTATTTTCATTTTTTTTTTAAACTTTTTATTCATTCTCTCTATTTCCAAACAACGGCACGAGTTCATATTTATAAATAACTGATGTCGTTATCTCCAATAACGGGATCAGTCATTCGAATGCTGTTATTCAGGATAACGGCATTATTTATACGTTTTTTTCACACTTAGAACTTTTTAAAGTTAGAAGATTCACACCTGTAAGAGAAATATACTGATGTCGTTATTCCAAATAACGGCATGAAAAAAAAATGTAAAATAGATGCCGTTATTGGGAAGAACAGCATCGAAACAACCTATACCGTTTTTCCCAATAACGTTTCTTGTTGACGTGTCTTAAACAAGGGCAAATCGCTAATTGTTTTGGGAAGTAGGGCAGAGCACTAAATATTTTCAAAAAGTAGGGCAGTAGGGCAAAATTTTCTGTCGAAGAAGTCCAAATCCCCGTACCGATCCCCACCTCCTTGCTCCACGTCCTATATATTAGAGAACGAAGGAAAATATCAAAACATCGATAAATTATTTTATGACAAATGATATAAAAAATGCGACGTTTACCATTATTGCACGACGCCTTGTGAAGCTCATACCACCGGATGTGTGCAACATGTCCTGTTCCTGTCGGCTGGCACGACCTCTTTCAGCCCTTTTCTGTACAACTTGTAATTATTACTAACACAATTCGAATGGCTAATCAATAATAAATGAACATAAATTAATATTTGCGATTACCTTCCCCTCCAGTGTACTCCAAAAATGACAACGGTATTCCCAATCTAAACGGACGACACCTGTCGGGACAACTCTTATATTCTCGGCGATTGTCCGGTTCTCGTCGTAGTATGCCGCCTTCAATTCACACTTATAATCTCTCCACTTCTTGGACATAGATTTCTTTACCCAATCGGCATCAAGAATTGCCGGGTAATCAAATTTGCATTGGATATGAACAAGAGTCAAGGCTATAGATTAGAAGTCTTCAAAACATTATTTTACCATATGAAATAGCAAAAAAATTAACATAGCAGCATACGACATATGAGCAAATAACTAGATGCTCCCTAAATTCTACCATATAATTTTGTCAGATCTACAGTAAAGAAATCTTCAGAAAAGATAGATCAAGTTGTAACTAATTAAAGATCCCTTGTTATAAAACAAGGTCATATTGGTAAATAGTTTTGAAAGAAGACCATATCGGTAAATAATTTCAAAAAGCGGGTCACCAACGTATTAAACTGTGAAACTACTAGTCTATGTAAGGGTGTGGCTTAGGTCCCTTGTTACAGCTTAGAGATATGACATAGATGACTTTAGATAAGCTAGTTTAAATCCATGATTTTATATTAGGCTACCAGATAGGATCGCGTAAAACACACATGAATGCGGAGTGTTGGAATCATAATTAGACTACTATTATCAATAACAACTGAAGTACTAGTGGTGATGAGGTGATTGTGATGGTGGTAATAAATATAATACTGTTGGTGTTTTTTTTCCCTTCCTTAATTTCTTTGATATTATTATTTTGTTTCATCTTGGTTCAGTATTCTCTCTGTAATGAAATAGGTGGACATATTCCATTTTCACTATAAAGTTATGATAGAATGGACCGTCCAATATTTTATATCATTTGAAATGAAGAAATTGTAGGTCCCGCCACAAAAGAGCATGCACTCATGCATGCAACGTTTGGTGCATGCTGATGCATGACAACGTTTGGTGCAAGCATGGTATCTTTTCCGAAGCATTGTGTCTTTTCCGAAGCATGGTGTCTCTTCGAAAGCATGGTGTCTCTTCCCCTCCTATAAATTCTCACTATTTTCTTCATTTGGAGATACACTCAACTGAAGAGAAAAATAGAGATTGATAGCCACAGAGAGCTTATAAAGTATTGAGAATTTTTTGTAAATCTTTTGAGATTGAGAAATAATATTTGTGTTGTTTTCTTCTCAAATTTATCTCTGTTGTTTTTCTCACGATCCTAACAAGTGGTATCAGAGCGAGGTTGAATTGTTGAGTGCCAAAAGCCTTTGCAGATCAAGATGTCGATGGAGGAATCAATATCATCATCATCATTTGGAGCCATGATCAAGCTTACTGCCACCAACTATACACTTTGGAGACCTCGGATGGAAGATCTCCTAAGTTGTAAAGATCTCATTGATCCTATTGAGGAGAAGGGAGAGAGACCTGAAGCTACCAATGAGGCGGACTGGAAGAAGATGAACAGGAAAACGATCGGTCAGATTCGACAGTGGATCGATCACAGTGTCTTCCATCATGTTGCCCAGGAGACGGATGCTTTTGCCCTTTGGAAGAAGCTGGCGGATATATACCAGGCCAAGACAGCTCGAAATAAGGCCCTGCTGATGAGACGGTTGGTGAACCTGAAGCTACAGGGAGGAACTTCTGTAGCAGAACACACCAGCGAGTTTCAGAGCCTGGTGAATCAGCTATCTTCAGTGGAGTTACCACTTGAAGATGAGTTACAGGCACTTCTACTTCTCAGCTCTCTTCCAGACAGTTGGGAGACATTGGTGGTCTCCCTCAGCAACTCGGCTTCGACTGGCAATCTTACCATGTCTATGGTTAAGGATGCCCTATTCAATGAGGAAGCTCGGAGAAAGGACGTTGGCACAGAAGCACAAGCCTGCGTCACAGAAGTCCGTGGGAGACAGCGAGAGGAAGATTGAGGCAGGTGGAGAGGCAGGAGCCAAAGCAGAGGCAGATCGAGAGGCAAATCAAGTGATGGGAGGAGGCCTGCATACAACTGCCATCACTGTGGCAAACCAGGCCACATGAAAAGAAATTGTTGGAAGTTACAAAAGCAAGGCGGTCAGGGAAGGTCACAACCAAAGAAGGAAGGAGATGCATAAGTCACAGTACTAGAAGATGTGGCTCTTTGCTCTCATGAGGATGAGACATGCCTCCATGTGTCGAATCAGGGCGTAGAATGGGTGGTAAATACTGCAGCATCTTGCCATGCCACTCCTCGAAAGGACATCTTCACGACGTACAAAGCTGGGGACTTTGGCTCGGTGAGGATGGGCAATTCTAGCTTTGCTAAGATTGTCGGAATTGGTGACGTTCGGATGCAGACTGATGCCGGGTGCACAATCACACTGCAGGATGTTCGCCATGTACCTGAACTTCGACAAAATCTTCTTTCGGTGAGAGCCCTAGATGAAAAGGGCTATGATAACCGTTTTTGCAAAGGCTCGTGGAGGATGCTGAAAGGTGTAATGGTGATCGCTCGTGGACATCTCTGCAGCACTTTGTACAAGACTCATGTGAAGATCAATGTGGAGAGTCTCAATATTGTTGAACATGAAGCTTCGCAGAAACTGTGGCACCAGAGACTCGGTCACATGAGTGAGAAAGGTTTATCAACCTTGATGAAGGAAAATCTTATCTCCATTACCAAGAATGCAGAGCTTCAACCTTGCAGCAGCTGTTTATTTGGCAAGCAGTGAAGAGTCTCTTTTAGTTCCTCTTCGACAAGGAGATCAGAGTTGCTCAGTCTGATACATTCTGATGTTTGCAGTCCCATGGAGGTGGAGTCGCTAGGCGGTAACAAATACTTTCTGACATTTATTGATGATGCTTCTCGGAAGGTGTGGGTGTATTTTCTGAAGACAAAAGATCAGGTCTTGGAAAGCTTCAAAACATTTCATGCCATGGTAGAGCGTGAAACGGGGAAGAAGCTGAAGTGCCTCCGCTCAGATAACGGAGGCGAGTATACATCCAGGAGTTTTGATGCCTATTGCAAGAGTCAGGGCATTCGGCACGAGAAGACGGTTCCACGTACCCCACAACACAATGGGGTAGCAGAAAGAATGAACCGAACAATCATGGAAAGAGTCAGAAGTATGCTCAGCACAGCAAAGCTGCCAAAGCCATTTTGGGGAGAAGCTGTTCGCACCGCCTGCTACTTGATCAATCGTTCTCCATCAGTCCCGCTGAATTTCAACATCCCGGAGAAGAAATGGACCGGCAAAAACCCCTCCTACTCTCACCTGAGGACATTTGGATGTCTGGCTTATGCACATGTCTCAAAGGAGCTCAGGCAGAAGCTCGATGCGAGAACCACTCCATGCATTTTCATAGGCTATGGAGACGAGGAGTTTGGATACAGGCTATGGGATCTAAAGACGAAGAAGCCCATCAGAAGTAGAGACGTGGTGTTCCATGAAAATCAGACATATGGGGACACTGAAAAGCCTACAATTGCTGAAAGTCCTGACAGTACTCAGGACTTTGTTCCAGATACAGTACCAGTACAAGCTGCCGCAGATGATGATGTGTCTGATCAAGAACTAGAAGCAGAACCAGAGGAGGAGGAAGAAGGGATTGATGAGCCTGGGGAGCCGCAACCTTTCACAGCTGCAGAACCAGTACAAGATAATGATACACCGCCTGAGACGAGTGAGCCTCAGCTACGTAGATCTGAAAGAGGCCATGTTCCGTCTACTAAATATCCAAAATCAGAGTACATTCTTCTTACTGATGAAGGGGAGCCAGAGAATTTCCAGGAAGCATTGTCTCATCCAGACAAAGACAACTGGCTGCACGCTATGTGGGATGAGATGGACTCTTTAGAGAAGAACCAAACCTACGATTTGGTTAAGCTTCCAGGAGGGAAGAAGGCACTAAAGAACAAGTGGGTATTCAAGCTAAAGAAAGATGGCAGCGGAAAGGTGGTGAAGCACAAAGCTCGGCTAGTGGTCAAAGGATTCCTTCAGAAGAAAGGCATCGATTTTGGTGAGATTTTTTCTCCAGTTGTAAAGATGACTTCAATCCGAGTCATGCTCGGATTAGCAGCTAGCCTAGACTTGGAGCTTGAACAAATGGATGTGAAGACTGCATTTCTTCACGGTGATCTGCATGAAGAAATTTACATGGAGCAGCCAGAGGGATACGAGGTTCCAGGGAAAGAGAATCTCGTATGTAAGCTGAAGAAGAGTTTGTATGGCCTCAAGCAAGCACCAAGGCAATGGTACAAGAAGTTTGATTCATTCATGGTGAGTCAATGCTACAAGAGGACTGCTGCAGATCAATGCGTCTACATTCAAAGGTCCCCTGATGGAAATTTCATTGCACTGTTACTATATGTCGATGACATGTTGGTCGTCGGACAAGATGCAGTGAAGATCAGACAGCTGAAGATAGAACTCTCTAAGGTCTTTGATATGAAGGACCTTGGGCCAGCTCAGCAGATTTTAGGTATGAACATCTCTCGAGACAGAAAGGCCCGAAGATTGTGGTTATCTCAAGAGAAATATGTTGAACGGGTGATCAAGCGATTCAACATGGAGGGTGCCAAGCCAGTTAGCATCCCACTGGCTAATCATTTCAAGTTGAGCAAGAGTTCGTGTCCCTCATCCAGCAAAGAGATCGAGGAAATGGAAGTTGTGCCTTATTCTTCAGCGGTTGGAAGTCTGATGTATGCAATGGTGTGTACGAGGCCGGATATTGCACATGCAGTGTGTGTGGCAAGCAGATTTCTCTCCAATCCAGGAAATGAGCATTGGGAGGCTGTTAAGTGGATTCTTAGGTATCTTAAGGGTACTTCAAAGATATGTTTGTGTTACGGGGGAGCTGATCCGGTTTTGGAAGGCTATACAGATGCAGATATGGCCGGAGATCTTGATGGTAGAAAATCGACTTCTGGTTTTATCTACACTTTTGCAGGGGGAGCTGTGTCATGGCAGTCAAGGTTGCAGAAGTGCGTTGCACTATCTACGACAGAAGCAGAGTACATTGCTGCCGCTGAAGCTGGCAAGGAGATGTTGTGGTTAAAGCGATTTCTACAAGAACTCGGGATCAAGCAGAATGACTACAAGGTACATTGTGACAGTCAGAGTGCTCTGGATTTGAGCAAGAATTCAATGTACCATTCCCGAACAAAACATATTGATATTCGCTATCACTGGATACGCGAGGTGATGGATCAACAATTGTTGAAACTGATGAAGATCCACACGAAGGAGAATCCAGCAGACATGTTGACAAAGATTGTGTCTCGGGAGAAACTAGAGTTATGCAGAGACATAACTGGAATGGATGAGAGATGACGATTGGTGCAGATGTGGCGTGAGGGGGAGAATTGTAGGTCCCGCCACAAAAGAGCATGCACTCATGCATGCAACGTTTGGTGCATGCTGATGCATGACAACGTTTGGTGCAAGCATGGTGTCTCTTCCGAAGCATGGTGTCTCTTCCGAAGCATGGTATCTCTTCGAAAGCATGATGTCTCTTCCCCTCCTATAAATTCTCACTATTTTCTTCATTTGGAGATACACTCAACTGAAGAGAAAAATAGAGATTGATAGCCACAGAGAGCTTATAAAGTATTGAGAGTTTTTTGTAAATCTTTTGAGATTGAGAAATAATATTTGTGTTGTTTTCTTCTCAAATTTATCTCTGTTGTTTTTCTCACGATCCTAACAGATATCTGCATGATAAGTAATATTAATATGATGGAAACTTGTTTGTTCAGCTTTTAGCTAGGTGGGAGTTATATTCTTTAGATATAAACACAATTTTTAAAAGGTCCTTCTCAGTTTGGATGCATCAAAAATTGACAAGAATGCAAGAAACTGAAGCCGGCCGGTGACCAATGGTCACATTTATCTTTAAAATAAAAAATAAAAATTGCAAAGAACCTCAAACATTGATGAAGGGTTTGGGCTATTGCAGTTACATAGTATACAGTAATACTATGCTGAGATATCATAAATTACTGCTGATATTGCTGCCACTAATTTTGGTTCGTCGACTGCTATACCTACCTATGAACAATGAGTTCTGTAAGCAATTTTCAAATTATGCAATTTTAAATGTTGTATGTATTGCTATTATTCTGTTGCATCTGATGTAGATACCATGCTTAATTAGTTTCTCTTTCAGTAGTCTGTACATGTTAATGAAAGATGGAATCAATAAATGACCATGCGAAAATTTTGCTCTACCCTATAACCCTATTTGAATATATAGTTTGTGTCATGACCCAAATATAGTTATTTTGGCTAACCTACACTGCCACAGTAATATTAGGGATGGCAACTGGGCCGGGTCAACCGGCGACCCGGCCCACCAATCCGGCTTCGCGGGTTCGGGTCGAACCCGGTGAACAGTACCGGGTCGACCTGGGTCGCAATTTACGCGAATTAAATTCGCGAAACCCGGCCCACGAACCCGGCCCAATTCGCGAGTTGGACCCGTTAACCCGCGGGTCGACCCGCGGTTTTCGACCCGTTCGACCCATGACGGGTCGACCGTTGACCCGCGGGTCGACCGGTCGAAAATCCCGTTTGCTGCGCTCTGCCGCTCTGGTCTGGACAGAGCCGTTTGGTTTTTTTTTTTTTTTTCCACTTATTTAGCCTATAAATATCCCCCAAAAATCTCAAAAAAAATCACACCTCACTCTCTTACTCTCTCTACTATTATACATCATTTTAAAGAATTTTTGAACAATTGTAGTATTCATCAAATAATTGTACAAGGAGGCATATACACGATCAAATTTCGGTCGTATCGGAAACAAAATTCAACGTCTTCAACTCTCTTCAACCCTCGTCAAATCTACTTCAACCTCTTCTCAACTCTTCAATTGCGGAATCGGCAAAGCGCTCCTCCATCTTTTCTATTATATTCTTATTTTCACGGTTTTTTTTACATACGCGTATTCTACGGTGAATGGTATCAAAATATCTCTATCTCTCTTGTTAAATTTTTTTTTGCGTTGTAGTTAAAATTATTGTTTGTTTTTTGAACTTCTCTATCTCAACCCTCTTGTTTTTTAGATTTTTTTTGTATAATTCACCGCTCCTACATTGTAGATTATTTTTTACATACTTTAGCACATTACCACATTATGTCTAGATCACGCAGTAGCAGTCGTAGCGGACAAGATTCCTCCTCCTCTTCACGTAGGCCACCAATTGTCCCAACTAGTGAGCCCGCCCAAGATTACATTGATCCTACTATGGAACAATGGGGTACACACGACATGGATGTTGTAGGTGACATTCAATTAGAAGAACAACAACAACAACAACAACCCGAAACCACACAACCCCGTAGTAGTAGGAAAAGTAGAGGAGAAACTAGCGATTGGCATAAGTTTTATGAGTATATCCCGGACGAACATACTCCGGGTATAGGTTTGAAAGTGTGTAAAATATGTAGTAAAACATACAAATTCAAGAGGGGTGACGGCACCGGTACAATTAGTAGGCACATACAACATAATCATAAAGAACTTCTTGATCAAATACAAAGCCAACAAAAAATCAACCCTAGGACCGGTCAAGTAGATAGCCACCCTTATGATCCCGAACTTGTTTGTTGGGAAATGGCCCGATTAGTCATTAAGGAAGAGTTGCCATTTTCTTATCCCGAGAGTAGGAACTTGGAAAATTTTAATCAAACGGCCTTAAACCCTCATTTTAAAAAATTCCAAGAAATACTTGCAAATCGGATTGTTTTAAAGTGTACATGGAAATGAAGGACGCTTTGATTGCAATTTTATGGAGTTTAACTTGTGGGGTTAGTTTAACTTCGGATTGTTGGACGGGTGTCAACAATATTCCAACGATGGGAATAACCTGTCATTGGATCGACAATGATTGGATTCTTCATAAAAGAATCATATCACTTGCGTCGTTGTCGTATCCCCATAGTGGCACTGAAATAGCAAACCGTATTATAGAAATTTGTGATGTTTTTCATATTCGCGATAAAATTATGGCTATTAGTTTTGATAATGCATCTAACAACAATGTAGCAATTACTACTTTAAAATCTGTATTAAACCCTCCATCTGACAATATTTTTCATGTTAGATGTGCATGTCATATTATAAATTTATGTGTTCAAGATACATTAATAATAGCTGATCCATATATACATAAAATTAGAAATTGTGTACATTTCATTGCATTAAGTCCAAGCATTTTACAAGAATGGAAAGCTTAGTGTAGGGTTAGAAATGTTCATTTTAGAAAATTTCCAAAGGATGTTCGACACCGATGGAATTCTACTTTTGATTTACTAAATGTTGTCACCGATTATAAAGCAGTTGTAAATGATTTTTGTATCGCAAAAAATATGCACAATTTTGAAATGACTCCCGACGATTGGTTTTTTGCCGAATCTTTGTTGAAAATTTTAGAACCTTTTAAAACCGCAACTTTAAAGTTTTCAAAAACATATGAATCTACTTTTAGTAGCATTTTTATTGAATTAGTTAGCATGATGCAAATATTTAACGAAATGTTAAATGATCCCTATATTAGTGACATTGTAATACCTGCATTTCAAAAATTTTTGAAGTATTATTTTTCTCCTCCTATGTTGATTTGTGTTGCTACTGTTATGGATCCCCGTATCAAATTAGAAGGTACGAAGAATTTGATACAAATATTTTTTGGATATTTAGAGGACAATGTAGAATTAACAACTGATTGCGCTACTTTTTTAGTTCAGTTTGAATCTACTTTAAATAACTTGTATGATTATTATGATAAACGTTTTGCTTCTAGTAGTACAACTTCTGTAGTTAGTTCTTCTTCTGGTAAATCTAAAGGTAAGGGTAAAAGTAGAATTGGTGATAGAACATTTAGTTTACTTGAACAAATTCAATCTAAAAAATCTAGGACTAATCAACCAAATGAATTAAATTAGTATAACCAACAGGATACTGAGCCTACTCTTTCTCCACTAGATATTTTACAATAGTGGAAAGAACATGAACACACTTTTAGTATTCTGCCAATTATGGCTAAAGATTTGCTAACTCCTCCTATCTCTACAGTTGCTTCTGAGAGTGCATTTTCTACAAGTGGCAGGGTTCTATCTGATTACAGGAATCGGTTGAAGCCCGAGGCGTTGGAGATGCTCGTTTGCACAGAAGACTGGCTGAAGGCTGAAGATAGGACGCAAGGGAAAGCACTATCAAGTTCCACAAGTGGGAGCAACTCGCCCGAACAACAACAACAACAACAACAACAACAACAACAACAACAACAATAGCTTTGCTTGTTATGTCAAATTAGAAAACTTGTACTCAATTAAAAATGTATATAACAAATATGTTGTTGTATAAAACTTATTTGTGAATTGAATTCTTCATTTCGTTATAAATTGTTCAAATTGTATAACTTAAATTCATATGAATAAAATTTCAAAATTCGTTGTCAATTTCACTCTTTCAATCTTATTATTATTATTACGATTTTTTTTGTTTATTGGTATTATTACTTACTTAGTATTATAATTAAACATCATTTGGGGATATTTGAAGAATTGTAGTATTATTACTTATTAGTATTATTACTGAATTACATACTTAGTATTATAATTAAACATCATTTGGGGATATTTGAAGAATTGTAGTATTATTACTTACTTAGTATTATAATTTTTTAAGAATTGTAGTATTCATCAAACAAAAATATGGTTGTTTGTATACATCATTTGTAAAATTATTATTATTATTATTTTAATTTAAGCTAACAAAAAAAAAAATTATATTATTAAACGGGCCAACCCGCGGGTCGACCCGGCCCAACCCGAGTTGAACCCTAAAGGGTTCACGGGTTGGGCGGGCCACCCAAACGAAAACGTAGCCCGGCCCGGCCCGTATAAGGGTGCAACCCGGCCCGGACCGGCGACGTATTCGTGCCAACCCGTACGGGTTGGGCCCGGCCCGGCCCGGCCCGAACGACCCGTTCACCATCCCTACACAGTATCAGCCACTTTCATGTGAAATCCCTTTTCTAGCCGTCCTTTTTTTTTTTTTTTCTTTCTTCTTTTTCAGAGAAAAAAAGTGACATCGTCGCCCGCTTTCTTTACCATGTTCTTTTGTCATGTCTTCATTTATATCTCATCCACTACCAATAAAATTGTTATATTTATGTAAATGAGAGTAAATAATGAACTAAAATTAAATTCCAGATCACGACCTTTTTAAAGTTGTTCATCCAAGGTTATATATTTTAAAAAGTTAATTGTCTGTAATAATTAACAAATTGGTTTGTGGGATTAGTTTTTCCCAAAATGAGCAGTAGAAATAATTAATTGCGTTCTTTGACTTGTAGCATATGGATTGGCCCATTGTAGTGGAATAAGCATGAGAGGATTTTGGATTTGTCTTTAGGTTTGGGAGATTCCTATGTCTTTTTCGTTGACAACCACAAGACATTGGGACCACTCCTCTCCCTCCCTCCCTCCCTCCCTCCCTCCTCCGATTTGTGATTTAAATTTGATACACAACCACATGGCTGCTCTAACATCTTGTGCTTAGTTAAGGTTTTGTATTATTAATAAAGATGATAGAGAGAATTTGTTTTACATATCTTTTGTGATGTTCATCTCTTGGCTAATTTACATACAAAGGATGGAAGGATGGGTTTGCTTTATTATTTTTTTGGTGATGTTCATTACTTAGCAATCTAGACAAAGAAGATAGGGTTGTGGCAGTACCATTGTAGGGGCCTTCCTATCTCTTATTGAATTAGTGAAGTTTTGCTATTATCTGTGTATCACTGATCTAATCAGTATAAGATCAATCCATCTCCTATTGGGAGCGAGAAGAAAAAAACAAAACTCCTAAATAAGCATCAAGCTTGGACCTTAGTGATTTATTCCGAATATTTGACTTGAATGACTTCCTTTATCTCTATATATATTCTAACATTGTAACTCTTACCATCTGCTAATTAGTCTTTCTACGATAACTTCCACAGATATTTGATACATTGTTCTGTCAAATATGTCGGCTACATTGTCTAATATGGGCATCAACATCTTGTGCACGTGCACTGCATATGTCATATGTATTACATTTTTCATAAATTAATATGATGGATTATACATTGACGAATAGGGTTTTGATGGCATTAAAAGGATATTTAGTGATGATGGTAAAAATCGCAACAGATCAGAGCCGTACGATTCCTGCACAGATCTCAAAGTATCTACAGGCAGATTAGCCATCACAGGCCTCTTTTACAGGTCTGGGCCCACTCCAAGACATGGGCTTCTCCCAAGCCCATAAAAAGTGACGGACTAGGCCCATTAGGAAAGACACCCAGTTCATGCTGGCTACGAGTCAAATCTCTTATCCCCTAACAAGGATATCTTATCTCTTGAGGGGGAGAGACATGAAAGATCCGAGGAACACGAATCAATCTCTTGAAATGTCTCTCAGGCCTATAAATCCCCCCCCCTCTCTTTCTTCAGTCACCAGGTAATCAACAATTTGCCAGTTTTCACTCTCATACTCTCTTTCTCTCTCTCTGGTTCTAACTTGAGCATCGAAGGGGTTGTCACTGGGGGCCACCCCCTAGTGTTTCAGGCTTTTTGCAGGTCCATCGGCCGCATCAACATCCGTCAAATTCATATCACAGGAGGTCAATCAACGATCCAGATTTAATCTCAGTAGCTCTAACCTCTTTTAACGGCCAAAGCACAGGTTTGACTTTTAGTAGTTTTCTTTAATTATTAACTCACTATCTGTTTGCTCTCACACCAAAATAAGCAGCAACAGGCACCGTCTGTGAAAAACTACACAAGTCGAGCTTATCGCCTTGCCACCAAGACTAAGAGGTAAAAGGGCGGTCTCCAGTCGTCGCACTACCACTCTTTGTCAACCAGCTTCTCCTATGGAAGATCAGATTCCTCCTCAACAGTCACCCCGACAGCCTAATCATCCTCCTTCCAACGGAGAGGTATTCGGGGGGCTCCCGACAGAATCGTCCTGAACAACATCCTCAATATGACCACATCTCAGTCCACAATGCTTCAACTGGATCCCAAAAGAAGGACGACCAAGTCCTTCACCGTATCAAAGAAGTAGAAGATTGTCTAGATTAGATGAAGAATGAGAGAAACTACTCCAACAGGGCCTACCGCCGTAGTCAACCTCCCTTCAGCAAAACCATCCTCGATGCACCCGTTCCAACTGACTTCAAAACTCCTCAGTTTGAATCCTACAATGGAGAATCTGGCCCGATAGACCATATCGAGAGCTTTAAAACACTCATGATGGTCTATAACGCCACTGATGCACTCATGTGTCGAACATTTCCCACAACACTGAAAGGATCGGCAAGGGAATGGTACTCGCGCTTGACTCCAGGATCAATATTCTGTTTCGATCAGCTCGAGGAACTCTTCATTGCACACTTCGTTACTAGCCAGAGAGCTGAAAAGACCAACGTCTCCCTGCTAAAACTGAAGCAAAAAGATGGAGAACTGCCAAAGGACTTCGTCAAGCGTTTTACAACTGAAGCAAGGTCAATTTCTGCCTTGAACACTTCAGTCTCAATTGCAGCTCTTTCGCCACAACGTCACTAACAAAGACCTGAAAGCCTCCCTTGCCAAAAAGCCACCCAAAACTTTCACTGCGCTCCTGGAAAGGAGTGACAAGTATATCAAGCTCGAGGAAGCTCTCTATCCTCACTGAAAGAATGACTCGTCTTCCGGGAACAAATAGAAGAGTACAAGCGAGGAAGAACTCAGGGAGTTTAAAAAAACGGTGCAAGTTCACGCCGTCCAGAAAAACGGTGCAAGTTCACGCCGTTCAAAAAGACAATGACGCCGAAAATCCTCCGTCCGGGGGGGGGGGGGGGGGGGGGGGTTAATAAGCGTCAGCACAGACCATACGAGCCGCAAGACTCTCAACATATGGCCGTCCTCCACTCCATTCATGGAGGTCCGATGGGGGAGTGATTCCAACTCCTCCCGCAAAGCTTTCGTAAAGAAAGTCGACACTATAGATAACATTCCTCTTGCCAAATGCACCGGAGCCCCCATATCTTTCTCCGACAAGGACTTAGAAGGCGTCCAAATACCTCATTACGACGCATTGATCATAAACCTTTACATGCTAAATCATGAGGTACACTGCATCCTGGTGGACAATGGAAACTCAGTTACATCCTCTTCAATCCTGCATTCGAGGCTTTCAAGCTCTCCCGAGACCGACTCAAGCCAGCCGGTTATACGCTCCACGGATTCTCCGGTGTCCCCGTTCAAGTAAAAGGAGTCGTCACACTGGATGTGACAGCAGAGAAACCCCCTGATATTCGAACGGAAGCACTGTACTCAATGGTAGCCGATGTCAAAGCTACATACAATGCTATAATCGGTCATCTTGGCCTATCCTCCGCATTTCACAAGAAAATGAAGTTCCCAACAACAGCAGGCGTAGGCCAAGCTATAGGAAGCCAACAGGCAGCACGAGCATGCTACACCGCTACAATGGGGGGCTCGGTCCTCTCCCTCGACACTATAGAGCTACCGCCAAAAGCAGTCACGATAACTCCAAGACTGTAAACGAGCCTGAAGCCACTGCTATAGACAACTCTACCAAGAACTTCCAAACCTGCTGCATCATCTCTCACCAAGTCCAAACTAGTTCTCATCATGACACAGTAATAAACCTAAATCTCTCGCCCGAAGCCACTCCACTTATTCAGCGGAGACAAATGGTCATGCCTAAACACATTGATGCATTAGAAGATTTCTCTCTCTCTCTATGCAAAACAATGGGGGGCTCCTTCCAAAACAGGCAAGTCCAGGCAAAATCTACCAAGTTGTTTGCCTAACGGCTCATCAACTTGAAGACCCGGGGGGCAAAGAGATATCAGCAGGGACTTGAAAAGTGGAACACCTTGTGAAGGTGAATGAGGGGATATGAAACGTTCTCTCTTAACAACAATAGCAATAGCAAATTTTCTTAATTTGTAACAACGGCCAACCACTAGAGCAGCCGCTTAGTTTTATTTTCCAGCAAATATAGTACGAACTTTTGCAAAGCTATTGTACAACTCTACGGATGCATACAATGAGTTGAGTGCCAAACTTGTACACAAAAACGGCACCAAAAACTCGTTAAAAGCTTCCTACAAGACGGGTTCGGAGTCCATACCCATGGTTTGAAGTTACTCCAGCAATTTACAATGAAACAAGTTCAGAGTGCGCTCCGCCAATCGATCTGCTCCTAAACCTATTAATTCATCAAAGCAAATAACGAGCTAAACGCCCAACTTACACTTAGAGTGGTGCTAAACACTCGTTATAAGCTTTCTACAATGCAAGTTCGGAATCCAGAACCACGACTCGGGACGTATGCAACATGCAATCATGCACGTTTAGAACACAACTCACTGATCGATTTTTTCCTGCAACTAGTTGAACTTCCTTGGAGACTTATACAACGAGTTGAGTGCCACACTTATACATTTAAGAAGCACCAAACACTCGTTACAAGTCTTCCTGTAAGACGGATTCGAAGTCCATACCCATGGCTCGACAAAGACTCTAACAATTTGCAATAACGCAAGTTCATAGTGCACTTCGCCATTCGATCTTCTCCTGCAATTCGTTAGCGCCTCGACGACCGGTTCGGAATCCATACACATGGTTCAAAAGAGGCTCTGTCAATTTGTAAAGAAGCAAGTTCAGAGTGCGCTTTGCCATTCGATATTCTCCTGCAACCTGTTAATACTTAAACTAACAAATTTAGAATCCATACCCATGGTTCAGAGTTACTCTTGCAACCTGTAGTGACACACGTTCAGAGTTCAACTTGTCATTCGATATATTCCTGCAACTAGTTAAATTTCCTCAACAATTGATTAAGAGGTTCAAAATCATGGATCAGAGTTACTCTAGCAATGCTTGTAAAAAACAGCACTTGGAGTTCAACTCTCCATTCGATGTCTCTCACAATCTGTCAGAGGCCCCATACAACAAGTTTGAAAAACAACACTCCTTCAGAGTTGTCCCTACAACTCGCTGGGTTCAAGACAGAGCAATGCTAAACTCCGTCATACACCATCGAAAGCTCTTTAAGCTATACACAACAGACTTGAGGCCCTGTTATTTAGTGACAAAGAACCCGTCGATGGCACATCAACCATGACAGCAAGGATCAAGCATGTGAAAGGAATTCTTCAAATCACAGAAATATCGCAAACTCATATGTTCAAATCCAGTAGCACTACAGACATCTACAAATACAAAATGGCCAGTCTAGAGTCCAAATCTCCCCAAGAGCAACTCATATGACTAGCCAGCCCCCAAGACGATGTATCACAGGACAAGACACAAGCATGTAGAAGACTTCTTATTCCACAAATTACAAGTCTCATTACAATAGCAAAGTTATAATGACTCCATGTTTCACATCTAAGAATCGCTACCAAAAAGTCCTGCGAACACTGTACAACAAACTGTCATGTAAGCTGTTCTTCCAGCTACACACTGGAAAGACGCTCTACCTAAGAGAAACAAACCTCTTCACCAGCCTCCTACCAGCTAACAGCTCCATAAGGCCGCCTCAACTCTTGATGATGATATTTGAGACAAGCCTTCCTTAGATGAGCAAACTCCAGGTTTATCCAACCTCCTTCACTTTGGCAAGCTCCAACTCCATCTCGCTTGAAGCATCGTGCAAATGGGAGAGTTCCAACTCCGTCAAGCACAGCGTATCACGAAGGAAGGCAAGCTCAGTGTCCCGAGGAACCTCATTCGATGCACGCAACCACTTGTCAGTAAAGAGAAAAATGAAATCATCTTAATGCTGAATAAATACAAGTGACTTCACTTCCACATTAAGAAGATTCAAAATACCCACAACTCATTCGCTCTAAAAAATAAGTTCGGTGCTCCGCACGCCACTTGAGTTCCTCCGGCCAACCACTCGTTAACATTGAGCAACGGGTTCAACGCTCCGCTCACTGCGTGAGTCTCATCAAGAGCTCGTTGGCTCCAAACAACGAGTTCAATGCCTTAGTCCTCGTTTGAGTTCCACCAAATAGCTTGTTGGCCCCAAACAATGAGTTCAACGCTCTGCTCTCTGCACGAGCTCCGTCTACAACTCGTTGGTCCAAACAACGAGTTCAGGACCTTGCTCTTTGCTCAGGCTTCATCAATAACTTGTTGGATCTAGATAACGAGTTCAACGCCTTGATCTTCTTTCAGGCCACATCAACAACTCGTTGGCCCCGAACAACGAGTTCAATGCCTCGGTTTCCGTCCAAGCACTGCCTACAACTCGTTGGTCCCAAACAATGAGTTCAACGCTCTGCTTGCCACATGAGCTTTCCCTACGCTTGTTGGCTTCGAACAACGAGTTCAACACTTTACTCTCTGCATGAGCTTTGTCTACAACTCATTGGTTCCAAACAATGAGTACGATGCCTTGCTCTACACTCAGGCTTCACCAAATAGCTCGTTAACTCCAAACGACGAGTTCTATGCTCTGATTGCCACTTGAGCACCATCAACTACTCGTTGGCCTTACACAACGAGTTCGACGCCTAGGTCTCCAATCAAGTTCTCCCAAACAAGCTCGTTGGCTCCCCACAATGAGTCCAACACCTTGGTCCTTGCTCAAGCTTCACACAACAACTTGTTGGGAACAAACAACGAGTTCAATGCTCTGCCCTCCGCACGAGCTCCATCAACAACTCATTGACTCCAAACAATGAGTTCAACGCCTTGATCTTCGCCCAAGCACCGTCAATAGCTCATTGGCACCAAACAACGGGGCCAATGTTCTGCTAACTACTTGAGCTCCATCAATCACTCGTCTGGCTCCAAGCAACGAGTTCAACACTCTGCCCTCTACACGAGCTCCATCAATGATTCGCTGGGGCCAAACAACAAGTTCAAGCTCAAGTTCATCTCATAGCTCTCCCTACAAACTCGCCCGGATCAAACGGCAGTTTCTACATAAGCTCCATCACGGAGTTTCCTCTATAAACTCGCCAGAGTCAAATGGCAATTTCTACATTAGCTCTATCTCAGAGTTGTCTCTAAATTCGTCGGAGTCAAAAGGCAGATTCTAGACCAGCTCTATCTTAGAGTTGTCTCTAAACTCGCCAGAGTCAAACGGTAGTTTCTAGACCAACTCAATCAAAGATTTGTCTCTACACGCTTGTTGGGCGCAAACAGTAGGTATAACATCCAACTCTGTCATAGAGTCCTCTCCAAACTCACCGGGATCAAACAGCAGTTTCTACATCAGCTCTATCTCAGGGTTGTCTCTAAACTCTCCGGAGTCAAACGGCAGTTTCTAGACCAACTCAATCAAAGAGTTGTCTCTACACGCTTGCTGGGCGCAAACAGCAGGTGCAACATCCAACTCTGTCATAGAGTCATCTCCAAACTCGTCGGGATCAAACAACAGTTTCTATATCAGCTTTATTTCAGGGTTGCCTCTAAACTCACCGGAGTCAAATGGCAGTTTCTATACCAACTCAATCAAAGAGTTGTCTCTACACGCTTGCTAGGCGCAAACAACAGGTGCAACATCCAACTCTGTCATAGAGTCTTCTCCAAACTCGCCAGGATCAAATGACAGTTTCTAAATCAGCTCTATCTCAGGGTTGTCTCCAAACTCGCCGGGTTCAAACAGCAATTTTTGCACCCACTCTATCTCAGAGTTGCCTCGAAACTCGCCGGGATCAAACAGCAGTCTCTACAACAACTCTATCTCAAAGTAGTCTACACACTTGCTGGGTAGAAACAGCATGTGCAACATCCAACTCTGTCATAGACTCCTCTCTAAGCTTGTTGGGAACAAACAACAAGTCCAACACGCAACTCCATCACGGAGTTTTCTCTGTAAACTCGTCGGGGTCAAATGGCAGTTTCTACACCAACTCTACATTAGAGTTGTATCAAAACTCGCTAGACGCAAACGACGGATTTAAACTTCAACTCTATCCCGAATATGCCACAACAACTTGCCGGGATCAAACGGCAAGTCTGTAACAGCTCTCCTAGCACAGCTATTTATGTACGTACAAGATCCACCAGTCAACGATGATGGAGTAAAAAGCATTATACATACATATATATATGGGTAAAAGGGATCTGAGCAACTTGCTCATTTAATAAATGGGCAAGTGATGAGATGGCATGCATGTGATTGGGAAATTCTAAAAGTGATTAGATACTCAATGCATCACATGCATGCCATCTCATCAATTGCTCATTTATTAAATGAGCAAGTTGCTCATATCCCTTTTACCCTATATATATATATATATATATATATATATATATATATATATATATATATATATATATGGGAAAAAGGGGTATGAGCAACTTGCTCATTTAGTAAATAAGCAATTGATGATGTGGCATTCATGTGATTGGAAAAGCCTTAAAAGGGTTAGTTGTCCAATGTATCACATGTATGCCAAATAATCAATTGCTCATTTACTAAATGAGCAAGTTGCTCATATCCCTTTTACCCTATATATATATATATATATATATATATATATATATATATATATATATATATAAATATATATATATATATATATAGGAGTTGTTGCATATACATAACAATAAATATATATATATATAAATTTATATGCAAACCCAAGCTCAAAAAGCTCCAAAAATCTCCGCGAAGCTCCAAGAATCTCCTAAAAATTCAAAAAGTTGCAAAAGTGAGGAATGCCCAAGGCAAATACACTCCTGATTTGTAAAAAAGGATATAGGGTAAAAATGGGTCAATTCGAGACCCAAACCTGCAGGAAGAACTCAAAGAAACAAAGAAAGGGTGTTAACGGGTCGGATCCAAACCCGATATCATCGGGATCTAACGATAGTTTCTACATCAGCTCTAGCACAGGGTTGTCTCCAAACTCGTCGGGTTCAAATGGCAATTTTTGCACCCACTCTATCTCAGAGTTGCCTCGAAACTCGTCGGGATCAAACTGCAGTCTCTACAACAACTCTATTTTAGAGTAGTCTACACGCTTGCTGGGCACAAACAACAGGTGCAACATCTAACTCTGTCACAGACTCCTCTCTAAGCTTGTTGGGAACAAACAACAAGTCCAACACACAACTCCATCATGGAGTTTCCTCTATAAACTCGCCAGGGTCAAACGGCAGTTCTGCACCAACTCTAGCTCAGAGTTGTATCAAAACTCGCTAGACGCAAACGGCGGATTTAAACTTCAACTCTGTCCTGGATATGCCACAACAACTTGCCGAGATCAAACGGTAAGTCTGTATCAGCTCTCCTAGCACAGCTATTTATATATGTACAAGATCCACCAATCAACGGTGATGGAGTAAAAAGCTGGGTATACACATATAAGTAATTATACATACATATATATGAGTTGTTGCATATACACAACAATAAATATATGTATATAAAAATTTATATGCAAACCCAAGCCCAAAAAGCTCCAAAAATCTCCGCAAAGCTCCAAGAATCTCCTAAAAATTCAAAGAGTTGCAAAAGTGAGAAATGTCCAAGGCAAATACACTCTCAATTTGTAAAAAAGGAGATAGGGTACAAACGGATCGGATTCGCGACCCAAACCCGAAGAAGAACTCAAAGAAACAAAGAAAGGGTGTTAACAGGTTGGATCCAAACCCGATATCGCACCCGCTCTGCTTCTTCTTTCATTCTTCTTCTTCGAGTTTTCCCCCTAAAAGACTCCTCCAAAATCCTTCTTCAAAAAGGCCAAGAACGGAGCGACTACCTCTTCCTCCTCATTCTGACACTGAGCACCATGACTCCTCGCTCCAACAACGACTTTGAGCTCTCACCTCCTCATGTGCATCACCGACTTCAAGCTCTCACCTCGTTAAAACACGAAACAGAGCTCGAACCCAAAAAATTCTAACTCCTATAGCTCGGAGAGAGAGAGCTCCATAGCTCGGCAAAACGAGCTATCGCCATAGCTCTGCGAGAGCTCGAAGCCCATAGCTCAGCGAAACCCAAAAATCTCCATAGCTCGGCGAAACGAGCTATCACCATAGCTCGGAGAAACAGGGCTTCAATGTCCCCACAACTCAGAGGCATGAGGTCCCCATAGCTCAGTGAAGTAGCACCGTAGCTCGGTAATAACGAGCTATCACCATAGCTCGGCCAAATCATCCCATAGCTCCGCGAGCTCAAGGCGATGAGTTGACGAAGAAGTGTCTCGACGTCGCGGTGGCTTGACGAGCGCAAAAACTCGTAGCTTCGTGAATGCACGAACTCCTCATAGCTCATCCAAGCCCTTAGAATCGAAGAGATCGCCCATAGCTCGGTGAAATGGTCGGCCGAGCTAAGGGGTCTCTCGTTGACACTTTCAGCTGCTGGATCTCTCCAAAATGCGAGATCGAGTGCGAGGGATGGCTCAGATGCGTCCACATTGCTCGCCATCGTCCCCAGAGCTCTCCTTGCCTCACAGCCGTTCGATCTCCCTCAGCGGACGAGCTGCCACGTGATGTGCGTCGCTAATTGCGCCACGTCGCCCTTATCGCAGGCGCTGAGATCACAGCCGCTCGATCTCCTCGATGAGCGAGCTGGCACGTGATGAATGTCCCAGACCGCTCCAATATCTGTGCACGGCCAGATTTTTACAAAAAAACCCCCAAAAATTCATTTTAATTCGAAAAAATAATTAAAAAATTCAAAAATAATTATTTAAATTTGGAAAATTAATTTTAATATCCGAAAAAAGTAATTAAAATTGAATTGATTGATTATAAAATTCGAAAAAGTGATTTTGAAATTGGAAAAAATTCCAGAAAATTCGGAGAAATCCGAAGAACTATGAAAAAATTCCAGAAAATTCGGAAAAATTTGAATAACTATGGAAAAATTCAGGAAAATATTCACTGTCTTCAGAAGCCACAGATCAGTTCCAGGTATCTTCGAACACTCCGACTGCTAAGATTATACGCCAGATTCTAAAAATAAGACTTGCTACTTCCCGAAAGCCAAGAAAATTGCCTTCCGAAAGTGGAGGGCTTATGATGATGGTAAAAATCGTAGACGATCAGAGCCGTACGATTTCTGCACAGATCTCAAAGCATCTACAGACAGATTAGCCATGACACTCAGCCCATGCTGGCTAGAAGTCAAATCTCTTATCCCCTAACAAGGATATCTTATCTCTTGAGGGGGAGAGACATGAAAGATCCGATGGACATGAATCAATTTCTTGAAATGTCTCTCAGGCCTATAAATACCCCTCCCCCTCTTTAGTCACCAGGTAATCAACAATTTGCCAGTTTTCACTCTCATACTCTCTCTCTCTCTTTCTGGTTCTGACTTGAGCATTGGAGGGTCTGTCGCCGGGGGCCGCCCTGGTGTTTCAGGCTTTTTGCAGGTCCATCGACCGCATTAACAACCATCGAATTCAGATCACAGAAGGCCAATCAACGATCCAGATTCAATCTCAGGAGCTCTGACCTCTTTTAACAGCCAAAGCACAGGTTTAACTTTAGTAGTTTCCTTCCATTATTAACTCATTATCTGTTTGCTCCCATACCGAAATAAGCAGCAACATTTAGAAAAAGAATGGAACAAAAAACTTGTAACACCACTTACGGGGTAAAATGAATAAAGAACGTGCTCATAGCCACGTAGTGCTCAATTGAAGCAATAACACATAAGTTTGGTTTATCAAACCTTTCTAATTAACGTTCAACGTGTGTTGCCAATCATGCACAAGATATGTCATAATACCTTAATTCTTTCCTTTATTCCAATTCTACTCACACTTTAGA
Source organism: Hemerocallis citrina (assembly GCA_017893485.1). Taxonomy (NCBI): domain Eukaryota; kingdom Viridiplantae; phylum Streptophyta; class Magnoliopsida; order Asparagales; family Asphodelaceae; genus Hemerocallis; species Hemerocallis citrina. The sequence continues at coordinate 42,482,568 of CM030364.1, forward strand.
GTTGGAGGGTTTTTGGTCCTAAACTTGTTTACCGCGCGTGTAGATAGATCAAAACAACCTAGAGCCCATCCATGTGCTGACTTAACACTTCTCAAATTTTTTTTCTTGTTCTTTTTGCAATTGCAATTGTTAATATATATTATGGGCCGGCCAGGACTGGATCCTGACATGAGGCCTAACTGAATAGTATCATTCTTGGACCTTAGTGACATATCAACCCAGATTCTTATATTCAGGTCTTATATTCATTTCTCAGAATATTGCAAGGTACTTTATATCAGGTCAGGTGATTACAAAGAAAGAAATCATTGATTATCAACAAACATAAACAAAATTATTGCTCGGGTTCGTGGTAGCTCTATATTCAAGAAAACAAAAGATTTCTTTTTGGGCAACGGCCTGGTTCATTGCTCTAAAAGAACCATGGTTCATTGTCATCGCTGCAACGACCTGAATTTTATGGTTATACAGAAATAACTTTTACTTTCGTAGGACATATAATAGTATTTCTGATAATTTAACTTATATTATGTGTCTGATTTCTTTTTGGGCTTCAGTTGCAGCATCAGGGCCTAGGGGGCGAATCGCCAGAGCTTTCCAGGTGGAGGAGTATGACGATGAGGAGTTCGAGTTTGGTCCTACCATCGACTGACTGTGCACTCTTACCCACCCTCCAGGGTCTTGTTGGAGGGTTTTGAGTTTTTGTACTCCTTTGGTTGCTTTATGTTGTTTTGGATTTAGTTAGTTGATTGTTTCCACCCTCCAGGATTTTGTTGGAAGACTTATGTTTTATTTCTGTACTGTATTTTGTCCCAGCATGCGTGGTTTTGTTTTGTTTTGTTAAACTCTCCTTAGTGAAACAGGGTGCACTTTTCCACTTTTTCGTTAAAAAAAAAAAGATGAAAGTATTGCAAATATAATAAAGAAAATCTATAGAGGTCAACCTCTTATTTCAATACCAAACCTACTTTGTTTCGTTAATACATTATTAATTAAGCGATAACGCGGTCATCTTTATTCTTAATAAAAAAATTGCAAAAGAATACGCATCACACAAGAAACTCTCTCTGACTCATGAGATAAGGGAGGTTAACATTTGCATACAAATAAGGAAGAATACAAAACCAGATACATAAATATAATGAGAGAATTGAACCCTCTCTTTGTTATCTCTTAGCAGCAAGTTTCGAGAACACAGCAGCAGCACAAGGCAGCAGCACTGTCAAAAACATTAACCAGACCACAATAAGCATCTATAGTTATTACTGTGAGAAACTTTACAGAAAAAAGCGTATCAATTAATTAATTAACTAACTAATTAATTGTAGTGTAAGATTACTTTACCATCCTTTCCAGAATCCTTCACCTCTTGCCTTTGTTTTCACAGGAATCTGTTGAGGTAATTCCACAGCGCTATTGATGGGATAGCCTGGTGGAGGAGATGGTGCAGTAGAAGCGCGGGGAGGAGCCGGGTGAGCTGTTCATGATTCATGGCCAAAATTGATGAATATAAGTACCAAAAAACACATTATTCAGTTTAATTTTATACAAAAAAATTGCCTATGAGCTGAAATTCCTCTTCTATAATTTATTTTTTTGATAATACTCTTCTATAATTTATGTAATAACAATTTTAGCTCCTAGTTAAAGTTTCATCCTAAATTATCAGTATTGTTTAAAAAGTGTCCTAGCACATAGTTCTGGTTATCCGAAAGGTTTATGGTTATCGATCTAAAGGGGTATTTTTTAAACAGTGCCAAACATGTTAGGTAAAAATCGAGGAAGTACTTGATATTGGAGTGGCGCAGTGAAAATGTTTGTGGGAAGGAAAAAGATCCGAAGAGAGAAAATATTTTAAAAACAGAGTCTCAATCTAGATAGAATATTTGAGGCTTACTTTCCAACAGAACCTATATGTTATGGTGCCATGCACATACAGTACGAGTTCTCCTTTCTCCAACTCCTAGGCTAGGCGACGACAATTATTGATCTTAAAAACTAATTTAAGTGTTTCTATATACCAGTCGATATTGAAATTCTAGGCTAATCATGAAATTAATGCATGGATTAATTAGAGAGAGAGAAGAAGAGCACCTTGAGGAGCCTGTTGCTGATCATATTGACTACTCATCTTTGCACGGAGGATAAGATATAGTTTGAAAAGTTAGACTAGGTTAAGAGAAGAGAGAGATTGATGAAGGTGAGTTTATTTACTTGTCAATTTGTATATATATATATGCTTGAGTAGATTGACTAGTTCAATTGCTTAAAACTTAGAGAGTGTACTGAGAGACACATGATCGAAAAGAGACATTTGATATTTAATTTGATGATAGAAACAAAGAGAAATTTGAGAAGCATTCACATTATTTAATAGGGTTCACAATCTAATTTAATTGATGATGAATGAAAGACAGGTTATATATATACAGATTGTTTATTGTTCATTTTTAATAGTGAATTATCTTTGGATAGATCAGCTAAGGAGTTGATTTGTATTTGGTTTTGGTGGCAAGTTTCTTTCAGGTCATGATCATCTCAACTGCCTTGTTAATTACTTCAAAGAATTTGGATTTGACAAGGTAGTTGCACTTAATCCGTGAAGTGTCTCAAAATTTTGGTTTGATATGAAAAGTTCTTATTGTTATTGCTTGTGAAAAGTTCTAAATATAAGAATCTCATTCAGCATGCAAGAGTTTCTGCTATATGAGCTAAACTTAGATGCACAATATTTTTCAGGGCAAAAACCAAAGTACCTCTCAACGTTTGGCCTGAGTACAAAATACCTATATAACGTTTGAAAAAATACATTATACTCATTCATCCATTGACTTAACCCATTCTGTTAACTTTGAATTATTAAATTACATTTCTACCCTTACCCTTTCATATTAAAATCTCTTTTTTCTATCCCCTTATAAGATATATAGCTTGACCATCACTTCATATAGCACCCTTGACCTCCTATCAATCTTAGTTCTTGGAGTCATTGGAAGTATATTTGGCAGCCTCTACAACTTCATGTTGCACAGGATCATCCGCTGTTATACCATCATTAACGAGTATGATCAATGAACATGCAACTATGATATTTCCATATTCCATTGTTACTTTTCCTTCAAACTTAAAACATTGCTAACTAGTTGCAGGAAAGACCCTCTATTTAAAATCATTCTCACCGTGGCCATCTCCCTTCTAACTTCATGTTGCGCCTACGGTCTTCCTTGGCTTGCTAAATGTGAGCCATGTCCTATAACAGTGCCCCACCATAGGTCGCAAGGGAAACTTCAAGAACTTCCAGTGCCCCCCCCCCCCCCCCCCCCCCGAGCCACTACAATGATCTTGCTTCCCTCTTCCTCAACACCAATGAGGATGCAATCAGAAAACTATTCAGTGTGAATACAGGAGTGGAATTTCGTATTTCCACCCTCTTTCTTTTCTTCATTGCCATTTACTTCCTTGGTCTAATAACATATGGAATTGCTCTCCCTTCTGGTCTCTTCATACCTGTCATACTTGCCGGAGCTTCCTATGGCCGAATAGTAGGAACTCTTCTAAACCCCGTTGTGATCTTGATGCAGGCCTCTTTGCCCTTCTCGGGGCTGCATCTTTTCTTGGTGGAACGATGAGAATGGTTTTGTTTAATATTTCGAATGAAGAAATGAGAGATGGGAAAAAGAGATTGTGATATGAAAGGATAAGAGTAGAAATGTAATTTAATAATTCAAAGTTAACGAAATGGATTAAGTTAACGGATAAATGGGTATAATGTATTTTTTTCAAACGTTGTATGTGCATTTTTTATTCGGACCAAACGTTAAGGGATACTTTGGTTTCTGCCCTATTTTTTATCTAGATTCTTCGTCTTCATCTGGGGTATTTGTTTTGCAAATCTAGATTTTTAAGATTTTCTGTAACAAGCTAGCTACAACTTACATCAAACTGTGAAATGTTATTTGACATTTGCTAAGATGATATGATAAAAGTGGATTCCACGAAAAATAATAAAATATGAGATAAGACCCTTTGATAGGTCTAGCCTCGTCAATAGTTGATCATTCACGGATGTGGATTTCTCGTTCACGGATGAGGACTCTGAGGATCTCGAATTCATCGCCAACACTCAGAGAGAGATTTCCCCGGAGATGGTGCTCTCCACTATCCCAGAGTCCGCCCCCAGGGGCAGCAATGGATCGTCTCAAAGGACAGTAGGGTTCAGAGTTCTCCGCTCACCAAAGAGGGCTCATGCGGAGTCCTTGGATGACTTTTTGGAAAGAGCCACGGCAATCAAAGCGGCCAAACACGTCAATGGAGGTACAAAAACTTTCCTTGCCAATATTTTAAATTTCATGTCAGATTCTGAGGTTTTTTTATTAGCTACGACTTGTGGTTTGGAAGTACATGATAAAGAACGCAATGCCTTACTTCTTAACAAAATGAGGGGGTGGGAATCTGATAGGGCTATAGCTAGTGGTAGGCTGGAGTTAGGATCCACCTCTAGGGGGACTACGAGTCCTGAGGGCGATAACCGCCCGAATCCCCCGCCTGCTGATAACCCAGACTTGGTTCCCCAATGAATACACTATTCTGGAATGTCCGGGGTCTGGGGGATAAGGGTAAAAGAGGCATGGTCAGAGATATCATCTCTAAGTCCAAGGCGGACGTGGTTGGTCTACAGGAGACCAAACTCAGTCATGGGGCCAAGCTCAAGAGAGTAGGAGGGAATAGAATCAAGGAATGGGTTTTTCGCCCGTCACAGGGAGCCTCTGGGGGAATTGCCATTGGCTTCAACTCAGATCTGCTAACTTGTTTAGAGGTCTTCATGGGTTCTTTCTCCCTTACTGTTCGTCTTGAACGTAGAGCGGATAAGTATTTGCAGACTATCACTGTTGTCTATGGGCCGAACGTTGCTTCAGAGCGTGAGGCCTTTTGGCATGAGCTGTACAATTTACGCCTTCGATGGACGGGGGCGTGGATTGTTGGGGGAGATTTTAATATTACCCGATTTGCGTTCGAGCACAAGGGTAGAGGTTCCAGCGACAAACATAGAGCAGAGTTCAATAGGGTGTTAACGGATCTGGAATTGATAGATATCCCCATTAGTGATAGACTATTCACGTGGTCGAACATGCAGGCGTTGCCAATTATGGCTAAACTGGACAGGATTCTTGTGTCTATGGATTGGGAAGCTAAATTCCCCCTTGCTTCGGCTAGATCAATCCCTAGACCAACGTCAGATCATTCTCCAATCCTGCTTGACATTGGGGCTCAGGGAGATAAAAGATTGAGAAAATTCCGATTTGAGAAGGCCTGGCTAGAGATTCAGGGGTTCCACCACCTGGTGATGGAAAACTGGGCGCTCCCAGTTGCTGGTACTGATGCTGCAAGCCGGTGGTGTGAAAAAATTCGTCGATTAAGAAAGCGGCTACGTAAATGGAACCGATCTAGGTTTTCATCAATCTGGCGTGCGAAAGATTCTATGTTAGTAGAAATTGACGAACTGGAAAGGAAGGAGGAGGTAAGAGATCTCTCACAGGAGGAAAGAAATAGGCTCCTGGAACTCCGTGAGAATATTGGCAACCTATATAAAATAGAAGAAATTAAATGGCAGCAAAGATCTAGAATCTCGTGGCTCAAAGAGGGAGACGCGAACACTGCCTTCTTCCACCGGGTTGCTAGCTCTAGGCGCAGATCCAACCTTATTTTATCCATAGAAACTAGCACGGGGACTGTTCAAGAGGAACATCTAATTTCCTCAGCCTTTCAAGGATACTACAGGGACCTGCTGGGAAAGAAGAATGACTTTCGGGTCCCACTTAGGAATGAGTTCTGGCAGTCTTATTAGAACGAGTCGATGCCATCGTTATCGGCCCTGGAGTATCCGTTCTCGGAGGAGGAAGTTAAAAAGGCCATCAATCAAATGGGAGCAGATAAATTGCCAGGCCCAGATGGCTTTCCAATGATGTTCTTCCAAGTTTTCTGGGAAGAAATTAAAGAGGATTATATGGCGATTCTGGAAGACTTTTATAACAATAAGCTCAGATTGGGTATGTTCAATTTTGCGGAGGTTGTCCTAATCCCCAAACGGGATGAGGCATCGAAAGTGGGGGATTTTAGACCAATCAGCCTCATTAATTGCTCGGCGAAGATTATTACAAAAATATTAGCTATCCGCCTGGGGGACATTATGGACAACCTCATTAACAAATCTCAATCGGGATTCATTAAAGGCAGAAATATCCTAGATTGTGTAGCAACGGCTCCACCGATGCCATGCGACCAATTTGAAGAGCTTTCTGCTCAAACTGGACTTTGAGAAAGCCTATGACTCGGTCGATTGGGAATTCTTGTTGGAAGCGCTCAAGGGTAGGGGCTTTGGGAACAAATGGATCTGTTGGATCAGGCAGTGCTTGCAATCTAGCAAAACGGCCATCTCAGTGAATGGTAGGTCGGGTCAGCCGTTCCCTTGTAGGAAGGGCCTCAGACAAGGGGATCCACTATCGCCGCTACTTTTTACTATCGTAGCGGATGTACTGAGGGTTATGCTGGAAAATTGCCAGGAAAAAGGATGGATCGAGCCAGTCGCCGGCTCAGCGTCAATTAAAGGGTGTACGATCTTGCAATACGCAGATGATACCCTTATCTTTGGCAATGGGTCTAGACGAGAAACTACCTGCTTTAAAGGGACCCTGTACTGTTTTGAGGCATGGTCAGACCTTAGAATTAATTTTAACAAGAGTGCGCTGACGCCAATTGCCCTATCCGATGAGGAAGCAGGGGATCTCGCTGCTATCTTGAACTGTACGACGAGTGGCTTCCCTATCAAATACCTGGGGCTACCACTCAGACCGGGGAAATTAACTAAAGCAGACTGGTTGCCTATCATTGACAGGGTGGAGGATAGACTATCGGGTTGGAAAGGTAAATCGCTGTCTATTGGGGGCAGAGTGGTACTCATCAACTCGGTGTTGTCTAACCTACCAATATACTACATGTCTTTTTTCGAACTCCCAAGGTGGGTGATACAAAGGATTGACCGAATTCGTAAACGATTTCTCTGGAAGGGGGCGGACTCGGAAAAAGGAGGTTACCACCTTATCAAATGGAGTATCGCCTGTATGAAGAAGAGGCATGGTGGGCTAGGCATCATCGACCTCAGAGATATGAACCTTGCTCTACTAGGGAAATGGTGGTGGAAGGTTTTCCACAACAGTGGAGAAGGGTGGCAGGACTTCATCCAACCGTATCTCAGAGGTAAAGGTACTAGAAACCTCGGCTTCCGAGTAGGGGCGAAAGTCTCGAAACTCTGGAAAGGAATTGTCAAGGCTAGCGGTCCATTCAACTCAGCGGTGTCGTCTACTATCGGCAATGGCCGTTCCACCAGATTCTGGTGGGATAGATGGTGCGGAACCCACACCCTGAAGGATTTGTTCCCAGAGCTGTTTGAGAGGGCGATTCGTCCGAATTTGTCCGTTGCTGAAGGGTGGAAAAGGGGACGGTGGAAGCCAGCATTCCGAGGGACGCTTACCCCATGTCTTCAACAGCAATTGCTTGACTTGCAAGCACACATCTCTCGGGCAGGCACTAGGTGCACTCAAGGTCCAGACCAGAAGAGATGGGGACTCGAAGCCAAGGGGACTTTTTCAGTGAGATCGCTATATCATCGGATTCATTTTCGTGGTTGCAGGCCAAGCTGGGCACAGGTGCTGTGGAAGGTGAAATCCCCACTTAAAACCAGGGTGTTCTTATGGCTAGTGCTCAATAATGCTATCCTTACGAGGCAAAACCTGGCCAAGAGACAACCACAGGTAGCGACCAACTGTGGTTTTTGCGAAGTACAAGAGGAAGATCTAAATCACCTTTTCATCCATTGCCCCAGAAGTAAGGCAACCATGGTTGAGGTGCTCCGAGCCTTAGGCACAAGCGACTACCCCTACGTATACGAGGAATTGTGGATTGGTCCCAAATTTGCAACGATTCGCCAAGATATGAAGGAGGCGTGGTACATTGCAATTGCAGCTACAACTTGGGTGTTATGGCTTGACAGAAACAACTTTTATTTTCGTGCTAAATGTAATAGTATTTCTGGTAACCTGTCTCACATCATGCATCTTATCTCCTTTTGGGCAGCAGCTGCGGCGACGGGGGCGAGAGGGAGGATTGCCAGAGCATTCCAGGTAGAGGAGTTCGATGATGAGGAGGTGGAGATAGGCCCGACACTAGACTGAGGGACTGGCTACACCAGTCACGACAGGGCTTGGGCCAGCTGGGATCCGCGTGGTTACGTCCACTGTTTAGGCAGTAGACTGTTGTTTTGTTTTGAGGAGTCTATCCCATCCCCCAGGGCTTGTTGGGGGTGTATGTTTGTTTTCCTGCTTTTTCTTTCCGCATTGTAGTTTTGTTTTGTACTTTTTTTTCTCCCGGCACGCCGGGGTTGTTTTATTAACTTCTTATTAATGAAACAGGGTGGCCTTATTCCACCTTTTCCTAAAAAAAAAATAGTTGATCATTCAAGATCGAATGCTGAGTTCCCTTCCGCTGTGCACTCACATTCGTGTGCACTCAACCTTTTGGCCTTTGTATCAACGATCCAAACCATTCACATTGATCTACATATCTAAATTAGTCTAAATATGTAAAATCAAATCATTTGAAATTCGTTTGTCCATGCATTGAAGTGTTACGAAATTGTAATGCTGAATATCGTTTTTTTTATAATGACGTGATAGATGGACAAATGTATTTTAAATGACTTGAATATTTTACATTCTTAGAATAATTTAGACGTGTAGATCAATATGAACGGTTCGGATCGTCGATACAAAGACCAAAACGCCGAGTGCATAAATATATTAATGCTTAAGATACCGGTTATATATATATATATATATATATATATATATATATATATATATATATATATATATATATATATATATAGTCCCCTTCCGTTGTGTACTAAGTCACCGTGTGCACTCGGCCTTCCCGCATTCGTATTGACGATACGAACCGTTCACATTGATCTACACATCTAAATTAGTCTAAATATATAAAATCAAATTATTTGAACTTCACTTGCCCATCCATTACGTGACTATAAAAAATAACGATTTTCAGCCATACGATTTTGTAACACTTCAAAATGCTTAAGATACTGGTTATATATAATATATATATGAGGCTTCTTCGGTTGCAAACGGGTCTGTGCACACAAACTCGTGCGAACTTTAATATGGGCTGTTGGATCTTTGATCCAGTGGCCCATATTTTTTTAATAAAATTTTGCCTTACCAGCCGTTTCCAACGACGGGTTAAGGCAAAATTTTATTTTAAAAATTGCCTTAACCCGTTGTTGTCAAGGACAGTTTAAGGAAAAGATATAATCTCATAACTGTATACAGTTTGTCTTCCTCGTCGACTAATCCCCAAGCTGAACTTTCGTTCTTAGATGAACCCAAACCCAATATCTCCGAAATCGTGATCTTCTCACTCCGGCAACTCGGCTCTCACTTCTCTCCTCTATCATTCACACGATTCTCTCTCTCTCTCTCTCTCTCTCTCTCTCTCTCTCTCTCTCTCTCTTTTCCGTCCATTGCTCCCTAAACCCTAGTTCTCCTCCTCCGTTCGCACCTCCACCTCAGTCCGCTCCTCGTCCTCTTCGATCCCCATATAATCTCTCTCTCCCAATCTCTACTCCAAACTTCCAAACCCAACTCTCTCATCCCAAAAACGAAACCCAAGTTCGCAGCTTGACCTACATTGGCGAAATTCAGATTTATTTTGTAGGGTAATGATAAAATCTCTGCCTTTGTAATTGCAATTGTGTTGATTTTTAAATTGTTTTTGTTTCTTTCCACTACTTTACCGTATATTAAAATTTCCCAAAAATTTGTAGATGTAGAAATTTGTAAGTAGTATTTTGATGAATTTACATGGTGCAATAGTTGTTGAACGGTCGACGATATTGTAGATTGAGTTATATTTATAATCGTGCCGAACATATTAAATTACTTAGAACAATGTTAGTGCGGTTAGATTAGAAAATCCTGGAAACGACATCCAAAAAGTACGAAACTTTGCAAGTAGGATGGTCTCACGTAGCACAAGCAAACCAAACTTGTAGAAGTCATTTTCGACTCACGGTTAGAGAGATATGGCCGTGTATCGCTTTTGGTTGAAAAAAACACATATAAAGTGATACACGGCCGTATCTCTCGAAACGTTAGTTGAAACTCACTTCTACAAGTTGGGGTGGCTTGCGCTACGTGAATTCAAGAAAGGTGCAAATTTTTATAAATTTTGGATGCCGTTTGTACGGTTTTCTCACGTTCCTCGCATTAGAAATTAATGACCTAGAACGCGTTTAGTGCGGTTATACTAGAAAACCCTTCAAACGACCTTCAAAAAATATAAAATTTTGCGACTAGGATGGTCTCACGTAGCTCAAGCAACCCAAACTTGTAGAAGTGAGTTTTAACTAACGGTTCGAGAGATACGGCCGTGTATCGCTTTTGGTTATAAAAACACCAAATAAAGCGGTCCACGGCCGTATCTCGTAAACCGTTAGTCGAAAATCACTTCTGCAAGTTACGGTGGTTTGTGCTAGGTGAATTCAAGTAAGTTGCAAAGTTTTATAATATTTGGATGCTGTTTGTACTGTTTTCTCACATTTCTCTAATAATATGTAAATAAAGTTAGAAAATTTTCATCACATTCCGTAACTTGTTTAGTAGCCCTAATTGTTCTCCTTTTTGTTTTTTTAGGTATGGACAGTTTTGAAGGAAGTTCTGTTGCCGGAGAGAAATTTGTTCGTGCACAACAAATTGGCGAGTTTCTTCCTCATGTTGACGAGTACCTAAAACCCAAGATTGGTATGACATTTCCCACTCTAGAGGAAGCGGAAAAATTTTATTCATTGTACTGTAAATGTGCGGGATTCTCTATGCGTAAGGGTGGAAATAAATACAAGAAAAACGATGTAGTGGATAAATCATATGTATGTCATAAAGCCGGGAAGTCACTGAATAATTAGAATGAAGCTAGACGGGGAACAACTTCTAGAACGGGTTGCAAAGCCTTTGTTCGTATCAAACTAAACCCACAAAGTAATTCGTGGATTATTAATTCATTTAATGAACCACACAATCATGAATTTACTTCACCCGGTAGACGTCACTTGCTACCTCAAAACCGTGAATTGACAAATACTGATAAAAAGATAATTGGTCAACTTACCGAAGCTAATGTCTCTATATGCAAACAAATGCTATTCTTCGAAGGTGCGAGTGGAGGTAATGAGCAAATTGGTTTCACTGAAACCGATGTCAGAAACCTCAGGAGAGACATGATGGAAGATTTAAAAGGACACGACAGACAAATGCTACTTGAGTTCTTTGAATCCAAAAAGGAGATCGATCCTTTATTCTATTATGATTATCAATGTGATCCTGAAGGGTGATTGTCCCATTGTGTCTGGGTGGATGGTATCGCTAGAAAGAATTATGAAGTATTTGGGGATGTTGTTTGCTTTGATGCTACCTACAATACAAACCGATACGGGATGTTATTTGTACCATTTGTTGGATTCAACCATCATTGGCAATCAATATTCCTAGGTTGTGGGTTTATTCCAAATGAGAAGGCATCCTTATTTGAGTTGTTCTTTGAAAAGTGACAAGGAGCAATGACTCACGATCCGATGAATATCATAACAGATGAGGATCGTGGAATAAGTGCTGCAGTTAAGAAAGTTTTCTCAATCACTAATCATAGATTTTGCATTTGGCATATTTTGGATGAGTTACCAGATGAAGTGCGTATGCCGAATAACATTGACGAGTTTAGGGATGCTTTGAAGATTATCATCTATACGGCGGAATATAAAACTGAATTTGAACAGAAGTGAAAAAATTTGATTTTCCAGTACAAACTTGAGAATAACAAATGACTAAACGATAAATTTGAGATTCGCGAAAAATGGGCTACCGTGTATGCAAGAGACTCATTTTAGGGCGGCATGTTAAGTACCCAACGTAGTGAATCGCTACATTCATCCTTGAAGCAACATACTCATAATAAGTACTCATTACATGAATTTGCCGTCATCTTTGACCGAGTCTTAGTAAAACAAAGACACGATGAACTTAAAGAAACTCATCGTAATCGCGAGGAGAGACCAAAACTGAATACCGAATTAGCGTTGGAATCACAAATGGCGGGAACATACACATTGAAGATTTTCTACAAATTCCAACAAGAAGTCGTAAAAAGCTTATTACTTAATGTGAGTTTAATTGCAAGTATGGATACATCGGATAGTGCAGCTTTTTCTGTAACCGTTTGTAGAAATTCTTTTTTAAAATCCGTGAAATGGCTAAATGCCCTTGTGCAATGTATGAATTCGTAGGCATTCCATGCAAACTTCTATTAGCAGTTATTCGGTTTATCGATCACACCGTACTACCCGAGCAATATATTTGTAGGCGATGGACCAAAAATCAACTGACAAGAAGCAGTACACCCGTTTCCAATAGTATGTACGACAATATTGCCTCTCGTTATTGTGAACTGACTATGCACTCAAGACATTCGGTCGATCTTGGTTGTTCTTCAGAGAGAGGGTACAAGCACATGCTCGTGCACATACTTAAGGGAATCGAAGGCTTTTCTCACATTCAATTCGAGAATAGCACACCACACGAAGGTAGCGCACAACCGGAGAGTGGTGGACATGCACATGCACATGCACCGGTGGGGGACCCTGTACAGTGCACCACAAAGGGGAGGCCTAAAGGGAAGAGGTTGAAGTCTATCAGAGAATCCAAAAAAACGAAGAGACCAAGACTTTGCAAGACATGCCTTCGTGTCGTATGTCACGATTCACGGAATTGCCCAAAAAATATGGCAAGGTAATATATCGAAGACTAAGTATTTGTTAATTTGACTCAATCAATCTCAACTTGTTGTTGTTGATACTAACTCATTCTTCTTCCTTATTTAGTGGATCAGTAGGGTATGAAGAAGCTCCAAACGCTGGAGAGAGTGATGATGATGAAGGTGAAAGTTCGTGCTAAGGGGTTTTTTGTGTTATGTATGTCATATCAAACTTTTAAGATAAACACCAAATAATTGCTTACTTTTGTCTTTCGATGTGAAGAGAAATATTGATTTCGACTTTATTATTAACCTTTTTTTTTGTGTAGGTCCGGAATGAAACAAAATCGTGCCCATGGAAGGAATCAATTATTGAAAACTTGCATACTTTTGATTGTATATATGTGGTCAATTAAACGTTTCTTTTTTGTATAATTAGATTACTGGTGTATTTAATCATAGTGCAATTTGTGTATATGTGCATTTTGTGTATTTGTGAACTACATATGTTATTGTGGGTGTTGATGTTGTAATTGGGGAGGGAATGTTTATTTCTGTTGAAATTTGTGAATTTTGAAAATGTGTGCAATTTGGGCAACCCGAACTATTTGTGATTTTTTTTGTAATTGTTTTTTTTTGTCTTCCGATGTGTACAGAATTATTATTTGTGTTCAAGGTTGTCAGTGAATTTTATGTATTTGTGCAAATTGTGTATTTCTACAATATATCTATGCTGTTGGATTTTTTAATTTCTGGAAAATTGTGAAATTTTATGGGAGCTTACATTTTGAAGATAAAATACTGCCAAAATTGGATAAACCTAGCTCGTTATTAAGGATAATGGGTTAAATTAACTTAACCCGTTATTGAGGAGAACGGTTTAAGTAGATTGATATTGGCAGGACTTCATCCCCTACCGACCAAGTATTGATAAAGTGCTGCCAATTTCTCTCTACTTAACCCGTTATTGGGGATAACGGGTTAATATCACTTAACCCGTTATTTTCAACAACGGGTTAAGTAGAGTGATATTGGTAGTACTTTATGAAAACTTAGTCTGTAGGGGATGAAGTCCTTCCAATATCTCCTTACTTAACTCGTTGTTGAGGATAACGGGTTAAGTGATCTTAACTCGTCATCACCAATAACGGGTTAAATAGAGAGAAATTGGCAGTACTTTATCAATACTTGGTCTGTAGGAGATGAAGTCCTGCCAATATCAATCTACTTAACCCGTTATTGATGATAACGGATTAAGATCACCTAACCTGTCATCATCAATAACGGGTTAAGTAGAGAGATTTTTACAGAACTTTCGTCTGTGTAGGCTCTATGTGCTTTTGTTGATACATATATAACTTCACAAAATTTGTTCATTGACAACAACTTCTACAAATGATAATTTGTTCATTCAGCAATTCACATCAATCTTAGGATACTTAACCCGTTAGGTTGATTGATATTTGCAGTGTCTCCGCCTTTGTGCTACAACTGTTCAAATTTTCAAGATAAGGTTCGGAGAATATTGGGATACGGGTTATATCTTATAACAGTTTTGTACATCATACATTACAAACTGACAAATACATGTAAATTGAACATACATAGAATGCATACATAACTAAAGCCAATTGCTATTACAAACTCATTCTTTGACACTTTCACCATAATTTACAATTAATTTAGTATACAAGTACATGCTGGGTTTCTTCTCAATGGGTAGGAAGGACTGCTGATATTGCCTTTTTTTTAAATGCATAAGTAGCAGTTATCCCCCCTGCAAACACTTTTGTTCACTACTATTACACAGAGGCAACAATTCTCCGGTTCGTGGGATGGAGTAGTAGTGGGTGTAACCGTATATTTAAAGTACTTAACAACTTCTTGACACACACTCTTCATATTCATACTATTTGTTACATGATTGTGGGGTGTGCATGCCAAGAAGTTGAAAAGTACCATGAATACATTGTGACACCCACCACTACTCCGTCCTACGAAACCAGAGAATTGTTACACTCTGTGTAATAGTGGGGAACGAATGTGTATGAAGGGAGGAGAATTTCTACTTCTGCATTCATTAAAAAAGCCCCAAAAGAAGAGTTAGGGGAAAGAAGAAAAAAAAAGGCAAAGTCGGCAGTCCTCCCTACCCATTGAGGGAAACCCAGCATGCACTTGTATGCTAACGTAGACATGCATCTGTCTCTCTACTTCTGCATCTTCAGCTTCTTTCTGGAACTTTTTCCCCCTTCATATTCTACAAAATTTTTTATGAATAATGATGAAGGAGAGTCTCCTTGAACGCATGCTACTTTATTTCTCAAACTTCTCCGCCCTTCTTTCTGAAACTTCTGCAGCAGCCTCCTCCCTATTTTTTTTCCTTTCTTTTCTTCATTTGATGTATTTTCTTCATTGAACAAGAAGTCATTGGTTCAAAGTTATAGGCAAATGAAGAAGGCAAACAAACAAAGGCAAGAAAACAAGAAGGCATTGATTCAGTTTTGAAAATGTTGAATGAAGAAGGGAAGAAAACAAGAGGGAAATGAAGAAGGCAAGAAAAGAAGCAACAAGAAAATAAGAATGCATTGTTCCCCATATCTGAAAATGTTGAATGAAGAAGGGAAGAAAACAAGAAGCAAATGATACACTTCTCAAAAATATTGAATGAAGAAGGCAAGATAATAAGAAAGAAATGAAGATTGGCATGAAAACAAGCGCAAGGCAACAAAGAAGCAACAGCCACAGACTGTTTAAGTGGTTCGTGGGTCTGTACTTGATGTCTGCCAATAAATCTCTACCTAACCCGTCATTGGTGATGACGGGTTAAGTACACCTAACCCATCATCACCAATAACGGGTTAAGTAGAGATGAAGTTCTGCCAAAATATCTCTACGTGACCCGTTATTAGTGATGACGGATTAAGTGTACTTAACCCGTTATCCCCAATAACGGGTTAAGTAGAGATATTTTAGCCGAACATTATGAATACTTGGTCTGTGGACATCGAAGCACTTCTGTACATTCCTTTGTTGTTGCTTCTTTGTTTTGTTGCTTCTATGTTTTGTTGCATTTGTTGTTATTGGATTTTGAGAAGTGTATCAATGCCTTCCTATTTTTAGAGAAGGTTAGAGATAAGGTTAGAGTAGGTTTAGTGATAAGGTTAGAGTAGGGTTAGGACAAGTTTGAATAAACTTTATCCAATTTTGAACTGTATTAATTATTTTGATATTATTTAAAATTACTTTAACAATTTTGATATTATTTATTAGAATTACAAACATATTTCTTAGGGTTAGAGTAGTTCTTAGGGTTACAGTAGTGTTGGAGAGTTAAAGTAGGGTTACAGTAGGATTAGAGGAATTTTAAACACTATGAAAATAAATAATATAGTTGAAAATTTGAAAAAGTTTATTAAAAATGACTCTAACCCTAACGTAACCCAACTATTCTAACCCTAGCCGTAACCCTGCTGTAACCCTATTCTCACCTAAGCCGTAACCCTTTTTCTGGAAATTTGATAATGTATTTTTATAAGATTTACAAACATTTTCCATTTTTTAAAATTTTTTTACACAAAAAATGTTAAAATTATTAGAAGATGATGTTCTGCCAATATATATCTACTTAACCCGTCATCGTCAATAACGGGTTAAGTGTACTTAACCCGTCATCTCCAGTAATGGGTTAAGTAGGGAGATATTGGCAGAAGTTCATAAAACAAATAATAATATACAATACAAACAAATTGTGTTAGGGTACGGGTTAATACTCTTTCTTCCACTTCCTCTCCGCTCATAACTTGCCTTGCCATCTCTGTTCTTCGATTGTAAAAGCAAGTTATGGACTTGTTCTACATGTACATGTGGTACCTATGTTGTACAGTGAAATGTAATAATAGGCAAGTTATGGACTTGTTCTACATGTGGGGATCTACATGTGGTACCCACTTTGTCGAGTCTCCAATAATAGTAGGCAAAGTTATCCTAAACAAAATGAACACTCCATTCCTCGACATAGACTTAGCAAAATCTATCTGAGCGAAGGGGAAACTATGAAGAGAAAAAGAGCAAAGACCGAGGATGCTATATTGGATTGTACTTGCGGGGATCTACATGTGCTGCCCACATAGCCACAGTGATATGTAAAGGTAGGCAAGTTAATAATGCTCCAATCCAATCTCATTCCCATGATCATTGTAATAATGCTCTTTCATAACTTGCACCACATGTATATCCCCACATGTAGATTCAATATGGGAAAAACCTAAAATACATAACTTGCCTACTATTACATTTCACTCTACAAAGTAGGCACAACATGTAGAATCCCACATGTAAAACCCAATAATGGAAAAGATTCAGTGCGCTTTAGATCGGAGAGTCATCAGATCCAATTGTGGGTACAAAAAAAGCACATAACTTGCCTACTATTACATTTCACTCTACAAAGTGAGCACCACATGTAGATTACCCACATGTAGAACCCAATAATGGAAAGATTCAGTGCATTTTAGATCGGAGAGTCATCAGATCCAATTGTTGGGAGAGAAAAAACATGTCCATAACTTGCCTACTATTACATTTCACTCTACAAAGTGGGCACCACATGTAGAACGCCACATGTAGAACCAATAATGGAAAAGATTTAGTGCATTTTAGATGTAGATATATTACACGAACACTAAAGATTTTTTTTTTCCGACTTTCCTGACCTCGCATTGCCGGATCGGCAGAGGAAACAAAGAAATCGTTGGAAGAATACAAAGACTACGGCGACAGAAGCAGCAATGACGAAGGCACAGGCGGCGTTGGCGCCGGTCTCTCTTCGCTGGAGCGGTAACGGAACTCCATTGACGATTGAAGAGAGATTCTAGGGTTTTGGATGATTTTGTTCAAAACTGCGAGATTTGGGGGATTTGAACGAAATTGTGAAAATCACGTCAGATTATACTCCCCACATGTGGAACCCCACATGTAGAACCCCACATGTAGAACCCAATAATGGAAGAGATTCAGTGCATTTTAGATCGGAGAGCTACAAATATTAACCTAATTAATCAAAACAAAAAACAACCTCTTACAAATATTAACCCTTACCCTAACCCTAACACATAACCCTACACTAACCCTTAACCCTAGCTTACCCTAACCCTAACCCTAACTTATCATATTTTATTTTTTGAATTTTTTACCACATTTCATCCGAACGATTTTATATTGGTTAGTTACGTGGCAATAAATGGAAATTAATAAAAAATATAAACGATTTACAAACATATGAATGTCACTTTGCAGAGTTCAGGAGACAATGTTTGCAAAGAGTGAAGAGAAAGTTGTACAAAGCATAAAAATATCTTTCTACTTAACCAGTTATTGGGGATAACGGATTAAGATCACTTAACCCGTCATCACCAATAACGGGTTAAGTAGATAGATATTAGCAGTACATTATGAAAACGTGGTATGTAGGGGATAAAGTACTGCCAATATCTCTCTACTTAACCCATTGTTAAGAATAACGGATTAAGTGATCTTAACCCATTATCCCCAATAACGGGTTAAGTGGAGAGATATTGGCAGCTCATTATGATAACTTGGTATGAAGTTCATAAAGTACTGCCAATATCTCCTTACTTAACCCGTTGTTGAAGATAACGGGTTAAGTGATCTTAATCCGTCATCACCAATAACGAGTTAAGTAGAGAGAAATTGGCAGAACTTTATTAGGACTTGGTCTGTAGGGGATAATGGACTGCTAATAACTCTCTACTTAACCCGTTATTGGTGATGACGGGTTAAACTCATTTAACCCGTCATCGTCAATAACGGGTTAAGTAGAGCGATTTGTACAGAACTTTCGTTTGTGTGGGCTCTGTGTTTTGGTTGATACAAATACAACTTCACCAAATTTGTTCACAAATTCACATCACATCAATGTATATAATACAACAGATAACTTCACAACAATTTTAAAGCTTACAAATTGACAATGTCAACCAATATAGACAACTAATCCAAATCAATACAGTTCTCAAAAATTTTCACAATAATTATACAACCCGAAACATGTCCAAATTAAAAAAAAATTTATCAAGACATTCTTCAGGTTGGCTTCCAGGCATGCCCGATATTTATCTACAACAATTTATCAACATAGAAACAAACTATGCATTAGTTATTGGATTAACAAAATCATCAACCAAATACTAAACTACTAATAATGTACCGACTATTAGATACTACCTTTTACGGCCACTCTGATTATGACCTCTTGGTGTGAATTGCTCGGGCGAGTTTCGCTTCCTTTGAGGATTTCGCCGTCTGCCTTGTGTCCCTGGGGATTCAGGGTCATCCGACCACTGCTCCATTTCAACTTTTTCAGGACTTTGTTGTTGTTGTACTTGTTGTGGCTCGGCGATGTGAATTTCCTGTCTTGTCACGCTCTTTCACCTAGAACCCGTTGCTGGCATGTTGGCTTTCAAATATGCCTCAAGTTGCGGACCTTCACCCACGTCCTCAAGAGTACGACGGCACGACTTTAGCATCTCTCGCATTATCTCCTTAAAGCTCTCGGGTACCTTACTCTTCAAGACGCGAGTAGCTGTCCGAACGTTTTCCCATGTGTTTTCAATCTACATTAGGTTGAAAATTTCGATTTAAACAACATACATACTAAACATATCACCCACCTCAAATAACAATACATGCATACTAAGTACATGAAATTAGGTGAAATTTGACTACCCATGTTTCGATATGTCTTAGCCTTTGGTTGGTACATCGGCTGGGAGGAGAAATATGCCGGAGGTGGTTCTGCCTGGGTTGGGGGAATCAGAATTTGCACACCGGCTGATACAGCGGCCATTGGAGAAACATACAACCGTGTAACCCGCTTGTACCACATCATTATGCCTGTTGGAGGGAGCCATTATACGGTATCGCGAAGAACATCATATTCGATGTCATTTGATGCCGCATAGTGTTCCAGTTGGCCACATGGTAACGATGAAAATCAGCCCAATCGAAGTTGGACACTCGTCCCGTTCCCCTCACCTCGTGCAACTTTTTATCATAGCACTGGACATCGGGAATCTTTTGTTGATATCCGAATTGCCACATCACTCTATCCGGATACCGGAACTCGACAGTGCCGAAATTCACAAGTGGTGCAGTCGTCAACCAAAGTGCACTATCTAAATAGACCGGTGGAATCCTTTGCAACCTGGCGATCGAGTACGGTTCCCAATTGACGAACTCGTCCCGCAGGTTATCTAACTCATCTCTGTAGTAGGTTAAAGATTGGCGTGGGTTATCGACCCACGTGTGCCGCCCCGCCCAATATACTCCTAGAGGAGGTAACAACTCTGGCACTCCCGGGTTGGCCAACAATCCGGTGTTGGTTCAATAATATGGGAACGTCCGATGTGGATGCATTCCCAACTCCAGATTTACAATAGTACTATCGGGCCACCCATTTGTACGGCACCTAACGAATATGTACAAAAATTCCTATACAGTAGCACCAATGCCGCACTCCCCCAACTGAAACGGCCTGCATAACGAAAATTTTCCAACAACCGTAGGTACATTAGCGGCACGATCGATTCGGATGAGTTCGGGAAGATCACTCCCCCAATCATACTAAAAATGTATGCACGAGCATAGTAGGTGAGGGTTTCCTCGTCCGACGGGGGTCAAATAATCCTCCTCGAACTAAAATATCAACCAACTAATATACAATAATTTACCCTCGAAAGTTTCATCTCAAACTTCAGCTTCTACTTTATCTTTCGCAGCTTCTATTTGTTCATACAATAAATCTTCATCATAATCTGCGGGAACATTTGCGAGAATTTCTTTTTCAGCATCCTCTCTTCTTTGGGCAGCTATCAACTGCAGGTCGATACCGAGCAAATCACGAACAACTTCAACTCGATCGAAGTCCATGTTCTCCATCATGGCGACCCCATCTATTGGTAGCCCAGTTATCCTTGCTACATCTTGGAGGGTCACAGTCATCTCACCCACTGGTAGGTGGAATGTGTGGTTCTCCGGCCTCCATCGCTCGACAAGAGCTGTAAGTAGCGGCCGATTCAGCTTCACTCCCCCATGAATCTAGCTTCGTAGAAACTGGCCTCAACTAAGTATGGCGTGATACGGGGGTCAAAAAAAAAACTGCGTGCTTCCGGAAGTTACATTTCTTTACGGACCCATTCCACATGGCTTCGAATCGGTGTTTGGGTTGCAACGTGAGTAAGTTTGTGTCCACAGGTCCAGGAGGTGTAACGGGAACTGAGAACGATGGAACTGCCTCAGCAGATGTAGATTGACGACCACCAACCTACACGAACAAAGATAACAAATGTTATTATTGAGATAATGTTACATATTCATATTTAAAACCAATAATAATAATCAATCTTACCTCTATAGTTGGTGTGCCACTAGTGGTACCGGAGGGGCTTCTCGGTTGCCTTGTCCTAGCCATTTATCTATGTATAAAAAAATTTAAATTTAGTTGGTACGTGTTATATCCATTTATTTATCATCAATAAACATAACAAAATTTTGGGAAAAAATGCACAAATGACAACAAAAAAAGTAGTACAAGGCAACTTGGTCGGATTCACTTAGCACAAGCTACCCCAACTTGTGGAAGTGAGTTTCAACTCTCGGTTGGAGAGATATGGGCGTGTACCGCTTTTGGTTGTAAAAAACCCAAATAAACCGATAGACGGCCGTATCACTCAAACCGTGAATGAAAACTCACTTCTACAAGTTGGGATTGCTTGTGCTACGTGAGCCATCCTACTCGCAAAGTTTCATATTTATTGGAGGTGGTTTGAAGGGTTTTCTAGTCTAACCGCACTAAATGCTTTATAAGTTATTAACTTGTAATGTGAGGAACGTAGAAAAACTACACAAACGGCATCCAAAATTTGTAAAACTTTGCAACTTGGTCGAATTTATATAGTGCAAGCCATCCAAACTTGTAGAAGTAACTTCCGACTCACGGTTTGCGAGATACGGCCGTATACCGCTTTATTAGTTTTTTTTCAAACCAAAAGCGATACACGGCCGTATATCTCGAACCGTAAATCGAAATCCACTTCTACAAGTTAGGGTAGCTTGTGCTACGTGAGATCAACCTAGTCGCAAAGTTTCGTATTTTTTGGAGGCCGTTTCCAAGGTTTTCTACTCTAACCGTACTCAAAAAATTCTAAATCAATAACTTCTAATGCGAGGAATGTCAGAAAATCACACAAACGACATCCAAAATTTTTAAAACCTTGCAACTTGGTCGAATTCATGTAGCGCAAATCACGCAAACTTGTAGAAGTGAGTTTTGACTCACGGTTTGCGAGATACGTCCGAATACCACTTTATTAGGTTTTTTTAACCAAAAGCGATACACGACCGTATATCTCGAACCATGAATTGAAACCCACTTCTACAAGTTGGGGTGGCTTGTGTTGCGTGAGATCAACCTACTCGAAAAGATTCGTATTTTTTGGAGGCCGTTTCCAAGGTTTTCTACTCTAACCGCACTAAAAAAATTCTAACTCATTAACTTCTAATGTGAGGAACGTGAGAAAACCCCCAAACGGCATCCAAAATTTATAAAACTTTTCAACTTGGTCGAATTCACGTAGTGCAAGCCACCCAAACTTGTAGAAGTGAATTTCGACTCACGGTTTGTGAGATACGTCCGTATACCGCTTTATTAGGTTTTTTTAAACCAAAAGCGATACACAGCCGTATATCTCGAACCGTGAATCGAAACTTACTTCTACAAGTTGGGATGGCTTGTGCTATATGAGATCAACCTACTCGCAAAGTTTCGTATTTTTTGGAGGCCGTTTGCAAGGTTTTCTACTCTAACCGCACTAAAAAATTCTAACTCATTAACTTCTAATGCGAGGAACGTGAGAAAACCGCACAAATGGCGTCCAAAATTTATAAAACTTTCCAACCTGGTCGAATTCACGTAGCGCAAGCCACCCAAACTTGTAGAAGTGAGTTTCGACTCACAGTTTGCGAGATACGTCCGTATACCGCTTTATTAGATTTTTTGTAACCAAAAGCGTTACACGGTTGTATATCTCGAACCGTAAATGGAAACCCACTACTACATATTGGGGTGTCTTGTGCTGCGTGAGACCAACCTACTCGCAAAGTTTCGTATTTTTTGGAGGGCGTTTGCAAGGTTTTCTACTCTAACCGCACTAAAAAATTCTAAGTCATTATTTCCGTATAAATTGAACGAAAAATTAACACAAATAAAACTAAATTAGTAAGCCAAACATTACTACATTTCCAAATAATTTTGGGCAAAGCATTTTTTTTGGACTTTCTAAATAATTTACTAAGTAAAAATTTAGAAATCAACATAATTAACTCTAATAAGGCAAAGAATTAGTCAATACCTTACAAAATAACTACGAATTTTGCCAATATATCGATTTGTGGCCGAACTAGGAATTTGATTTGCTTTCGATGTAGATATTCGGAGAGAGAGATTGTATGAGAGTGGAAGAGGAGTAGAAGCAAACGGAGGAGTAGGAACAAACGGAGGAGTTTGGAATTTTTTTAGGGTTCTTGGGTTTGGTTTCGCCCAAAAAAACATATGAATATGGGGAGGGGTCAACGAGGAAGACGAAGGACTGTATACAGATCTGAGATTATATCTTTGCCTTAACCCGCCCTTTCCAACGACTGGTTAAGGCAATTTTTTTAAATAAAAATTTTCCTTAACCCGTCGTTGGAAACGGCGGGTTAAGGCAAAATTTTATTTAAAAAATATGGGCTGCTGGATCAAAGATCCAACGGCCCAGATTAAAGTTTGCACGGGTCTGTGCACACAGACCCATTTGCAACCGAAGAAGCCTTATATATATATATATATATAGAAACACACACACACACACACACAATTTTGTAACACTTCAAAATGCTTAAGATACTGGTTATATATAATCTTAAGCATTAATCTTTTATATAAGTTGAGGTGCACGACACTAGTTCTCTACCCTCACTTCATCTTCATCACAAGTTGAGGTGCTTAGCCACTCTCCCTTCTTATCCAATGCCTTCATCATTTCTATGGTTGTAAATACTTTCTAGCTGTCGAATTATTTGGTATATTTTGGTGAAGTAGGTACATATGTCTACATTTTGCCTGTCAAAAAAAGCATTAACCCCTAAACTTCTATCTGATCCTTTGTTGCTCATCCGTCTATCTCTTCTAGGGTTTCTAAACTTTCTCCTCCATCATTTTCTATTTCTGATCCCAATCTCCTATGTTTCAACTGTTTAGAAAAAGGCTTTTTTACGAAATTTGTCGCGATATGATTGTTTGCCATACTTGTTGTGGTAAGGGTCATCATCAAAACATTTGTCCTTCTCGGAATTTTGGAGGTGCTAGAGGAAGATCTGGGTTTGGTGGTGGTAGATTTGGATTTGGTGGTGCTGGATTTGGTGGTTTCTCTTACATAATCTATCATAATGATGGTAGTTCAGGTGCAGAATCAGCTATTGTTAACAATCTTAAAGGGAAAGTGGTGGAAATAGCTTCTTTAGTGGCCAAAGCTTGGGATAATAGACATGCAAGTTCGGTTTCTTGTGGTAGTCTTTTGGGTCCTCCTTCTTCTAACCCTAATCTCTTTATCTCTGTTCCTAACTTAGGGGATTCTGGTTTCTTTTCATCTGATCCCCCTCTTCCTAAACTTCCTAATTCTGATAATATATGTGAGAGAAAGTTGGAGGTTTTTGGTGAATTTTCTCTGGAGATGAGAGATATATTTCTCCTTTTGAATATTGAGGGTGTGATTTCTGTTAAATCTGGTTCTCTTACTGCCCCTGATTTAGATAAATTTCTTGACTCTATATTTCAGTTACTAGGTTGGATTGGGGATTCTGGATGCTTCCTAATGGTGATTATATTTGTAAATGCCCTAATATCAAATGTTTAGAATTGAAGGGTTAAGATCTTCATTTTGGTAGGGCTACTTTCTTTGTGAAAAATTGGCCTCAGTTTGGGGTTACTAGACGTTCTCAATGTCTTGTTAAAATCAATGCCATTCTTTCTGGGATCCCTTGTTGTTGTGAGTCTTTCTTCTCTTTTAGTCATGTATCTAGATGTATTGGTGACTTTGTTGGTTTTTCCTCCAAGAACCGTTTGAGTAATGGTCATCTGAAAATCATTGCTGATTTTCTTTGCTGCCCTTCTTTTCCTTTGGTTTATGAATATACTCTATGGGTGGGCTCTCGTGCGTTTACTATCTGTGTTACTTATCCTAATAACCCCAATCAGACTTTTCATCCTTCATATGCTTCTATTGCTAATCAGTCTGTTTCCACTAAAGATAATTGAGATTCCTGGGGAATTCCTAAGAATCAAGGATTTTCATCATCTTCCCAGGATATCTCTTTCTCCCAGGATAAACATATTGATGGTTCTCAAGGTGGTCAAGGCAAGAATCTTTATTCTGATTTAGCTTCTTTAAAATTGGTTCCTGTATCTAAAATCCTATTGAGGTGGGGAAATTGAAGGGGATATTCATGCTACTAATAGTGAGTTGAATACAGAGGTTTTGTCTGAATCTAAGTTTGATGCTAGTAATTCATCTCTGTTGGGTTTCAATTGTAAGAATGAGATTGTGGTTTTCTATGAAGGTAATTCTGATATGATGCTTAAAGAGTTGCATCTGAGGTCCCTGATGTCACTTCGGAAAATTTTACCTCATGGAGCTATTTGGAAAGATTAAATATTTTCACTGGCTAGAGGTGATGGTTTTTCTACTTCTGTTGATTGGATATTTCATAACTCTTTGACCAGTTATAGACCTTGGACTTGTCTGAATTTTTTGACAGACCATTATCCCTCTATCAGTGGTCAATCTGGTTTGTTGGAGGCTGTTTCCCTTGGTTTTGATTGGGCTTCTTATGTTTATAAGATTGCTAGTATGAGACTTGTTTTTGCAGATGATTTTGATTCCAAGCAAGAGAAAGTTATTTGTCTATTTGAGGATAAAGGAGATTCGTCTAGCCCTGATGATTCTTATCATCATGATTCTGATGCTAAGTTCACTAATTCACCTATTCCTCTCTCTATATGCTATGTAACATCCTGAATTTTCAAATAATTAAATATAAAAAATTTCATTTGTTTTCACGTGTTTTGCACATGCAAATTAATGTGTGTTTTTGGCTTTACAAATTATTTTAATGTCATGAACATACATTTTTTCTCTTTTAAAAAGCCTATTATTATCTATTATTTATTCTTAGGCCTAATAGTTTAATTCTAGCACACTTAAATAAAATTAATTAATTAATTAAGAGCTCATGGATTTTAGCCCACTAAATTAGCCCACTAGTTAATTCTGTTATTAATTAAGACAACTTGTATAGTAGACATGATCATGTAACAAATTAATCTCTAATATTATAATGGGAGAGTTGGGGTTGTCATTTGTCAACATACAAACCCATGTGTTGCACGTGCAACTCCAACTCTCCCATTAATTATCACAAAAATAAACAAATAAAATAAATTCCACCTATTTAAAACGTGCAACACACGTGCAAAAAAATTTTATAATAATTTTTTAACACTAAACATACACATATGTTGCACGTAACACTCAAATTCTATTTATAAACACGTGCATTGTACGTACAAATGTAGCTTTTTTCCTTCAAAATATTTTTCCCAATTACGTGCAACGCACGTCCAACTTTAAAACTATTTCTTAACACATATATCGCACATAAAAATTCTCCAACTTTTATCAAAACGTGCATCGCATGTGAAAAATACTATTTAACAATTAAATGAACAAACAACTAGGTGTGCATGTGAGGGCATGTGCATTGCACATGCACGTGCAATGGGACGAGGAGAGAGGTTGGCAATGCTTGGAGTGGGCGAGATGGAGAGAATGGAGAGTTGGTTGCTTGATAATGGGTAGTTCTTCTAACTCCCAATTGTATCCTAGCCCTTCATCCAAACTCATCTCAACCCTTCATTTGCTCTTGAGATGTGTATAAATACCCCTCCCTTGTCATTCTTAATCACTTACACATAGAAAATTTTTAAAGAGAAAGAGCAAGAAAAGGCATTGTGAGAAAAAGATTGAGTGTAGAAAAGAAAATTGTGTGAGAAAAAGAAAGAGAGAGTGTGCTCTTGTTCCATTGGAGGCCGTAATAGGATCAAGGAGGGGAGCTCGGATTTTTGCTCAAGCTAGGAGGAGAAGAGAAGGGGATCGTACTTTCAAGGAGTTTTCTTTAGAAGTTTTTCTTTGTTTCTCCAAGAAGGTAGGTGATTTCTCTACTTCTAATGTAGTTACCATGCTAGAAATTTAATTTCATGAACATGCTAGAGAAACTAATTAAAATTGTCATGTGATTGCCTAAAGAGATTAGTAGAGAAAAAGAGAAAATTTTGATTGTGATTAGTGAATAAAAACTTATCATGGTGTCTTGTTAATGAAATTCATGCTAGAATATCTATTTTTAAATGAACCATGCTAATGTAATAATTTTATTTAAATGAATGGCTTAGTTGTAGATTAAGATGAATGGATATTGTTATGTTTAGTTGTAGGTTGTGATGAATAGACATTGTCATGTTTAGTTGATAAATGGATAAATTGTTGTTATATAATATGGATGTGATAAGAGAATAATTGTCAAACTCTTGTAGAGAATAAGAACATACATTTAGTGGATCTATATTGTTCTTTTTTAAAGGAAACCATAGTTTTTATTTTAAGTCAATAATGTATACTTTAAATATAAATTATAAAGAAAACTTATTTTAATGTTGAAATTAAGAGTTTTTAATCACTGTTATACTGTATTTTTCGCATGAATCGGTTCTGATTGAACCAATCATGGGAATCGAGGATAGCCCTTCTTTTTGGTTGAGCAGCTTGCCGTCCGTTCCCGAACTCTGATAAGTAGCTTGAATCCCTTCACTCAGTGAACACACTTTGCCTATAAGGAATCAAAGCGCCTTGGCTATTTCCCCCCAATATTGAGGTTAGGTCACACCTGTGAAAGGGTTTAGGTGAACTCTTAACTCTGAAATCAGAACTCTTATTGTTTAGCTTCCGATTGCCAATGAACAGGTCGAAGAACGCATCTCCGGGGCACACACTCGGTGCAAATAACTTATCCTTCCTCAAGGCTTGCTAGTTTCTTGACGATGAGGAAGTATCCTTCAGCATTGGTAGCAAACGAAGGAACCTCTGGAAGTGGAAACAGGGTAACCAGAAATGCTGAAGAGAAACAAGCTTTATGATGCCTTGGATTCCTTGAGTTGATCTATTCGACTTCGTTTCATCAGTTGATACTTATGATATGGAGGCTCCTGGCGCAAACTGAGGGCAGGGAAGGATGAGATTTGATTCTCTTAGATCAAGGAAGACTCAAAAGGAGCTCTTTCATTGAAGTGTCTGCCGCCCGGCCTGGTTACCCCAATCCCTTCTATTATAACTTATTATAACTCTTATCCGATGTGAGCTCCTTGTCTTGTTTCAGGGCTTTCCCTCTCGGGCTCGGGAATCCGTTCACTGTGAAATCAAAGTTGTAAAGAATTTTTTTGAACAGATAGAAAGTATAAGGCTTTTTCATCTCCTCTTCATAACAGAGAATTAGTTTGGGTATATTGACTTTCGGTGTGGGTATAGGGCACTATGTACAGTGTATAGGGTCTCAGGTTCGAGTCTTGAAGAGGCTCTGTTTTTATCAAAAATTGATTTTTTTCTCAAAACACAGTACAGTCAACATATAAAGTAAATGAGCATAATCATATCGGTTAGTCACTCTGGACTTATTGGTCTTCGGGTACGCTTTGGGTTTGTCAATGTAGCTGGGTGGGGGTTTGGCTCTGGGTTCGAATCCGGCCCCTGCCTTTTATTTGTGTTTTTGATATTTTTGATATAAATTCGATTTGTGGGTTTATTTTTGAGTTTTAAGAGTAATAAAAATTGGGAAAAAATTCTATTATTCTACAAATATTATCTAGGTTTTATGAAAAATAATTCCCTAACTTTTAATATAATTTATGAGAATTGAATGTGGTTTTTATATTAAAATAATGGATTAAGAAACTTGATAAATCTTCTTTAAAGTATGGCTTTAGTATAATTAAAGAAAGAACAAAAAGAATTGAATGCAAGAAATTATGTGGAGATTAAATTATGAGATGTGATAAGTTAAATATGAGATTGATGTTTTGTGCATATAACTGTGCTTGGAAAATGAAACAAAAGAATCATGATGGATTGTAGAAATTTGTGAGTTTGAACATTCAAATTTTGGTGAACATGAAAAAGAACTTAAGAATTAGAGTGCAGCTAAGTCCTTATACCGGCATGAATGAACTTTTAGAAAAATAAATGTTGTAGAAAAATACCAAGATTAGGTCGTTGTTATCAATTGATGTTTAAGAGTGGTGTAGAGCTAATGTTAACTCTAGGGTGTTAATTTTACTCATGATTCAAATATCTAAGGACTACACTATAGTGAAGATGTGATGAAAGTAAGAGGTCCTCGGATCTACGGTGTGAGTGTAGTACCCCGATTTATCTTCTTAATATATATATGAAAGGGTATTTATTTTTCTTATGATAGCCTATTATTATTACTTTTCTCCATGATAAATAGAGTGTAGTATTTCCTATAAAACATTCTTCTCAAAGCCCAAATGTGACTTGTTTATTTTCTTATGTAAAAAATACATATTTTGGCCCAAATGTATTTAAACCCATAAACTTAATCTTTTTCTTACACTTGTATGTGCAGCATTTTCCCTCTTATTTTCCGGGTATTTTGATGTACATTTTATAGTGGGATTTTGTGTGTACACGTGCACTCCATGTACACGTGCACAAGGCACAAACTTGGCCGGATTTGTGGAGAAGTGGCTAGGATCATGGGCGGTTATGTGAGGGTGTGGGTAGTTTCTCAAACTACCGATTGCATCTTGTCCTTTGATCTCCAACTCCCCAACGAATCTCAGCCCTCCATTTCGCCTATAATCTAGTATAAATACCCCCTCCTAATCCCTATCTTTTTACACTAAAAAAATTCCTAAGATTTCAAGAGAGTATCTGTGAGTTGTGTGAGAGCTTTTCTGTGGAGGCAAGCAGCATTGGTGAGGAGCTCGGCGTGGAACAGAGGAACAAGAAGTGCAGCGTGATATTGAAGGACTTGCGGGATTTCGTTATTTCCTTCACAAAAGGTGGGTGTTTCTCAGGACTTCTAATGTAGGAATAATGCTATATTTGTCATGAAGTGTTACCATGTGGCAAAAGTGAATTGAATGCTGTAGAAATTGCTTGAACATGCTATTATATTCGAGGCAAGACTGACGGTCCAGTCGACTGCCATATGAGCCAGTCGACTGATACGAGATATTTACTTTCATAATGTGCTGATAAAGTGTGTGTGAATAGCCATGATGGTGTGATCATAAAATGTATGTTTTTCCCTATGACACATATGATGGAGGGAAGGTAAACAAACAAAAAGAACCGAGGAGATAAACATTTGAAGTTGTCGGCTTAGTCGACTGACTTGGAGTTAAGTCGACTGATGCTCGTTCTGAAAGTGATTGTTTGATAGTTCCTCGAATAAAGATATTCTATTTTTGTGTAGACTCATGATGATGACTTGAAATTTATATTCCCATTGTCGTATGTAAGTATGAGCAATATGAATACAGGTTTAGAGTAGTAATTTCTCTAAAGAGCATGTTAATAACCGGGAAGATTGTGTTGTGAATGCTACTGAGCAAGGGGTATTATGTTTATGGAACATAAATGGGTATATACTGTTAATTGATATCATGATGCAAGTATATGTAAAGAAATGTAAGTAAATTTCCCAAATTAAAATGGATCTGTCCAGTCGACCGATGCATGTGGCAAGTCGACTGATCTGGACTTAGAAATTATGCTGTTTGAAATATCCAGGACAGACGACTGATTACTGATCAGTCGACTGTTACGAGGATAATATTGTGAATAAGAATTGGGCGGGACAGGCGACTGGTAGTGTACTCAGTCGACTAACCCGAACGTTATGATAACCCTGTATGACTGTATAAGTCGACTGGTGCTCTTCCAAGTCGACTGTACAGAGTGAGCTTTGGTATACTGGAATTCATGTTATTTTGCTGTTAGTAATGGTAAATCTTGTGATTTTAAGTCAATGAACTCTGTTATGGATGCATGAATTGTGTAAATGAATCATAGATGAGGATTGAGAATCAAATGAAATTATGAAATGTGAAATCATGATAAGGAAAGTCTGTGAGACTCTAAAATGAATTATGAGCCGATAATG
Source organism: Hemerocallis citrina (assembly GCA_017893485.1). NCBI lineage: Eukaryota > Viridiplantae > Streptophyta > Magnoliopsida > Asparagales > Asphodelaceae > Hemerocallis > Hemerocallis citrina. Next base: position 42,513,798 of record CM030364.1, read on the forward strand.
CTCCTTTGGATATTGTGAATGTGAAATTGAACAGAAGAGTAGCTAAGTCTCCCCGGCAGCGAATGAAATGATATTGAGAATTAGACCAGGTTGGTCAAGTGTAATGAAATGATGAGTCCGGATGATGGAGAGGCTAACTCTAGAGGTTGATTTTCGTTCATGATTCTAATTAAGTTAATACATAGTGTGGAGGTGATGAAGGTGAGAGAAAAACATGAGTATGAGAGCTAGGGTACGGTGCGGGTATGTGAGCCGCAGAAAGCATGCTTGATGAGTCAAGACATGGCGCGGGCACAACTCAGTAATGATCGGACTCTAGTCACGCTTGTGGGATGTTTTGGTGACTGCAAGAGGAGTGTGTTCAGGGAGGAGGCTGAATTATCGCAGAAAGCATGCTTGACGAGTCAAGACATGGCGCGAAATTCTACTCCAGGGGCCAGGATACATGCTTGTACTCATAGATTCATCTAGGATACTCATTGGAATTACAGTAGTAGAATAAGTCATGGCGGGGGATTGAACCCTACTAAAATGAAGATCGTTTAAGAGGCTTGCACTCGAACCTATGTAGTATGGGATGCATAGAATTCGAACAAGTATGCATTAGTGTCATAATTAACTAAGTAAATTGCATTAAGGATTTAAGTGCACAATCACGACACGACATCATTAAAAGTTTCCCAATTTTGCATGCTTATGTTGAACTGGCTTGTGATTTGTAAGAAATGAGATTCATTATACTGTTTCTGGCATAGAGAGGATGGCCATGTATAATTATCGTCGGTTGAATAAACTGACGTACCCACAGTGTTTTATGCAGGATAATCACATGTAAAAGGAATGGATGCACAAAGAGTTCATTATATTGTTGTTCATTTATGTAAATATTGTACATTTTGCTTCCGCTGTGTAAATTCAAATGTAACATGCTGTAACTCTGATGTAAAAGTAAAGATTTTAAATTCCTTGTAAAATTGTGTGTGAAGAAAGCGAAAAGATCCTGAAGAACATCTCGAATTCAGTAAATTGGGATTCGGGGCGTTACAGAGTGGTATCAGAGCCACGCTTTCTATGCTTTCACACTCGTACAAATTTATAAGGAACGACACCCTAGATGTGGACATTAGAGTGTGTGTTTGGATTTAGAGATTTAAATGTAAGTAACTTACATTTGTGTTGCTCTATGATTTATGCTTCTTCCTCTCTATTCTAAGATGGCTGATCACTTCGACCCTGCTGGAGGCGACGACTGGCACATTATTGAGGAAGAGTACCATCCTGGACAGGCTGATTCTGAGGACGAGTATCACCCTGGGCAAGCTGATTCTGATGATGAGGAGTACCCTGAATCCCGAGAGATCACCCCACCGCCGAACTCACCTGATGATTCTTCTTCTTCCGATGAAGAAAAGGGACCAGCTTTGGGTAACGCTGTGGCTTCTCTGCAGAGGCAAGTGGATACCTTGAAGTATAGAGTTGGAGTTTTGGAGGCTCAGCTGGAGAAGCGAAATGCTGACTATTCTGTTCTTAGCCATCGGATTTGGGAACTTGAGAAGAAAAAGAACCTAACTGATGTGCTGAAGGATGAGGTGGATGAACTGCGGGATGAACTTCGAGCAGCGAAGAGGACCCGTAGAGATTAGATTGTCTTGGTTTCTATTTTCTTCTATTCTGATGTTAAAATGTTTTTCTAATTCGAATGTATAAACTTTGAAATTCAATGAAATGAAAGTTGGTTTGAATTCTTGTTTTATACTTCGAATTTAATGGATCTTTTGCATCAGAATATGGCGAGAAGGGGAGCCAGGAATGGTGAAGGTTTGGACCTGGATGCCGAGTTTGCAAGGGTTTACCAGACGCTGAATGCAGTGGCTGCAAACCAAGGAAGGGGGCCGGTGAATCCAGTACCCGAGGCAATCAAGCTAGTGGAATCGTTCAAGAGAATGAAACCACCAGTGTTCGAGGGAAAGTCCGACCCGGATGCGGCCGATAACTGGATTCGGCAAGTGGAGACAATCTTTGAGGTGTTGGAAACACCGGAGGGCAGCAAGGTCAAGTTGGCGACTTTGCAGTTGGAGAAGGATGCGGCTGTTTGGTGGCAGTCGATGAAGAGGACTATGGGCGGCTTGTTGCTTGGCTGGGAGGAATTTTTGGAGGAATTCCGCAGTCATTATTTCCCCTCCGACGTCCAGGAGAAAAGGCCATGGAGTTTCTGTCACTTCAACAAGGCAGCATGTCAGTGAGAGCCTATGAGACCAAGTTCACTCAACTCTCCAAGTATGCTCCAGAATTGGTGATGGATGAGGCGAAGAAGGCTCGCAAGTTCGAGCATGGTCTGAGGCCGAGCTTGAGATCTCGTATGATACCCCTTGGTATCAGGAGATTCGATAAGCTGGTGAAAAGGGCGGCAGCAACGGAGGCGGATATGGAGCAGTTCCATGTTGCTCAGCATCAGAGGAGCAACTGGCAGTCTGGGAAGAGGCCCGCGCCATCGGGGAGTTTCAAGGGGCAACCATCTGCACAGAAATTCAAACCGACAGGGGCGAATGCCGTCAGTGTAGCTGGGAGACCTGGAAACGATGCAGGGAGACCTTCTGCAGTCACTTGCTTTAACTGTGGTGAAGTGGGACATTACCAATCTCGATGTCTCAAACCGCGGGCTGGCAATCACAATGTGCCAATACAGCAGACTGGGAAGAGGCCGTACCAGTCAGGGCGAGTATTTGCTTTGACAGAAGCTGATGCTGAGGAAGCAGATCAGGTTATCTCTGGTACGAAGGCTGAGGTCTAGTGTGATTTCTTTTTCATTTCTCCTTCCCGATCATAGTGTAAAACTGTTATGTAATGATGTATGTTATGTAACAGGAGAACTCTATATTAATGGAAAGGGAGCTGTGGTGTTGTTTGATACTGGATCCTCTCATACTTTTGTGTCTCCTAGATTTACTAAAGTGTTGGGAGTTGAACCGAAGATTTTCCCAGGCAAGATCTTAGCAGTGGCTACACCATCAGGGGAAACTTTGACCACTGATCGGTACTATGTTGATTGCGAGATAGTGATTGGGGATCGAATCTTTGGCATTGATCTGATCGAGCTGACTATCTTGGGAGTCGATGTTATCATTGGCATTGATTGGATGTCGGTGTACAGTGCGAGCATCGAGTGTATGGCCAAGACGGTGACAGTGAAGGCTCCAGGTGGACCTGAAGTCACTTTCCAAGGGAAGTTGAAGTGTCCTAAGCTGGTGGCAACTATCCGCAAGGAAGAGACTCCTGTGGAATTGCAAGGGATTCCTGTGGTTCGGGACTATCCGACTGTGTTCTTGGAAGATTTTCCTGGGTTACCTCCGCATCGTGATGTAGAGTTCAGCATCACTGTTCAACCGGGAAGTGCACCCATTTCTAAGGCACCGTATAGGATGGCTCCAGTGGAACAGGATGAGGTGAAACGGCAGATTGAGGAACTATTGGGAAAAGGCTTTATTCAACCTAGTGCGTCACCTTGGGGAGCACCAGTGCTTTTGGTAAAGAAGATGGATGGATCGATGAGAATGTGTATCGATTACCGGGAGCTGAATAAAGTCACTGTTCAGAATAAGTATCCGATTCCTCGAATTGATGACTTGTTCGATCGTCTACAAGGAGCAGCTGTCTTCTCCAAAATTGATCTTCGATCAGGATATCACCAAGTGCGAGTGAAAGCTGAAGATGTGCATAAAACTGCATTTAGAACTCGGCATGGGCATTACGAATTCTTAGTTATGCCATTCGGAGTGACGAATGCACCTGCAATCTTCATGGACCTGATGAACAGAGTTCTGAGGCCGTTTATTGATTCTTTCGTCGTGGTGTTTATCGACGATATTCTCGTGTACTCCAAGTCTGAGGAGGAGCACACTGAGCATCTGGCAGCAGTTTTGCAGAAGTTGGAAGAGCAGAGGTTGTATGCCAAGTTATCCAAGTGTGATTTCTGGAAATCTGAAGTGGCATTCCTAGGTCACATCCTTTCTAAGGAGGGAGTGGCAACTGACCCTCAGAAGATAGAGGCAGTGAGAGATTGGGCTAGGCCTACTACAGTGAAGGAAGTCAGAAGTTTCCTTGGGATGACTGGATACTACAGGAGATTCATTCAAGGTTATGCTCAGATAGCTGTGCCGCTTACCGAGTTGACCAAGAAGAATGCGAGCTTCAAGTGGACCGAGCAATGTGAGGCGAGTTTTCAGGAGTTGAAAGATAGACTGACTACTGCACCTATTTTGGCTTTGCCTAGAGCAGGAGTTGAGTATGATGTCTATAGCGATGCTTCACATCGGGGGCTTGGTTGTGTCTTAATGCAAGAAGGTAAAGTGATCGCATATGGGTCTAGGCAACTACGACCGCATGAGAAAAATTACCCGACTCATGATCTAGAGCTGGCTGCGATTATCTTTGCTTTGAAGCAATGGAGGCACTACGTGTATGGTGAGAAGCTAAACATGTACACGGATCATAAGAGCTTGAAGTATATCTACCAGCAGAGGGATCTCAATCTCAGACAGCGGAGATGGTTGGAAGTGCTCGAGGATATGCGACCTGAGATCAAGTATCATCCCGGAAAGGCTAATGTTGTTGCTGATGCACTTAGTCGCAAGAGCAGTTTGGCCTGTTTGATTACGACTCAGAGGCGTTTGATTGAGGAGTTGGACCGAGCAAGTATTGAGGTTGTCTTGCAAGGATTGGGAGCATCTTTATCTCAATTGAAGCTTCAGCCTACTCTGAATGCAAGGATCATTGCAAGTCAGGAAGTTGATGCTGATATTCTGGAGATGAAGGAGCAGGTTAGTGCTGGCAGGTTGCCCGGTTTTCAGACCAGGGATGGAGTGCTGTGGTTCGGAGATAGGCTGTGCGTTCCAGATCAGGCGGACCTGAAAGAGAGTATTCTTCAGGAGGCGCATGCTACTCTTTTGTCGGTACATCCTGGGAGTACTAAGATGTACAAAGACATCAAGCAGCATTTCTGGTGGTCAGGTTTGAAGCGGGATGTGGCCGAATTTGTCGCGAGATGTGAGGTTTGTCAGCAAGTTAAAGCCGAAAATCAGAGATCCGGAGGTCTATTACAACCGTTACCTATTCCGGAATGGAAATGGGATAACATCAGTATGGATTTCATCACGGGTTTGCCTAAGAGTTCTAAAGGCAACGATGCTATTTGGGTTATAGTCGATCGACTTACCAAGTCCGCTCACTTTTTGGCGATGAAACTCACAGCTTCGATGGACAGGTTGGCTGAGATGTATGTTGGTGAGATTGTCCGACTTCATGGCGTTCCTTCGACTATTGTGTCTGATCGAGATGCGCGGTTTACTTCGCATTTTTGGAGGAGTCTTCAGGCAGCTTTGGGTACCAAGACAGATTTTAGCACTGCTTTTCATCCACAGACCGATGGGCAGACCGAGAGAGTCAACCGTATTCTTGAGGATATGCTTCGGTGTTGTATACTAGACTTCGGAGGCAGTTGGGAAAGGCATTTACCTTTGGTGGAGTTTGCCTACAACAACAGTTTTCAAACTAGCATTGGGATGGCGCCGTATGAAGCTTTGTATGGCAGGAAGTGCAGGACTCCTGTGTGTTGGTATGAGGTTGGGGAGCGTCAGTTGTTTGGTCCTGAGCTTGTACAGCTGACTTCTGAGAAGATTGATCTGATCAGGAAAAGGTTGGTGGAAGCTCAGAGCAGGCAGAAAATCTATGCAGACAACCGGAGGAGGGACCTTGAGTTTGAGGTTGGTGACTTTGTCTTTCTGAAGGTATCACCCAGCAAAGGTGTGGTTCGTTTTGGCAAAGGCGGGAAGTTAGCCCCGAGATTTATAGGCCCATATAAGATATTGAAAAGGATCGGGAAAACTGCTTACCGGCTTGAATTACCGGAAGAGTTGTCTCCGGTGCACAATGTTTTCCATGTGTTTATGTTGAGAGGTTATATTCCAGACCCGAGTCATCATTTGCCAGAAGTACCGGAAGGTTTGCAGTTAGACCTGAATTACATCGAGACTCCTGTTGAGATCGTTGACCGTAGGGAGAAAGTCTTGAGGAATAAGACGATACCAATGGTCAAGGTAGTCTGGAGAAACCACTTGGTTGAAGAGGCTACTTGGGAATCCGAGGACAAGATGTTGAAGGACTATCCTGAGCTTTTTGCTTGATTGTATTTGTATTGATTGTATCTGGTATCTTGTATCTTATGTCTTTTGTCCTGGTTGGGTGTGTTGTATTTCTTCTGTTCTCGCTCTTGACTGTAGTTCCGGGGACGGAACTATTCTAAGGAGGGAGTGATGTAGTACCCCGATTTATCTTCTTAATATATATATGAAAGGGTATTTATTTTTCTTATGATAGCCTATTATTATTACTTTTCTCCATGATAAATAGAGTGTAGTATTTCCTATAAAACATTCTTCTCAAAGCCCAAATGTGACTTGTTTATTTTCTTATGTAAAAAATACATATTTTGGCCCAAATGTATTTAAACCCATAAACTTAATCTTTTTCTTACACTTGTATGTGCAGCATTTTCCCTCTTATTTTCCGGGTATTTTGATGTACATTTTATAGTGGGATTTTGTGTGTACACGTGCACTCCATGTACACGTGCACAAGGCACAAACTTGGCCGGATTTGTGGAGAAGTGGCTAGGATCATGGGCGGTTATGTGAGGGTGTGGGTAGTTTCTCAAACTACCGATTGCATCTTGTCCTTTGATCTCCAACTCCCCAACGAATCTCAGCCCTCCATTTCGCCTATAATCTAGTATAAATACCCCCTCCTAATCCCTATCTTTTTACACTAAAAAAATTCCTAAGATTTCAAGAGAGTATCTGTGAGTTGTGTGAGAGCTTTTCTGTGGAGGCAAGCAGCATTGGTGAGGAGCTCGGCGTGGAACAGAGGAACAAGAAGTGCAGCGTGATATTGAAGGACTTGCGGGATTTCGTTATTTTCTTCACAAAAGGTGGGTGTTTCTCAGGACTTCTAATGTAGGAATAATGCTATATTTGTCATGAAGTGTTACCATGTGGCAAAAGTGAATTGAATGCTGTAGAAATTGCTTGAACATGCTATTATATTCGAGGCAAGACTGACGGTCCAGTCGACTGCCATATGAGCCAGTCGACTGATACGAGATATTTACTTTCATAATGTGCTGATAAAGTGTGTGTGAATAGCCATGATGGTGTGATCATAAAATGTATGTTTTTCCCTATGACACATATGATGGAGGGAAGGTAAACAAACAAAAAGAACTGAGGAGATAAACATTTGAAGTTGTCGGCTTAGTCGACTGACTTGGAGTTAAGTCGACTGATGCTCGTTCTGAAAGTGATTGTTTGATAGTTCCTCGAATAAAGATATTCTATTTTTGTGTAGACTCATGATGATGACTTGAAATTTATATTCCCATTGTCGTATGTAAGTATGAGCAATATGAATACAGGTTTAGAGTAGTAATTTCTCTAAAGAGCATGTTAATAACCGGGAAGATTGTGTTGTGAATGCTACTGAGCAAGGGGTATTATGTTTATGGAACATAAATGGGTATATACTGTTAATTGATATCATGATGCAAGTATATGTAAAGAAATGTAAGTAAATTTCCCAAATTAAAATGGATCTGTCCAGTCGACCGATGCATGTGGCAAGTCGACTGATCTGGACTTAGAAATTATGCTGTTTGAAATATCCAGGACAGACGACTGATTACTGATCAGTCGACTGTTACGAGGATAATATTGTGAATAAGAATTGGGCGGGACAGGCGACTGGTAGTGTACTCAGTCGACTAACCCGAACGTTATGATAACCCTGTATGACTGTATAAGTCGACTGGTGCTCTTCCAAGTCGACTGTACAGAGTGAGCTTTGGTATACTGGAATTCATGTTATTTTGCTGTTAGTAATGGTAAATCTTGTGATTTTAAGTCAATGAACTCTGTTATGAATGCATGAATTGTGTAAATGAATCATAGATGAGGATTGAGAATCAAATGAAATTATGAAATGTGAAATCATGATGAGGAAAGTCTGTGAGACTCTAAAATGAATTATGAGCCGATGATGCTCCTTTGGATATTGTGAATGTGAAATTGAACAGAAGAGTAGCTAAGTCTCCCCGGCAGCGAATGAAATGATATTGAGAATTAGACCAGGTTGGTCAAGTGTAATGAAATGATGAGTCCGGATGATGGAGAGGCTAACTCTAGAGGTTGATTTTCGTTCATGATTCTAATTAAGTTAATACATAGTGTGGAGGTGATGAAGGTGAGAGAAAAACATGAGTATGAGAGCTAGGGTACGGTGCGGGTATGTGAGCCGCAGAAAGCATGCTTGATGAGTCAAGACATGGCGCGGGCACAACTCAGTAATGATCGGACTCTAGTCACGCTTGTGGGATGTTTTGGTGACTGCAAGAGGAGTGTGTTCAGGGAGGAGGCTGAATTATCGCAGAAAGCATGCTTGACGAGTCAAGACATGGCGCGAAATTCTACTCCAGGGGCCAGGATACATGCTTGTACTCATAGATTCATCTAGGATACTCATTGGAATTACAGTAGTAGAATAAGTCATGGCGGGGGATTGAACCCTACTAAAATGAAGATCGTTTAAGAGGCTTGCACTCGAACCTATGTAGTATGGGATGCATAGAATTCGAACAAGTATGCATTAGTGTCATAATTAACTAAGTAAATTGCATTAAGGATTTAAGTGCACAATCACGACACGACATCATTAAAAGTTTCACAATTTTGCATGCTTATGTTGAACTGGCTTGTGATTTGTAAGAAATGAGATTCATTATACTGTTTCTGGCATAGAGAGGATGGCCATGTATAATTATCGTCGGTTGAATAAACTGACGTACCCACAGTGTTTTATGCAGGATAATCACATGTAAAAGGAATGGATGCACAAAGAGTTCATTATATTGTTGTTCATTTATGTAAATATTGTACATTTTGCTTCCGCTGTGTAAATTCAAATGTAACATGCTGTAACTCTGATGTAAAAGTAAAGATTTTAAATTCCTTGTAAAATTGTGTGTGAAGAAAGCGAAAAGATCCTGAAGAACATCTCGAATTCAGTAAATTGGGATTCGGGGCGTTACAGTGAGAGTGTTCACAGGCTGTCTGCATGATGCGTCATGTCATGACGTAGATACATCTCTGGAATTATCAAGACGGTGCCGACGCTTTTGGGGTGCTTGGTGACTACGTGGTGCCATCGTTCCATGACGAAGGCGAATTGTCCATAGGTTGTCTGCATGATGCACCATGTCATGACATGGGATTCTCCTCCAGGCTTTCTGGACATGGGCTCGTAACTCATAGAACATCTAGGATACTTACCGTAGTTACCGTAGTAGTTAAACTCATATCGAGGGATCCAACCCTACAAGATGAAGTACAGTTAAGGGGTTGCCCTTGGATTTATGTAGAATGGGATGCATAAGTTCGAACAAGTGTGCATTAGTGTCATGAAATAATAAATAGCTGCATTAAGACTAAGTGTACATTCACACACGACATCAATAAGATAATCCCCCTTAGATTTGTTTGTGATCAAGTGTGTGCTTTTCAAGTAAGAAAAATTAATGTATTATATCCCAGCGTCAGTTGTATGCAACTGACGTGCCCACAGTTTCTATGCAGGATAAATTGAATGGAAGAACTAAAGAAGGAATGTTGCTTAAAGAAATGTTCAAATTGTTATTTATTTCATGTATCATGTTGTAATTATAATTACACTGCGTTGATGTAAACATTGTTGTATAAAAAGTTTTAAATTCCTTGTAAAATTATATGAAGTGAAGTGTAAAGATCCTGTGGAGCTTCGAATTCAAACTTATTTGGAATTCGGGGTGTTACATGCTATCCTAATTCAGAGACTCCTCTTCCAATTTTGGTTGATAATACTATTCTACAGAAATGTGTTGGGTCTGTTTGCCCCTCTACCTCAACGACCAAAAAAAGGAAGAATGCTGCTAAATCTTACGGTCCTCTGAGAAGGAGTATTAGAGTTGGTAATAGAGAGGATGCTGATAAGCCTATTCTTGAAAAGGCAGCTTGATTGCTCAGACCAATAACTTAGAAATCCTTGCTCCATCTGCTTCATCTTCTTTAGAAGGTACTTGTTTGGTTCTATTTTTCGATGTCATTTTGATTCCTTTTCTGATGATTATTTAGAAAATTTTACTTCATGTTCTGGTTTTCATGAATTTTTTTCAAAGGAATTTAATAGAACTAGTAATCTGCATGTGCGATGCATGTTCTAATTATTTTTTTTTATATAGTAAATAATAAGACGTAATCTGGTCTTGAACCTGAGACCTCCCTTACTCATACATACTCTTTACAAATTACCCCTAGCAGCACAAAATTTTATTTTATATGAGTGGCACTTTTGTAAACAAGTATGTCGTAAATAAATTTAAACTTTGAGGGTATTATGGTAACTAACAACAGTTAAGTAAATGAATGGTTAATATAACTCGGACTTAAAAATGAATGGTTGAGATTAGATGGTTGAATGTCTACAAATTACTGGTTGTCTACAAATGACAATTCCAACTCTCCCATTATAGTATTAGAGATTAGGGAACTTGAAATTTTTAGACGGGGTAATAATTGTTTTAAATGATTATATCATTTGGAATATTAGAGGCTTAGGTGATAACTGATAACAATAAGAGAATGACTATTTTTGACTTTATTAATTCTTCTCATTGTGACCTTATTGCTATTCAGGAATCCCAAATTCCTTCTCCTTCACTCACTCTTTATAGAGCTTTGGGTGACTATTATTACTGAATGAATTTTTTTGAATTCTATTGGGGCCTCTGGTGGTATGCTTAGATAGTATGTTTAATGTTCTAATATTTTCAGGAAGAAATTCATTTTGGTTGTGGAACTTCAATGTTTTACTTTTAATTGTCTTCCTTTTTTTTTATTTTAGTTTATGGTCTCTATGCTAATACTTTAATAAATGATTTTTTTGGAAAAAAAAATTAGATTGGAAAAACCTTATCGCTAATTGGGTTATCTTTGGTGGGGGGGGGGGGGGTATTAATGTTGTTAGGGAGCGTTTGGTATACGGATTGGAAGATTCCCAGGAATGGGAGGATACCCAGAAATGTGATAGTGGGAATGAAGATTTCTGAAAATGTTGCGTTATCGTCTTTGGTATAGTATATTGCATTCCCGGTAATCCTTTATTATTGTATTTTTTTATTTTAGTTTTTTGGGTTATTTTATTGTTTGTTATGGAAATCTCATGAGAATCATCAAATCCCATGATTTTAGGGGGGGGGATATTTTTTTATTCTAGTTTTTTGGGTTATTTTATTATTTGTTATGGAAATCCCATGAGAATCCTCAACTGGGAGGAATGGAAATCCTTCCCAACAAAGGATTTTGATTCCTTAGGGAATCCATCATTCTTTCCAAAACTATATTTGTCACATACCAAACAAAGTAATTTAAGGGGGAATATGAGATTTCCTTGCACATGCCCACGTACCAAACTCCCCTTAGATTCAACTCTGAAAGAAGTGGATAATCCTAAAATAAGAGTGACTCTGATAATTTCAATAATGCTACAGAGTTATCTCTTATTGACTATCATATTCTTGATAGACAATTTACTTGGTTGAACAAGAAATTAATTCCTAGCTTTGCTAAACTTGATAGATTCATTGTCTCCAATGATTGGAATTCTTATTTTCTTATCTTATATTCAGGTTTCTACTAATATCATCTCTCATCATGTTCCTCTGATTCTTTTTTCTCGGTCTTCTTCTCTTTTTTTCTTAATTTTAAGTTTGAAAATTTCTGGCTAGAAGATCCTCTTTCTATGTTGCACTCTTGTTTTTATTTTGTTAATTCTTTTCCTCTCCCTGGACTTAGAAGATTTCTTACTAAGATTAAATGTGTTAATAATATTTGTAAATTGTGGAGAAAAGAAAGATTTGGTCCAATGATTGATAGAAAGAATTGGTTGAAAAAAGAGATTTCTAATCTGGATCTATTAGAGGAACATAATCATCTTTCCGCTGCAAATAGGATTAAGAGATCTGATTTTCAAAAAGAATATGGAAAAGATTAAATGGTTTCAAAGAGCTAAAATCAAATTGCTTACTTTGGGTGATGGTAACACTTCTCATAAAAGAAAAGGCTAACAAAATTGCATCTCTTCAGATACAAATGTGAGAAATTTCTTATTTAAATCTTCTTCATCAAGAGTTTTATAATTTTTATAAAAATCGGATGGTTGTACTGGTGATACTTTTCTTAATGTGGATTGGGATACTTTATATCATACTATTAATAGTATTAGAGGAATTAAAACTTCCTTTTTTCTGAACAAGAAATTCATCAAGCTATTTGTGATCTTCCAATGGATTATGCACCTGGTCCAGATGGTACCCCCACTTTCTTATATAATAATTTTTGGGAAGATTTGAAGGATGACATCTTGAACATTTTTCAGGAGTTATAGATAATACCCTTGATTTTTCTAGAATCAATTATGCTCACATTATGCTGATTCCTAAATTGGCAGGTGCTAACAAAGTTTGTCAATTTAGACCTATTAGTCTTCTTAATGTTATCTTTGAAATTATTATCAAGGTTTTGGCTAACAGATTAGCTAAAGTGATTGGTAATCTTGCCGTTATTTCCCAATCAAGATTTATTAAAGATATATTCAATTTGGACAGTGTTGCTGTTGCACAAGAAGTCATTCATTCTATTCACCTAGAAAAATCCGAAGGTATTCACTTAAAATTAGATTTTGAAAAAGCTTATGATAGAGTTAACAGGGAGTTTATGAAAAAAAAAATTGATTGCCAGGGGTTTTGGCCCTAGGTGGATTAATTGGATTTTAATAGCTTATACTATGAGACTTCTTCTGTGATTGTTAACAATACTTAAGGTAATAAATTTATTTGCAAAAGAGGTCTTAGACAATGTGATCCTATTTCTCCTCTTCTATTTGTTTTTGTTGCTAATGTTTTCAATTGCATGCTCTCTAAAGCTTGAGATCATGGTCTCATTGAAGGATTAAGAGGATTTCCTTCTTTTAAAGGTATACTTAATTTACAATATGTTGATGACACTATTTTATTCTCCTCTTGAGATATATTGGAGCTTAGAAATCTAAAATTTCTTCTTTGTTTTGAAAGTGTGTCTGGTATAAAGATTAACTTCTATAAATCTTCTACTATTTGGATTGGGGGAGATCAATATAGACAGGAGGAGTTGCTGCATTTTTAACTGTCCTAAAGGTTCTTTTCCTTTGATTTATTTGGGTAACCTTCACAAATCTGATTGGTATCCTATTATTGATAAAATTGAAAGGAGACTTAACAGTTGGTCTAGTAGATCCTTATATAGAGTAGGTAGATTGACTCTAATTAATTCAGTCATTTCCAGTATACCACTTTATCTTATGTCTTTCTTCTATCTTCATGTTTAGGTGATTAAAAAGACTGATCAACTTAGAAGGAGATTCTTATGGGTTGGTTCTTCTACTTTTTATGTCAACGTAAATGTCTCATGAATTGGTCTAGGGTTTGCAAGAGCAAAAAGGAAGGGGTTTGGGTATTATTAATTTGAGGCATCAGAACATGGCCTTGCTTGGGAAATAGCATTGGGATTGTATTTCTTCTGAAGATAAGGTTTGGATTAGAATTAATAAAAGAAAATATTTTTGTAGGAGAATTCTTGAGGATTTCTCAGATATCTCACCTTCTATTTGTTCTTCTTTTTGGAAAGGTATTTGGAAAGTTGTCTCTCCATTTAAATGTGGTTTACAAAAAAATTGTGGAGATGGGAAAAATGTGAGATTTTGGAAAGATATTGGATTGTGATGCTGCGTGTTTTTGTAATTTGTGAAGAGGAAAGACAACACTGGCGTTGATCTGATCCCCGGGATGTACGGTCAGCACGGGAGTGGCAGGAGAGATGTAGAGGCTGGGTGCTTGGCTCGGATCTCGTGGCTCAGCTCGGATCTTCGTAGCTCAACTCGGATCTTGATACCTGCACACTGCCTAAAAACACAGGGAGAGTTCCCGACAACAGGCCCTCCAACGATCTAGTCAATCATTGAGAAAGTAATAGTAGCTAGGGTTCAGGGGGTAAAAATTTTATTACCTGCAAAAGGAAGGTGGGGGTTTGGCATTTATAGGCAGGGGTGAACGGGTCTTGGGCTGTAACAGGCCGGGTTGGACCCGTTTGCCTGTGGACTTAAGTGGCAGAAGCCCATTGGACTTGTTGACCTGATGATCTTGGATGAGCGAAATCTGAGGAGATCCGAAGGCCCTGATTGGGCCACGTCATCTACACCACATTATAAGCCCCCACTCCTGGAGGGCTATGTAAACTAGCTGTGGAGGAGTAGTTTATCTCTGTGGAAGAGGGGAGGTGAGTATTTGGCAAAGATAAGTAGTTATGAGTCTTTGAGGAGTGACCGCAGGTGGAACCAAGTCGACAATATAGGCCGTGCCGAGGGCCGAGCTCGGAGGGCCGGTGCTGAGCGCTGAACTTGTGGGGTCAGCACCGAGCATGGAGCCTGGGGGTCAGCAGTGAGCATCGAGTGAGGCATTTTGCTGAGAAGCTGCATTGGTGCTCGAAGTCCATGCCGAGCTCCGAGCCAGATGGGTTGACGCCGAGTGCCTCGAGTGGGACATTTTGCTGAGAGGCTGCATTGGTGCTGGAAGTCCATGCCGAGCTCTGAGCCAGATGGGTCGGTGCCGAGTGCCTCGAGTGAGACATTTTGCTGAGAGGGTACGTTGGTGCTCGAAGTCCATGCCGAGCTCCGAGCCAGATGGGTCGGTGCCGAGTGCCTTGAATGAGGCATTTCGCTGAGAAGCCACATTGGTGCTCGAAGTCCATGCTAAGCTCCGAGCCAGATGGGTCGGTGTCAAGCGCCTCGAGTGAGACATTTTGCTGAGAGGCTGCATTGGTGCTCGAAGTCATGCCGAGCTCCGAGCCAGATGGGTCGGCCCCGAGCGCCTCGAGTGAGGCATTTTGCTGAGAGGCCACGTTGATGCTTGAAGTCCATGCTGAGCTCCGAGCCATATGGGTCGGCGCCGAGCGCCTCGAGTGAGACATTTTGCCAAGAGGCTGTGTTGGTGCTCGAAATCCATGCCGAGCTCCGAGCCAGATGTGTCGGCGCCGAGCGCCTCGAGTGAGACATTTTGCTGAGAGGCTGCGTTGGTGCTCGAAGTCCATGTCGAGCTCCGAGCCAGATGGGTCGGTGTCGAGTGCCTCGAGTGAGGCATTTTGCTGAGAAGCCACGTTGGTGCTCGAAGTCCATGCCGAGCTCCGAGCCAGATGGGTCGGCACCTGTAACACCCTGAATTCTAAATAAGTCTGAATTCAGAGTTCCACAGGATCTTTACACTTCACTTCATACAATTTTACAAGGAATTTAAAACTTTTATACAATAATGTTTACATCAACGCAGCGGAAATAAATTACAACATAATACACGAATAAAATAACAATTGAAACATTTTTTAAGCAGCATTCCTTCTTTAGTCCTTTCATTCAGTTTATCCTGCACAGAAACTGTGGGCACGTCAGTTGCATACAACTGATGCTAGGATATAATACATCAATTTATCTTACTTGGAAAGCACACACTTGATCACAAACAAAGCTAAGGGGGGACTATCTTATTGATGTCGTGTGTGCTAGTACACTTAGTCTTAATGCAGATATATTTCATGACACTAATGCACACTTGGTCGAACCTATGCATCCCATTCTACATAGATCCGAGGGCAAGTCCTTAACCGTACTTCATCTTGTAGGGTTGAATCCCTCGTTATGAGTTTAACTACTATGGTAACTACGGTAAGTTCCTAGATATTTTATGAGTTATGAGCCCATGTCCAGATAGCCTGGAGAGGAATCCCACGTCATGACATGACGCATCATGTAGATATCCTATGGACAATTTGCCTCCGTCATGGGACAATGGCACTACGTAGTCACCAAGCACCCCACAAGTGTTGCCACGATCCCGATAATTCCGGAGATGAATTCAAGTCATGACATGACGCATCATGTACACAGCCTGTAAAAACTCTCACAACATGAATTCGAGGCCCTCATACTTGTGTTTTTCTCTTACTTTCATCACATCTTCACTATAGTGTTGTCCTTAGATATTTGAATCATGAATAAATTAACACCCTAGAGTTAGCATTTCCTCTACACCGGTCTTAAACATCAATTGATAACAATGACCCATTCTTGGTCTTTTTCTACAACATTTATCTTCAAAAATTCATTCACGCCGGTGTAAGGACTTAGCTATATTCTAGATTTTAACCTCTTTTCATGTTCACCAAATTGAGTGTTTATACTCACAAATTTCCATATTTCATCATGATCATTTTATTTCATTTTTCCATGCACACTTGTGTATATTAAAACACCAATTTCAAATTTTGACTTACTCCAATCTTCCATGTCGAAAAATCTCAATATTTGATCTCTACACAAAATTCTTTACATTCAATTTTTCCCTTTCTTTAATTATTCAAAAGTCATATTCTAAGAAAATTATCAAGTTCTTCATCCCAAAAATCACTTCCAAACCTCACTAAAATATGTCAAAATATTGTATGAATAATTTTTATAAAGTCTAAATAATCTTAGAAGAATATTAGAATTTTTTCCCAATTTTTTATGCTCTTAAAAACTCAAGAATAATCAAAAAAATCGAAATTCATTAAAAGCCAGGAGCTAGGGTTCGAACCCACGACCCCGCCCCTGCTACAGTAACCGACCCAAAGCACACCTAAAGACCAGAAAGCCCAAAGGCTGTTGGCATTAAGAGGTAAGCTCAAAAGTCACATATACTGGTCTTTAGCGATTTGGTTGAAAATCAAATTTAATAAAAACAAAGCCTCTTAAGACTCGAACCCATGAAGATAGGTACTGTACATAGCGCCCTAACCTCACACCGAAAGCCAGTATGCCTAAATCCATTTTTTGTTATAATCCTGAGTTAAAATTGCTTTATTCTACTAATCTGTTTCTAACTCCTTCTTTAATAAGTTCGATTTCTCAATTAATTTGTACCATTAAAGAATGTAATTCTTTTCCAGACTATGAAATACAGTATAGTATATACATATATATATAAATTTACGAAATTCTTATTTTCCACAACATAATAGAAACTATTCCTTATATTTCTTTTGAGAAATGAAAATTAATGTATTTATTGACATTGGAGTTTCTTTTCTTGATAAATCTTTTATCTACTTGTTCCCCATAGTTTTTGTACATTTTTCATTCGTAACATAATTAATTCTCTTAGATCAATTATATCCTTTACATGATACTAATTCTTCTCTTAAAATTCCAAATGCACATATTTTGACCATAAATAAATATAGAACTATTCATATAATGTAAATAAAATTTGACATCTATTGCAAATTTCTATACTAATCAATTGATTCAACAATTCATGGATATTATTTTACATTCTACACACTACTTTACACAAGCCATTCACAAGCACAATTTTCATACTAGCAAGGTTCATTAAATAGTTATTCTATCATGAATTATATTAGTAAGGCATCATGATAAATTTTAATTCTCTAATCTCAATCCATTTTACTAATTTTCTCATATTGACAATCAAGATTTTTCTCTTTTTCCTTACTAGCCTTTTTAAGCAATCACAAGGCAAAATTTTCTATTTATTCTAGCATATTCATAAACTTAGCCTACTAACATGCTATCTATATTAGAAGTAGAGAAATTACCCACCTTTTTGAAAAACAAATGAAAATTCTTAAAGAAAACTCCTTGAAAGCACGATTGCCTTCCCTTCTCCTTGATCCTAGTCGCGAGCCTTCTCCTCCTAGCTTGTGCAAAATTCCGATCCTCTCCTCCTTGCTATGTCGGCCTCCAATGAAGATGAAAACACACTCTCTTTCTTTTCCTCACACAAATTCATCTCTTTCTCACACACTCAATCTTTTTCTCATTCAACTTTCTCTCTTTCTCTTTAAAAATATAAGGTGCGAGGGATGAAGAAAGACAAGGGGGATATTTATACACAACTCATGAACAAATGAAGGGTTGAGATGTGTTTGGATGAAAAGCTAAGATGCACTTGGAAGTTAGAAGAACCATCCACTAGCAAGCAACCAACTCTCCGCTCTCTCCATCTCCCCACTCTTCATGAAATGGCTGGCCTCCTCCTTCTCATTCATATTGCACGTGCATGTGTAATGCACGTGCCCCCACATGCACACCTATTCTTAAGTTTGTTCCTTTATTTATTACACTAATTTGTTACATGGCAAGTCTACCATACAAGTTGTTTTAATTTATAATAGAATTAATTAGTGAGCTAGTTAGGTGGGCTAATTCTATGGGCTTTTAATTAATTAATTTAATTTAATTTGGGTGGGCTAGAATTAAGTTATTAGCCTAGGATCCTATAATAAATAATAATAGGCTTTTAAAAGAGAAATGAAAATATTTGTTCATGGTATAAAAATAATTCTAAGGCCAAATATATACATTAATTTGCAAGTGTGAAACACGTGAAAACAAATGAAAATTTTAGATTTAATTATATGAAAATTCAGGATGTTACAATGCCAAGCGCCTCGAGTGAGACATTTTGCTGAGAGGCTGCGTTGGTGCTCGAGGTGAATGCCGCGCGCCGAGCCATAAAGCTTTGAGCTGTGAGGCAATCTTCTAGAAAATCTAGGCTGGTGCTCGAGGTGCATGCCGAGCGCCGAGCAAGAAAACCTTGAGCTGTGAGGCAATCTCGTGGAAAAGCTAGGCTGATGCTCAATGTTCATTCCGAGCACCGAGCCAGAAAGCCTTAAGCTGTGAGGCAATCTTGTGGAAAAGCTAGGCTGATGCTCAAGGTGCAGGCCGAGCACGAAGCAAGAAAGCCTTGAGCATTGAGGCAATCTTGTGAAAAAGCTAGTTTGATACTCGAGGTGCATGCCGGGCGCCGAGCCAGAAAGCCTTGAGCTGTGAGGCAATCTTGTGAATAAGCTAGGCTGATGCTCGAGGTGCATGCCGAGTGCTGAGCCAGAAAGCCTTGAGCTATGAGGCAATCTTGTGGAAAAGCTAGGCTGATGCTCAAGGTGCATGTCGAGCGCTGAGCCAGAAAGCCTTGAGCTGTAAGGCAACCTTCTGGAAAAGCTAAGCTGATGCTCGAGGTGCATGCCAAGCGCCGAGCCAGAAAGCCTTGAGCTGTGAGGTAATCTTCTGGAAAAGCTAGGCTGATGCTCAAGGTGCATGCCGAGCGCCGAGCCAGAAAGCCTTGAGCTGTGAGGCAATCTTGTAGAAAAGTTTGGTTAATGCTCGAGGTGATGCCGAGCTCGGAGCCAGAAAGCCTTGAGTATTAAGGCAATTTTCTGGACAGAGGTGTGACTCAGTGTTTGGTGTGTCCAAGGTGTATGCCGGGCTTCGAGCGTTTGGGACTTGGAGATTTGGACCATCTGGTGGCACGTGCAGGTGATGACATCATCTTTCTCGCGGAATTCGAGGTGTCGCTAATTTTGCTATATATCCCCTACCCCTCTCCTCATTTCTCACTTTCTCTTTCATCCCTCAAATTCCCAAACCTTCTCTTCTAGCGCTGTTCAGTCACCGGCGGCGAGTTTTCCGACATCCTCCCCGTACTTCGATTCGTCCGCCACCACCTTGGGTCGGGATGAGGGGCCGCATGTTTCAGACTCATTGTCATGGGGATCAAAGGAGGTTCATGACGTCGTGCTGCTACACAGCAGGAAGCCTTTTGTAGTTGAGTCGAGTGACTCCGAAAAGGACGAGCCCTTGATTGAAGGTGACGAGGGGGTTGAAGTCATCGAGAGGGGCGAAGAGGGAGTGGTAGTGGACGAGGGCGGCAAAGAGCAGGTGGTCGTGGTTAAGGAGGGTGATGCAGGAGGGGACGATGCTTCGTCCAAGGAAGATGGTCTGTCTCCTCTGACGATGCCCTCTCCTCCGAGGGGACGTCGAGTTCGTCGGAAGAAGACAAGATGAGTTATGCCGGATAGTCCGGACGAAATGGCCCCTGTAGTTAACCTTGAGGCCCCATTCGAAGTTCAGTCGTGCACTATCTGAATGTACCCGGATGATGTTAAGGAGTTGGTATGATACCGAGGAGGCGTTGACGATGATGTGGAGGCTTCCTCGCCCAGTAGGCAGAAAATAACTATGGACAAGGTGCCGACCATTCTTACCATGAACGGGCTTCTTGTCATCCGTGCGAATTACTTTATCGGTCAGGAGTATGAGTTGCTGATCCCCAGCCCCGGAGTCCGTCCCACGAACAAATTGGCGCCCCATTTCTGTATGTTCTCAGTGGATGCCTTTTGTTCTGGCCTGCGACTGCCGCTTCACCCATTCATTAAGGAAGTCTTGAATTTGGCATCCCTGAGTCCAATGCAGTACGGGCCTAATTCCTGGAAGCAGCTAGTGTGCTTCATGTTACTTTGCAAGGAGCGGGGGGTCCGCCCGAAGCTGAAATACTTTCGAGAGATCCTCGGCCTCAGTTCGTCCGGCGAGTACGAGGGGATCTACTACATCTCACTGAGGCGAGGGAGGAAGGTCATACACGGACATCCGGACATCCGGACTCCATCAAAGGGTGGAAGGAGAAGTATTTTGTCGTTCGAAGTTTGACCCCATGGGTGATACCCACGGTTTGGAGGTTTTACAAGCCCATTCTGAAGGGCCCCGCAAGTCTGATCTGACGGCAGTGGAATGGGCCGATTTTGAGCAGATATGTTCGGGTAACAACATAGGTTGGTCGAACGTGACGGAGAGGCACTTGGCTCGAATCGGACTGAGCCCCACTCCTATCAGTATGTTTTTATCTAGTTTTCTTTCAAGTATTTTTTCCCCATCGTATGAGATTCTCCTTTTTGTAGACATGGATGATAGTGTGATTGCTGAGAGGAGGGCGCTGCTAAAGAAAAAGG
The DNA here is from genome assembly GCA_017893485.1 of Hemerocallis citrina. Classification (NCBI taxonomy): domain Eukaryota; kingdom Viridiplantae; phylum Streptophyta; class Magnoliopsida; order Asparagales; family Asphodelaceae; genus Hemerocallis; species Hemerocallis citrina. Next base: position 42,534,806 of record CM030364.1, read on the forward strand.
TGATCGAGTAGGTCGACCGCCCCCATCACTAGAAGCATGGGAGAGTCCCTTCCGAGGGGGTTGAGGGGGAGGCCTACCACCAGACGCCGAAGAAGCACAAGAGCTCCAAATCGGGCCCCAGCTCCAGCAGCCAGAGGGTAACCGAGGTGGTGAGGGGAGGCATCGCCCTAGTCGCTCCGTCGGCCGAGCAGATTGTCGGCGAGGTTGGCCTGCGGCCATGAGGGCTGGACTGGGCCATTAAAGTTGAGGATACCGTGTCGGATGGGTCAGTGGCCATCGAGATGGTGGAAAAGATAGCTCCACCTCGATACCGAAAGGCCTGGGAATGCGACACTGTCGAGTCCTCGTACATGAAGTCGGTGCTGGAGACCGTGTAGGTCAAATGGTAGTTGGTTGCGTTATACTTTTTGCACATTTTCTAAGTCTGTTTCCATTGGTTGTAGGCCTGCGTAGAGGGCGCCCAGCTGATGAAGTTGCAAAAGCGGGAGCTGGCGAATGAGATGAGGTATACCCAGCTCTTCGAGCAAAAGGCAAACCTCAAGCTGGAGAAGATGGTGCCCGAGAGCCAAATCTAGGCTCTTCAGGCGGAGTTGACGAACCAGGACGATGCCTATATGAAGAAAATGGCCGAATTAAGGAAGGAGGGCGACGAGCGAGTGGAGGAGATGAGGACGGTCGGGATGGACAAAGTCATCGAGGTTCAGGACGTAGTCTATGCTCGGGCGATCCGGCACGTCAAGTACCATCATCCGGAGCTGGACCTGAGCAGCTTCCACTATGACATGGAGGTGCCCGAGCTCCCGTTGACTCCCGGGGGTGGTGGTGATGATGCCGCGGTCGACGAAACCAACCCTGAACTGCAGGTCGAGGACAAGGTGGGACAGCAGTAGTCATTATCATTTCCATTTTCTCTCATTTTCGTTTGCATTTTTTGTAATAGCTGAAAGCGAACTGGCCACCGCATTTTTGTAAAATTACTTTTTTGAGCAATGAAAAGTGTTTTGGCCGAACCTCTTAACTTGGATGAATTTTGGATTTTCGGCTTGAATTTTTAGCTAAGTGTCTCAGCTCGGAGTAATATTTCTTTGTGCGTTTGGCAAATGACTGCAACCCCAATAGGGGACCTAGGCGATGCGGAGATGAGCCGGCTGAGAGGTAATATCTCGGCCATGGAGTTAGCTTTGACTCAGTACCGTAAGGAGGCTTGCGACCGAGAGGCCGCCGTCCAATACTTTATGGACAAGTCCAAGGGACTCAGCCTGGAGCCGGCACGATTCAAAAAGCTTATATCCGACCGTGACCTGGACCCTATCGGAGCCCCAATTTCAATGGCCAGTACCTCTTCTCAGCAGTCGTCGTTTGAGTCATTTCTTCGCGAGGTTATTGTGGAGAAGGAGTTGGAGGTGCAACGGTATAAGATAATGCTCGGGATGTCCGGGCCCCGATTCGTCTCCTTTGCTGGTGCTCGTTTTCCTGACGGTGCTTCGTTGCCGACTCCAAGGATTGGTGCAGCGAGGCCTTGTGTTGCGCAGAGCTCAGTCGCCAATGTGTCCACCTTGGCAACATCGGGTGTGTAGCGCCCCGAATTTCTAATATAATATCTCAAAAATACGTGGCACAATTTCCAGCATCTACCTCAATTTTAATAGTAAACATAGCCAAAACACAGATAAAATTTTTTTCTTCAACTTTTATTACATTAATTCTTTACAAAGCACAGCGGAAAACAAACACCTTGAATTACAAAATTTTTCTTTTACAACACATTCTTTTACAATTTACATAAGCCATAATATCATTCTATCTCAAGCATCCAAATCCCAAGCTATAGGTACATACCTGTAAAACATGAGGCTAGAGATAACTCTAACCCCCAAAACTACAGGGGTCAGCTATAACGGTGTGAGTGACATAAAAATAAATGCAACATAAAAAAAACATAATGCATAGAGTCATAAACAACATGTATCAACAGCAAAAAATAAATGAAATAAGAAATAACAATAAATAAAACAAGAAAACATCCAGTGAAACTAAACTATGTGTCAAGTGTAGAAAAACAGGAAACAACATGCATAAAATCAAGTCAAGAAAACACCAATGCTATATGCTGACTCTCTAATGCATACTTGTCGGATTCTATGCATCCCACTCTACATAGATCCGGTGCAAGCCCTTACCGTTCTCCACTTGATAGGGTTTAATCCCCTGTGGTGCAACTAATCCTACTACGATGACTACTATGAGATCTAGATAAACTGTGAGTATTAGCCCACGCCTCGATAATTCTGGAGATCAATCTCTATCCATAGATAATTCCGGAGACTATTTCACTCGCACCTGGGAATCTTCAAGAATACCCCACACCGCAAGCTATGGCACCTCAGCACACAAATACCCCATGAGTGTCGCCTCAACCCTGATAATTCCGGAGATCAATCCCACACCGCAGGTAATTTCGGAGACTATTTCACTCACTCCTCGATAATTTCAGGGATTATCTCATATTGCAGGCCATACAGAGGTCCATAACCCATGTTCTCATTTCATCATATCACCATCTAGTGCATGTCCTTACTGTGTTAAGTTAATTAATTATTTATTACATTGGGAATCTCTTAGAGTTGGTGTACCCTACCGAGCTTAACTCAACTGAACAACAACCAAAATCTCAACCGCCGGTAGCTAAGGCCCCACTCAATCTCTAAGGACTCATAACTCAACCATCAATACCAAAACTTTCAAAAAGACTCACAAATTCATCATCAAAATGATTATATGAAGAAAACTTCTTAAATCAACAAAAATCCAAATCTATATAATGTACTCATAAAATTCTAGAATTCAAATATAATATTAAATCCACTGAAAAACAAAAAATCATATTTTTAAGTCGTAGAATATCACCAAAACATCAACTCCCTTGAAAACACATATAACTCACTTAATAAGGTCATAAGAATATAATTAAAACTCTATTATAAATTAAGTATAACTCTCTGTAAAATATTGTAATCTGTAGTAAACACATCATCTAAAATAGTATAACAATAATCCATAATATCGAGAAAATAACTCTTTAAAAGAAATGAAGAAACTAAGCAAAATAGCTGAAACAACAATTGACGGTCGACCGCTCAAGAAGGGCAGTCGCCTGTCAATTGGGAATCCCCTAAATAGCGGCGTGACGGTCAACCGTGACCTGCTATACAGCCGATTAAGCTCTTTGAGCATGTTTTGATCTGATACTCAATTAAATCTTTGAATAATCAAAATTAAACTTCCTGAGATGATCCAACATATCTTGTATAACATATAGGAATTATAAAAACACATCAAAACATATCAAGATCCCAAAATAGAATTTTTTCACAAAAATCCTTCAAAACAGTCAATATATATATATATATATGTGTGTGTGTGTGTGTGTGTGTTCAAATAAGGATTTAAGCCTCAACTTTAGCATCGAAACTCGTCAAATAGGAGTAGTATAATGTTCAAACAATCTCAATACCAAAAACAACTCAAATTCGATTGAAAACTTCACAAAACATCAACTTTTGCCAATTCTTCAAATAGTATAGGTGTATATATATATATATAGGTGTAGTTAGGTGTATGTTTGCATCAATGACATCAAAAAAAAAACTCATTGTATATATGTAGGATGAAGTTCAAAACCACCTCATCAATAAAACAAATCAAATCCAATCAAAAAGCTTTGCAAAACACAAAAACTCAATTTTGGCCTGCACGCAAACAGACCCGAACTCAACTCCATCTATTTCACTCAAAACTTGATTCTTTTAGTTCAACAACTCTTCTACAACTTGTTACATACATACCCCTAATTAAAATAGTTATCTCACAAATACTATGCAATTATAACATGTTTCAATCAAGTTCTTATTCGTCAACAATCCAAACAGAGCATATAGGGCATATACACAGTGAAGAATAACTTATCATTTACTTTCATGCAATATCCTCATACAACTCATTATAATAAACCAAAACAGCAAGTATATGAAGGAAAACAACCTACTCATGATTTCTATTCAGTTCTTTAACAATCTCAAGTCATCAAATTAGGGTTTTAATCATCAATAGTATAGTTTCATGAAAAGATTCACTTTTTAATTCATCTACTCATCAAAATTCATTATATCTTTATACCATCATCTAACATGCTTTCTAATAGATAAATCATTACATACAACATGCTTAGAACAATAAGAAAATAAACATATGTCACTCACCTTATTGAAGAATCAACCGAAGATAATAAAGAAATAAGAAAAATCCCTCCTTTCGCAAGAAAACCAAGATCCTCGCTTTGAAACTCTAAGAAAATAATAATAAGAAATCCTTTTGTTTGTGCGGCAAAGAGACGGCTGCACCTCACCCTTTTATAGACCGAAATTCGGGTATCTAGGGTTTTTTGAATAGATTTCCAAAATACTTCTTTTAAATATATCTTTATATAGATCCTTATACTTGAAAATTAAATAAAACCAACTTAATTGAGATTTAAGAACAAGAACAACCACTTTATTATCAGCCGACACTATTTTAAAAATCCAGAAAATGAAATTGTGCTTTTTGCCCTCTAAGTGGCAATTTTGCAAAAAGACCCTTCTTTATTAAAACTTGCAAACTAACCCAAATTTATTAAAACGAAAAGTAAAATCTTTATCTCTGAGTTGACTAGGCATCATACCCAGCCCAAAAATCTAAAAATCTGGAGTTTTCACTCCAAGTGGTAATTTTGCACAAAAGTCCATCTTTTTGTAATATTTGCAAATAGGTCAAACAATTATAAGAAAAATCCAGAAAATTCACAAATAATATCTAATAATAAATAATGGGTTTCCCCAAAATAATTTTTTGAATTTGAATTTTCTAAGAAAATATTTGCACGTGTTTTGCACATGTAAAAAGATAAATTTCAGAAAAATATTTATTAAATCGCCAAAAATCATTTTAATTCACTTATAAATCTTAAAAGCATTATTTAAAAATCTGGGGTATTACATCACTCCCTCCTTAGAATAGTTCTGTCCTCAGAACTATTACTAATAGGGTCCAAAAAAATAGGCAAAAGGAATTGAAATCTCATAAATGGGAATATAGTTTAAGAAATACAAGTACACGGGAGAATATAATCTAACAAAAGAAATACAACTCAACTCAAAGAGTACAATCATACAAAAGAATACAATCATACAAAAAGCTGAGGAAAATCCTTCTGCATGCGATCCTCCGGCTCCCAAGTAGCCTCCTCGAACTGCTGGTTCCTCCACAACACCTTGACCATAGGTATCACCTTGCTCCTCAAAACCTTCTCCCTACGATCAACAATCTCTACAGACTGCTCTTTGTAACTCAAGTTCACCTGCAGACCTTCAGGCACTTCTACCAACTGATGACTCTGATCCGGTACATACTTCCTCAGAAATGACACATGGAACACATCAAGACATATGCCAACTCCTCTGGTAGCTCCAATCTATATGTCGTCTTACCAATTCGCCTCAAAATCCTGTATGGCCCAATATACCTTGGCGCCAACTTGGCTCCCTTACCAAACGTGATCACTCCTTTGGTCGGAGATACCTTGAGAAAAACTGCATCCCCAACCTCAAAATCCAAGTCCCCTCTTCGAGTGTCTGCATAACTCTTCTGCCAACTCTGAGCCAGACCAACCTCTTCCGAATCAACTCAATCTTCTCCGATGTTTTCTGCACAATCTTGGGCCCAAACATCTGCCTCTCGCGAACCTCATACCAACAAACAGGTGCCCTTCACCTCCTCCCGTAAAGAGCTTTATACGGAGCTATCCCGATACTTGCATGGTAACTTTTGTTATAAGCAAACTCAACCAATGCCAAGTATCTCTCCCAACTACCACTGAAATCCATAACACAAGCCCTCGGCATATCCTCCAATACCTGATTCACACTTTCAGTCTTTCCATCGGTCTGTGGATGAAAAGCAGTACAGAAATAGGTTCTGGTACCCAAAGCTGCTTGCAGACTCTTCCAAAACCTCGAAGTGAACCTCGCATTCCTGTCGGACACAATCGACACAGGAACTCCATGAAGCCTCACAATCTCATCAATGTACAGCTCTGCCAATTTCTCCAAAGACCAAGTAATCTTCATGGACAAAAAATGAGCTGACTTGGTTAAACGGTCAACAATAACCCAAATCGAGTCATTGTCCTTCGCACTCCTCGGCAAACCTGTGATGAAATTTATTCTGATATTCTCCCACTTCCATTCTGGAATGGGCAAAGGCTGCAACAAACCTCCAGGTCTCTGATTTTCTGCTTTAATCTATTGATAAGTCAGACACCTTGCCACAAAATCTGCCACATCCCTCTTCATACCGGACCACCAAAAGTGTTGTTTGATATCCTTGTACATCTTTGTGCTTCCAGGATGTGCTAATAACAAAGTACTGTGTGCCTCCTGTAAAATACTCTCCCTCAAATCTGCATTCTTCGGGACACACAACCTCTCACCCATCCATAGAACTCCATCTTGGACACGGAACTCTGACAACTTGCAATCGAAAACCTGCTGCAACATCTTCTGAATCTTTGCATCTGATTTCTGACCTTCCACAATCTGCTCTCTCAAAGAAGGCTGCAGCCTCAACTGAGCCAAAGATGCTCCCAAACCCTGCAGTACCACCTCAATACCTACCTGATCAATCTCTGCTGCCAACTCACTCTAAGTAGTGATCAAGCTCGCCGAACTGATCTTCCGACTAAGCCCATCAGCCACCACATTCGCCTTGCCCGGATGATACTTGATCTCAGGACGAATGTCTTCCAACACCTCCAACCACCTTCTCTGCTGAAGATTTAGATCATTCTGCTGATAAATGTACTTCAGGCTCTTGTGGTCGGTATACATATTGACCTTCTCACCATAAACATAATGCCTCCACTGCTTCAAGGCAAAGATAATAGCTGCTAACTCCAAATAATGCATCAGATAATTCTTCTCATGCGGACGTAACTGCCTCGAACCATAGGCAATAACCTTGCCTTCCAGCATCAAGACACACCCCAAACCTCTGAGAGATGCATCACTGAAGATATCATAATCCTTCCTAGCTTGTGGCAAAGCTAAGATAGGCACATTCGTTAACCTCTCCTTCAGCTCAAGGAAACTCTCCTCACACTTATCAGTCCATGTGAATGCCACATTCTTCCGAGTCAACCCTATCAAAGGAACTACAATGTGTGCATAGCTCTGAATAAATCTCCTGTAGTACCCAGCCAAACCCAAGAAACTCTTGACTTCCTTCACTGACGTTGGCCTGGGCCAATCCTTCACTGCTTCAACCTTCTAAGGATCAGTGGCAACTCCCTCCTTAGAAAGGATATGACCAAGAAAAGCTACCTCAAACTTCCAAAACTCACACTTCGACAACTTGGCATACAAGTTATACTCCTGTAACTTCTGTAACACCTCTGTCAAGTGCATCGAATGCTCTTCCTCCGACTTCGAATACACCAAAATATCATCAATGAAAACCACCACGAAGGAATCAATAAATGGCCGCAATATCTGATTCATCATATCCATGAATACTGTTGGTGCATTCGTCACTCCGAATGGCATTACCAAAAACTCATAGAGTCCATGACGAACCCTGAAAGATGTTTTACTCACATCTTCCTCCTTGAATCGAACCTGATGATACCCTGATCTCAAATCAATCTTCGAAAACACAGCTGCTCCCCGAAGCCTATCGAACAGATCATCAATCCGTGGAAGCGGATACTTGTACTGAATAGTCATCCTATTCAACTCCTAATAGTCAATGCACATCCTCATTGACCCATCATTCTTCTTGACCAACAACACTGGCGCACCCTACGGTGAAGAACTCGGCATAATGAAACTCTTACTCAGCAATTCCTCAATATACTTTTTAACTTCATCCTGCTCTACATGTGCCATCCTATACAGAGCCTTAGAAATCGAAGCACTCCCCAGCTGAACATTAATGCAAAACTCTACATCTCGCTGTGGTGAAAATCCTGGTAAATCTTCCAAGAACACTGTAGGAAAATTCCTGACAACTGGAATACCTCGGACTTCATCTGGAATCATCAACTTAGATACCACTGCAGCCACTTTCGGTTCCTTCATCTTCTCCTGAAAAGTCACTGCGGGACCACCTGGTGCCTTCACCAACACCTCTTTCTTCTTGCATTCAATTGTGGCATTATATATTGTTATCCAATCAATGCCCACAATCACACCCACACCCAAAACTTGCAGCTGAATGAGATCAATGCCAAATAATCTCCCACCAATCTCGATATCACAGTCTTCGTAATATCGATCAGCAATCAATTCTTCTCCTGACGGTATTGCCACCGACAAGACTCTGCCTGGAAACAACTTAGGTTCCACACCTAAGACTTTTGCAAAATTGGGTGACACAAATGTATGCGAAGAACCAGTATCAAATAAAACTTTTGCTTTTATTCAATTAACAAAAACAAATCCTGTTACATGAAGAATGATACTCAAGTCTCCAATTTATTCTCAAACAAAGTTTTACTTAATATACTGAATAAATAAAAATTCAAAATTCTTGCATACCCTGGATCACATCCTCTGAGTTACCCGCATCCTCTTCAGTCAATGCGAACACTCGCCCTTGCCTCTGAAATTTGCCTCCGCCTGCACCACCCTTCTTTAACTGTGGATAGAAAAGCTTAGTATTCCCCACTTACCCACACTGAAAATAAGTCTGCTTTGCCAGTTTAGCACATGCTGACCTGAAATGACCTGCCTCCTTACAGTAGTAACAAGTCACCTCCTGAGTTGCAGGTGCTCTCTGCTCTGGCCTACTGAACTTGCCCTGCTTCACTGGGACTTCTTTCCACACTGACTAGCTGCTAGCCTCTTATTCCTGTTTCAGGTTTCTTGCTTCTTCTGGAACTGGTCCACATCCTCTTCTGTCATAGCTGCTCTCCTGACCAGCTTATCAAATCTCCTTATGCCCAAAGGAATCATCCTCAACCTCAAATTTGACCTCATACCCTGCTCGAATTTCTTGGCCTTCATCGCTTCATCAATAATTAGCTCTGGTGCATACCTTGACAGCTGAGCGAACTTAGTCTCATATTCATGCACATCATATTGCCTTGCTGCAGATACAAGAATTCCGTTGTCTTCTTCTCCTGAATATCTAGAGGAAAGAAACGATCCCTGAATTCATCCATAAAAGCTTCCCAAGTCACTTGCTGATCTCCAAAAGTCCTCTTCACTGACTGCCACCAGACGCTAGCATCCTTCTCTAACTGCATAGTAGCCAATTTCACCTGATTGATTGTTGGGGTTTCCAAGACTTCGAAGACCGTCTCCATCTGTCTAATCCAATCATCAGCCTCATTTGGATCAGACTGCCCCTTAAACACTGGCAGCTTCATCTGCTTGAAGGACTCAACCTGCTTGATAGGATTAGCATTAACAAACACTGGTTTAGCCCCCTGATTCTGATTCTGATTCTGTGCCATATTAGCTGTCATGAATTCATTCAAGGCCTGATACACCCTAGTAATTTTAGTCTCAAGATCAAGTCCAGCCCCATGGGAACTTCCAGCCCCATCACCATTACCACCATTCCCGGTCCTGGGTCCTGCCATTACTGAATACTGCAAAATGAGGGTAAAGTTTGAGCATCAAAACACAATTCATATTGACATTAATACCTCATGGCAAAACCTCAACCACACCTCAAACCAAAATATCATGTTCTAACTCTATGTGATACTCACACTCTAATGTCCACACCTAGGCACTCACGCTCTAATGTCCACACCTAGGTTTCTTTATAAACCATGTTTATTATTACTATTGAAGCATGCTCTGATACCAACCTCTGTAGCACCCCAAATTTCCAATATAATATCTTAGAAATATGTGGAACAATTTTTAGCATCTATCTCAATTGTAATAGTAAACATAGCCAAAACACTTATAATATTTTTTTTCCAACTTTTATTACATTAATTCTTTACAAAGCACAGCGGAAAACAAACACTTTGAATTACAAATTCTTTCTTTTACAACACAATCTTTTATAATTTACATAAGCCTTAACATCATTCTATCTCAAGCATCCCAAGCTATAGGTACCTACCTATAAAACATAAGGCTAGAGATTATCCTAACCCCCAAACTACAAGGGTCAGCTATAACGGTGTGAGTGACATAAAAATAAATGCAACATGAATAAAATATAAGGCTAGAGATTACCCTAACCACCAAACTACAGGGGTCAGCTATAACGGTGTGAGTGACATAAAAACAAATGCAACATGAATAAAACATAAGGCATAGAGTCATAAACAACATGTATCAACAGCAAGAAATAAATGAAATAAGAAATTATAATCCCACACCGCAGGTAATTTCGGAGACTATTTCACTCACACCTCGATAATTCCAGAGATTATCTCACACCGCAGGCCATACAGAGGTCCATAACCCATGTTCTCATTTCATCATATCACCATCTAGTGCATGTCCTTACCGTGTTAAGTTAATTAATTATTTATTCGATTGTGAATCTCTTAGAGTTGGTGTACCCTACCGAGCTTAACTAAACTGAACAACAACCAAAATCTCAACCGCCGGTAGCTAAGGCCCACTCAATCTCTAAGGACTCATAACTCAACCATCAATACCAAAACTTTCAAAAAGACTCACAAATTCATCATCAAAACGATTATATGAAGAAAACTTCTTAAATCAACAAAAATCCAAATCTATATAATGTACTCATAAAATTCCAGAATTCAAATAAAATATTAAATCCACTAAATAACAGAAAATCATATTTTTAAGTCGTAGAATATCACCAAAACATCAACTCCCTTGAAAACACATATAACTCACTTAATAAGGTCATAAGAATACAATTAAAACTCTATTATAAATGAAGTATAACTCTATGTAAAATACTATAATCTGTAGTAAAAATATCATCTAAAACAGTAGAGCAATAATTCATAATATCGAGAAAATAACTGTTTAAAAGAAATGAAGAAAATCAGCAAAATAGCCGAAACAGACAGTCGACCGCTCAAGAAGGGCAGTTGACTATCAATTGGGAATCCCCAAAATCGTGGCGTGAAGGTCGACCGTGTGGTCGACCGTGACGTGCCATACAGCCGATTAGGCTCTTTGTGCATGTTTTGATTTGATACTCGATTAAATCTTTGAAAAAACAAAATTAAACTTCCTGAGATGATCCAAAATATCTTGTATAACATATAGGAGTTATTAAAACACATCAAAACATATCAAGATCTCAAAATCGAAATTTTTCACAAAAATCTTTCAAAACAGTCAATATATATATATATATATATATATATATATATATATATATATATATATATATGTTCAAATAAGGATTTAAGCATTAATTTTAGCATCGAAACTCGTCAAATAGGAGTAGTATAATTTTCAAACAATCTCAGTACGAAAAACAACTCAAATTCGATTGAAAACTTCACAAAACATCAACTTTTGCCAATTCTTCAAATAGTATAGGTGTATATATATATAGGTGTAGTTAAGTGTATGTTTGCATCAGTGACATAAAAAAAAACTCATTGTATATATGTAGTATGAAGTTCAAAACCACCTCATCAATAAAACAAATCAAATCCAATCGAAAACCTTTGCAAAACACAAAAACTAAATTTTGGCCTGCACACAAACAAACCCGAACTCAACTCCATATCTTTCACTCAAAATTTGATTCTTTTAGTTCAACAACTCTTCTACAACTTTTTACATACATCCCCACTAATTACAATAGTTATCTCACGAATACTATGCAATTATAACATGTTTTAATCAAGTTCTTATTCGTCAACAATCCAAACAGAGCATATATGGCATATACACAGTGAAGAATAACTTATCATTTACTTTCATGCAATATCCTCGTACAACTCATTATAATAAATCAAAACAGCAAGTATATGAAGGAAAACAACGTGCTCATGATTTCTATTCAGTTCTTTAACAATCTCAAGTCATCAAACTAGAGTTTTAATCATCAATAGTTTAGTTTCATGAAAAGATTCACTTTTTAATTCATCTACTCATCAAAATTCATTATATCATCATACAATCTTCTAACATACTTTCTAATAGATAAATCATTACATACAACATGCTTAGAACAATAAGAAAACAAACATATGTCACTCACCTTATTGAAGAATCAACCGAAGATAATAAAGAAATAAGAAAAATCCCTCCTTTCGCAAGAAAACCAAGATCCTCTCTTTGAAACTCCAAGAAAATAATAATAAGCGTTGTTCAGCAAAGAGACGGCTGCACCTCACCTTTTTATAGGCCGGAATTAGGGTATCTAGGGTTTTTTTGAATAGATTTGCAAAATACTTCTTTTAAATATATCTTTATATACATCCTTATACTTGGAAATTAAATAAAGCCAACTTAATTGAGATTTAAAAACAAGAAAAAACAATCTATTATCAGCCGGCACTATTTTTAAAATCCAGAAAATGAAATTGTACTTTTACCCTCTAAGTGGCAATTTTGCAAAAAAACCCTTCTTTATTAAAACTTGCAAACTAATCCAAATTTATTAAAACAAAAAGTAAAATCTTTACCTCTAAGTTGACTAGGCATCAAGCCCAGCCCAAAAATCTGAAAATCTGGAGTTTTCACTCCAAGTGGTAATTTTGCACAAAAGTCCCTCTTTTTGAAATATTTACAAATAGGTCAAACAATTATCAGAAAAATCCAAAAAATTATAAAATAATATCTTATAATAAATAATGGGTTTCCCCAAAATAATTTTTTGACTTTGAACTTCCCAATAAAATATTTGCATGTGTTTTGCGCATGTAAAAAGGTAAATTTTAGAAAAAATTTTTATTAAATCGCCAAAAATCATTTTAATTCACTTATAAATCTTAAAAGCATTATTTAAAAATCTAGGGTATTACAGGGTGATCTGGCAAAGGAGCCAACTCGGCCGGACTTGAACTTGTCTGTACTAACCCTATGGCTTCGACACAGGAGCCCTACGCTAAGTTTGACAAATGTAATTGTTGCCGCTAAATTTGGTGTGGGGGCAAACAGATAGTATTTGTGGATTCTTAGGGAAACTGAATAGTAAACCTGTATACCTGTTCCGTCGGGGTATGATCGCTGCTCCCTCCGTATACCTGCAAAAAGTGCGAGACACCGGGGTTGTTCCCGGCGATGCACCCTCCGACGCTCAAGTCAGTAATCAGAGAGATTATGAGAGAGCGCAAAAACTGGAGAAAGATTGATTACCTCTTAATGGTGATGGGTGGGGGGTATTTATAGGCGTCTTAGGGAACAGATTAGGAATGTGATCCCCATGATCTGATAAGGAATATTCTCCTTGTAAACAGATTAGGAATGTAATCCCTAATCCCCAGTGAAGGGATAGATATAAATCAGGGCCGTTGATTAATATTAATCAGAAACCCTAATTCTATCCCGTTGGACCAGGTTTATTGCGGGTTGAGACCCGCACCCAGTTGAGGTGGATCCATTCGCGGGTTAACGGTTCTTTGGGAAGGAGAACCAGTACCTGCTTCAGACCCGTTAGTAAGTGAAATTACCGTTTTACCCCTGGGCTTCAGGATTCGTGCCCAATTTGGACGGTCTCGATTAAACTCCCATTTTTAGCCACATCACGAGCCCCCCACACCTAAAGGCTGAGGATGATCAGTCTTTGAGGAGTAGTTTGACTGTTTTAGTGGCTAGTGGAGTTGTATCGGAGTCCGATTGAGGGATTTTTGAATCTTGAAGTGGGTAGCACGGTAACTTTGTCTTTTTTGAATCCATATGATGTTCTGAAGCCGTATCGAGTTTTTATTTATTTTTTCGGGCTATTTATTTAATTTTGCGATGCGTTAACCAATCGTTCGGGAGGCTTAACAGTACATTCTAGGCAATAATTGTTCGTTCAGGGGCTCAAAAATATCCCCCCGAATTTTTAATTATTTTCTAGAATTTTTAGCTAATTTTCCCGAATTTTTAGCAATTTTTTGCAATTTTTAAATAAATAAAATGATTTAAATAGATAAAAATCGATTTTTAAATACTAATTTATGACGTGGCGTAATCTGGACCTTCGATCTGTGCGGAGCACGAATTTCGGAGTAATCACGGTCCCCGTTCCTCGGCAGGCTTTTTTGCCGTATACGAGGGTCGGCTCCTCGGCTCCTCGGCTCGGAGAATCAGCGCCTCGGCTCGGTGGTCTAGCTCCTCGGCTCGGATCCTCCGAGGTACGTGGCATCATCTAGGCCGTCCATCTCAGCGTGGATCCCCATAAAATGCTATCTTGTCGTTTAGTGGATGTGGCAGCATCTGGGCCGTCCATCATGACGAGCGCGCTTTTTTATAAGATCCAACGGCCGATATGGGTCAGCATATTTTTTTGCCATATACGAGGGTCGGTTCCTCGTCATCTCGGCTTGGAGGATCAGCGCTTCGGCTCGATGGTCTAGCTCCTCGGCTCGGATCCTCTGAGGTACGTGGCATCATCTGGGCCGTCCATCTCAGCGTGGATCCCCATAAAATGCTATCTTTTTGTTTAGTGGACGTGGCGGCATCTGGGCCGTCCATCATGACGAGCGTGCTTTTTTACAAGATCCAACGGCTGATATGGGTCGGCATATCTTTTTTTGCCATATACGAGGGTCGGTTCCTCGTCATCTCGGCTCGGAGTCTATGCGACGTTGGCCGAGGTGCTGTGTTGGATACTTTGAAGGAAGCGTCTCTTGATGGTTCCATTTTTCCGAGCCCAGTAGCTCGGCTGCTCGACTAAGCTGTTCGGTAGCTCGGTTGAGCAGGCCGATGGCAGGCAGTTCGGAAGGTACACGTGGGCGGATCTGGTCCGTCCATCATGGTGCGAATCACGAGGAAGGGGTTCAGATCACGAGAAAACGTTATCTTGTCGTTTTGTGGGCGTGGTGCAATCTGAACCGTACATCGAACTTTGACGCGAATTTTGGAGAGATCCGACGGTGATTTCATCTCGGAAGGATTTTTCTCCATATACGAGGGTCGGTTCCTCGTCATCTCGGCTCGGAGTTCGAGTGGCATTCGCCGAGGCACTGAGTTGGATACTCTGAAGGTTGCGTCTCTTACTGGGGCCACTTTTCCGAGCCCAGTAGCTCGGCTGCTCGACTAAGCTGTTCGGTAGCTCGGTTGAGCAGGCCGATGGCAGGCAGTTCGGAAGGTACGTGTGGCCGGATCTGGTCCGTCCATCATGGTGCGAATCACGAGGAAGGGGTTCAGATCACGAGAAAACGTTATCTTGTCATTTTGTGGGCGTGGTGCAATCTGAACCGTTCATCGAATTCTGACGCGAATTTTGGAGAGATCCGACGGTGATTTCTTCTCGGAAGGATTTTTCTCCATATACGAGGGTCGGTTCCTCGTCATCTCGGCTCAGAGTCTATGCGACGTTGGCCGAGGTGCTGCGTTGGATTCTTTGAAGGTCGCGTCTCCTATTGGGGCCACTTTTCCGAGCCCAGTAGCTCGGCTGCTCGGCTAAGCTGTTCGGTAGCTCGGTTGAGCAGGCTGATGGCAGGCAGTTCGGAAGGTACACGTGGCCGGATCTGGTCCGTCCGTCATGGTGCGAATCACGAGCATGGGGTTCAGATCACGAGAAAACGTTATCTTGTCGTTTTGTGGTCGTGGCGCAATCTGAACCGTCCACCGAATTCTGATGCGAATTTGGAGAGATCCGACGGTGATTTTGCCTAGGAAGTATTTTTCTCCATATACGAGGGTCGATTCCTCGTCATCTCGGCTCGGAGTCTAAGCGGCGTTGGTCGAGGTATGGAGTTTGATGTTTTGAAGGGACTCAGTAGCTCGGTTGCTTAGCCAGGCTGTTCGATAGCTCGGCTTGGCAGACCGGTGGCAGAGTCATAGACTTGAGTGATTCGAGGTTTTTGCCTTTCGAAACATCGCAACTTTCCGCTTGGCGCTTTGGCTTCTTAGTGGGCCTTTGAGGTTCCCAAGGAGGCCCATCATCACTTGGGGTTATAAGTTTTCACTGCCCCACTCCCAAGTTCATTTCTCACTTTTCACTTCAAGAATTCACTTTTGCTCTCTGAGCTCTCTGCTAGCGGCGACTTTTGCTTCAAGGCGGTGACGTTAGCTGTCGCGTGGGCCAGGCGATTTCCGGCGAGCACTTTCCGACCGTGAACGTCACTTCAAAGGTCAGTCTACTAGCCTTAGCTTTTTTCCTAGAGATGTCAAAAGTGAACTCGGTGAGTGGGGTCTTGTCTTCGGGCGACGATGGTGCGAGAGGAGAAGGATGGAGGTCCGAAGAAAGGGAAAGCAGGTCGCCGAGCCGTCGGCGACCGAGGCGAGGCAGGAGAAGAAGAAGAGGAGGGTGGCGACCCAATCTCCCGTGGTTGAGGTGATTGTGGAAAATCCGAAGCAAGCGCCCGAGATGGGACGATATCCTTCTGTATTGTTCGGGCACTCGGGGGTCAGGCAGTACGAGGGCGATCTCTTGGAGAAGGCGATCTACGGAAAGTCGAAAGTCCTCGAAGAACCCAACCCGGCTCTTCCTACTGAAGCTGACGAGATTACTTTGGTGTTATCCGAGAGGGATCTCCTTCGGATCAGAAAGGGATTCGCCATCCCTCCGGAGTACAAGCTGATGCTCCCCGGCCCCGGGATGCGAGCGAATTCCAAACTGTCATCGTCGGACATGTGCATGTTCGACTTTGACTCCTTGAATGCCGGACTACATTTTCCGTTGCATCCTTTCTTTCTCCAGATCATCGGCTGGTTCTGCCTCGCGCCAACCCAATTTATGCCGAACATGTGGCGTCACGTGAATGCTTTCCTGCTTCAGTGCCGCAAAGCTGAAGTCGAGCCGGACCTAACGGTCTTCCGAGGCCTGTATCGGATAAACCGGATGCACAAGACAGAGCACCGGTACTACTTGGGGCCGAGGAAGGGTGTTAGGATCATAGAAAACCCGGACTCAATCAAGGGTTGGAAAGAGAAGTATTTTATATTAAGGGGGGATCCGATACGGCAAATTCCGACCCGGTGGAAACTGGAGGTGCCGAAATTTGCGAGGGCCGACCCTGTACTGTCTGAGGCCGAGGAGGAGGTGGCGAGGAAGATCACGGCCCTCCCCTTGCTGAGTTGGAGGGAGTTGACGGAGGAGGTGCGGTTCGGGTCCGGCCTTAGCCCCATCGACCCGAGTATGCTCCTGACATCTCATTTATTTTCTTTTTTCTTTCAAGTTTTTAGTTCGTCTTGCTGACTCGTTTTTTGTTGTCCGATGCAGAAGCGATGAAGATCGATTTCAACGCTATAATGGCCGACAGGTCCAAGTTGGCCGGGGGCAGGAAGAGGAAGAGGGCAGCCGCAGTTGCCTCGTCGACTCCGCAGCCCACAGTCGCTGCGACTACCACCCCGCCTCCTCCGACTACTGAGGTGCTTTCGGAGGTGGTCGTTGCCGAGGAGCCTTCGGTCCCTGTGGCTCCGGTCCAGATTGAGGGGGCCTTTGATGTCAACGCGGCTTTGTCGCTCGAGGCTTCGCCGCTGACCAAAGCGGCCGAGGAGATCCTGACCGAGCAGCACAAGCAGTTGTTTGTGCCGAATTGGTAGGTGAAGAATCACGACAGATTCATCGGCAACTCGCAGATGTCCGTGCAGGTCGTCAAGCACTTGGCGACCCGAAGGACAGAGCCGCACTGAAGGCGGGGACGGTCGGCGACGACACCTACGAAGTGGCTCGGTCGCTCGTGTCGGTAAGTTTCTCTTTGCGAATTTCTTCAAGTTTACTGCTTGGCTTGTGTATTGCGCTTACCGTTGTCTTCGCAGGCTACTTGCCACTTCGGCCATCTCCTCGAGACGTTCGCTAAGCAGGAGAAGGAGCTGAAGGCCGCCAGCGACAAAGACAGGGCGGTGAAGGTCAAGGCAGTCCGGGAACTCGAGGCCGAGCAGAGGCGAGCCGAGGCCTTGGAAGTCCGGGTCGCTGATCTTGAAGCCGACCTGGAAAGGGTCAAGGGGCGGCTCGATGCGGAGTCCGCCAAGGCTACGAAGGCCGCCGAGGAATTGGCCGCATCGGTGAAGTCCCTGGCCGACCTGAAGGCGGAGAAGGAGGTGCTGGCCATGAAGATCAGGGCCGAGGTCGAGGCCGAAGCCGAAGCTGAGGCAAAGAAACACATGGCCGAGAACATGGAGAGGTCCTATCAGAGGGCGCTCGACCATGTTCAGGATCGTGTCCCCGGCTTCGAGCGGGTGGGCTACAGACTGTGGTCCGGGTCGCCCTCAGGCAGTGAGGAGGAGGGAGCCGAAGGCGATGAGCTCGAAGACGAAGACGAGGAGGAGGAGGCCGACCATCCTGTGGCGAACGCCCAGGTCGAGGGGAGGATCGAGGGGCCACCTGGCGACGCGCCCGTGGTCGAAGCGGCGACGCAGGTGGACCCCTGATTCCCTCGCAAATTTTTGTAGTTTTTTGTTTTTTCTTTTAAACAATGTAATGCCTTTTGCGGACTGGCCACCGCTTTTGATGAATGAAAAGTTGTGTTTTGATTTTGGATTTCTGTCTTGATTTTGGATTTCTGTCTAAGTGTTTGGTTCGGTCATATAGTACTTCAATGTTGTCCCTTTTTCATTTCAGATTGCCGAGCAGACTCTTATCACCTCGGCGGATCGGCGCCGAGCAGAGTTGTTTCAGCGGTCCCGGGAGGATCGTCTCGAGGGCGAGGTTCATCTGACGAGGAGAATACTTCACAACTTAGAGATTAGGTACAGTGAGGTGTTGGTCGAACTGCACCATCTGCGGATAGTCGAGGCCGAACTATCTGCGAAGGAGGAAGAGTTGGTCCGAGTTTCGGCCGAACGAGATGACTTTGCAAGGAAGGTAGAATAGCTGCAAAGGGTATAATATCCCGGACGGATATTACCGTATATAAATTATTATTTTATTATTATTTTATTATTATTTTGTTTTAATTCCAAAATTAGAATATTTTGGTAATTTTCACCCGGTTTGCCCCTAGACATTATCCGTATCCAGATATCGGTCAGTATATATCCGTATTGTATCAAATTGATACCGTAATCTTCCGAACTAATAAAAAAATTTATTTTATTATTATTTACAAGATTTAATTATTTTTATACGGATTATGCGAAGATTTTCCGGTATACGGACATATATGCGCACGTACGAGTAGTATGTCGATTAGTGCATTATGCGAATTGTGTGTTGTGTACCTTTGGACTAGGTATTTATCTTGTTATAACAACCTAATTAGAGGGTTAGGGTTTGATTAGGAGGCTTAATCTAGGGTTTTTGTATGCATAAGAAGCCTAAGTAAAAACCCTTACTAGAAAACTTCTCCTTCACATCAACCTCCACCACATAACACCTCCCTCCACCTCACCCCTACATCCCCTAAGGTATGGCCGGCCCATATATTAAGGAGGGGCCTTTTTGCACTTGTGTGCATGCACATTTGCACTTTCCCCCATTCTCTCCACCTATAAATAACCCTTCCTTCTCCTCCTTCTCTCATTTTAGAAAACAAAAAGAAAGAAAGAAAGAAAGGAAAAGAAAGAGAGAACAAATTAACTTGAGAGTTTTGTTTTGTAGGGTCTTAGAAGAGTTCTAAAAAGCTTAGGGGAAGGAGAAGGAGCATAGCAAGTCCTCCCTACAAGAAAGAAACAAGGTGGGGATTTCTTCATGTTCTTTGTTTGTTTGTTTGTTTGTTTGTTTGTTGTTTGTTGTTTGACTTCTTCTTCTCATCTTCTTGTTTTGTTTTCTTTGGGTTTTGATGGGTGTGTTGTGTGTGAATGTAGTAGTAAGTAAAAGAGAAAAAGTAGTAGTAGTGACTACTAACATATAAAGATCATAACTTTATTATTGTAGTTGTTGTTTGTATGTTATTGGACCAAAAGATTCACATATTGCATAATGTTGGACATACACCATTGTTGGTTGTAGGACTTAAAACACATAGCATATGAACATTCTTTTACAACCATTGTGGGTTGTAGGACTTGATTAAACATTGGACTAATAATAAAAGCATATGTACTAATTAAAAAGATCTTTCTTTTTATTTTGATCACTAGTTGTAGTTAATTAAAAAGATCTTCTCTTTTTATTTTGATCACTAGTTGTAGCTATTAAAAAGATCTTTTCTTTTAATCACTAGTTGTAGAAATAAAATCTTTTCTTTCATGTTTACTAGTTGTAAAGTAAAATAAAATTAAAAAAATAATCTTTTCTTTATCACTAGTAATAACAAAAATTAGTGAGCAACTAAGTAGTAGTAAGCTAAAATAATAAGTAGTAGTATGTAATAAAATGAAGTAGTAGTAGCATGTATGTTGATTAATAAGGTAGTAGTAATAGTAGTAAGTTGTATGTTGTGATTTTGATGAGAATGAAGTAGTAGTAATAGTAGTAAGTTGTATGTTGTAGTAGTAGTAGTAGATAATTATGTTTTGATTAAAATAGGAGTAGTAGTAGTAAAATGTTGTAGGATTGCTTCTAAAAATGATTAGAAGCCATATTCATGCTACTAATATTGTAGGATCACTTCTAAAAATATTTAGAAGTAATATTCATGCTTCACATATTGTAGGATTACTTCTAAATGTTTAGAAGCCATTTTTATGCTACTTATGTTGTAGGATCTTTTCTAAAAATGATTAGAAGCCTTATTCATGCTACTTATGTTGTAGGATTACTTCTAAAAATGTTTAGAAGCCATTTCCATGCTACTAATATTGTAGGATTACTTCTAAAAATGTTTAGAAGCCATTTTTATGCTACTTATGTTGTAGGATCTTTTCTAAAAATGTTTAGAAGCCATTTTTATGCTACTTATGTTGTAGGATCTTTTCTAAAAATGATTAGAAGCCTTATTCATGCTACTTATGTTGTAGGATTACTTCTAAAAATGTTTAGAAGCCATTTCCATGCTACTAATATTGTAGGATTACTTCTAAAAATGTTTAGAAGCCATTTTTATGCTACTTATGTTGTAGGATCTTTTCTAAAAATGTTTAGAAGCCATTTTTATGCTACTTATGTTGTAGGATCTTTTCTAAAAATGATTAGAAGCCTTATTCATGCTACTTATGTTGTAGGATTACTTCTAAAAATGTTTAGAAGCCATTTCCATGCTACTAATATTGTAGGATTACTTCTAAAAATGTTTAGAAGCCATTTTTTATGCAACTAATGTTGTAGGATCTTTTCTAAAAATGATTAGAAGCCATATTCATGCTACTTATGTTGTAGGATCACTTCTAAAAATATTTAGAAGCCTTATTCATGCTTCACATGTTGTAGGATCATTTCTAAAAATGATTAGAAGCCATATTCATGTTTTAGACTTAAAATATTGTAGGATGTTTTCTAAAGAAGTTCTATCATGCTTATGTTTAGAAAATTGTAGGATTACTTCTAAAACATATCCCATCATGCTTTATGTTTAACAAGGTTGTAGGATTTCTTCCCAAAATATCCTACCATGTTTCATGCTTAGTTAGTTGAAGGATTGATTCTAAAAAATATCTAGCATGCTTAATGATGTTAGAATGTTGTGGGACAAATTCTAGGGTTTCCTACCATGCTTAGATTCATTTATTTGTGCTTAGAATTGGTAGGATTCGTTCCCAAAGTTTCCTATCATGTTTAATAATTTATTTATGATTAGAATGTTGTAGGATTCATCCTAGGAATTTCCTACCATGTTTAGTAGTTATTTATGCTTAATGAAGATTCATGCTAGATAAGTGGTAGAAGAGTTGTATACCATGCTAGTTTTTAATTATAGGCAAGATCTATGCCATGCTAGCTTAATTGTAAGTAAGTTGTAGGTCATACTAGTTAGATTGTGAGTAAGTTGTATACCATGCTAAGTTATATGAACACTCATGTTTACATGGTACCCATGCTTAGATAAGTGTTTGTTCATGCTATGTTAGTAGATGATCATGACTTATGCTAAGTAAGTAGGTATCATGCTAATTATTAATCATGTTAAGTTAAGGATATCCATACTATGATGTTCATGCTTAGAGTAAAGAAACTACCCATGACTAGTTGTAGTGATTTTATGTTATGTTCTACACCATGCTAAAGTAATACATGCTTAGAACGTTGTAGGAGTAATGTTAGAATACCTACTATACCTTGGAATGGTGTATGTTATATTGGTTACCTATCCATGCTTGGGTTATGGTGATTTGTCAAGACAAGTAGTAAGCTTCCACGCACGCTTGACTATAGTGGACTTTATGTCTAGGTCGTAAGTGATTTTCATGCCTGAGCTCGATGTAAGCATAAGCATTAATCACATTCATACATAGGAGTATCATGGTGATTGTGTTATATGATTAGACTGTCGTAGGAATATGCTTGCAATTGTGTGCCGTACTTAAGGCATTATAGGTCGAAGTAGTGAGAGTGGGAAGACCACTAGTAATAACTAGTTGATAAAGGCCGTTTGTCGCCTTCGGTTCTTCCTTAGTAGAATACCGATCATAGACTACTAGTAGATTCTTCTGTTGCTTCTAACAATAGAAGATTTAGTTTGTTAGTAAGCACGTTTGGTTGCTTTAAGATTGATTACCTATATGGTTGTTTGCACATGGTTGTGCTCGTATGTGGCTCGACTGGCCCGTACGTAGCCGTGGGTCTCATACGTAGCTTAGTTGGTTCGTATATAGGTTGTTGTCTCGTACGCAGCTCGACCGGCCCGTGCGTAGCTGTTGGTCTCATACGCAGCTTATTTGGCTGGTATGTACGTTGTTGTCTCCTACGAGGCCCGCCTGGCTCGTAGGTAGTTATTGTTTCATACGTAGCTTATTGGCTCGTATGTGGTTATTACTCGTGTATAACCTGTTAGCTAGTACACAGTTCGTTGTGCTCGTCTAGGGTGATATTACCACCCTAAGGGCTATCGACCATCAAGACATATGTTTTCTTACCCTAAGAAACTGTGGAAGAGTCACTCCTTGTGTACCGTCGAATCTTAACCATGGTAGGTTGATCGAGGATCGGAGTATAGACAAAATCCAAGTTTAGGGTAACGGCATGCATGTATATTCGCACGGCCAAAGTCTTGGATCGATGAGCCACGAACTGGATCCTGAAGGGTTCTGGTGAGTCTAGGTTGAGCAGCCTAGTAGAGTTGTCTTGCGAAGCCCAATTTAAGGCCTAGCATGTATGTTTATAATATTATCGTCCCTAGGATTGTCGAGTCAGGGACATCATTAGGGTAGTGACTTATAAAGGTCATTTTGCTTAGACCCTTGCCGGAAGAGAAGAGTCGGTTGTAGGGGGCACCTTATGACAAACTCGTCCCTTGAGGCAGACTAGGTGGTGTTATTGGGTTTTACCTTCCCGTCAAAGGGATACGTACGGTGCCGTCTCATAAGTTGAGGACACGGGTTGCGTATCTCGCGCTGTTAATTCCTGAAGTACCGTGGCTGGGGTGCCACAGGATGCATTGGGCAGTCCTGCATTTGCCAGACCCCAGAGGGTGCCACAGGGTAGGCTTTGCGCTACCCTGCGCTTGCGAAACCCTTTAGTTTGATTTTGTAATGACACCCGATACATTGGATTCGTCTATTTTGAGTGAGGTCCGGTTAGCCGGGTCGCGGTGGCGAACATAGACACCACTGGCGTAATGCAACAGTGACACTTGACCACATCTGCAACCTCATAAGTCACGTGTAGCTGTCAGGAACAGCTTGTGTACAATTAGAATTCATAACGCGGGTTCAAATCCCTATATATGGAGAAACGGCTTGAGAAGGGTCGCATGTAGTATGGGCTGCATGTTACTTCGGAGACTTGCTGACATTAGAATAGGAAGCATCCTAGTTCTACCTTCCCGTCAAAGGGATACGTACGGTGCCGTCTCACAAGTTGAGGACACGGGTTGCGTATCTCGCGCTGTTAATTCCTGAACTGCCGTGGGTGGGTGTCAGGAACGGGTTGTGTACAATTAGAATTCATAACGCGGTTTCAAATCCCTATAAAATGGAATAGGAGCATCTTAGTTCTATTTAAATGTTGCATTAGAGTCTAGTCATAGCACTCACAAACACTTAAAATACACCAACACCATTGCTATATTTTGTATATTGTTTGGGAGATTCGCTGCTATATGATCAGCCTTTAAGCATCAGTGAATACTGACGTCCCCACTTCCATAGGTACTGGATTGCCGAAGTACAAGGCGAGATTCAGGAGGACTCAAGGCAAGGAAAGCAAGGAATCAGTGTTATGTTTAGTTCCGCTGCAGTATATGTATTGATTATCTATTAGTTGAGAAGTACTCAAGTGAGAGTTACCAAGTGTTGTTCTTCTTTCCCTGTACTCTGATGTAATTTGTTGAAGGTTGTAATACTTGGGCATGTAAAGGTATTATTGTAACTCTATTGTAATGTATTGCAGTTGTATAATGTTCAGACTTGTAATACATTGGGTATTGAATAAAAAGTTTTAAATTCTCCTGTTTTTTCTGTGTATTGTGACTAATTGAAGAAAAGATCTTGGCTCGTGTCACGGTTTCCCAGTGTCGGAAATCGGGGCGCTACAAAGGGTGACGGTCGATAAGAGCATCGAGGTGACCCATTTGCGCCGCGTTATATCTGACAGCGCCGAGTATCCTGGTTCGGCGAAACTTCCTCGATTCAAAGTGATTGTAAAGGACGACACGTTGAAGGACCGGATCGTCAAACTGGAGGAAGAGGTTGCTCGGCTCAAACCTCAGCCGGTGAGGGCTAACGTCCAGAGCACCTCGTGCACTCGTGAAGAGATTGAGCGAGGGATTACGTTCTATCAAGCCGCGAGCCGAACCCCCATTATAGGTAGGACGGCAGCTGACGCCCAAAGCGGGGTAGCAGTGTCTTCAAGTGGTGCTTCGGTTGGAGCAACTGTCAGGGTCAGCGGCGAGGGGGCGTCTCGATTCGTTGGTCTAGAGACGAGCTTGGAGGTCAAGAAGCACCGACCCAAGGTATCGCTGAACCGGAGCGTCCCCCTTCCATGGAGGCAGTGAACGGATCGTGTCGTGTCTTTGGACTTCCGGACTGTCTTTTGTTGTAATCTTTTTGTAAATTTATCCAAGTTATATTAATAAAATTGGAGTTGATTTATCCGAACTGTCCTTTGCTGGTTTCTTGTTGTGCTATAATTGCGCTAGCTAGGGTAGGCTCGAACTGTACCGCGAGGCAAGTGTTTGCTTCGTCGAGCATCTTGGCCTCGAAACTCACGCTTTAGCCGCGGTTCTGAATCTTGCTCGTCGCCTTCAGGTGCGGCTCGGTGCGGCGGCCAAGGTACAGCTGTTTCGAAGTTGCGGCCACGCGGCCTGATTAGGAGTGCGGGCCCTTGGCCATTCGAGCGTCGTTCTGAAAAGATGGGACCAGTCCCCTAACAGCATTAAATGGCACTCCGGGATCCGTGGGGGCGTTCCTCCTTCCCAAGGGCATTGAGAGTGGGGCCCTTTAATAAATACGCGGCGCTTCAGCTCCCTAGGCGTGACTGTTGGATTCTCGAGGGTCATAATGACAGTCTCTTGGGGGACGGCTATAAGTACCACACCCCCCTTGTGGTTTCAGTCATTGTAGTCTTGAACTCTAGTGGCATCGATGGTGTCTGCCCTTGGGCGGATGCCAGCCTTGTGAAAAATTCTTACCTCGAGAGGTTCGGAGGGGTGGTCACCCTTCTGCCTTGTTCTTTTCCCGTTCCTGACGACTACGATGTGGGTGTCAGGGCCGGGAGAGGACAAGGCAGAAGAGTTGGCGACCGTAGTCTGAACCCGAGGGAAAGGTTCTTCGGGAGGATGGGTCGCCGTTCTTCAACCGTGATCTTCTCCCGATTCTGACGGCTCGGATGTGGGGGTCAAGATCGGGGGAGATCACGGTAGAAGAGGTGGTGACCAAAGTCCGGAACCGAGGGGGAGGTCGCTTCGGGAGGATGGGTGGTCACTCTTCCACCATGATCTTCTCCTGACTCTGACGGCTCCGATGTGGGTGTCAGGGTCAGGGGAGATCACGGTGGATGAGGTGATGACCAAAGTCCAGAACCGAGGGGAAGGTCCCCTAAACCTTAACTCAAACTTTCTTTCGAGGCTCGGCTGGACACTCGCTCGGCACGGGTCGGCTGGACACCCGCTCGGTGACCGGAGTGACTTTTGCCCAAGGTTGGTTCTGGTTGCCTGTCGCTCGGCGTTTGGAGCTGAGCGAAGCGAGGCGATCACAGCCGTTGGATGGTTGCACGAATCTCGAGGCGGGTCCGGTTCCCAAGAAAACGCTATCTTGTCGTTTTGCGGACACGTGGCGTTGTTGGGTCCGTTCATCATACCCTAGCACGTATTTTGAGACGATCCGACGGTGGTTTTGCCTCGGAAGGTTTTTTTGCCATATACGAGGGTCGGTGCCTCGTCCGCTCGGCTCGACGGTCATGGGGGTAGTTAGCGAGCCATGGTCCTGACTTCTACTTATTTCGTACCGGTTCGACTCAGTGGCCCGGCAGAATTGTAAATGTTCCGAGGTTGGGCCACGTGGCTTGATCTCGACGACTGATCATGATTAGGGTGCGGATCTCGAGGAGAGAGGCACAAGTCCCAAGAAAATGCTATCTTGTCGTTTTGTGGACACGTGGCATTATTACGTCCGTTCATCATACCCAAGCACGTATTTTGAGGCGATCTGACGGCGGTTCCGCCTCGAAACGTTTTTTTGCCATATACGAGGGTCGTGCCTCGTCTGCTCGGTTCGACGGTCATGGGGGTAGTTAGCGAGCCGTGGTCCTGACTTCTACTTATTTCGTACCGGTTCGACTCAGTGGCCCGACAGAATTGCAAATGTTCCGAGGCTGGGCCACGTGGCTTGATCTCGACGGCTGATCATGATTAGGGTGCGGATCTCGAGGAGAGAGGCGCAGAGAAAATGCTATCTTGTCGTTTTGTGGACACGTGGCGTTATTACGTTCGTTCATCATACCCAAGCACGTATTTTGAGGCGATCTGACGGCGGTTCCGCCTTGGAACGTTTTTGCGCCATATACGAGGGTCGGTCCCTCGTCCGCTTGGTTCGACGGTCGTGGGAGCAGTTTGGAACGGCCATCTACTTCCGGCTCGCCTAGGGGCGAGCCGGGGAAGTAAAGCCGAGCCAGAGGACTACGATCCATCGTCAGGTCAGTTCGACGGCTGTGGGAACGATTCCGAATGGCTGGCAACTTCTAGCTCGCTTAGGAGCGAACTTGCGAAGTAGAATCGAGCCAAGTGTGGACTCCGAACCCTCGGTAGATTAGTTCAACGGCTGTGGGAGCAATTCTGAATGGCGAACTACCTCTAGCTCGCTTAGAAGCGAACTTGTGAAGTAGAATCGAACCAAGTGTTGGACTCCGAACCGTCGGTGAACTAGTTCAACGGCTGTGGGAGCAATTCCGAATGGCGAACTACCTCTAGTTCGCTTAGAAGCGAACTTGCGAAGTAGAATCGAACCAAGTGTTGGACTCCGAACCATTGTTAAAATAGCTCAACGGCTGTGGGAGCAATTCCGAATGGTGAACTACCTCTAGCTCGCTTAGAAGCGAACTTGCGAAGTAGAATCGAGCCAAGTGTTTGACTCCGAACCATTCAACGGCTGTGGGAGCAATTCCGAACGGCAATCTACTTCTGGCTCGCCTATGGGCGAGCCGGGGAAGTAAAGTCGAGCCGAGTGTTGGACTCCGAACCATCGTTAGATTAGTTCAACAGCTGTGGGAGCAGTTCCGAATGGCGAACTACCTCTAGCTCGCGTAGAAGAGAACTTGCGAAGTAGAATCGAGCCAAGTGTTGGATTCCGAACCATTCAACGGCTGTGGGAGCAATTCCGAACGGCGATCTACTTCTGGTTCGCCTATGGGCGAGCCGGGGAAGTAAAGTCGAGCCGAGTGTTGGACTCCGAACCATCGTTAGATTAGTTCAACGGCTGTGGGAGCAGTTCTGAATGGCGAACTACCTCTAGCTCGCTTAGAAGCGAACTTGCGAAGTAGAATCGAGCCAAGTGTTGGACTCCGAACCATTCAACGGCTGTGGGAGCAATTCCGAACGGCGATCTACTTCTGGCTCGCCTATGGGCGAGCCGGGGAAGTAAAGTCGAGCCGAGTGTTGGACTCCGAACCATCGTTAGATTAGTTCAACGGCTGTGGGAGCAGTTCCGAATGGCGAACTACCTCTAGCTCGCTTAGAAGCGAACTTGCGAAGTAGAATCGAGCCAAGTGTTGGACTCCGAACCGTCGTCAGATTAAAGAGTTAAAAGCAGAGAGATGTAAACAGTAGCAAAAATATGAAAAAACTTTATTTATTAATATCCAATGATCGGCTGCTTCTAAAGTTGCTAGCCGTTATTACAAGGAAAAAATGAAAGAAAATTACTACAAGTGACAGGAAAGGAACGGTTCGACATCTCGAATTACTTAGAGAGGCGTTGTTGCTTTCTCTTGGTATTTTAAGAGATGGTCGGCATTCCAAGTCCGGAGAATCTCCCTGCCTTCGAGGTCTTCTAGTCTGTATGTGCCGGGGCGGATTTCTTTAGAAATCTTGTAAGGTCCCTCCCAGTTCGGGGCCAATTTGCTTTTCTGACTAGGGAACGAGATGGCCAACTTTCGGAGGACGAGGTCCCCTTCTTTGAGGTCCGTTGGGCGGACTCTTTTTTTGTATGCTAGCTCGATCCTTCTTCGGTAAGTTTGCTGGCGTATGGCAGCTCACTCTCGGATTTTGTCTATCAGATCTAGACTAGCTCTGAGCTCCTTAGCGTTCTGCTCTTCTTCATAAGCTATCAGACGAGGAGAGGGTAACCCGACTTCTAGGGGGATGATGGCCTCGGACCCGTAGGTGAGATTGAATGGGCTCTCGCCTGTTGGGGTCCGCTTTGTGGTGTGGTAGTTCCAGAGCACATTGGGCAGCTGATCGACCCACAAGCCTTTGGAGCACTTGTCTAACCTCTTCTTAATGCCCGAAAGGATCTGTCGGTTGGCATTTTCAGCCTGGCCGTTCGACTGAGGATGAGAGACGGAGGAGAACCGGTGTTGTATGGCGAGGTCTTCACATAAAGATCGGAAGGCAGCCCCCGTGAATTGCGTTCCGTTGTCCGTAATTAGGACCTTGGGGATGCCGAATCGGCAGATCACGCTCTTCCAGAAGAATTGAACGATCTTGTTTTCGGTGATCGTGGCCAGGGGCTCGGCCTCTATCCATTTCGAGAAATAGTCGACTGCCACGACTAGGAACTTAAGCTGTCCGGGGGCTGGCAGAAACGGCCCTAGTAAATCCATCCCCCACATTGTGAAGGGGATCGGACTTGATAGGGAGGTGAGTGGTGCTTGTGGAAGGCGTCGGATGTCGGAGTACTTCTGACAGGAGCTGCATTGCCGAACGTGTCGCTCGGCGTCCCGTAGTAGAGTGGGCCAGAAATACCCGTAGTTCAATACTTTGCGCGCTAGAGCCCTGGAGCCGAATTGGGCCCCGCCGATGCCCTCATGAAGTTCTTGCAGGGCGTAGTCGGCTTGCCCGGGGGAGAGGCACCTCAGGTAGGGCCATCCGTCCACTTGGGTGAAGGAGCGTTTATATAGGATGCCTCCGATTAGTGTGTAACGCTCAGCTCGGGTTCTTACTCTTCGTGCTTCCTTCGGATCCTCGGGAAGGAGTCCGTCCCTTAAGAATTCGACGAGGGGTTTCATCCAATTGTCTTCGAGGAGGACAGGTAATGTTTCAATGGAGTCGAGTGTTTCGTCCTCTATGCTCGGCTTCAGGAGGACTTCTATCAAAACAGTCTGTTCGAAGCCTTGAAGAGAAGAGGAGGCTAATTTGGATAGGGCGTCGGCCTGAGCATTTTCTTCTCGGGGGATCCTTTGGATGAGGGCCTCTTCAAACAGTGCCATGAGGCTTTTGACTTTAGCCAAGTATTTAACCATCCTGTCATCGCGGGCTTCATACTCGCCGAGGACCTGATTGACTACCAACTGAGAGTCGCTGAAGATCTGCAGGCGTTGTGCCCCTGCATTTCGGGCCATTCCAAGACCGACTATTAGTGCCTCGTATTCAGCTTCGTTGTTCGAGGCTTTGAAGTTTATACGGAGGGAGTATTGGAGGATAAAGTCATCTGGGCCTGCCAGGATGACCCCTGCCCCGCTTCCCTCATTGCAAGAGGATCCGTCAACATAAACTGACCAGATGGGTGGTCCCTTCACTGTTTGGCTGGACTCGGGGATAGTACTATCAACTATAAATTTGGCTAGCGCCTGAGCCTTGATCACGGTCAGAGGTTGATAAGTTATATCGTGTTGGCTCAGCTCTATAGACCATTTTATAAGGCGACCCGAAGTTTCAGGTTTATGGAGGACCTGCTTCAGCAGCTGGTCGGTGAGAATGACCACCGGATGGGACTGAAAGTACGGGCAGAGCTTTCTCGCGGCCATTACCAGGGCATAAGCCATCTTTTCTATCTTCGGGTATCGTAGCTCGGCGTCCCGAAGCACTTTGCTGACATAGTAGATAGGCTTCTGAGCCCGGTCTTCTTCCCTCACTAAGACTGCACTGAGGGTCTGCTCGGAGGCTGCCAGGTAGAGGTAGAAGGGTTCACCAGGGATCGGTTTGCTGAGGAGAGGGGGATTGACGAGGTAAGCTTTGAGCTGGTCGAAGGACTCCTGTTGCTGCTGCCCCCATTCGAATCCTTTAGCCCCCCTGAGGGCCTTGAAGAAGGGGAGGCATTTCTCCCCGGACTTTGAAAGAAAGCGCCCTATGGCGGCGAGGCGGCCTATTAATCTCTGAACTTCTTTAACATTTCTAGGAGGGGCCATGTCCAATATTGCCTTGATCTTCTCCGGGTTTGCTTCAATTCCCCATTGGATAACCATGAAGCCGAGGAACTTCCCTGATGAGATGCCGAACGCACACTTGTTTGGGTTGAGTCTCATATTGTGCTTTCTCAAGACGTCAAATGCCTCTTGGAGGTCGGTCACATGATCAATGCCTCGGATGCTTTTCACAAGCATGTCGTCAATGTACACCTCCATGTTCCGGCCAATCTGAGCTTGGAAAACCTTATTGACGAGGCGTTGGTATGTTGCACCTGCATTCTTTAGACCAAACGACATGACTCTGTAGCAATAGAGATCTTGGTCGGTCACAAACGACGTCTTCGGGATATCCGGGGGGAACATCCGAATCTGATTGTAGCCTGAAAAGGCGTCCATGAAGCTGAGGAGCTCATGTCCCGAGGTTGCATCAATCAGAGTGTCTATACTCGGAAGAGGGAAGGGATCCTTGGGGCAGGCCTTGTTGAGGTCGGTGAAATCAATACAAATCCTCCAAGTCCCATTGGACTTCTTCACCATTACTACGTTCGACAACCACTCAGGATAGTTCATCTCCTGTATGAACCGGGCCTTCAAGAGCTTTTCCACCTCCTCTTTAATGGCGAGCTGACGTTCAGGGGCAAACTTATGCCTCTTCTGCTGAACCGGTTTGGACCCCGGATCAACGCTGGGGCGGTGGACTAAGAGTTCTTCGAAGATACCGGGCATATCTGCAGCTGACCAAGCGAAGAGGTCTTGGTTCCTTCGGATGCATTGTACAATATCTGAGTATAGGGCGGACGGGAGGGTCTTGCTAACAAAGAACTTGCGGGTCGGCTCCTGCTCTGCGAAGAGCACTTCCTCCAATTCGTCCACCGGCTCGGACGTTGGTCGAGCAACATCTTGGGGGATTTCCAGAGTTTCTAAGGAAAGGACGGGTCCAAGGGTGGAGGTCATGTAGCACTTGCGGGCCTGCTCCTGATTGCCCCTTACTTCCCCTACTCCGGCCCGAGTGGAAAATTTCATTTTGAGATGATAGGCAGAAGGGACGGCTTCAAGGGCGGCCAGGCCGGGCCGACCCAAAATGACATTGTAGGCTGCTGGGACATCTCCGACCATGAAGTCCATGGACTCCGTTCGGGTCGTAGGAGTTTTGTCAGCGGTTACGTCGAGGGTAATTACCCCTTCAATAGTCACTGGCACTCCCGTGAACCCATGGAGCGTGTAGCCGGCGGGCTTGAGTCTGTCTCGGGAGAGCTTTAGGCATTTGAAAGCGGCGAGGAAAAGGATGTTTACGGAGCTGCCGTTATCCACTAGGATCCGTTCCACTTTGAAATTTGCCATGTGAAGGCTGATGACGAGTGCGTCACAATGTGGGGTGCGAACTCCTTCAAGATCTTTGTTGGAGAAGGTGACGGGCACTCCGAGGCCTTTGGGAGGAGGGGTGGTTCGAACCGAGTTGACTTCTCTTATAAATGCTTTCCGAGAGGAGTTTGAGGAGCCCCGCATTGGGCCCCCATGAATGAGGTGGAGGACTCGCTCTTCCTCGAAGTCAGGCGTCTCTTCTCGTTCCGGACGCTTGTTAGCCCCCCGAGGTGGGGGAGGAAGTTCGGCTCGGTCCTTTCTTACAAACCTGGTCAGCTGCCCCCTCTAGATAAGGGCTTCAATCTCGTTCTTTAAGGCGCGACAGTCGTTGGTGTCATGCCCATGGTCCCGGTGATAACGGCACCATTTCTCTTTATCTCTTTTCTTGGCGGGAGTGTTCATCCTCGGAGCAGGAGGTATGATCCCTTCCTTTTCGACTTCCATCAGAATAGTTGAGACGTTAGTGGTGAGGGGAGTGAACTTCTCGAATCGGGGGGGAGGTCGGCGCTGGCCGGCGTTATCCTTCTAGAGCTTCTTAGCTCCTTCCTCTTCTGTTCCCTTTCTCTTCAACCCGGAGGAAGACCCCTCCCAGTTGGGTCGTTGCTCGGCGTCTTCGGCCCAGATGTACTTTTCACTGCGAAGGAGGAGGTCGGAAAAGTTCTGTGGAGGCTTCTTGGCGAGGGAGGAGCAGAGGTTGGAATTGAGGACATTAGATTGAAATGCTGCCACAGCGACCGACTGGTCGAGGGATGCTATGGATCTGGCCTCTGCTGTGAACCTCTTCACATAGTCTCTCAATTTCTCCCCCTTCTTCTGGTGGAGGTGCAATAGTGAGATGCTGGTCTTCTCAGCTCTACGACTGCTTACGAAATGGGTGACGAAAAGGGTCTCGAACTGCTCGAAGGAGAATATTGAGGAGGGGGCAAGGCGAGAGTACCATTCTCGAGCTGGGCCCTTGAGAGTTGCAGGGAAGGTTTTGCAGAGGAGGGCATCGGAAGCTTGATGGAGGAGCATCAAGGTCTTAAAGCTTTCGATGTGATCAACGGGGTCGGTCTCCCTGGTGTAAGTCTCGAACTGGGGAGGTTTGAAACCGAACGGCACAGGTGCATCCACTATGGTTCGGGAGAAAGGGGGTCGGCTAGGACGTAGGGTCCTCCCCCTAAGCTCCTCTTCTCGGTCTATCTGACCCAGGCGCCTCTCTACTTCATGAAGACGGCGGTACATGGTGTCATCCCTCCGACGGTAATCAGCAGAGCCTCTAGACTCGTCTTCGTATGAGGGAGAGCGAGGGCTACGGCGATGGTAACTTCGGGAGCGACGAGGACTTGGGGAACGCCGGGAGTTGGTAGGAGCAGGACGAGGAGATGGGGACCGTCGGCGAGGGCTGTGGACCGGGGGAGGAGATGGAATCTTGGGCGCGTTGGTGTTGGGACGGAGATTGAGAGCTTGTAGGACGGTCGCTTGGAACTGCTGGAACTCGGCACGTGTGATGAGTGCCTCATTGTTCCTAGGCTGTTGCGGACCTGCAGGGGAGTGCGGCCTTCTTCGGTAGTGCTCGGGGGATTCTTTCCGACCCCTTCGGTTAGGTGACCTTCTATATTCCCGGTGGTGAGGGGACCGCTCGTCCGGACGGTGTTGGCGGGAGGTTCCCTCTCGGGCCCGCTTTTCATCCAGATGGCGGCGGAGATCATCATCTTTCTGGCGGTTGAGGGCGGTATTATGGCGACCAGAGGCTCGGGGATGATGGGAGGCCATAGAGTCCGTAGAGGCATTGTGGATGGAGACGTGTTCTTGGTGAAGAGGCTGTTTTTGAGGGTTAGGACCCTTTAGAGGTGGCTGATTTGGGGGAGGAAGGTCCTGTTGGAGCGGGTGTTCCGCTGGAGGAGGAAGTTGCCCTTGCTGTTGGGTAGGCTGGATGGGAACTTCTTGCTGCTGATCGGGATTGGTACCTCTGTTAGACCCTCTTGATCTGACTTTCCTAGGAGGCATGGCTGGAGAAGATCTGTTCACCATGAAGAGGAGAGGTCTCTATTCGTTAGCTTCCCACAGACGGTGCCAATCTGTTGCCGCTAAATTTGGTGTGGGGGCAAACAGATAGTATTTGTAGATTCTTAGGGAAACTGAATAGTAAACCTGTATAGCTGTTCCGTCGGGGTATGATCGCTGCTCCCGCCGTATACCTGCAAAAAGTGTGAGACACTGGGGTTATTCCCGGCGACGCACCCTCCGACGCTCAAGTCAGTAATCAGAGAGATTATGAGAGAGCACAAAAACTGGAGAAAGATTGATTACCTCTTAATGGAGATGGGTAAGGGGTATTTATAGGCGTCTTAGGGAACAGATTAGGAATGTGATCCCCGTGATCTGATAAGGAATATTCTCTTTGTAAACAAATTAGGAATGTAATCCCTAATCCCCAGTGAAGGGATAGATATGAATCAGGGCCGTTGATTAATATTAATCAGAAACCCTAATTCTATCCTGTTGGACCGGGTTTATTGCGGGTTGAGACCCGCACCCAGTTGAGGTGGATCCATTCGCGGGTTAACGGTTCTTTGGGGAGGAGAACCAGTACCTGCTTCAGACCCGTTAGTAAGTGAAATTACCGTTTTATCCCTGGGCTTCAGGATTCGTGCCCAATTTGGACGGTCTCGATTAAACCCCCATTTTTAGCCACATCAGTAATGAAGCTTTCCTTTGTAACGATGCAATTTCCTTGGATGAAATAATAATGAGAAGACAATTGTCTTTCTTTGACTGGTTCTTTTGATCCGTCTTGATTTGTTTTTTAGAACGACTGTCCAGTGCTTGGGAGAAGGCGTGAGATCGAAAAACCTCTTATCTGTCGCTCTGATGGGCTCAGGAAATGAGCTAAGGGTTGAAATTTGGGATATTGAGAAAATCTCCTGTTTGCCTAGTAGCCCGTTTGGATTTGGAGCCGAGCTCCTTCAGCTTGTGAGAAAGCTAGGACTTTTGATTTCCGAGAACAGATCCTCGACATCCTGGTCGAGGGAGGTGTTCGAGCAGAGGGGTGGTGGCGGTGGCGAGGCATCCTGAATTTCTAGTAATGGAGGACGTTTTGTCTTCCAATGTCATTAATGGCTATCAGATGTTTCGACTTCTCAGGCCATAAATGTGCATTTCCTGAGGGCTATATAACCCTCACCCCCTCATCAGAAATTTCTCACCTCACCATGAGTTCTCATGCCGGTGGCTCTCCTGCCACCCGCTGACAGTTAGGGGTAACGGCTATGAGTGCCATTTATCCTTGGATGCTAGCAGATGAAAGGTGGGCCGTTCACGGAGGACGGGGCTCGGGGTGCTTGCGAGAACGAGCACCCCAAATGAAACTTTTTCAACAGTCCTCGGCCAGAGGCTCTCCTTCCACCCTCCGACAATTGGGGGTAACAGCTATATCCCCAGTTGCCAGCAGGTGAAAGGTAAGTCGATCCGCGGTTCGAGGGTCGGTGGTTCTCACCGCGGGCGAGGGCTGTAAATCTTAACAAAAATTTTGGGTACAGGGATCAGCTGAAGTCCCGACCGATTGTTTAAGACTTGGGAAATTTTGATGAAACCCCCTTAGGTGCTCAAATTCCAAGCCTAGCAGCGAGGACGTGGACGGATGATTTCTGAGCCGAGGGCCAGGAGTTGAGTGATGGAGGAATCTCACGTGGGTGCTCGAATTCCATGCCGAGTGGCGAGGACGTAAGCGGATGATTTCTGAGCCGAAGGCCAGGAGCGAGTGATTGAGGAATCCCTCGTGGGTGCTCGAAGTCCATGCCGAATGGTGAGGACTTAAGCGGATGATTTTCGAGCCGAGCCAGGAGTCGAGTGATTGAGGAATCCCTCGTGGGTGCTCGAAGTCCACACTGAGTGGCGCGGACGTGAGCGGATGATGTCCGATCACGATAGCTTGTGAGAAATCTAGGGCGTTCTCGCTGTGCATGCCGAGCATCAAGCCCCATCTTATGAGAAAGCTAGGACCTTACTCGCTGTGCATGCTGAGCATCGAGCCCCCCAACTTGTGAGAAATCTAGGGCATTGCTCGCTGTGCATGCCGAGCATCGAGCCCCCCAACTATTGAGAAAGCTAGGGTGTTGCTCGCTATGCATGCCGAGCGTCGAGCCCCCCAGCTTGTGAGAAAGCTAGGGCATTGTGCGCTGTGCTTGCCAAGCATCAAGCCCCCCAGCTTGTGAGAAAGCTAGGGCGTTGCCCGTTGTGCATGCCGAGCATCGAGCCTCCCAGCTTGTGAGAAAGCAAGGGTGTTTCCCACTGTGCATGCCGACCGTCGAGCCCCCAGCTTGTGAGAAAGCCCCACCAGCTTGTGAGAAAGCTAGGGTGTTTTCTGCTATGCATGCCGAGCGTCAAGCCCCCCAGCTTATGAGAAAGCTAGGGCGTTGCTCGCTGTGCATGCCAAACTTCAAACCCCCAGCTTGTGAGAAAGCTAGGGCATTGCTCGCTGTGCATGCCGAGTGTCGACCCCCCTAGCTTGTGAGAATACACAAAAATTTGAACAAAAAAGGGAAAGAAATAAGATTACACTTTATTCCTTCTACTATTTTATGTTTACACAAAAGGGGTGGCACGTACTACCAATCACAAAGGATCGGTTACAAAAGTTCAGTTACAAAAGAAGTCTAGTCCTCCCCTTCGAGGAACTTGATGAGGTGCTCTGCGTTCCAGGGTCTCTTCACTACCCTGCTCCCCATGTCTTCGAGTCAGTACGTGCCGAGGTGAACCACTCTGGAGACCTTATACGGGCCCTCCCAATTTGGGGAAAACATTCTTTTCTTGCTGGAGTCGTATATGGCTAGTTTTCTGAGCT
This sequence comes from Hemerocallis citrina, assembly GCA_017893485.1. Lineage (NCBI taxonomy): Eukaryota > Viridiplantae > Streptophyta > Magnoliopsida > Asparagales > Asphodelaceae > Hemerocallis > Hemerocallis citrina. The sequence goes on from CM030364.1 coordinate 42,571,911, forward strand.
CGATGTCACCTTGCTTGATGTTGGTGGGGCAGATATTTTTGTTGTAGAATCTCTCAATCCGTTGTTGGTATATGCATTTTCTCTAAGCTCGTCAATCAGATCCAAATTTGCTCTGAGGTCGGTTGAGTTGGTCTCCTCGTTGAAGCCCATGATCCTGAGCGAGGGGAGTCTGATTTCTAAGGGGATGACCGCCGTGGTGCCATAGGTTAGGTTGAATGGTGATTCTCCTATGGGGATCCTCTGAGTTGTTCGGTGCGACCAAAGGACGCTCGGTAGCTCGTCGACCCAAAGTCCCTTGGGAGAATTGTCCAACTGCTTCTTGAGCCCATCAAGGATTTGGCGATTTGCATTTTCTGCCTGGCCGTTTGACTGAGGATGTGATATCGACGAGAAGCACTGCTGGATGTCAGTGTCTTCACAGAATTTCCGAAAGTTCTTGCCAGCGAATAGGGTCCCGTTATCGGTGATGAGCACTTGTGGGATCCCGAACCGACATATGATGTGCATCTAGAAAAATTGTTGAGTTTGATGTTCCGTGATCGTGGCGAGCGGTTCCGCCTCGATCCACTTGGTGAAGTAGTCGACGGCTACCACTAGGAATTTCTTTTGGCCTGTTGATTTTAGGAAGGGGCCGACCAAGTCCATCCCCTACATGGAAAAAGGGGTTGGGTTGGCCAGCGACTGAAGGTTGGCATGTGGAAGTCATTTTACCGAGGAGAATCTCTAGCGAGGGCTGCATCTTCTTATGAGGTCCCGAGCGTCTTGTAACATGGTTGACCAGTAATAACCGTGGTTTAGGGCTTTCCTAGCGAGCGACCTGCTCCCCATGTGGCATCCTCCGATTCCCTCGTGTAGCTCCTTCAGCGCATATTTGGCCTTGTCGGGGGCCAAACAGTGGAGATAAGGTCTTTCGTCCACCTTAGTGTAGGAGCATTTGAAGAGTGTCCCATCGATTATAGTGAATCTTTCTGAGCGGATTCTGGTCCTTCTCACCTCGGCCCGATCAGGCAGTTCTCCCTCCATCAGAAACTTTCGGATGGGAGCCATCCATGCGTCCGACTGAGCCTCGGCAGCGAGGCACGGGACTTGGGAAAGTTGATGCTAGGCTTCAGGAGAACATCGATTAAGACAGTGCGGTCAAGGCCTTCGAAGGACAAGGAGGTGAGCTTGGACAAAGAGTCAGCTTTAGCGTTTTGCTTTCTCGAAATCCATTCTACCGAGGTGAAGTCGAAGGCGGTTAAGAGTTGCTGGACTAGTGCCAAGTATTGGACCATCCGAGTGTCACGGACCTCATACTCCCCAATGATCTGGTTGACCACGAGCTGGGAGTCGCCGAAGGCCCTGATTTGCCTTGCCCCCGCCTTATGTGCTAATGTGAGCCATGCGATCATCGCCTCATACCCCACCTCATTATTGGAGGAGGGGAAATTTAGGCATAGGGAATATAGGAGAACGAACTCATCGGGGCCTCTGAGTATGACGCTGCACCGCTTGCAACCTCGCAGGACAAACCATCGATATAAACGTCCCAAATTGGTTCCCATTCCTGAAGTTCGGAAGGCTCGAAAATGGTGCACTCTGTGATGAATTCGGTGAGGGCATGCCCTTTGATAGCCATTCTTGGTTGGTAGCTTATGTCGTACTGGCTCAGCTCCATCAACCAGTTGATTAAGCGACCTGAATTCTCCGGCTTGTGGAGGACGACCTTAAGAGGCTGGTCCGTGATAACCTGGATCGAGTGGGCCTGGAAATACTAACGGAGCTTTCAGGCGACATGACCAGGGCGCAAGCGACCTTTCCCATCTTGGTGTAACTGGTCTCAGCTGCAAGCAGGACCTTGCTGACATAGTAGAGCAACTTTTGAACCCCGTCCTCCTCCCTGACTAACACGACGTTGAGCACGTGTTCCGAGGCCGATAGGTAGAGGGAGAGGGATTATCCTGGCTTGGCCTTGCTTAGAAGGGGAGGGTTGGCGAAGTAGACTTTCAGTTGGTCGAACGCCTGCTGCTGAGAGTCCCCCCATTCGAAGCCTTTCGCCACTCGTAGGGCCTTGAAAAAGGGGAGAGACTTCTCCGGACTTGGAGAGGAAGCAGCCAATGGCCGCCAGTCGTCCCGTGAGCCGTTGAACTTCCTTTATATTTCTAGGAGGGGCCATATCGATTATGGCCTGGATCTTCTCAGGGTTCGCCTCTATGCCGTGCTGGCTGACGACGAACCTGAGAAATTTTTTCGAAGAGACGTCGAAGGCACACTTAGAGGGACTGAGCCTCATGTTGTTGAACCAAAGTATGCCAAAAGCTTCCTCAAGGCCGGCCAGATGATCCTGCCCTCGCCGACTCTTGATGAGCATGTCATCAATGTATACCTCCATGTTCCGACCGACCTGTTCTTTGAAGACCCGGTTGACGAGCCTCTGGTAGGTGGCTCCTGCGTTCTTTAGCACGAAGGGCATGACCTGGTAGCTGTAGAGACCTTGGTCGGTTACGAATGATGTCTTAGTGATGTCCGAAGGGAACATCCGGATTTGGTTATAGCCCGAAAAGGCATCCATGAAGGTCAGTATCTCGTGATCCGACATCGCGTCGATCAGAGCGTCGATGCTTGGGAGAGGGAACTCTTTGGGGCACACCTTATTGAGGTCCGTGAAGTCTATACAGATCTTCCACTTTCCGCTTGCCTTCTTCACCATCACGACGTTAGCCAACCAATCGGGATAGCTGGCCTCTTGTATGAACCGGGCTGACAGAAGTTTGTTGACCTCCTCCTTCATTTCTTGTTGCCTCTCGGGAGCAAACTCACATCGCTTTTGCTGGATTGCCTTGGAGCCTGGGTGGACGCTCAGTTTGTGCATGATGAGGTCTTCAGAAATCCTGGGCATGTCGGACGGGGTCCATGCGAAGAGGTCGATATTACGGTGAATACACTCGATGAGGGCCGGTCTAAGATCGGGGGACAGGGAGCGGCTCACGAGGAACCATTTAGACTTGTCTTCCGCCTCGAAGAAGACCTCTTCTAATTCGTCCACGATTTCCGACTCAGACTGGTCTCTTTTGGGTGGAAGTTCTATTGCGTCAAGGGGGAATACCCCGGCCCCTACTGCGGTCATATAGCACGAGGTTGCAGACTCTTGGTTACCCCGGACGACACCAACTCTGCGATCGGTGGGGAATTTTAGTTTCAGGTGGTAGGCGGAGGGAACTGCCTGAAACGAGTAGAGGCCGGGTCGGCCTAGAATGGCATTGTACACGGCCTTGACATTGACCACTATGAAGTCCATTGATTTGGTTTGCATAATCGAGGTGGTCCCGACGGTCACGTCTAGTGTGACAATCCCCTCAATTTAACGTATAATAGGCATGCAAGCGTATGCGCACACATACGCATGCATGTGTATGTGCGTACGCGTACAAGCGTACGCGCGGGTACCTTAACTCGCATGCGCATAGACAGGAACACTGGAGTACCTGTGAATGGTGTACCCGGCCGGATTTAACTTCTCGCGGGGGAGCTTGAGGTTTTCAAAAGCTTTCAAGAAGAGGATGTTAACCGAGCTTCCATTGTCTACGAGAATTCGGCAAACCTCGATGTTTGCCATGGCGAGGCTCATGACGAGTGTAGCACCCCAAATTTCCAATAATTAAAAATTAGAAATACTTGGCACAAATTTCAGAATCAACTTCAATTGTAATCATAAACACAAAAACCTAATACAAAGAAATTTAAAACTTTTTATTACAGCAATTCTTTACATAGCACAGCGGAAAATTAACACCTTGAATTACATTTTCTATCTTTTACAACACATTCTTTTATAATTTGCATAAGTCATATTATCATTCTACCATATGCATTCAATCCCAAGCTAACGGTACCTAACTGTAAAACATGAGGCTATAGATAACCCTAACCCTCAAAACTACAGGGGTCAGCCATAACGATGTGAGTGACATCAAAGAAATACAACTTAAATGAAACATAAAGAATAAATTCATAATCAACATATTCCCACAATAGTAACAAAAGGATAATGATAAATAAAGCATGAAAACATCAAGTGAAACTAAGCTAAGTGTCAAGTGTAGGAAAATAGAAAACATCATGCATAATACAAGTCAAGAAAACAAAAATGCAGTATGATGACTCTCTAATGCATACTTGTCGGATTCTATACATTCCATACTACATAGATCCGGTGCAAGTCCTTATCGTTCTCCACTTTATAGGGTTAAATCACTCGTTATGCAACTAATCCTACTGCGGAGATAGAAACAAGATCTAGAATACTCCACGAATAGGTCTAACAACCCTCGATGGGCAAGCATCATGTAAGCATAGCTCAAAAACTAGAGAATCACCTCCCTGTTGTGTACCCCCATGAATAGGCCTGCCGATCCTCAACGTGCAGATACACAGTACATCCCGTGAATAGGCCAGCAGACCCTTGACACGCGAATGCACCGTATGTTCCGTGAATAGCCTGCCGACCCTCGACACGCGAACATACCAACTGTCCTCTCATGACACAACAACACACAGTCCTGGAACGCATCCATCAGACAAATAATAGAGCATATACTTACGTTTCCCAAGTTCTATCACATCTCCACTAGTGGATGTCCTTAGGTTGATTATTATTAATTAGAACACATTTTCCTCCTCTCTAGAGTTGGTGTACCCTGCCGGTCTTAATTCCACCAAAACAACCCCAAGACCCATATTCGTCAAAATCCACAAAATCTCATCTACCGGTTTACAGGGATCCCACTCAACTTCTAGAGACTGACAAATCAAATATCAACCCAAAACCTTTCATTAAAACTCTTAATTTCATTATTAATTCGCTTATAGTAAGGAAAACTTCTTTAAATCAACAAATCCAAATTTATTCAATTACTCACAAATTTTCAGAACTGAAACCTGATATTTAATTCATTAAATAACTGAATTCTACATTTTGAAGTTATAGAAAAATCAGAAAACATCAATTCCTTCGAAAACCATATAAAATCTGCTTTCTAAAGCCATAAAAATTCAAATTAAATTCTATTATAACCAAAATATAACTCTCTGTAAATAACTGTAATCTGTAGTAAAAATTTTATTTAAAATGGTAGATCAATAATCCATAAGTTCAAAGAAATAATCGTTCGAGAATCAGCAAGAAAACTCAATGAAATAGCAAGAACAGCAGGTTTCGGTCGACTGTCAAAACTGTTCAAAATAACGACGGTCGACCGCACAACCAGAAAAAAATCCAAATTTTCAAATGACGGTCGACCGCACATCTTCTACACAGCCATACTCTCTAATTTTCAAATGTAGTATGTTTTCCGTTCAAATGTGAGATGGTCGACCGACAGCTGCTACACAACCAGTTTTGAAAAATTGTACACATTTCGACTGATACATAATTTAACTCTTTGAAATAGGAATTTGTAAATTTAAAACCCTGAGATGATCAAATACAACTTAACTAATATACTGGAGTTTATAAAAATATCAAAATCTCATTAAATTCATAAAAGAGTAATTCTTCATCAAAATTTCTTCGAAACAGTAAAACATGTATGTATGTGTATATGTGTGCATGTATATCAATAAAATATTGAAAAATAACTGCGTGTAAGTAATATATTGATCAATTCAAATTCAGCATCAGTAGAAGATCCAATCGAAAATTTCAAAAAAATCCTAAAAATCAACTTTCGACCTACAAGCTTCAGACCCGAAAATATGTAAACTCCTTTTTATACTTCAAGACTTCATTTTTGATCTCAATCCTCTTCTTGCAACTTGATTAAACACAACTACAATTAGTTACATTAGTTTGTCCATGATTATAAGTATCTACAACATTCATTCATCAAGTTTTACTCATCAAAACTCTCAACAGATCATATTCATAAAGTCAACAACAAAAGTATTCATCTTTATTCATCTACATGCCTTATACATCCTACGAACTCCATATACACAATCAAATCAGTAAGAATATGAAATAACACAACACACCCATGATTCCTACTAAGTTCCTAACAATCTCAAGTCATCTTTGTAGAATTTTATTCATCAATTGCATAGTTTCATGAAAAGTTCTATTTTTATCCATCCATCCATCCATCAGTGATTCATTATATCATCACACAATCATCTATCATTCATTCTACTAGACAAATTATCATATATAACATGCATAGATCAATAAGAAATCAAACATATGTCACTCACCTCAATGAAGAATCAACTGAAATAATAAAGAACTAAGAAAAAGCTCATTCCTTAGCAAAATCCAAGATTCCAAGCTTAAAAAATCTCCAAGAATGATAATAAAAATAGTTATTTTGTTTTTTGCAGAGGGGATGCGGCTGTAGCCATCAATAAATAGCCGGGATTCTAATTTAATTAGGGTTTTGTGAGTTTTATAGAAACATCCTTCAATAATTTATTCCTTTACATATATAGACCTTTCTTTAATAAATTAGTTAAATAAGTCAAATAAATTAAAATAAAACCAAATCCCTTTACTAATGAGTTAGATGGCCATCAAGCATAGAAAATTTTCGGATTTGTACTCCAAGTGGTAATTTTGCACAAAAGTCCCACTCTTTGTAATATTTGCAAATATATCATAAAATATTCGTAAAAATCCAGAAAATTCAGAATTATTATCTACAAATAAATATTAGATTTTCCAAATAAAATTTCTGACTTTTAGTTTCCAAGAAAATATTTGCAAAAGGTCCAACTTAAATTTCATTTCTGCAAAATTACCATATTTGTTTAAATCTTTACCAAATCAACTCTAAATAAAATTTAAATAAATTTTATCTTCAATGATGACCATGGCCAGCCCAAAAATAGTAGAAATGAATTTTCATTATTTGTTTGAGATCTAATCGGCTTTTTACATAAAAGCCCTTCTCTTTCGGAGTATTTATAAAAATAGTTTCTTTATTCAGAAAAAATCTAAAATTTAGGATATACTCAATTATAAATAGGAGAATTTATTCAAAATTTTAAAAATTGGAGATTTGTACAAAAAAAATATTTGCACGTATTTTACACGTGTAAAATCGACAAATTCATAAAATAGCCAAATTAATTCAAATCAATCTGAAAAGTAAAATATCATAAATAAATGAGGAAAATCAATCATTAACCATAAAATTTTAAGAATTCAAAATTTTTTAACTTTGCACATGTGTTGCACGTGCAAAATTGTAATTTCAAGAAAATAGTCAACTTTACCAATTTAATATTATTTAATAATACAAAATAAATTATTTTATTTTGTGGGGAGTTACAACGAGGGCGTCACAATGTGGTAGCTGGACGCCTTCCAAGTCTTCTCCTGAGAAGGAGACCGCCTGCTGCCTAACCCTGGGAGGGGAATGGTCTGGACCGAATTTACTTCCCTAAGAAGGCCTTATGGGAAGTGTTGGATTCTCCTCCCATGGGTCCTTTATGGACGCAGTGTAGGATGGCCGTCCCCCCAGTATCTTCGGGCTCAGGACAATGCTCGGGCTGTCGGTTGACCGTTCGAGGAAGAGGCGATTGCCTCGGGTCCCTTCGGTCTCTTTGGCCGGTCCGAGTGAACTCCCTTAGGTACCCTCGCTGGATGAGGACCTCGATATCTTCTTTATGGGCACAACAGTTTTCTATCTCGTGCCCATGGTCTCAGTGAAACAGGTAGTAGAACCTCTGGTCCCATTTTTTGTTGTTGCTCGGTCGGGGAGAGAGTCGGACGATCCCTTTGTCCTCGATCTCTAAGAAGCTGGCTGACACATTCTGGGCCAGCGGCGTATATCTTTCAAAATGGGGGACCGAAGGTGTCCTCTTCTGGCCAGACGCATCCTTCAGGGCCTTCTTGGAGGACTCGGAGTCGTCCGCTTTCCACTTCCCCTTGGCAGTAGCTTCTTTAATGCCTTTGGGGTGTAGAGCCTCCTCGGCCTGGATGTACTTCTCGACCCTGTTGAGGAGGTCATGGAAGTCGACGGGCGATTTCTTGGCTAATGAGGCTTTCAGCTGGCCATGGCTAACATTGTACTGGAAGGCTGTAGAAGCAATGCCCGCATCGAGAGAGGAGACCGCCCTCACCTCGGTGGTGAACTTCCGGACAAACTCGCAGAGGGGTTCACCTTCCTTCTGCTTGAGGTCCAGAAGGAAAGTGCTCGTCTTCTCGACCTTCCAATTGGTCACGAAGTGGGCTAGGGAGCTCACTTCTAGCTGGTTGAACGAGAAGACCAAGCCGGGGGTGAGCCTTGAAAACCATTCCCGAGCTAGTCCATGCAAGGTGGTAGGGAAGGCGCGACATAGGAGAGGATCTGATGTGTTGTGAATCAACATGAGGGTTTTGAACCCTTCCATGTGATCAGCAGGATCACTCTCACCGTTGTAGGTCTCGAATTGGGGAGGCCTGAAATTCCTGAATTTCGGCGTCTAAGTTTTGAGGGGAGAACAGAGGTCAGTTTGGCCGGTTCCTTTGCCCAGATTGTGGTCCGCCATCGCTGAAATGGGCGAGGCGGTTCTCCATCTCTTGGAGGCATCGGAGGATGACATCATCTCGTTCTTGCGGGTGAGTCGATCCATGAGATTTGCTGCCCTAGGCTTCCTACCGAGGATCGGTGTGGTTGCGTGCCTCAGCCCGGTGACCGCCCCGGATGGCCTGGAAGACCTCGTTCCCAAAATTTTGGAACTCGACTATTGATATGGCTAAAAATAGGATTAAATCGGGACCGTTCACATCGGACACGAATCTTAAAGCTCAGGGGCAAAACGGTAATTTCACATACAAATGGGTCTGAAACGGGTACTGGGTCTCCTTCTCACAGATCCAATAACCCGCGAACGGATCCACCTCAACTGGGTACGGGTCCTGACCCGATACAAACCCAGTCCGACAGGATAGAATTAGGGTCTCTGATTGAACCAAATCAACGGGCCTGATTCGCGACTATCCTCTCACCGGGAATTAAGGAATTATATTCCTAATCTGATTATGAGGATTTTATTCCTTATCAGATCACAGGAATCACATTCCTTATCTGATCCCAACGGCGACTATAAATACCTCCCACCCATCTCCATTAAGAGGTAATCAATCTTTTGCTAGTTAAACGCTCTTTCATAATCATTTCTGGTTACTGACTTGAGCGTCGGAGGGTGCATCGCCGGGATCAACCCCGGTGTCTCGCACTTCTTTACAGGTGAACGGCAGGAGTCAGCGGTCAAACTCCGGCGGAACAGGTTAGGTGTTTGCTATTCAGGTTTTCCAAGAACTCACAAATACTATCTGTTTGCCCCCACACCGAAATTAGCGGTAACAGATTGGAGCCGTCTGTGGGAAACTAACGAATAGAAACCTCTCCTCTTCCCGTTGGTCAGATCTCCTCCAGCCATGCCTCCTAGGAAAGTAAGATCCAGAGGGTCCAACCGTGGACCCAACCACGTTGATCAGCAAGAGGTAGTCCCCATCCAACCCGCTCAGCAGCAGGGGCAACTTCCTCTCCAAGCAGAAGACCCTCTTCAACAAGATCAGCCTCCTCTTCAGAATCAGCAACCCCCTAAGGGTCCCGCCGGTCCTCAGAACGCCGATGCGGGGGCTTAACATCCCAACCCGCAGAAGCAACCCCTCCATCAGGACCGCATTTCGGTACACAATGCCTCTTCAGATTCCATGGCCTCCCACAATTCTCGAGTTTCCGACCTCCGCAATACCATCCTCAATCGGCAGAAGGATGAGGATCTTCACCGCCGTCTGGACGAAAAGCGGGCCCGAGAGGGAGCCTCCCGCCAACAACGTCCGAATGAGCGATCTCCTCACCGCCGAAACTACAGAAGGTCCCCTATCCGAAGAGGGATGAAAGAGTCCCCCGAGCATCATGGGAGGAGACACCACTCCCCTACCGGTCGGCACCAGTCAAGGAATGATGAGGCACCCATCACTCGTGCCGAGTTCCAACCGTTTCAAGTAACGGTTTTGCAAGCCCTCAACCTCCGACCCAACAATAACAATGCTCAGAGGGCTCCTACCCCTCCACGGGTCCAAAGTTCTCGCCGCCGGTCCATAACTCCTCCTCCAGCTCCTAGTCCTCGCCGCTCCCAGAGCTACCATCGTCGTAGTCCCCACTCCCCTTCCTATGAAGACGAGTCCAGAGGCTCGTTTGACTACCATCGAAGGGATGATGCTCTCTACTGCCGTCTCCACGAGATGGAGAGGCGCATCGGCCAGATAGACAAAGATGAGGAGTTAAGAGGAAGGACCATCCGCCCGAGCAGACCTCCCTTCTCTCGGACCATCATGGAAGCTCCTATCCCAAGAGGTTTCGAACCCCCAAAGTTCGAAACTTACTCGGGGGAGTCGGACCCCGTGGACCACATCAAAAGCTTTAAGATCCTCATGCTAATCCACCAAGCTTCCGATGCTTTGCTGTGCAAAACCTTCCCCGCTACTCTTAAGGGTTCGGCTCGGGAGTGGTACTCCCGCCTCGCCCCGTCTTCCATATTCTCCTTCGAGCAATTCGAGACCCTCTTCATCACTCATTTTGTGAGTAGTAGACACACGGAGAAGACCAACATCTCGTTACTCCAGCTCTGCCAGGAGAAGGGAGAGAAGTTGAGGGACTATGTGAGGAGGTTCACTGCAGAAGTGAGATCCATCGCTTCCCTTGATCATCCTGTTGCAGCGGCCACCTTCCAATCGAACGTCCTCAACTCTAGCCTTCGCTCCTCCCTCGCCAAGAAGCCCCCACATAATTTCGCCGACCTCCTTCTTAGGAGCGAGAAGTACATTCGGGCTGAAGAAGCCGAGAATCTCCCGGGCTCTGAGGAGACATCTTCCGGGAACAAACGGAAGAGCGCAAGCGAAGAGGGGTCCCAAAAATCCCACAAGGACGGCAATGGACAGCGTCGCTCGACTCCTCGGTTTGAGAAGTTCACCCCCCTCATTGCCAATATATCAGAAGTTCTTATGGAGGTGGACAAGGAAGGGCTCCTCCGTGCACCCCTGAGAATGAATACACCTGGCAAGAAGAGGAACAAGGATAAGTGGTGCCGCTTTCACAGGGACCACGGCCACGACACGGATGATTGTCGGGCTCTCAAGGAGGAGATCGACGAACTCATACAGCGGGGGCACCTGATCAAGTTCGTCCAAAAAGAGGTGGTCGAGCTCCCCCCTGATCATCACCTCTTCCAAATGAACAGAAAGGCCCGCCAAGCTTCGAGACTCAGCTCCTCCCAAGAGGTCTTCACCTTATTGTAGAAGTAGGATCCTGATTTTCAATAAGGCTGATGCTTGTAACTCGGCCAACAGCATGTAATAATGGCTGGCCCTATTGGAGCAGCTACTTAGTTTATTTCAATAAAACTTTACATCTTTTCATTGAAAATTATTGCTCTTGCTTCTCTATCTCTCCGAGTCACGACTCTCTTAAATGGTGGGTTCGGAGTCCAGCTTCTTCTACATGGCTGCTCCCGCAACTTACTAACCCTTAACACCGATGGTTCGGAGTCCAACACTTGGCTCAATTCCTCTTCAAATAACCTGCTCTTCAGCGGGTTAGAAGTGGTTCGCCATTCAGAATTGCTCCCACAACCGTTGAATACCTCTACCGATGGTTCGGAGTCCAACACTTGGCTCGATTCCTCTTCAAATAACCTGCTCTTCAGTGGGTTAGAAGTGGTTCGCCATTCGGAATTGCTCCCACAACTGTTGAATACCACTACCGATGGTTCGAAGTCCAACACTTGGCTCAATTCCTCTTCAAATAACCTGCTCTTCAGCGGGTTAGAAGTGGTTCGCTATTCGGAATTGCTCCCACAACCGTTGAACACCTCTACCGATGGTTCGGAGTCCAAAACTTGGCTCGATTCCTCTTCAAATAACCTGCTCTTCAGCGGGTTAGAAGTGGTTCGCCATTCGGAATTGCTCCCACAACCGTTGAACACCTCTACCGATGGTTCGGAGTCCAACACTTGGCTCGATTCCTCTTCAAAATTACCTACTCTTCAGCGATTAGAAGTGGTTCGCCATTCGAAACTGCTCCCACAACCGTTGATTCTGTCACTTAAATAGCGAGTTCGGAGCACAACTCTTCCCTAGAGTTGCTCCTCAAAACTTCTCTCAAATGGCTCTTCACTCCGCTCGCCTCCAAAGCGGAGATCTTCTTAAACGAGTTCGGAGCAAAACTCTCTCCTAGAGTTGCTCCTCAAACTCGTCTGCCAGATGGCTCTTCTAATGCCGAGCTCTTCACTCCGCTCGCCTCCAAAGTGGAGATCTTCTCAAACGAGTTCGGAGCACAACTCTCTCCTAGAGTTGCTCCTCAAACTCGTCTGCCAGATGGCTCTTCTAATGCCGAGCTCTTCACTCCGCTCGCCTCCAAAGCAAAGATCTTCTCAAACAAGTTCGGAGCTCACAACTCTCTCCTAAAGTTGCTCCTCAAACTCGTCTGCCAGATGGCTCTTCTAATGCCGAGCTCTTCACTCCGCTCGCCTCCAAAGCGGAGATCTTCTCAAACAAGTTCGGAGCTCACAACTCTTTCCTAGAGTTGCTCCTCAAACTCGTCTGCCAGATGGCTCTTCTGATACCAAGCTCTTCACTCCGCTCGCCTCCAAAGCGGAGATCTTCTCAAACGAGTTCGGAGCACAACTCTCTCCTAGAGTTGCTCCTCAAACTCGTCTGCCAGATGGCTCTTCTAATGCCGAGCTCTTCACTCCGCTCGCCTCCAAAGCGGGGATCTTCTCAAACAAGTTCGGAGCTCACAACTCTCTCCTAGAGTTGCTCCTCAAAACTCGTCTTCCAGATGGCTCTCTCCTAGAGTCGAGCTCTTCACTCCGCTCGCTTCCGAAGCGGACCTCTTCTCAACGAGTTCGGAGCTCACAACTCTCCCCTAGAGTTGCTCCTTGCACTCACTTCAAAGAATGGGTCTTCCCAACACCTCTTCCTAGCACCTCTTCTCCAACCCCTAGGAGTGGAGCTCCTCTTCCAAAAAAATCTCCAAGACCAAAGAGAGCACCACCTCTTCCTTATGCCGACCCGTCCACTTCATCAGCTCGCCGAGCTTCTCCTCACGCTCAAGCTTCTCCTCACGCTCGAGCAGAGGGTGAACTACAGAGTCACCGAGCCGAGTAGACGAGGTACCGACCTCCACATATGGAGAAAAATTCTGCCGAACTGATTTCACCGTTAGATCATCTCGAAATTCGCACTCAAGCGTGATGGACGGATCAGATCGCGCCACGTCACCACAAAACGACAAGATAACATTTTCTCGAAACTCGTGCCTCTTGTCTCGTGATTCGTGCCACAATCGTGATCAACCGTCCAGATGGCTCTCCTAGAGCCGAGCTCTTCACTCCGCTCGCCTCCAAAGCGGAGCTCTTCTCGATGAGATCGGAGCACAACTCCCTCCTAGAGTTCCTCCTCAAAACTTGTCTTCAGATGGGTCTCCTAGAGCCGAGCTCTTCACTCCGCTCGCATCCAAAGCGGAGCTCTTCTCGACGAGATCGGAGCACAACTCTCTCCTAGAGTTCCTCCTCAAAACTCGTCTTCCAAATGGCCCTCTCCCAGAGCCGAGCTCTTCACTCCGCTCGCCTCCAAAGCGGAGCTCTTCTCCTAGAGTTCGAAGCACAACTCTCTCCTAGAGTTCCTCCTTACGCTCGTCTTCCAAATGGCTCTCTCCCAGAGCCGAGCTCTTCACTCCGCTCGCCTCCAAAGCGGAGCTCTTCTCATCGAGTTCGGAGCACAACTCTCTCCTAGAGTTGCTCCTCAAACTCATCTTCCAAATGGCTCTCTCCCAGAGACGAGCTCTTCACTCTGCTCGCCTCCAAAGCGGAGCTCTTCTCATCGAGTTCGGAGCACAACTCTCTCCTAGAGTTCCTCCTTACACCCGTCTTCCAAATGGCTCTCTCCCAGAGCCGAGCTCTTCACTCCGCTCGCCTCCAAAGCGGAGCTCTTCTCATCGAGTTCGGAGCACAACTCTCTCCTAGAGTTGCTCCTCAAACTCGTCTTCCAAATGGCTCTCTCCCAGAGACGAGCTCTTCCCTCCGCTCGCCTCCAAAGCGGAGCTCTTCTCAAAGAATTTGGAGCTCACAACTCTCTCCTAGAGTTGCTCCTCAAAATCGTCTTCCAGATGGCTCTCCTAGAGCCGAGCTCTTCACTCCACTCGCCTCCAAAGCGGAGCTCTTCTCATCGAGTTCGGAGCACAACTCTCTCCTAGAGTTCCTCCTTATGCTCGTCTTCCAAATGGCTCTCTCCCAGAGCCGAGCTCTTCACTCCGCTCGCCTCCAAAGCGGAGCTCTTCTCATCGAGTTCGGAGCACAACTCTTTCCTAGAGTTCCTCCTTATGCTCGTCTTCCAAATGGCTCTCTCTCAGAGCCGAGCTCTTCACTCCGCTCGCCTCCAAAGCGGAGCTCTTCTCAAAGAATTTGGAGCTCACAACTCTCTCCTAGAGTTGCTCCTCAAACTCGTCTTCCAAATGGCTCTCTCCCAGAGCCGAGCTCTTCACTCCGCTCGCCTCCAAAGCGGAGCTCTTCTCAAAGAAGTTGGAACTCACAACTCTCTCCTAGAGTTGCTCCTCAAAACTTCTCTCAAATGGCTCTTCACTCCGCTCGCCTCCAAAGCGGAGATCTTCTCAAACGAGTTCGGAGCACAACTCTCTCCTAGAGTTGCTCCTTAAACTTGTCTACCAGATGGTTCTTCTAATGCCGAGCTCTTCACTCCGCTCGCCTCCAAAGCGGAGATCTTCTCAAACGAGTTCGGAGCACAACTCTCTCCTAGAGTTGCTCCTCAAACTCGTCTTCCAGATGGCTCTCCTAGATCCGAGCTCTTCACTCCGCTCGCCTCTAAAGCGGAGCTCTTCTCGTCGAGTTCGGAGCACAACTCTCTCGTAGAGTTCCTCCTTACGCTCGTCTTCCAAATGGCTCTCTCCCAGAGCCGAGCTCTTCACTCCGCTCGCCTCCAAAGCGGAGCTCTTCTCATCGAGTTCGGAGCACAACTCTCTCCTAGAGTTCCTCCTTACGCTCGTCTTCCAAATGGCTCTCCCAGAGCCGAGCTCTTCACTCCGCTCGCCTCCAAAGCGGAGCTCTTCTCAAAGAATTTGGAGCTCACAACTCTCTCCTAGAGTTGCTCCTCAAACTCGTCTGCCAGATGGTTCTTCTCATGCCGAGCTCTTCACTCCGTTCGCCTCCAAAGCGGAGCTCTTCTCAAAGAATTTGGAGCTCACAACTCTCTCCTAAAGTTGCTCCTCAAAATCATCTTCCAGATGGCTCTCCTAGATCCGAGCTCTTCACTCCGCTCGCCTCCAAAGCGGAGCTCTTCTCGTCAAGTTCGGAGCACAACTCTCTCCTAGAGTTCCTCCTTACGCTCGTCTTCCAAATGGCTCTCTCCCAGAGCCGAGCTCTTCACTCCGCTCGCCTCCAAAGCGGAGCTCTTCTCATCGAGTTCGGAGCACAATTCTCTCCTAGAGTTCCTCCTTACGCTCGTCTTCCAAATGGCTCTCCCAGAGCCGAGCTCTTCACTCCGCTCGCCTCCAAAGCGGAGCTCTTCTCAAAGAATTTGGAGCTCACAACTCTCTCTTAGAGTTGCTCCTCAAACTCATCTTCCAGATGGCTCTCCTAAAAGCCGAGCTCTTCACTCCGCTTGCCTCCAAAGCGGGCCTCTTCTAAGCGAGTTCGGAGCTCAAAACTCTCCCATAGAGTTGCTCCTTACACTCTCTTCAAAGAATGGGTCTTCTCCACACCTAGGAGTGGAGCTCCTCTTCAAAAAACTCCAAAACCAAACAGAACAGAGGCAGAGCTCCGGAGCTCTTCACCTCTCCCATATGACGACCCATCCTCTCAAGCCGAAGAGCAGAGGTAGATCTCCGACCCCTCCTCTACGCCGAGCTGCTATGGGCAGAGAGGGAACTGCCGAGCCGAGTGGACGAGGTACCGACCTCCACATATGGAGAAAAATTCTGCCGAACCAATTTCGCCGTTAGATCATCTCAAAATTCGCACTCAGGCATGATGGACGGATCAGATCGTGCCATGTCACCACAAAACGACAAGATAACGTTTTCTCAAAACTCGTGCCTCTTGTCTCGTGATTCGCGCCATGATCGTGATCAACCGTCCAGATGGAGCCACGTAGCTCAGATCTGAAATCCGAGCTACCGATCTACCGAGCAGCAAAGTGGCAGAAAATGTGCCTCAAAATCCGTGCTCGGATCTGCCGAGCAGCAAAGCAGATGAAGAGCAAGAAGAAAAAGAGGCTAACGGGTCGGGGTCGGATCCGATACCCACGATCCGACCCATACCCTTCTTGGCTTCTCCATTCTTCTCCTCCTTCAGTCACCTCTCCAAAAAAGTACCCAGCACTTCTCCTCTTCTCCACTGTGCGAAAGAACAAGGCAGAGGAGAGAACCCAAATGCCTCTCCTCCCCTTCCTCTTCTCCTCTTCTCCACTGTGCGAAAGAACAAGGCAGAGGAGAGAACCCAAGTGCTTCTCCTCCCCTTCCTCTTCTCCTCTTCTCCACTGTGCGAAAGAACAAGGTAGAGGAGAGAGCCCAAATGCCTCTCCTCCCCTTCCTCTTCTCCTCTTCTCCACTGTGCGAAAGAACAAGGTAGAGGAGAGAACCCAAATGCCTCTCCTCCCCTTCTTCTTTCTTCTCAGAAGAGCTGCCGATCCCATCGATCCGAGGTGCCGAGGTACCGACCTCCACATATGGAGAAAAATTTGGCCGATCCCATCTCACCGTCGGATCGACTCAAAAAACGTGCTAGAACATGATGAACGGCTCAGATCGAGCCACGTCTCCACAAAATGACAAGATAACGTTTTCTCGAAATTTGAGCCTCTTGTCTCGTGATTCGCGCCACGATCGTGATCAACCGTCCAGATTGAGCCACGTAGCTCGGATCTCAAATCCGAGCTATCGATCTACCGAACAACAAAGTGGAGAAAAATGCTCCTCAAAATCCGTGCTCGGATCTGCCGAACACGAAGCAGAGGAGAAGAAAAGAAAAGGCGGAGGATATAAAAAAAAATAATGTGGTAGGGTAAAAATGGCCTGGGGCCCAGCCAAGGCCCAGGATGGCTCACTCGAAAAAATCAATCCGGCTCGGCCCCGGACCACTACATCCTCGGCACCGAGCCGTAAATTCACCCCCACAGAACTGGTCTCCTCCTATCCGACGAGCCTCGATGGCCCTCGGTCTCCGATCCGCGACAGCCCCACGGGCCGTCCGCCCAGCCTGGTAAAGAATGAAGATGACCTGGCACAACCCAGACCATCCGATTCTCCCAGAGGCACAGGAGCCCCATGATCAGCCATGTCAGCTCCAAATACCACCTAGGGCTTTGCCACGTCAGCCCTATACCACTCTTAGCACTGCCACGTCCGCCCTAAACCCCCTGGGCCTCCTGCCACGTCAGGCCCATGGGCTTTCGGGTTCAGACCCGGCCCCCAAGCGGATCCAAACCCGGTTGGAATTCCCTATAAATACCAGACCCTCACCCACCTTTTCAGGTAATCAATCTTTGCCACCTAAATTTCCCTAGTTACTGCTACTCTCTCACAGAGACTGACTAGATCGTCGGAGGGTCCGCCACCGGGATAAACCCCGGTGTTTCAGGACCGTCTGCAGGTACTCGAGGCGAGGCCATCCGAGCCGATCCTCAAGCGCCGAAGCGAGCCTCTCGCTCACCGTCCGGCACCGTACTCTTCCCTCATTACAAATTGAGTCCGAACTCACACCTGGTGCATCCACACTGCGACCAAAAACAAACCGCATTAGGTTGGCGCCGTCTGTGGGAAACCTTTATCCGGTGCGGACAACAGTCCGAGCCTCGCCACCGACGCTCTCCCTCGACCCGATCTCCCATGGCTCCCTGAGAGCGAAGATCGGCCCGTTCCGCCCGACCA
Source organism: Hemerocallis citrina (assembly GCA_017893485.1). Taxonomy (NCBI): domain Eukaryota; kingdom Viridiplantae; phylum Streptophyta; class Magnoliopsida; order Asparagales; family Asphodelaceae; genus Hemerocallis; species Hemerocallis citrina. The sequence continues at coordinate 42,589,817 of CM030364.1, forward strand.
GACGGGCCTCCTCCCGAGGGGGCCCTCGATGGAGGGCAAGCATCCAATAATCTGGGGGCGAACCCCGAACCCCAACGAAGCGTTTCAAGCATCGCCGAACCCGACCTTCGTCGGGTCATTCAGAACAGAAGGGCTAGCCAGGCTAGGGGAGGGACCGCTTCCAACTCGGCCCCGAACCATTCCAGGCCTGCGCAAGGAGACAGGCCATCGGCACTCAGCCGCATCGACCGAATTCCTACGCCCCAACCCGACCCTTCCGACCATGGCGCGGTCACCAGGGGCGAGTTCAGAAGCTTCAGAGATGAAATCATGGAGGCCCTCCATGGAGCACCAAGGCCCGCGACCTATGGCCGACCCCCTCAAGTGAGTGAAGGGAGGAGTCACACTCGTGCGCCGACTCCCCCTCCGGAGCGCACAGACGAGGTGCTCCGACGCCTTCTAGAGATGGAGAATCGAATCGAGCGCATCGGCGGCGGGAATCCCAACCTAGTCCAAGGACGTGGGCCCTCTCGACCTCCATTTTTCGTCAACATCATAGAAGCGGAGATCCCCCGGAACATCTGGCCTCCGCAGTTCGAGACTTACAACGGCGAGGGTGATCCAGCTGATCACATGGAGGGCTTCAAAACCCTCATGATGATTCACAGTGCTTCGGATCCCCTGCTGTGCCGAGCCTTTCCGGCCACCCTCCGGGGTCCGGCCAGGGATTGGTTCTCCAAACTCTCCCCTGGCTCGATCTTCTCGTTCGACCAGCTGGAAGCCAGCTTCCTGGCTCACTTCATCACTAGCCGGAAGGCCGAAAGGACGAGCGCTTTCCTGCTCGACCTCAGTTAGAAGGAGGGGGAGTCGCTCCGTAACTTCGTCAAGAGGTTCACGACTGAGGCAAGATCCGTCTCTGCTCTTGACGTCGGGGTCGCCTCAGCTGCCCAAGACAACCCCTCGCCCAGGGTGCAACCAGTGCCTGTCTCCTTCTCCGGAGAGGACCTCGAAGGCATTCGCCTCACTCATTGCGATGCCCTCGTCATTGGCCTCCACATGGCTAATTGTGAGGTTCGCCGAATCCTCGTCGACAACGGCAGCTCGGTAAACATTCTCTTCCTCGAAGCCTTCGAGAATCTCAAGCTGGCCAGAAGCAAACTCAAGCCAGCCGGATACACCTTGCATGGGTTCTCCGGCGTCCCTGTCGTAATAGAAGGGATTGTTACTCTCGACGTTACCGCAGGATCGGCTCCTGTCAAGAGGACCGAGTCCATGGACTTCATGGTGGTAAACGTCAAGGCGGCTTACAACGCCATACTCGGCCGACCCGGACTATGCTCCCTTCAAGCGGTACCTTCGGCTTACCATCTGAAACTTAAATTTCCCACCCCACAAGGGGTTGGCATCGTCCGAGGTAGCCAAGAAGCAGTGCGGTCGTGCTACATGACCACCGTCGGAGGGGGTGTGTTCCCCCTCGACGCCGTTGAGCTCGAACCCGAGAGGGACGGCCCCGCTCCCGAGCCTGTCGACGAGCTTGAGGAGGTCCCGTTCGGCGCCGAGGATGAATCGAAATGGTTCCGGGTGAGCCGCTCGCTCCCCGAGGACTTGAAGCCAGGCATAATCGCCTGCATCTGCCACAACGTTGATCTCTTCGCCTGGAAGCCCTCCGACATGCCCGAGATCTCCGAAGACTTGATCATGCATCGGCTGAGCGTCATCCCGAACTCTAAGCCGGTCGTCCAAAAGAGGCGCAAAGTCACCCCGGAGAGGCAGCAAATTGTGAAGATAGAGGTCGACAAACTCTTGTCTGCTCGATTTATTCAGGAAGTCAGCTACCCCGAGTGGTTGGCTAATGTCGTCATGGTGAAGAAGGCAACCGGGGGCTGGCGGATCTGTATCGACTTCACGGATCTAAATAAGGCATGTCCGAAAGATCCTTTCTCCCTCCCCCGCATCGACGCCTTAATCGACGCAACCTCGGGGCATGAGCTACTGTCCTTCATGGACGCATTCTTGGGGTACAATCAGATCCGGATGTTTCCACCGGACATCTCCAAGACCTCGTTCGTCACCGACCAGGGTCTTTTCTGTTACCGCGTTATGCCCTTCGGGCTAAAAAATGCCGGAGCCACATACCAACGGCTCGTCAACAGAATCTTCAAAGACCTGATCGGCCGCAACGTGGAAGTCTATGTCGACGACATGCTCGTCAAGAGCCGGGCCGGGCCGGACCACGTCGCCGACCTCGAGGAAGCCTTCGGAGTCCTCCGGCATCACAACATGAGGCTCAACCCGGCTAAATGCGCCTTCGGCGTCTCCACTGGGAAATTCCTGGGGTTCATCGTCAGCCAGCGCGGCATCGAAGCGAACCCCGAGAAAATCCAAGCTATTATTGACATGGCCCCGCCCCGAAATGTCAAGGAGGTTCAGAGGCTTACAGGCCGGTTGGCTGCAATCGGCCATTTCCTCTCCAAGTCAGGGGAGAAATCTCTCCCCTTCTTCAAGGCCCTGCGTGGAAAAGGGGGCTTCGAGTGGGGTACCCATCAACAAGAAGCCTTCGAACAGCTGAAGCAGTACCTCGCCAACCCTCCTCTCCTCAGCAAGCCCGAGCCGGGCGAACCACTATGGCTCTATCTGTCCGCCTCGGATAGCGCCCTCAGCGCCGTCCTCGTCCGAGAAGAAGATGGAGTTCAGAGACCATTGTATTATGTGAGCAAAGTCCTGCTCCCCGCCGAGACGAGGTACGCAAAGATAGAGAAGGTGGCCTATGCTTTGGTCATGGCAGCCCGGAAGCTTCGTCCTTACTTCCAGGCCCACTCCGTCCAAGTACTGACCGACCAGCCACTGAAGATTGTACTCCACAAGCCCGAAAACTCCGGCCGCTTAGTCAAGTGGTCAATTGAGCTGAGTCAGTTCGACATCAGCTATCATCTGAGGACGGCCATCAAAGGACAGGCCCTCGCCAAATTCATAACTGAGTGCACCGTCTCCGAGCAGCCCAGCATCGAGGGCTCAGATCCGACCTGGGAGGTCTTTGTCGATGGATCATCATGCGAAACGGGGAGTGGGGCCGGCATCATCCTTCGTGGTCCTGACCAATTCCTACTTCAATACTCCCTCCGCCTCAACTTTCCGGCCTCCAACAACGAGGCAGAATATGAGGCCATGAACGCCGGACTGACCCTAGCACACCGAGCTGGTGCCCAGCAAATCCGAGCCTACAGCGATTCTCAGCTCGTGGTCAATCAGATTACCGGGGAATACGAGGCTCGCGACGACCGGACGATACGGTACTTGGCCATGGTCCGGCGACTCCTGGCGTCCTTCAACTGCGCCACGGTTACCAGAGTTCCTAGGGAGCAGAACGCTCAAGCAAACGCGTTGTCCAAACTCGCCTCTTCCTTCTTCGAGGGTCTCGATCAGACGGTGCTCATAGAAATCCTCCTAAAGCCAAGTATCAATGACCAAGACCAGGAGGCAATGTGTGTGCAAGGCATTGCCGGTCCAGACGACTGGACCACCCCCATCCGGAGATTCTTAATTAATGTCGGGCTTCCTGAAGACCGGGCCGAGGCCAGACGGGTCAGGGTCCAAGCTGAAAGGTTCGTCATGATTGATGACATCCTCTTCAAATGCTCATACACCTTGGCTGATGGCAAACCATACCTCCGCTGTCTCACCAGCGACGAGGCCAGCTACGCGCTAAGGGATCTTCATGAGGGGATCGGCGGATGCCACATGGGGAGCAGGACACTTGCTCGGAAGGCCCTGAATCAGGGGTACTATTGGCCGACCATGCTCCAAGACTCGCATGACCTAGTCAAGAGGTGCGGCCCATGCCAAAGGTTCTCCCCTATCAAGAGGCTTCCTCAAGCCAATCTCCGATCCCTGACTAGCCCTATGCCATTCGCCATGTGGGGCATGGACCTTGTGGGCCCCTTCCCCGTAGCGGTAGGGCAAAAGAAATTCTTGATAGTCGCCATCGACTACTTCACCAAGTGGCTCGAAGCCGAGCCTCTGTCCAGCATCACCGAGCGCCAAGTACAACAATTCTTTTGGAAGAACATCATTTGCCGGTTCGGAATCCCTCGGGTCCTCGTCACGGACAACGGAACCCAATTCCAAGGTCAGAACTTCCAAACTTTCTGCGTAGACATCGGCATCCAGCAACGTTTCTCCGCTATTTGTCACCCTCAGTCCAACAGCCAAGCGGAGAACGCGAATAGGCAAATCCTCGACGGCCTCAAAAAGCGCCTCGACAGTTCCCCCAAAGGGCTGTGGGTCGAAGAACTGCCTAGCATGCTATGGGCGCACCGAACCACCAAGAGGATCCCCACGGGAGAGACGCCGTTCAGCTTGACCTACGGGACGGAGGCAGTTATCCCTGTCGAGGTCGGCCTGCCTTCTCCCCGGATCATGACCTTCAATGAAGCTGACAATTCGTCCGGCCTGAGGGCCAACCTGGACCTCGTCGCCGAGGTCAGAGAGAAGTCTTCGATCCGAAGAAGTATCTACCAACAACGGATCGAGAAGTTTTACAACAAGAAGGTTCGCCCCACAAACATCAAGGCAGGGGACCTCATGTTACGAAAACTGTCCGTCTCCAACCCGACCAAGAAGAGGAAATTGGCTCCCAACTGGGAAGGCCCATACCGGGTAGTTGAAGCCGTACGCCCTGGTACGTACCGACTGGCGGATATGGATGGCCGGCCGATCAGCCGACCCTGGAACGCCGAGCACCTAAGAAGTTCCTGGAGGGACGAACATAGGTTCTAGCTTGGCTAATGTAAATAATATTTTTTGTAAGCTTTCATGTGTAAAGGGCCGTTTTAGCGACCCTCCCTATCATATATGAAAGAAATCTCTTTTTGTCAAACTCCAAACGCCTCGGCAGGTCCGACCTAACACCGGACAACGGGATCGCTTTCTCGAAGAGCTTCGGCACCCGGGTCCCCACTCCGGTGCCGTCCCCCAACGTCTCGGTAGGTAGGGACCGGCTTCAGGCCAGGGAGTCCTCCTAACGCCCCGCGCCGATCCCTCACGGATCGACGGGGCCGAACCTCACTTCCGCCATCATTCACGACACTATTGATCAGAGCAAAGAATGAAAAGAATTCTTTATTCATACTCCCTTATTAGTTCTGAAAAAACAAACAAAGACCGTTACAGGACCACTCCACTCATCTCAAACTGAAGGAAGCAGCCATCTTAGGGCCCCTCGGGTCCGACGAATGGCGGGACCACTCCGACCGAACGACTAGGAGCTCTCTCCTCGTCATGGTGGTCCTTAGGCTCAGCCACGGTCGACACACCAGCCACGGAGCTTTGGGCATCAACTGGTCGCACACGCTCTAGCAGCCGCAACGCAGAGGGAACCCCCTCCGCTCGCCAACCTCCCGAGGAGGATGCCGAGACACCCAGCATCGTCTTGTAATGGTGTATCTCCATCTCCTTCTCCACAATGACATCACGAAGTAGCCTCTCAGAGGAGGGCCTCTGCACCGATGCACTCAACATGGTATATCCAAGACCGACACTCCCGAGGTCCCGATCCACCATCGCCCTCCTCAGTCGGCTCGCCTCCTCACTTAGGGCTTCAGACTTGTTCCGATAATAGTTAAAAGCCGCGTCATTGTCACGAGCCACCTTTCGGTAGCGAACCAACGTGGCCTCCAAGGCCTCAACCTTGCTCCGAAGCCACGCCACGTCGGAACGACGGGGGTCCACCTCGAGAAGGGGAGCCGTAACCTACAAGAGAACCAGCCCACTCAAAACACACAAGCAAGGAGGTTCGGAAAGTTCCGAGGTCAAAACACTTGGCCAGTCAAAAATCCTCTTTTATAAATGGAATTACTTCATACAAAAAATGCGGTGGCCAGTCCGCGGTAGGCAAATACAATCAAGAGATGGAAAAAGAAAGACAAAACTATACAACTTATTGTCCCACCTCAACATCGGCCGGGTTCACGGGGAGGTCGGCAGCCGGGTCATCAACGGGCCCTTCTTCGTTAGGAGTCTTCGGTGTCCCCTCGATCTCCATGTCGTAGTCGAAGTTGGACAAGTCGATGGTCGGGTAGAAGTGCCTCACATGACTGAGGGCCTTCGCATAGCACTCGTCCTGGGCTTTGATCACCAGGTTCTGACCCACCTCCGTCAACTCCTCCTTCTCCTTGGCGAACTTCTTCTTCAGAGCCGCCATCTTCTTCCCCCATTCCGCCTCCTTGGCGTCGAACTCGGTCTTCATATTCTGCTCCCTCTGATGCGAGCCTTCGAGCTCTATCTTCATCTCCTTCATCTCCTGCAAGGCCTTGTCAGCCCGGTCTCGCTCCCGCTTCAAGGCCGCCTCATAAAGGCCTCTCACGTGGGCCCCCTGCACGGTCGCCTGCAGTAACCAAGCACTACTAAGAAAGCCTCCTTTACGACGTAATGACAAGGCAAGTGGGGTCGACAGACTTACCAGCACATTAGCCTGCGCGAGGCGAGTGTACGCATCCTCCAGGGTCTCGGCATTCTCCGCGCGGTCCCGGGGGGTCGCCAGCTTATCCGCCACCTCGACGGCCTAGCGCCCTCGGGTTAAGCTGTCACCCTCACGGATCGACCAACCCGGCACCCATGGTCGCCGCAACCTCTCCTCTACCTCTGACCCCACCAGGGGACCCTTCCCCTTGTCAAGATCAGCAGCCTCGCCCTGGTCCGAGCTCTTCCGAGCAACCACCACCTTGCCCGTCTCCGAGCATGTCCTCTTTGCCGGAGGCTCGTCTGGGACCTCGGAGACCACCTGGGATGACCCCCTCGTCTTCATCGCGTCCCCCTTCGTCTCGGCCTTCTGCTTCTTCATGGCGAGCCTCTTTGCCTTGATTGATTCGGGATCCATACCTGTGAAAAGATCAATTAAGAACAATGAGCGCAAAAGAGCAATAAGACCGAGAGAAAAGAAACAACTACATACAAAGCACGGCCGGGCTCAGTCCGACGCTCGCCAGGTGACCTTCCGTCACCTTCGGCCAACTGATACTGTGCGACAGACGGAGGCGCTCAACAAACCTCCACTCCTCGGCCGTCAGGTCCCTCGGCCTCGGCGCTTTAAAGCTCGGCTTATAATGGTTCCATCGAGTAGGGATGTCCCAAGGCTCCTCACTCCGGATCACCAAATATTTTTTCTTCCACTCCTTGATGGAGTCCGGGTGACCGTGGACGACCTTCCCCTTACTCCGAGGCGAGATATAATAAACACCCTCCGACTCCCCCGACGAGCTGATCCCCAGCATCGCCCGGAATACGCCCAACCAAAGGGGCACCTTCTGCTCCTCGCACAACAGCACGAAGCAGATGATCTGCTTCCAGGAGTTCTGCCCATACTGCATCGGCGCCAGGGACGCCCAATTCAACACCTCCCGAACAAACGGATGGACCGGCAGCCTCAGTCCAGAGATGAAGGCGTCCACTGGGAAGACGCAGTACCAAGCAGGCAGGGGGTCGGTCGGGGGCAGGGTAGAGTTCGGCAACATGAGCTCGTAGCCGGACCCTATGTGGTACGCCAACTGCAAAACCTCCAAGTCACCAGCCTCCAAGACGGTCGGAAGCGTGTCCATCTTCACCCTCTTCCGGCTCGGCGAAGACGGCTGGACCCCAAAAAGCTCCTTATCGAAAAGGTCGTCGGGGTACCGACGGAACAGCTTCGGTTGTACGGGCGACCCTGTCATTAAGTTACGATGAACGGGCGCCTGGCTCGAGCCATCGGTCCTCGACCCCTTCTTCTTCGGAACCCTCTTCTTCTTGGCTCTTTCCGGTGAGGGGGTAGATAATCGCCCCAGACCGGTCGGCGTGGAGCTCGAACCCACACCCTGACCTGTGGATCTCCCCCCGCACCTCCTATCCGAGCCCCTTCGGCTTCACCCTCTTCTGGGCCACCCTCCTCTTCGGAAGTCGACTCTAGAATCTGGACTTCGTCCGAACTGTCGCTTGCCTCCTCAGATTCGCTACTCTCCACCACGAAAGGTTTCCAAGAGCGTAACGGCCTCACATTGTACACCGGCTCCTCCTCGCCTACTGGCTCCTCCCACGAAGTCGAACCGGAGGGCTTCTCATCATGTACGGACTCCTCCTCGCACACTGGCTCCTCCCACGAAGTTGATTTTGAGACAGGGTTCCCTTCCCCCCTCGACGTCGACGCCGACGAGCCAGACTGAGCCCTTGACATTTGTGCCTAACAAAAGAAACTTACAAACTAACCTTTGGGTTGTCTCGGACTGACGAGCCGATGCCGCTAAACAGTCAAGCCGAGCGCTGAAGTGTTTGGTTTCTTTTTAAGAAGACAGCAGGTGGAAATGAACAGAATAGAGAAGAGGGGGGGATATTTATAGAGGGAGAGGCGACGCCTCAATTTTTGCATTACTGTTCCTCGAATAGCACGCGTCTGCCACCAATAGAATCGCGCCACATCATCCTCGAAACTGGCGCTGCTGACGTCACCTAGCGCCGGTTGGAGACCACACAGAGGTCGGTTCGGATGAAGTGTTCGGCGGAGAAAAATTTTTGGATTAAAGATTTAAGGCGCCGTCCTTAGACAGGCGCCCCGGGCTCCAGGGCTCGGTCGGCTCCCCTCTCACCCGTGAGCAGCTCGGGGCTTACGACCTCGGCAGCCGAAACCCCAAACTGTTCGAGGGTGGGAGAAAAGCCACCATCCCCTGGAACCCTATCGGAAAGCAGATCGGCCCACCTCCAATCTCTAACTCCTTTGGGCTGACAGACCATCAGAGACCGTCAGCACCAGAAGGAAGACAGAGATCGGAGACGACCCATCTATCCGAGGCTCCTCAGCCCCAGGTCCGGAATTCGGTTGATACCCCTCCCGTCTGGATCTTTCTCGGGCAAACAGCCGTGTCAGGGCCGTCCGACCCAAAAAAGGATCCAGGCGGCAAAGTCACCACCAGTCCAAAGTTCCCAGGGTTAAAACCTTTCAGCACCTTGTCCCCCGAGCCCGGACTACGGCCGCCATCTCTTCTGCCTTGTTCTCCCCCGATCCTGACACTCACATCGAGGCCGTCAGGAACGGGAGAAGAACAAGGCAATAGGATGACCACCTGTCCAACGCTCTCAGGGTCAAGATTTTGCAAGAGACAGACGTCCGCCAAAGCAGACACCTCTGGTGGCCGATGGACCACCCTTACTGTGATCAAACCCACTGTGGGGAGAGGGGTATTTATAACCTCCCCCATAGACAGGCCATTATGACATTGGGAAAGCCAAACGATAGAAGCCTAAGCGCCATGCATTTACTAGGCGGCGCCATTAATGCCCCTAGGAAATTGGAACATTACACAGATCCCGGAGCGCCTTCAATGCTCCGCGAAGACAGCGGGCCACCCCGCTCAAACCTTCTAAGGCACAACGGCTCCCCATCACCCTTGCCGACTCATAATCCCTCACCAGCTCGAGGTTCGGTCTAGCACCAGGGTAGTCTTCTCAGGAAGGCTCAACGGCTCGCCATCACCCTGGCCGACCGATAATCCCTCGCCAGCTCGAGGTTCGGTCTAGCACCAGGGTAGTCTTCTCAGGAAGGCACAACGGTTCGCCATCACCCTTGCCGACCCATAATCCCTCGCCAGCTCGAGGTTCGGTCTAGCACCAGGGTAGTCTTCTCAGGAAGACACAACGGTTCGCCATCACCCTTGCCGACCCATAATCTCTCGCCAGCTCGAGGTTTGGTCTAGCACCAGGGTAGTCTTCTCAGGAAGGCACAACGGTTCGCCATCACCCTTGCCGACTCATAATCCCTCGCCAGCTCGAGGTTCGGTCTAGCACCAGGGTAGTCTTCTCAGGAAGGCTCAACGGTTCGCCATCACCCTTGCCGACCCATAATCCCTCGCCAGCTCGAGGTTCGGTCTAGCACCAGGGTAGTCTTCTCAGGAAGGCTCAACGGCTCACCATCACCCTTGCCGACCCATAATCCCTCGCCAGCTCGAGGTTCGGTCTAGCACCAGGGTAGTCTTCTCAGGAAGGCTCAACGGCTCGCCATCACCCTTGCCGACCCATAATCCCTCGCCAGCTCGAGGTTCGGTCTGGCACCAGGGTAGCCTTCTCATGAAGGCCCAACGATTCGCCATCCCATTTCCACGACCATAAACACTCCTCCACGGCTAACTCCCGCATCCCCGCAGGAGTGGGGGGCTTGTGTGGTAGGGTAAAAATGGCCTGGGGCCCAGCCAAGGCCCAGGATGGCTCACTCGAAAAAATCAATCCGGCTCGGCCCCGGACCACTACATCCTCGGCACCGAGCCGTAAATTCACCCCCACAGAACTGGTCTCCTCGTATCCGACGAGCCTCGATGGACCTCGGTCTCCGATCCGCGATAGCCCTACGGGCCGTCCGCCCAGCCTGGTAATGAATGAAGATGACCTGGCACAACCCAGACCATCCGATTCTCCCAGAGGCACAGGAGCCCCATGATCAGCCATGTCAGCTCCAAATACCACCTAGGGCTTTGCCACGTCAGCCCTATACCACTCTTGGCACTGCCACGTCCGCCCTAAACCCCTGGGCCTCCTGCCACGTCAGGCCCATGGGCTTTCGGGTTCAGACCTGGCCCCCAAGCGGATCCAAACCCGGTTGGAATTCCCTATAAATACCAGACCCTCACCCACCTTTTCAGGTAATCAATCTTTGCCACCTAAATTCCCCTAGTTACTGCTACTCTCTCACAGAGACTGACTAGATCGTCGGAGGGTCCGCCACCGGGATAAACCCTGGTGTTTCAGGACCGTCTGTAGGTACTCGAGGCAAGGCCATCCAAGCCAATCCTCAAGCGCCGAAGCGAGCCTCTCGCTCACCGTCCGGCACCGTACTCTTCCCTCATTACAAATTGAGTCCGAACTCACACCTGGTGCATCCACACTGCGACCAAAAACAAACCGCATCAAATAATAATAATAATTTTGAGAGAAGGGTCGGGTCGGACCCGTTAGGGTACCAAACCCGAACCCTTCCCTTCTTCTTCTCTTCCAACCTCCCGCCAAAACCAAAAGACAGAGCAAAAACATAGCATGATCTCCCTCGACGAGCGCTTCGCCATTCTCGCTCCCCTTCGTCATCGAACCCACCTTGGCTTCGCCGAACCCTTAGCCACCGAGCTCCGGGGTCGAGCCTAAGCTTCCACCACCTCCGACGAGCTCCACCTCCCTCTCTCTCTGCACCGAGCTCCAACGGCGAGCTCGCCTTCGCTGCGAACTCCAGTGCGGAGCTTCGCCACCTCCAACGACATCGAGCGGCGAACTCTCACTCTCGCCGAGCTCCTTCCGTCGTCGAGCTCCAAGACCCAACATGTCGACAAGCTCCCCCCTTCATGAAGCTCACCGCTGCTCCGAGCAGCCGAAGCTCATCGTCGAGCCCTTCCTCGGCGAACACCGTCGAGCTCCCCTCGAGCGATCTCCGCCCAACAGCCGAGCTCCATCAAGCTCCCCACTTCGCCGAGGCTTTATTCTCGTCGAGCTCCAAGACCCAACACGTCGACAAGCTCCCCCCTTCACGAAGCTCACCCTGCTCCGAGCAGCCGAAGCTCATCGTCGAGCCCTTCCTCGGCGAACACCATCGAGCTCCCCTCGAGCGATCTCCGCCCAACAGCCGAGCTCCATCAAGCTCCCCACTTTGCCGAGGCTTTATTCCCGTCGAGCTCCTTCTCCAAACTCGAACCCACCTCCTTGGCCGGGCTCGTCTCCCATCTTCGCCAGCTGCCTCCGCCGCCAAGCTCACAGGTCTCTCTCTCCGAGCTCCGCCACAGAGCTTCGAGCTCTTCTCCTTCGAGCTCCACGTTGCCAAAATTGCCAGCCTCCAATGCCGAAGCTAGCTCCTCCATCGAGCTCTCTTCCTCGACGAAGCTCCGAGCCCCAAGCTCCTTGCCAACTTCACCAATGTCGAGCTCCGAACTCCTCATCTCCACCGAGCTCCTCCTCCATCGAGCCCCTCCGACGACGTCGAGCACTACCCATTGCCAAGCTCGCCAACCTCCAACGCCGAAGCTAGCTCCTCCATCGAGCTCACTTCCTCGACGAAGCTCCAAGCTCCGCTCGACGACCACTGTCGACGAGCCTCACCGAGCTCCTCGCTGATCGCAAACGAAGCTCCACCGTGGCATCATCTTCGAGCTCCTACACCGACAGCTCCTCCAACTCCGAGCTTATCCAAGCTCTCGAACCGTCGAGCTCGCCGCAGTCGGAGTCGCGCAATGGCGAAGCCCTCCGCGTTCGCCGCTCATCCTCGTCGACTCCGTTGCTTGCCTCGACCCTGCGTGAGATACGCAACGGTGAACGGAAAAGAGCTTGGAGAAGGGGATGAAGAAGGACAGGCGAAGAAGAAAAGATAGAAACAAAGAAGACAGAGAAAAAAAAGAAAAAGAAAAAAACCCACGTGGCATGCCACGTGGCAGCGTCTTACATGGTCTGCTAATCTAATTCGCCACGCCGAAGCGCCGAGCCGAGGTGCCGAAGCACCGAACTCGTAATTGGAGAAAAAAATCGGCCGACCCACACGATCCGTCCGATCGTTTCAAAATTCGCGTCGCGACCCGATCGACGCTCAGAAACGCGCCACGTGTCCAGAACATGATCTGCCTCATGATGCGCGCACATCTGATCATGATCGACGGTCAGGAATACGCCACGTGTCCAGGTAATATTTAAATTATTTATTTATTTATTTAATTGTTTTAATTATTTAAAAAATCCGAAAAAATATTTAAAAAATCGAAAAAAATTAATTAAAAATTCTAAAAATAATTATTAATTCAGAAAAATTATTTTTAAATTCTGAAAAAAATAATTATTAAATTAGAATAATTAATTAATATTTTTGATAATTAATTATTTAATTCGGAAAATGAATAAAAAATTCAAAAAAAATGAGAAAAAATTCAGAAAAATTTGGAAAAATCACCAAAAATCCAGAAAATTCTGAGAATATTTTTGGGCATTTTACAAGCCCATAATAACACCGTTACACCCCGAAAAAGATTCCAAACTCCCTTAAGAACACCGATAAAATCCCGTACGCCATTAGAACAGTAAAACTACTCCTCAAAGGCTGATCTAACTCAGTCTTTGGGAGTGGGGGGCTCGTGATATGGCTAAAAATAGGATTAAATCGGGACCGTTCACATCGGACACGAATCTTAAAGCTCAGGGGCAAAACGGTAATTTCACATACAAATGGGTCCGAAACGGGTACTGGGTCTCCTTCTCACAGATCCAATAACCTGCGAACGGATCCACCTCAACTGGGTACGGGTCCTGACCCGATACAAACCCAGTCCGACATGATAGAATTAGGGTCTCTGATTGAACCAAATCAACGGGCCTGATTCGCGACTATCCTCTCACCGGGAATTAAGGGATTACATTCCTAATCTGATTACGAGGTTAGGTGTTTGCTATTCAGGTTTTCCAAGAACTCACAAATACTATCTGTTTGCCCCCACACCGAAATTAGCGGTAACAACTATCATGACCGGGGTCTGCTCTGCTTGGCCGCGCGAATGTAGTGTTAGTGTAGGTGCCCTAGAGGCAATACAATGATATTATGTAATCAGTATTATTGACATTATGTTCTTTTCATATATTAATAATTTATTATGCTTCGTATTTACTGCGATATAATTATTAGCATGATAAATGTCCTTAGATTATTAATACGAACTATATGAACTTGAGATTATATATAGTATAATAATCTTAAATGTCCCTAGTCGAGTATTATTATTATTAGGACAGTAATAATACATTGATACTAGTATGTTGATTGATTGATGACCACTTCTCATGGGTGATTAGTATAGAGATACTAAAATCAATACATAGGTAAATGTAAGAGTACATTGTACTGGACAGACCCACTGTGAGATTCTACATGGAATGAATTAATAAGTGTCATAAGTAATCTCACTGTGATAATGGTGTAATGGTCCTCTGACCTGAAATCATTATATTTCTACACGAGAATTAATGTACTTTGATTCTATCAAAAGTTATCTTTAATCGGGTAATGATAAAGATAATTATTGGGTTCATTATGAATCGTGTGAGAAATATGAATGATCTAGAGGGAATTTAACCCTCCTAATTTTAGGAGTGATATTATCGGCCTCTTGTTTGAGTGAGACTATGAAATGCATGGCCATGCTCAAATATTGATTTGTTTGAATAGTCTACTCATCGATCAAGAAAATAAAGATTAAATTATTAAGAGGATGACACGTCCCATGCCTCTAGTTTAATCTATAATATCAAGGTTAAAAGGATTATATTACATGGAAACATTAATCACGAAAGGTTTAATTGAATCACCAATTATTGTTATTACTTGGGTAGCAATGATGTATTACTAGATGCCGCTCATTGTTTATAATTTTATTATAAGATAATAAAATTATTGCCAACGTAATAATAACCTATAGGGTCACACACTTAGAACGTTTAAAAGGAGTATTAGTTTAAATTCGGAATTTAAATTAAGTGATTCGAAATTAGTTAATTAATTGAGTTGGACTTAATTAATTAAAGGATAATTCGAATCATTTAAGTGATAAAACCAAATCAGATTGGTCTTATCAGAAGCCAAACTGATTATGGTTAATTCGAATTTAAATGATAAAACCAAATCAGATTGGTCTTATCAGAAGCCAAACTGATTACGGTTAAGCCCACCTCTTATCTCTCCCTATAAATACATAGAGATGTATTAGTTGTTGAGAATCTTTGACAAATCCGTTTCCACAGAAACCCTAGCCGCTCAACTGTTGAGAGGTAAAAGAGAGAGAGAGAGAGAGGCAAGGATCATCGGCTAGTACCGGCTCCCTTGATCGTTGGACGATCGGACGTTCGTGTGGACTGCCTTAGAGACGCGGATCTAGCTACTAGGACTGCGTGGTGATTGCAACCTCCATCTTTCAGCCTTCGAAAGCTCCGAAAGGTAAAATTTTATTTCTCCATTATTAGCCAATTCTTATACACGGATCCTAGGGTTAGGGTTTCGGATCTGTCTTTTTCGCTGCGTTTGGCCTCGAAACCCTACAGTGGTATCAGAGCAACGTGTATAAGGGGCTGATTTGGTTACATGTTTACTGCATTCGATGCATGTATGCATGTTTTATGAATCTGCCTTGATGCAGTTATGTGATATGTCGATATAATATGTTATGTCGATCATATATGATTCTGTTATGCTATATAGATTGTGATTTGTTGATAATTAGGTAAGTTTTACCATCTGCTATGAATGTTCAGTAAGCGATTTGTATGTTATGCATGAAGAATGGTTTATATGGTGATATAAACTGATGGACAGATAGTGTTTGGACACGATCTGTAAACTGGGACATGATATGAATGTATATGATACATGGTTCCGGAACTGTATTTGATGCAGTGGCGGCAGAGACTAATAGATATGATCTGTTGTTCGAAATCGATAATTTTTTAATAAGGATAGTCCTCTGGAATTAAAAAATTTTCTGATTTCGAGCTGACCGGTCAGCTCGACCCCCGCCAGGGGCTGCCGCCCCCGGACCCCTGCTGCATATATATATATTTGTGTGTTCTTAATTGTTTATAAGAGCATGGTGCTGGTTATGGCCTTAAGACCCTTAGATTAATGGTTTATGTTTTGGTTTTGTAAATACGACTTGCATGTCGTTCTCTTCATTCTTGTAATTGTATTATCTCGAATGTAACTCGAGTTTCATTATGTAAGTACATAAGTACAAGTTGTTTTCATTTATTCAATGTAATGTAATTGAAGATTGAAGGGCGATCCAAGAGATGAAGCAACCAAGGAGAATGAAGACATGTAATTGTATTTATATTTTCCACCATAGAATGACCTCGATCCTTTCATCAGCTTGAAAGGATCATGTAGGTTAAAGGCCATAACCAAGCACGTTTACTTACTGCACTTTACATATTGATGTATGAATGTTTCTGTAGAATACACTGTGATGCATGCTTCAAATAGATTAATAATGTATTAATATATGTATTAGATACATCATCCATGCCATGCCTGCTTAAACAAAATAAAACATGTAACGATGAAAGATGAACGTTAAACAAACGATCATGAGATTCTCGTGTTTATGAAACACGGCAATTAAATATAAATTTCATTGATTCAACGATTGAATGATTTTGTCAACGACGGATCACGAATCTGTAAGAAAAGGGGTGCCAATAATGCCGTCTGTGCGTTAACCTCTGATCTGGAAATCATTCATTCAACGAATTTTGATTTGAAATATTTAGTTCCAAGAAAAGGGAATCTCTTTATGATGGGATCATGATCGTTTACAAGTAAACCCCTTAACAAAATATTAAGTTAATTAGATGCTTTCCAATGAATTAACACTCATCAAAGCCTAGATCATAAGGGGTGGGTTTGCCAAAGTAGAGCACTCCTTTTAATCATGGTTAGGTGCGAAAGAATAAAAGTGATATTCGTCATGTTAATCATTGGGACCAACTTAACTAAGTCGTCACAATAGGATTGTGGATAGTGAACTTAGAAGCATAGAGTTTGGCGAAAAAATTTATTAGATAAATTAGAACAATAGTTGTTCACCAAACTATCCAAGAATTATATGTGATATAATTGACAAAAGTTGTCTACCTAAATAGTTATGTTTTGGGAGAATTGGCCAACGCTGACTCAAGGCATAATGAAATATGGATCTTGGCTCACTAGAAAATAAGTTTCCGAATTAATAGTAAGGGCTATTAGTTTGAACAAAATAGTGGGAGGTATATTAAGTTGAATGTACCATTATCACTTGAACATAATAATTAATTATTTGACAATCTAACTTATCTTATGCATTTTAAACATTGTAGATATTAAATGGCACAAAACACAAACAACTCTTTCTCCGTGCGATCAGTCCTTGAGAAGGACAAGCTGACAGAAACAAACTTCCTTGACTGGTCTAGGAATTTGAGGATTGTCCTCAGGCAGGAGCGTAAGCTCCAAGTTGTTGAAATTCCTCCACCGGTCCATCCTGGTGACGGTGCAACTCGTGCTCAACTAAATGCTTACCAGAAGCATATTGATGATGCGACAGACGTTGCCTGTCTCATGCTTGCAACTATGAGTGCTGAGCTTCAGAAGCAGCATGAGCATATGGATGCTTATGCTATGCTTGAGCATCTTAAGACGATGTTTCAAGTACAGGCTCGTCAAGAAAGGTTCAATACGTACAAAGCAATCTTTAACTGCAAGCAAGGAAATAACCCGGTTGGACCGCATGTTCTGAAGATGATTGGGTATTTTGAATACCTAGACCGTTTGGGCTCCGGGCTTTCTCGAGAGGCTCAAATAGATATTATCTTGCAATCATTGAACAGCAACTATGCCCAGTTTATCATGACTTTCATCATGACCGAGCAAGACAAAACACCCACTGAATTGTTGGCACTGTTAAGAACTACCGAAGCCAACATGCAAAAGGCACCTGAAAATGCTCCCATAATGATGGTGGGCAATAAAGGTGCTAAGGGAAAGGGGAAATGGAAAGGCAAGAAAAAGATTGGATCTAATGCAGTTGCTCCTTCCAAGCCCACTTTCAAGAAAGCTCTCAAGCCTAAAGGTGGTGTTGCTAAACCTGATAAGGGTGATTGTCACTGGTGCAAGAAACCAGGTCATTGGAAGAGAAACTGTCCAGCTTATTTGGAAAGTCTGAAGAACGTGAAATCTCTGAATATTTCTGATTCAGGTATTCATGTTATAGAAGTCAATTTATCTACTTCTACATCTTGGGTATTGGATACTGGATGTGGTTCTCACATTTGTATTAATGTGCAGGGACTTCAAAGGAGTAGATCTTTGGCAAAGGGAGAGATCGACCTACGCGTTGGCAATGGAGCAAAGGTTGCTGCTTTGGCCGTAGGGACTTATTATTTGTCGTTGCCCTCTGGGCTTATTTTAGAACTTGAGAACTGTTATTACGTGCCTGCGATTTGCAGAAACATTATTTCTATTTCTTGTTTGGACAAGAAGGGTTTTTCGTTTATAATAAAAGACAATTGTTGCTCTTTTGCTTTAAATGATTTAACTTATGGTGTAGCACGTTTATTTAATGGTTTATATGTTCTAGATCTTGATCTTACTCCCGTCTATAATATGAATAAACGTCTTAAAGCAAATGACTCAAATCAAACATACCTTTGGCATTGTCGATTAGGCCATATAAATGAGAATCGCATATCCAAACTACATAAAGATGGATTTTTGGATAAGTTTGATTTTGAATCATACGATGAATGTGATGCTTGTTTACTTGGTAAAATGGCAAAAGCTCCTTTTACTAAAATAGGTGAAAGGGCCAACGAACGATTAGAACTAATACATAGTGATGTATGTGGTCCAATGCGTTCTATGGCTAGAGGTGGCTTTTATTACTTCATAACATTTACTGATGATTTCAGTAGATTCGGATATGTGTATCTTTTGAAACACAAATCTGAATCCTTTGAAAAATTCAAAGAATTTAAAGCTGAAGTAGAAAAGCAAATAGGCGGAAGTATTAAAACTCTTCGATCTGATCGAGGAGGTGAATACTTAAGCCATGACTTTAAGAATTACTTAAAGGAGTGTGGTATAGTATCACAGCTCACTCCTCCTGGAACACCACAATGGAATGGGGTTTCTGAAAGGAGAAATCGTACCTTGTTGGACATGGTACGATCGATGATGAGTCATGCTGAACTTCCAATAAGTTTCTGGGGTTATGCCCTAGAAACGGCTGCATATACACTAAACCGAGTCCCAACTAAAGCGGTTCAAAAGACTCCATATGAGATATGGACTGAGAAACGTCAAAGCATGTCATTTATGAAAATATGGGGATGTGAAGCGTTTGTGAAACGTATGATCTCTGACAAGCTTGGACCAAAATCAGATAAGTGTTATTTTGTGGGGTACCCGAAGGAAACTAAGGGTTACTTCTTCTATAATCCGACCGAGAACAAAATAGTTGTTTCTCGCACTGCTGTGTTTCTTGAACGAGAGCTAGTCTCCAAAAGAATCAGTGGGAGGAAAATAGAACTCGATGAAGCTCGAGACCCACAAGATAATGTTGAACCCGAATTGGAAATTGAGCAGGATATTCAAGATAATATTCAAGATGAAACTGCTCAAGAAACACAGATTGTTCGTAGATCTGGTAGGATTCGCCATCAACCTGAGAGATATTATGGATTTCTCTTAGTAGAGAATGGTGATATGATGCTCATAGATCAAGATGAGCCCCTCACCTACCAAGATGCTATGAACAGTCCTGACTCTGAGAGATGGCTAGAAGCCATGAAATCTGAGATGGATTCCATGTATGATAACCAAGTATGGACTTTGGTTGATCCACCTGAAGGGGTAAAACCTATAGGGTGCAAATGGGTTTTCAAAAAGAAAATCGACATGGATGGAAATGTTCAGACCTATAAAGCTAGGTTAGTTGCAAAAGGTTTCAAGCAAATTCATGGTATTGACTATGATGAAACTTTTTCACCTGTAGCTATGGTCAAATCCATTAGGATTTTGCTTGCAATAGCAGCTTATCATGATTATGAGATCTGGCAGATGGATGTCAAAACAGCCTTCCTTAATGGGAGCCTTGAAGAGGATGTGTACATGACACAACCTGAAGGTTTTGTCAGTCCAAGGGATGCTAGAAGGATATGTAAGTTGCGTCGATCCATTTATGGACTGAAGCAGGCCTCAAGGAGGTGGAATATTCGTTTTGACCAGACAGTCAAGGAATTTGGCTTTATTCAAAACGAAGATGAATCTTGTGTTTACAAAAGGGTTAGTGGGAGCCACGTGGCATTCATAGTATTATATGTTGATGATATATTACTTATCGGGAATGACATACCTTCTCTACAGGCTGTTAAGACTTGGTTGGGAAAAAATTTCTCAATGAAAGATTTAGGCGAGGCGACCTATATATTAGGGATCAGGATCTATAGAGATAGATCCAGAAGATTGATCGGCCTAAATCAGAGTACATATATTGACAAAGTACTGCATCGTTTTGGGATGCAAGATGCTAAAAGGGGATTTGTCCCGATGTCTCATGGGATATCAATCTCGAGTGACAATAGTCCTAAAACATTGGATGAAAAGGACCGCATGAGTAAGATTCCATATGCTTCTGCAATTGGATCTATCATGTATGCAATGATATGTACTCGTCCTGATGTGTCATATGCTTTGAGTATGACGAGCAGGTTCCAGTCTAATCCAGGTGAAGGTCACTGGACAGCTGTCAAGAATATTCTTAAGTACTTGAAGAGGACTAAAGATTCATTCTTGGTATATGGGGGAGAAGAGAGACTAGTGGTAAAAGGTTACACTGATTCTAGTTTCCAAACAGACAAGGATGATTCTATATCCCAGTCTGGTTTTGTGTTTTGTCTCAACGGAGGTGCTGTAAGCTGGAAAAGTTCAAAGCAAGAAACAGTAGCTGATTCTACAATGGAGGCTGAGTATATTGCTGCTTGCGAAGCAGCCAAGGAGGCAGTTTGGATCCGAAATTTCATCACAGGGCTTGGTGTGGTTCCATCGATAGTAGACCCTATCGATCTTTATTGCGATAACAATGGAGCCATAGCACAAGCAAAGGAACCAAGATCGCACTCCAGGGCGAAACATATACTTAGAAGATATCACCTTATTCGTGAAATTAATGAACGAGGAGATATACATATATGTAAAGTGCAAACTAATGATAACGTAGCTGACCCACTGACTAAGGCTTTGTCGCAGCAGAAGCACGAGGGTCACACTAGTTCAATTGGTATTCGATACATGAGTGATTGGCTCTAGTGCAAGTGGGAGATTGTTAGTGTAGGTGCCCTAGAGGCAATACAATGATATTATGTAATCAGTATTATTGACATTATGTTCTTTTCATATATTAATAATTTATTATGCTTCGTATTTACTGCGATATAATTATTAGCATGATAAATGTCCTTAGATTATTAATACGAACTATATGAACTTGAGATTATATATAGTATAATAATCTTAAATGTCCCTAGTCGAGTATTATTATTATTAGGACAGTAATAATACATTGAGACTAGTATGTTGATTGATTGATGACCACTTCTCATGGGTGATTAGTATAGAGATACTAAAATCAATACATAGGTAAATGTAAGAGTACATTGTACTGGACAGACCCACTGTGAGATTCTACATGGAATGAATTAATAAGTGTCATAAGTAATCTCACTGTGATAATGGTGTAATGGTCCTCTGACCTGAAATCATTATATTTCTACACGAGAATTGATGTACTTTGATTCTATCAAAAGTTATCTTTAATCGGGTAATGATAAAGATAATTATTGGGTTCATTATGAATCGTGTGAGAAATATGAATGATCTAGAGGGAATTTAACCCTCCTAATTTTAGGAGTGATATTATCGGCCTCTTGTTTGAGTGAGACTATGAAATGCATGGCCATGCTCAAATATTGATTTGTTTGAATAGTCTACTCATCGATCAAGAAAATAAAGATTAAATTATTAAGAGGATGACACGTCCCATGCCTCTAGTTTAATCTATAATATCAAGGTTAAAAGGATTATATTACATGGAAACATTAATCACGAAAGGTTTAATTGAATCACCAATTATTGTTATTACTTGGGTAGCAATGATGTATTACTAGATGCCGCTCATTGTTTATAATTTTATTATAAGATAATAAAATTATTGCCAACGTAATAATAACCTATAGGGTCACACACTTAGAACGTTTAAAAGGAGTATTAGTTTAAATTCGGAATTTAAATTAAGTGATTCGAAATTAGTTAATTAATTGAGTTGGACTTAATTAATTAAAGGATAATTCGAATCATTTAAGTGATAAAACCAAATCAGATTGGTCTTATCAGAAGCCAAACTGATTATGGTTAATTCGAATTTAAATGATAAAACCAAATCAGATTGGTCTTATCAGAAGCCAAACTGATTACGGTTAAGCCCACCTCTTATCTCTCCCTATAAATACATAGAGATGTATTAGTTGTTGAGAATCTTTGACAAATCCGTTTCCACAGAAACCCTAGCCGCTCAACTGTTGAGAGGTAAAAGAGAGAGAGAGAGAGAGGCAAGGATCATCGGCTAGTACCGGCTCCCTTGATCGTTGGACGATCGGACGTTCGTGTGGACTGCCTTAGAGACGCGGATCTAGCTACTAGGACTGCGTGGTGATTGCAACCTCCATCTTTCAGCCTTCGAAAGCTCCGAAAGGTAAAATTTTATTTCTCCATTATTAGCCAATTCTTATACACGGATCCTAGGGTTAGGGTTTCGGATCTGTCTTTTTCGCTGCGTTTGGCCTCGAAACCCTACATGTAGAGGTCCCCGGTGTAACACCCCTGCCCCGGGCTCGGACAATTTATACAATTTATAAGACAAATTAGATACTATGTAGTACAACTGCCCACCACAGGCTGCCTCTCAAAAGGTGGTTAACCGAATTGGTGACTCTTGATCCTTGGCAATTATATTTATATAATATTTTATTACTTGAAACTATCGATATGGGATTTAAATTCCTTAACAAATCCTTTTTTCCAAACTCGTGCACACCCTAGGGAACTAATCCCCTAGGTTGCCACGTCATCTTTTGAAGAAGCACAGCACATGTGCTGTTCTTCATTCAACAAACCCGGTGGGTCCCCCCACTTCTCTTCCAAACCGGTTTCAAAAAATCCATCTCATATCAAATTAATTATTTTGTAAATCCTTCCTATAGAGAATTTCTATAGGACAAAGTCTCAAATTTATTTATTATATATATTTCAAACCATATATATATTTCAGAAATACGGGGTATTACACCCGGGGTGTAACGCCCCAAATTCCAAATAAGACCAAATTCGAGATTCCACAGGATCTTTACACTTCACTTCGTACAATTTTACAAGAAAATTAGAACTTTTCAACAACATCAGAGTTCTTTACATTTTGTTTACACAGCGGAAGAATAAAAGAGATACAACATTGAAAATAAAATGCAACTTATACAACTTTATCAATGTAAGTCATCAATTGCATCATAACATCTTTATTTCTTCATAAAATGTTTATCACCTGCATATTAAGCTGTGAGCACGTCAGTCACTTACAACTGACGAAAATATTATACTCGGCCATCTTCTCTATGTCGTACATATAACAATTTCATACTTTAACAAACCACAATTTGAATGAACAATAAAGTGTCAAAAGTGACTATTCTAAACATGTAAGTGTACGCGATGCCTTAATGCCTAATACATACATTTTATGCTAGGATGACATTAATGCATACTTGTTCGGATTCTATGCATCACATACTACATAGGTCCGAAGGCAAGCACCTACATAATCCACATTTAAGGGTTCGATCCCCCGCCATGAAAACTACCCAGCAATAAGACAAGGTTTAGAATATTCCACGAATATGCATTCCAGTCCCGCAGTCCACCACTGACTGTTATAACAGATCCATCATCGTGCGAATCATCTCGCAAGTATCTCTCTAGCCCCGGTATACGTATATACATTAGAGTATGGAAAACTATCCGCCTGACTACTCATGATCCCGGAATCCACCGCTGATCAATCATCATAATCCCAGATTTAAAAATAAAAGCCCGTCTCCCACGGAGCAACCACAATCCCGGAATCCACCGCCGACTGAGTCTATAGTCTCGGAATCCACCGCCGACTATATAGAGTGCCCTACTTACGTTTGCCCAGGTTTACTACATCTTCACTTATGTGCCTAACTCTTAAGTTCAAGACATGAATAAATTTCCATACCTAGAATTAGTTTTACCTCCTTCCGGACTTAATCAACAAAATACGAGATAGCTCCATAGCCATATCTCAAAATATATCTCAACTCTTTTCAATTCAATAGTGCCGGTACCCGAGATCTCACTAACTCTTAATCACAACTTTTTATTACAAGAATCCATGGGTACACATACCCTTCAATAAAAATGTCTTAAACTTAGATTATTTTTATCTTCAGTTCATTTACAAATGATCAATATCTTGTCTTAACACTTATCCACAAAGTAATCATTTCTTAGTCTTGACACTACTCATGATCTAGTTATTCATTCATAATCTTTATAAACAAATAATTTCTTTCAAGAACAAAACTTTATCACATGAAATTTTATCACAAATCCAAGCTCTTACGATGTCTCAATTCACTTCAAAAATATTTCTTAAACAAAATAAAAGTATAATCTCCTCAAAATCACTTCACAAATTAATACTTTGTTTTTCTTCACTACAAAGTTCTACTCACAAAATTCCATTTCTTTTTATACTTCGAAATATACAAGAAAGCTTCATACTATCTCTTCTAATTTTTCCATTTCATTTTATATCAATAATAAAGTTTATTTCTAAAGCTTTTCATACTAAAACTCCCACATATGAAGAAAAAGACTCAAAAATTCAAAAGGGGTGCTCTGGGTTTCGAACCCATGACCTCTGAACACACACAGGCAACGCCCAGACCCAGACCCGCTAGCCAGTAAGTCCAATGGACTCTGGCATTAAGATTCTATGCCGAAGTATTCATATAATGACTCTCGGTTTTAGAAATTTATTTAAAAGAATTAAAATAAATGTGACTATCAAGTTTTGAATCCAAGATCTCTTACAAATAGTGCTCTGTGGTGCACTGGCTAACCAGTAAGTCCAAGTGTAATTTCTGTTTAGGAATTGTATTAATATACTTTTGTTTAAACTGTTCAGAAATTGGTTCTTTTTCATGCAAACTTGTTTATCCAAAGATCCAATCTTTTTAGGAATTTGAAATAAATTTCTCTTGACTAAGAATAAATTTTAGAAACAGTGAACAACAATTTCAAATTCATTAAAACCCTATTTCCAATTCTTGAAACAATTCTTCTTCTCATTTTTCGCATAGGCTTGTATTTTTCTCAAAACCTGAATAGTGTTCATAAAACTAGCTTATGTTCTCACTTATACAAATTACAATTTTATAACAATACTAACATGTCACTTAATCATGAGAATTTCACAAAAACTCTTTCATGGGAAAAATTATTATTTTTAAATACAATATGGCAAATATACATATGTCAACACATTTCATGGTACTAACTAAATTCATTTTGTTTTCTTTCTTCTTTCTTAGTCGTTAGATTCTAAGGCATGGGTTGAATACGACATTCTCCAACAAATTTTCATATATTCAACATGTATAAAAATTTACGAGCATACTAACACGATTCATAGTGTTAACTCCTTTATCAAAATTCTTCTTTCTAATTAACATGGTATCTATCACAACAAGACTATTTCATTCATAGCATATTACACTAGCATAAATTTTATCTATATTTTTCACATCAATATTAACTTATACTACTCATTTATAGTTTTTAGCATGCATATTCTACAACTAGAAAGTAAGAAACCACCCACCTCTAATGAAGATTGACCAAAAGTGGAAGCACAACTACTAGCTCCTAGCAATTTCTCCTCCTCCTAGCAAAAACTCCTCCAAGCATAAGAATTCCTCCAAGCACAAGAACTCTCTCCAAGCACAAGAACTCTCTTACTCTCTTTCTTTTTCTCTCTTAATTTGCTTAGTTTATGTGTGACAAAAGAAGAGAAGATGGGGGCGTATTTATAGGATTAGGTGAGTGTTTAATTTGCATAAATCTCCACCTAATAACTCTCTCCTTAATTACCCACTCAACCTTTCACTTTCTAACTCCTTTTTAACTCTTCAAGATCTTAACCCCCATAACCCCCAACCTTTCCTCTCCTCCACTACCCAAAAATCCGGACTCCTCCCTAGTGCATGACCGGCCAAACCTAGTGTGCATATGCACATATGCACAAACAAAATAAATACAATTTTTGTAGTTCTAAATGTCTACTAAAAATTGTAACTTGTTATATATTAGTCCAAACTCAACTTAAATTAGGTTTTAATTGATGGGCTTGATTCATGGGCTCTCTTTTTAATTTATTAACTTAATTATCCTAGTGGGCTCCCCTTGTAATTAATCTAATGGGCTAGGATTTATCTTCAGGTCCATGGATTAAAATAAAAAGGCTAAATAAGATTATGCATGCTTAAAATTAGTAAATGAGAGTAGGAATTAGAGATGGAAAAATTAGCACGTGCATCATACGTGCAAAAAACAAAAAATGCATTTTTAATTTAAATTTAAAAAATCTGAGGTGTTACACGGGGTGAGTGGTTGTGCGCTGGTTCCCGTTCTTGGGTCGGCTTCCTGCCGTGGTTCGGGACCGCGTTGGAAGCGGCCTCTCCCCTCGATTGGCTGATCTACCTCTCCTGGACTATGCGCCATAAGTCGGAAGTGGCCACTGAGCGTGAGGTGCTCGGTTCAGGTCCTCCCGCACCATTGGCTAAAGGTCGGCTAGAGCCATGGCTGCGAGAGGGAGGAAGGTCTGGACGATGTCCAATGGTAAGAGCTTTTCTTGCTTTGGGAGCCATGAGAAAGTATGGCTTCGAGATGACGTAACAAGCCGGGGGACCGGTGTCAGTGATGTGAATATGGCTCTAGCCGACCTCTAGCCAATGGTGCGGGAGGACCTGAACCGAGCACCTCACGCTCAGTGGCCACTTCCGACTTATGGCGCACAGTCCAGGAGAGGTAGATCAGCCAATCGAGGGGAGAGGCCGCTTCCAACGCGGTCCCGAACCACGGCAGGAAGCCGACCCAAGAACGGGAACCAGCGCACAACCACTCACCCCGTGTAACACCTCAGATTTTTTAAATTTAAATTAAAAATGCATTTTTTGTCTTTTGCACGTATGATGCACGTGCTAATTTTTCCATCTCTAATTCCTACTCTCATTTACTAATTTTACCTAGACGGCGCCAACCTGATGCTGCTTGTTTTTGGGTGTAGGGGAAACAGGTGTGAGTTCTTGTAATTTGTGAAGCGGAAAGGACGACACTGGCGTTGATCTGATCCCCGGGCTGTACGGTCGGCTAGGGAGTGGCATTAGAGAGGTAGAGGCTGGGTGCTTGGCTCGGATCTCGTGGCTCGGCTCGGATCTTGATACTTGCACACTGCCTAGAAACACCGAGAGAGTTCCTAGTGACAGGTCCTCCGACAATCTGTCAGTCACTAAGAAAGTAACGGTAGCTAGGGTTTAGGGGGAAAAAAGTTTATTATCTGCAGAAGGAATGAGGGATCTGGTATTTATAGGCAGAGGTAAATGGGTCTGGGGCTGTAATAGGCCGGGTCGGACCCGTTTACCTGTGGGTCTTGAGTTGGCAGAAAAACGTCGGTCTTGTTGACCTGATGATCTTGGATGAGCGAAATCTGAGGATATCCGAAGGCCCTGATTGGGCCACGTCATCTACACCACATTAGATTGGTAATTGTTGTCTATCTTCTTCTTTTCCTGATCTTTAATAGATTGCTAGTTTCCCTAATGCTACTGTATTATCTTTATATACTACTAATAGATTTGGGAAAGTTTGGAATATTAGTTGTAGAAGAGATCTATCTTTACAACAGACCCAAGATTTAAATTCTCTTCTTCATTTATTGAATAATTATGAGTGGAAACCTAGGAATGGTTTTAAATGGAGATGGAATCATTCTGGTTCTTTTACTGTTAAATCTTTTTATAACTTTCTAAATGCTGGCGGTGAATTTGTCTTTTTTTTTATAGATTTATCTGGCAAAATGTTGCACCTCTTAAAGTTAGAATTTTAGTTTGGCTTATTGTTCATAATAAACTTCTAATTGTGGATAATTTGAATAAAAGAAACCATGCCGTTGGGCAAAAATGTGTCCTTTGTTCTTGTTCTGATGAGTCTGTTTTTCACATTTTTGTCAAATGCTCTTTTGTTAAACAAGTTAGGCTTGTCCTGAAATTCGCTTATAAATTTAGAGGATTTCCTTCATCTATTAAATCTTGGTGGGGTATGTGGAGATTGAAGAGGATTTCTAAGAATAATAGATTAGAGTGGGATATGATTATGATGGTTTTAATTTGGGTTATTTGGAAAGAAAGAAATAGTAGAATCTTTCTTAAGAAGTCTTCTAATATTATCAACATTCTTGATTACATTTTTTTTTGGTCTCCTTTTGGTCAAAGATCCTTCCTTCTTCTAAGAAGGCAAAGGTGAATCTTATTGCTTTCACAAATGCTTGCAAGTCTTTCATCCCTCTACTACCAACAGTGGCAATGTCAATGGTGATTAGTTCGGATGTTGCTCTGCACTTGGATGCTCAGACTCATCAACAACCTGCTACTAGTAAAGTTCTTGATGCTGATACTATTGTTATTGAAGATGATGTACATGATAATCAACAAGATGTTCCTCTTATGCATCATGCTGCTTCTACTGGGGATGTTCATGATCATCTGGAAGGTTACGAGGAAGATTCTATTTCTACTGCAATTGCCTCTCTCAGCTATGACTAACCACCAGCAAGAGTACATCGGTGGGATTCTACTTGTTCAATCTATGCAAGATGTATGAGGCCAACCAGATCAATGCTGATGGGGAAGAGATTGTGATTTTAGATCCTTAATTTGTAGTATTTATCTCTATTTTCTTAATGTCTAGACTTGGTTGTTTTGCTGGGACTTTGTTTTGCTCCTCTGCTAGGGAGGGTGGGCTATTAGTAACCCTTGTGTTTTGACTTGGCCTCGTTGCCTCTATCTTTCGACTCTCTAATGTTTTGGTTTTATATATATTGGCTGGAGTCTGCTAACTCTATCCCTATTTTCACGCAAAAAAAAAGCATTAATCTTTTAAGATACTTTTTAACTTTTGTTCCAAAAAAAAAGGGAAAAAAAAAGGGAAATATTGATATATATATATATATATATATATATATATATATATATATATATATATATTTATATATATATATGAGTGATCTTCGGTTGCAAACGGGCCGGAACGGGTCTGTTCGCACAGACCCGTGCGAATTTCGATCTGGACCGTTGGATCTTTGATCCAACGGTTCAGATTTTTTTTGATCAAATCTTGCCTTAACCCGTCATTGGGAAGGACGGGTTAGGGAAAAATTTTATTAAAAAAAATAGTCTTAACCCGTTCTTCCCAAGAACGGGTTAAGGCTATCGATATTCAATTTTAATGACATACAGTTCATCTTCTTCCGCGCTTTTCTTCTTTCTTCGATGAACCCAAACCTAAC
Organism: Hemerocallis citrina; assembly: GCA_017893485.1. Lineage (NCBI taxonomy): Eukaryota > Viridiplantae > Streptophyta > Magnoliopsida > Asparagales > Asphodelaceae > Hemerocallis > Hemerocallis citrina. Next base: position 42,619,048 of record CM030364.1, read on the forward strand.
GGAAAAAAAACCCTAGCTCCGACATCTCCGTCCGCTCTCCCTCTTCTCTCCCAACTCCGTAGATCGAAACCCTACTCTTTGTGGAAGTCGAACTCCGACGATCGAAACCCTAGCTTCTCTTCCCCTCTTCGATACGAAATCGAAACCCTAGTTCACTTCCAAATCGATTGCTTGGCTTGATTTGGACCTATCTTGTAAGGTATACACTATTTCTTTACCCCAATAATCTACATTTGTATTATTTTTTTGAACTTGTGTGTGGTAATTTATTTAGAAATTGGGAAAAAAATTATATGCGTTAGTAGATTTTAGATGTAGAATCAGGTTGACCTCAAGTATATTCAATTGCCGAATTATGTTGCTTGCATTAGTAACATGTAGAATTAGAATTGTATATACGAAATTAGTTAGAAACTTTTCAGTGCGGTTATGGTTGAAAACCCTGCGAACGACCGTAAAAAAATACGAAACTTTCCGAGTAGGTTCGTCTCACATAGTACGAGCCACACCAACTTGTAGAAGCGAGTTTCGACTCACGGTTCGAGAGATACGGCCGCGTATCGCTTTCGGTTGAAAAAAACCAATTATAGCGGTGCACGGCCGTATATCGCAAACCGTGACTCGAAACTCGCTTCTACAAGTTCGGGTGGCTTGCCCTACGTGAATTCGACCAAGTTGGAAAGTTTTATAATTTTCGGATGTCGTTTGCGGTTTTGCTCAACTTCTTCGCATGATAGTTTTTTGACTTAGAATTTTGTAAGTGCGGTTAGATTAGATTAGAAAACCCTTCAAACGACCTCCAAAAAATACGAAACCGTGCGAGTTGGTTGGTGTCACCTACGAGAAGCCAAACCAACTTGTGGAAGTGAGTTTCGACTCACGGTTCGAGAGATACGGCCGCGTATCGCTTACGGTTGGAAAAAAACCAAGTAAAGCGGTAGACGGCCGTATCTCGCAAATCATGAGTCGAAACTCGCTTCTACAAGTTCGGGTGGCTTGCCCTATGTGAATCCGACCAAGTCGGAAAGTTTTAAAATTTTTGGATGTCGTTTGTGCAGTTTTGCTCAACTTCCTCGCACTGCAAGTTTTAGACTTAGAATTTTCTCGTTGCGGGTAGATTAGAAAACCCTTCAAACGACCTCCAAAAAATACGAAACCGTGCGAGTTGGTTGGTGTCACCTACGAGAAGCCAAACCAACTTTTAGAAGTGAGTTTCGACTCACGGTTCGAGAGATACGGCCGCGTATCGCTTACGGTTGGAAAAAAACCAAGTAAAGCGGTAGACGGCCGTATCTCGCAAACCGTGAGTCGAAACTCGCTTCTACAAGTTCGGGTGGCTTGCCCTACATGAATCCGACTAAGTCGGAAAGTTTTAAAATTTTCAGATGCCGTTTGTGCGGTTTTGCTCAACTTCCTCGCACTACAAGTTTTAGACTTAGAATTTTCTCGTTGCGGGTAGATTAGAAAACCCTTCAAACGACCTCCAAAAAATACGAAACCTTGGCAGTTGGTTGTTGTCACCTACGAGAAGCCAAACCAACTTGTAGAAGTGAGTTTCGACTCACGGTTCGAGAGATACGGCTGCGTATCGCTTACGGTTGGAAAAAATCATTATAAAGCGGTATACGGTCGTATCTCGCAAACCGGGAGTCGAAACTCACTTCTACAAGTTCGGGTGGCTTGCCCTACGTGAATCCGACCAACTCGAAAAGTTTTAAAATTTTCTGATGCCGTTTGTGCGGTTTTGCTTCAATTGCTCAAATGAGAAGTTATTGAGTTAGAATTTTTTTAAAAACGGGCCGATTAGAAAATACTTCAAACGACCTCCAAAAAATACGAAACTTTGCGAGTTGGTTGGTGTTCCCTATGAGAAGTGACCCGAAGTTGTAGAAGTGAATTTCGACTCACGGTCCGAGAGATACGGCCGCGTATCGGTTTTGGTTGGAAAAAACAACTAAAGCCGGTACACGGCTGTATCTCGCAAACCGTGAGTCGAAACTCGCTTCTACAAGTTCGGATGGCTTGCCCTACGTGAATCCGACCTAGTCGGAAAGTATTTTGAATTTTTGGGTGTCGTTTGCGCGGTTTTCTCAACTTCCCTGCATGTGAATTTGAGACTTAGAATTTTGTAAGTGCGGTTAGAATTTAAAACACTTCAAACAACCTCCAAATAATATGAAACATTTCTCCTTTTCAAGTTGTGGTGGCTTGCGCACTTATAAAAACACCAAATACAACGGTTTAGTCCCCCTAACTATTCTCCTTTTCACGGTTTCTTAGGTATGGACAGTTTCGAAGGAAGTTCTGTTGCCGGAGATAAATTTATTCGTGCACAACAAATTGGCGAGTATCTTCCTCATGTTGACGAGCACCTAAATCTGAAGATTGGTATGACATTTCCCACTCTTGAGGATGCGGAAAAATTTTATTTATCATATTGCAAATGTGCGGGATTCTCTATGCGTAAGGATGGAAATAAATATAAGAAAAACGATTTAGTAGATAAATCATACGTTTGTAATAAAGCCGGGGAGTCACCGAATAGCCATAATGAAACTAGACGAGGTACAACTTCTAGAACGGGTTGCAAAGCTTTCGTCCGTGTCAAACTAAACCCACATAGTAATTCACAAAGTAATTCGTGGATTCTTTATTCGTTAAATGAAGCACACAATCACGAATTTACTTCACCCGGTAGACGTCACTTGCTACCTCGAAACCGTGAATTGACTAAGACAGATAAAAATGTAATTGGTCAACTTACCGAAGCTAATGTCCCTGTATGCAAACAAATGCTATTCTTTGAAGGTGCAAGTGGAGGTAATGAGAAAATTGGATTCACCGAAACCGATGTAAGAAATCTCAGGAGAGACGAGATGGAGGGTTTAAAAGGACACGACGGACAAATGCTACTTGAATTTTTTGAATCCAAAAAGGAGACCGATCCCTTATTCTATTTTGATTACCAATGTGATCCCGAAGGGCGATTGTCACATTGTATCTGGGTGGACGGTATCGCTAGAAAGAATTACAAAGTATTTGGGGATGTTCTCTGCTTTGACGCTACCTACAACACAAACCGATACGGGATGTTGTTCGTACCATTTGTTGGATTCAACCATCATTGACAATCAATATTTCTAGGTTGTGGGTTCATCTCCAATGAGAAGACATCCTCATTTGAGTTGTTCTTTCAAAAGTGGTGTGCTGCAATGCCATGTGATCCGATCAACATCGTGACAGATGAGGATCGTGGGATAACTTCTGCAATTTCCAAAATTTTCCCAATTACGTCACATAGATATTGCATTTGGCATATTTTGGATAAGCTACCGCATGAAGTTCGAATGCCGAATAATGTTGATGAGTTCAGGGATGCTTTGAAGACTATCATTTATACGGCGGAATTTAAAGCAGAATTCGAACAGAAGTGGAACAATTTGATCTCTCAGTACAAACTGGAAAATAACAAATGGTTGAAGGAAAAATTTGAGATCCGCGAAAAATGGGCCCCTGTGTACGCAAGAGACTCATTTTGGGGGGGCATGTTGAGTACCCAACGTAGCGAATCGCTACATTCATCCTTGAAGCACCATACTCATAAAAAGTACTCACTACATGAATTTGCCGTCATCTTTGACCGACTCTTAGTAAAACAAAGACACGATGAACTTAAAGAAACACATCGTAATCGCGAGGAGCGGCCAAAATTGAAGACCGAGTGGGCATTGGAGTCACAAATGGCAGGGACATACACTTTGAAGATTTTCTACAAATTTCAACAAGAAGTTGTCAAAATCTTATTACTTAATGTGAGTTTAATTGCAAGTATGGATACACCGAATAGTGCAGCTTATTCTGTAATAGTCTGTGGTAATTAAGAACCGGAGAGGGTGATTTCTTATTGTAAAATCACTAAAATTGCTAAATGCCCTTGTTCCATGTACTACTTCGTAGGCATTCCCTGCAAACATCTACTTGCAGTTATTCGGTTCACAGATCACACCGCACTGCCCGAGCAATATATTTGTAGGCGATGGACCAGGGATCAACTGAGGAGAAGCAGTATACCGGTTCCCAATAATATGGGCGACAATTTTGCTTCGTGTTATTGTGAACTAAGTATGCACTCAAGACATTTGGTCGATCTTGGTTGTTCTTCACAGCGAGGATACAAGTACATGCTCGACCACATGCTGAAGGGAATTGAAGGCTTTGCTAAGATTGACTCAGTGAACAGCACACCACACGAAGGTAGCGCACAACCTGAGAGTGGTGGACATGCACATGTACATGCACATGTAGGTGACCCTGTACAGTGCACCACAAAGGGGAGGCCTAAAGGGAAACGGTTGAAGTTTGTAAGAGAAAGTCAAAAAATGAAGAGGCCAAGACTTTGCAGGACATGCCTTCGTGTCGTAGGTCACGATTCACGGAATTGCCCAAAAAATGTAGCAAGGTATTATATCAGAGATTTTGTATTTGTTAATTGGACTCAATGAATGTTAATTTGGTCGGTACTAACTCATTCTTCTTCCTTATTTAGTGGATCAGTGGGGAATGAAGAAGCTCCAAACGCTGTAGAGAGTGATGATGACGAAGGCGAAGGTTCGTACTAGGGGGTTTTAAGTACTTTAATAGGTATGTCATATCAAACTTTCAAAATAATGACCGAATAATTGCTGATTTTTATATTTATTCGTGCAGATATTTATTAATTTCGACTGGATTGTTAACTTTGTTTTTTTTTTATTTCCTTGTATAGGTCCGGAATGAAACAAAGAAAAACACGCCCAATGGAAAGAAGCAATGCGTTGAAAAATACATGGCTTTTGGATTGTATATTTATGTGGATAATTCACGTAGGCTTGTTTGGTACAAGTAAATTAATGATGTATTTAATCATAATGTAATGTCTGTATGTCAGTTTATTTTCTGTATTTGTGAACAAAAATATGTTACTATGGATTTTGACCAGGTATTTGGGTAGCGAATGCTTATTTATGTCGAAAAATGTGAAATTGGTAGATGTGTGCAATTTGGGGAACTCGTTCTATTTGTGAATTTTGTGTTAATGAAAATTGTCTGCATGCCGATGTGAACAGATTTGTTATTTGTGTTGGAGATTGTGTATTTTGTGGATGATATATCTATATTGTGGAAAATTGTGAAAATGTATGCAGTATTCACAAGAAGATATGCTGCCAGATACTGTATACCTTAACCCATCATTGGGGATAACGGGTTACGATACCTTAACACGTCTTTCTCAATAACGGGTTAAGGAGATAGATATTGGCAGTCCTTAACCAATACTTCAGATATAGGGGTTTTAGTTCGGCCAACATCTCTCCACTTAAACCGTTATTGGCGTTGACGGTTTAATATAACCTAACCCGTTATTGGCAATGACGGGTTAAGGAGATAGATATTGGCAGTACTTTGGTCCAATACTTCACATGTAGGGGATGAAGCTCGGCCAATATCTCTCCACTTAATCCGTCATTGGCGTTGACGATTTATATCCCATAAACCGCAATTAGGGATAACGGGTTAGGTTAAGAATTCCTTACAGTGCTTTCAACTTTGTGGACTATATCTTCTTTTGTTGATACATATACATATTTGTTCATTCTCCGCTTAAAAATATGCCGAATAACTTTCACGGGTGTTGGACATATCTTCTTTTGTTGATACATATACAAATCTATTCATTCACAACAAGCCATTTGCAAAACAAAATTTATTCATATAAAGGAATGGAACAAACTGGCAATAACATATTGTTTGAAGAAACAGAGAAAATTGTACATGATCCGCATGCTAGTTTACATTACAAAGTCATCCTTTGATACTCTACTTTTAAATTGAAATTAATTTAGTATACAAGTACATGCTCGCTTTCTTCTCGAATTGGAAGGAAGGACTACTGACTCTGCCTTTTTTTGAATGCATAAGTAGCCAGTTGTACCCCCTGCATACAATTTCGTTCACTACTATTACACAGAGGTAAAAATTCTCCGCTTCGTCGGATAGAGTAGTAGTGGGTGTAACCGTATATTCAAAGTACTTAACAACTTCTTAACACGCACTCCTCATATTCGTACTATTTATTGCACGATTGTGAGGTGTGCATGCCAAGAAGTCGAAAAGTACCATGAATACACTGTGACACCCACAACTACTCCGTCCGACGAAAGCAGAGAATTTTTACACTCTGTGTAACAATAGAGAACGAATGTGTATGAAAGGGGGACAATTGCTACTTATGCAAACACATCTAAAAGCTAAAAAAATAGAAGACTAAGAAAAACACTGTGGAAAAAAAAGGCAGAGCCAACGGCCCTCCCTACCGCTCGAGAGAAACCGAGCATGCACTTGTACACTGAAACAAGTCTCTCTACTCCTGCATCTTCATATACAAGAACAATTGTAGGCGACCATCCTTGAACTCAAATTTCTTCTACAACTCAAACTTCTTCCTCCCTATTAAGAAGAAAAAAGAGGTCTTGAAGAGAAGAAGAGAACATTGATTCCTCATATTTTTGAAGAGAAGTAGAGAAAATTGAAGCCTCTCATTTGAGTTCTCTTGAAGAGAAGAAGAGAAGACTCATTTGAGTTGATGAGTCTAACTCTCTCAGTTATAGGCAAGAAAAAAGAAAGAGGGGAGCATGATATGATAGCCCACTTGGGTTTCTCACTGCTCATCAATAGGTAATGGATATGGATCAACACAAGGAGAAGGCAATATGGATCACTGCTCATCAATAGGAAATGGATATAGGTCTCTCAGTTATAGACAAGGAATACTGAAACATGAAGAAGAAGAAGAAGACAATAAGGATAAACCTTGTTAGTCAACAAAGACATGATACAAGTCTCGAATAAAGAGCAGCAAGGACAGCAATTGTCTCAAAATGTACAGTCGATGTGTGTAAATTACACCTGGTTAACCCGTTGTTGGTGACAACGGATTAATTACATTAAACCCGTTAGTACCAAGAACGGGTTAAGTGTACTTCATCATGTTCCAGAACTTGGTCTGTGCATGATGAACCACTGCCAATCTTTGTCAATGTAACCCGTTGTTACGGATAACGGGTTACGCTAAAGAAGATCGTTGTCACCAACGACGGGTTAAGCACACTTATATTGGCAGAAGTTTATGGCTACTTGCATAAGTAGATGTCGAAATATACGTTAACTTAAACCGTTATTGAAGATAACGGGTTAAGTACTTGTAACCCGTTATCATCAATAACGGGTTAAGTGTACCTAAATCGGTAGTACTCATAATTATTAACTCGCATGTAAAAAATGTGTAGACAAGTTTGTAAATATAACTTATAGTTCACTTTAATGAAAACAATTTATGAGAAATTATTCATTAAATACGTTAATATTTGTAGGTGGGAGATGATAGGTAATAAGTTTCCAGTAAAGAGTTTATAGATATTTAAGTTCTATCATTAATCACATACGCCTCTCCACTCTTTACGTACATTGCCTTCTGAACTCTACAAAATAGACAGTCATATGTATGTTCTTTGTTTTGTTATATTTATTTTTTATTCCATTCCTAGCCACATAACTAACCAATATAAAATTGATATCATCAAACGAATATTAAAATTAACACAAATTAATTTGTATTTTGGTTCATAAAAAACAATAAAAAAAATGTTGTAGGTTAGGGTTAGGGTTAGTCTAGGGTTAGTAGGGTTAGGGTTAGGGTTAGGGTTAGGGTTGGAGTCTCCACTCTTTTTCTCTTCGTAGCAGACACTTTAATATGGAAAAAACCTAAAGTACATAACCAAATGTAGATCCCCACATGTAGCCTATATATTGGCTACATCCACATGTAAATCCCCAAATGTAGAGTCTCCACTCTTTTGACTGACCGAAGTGTCTGCTTTGAGATTGAGTTCTACTCGTTTAGCTTGTTATGGGGGGAAAAACCACATGTAGATCCCACATGTACCCTATATGGTTGAAAAACCACATGTAGATCCCACATGTACCCTATATGGGGGAAAAAGCACATGTAGATAAGAATTATTTTAGGCTTTCTTGCTGGTCTTCATTCTAATTTGTCGTTGATAGAACACATGTACATCCCCACATGCTTAGATCCCTAATGGAAAAGCCTAACCAGATGCGTCACGTTATCCGCATCTCGTCATCAGATGAGATTAATTGCCCATCAAGAACTGGATCTTTACATAATAATCTAAAAAACAATAAAAAAACCTTTAAAACAATAAAAAAAACCTAAAAAAACAATAAAAAAAACCTAAAAAACAATAAAAAAAACCAAAAAACAATAAAAAAAAATGTTGTAGGTTAGGGTTAGGGTTAGTCTAGGGTTAGTAGGTTAGGGTTAGGGGTTAGGGTTAGGGTAAATGTAGCGTTAGACTCTCCACTCTTTTTCTCTTCGTAGTAGAACAAGTTCAATATGAGAAAAACCTAAAGTACATAGCCAAATGTAGATCCCCACATGTATCCTATATATTGGCTACATCACGTGATCTGCATCTCGTCATCAGATGAGATTAATTGGCCATCAAGAACTGGATCTGTACATAGGATCTGCATCCCATATTGAAGTGTCTGCAATAATAGATGTAGATCCCCACATATAGCCTGTATGGGGAAAAAACTACATATGGATCCCCACATGTAGCCTGCATGGGAAAAAAAACCGCATGTAGAATCCCACATGTAGCCTATATGGGGAAAAAACCACATGTGGATCCCACATGTAGCCTATATGGGGGAAAAACCACATGTAGATCCCCACATATAGCCTATATGGGGAAAAAACCACATGTCGATCCCACATGTAGCCTATATGGGGGAAAAACCACATGTAGATCCCCACATCCACGTACAAAAAGACTAATACAGATTTGGATCAACTGTGATGATGATGGTATTCCTAATGGAAAAGCACCTCTGCGTTATTAGAGCACAATGCCACCAGATATAATTACTTAGCTAACAAGAACTGGATCTGATCACATGTGGGGACACAAGTTCACATGTAGTAGCACAATAAAGACATGTGGGGAAAGATATATTTGATTAGCCCTGATTTGAACCTTCAATTTGATTGACTGATGGATGGATGGATTCATTAGTGTGGAAATTTAGAACGGCCTGGTTAATGTAACAAGCTCAAATTAAACAAATTAAACAAAACAAAAACCAAATTAAACAAAACAAAAACCAAGTTGGCTCACTACTAACCCTAACCCTACACTAACCCTATCTTAACCTAACCCTAACCCTAACCCTTGGGTTGAAATCTTATAATTTATTTTTTCAACTTTTTCACCACCAATAACAAGCTCAAATTTATAGTGGTTAGTTACGTGGCAGTGAATGGAAATTAATAAAAAATATAAACAATTATGGGCATATTAATGTCACTTTGCACAGTTCCTGAGACAATTCTCGCAAAGAGTGAAGAGAAATTTGTAGAAAACCCAAAATTTCAAACTCCCTAACCCGTTATTCACAAGAACGGGTTAAGGGACCTTAACCCGTTATTTGTAAGAATGGGTTAAGTAAGTAGATTTTTGCAGTATATTTTGAAAACTTGGATAAGGTCCTCCCAATAACTCTCTACCTAACCCGTTCTTGCGAACAACGGGTTAAGTGAACCTAACCCGTTATTCCCAAGAACGGATTAAAGACAGCCATATTGGCAGTACTTTACTCTGTACGAGTTAAAGGACTGCCAATATCGCTCTACCTAACACGTTGTCGTGAAGAACGGGTTAAGTTCACTTAACCCGTTGTTCACAATAACGGGTTAAGCATAGCCATATTAGCAGAACTTTGTTAAGACATGGTCTGTAGGCTTCCAAAGGACTGTCAATATCTCTCTACCTAACCCGTTTTTAGTGATAACGGGTTAAGCTCAATTAACCCGTTATCGTCAATAACGGGTTAAGTATACATATTTGTGCAGAACTTTTGTTTGTGTTTGGCTGTGTACATTTTTCCTGATACGGAAACAACTAGTTCAATTGTTGTTCACAAATTCACCTACAACATCACATCAAAGTAAATAATACAACAGATATATTCACAAGAAATTTGAAGCATACAAATGTACAATATCAACCAAACCATTTAATTAATTGAAATGAATTCTATTTTCAAAAATTTACACCAAAATTATACATATCAGGTTGCACAAGGCCAAAATACAAAAAATAAAAATGAAAGCGTTCTCGACTTTGGCTTGCACACCATGCCCACAAATTCACCTACAACAGTTTATCAACGTAGAAACAAACAATACGTTAGTTACTGCAATAACAAAATCACCAACCAAAAGATACGCTATTACAGAGTATTAAAGATTACCGTCTACGACCACGCCGCTTGCCACCGCTTGGTGTGAATTGATTGGGAGGTTGCCGCTTCCTTTGAGGATTTCGCCGTGCGTCATGTGTCTGGAGAGAATCAGGATCATCCGGCGAGTGTTCCTCATCAACATCTTCGGGATTCGGCTCTTCTTGTACTTGTTGTGGCTCGGCGATTCGAATTCTCCTACTCACAGTTTGTTTTCGCCTTAAACTTGTTGGTGGCAAGTTGGCTCTCAAATAGGCCTCAATCTGTGGACCTTCACCCAAGTCCTCCAGAGTACGACGGCACGGGGCTAACATCTCCCGGATTACCGCCTTGAAGCTGTCGGGTATCCTAGTCTTCAGGACGCGAGCAGCTGTACGAACAACCTCCCATGCATTTTCAATCTACAGTTGGTGAAAAATTCCAATTTATAAACATCATTCATAATTAGCGGCATCAATTAAATACAGTACATGCGCACAAACTATATGAAATTTGACTGACCGTTTTTCGATATGTCTCAGCCCTTGGTTGGTACATCGGCTGGGAGGAGGAATATGCTGGAGGTGGTTCTACCTGGGTAGGGGGAATGGAAAGTTGCGCACCAGCTGGTACGGCGGCCTTTGGAGAAACATACAACCGGGTTATTCGCTTGTACCACAGCATGTATGCCTGCTAGAGGGAGCCATCATATGGTATCGCGACGTACATCAAGTTCGGTGTCATTTGCTGCCGCATGGAGTTCCAGTTGGCTACATGGTAACGATGGTGATCAGCCCAATCGAAGTTGGGCACCCGTCCCGTTCCCCTGACCTCGTGCAACTTTTTATCATAAGACCTGACCTCGGGAATCTTCTGTTGATATCCGAATTGCTGCAAGACCCTGTCAGGATACTGGAACTCCACAACTCCAAAGTTCACAAGAGGTGCAGCCGTCAACCAAAGGGATCTGTCTAGGCAGACTGGAGGAACCCGTTGCAACCTGTCGGCCGAGTACGATTCCCAATTGACGAACTCGTCCCGCAGGTTTTCCAACTCATCTCTGTAGTAGGTTAGAGATTGGCATGGGTTATCGGCCCACGTGTGACGGCCGGCCCAATATGCTCCTAGAGGAGGTAACAACTCCGCTGCCCCCGGGTCGGCCAACCATTCCGGTGTAAGCTCAAGCATACGGGGACGTCCGATGTGGATGCGTTCCCAACTCCATATATTCAGTAGCACCATTGGGCCACCCATCTGTACGCCACCTAAAGAACATGTGCACAAATTCCCGTATAGTAGCGCCAGTGCCGCACTCCCCCAACTAAAATGACCCGCATACCGGAAATCCTCCAACAACCGTAGGTACATTAGCGGCACGGTTGATCCGGATGAGTTCGAGAAGATAAGTCCCCCTATCAAACTAAAAATGTATGCACGTGCATAGTACGTCAGGGTTTTCTCGCCCGAATCGGCGTCCAAATAATCCTCCTCGAACTGAAATTTTAACCAGCTGATGTACAGTGATTTACCATCGAAAGCGTCAGCCATCACTTCTTCCTCCGCTTTATCTTTTGCAGCTTCTATTTGTTCATATAATAGATCTTCATCAGAATCTGCGGGGGCATTTTCGCGGATATCTTTTTCGGCGGCCTCTTTCCTTTGGAGAACTACCAACTGCAGGTCAATACCGAGTAAGTCACGAACAACTTCAACTCAATCGAAATCCATGTTCCCCGTGACGGCAACCCCATCGATTGGTAGTCCAGTTATCATTGCCACATCCTGTAGGGTCACAGTCATCTCACCCACTGGTAGGTGGAATGTGTGGGTCTCCGGCCTCCATCGCTCGACTAGAGCTGTAAGGAGTGGCCGATCGAGCTTCACAGAGTGAATGAATCTTGCTCCGTAGAAACTGGCCTCCACCACATACGGCGTGATACGCTCATCAAAAGGAAGAACTGTGCGCTTCCGGAAATTATATTTTTTATCGGACCCATTCCACACGGCTTCCGATCGGTGTTTGGGTTGCAGGGTGAGTACGCTTGTGTCCACGGGTCCGGATGATATAACCGAGGACGACGGACCTGCCTCAGCCGATGTGGATTGACGGTCACCAACCTACACGAATAAATATAACAAATGTTATTACATGTTCGTATTTAAAACCAATAATAGTAATCAATCTTACCTCAGTAGTTGGTGCGCCACTAGTGTTACCGGACGGACTTCTCGGTTGCCTTGTTCTAGCCATTTAGCTATCTAACAAAAAATTTAAAATGTGGTTGGTAAAAATGACACCAAAACAAACATACCGAGATTATACTGAAAAACGCACGAATGAAAACAAAAAAATCTATAAAACTTTCCCAATTGGTCGAATTCACGTAGCGCAAACCACCGAAACTTGTACAAGTGAGTTTCGACTCACGGTTTGCGAGATACGACCGTATACCGCTTTATTAGGTTTTCTTTCAACCGAAAGCGATACGCGGCCGTATCTCTCTAACCGTGAATCGAAACTCGCTTCTACAACTTGGGTTGGCTAATCATAGGGAACACCAACCAACTCGCAAAGTTTCGTATTTTTTGGAGGTGGTTCGAAGTGTTTTCTAATCGGCCCGTTTTTCTAAGTAAAAAACTTCTCATTTGAGGAATTGAAGCAAAACCGCACAAACGGCATCCGAAAATTATAAAACTTTCCGTCTAGGTGGAATTCACGCCGGGCAAGCCACCCGAACTTGTAGAAGTGAGTTTCGACTCACGGTTTGCGAGATACGACCGTATACCGCTTTATAATAGTTTTTTTCAACCGAAAGCGATACGCGGCCGTATCTCTCGAATCGTGAGTCAAAACTCACTTCCACAAGTTCAGGTGGCTTCTCATAGGGGACACCAACCAACTCGCAAAGTTTCGTATTTTTTGGAGGTCGTTTGAAGGGTTTTCTAATCTACCCGCACTTAGAAAATTCTAAGTCTAAAACTTATAATGCGAGGAAGTTGAGCAAAACCGCACAAACGGCATCAGAAAATTTTAAAACTTTCCGAGTTGGTCGGATTCACGTAGGGCAAGCCACCCGAACTTGTAGAAGTGAGTTTCGACTCCCGGTTTGCGAGATACGACCGTATGCCGCTTTATAATGATTTTTTCCAACCGTAAGCGATACGCGGCCGTATCTCTCGAACCGTGAGTCGAAACTCACTTTTACAAGTTGGTTTGGCTTCTCGTAGGTGACACCAACCAACTGCCAAGGTTTCGTATTTTTTGGAGGTCGTTTGAAGGGTTTTCTAATCTACCCGCAACGAGAAAATTCTAAGTCTAAAACTTGTAGTGCGAGGAAGTTGAGCAAAACCGCACAAACGGCATCCGAAAATTTTTAAACTTTCCGACTTGGTCGGATTCACGTAGGGCAAGCCACCCGAACTTGTAGAAGCGAGTTTCGACTCACGGTTTGCGAGATACGGCTGTCTACCGCTTTACTTGGTTTTTTTCCAACCGTAAGCGATACGCGGCCGTATCTCTCGAACTGTGAGTCGAAACTCACTTCTACAAGTTGGTTTGGCTTCTCGTAGGTGACACCAACCAACTCGCACGGTTTCGTATTTTTTGGAGGTCGTTTGAAGGGTTTTCTAATCTACCCGCAACGAGAAAATTCTAAGTCTAAAACTTGCAGTGCGAGGAAGTTGAGCAAAACCGCACAAACGGCATCCAAAAATTTTAAAACTTTCCGACTTGGTCAGATTCATGTAGGGCAAGCCACCCGAACTTGTAGAAGCGAGTTTCGACTCACGGTTTGCGAGATACGGCCGTCTACCGCTTTACTTGGTTTTTTTCCAACCGTAAGCGATACGCGGCCGTATCTCTCGAACCGTGAGTCGAAACTCACTTCCACAAGTTGGTTTGGCTTCTCGTAGGTGACACCAACCAACTCGCACGGTTTCATATTTTTTGGAGGTCGTTTGAAGGATTTTCTAATCTAATCTAACCGCACTTACAAAATTCTAAGTCAAAAAACTATCATGCGAAGAAGTTGAGAAAAACCGCACAAACGGCATCCGAAAATTATAAAACTTTCCAACTTGGTCGAATTCACGTAGGGCAAGCCACCCGAACTTGTAGAAGCGAGTTTCGAGTCACGGTTTGCAATATACGGCGGTGCACCATTATAATTGGTTTTTTTCAACCGAAAGCGATACGCGGCCGTATCTCTCGAACCGTGAGTCGAAACTCGCTTCTACAAGTTGGTGTGGCTCGTACTATGTGAGACGAACCTACTCGGAAAGTTTCGTATTTTTTTACGGTCGTTCGCAGGGTTTTCAACCATAACCGCACTGAAAAGTTTCTAACTAATTTCGTATATACAATTCTAATTCTACAAGTTACTAATGCAAGCAACATAATTCGGCAATTGAATATACTTGAGGTCAACCCGATTCTACATCTAAAATCTACTAACGCATATAAATTTTTTCCCAATTTCTAAATAAATTACCACACACAAGTTCAAAAAAATAATACAAATGTAGATTATTGGGGTAAAGAAATAGTGTATACCTTACAAGATAGGTCCAAATCAAGCCAAGCAATCGATTTGGAAGTGAACTAGGGTTTCGATTTCGTATCAAAGAGGGGAAGAGAAGCTAGGGTTTCGATCGTCGGAGTTCGACTTCCACAAAGAGTAGGGTTTCGATCTACGGAGTTGGGAGAGAAGAGGGAGAGCGGACGGAGATGTCGGAGCTAGGGTTTTTTTTCCGTTGGGTTTGGGTTCGTCGAAGAAAGAAGAAGAGCACGGAAGAAGACGAACTGTATGTCAATAAAATTGAATATCGATAGCCTTAACCCGTTCTTGGGAAGAACGGATTAAGGCTATTTTTTTTAATAAAATTTTGACCTAACCCGTCCTTCCCAACGACGGGTTAAGGCAAGATTTGATCAAAAAAAATCTGAACCGTTGGATCAAAGATCCAACGGTCCAGATCGAAGTTCGCACGGGTCTGTGCGAACAGACCCGTTCCGGCCCGTTTGCAACGGAAGATCACTATATATATATATATATATATATATATATATATATATATATATAATGAACCACATAGGATAGGATAAAACTGAGCAAAAAAAAAAAGTTGAGCTTAATTTTTGCCCCAGTTACAATATTGCGAGTCCTTGATAAGGTGGAAGCTTGACACAACATCATCATGGAAATCTATAGATAGATTGTTTTATCTGTTGGCCATCAAAATGGATAATCCTAACAATTCCACAAGAAGAAAACAGAGAAACACACAATCGTGTCACTTGGCCAAACTTCCAAAAGGAGAGCTTGGGAGAGATTTTTACTATAAAATTACGGCAATCGATAGCACATCCATTTTAATGTTAGATCTAAAAGCTTCTTCCAAACCTCCAAACTAGTACACAGTATTAACTCAAAGAATACAAATTGATAAATTGGCGGAGAACTCTCACCAATTAATTCAAATCTTACATGAAGCCCCTTCTTATAGTTAAGTCTTTCACTGGTTTGTAACACTCCCAACAGGGTTCACATAAAATGGGCACCTGAGCTAAAAGTCATGCATCTTTACATAGATTCACAAGATCAATTCCCATAAGTAACTGTTTGGTTTGCATTAGGAAATACCATAATGAAGGCAATAAATATACATAAACTTCCTTCATCCATGAGCTTTGCCAACGATGTACTATCAGATAAGGCAAGTTTTGCTTGATACAGAATGAAGCTTCTCTTCTATGTTCTTTTCTTTTCTTTTTTAAATCTCAGTCAACTTGAACAAAGGTACGGTTGCAACTGGAACACAACTTCTGAACACAAACTGTACAACACTACCTGTTGAAATGAGTGAAACTCGCTAACTCTATATCTTCATTTATTTTTTTTCTCTTTTTTTTACCCCTCTCTTTCTTCTAAGTTAGCTACTAGTTACATCACTGTACACAGAGAAACAAACACGTAGATAACCAACTGCAAAAATCAACTGTCAGTTATCTACTGCTAAAATGGGCTAAAATCAATTGTCGAGAATTGGTGAAGAATGTTGAATGACAAAGTGGTCAACAATCCTAACAGATTCTACTGGGTCAGGCGAGGAAGATGCTCTCCACTTGCTAGGAAACCTCCTGAGATAGCTCAGCTGTAACGGCTGTTTCGGTTCAGCATCCCATTCAGGGTCTAGCTTCCAATCCTTGGGGACCTGTATCAAAAAAATTGTTTTCACATAGTATAACATAATCTGCTCATTTTGAGTCATTAAGAATCTCATAACACCACTCGAGTTGTTCAGTATCATGGCAAAAAAAATTCACTTAGAGCTTTGAATTTCTCATCTTACTGAAGACAAAATGGAAAGATGAACCATACGTACATATTTGAAATGAAGGACAGAATTCCAATTTTATGTATGATACAAACCATTTCTCAAGACTGATAGAAGGATCAACTCGTCTAAGATTTTGGGGAAAACCTACAAGAACTTTTTACATAGAATTGAAAGAAAATAGTCTAGTTTTTAACCCTCACCATTATGATTGAGATGTTTCCATCCTTATTGAGCAGGTCTACAAAAGCATGTAACTGGAGACTTCAAACTACTGATAGTTTTTACTATTATCTTTTATTATTCTATTTTATTTTATTTTATTAAGTATTTACAATTTTCATATGAATCATAAGTTATCCGGATGGATTCCAATGTGTTTATTATTCCTATCAGACCTTCTTTTCCTAATTTTTTGTTCTAATTTTTAACTGTTTTAGAGAAGTTTGAAACTAAATTTACCAAAACTACTAAACACTCTGAGCTATTACCTTATCAACGGCAAGGGTGAAAACTTCAAGGTCCCCACTCTTGGTTATATGGAATCGGGTAAAGGCCTTGTAATTAGCAATACGAAGGGAGGAGAAAGCTTCATCAAAGTGAATGTGGAACCAGTTGATGCAAACATACAAATAGCTCCCAAAAACGATTGATACAATAGGAGTCGATAGGACCCAGAAATAAAGAAACACAGAAGCATAATAGATGAAGGCAGTTACTCTAGATATAGAAGCCATGCCTTTCTTGCAAATTGTGCTCCTAGTAACAGCCATAACCTATTTTTAAAAATTAAAAAAAAATTGAAATCCTTTAGAGACTGCAATAAAGTAATAGCAAAATAAGAGATCTGTAAGGGAAGTAGAAGACATTCATGACCTCTGGGATGTCAAAAGCTGACATGAGGTATTTTATACATGCAGGATAGAGTCCAAATGTCCATTGTTCCATGCGAGCACGAAGTCCAGTGGGATCAGGAAAGTGTTCATTCTCCATAGACCGATACCATTCGTAAAGGGTGTGATAACCTGAAATAAAATTCGAATTGTGAATTTAAATAAAATAATAGTATTAAAAATTAAGCATGCCAAGGCTATAGCCCTTCTAGTTTTAGATGATGGTTAAGATATAATCAACATTTTCGGTGAATTTAATGCATTTAGAAAAATCTAACACCTTTACTATGAATATCTGAGCAAATCCATTATTTTTTAATATCAGTGTTCAATCTGGCTTTCCAAGTCTACACAAAAATTAATTTAAAAAGTTAAATGTAGAAAATGAGTCTTTCAAAATATACATTTAATAGAATCGATATATATTAGAAGAATTAACATTGGTGTATGGTTCAAAATTGCTTCTTAAGTATCAAAGATTAGATATTTTAGAAGTAAAATAAAATATACAATAAACTACAGGAGAAGTACTTTATCAGTGACACTAAATAAAGTGATGAAAGCCACATACTTTCAAGGCATTAAAAAGTAAGACCCACACAATTTTTGTTTACTAATAAATAATTTTACTAATAAATTAAAGGGAGGAAACCAACCAGTCAAGGACACCCTCTCCCATTATATAGTAGTACATTAATAATAGTAATAACTAGTATTATGCAAGTATGTTGGATTACAAACGTATTCATTGAATTTTAATTTAAACTTGAAACGTTTTAATAATTAAACATGCTTTGCTATCTGTATATACACTTCAATTATAATGCTTTTAGTGCATTCCAAACCAATGTATCTTTGTTTAAAATTGTGAGTTTTGAATATCCTACATATTGCCTGATAATAAATTCATAAAACAAATAGACAAAATTTAAGCAAAGAAAGACCACCTGAAGTTGCTAGTAGACGATTCCGTATGCACATATCAATAGCTAATTCCAGAAGCAACATTAGTATCAGTGCAGCGGTCATATGTGCAGACACATGAAGAATTCCAATTACAGCCCTCCTTTTCCGCGACAATTTTGTAGGAACGAATGAAAATGACAATAATGTCAACACCAGAGTTACAGTTGAAGACACGTAGGAGTGTTCTATCATGAACAGAAAAGCACTTTTCCCTGTATTAAAGAAGTTCTCAAAGCGGCCAGACCAAGAATCATCATGCAAGATCTTGAAGACTTTACACTGGTAGTGAACACTAAATGTCAGTCCTGAACTAAGTGGGGAAAAGAATCAATCTAATTTGAGCTACATAACTGATGTTCAAGTGTATGCACAAGCAAATTATAAACTTTTAACGGTTCTTTCATTCATTTTGCAGTGAATCAACTCATTAAAATTGATGAACAAGTTAAATTAAAATGGTTACGAAATTTAACTTGCAATGAACAACCTAACCACATATACGTAATTATAACCTTCAAGCTACAGATTCAACCTAACTACAAATGAACAAATTTAATTTTTCATAATTTACAGTTAACAACATTGCACTGACTTTCTTTTTTCCTTTTTTTATGATCCTTTGCCTTAAATTGGTTACATATGACTAGACATTGGCATTTATTCAACCCTTGAAATCACCTTAATCCCAAAGCATGTAATCTGCTGCCTCAGCATCCTTAATTTAATCCCAAGTTCTTAAAACTTAAATCTTAACCCACCACCATCATATTATCTTCATCAATTTCTCCTAGATTCCATAAAATTAAATTACATAATTTGCTAACTGGCTTATTTTTAAAGCAAGCCCCTCATGTCTTACATAGAGCCCTCCAATATGGAGTGTCCATAGCTAACCCCATATTGATGTCAAAAGGCTTGATTATTGTTAGAAAATAAATATAAAACCCTCAACCTTCATCATAACATTGGAGTTTTGGTGGGTAGCAGGGATATTCCACGCTGTATTGGAGTAACCAAGGCTGAATAGCACACAATTATGATAGGATAATGAAGATTCTTATATTTAGACTTCATTTCTTGAACAATTTTCTATAGAAGTGTAAACAAATTTTTTTAATAGGAAAGTAAATATCAAATTTCAATGAGGCTGAGAAATAAAAGGTATCAAATATTCGAAAGAAACTATCACCTGAGGGAACAAAGAAAAGACCAATAAAAAGTATATGAAGCCACCAATAACGTCAAATTGCCAATTCTTCTTTCGGAACTTCAGAATGTTACCCAAAGCAATCTGGAAAAAAAATATTATGCAAAAAGAAAAAAAGAAGATAAAATAATACATAATATCTATATAAGCAAAAATTCATAACTTCAGAAAAGTGCTCATGACCATAAGAAATAAGCTACATCTCAAGTTTCAGGATTTTTTACTATGAGAGAAAGGTGAATTAGCAAACATAACTTACCCTACTAGAATCATCGTAGGATGGATATGTAGCTTCACTCTTATAAGAATTTCCATAGAACTTGTTGAAGTTTTTGAAAACGTGCGTTGGATGAAGGAAGGCGCCACCACAACCATTTACAATTAAATGTTGAACGTGAACAGGCTTATCAGAGGGAACACAAGAATGTCGCATGTAATGGTGCAAATCACCAGCCATCCGAAGCTTACATCTTCCCTTCAGGTAGTCACGTATTAGATAAGCTACATTTACCCCACTATTTTCATTCCAATACCAGTCAAGAAGCCAATTAGGTTCATGGGTCATGATGATGACAGAGTCATTCTCTCCGACCTGCACAACATTTCTAATATGGATTAGTTTGGAATAGATGATTGAACAAGGTGAAAATGCTCTTAATCTCTGATATACTGGAAAACATTTTTTAAAGTGTGGCAGCTAAGAAGATTTATGGAGCAACACATAAATCTTACAGATATTAGATATAGGAAGCATTACCGAAATCAAGGTCCAAATCATAACATTAAAATTTAAAATAAGTAATTACAGGACATCTATAATATAAGCAGAAAATATTTTGTATAGCAAATAAACAGAAAAGATTAGCGGAATTTCATTGGACTTTTATTTTTTTAAAAACAGATCATATTACTGGTTCGGATAGGTAAATTTACTAGTTCGGATAATTTTTTGTCAGTTCAGATTTGAGTCATTTGACCAGCATATCACCCAACATATTGCACCGTACTGACATGCCATTTGGAAATTTGCAGTTGTTTTCTAATTAATGGTTCTCTACTATTATTATATTAGCTATCAACCCAAATTTCTAATAAGAGCATTTGCCGTGTTCGTGGTGCTTATCATTTGGTTTAGCCCTTTCATCATCCTTTTTATTGTATTTTATGCCCATATGTTACTTATTATGTATTCGCATTTAGGTAAGAGAACGCCCACTTGTTGTTTGTAATGAATTCACAATATTTAGGTAAGACTACTTATAGTCGCATGTGTACTACCCACGGATAAAGTGTGGTGTATGTGATATATAAATTCCTAGTAACCTAAAAATTAATCATAGCGAGCATTTTTGAGGGAGAAATAGTGGGAAAACATTGTAGTTAAGTGTGCTCGAGCTGGAACAACTTTAGGATGGGTGACCTTCTGGGAAGGTTTCTTGTTTGGGGCATCACTCTAGACAGTAATAGTGAGGGCCTCATTTGTGTGCACCATGCTGGCAGGGAATCCAGGGCAGTGGGCAACAATATGGGAGGCCACATCAGCTAAAGAGGGATTTCCTGGGTAGATCTGAGATTAGCACGGACGCTTACTCCCTAAGGAGGGGTGGTTAAGATGAGGTGTATGATATATATAAATTCCTGCAAACTCAAAAATTAATCATAGCTAACATTTTTTAGGAGGAATAGTGGAAAAACTTTGTAGTTAAGCGTACTTGAGCTGGAGCAATTTCTGGATGGGTGACCTACGATGAAAACCCATCCAGTTGGAAAATGGAAAGGCCCTATGAGAAACTAATGAGGTTTGAGAATTGAAATTTCTTAAATGGGAAATCAAATGGATGGTTGTGATTTAGGACTTATGAGAGAAGCTCCTTGATGAATGATAATGATTTAATGGCAGCTACATGGACACATTAACCAACCAATTGAAGTTATAACAGTAAATATTATTCGGCATGACATGCTGAGATGTTGCAATGTTATTCATCATATTGATACCATTCTACTCCCCTATTAGTAGGTTAAACTGTTTCTTTTTTCCTTTTCTTTTTATGAGTTACGGTTCTAGTGTTTAATGTGTAAATTAAGAAACTAGCATATCTCTAGACTCTAGAGCTTTGACAACAATGACAAGTACCGTGTCTGTTATCTGTGCGTGCAAATACAATTGTACATCCAATGTTTAACCTATTCATATTCACCAACAAAAGATAGAAGAAGAAATACCTTGGATTCACATAACTGTGCAAAAAATTTGAACTGATATACGTCAATGTCGCAATGGAGGGCCTGATCAAGACCAAATATCCACCACCCTTTCGGAAGTTGCAAGGCAAAATAACTCTTCTTCTGAGGTAAAAACCACCCACCCAACCAATTCTTATGGCATATGTACCTCATAAAAGTGTTAAGCCCATCAAACCAATCTGTGGGAAATAACTTGTCAGCTTACACTAACCTCCGCATATTTCTCATAACAGGAAAACATATAGATAGTGGGAAGAGATTTTCATATTAACTTCAATTTGGAAGCCTTTCTGTATTATAACATTTTAATACAAGACAGACAACTAACCATGATTTCCAGGAATAACAAAACATTGAGGCCCATTATATTTTTTCAATTCTGACACTCCATAAGGAAGCTCTGGCTTGTTAATTGCTATATGTTCTGCTCTGTATGAAGATGGAGGCGGAAGAGCATATTCAAATGGCAAGAAAAGACGCCTCTCATATGAAAATGCAGAAGGATTGGGATACCTGTGCAAATTATGAAAATTATGTACGGAAAAAAGACAGATAATTGCAGATATGTTATCCGTCATAAGCAAGTAACGACCTAGAACAGCACACTTTTTTTTTCATGTATAACAAATTAAAGAACATCAACAAATGCCCAGCCACAAGCATTATCTAGTATTCTTCTAGTATGTAATAATTGATAAAAGTATAGAGAGACAAAGAGAGAAACCTGAGAACTGTATTTAATGATTAAAGAGCACAGAGTCTATAGGGGTACAACAAAAGGGACATCTAGCGTTTCCCCATGTAGGGCTAGATATCAAGCTACTCTAGCAGTAATGATCTTCATCTCAACTCCCAGAAAGGGAAAAAGAACGAAAGTAAAGTATAAAGTTTGGTTTATGATTAGATATAAATGCATATCCAGTTACCCTCCTAACAGCTCCCTAGAATTATGTAAGGATCACAGACATGGTTAGCTTCTAGAACTATCAATTGCTACTAGAGGCATCACATCCCCAAGAGTTAATAATAGTTCTACTTTCATAATCAATACTAGAGAGCTTACTTGCTAAACCATTATTTGGAGTTCTGAAAACTCAGTGATCTTTCTATGGCTAAATGTGAAAAAACCTCATTCAAGTATTGCCGATTTTCAAAAAACCTCACAACTTTTTTTTTTAAAACAAACCCATCAACTATGTTTTTAACACATTTTTATATAAAAAAAAAAAAAAAAAACCTCACTCACCCATGCCTTAAAGGGAGGTTTTTTTTATAAAAAAGGAAGTGTGGTTTTTTGAAAATCGGCAATACTTGAGTGAGGTTTTTTCACATTTAGCCTCTTTCTATTTCTGAAATCTGAAGTAAAACGACCGTAATTTTCCAATGTGAAGCATTTTAATTTTTTTCATTTCCTCAAAATCTAGGCTTTCTTTTTGGACATTGTAGCGCAGAGATTGCAAATTCGCACTGACGAAATTGAAGAAAGTCTAGTCAAAATTTTCAATTTATAAACTGTAGACATGATCCAATAATAATGACAATTAACATACTTTAATTATAAATCGTTAAAGCAAATGTTATTAATAAATTAATTAACAGATAATTCGAATGTACCGATAGAATTATGCATGGGAGGTCAACAATGAAAGCAATTTATGTACTGAGGAGACTGATGAAAAAATATAGGGAGAATAAGAAATATTTACATATGGTGTTCATAGATCTCCAAAAAACATAAAATAAAGTCCTTAGAGACAGTATGGTGGGTGTTAAATAATAAAAGGGTAACTATTCGGTATATTGAGGTAATTTAGAATATGTATGAAGGAGCAAAAACCATGATTAGAACAACCACAAGAGAGACCAGTGATTTTCCTATTACAGTAGGTTTACACCAAGGTTCGGTTTTAAGCTCCTACCTCTTTTCTTTGATTATGGATGAATTGACGCGAAGAATACAAGATGAGGTGCATTGGTGTATGCTTTTTCAGATGATGTCGTCTTAGTGAACGAGACCAGAGCAGGAATCAATGCTAAATTAGAATTTTGGAGAGAAACTTTAGAAGCTAGAGGCTAGAATAAGCATAACTAAAATAGAGTATATGGAGTATAATTATAGTCATATTCGGAACACAAATGAGGAAGTAGTGAAGCTTGATGGTCAAGAGATACCGAAGAGAGACCATTTCCGATATTTAGGTTCGATTATACAAAGAGATGAAGAAATTTGTGAAGATGTTGTACATAGGATCCAAGCAGGGTGACTTAAGTAGAGAAGTGTCAGTGTTGTTTTATGTGACAAAAGTATACCTTTGAAGTTGAAAGACAAATTTTATAGGACGACTGTTACACCAGTAATGATGTATGAAGCAGAGTGTTGGGAAACAAAGAAACATGTCCAAAAAATGAGTGTAGCGGAGATGATGATACTAAGATGAATGTGTGATAAAATCAGGAAAGATATAATTAGAAACGAGCATATACGAGACATGGTAATGGTAGCTCCTATCCAAGATAAATTAAGAGAGAATCGCCTCATGTGGTTTGGACATGTCACACGTAGACATAATAGTGCCCCGTTAGAAATAGCGATTTGATAAGTTTTGAGGTAGAGTTAGGGGTAGGGAAATACCTATACTTACTTGGGTGAAAACACTGAAAAAAGATATAATAGTTTGTGGCCTTACAGAAGATATTGTGCTAAACCAAGTAGAATGGAAAACCATGATTCATATAGCCGACCCCCACTAGTTGCAAAAAAATACTCTGTTGTTGTTGTTGTTGTTGTTGTACCAATAGAATTAAATTACAGGAAAAAAACTTACGCAAGATCTCCTCCAATGAGAAGTAAATCTCCACGAGGGAGGGACCGCTTAGTTGCACTATGTTTAACTTTAAGGGCAGGTTGTGCCAGAAGTCGAGCCACTGCATAGGTTGAGTTTCCACCATCACCTGTGTCTGCCATGAAATCAAACCAGAACTCGCCTTTGTTACTAAAATTGTCATACAAAAGATCACCATTTTTAGCATCATCCGGAACCTTGTTCATTGCAGCCTAGTTGCACGAAAACGGAAGAATATTTTAGTAATAACGTAATTAACCTGAAAAGGGAATGCTTATCACGATAAACTGGAAACAGAAAGACCATGTAATATACCTGCATCATGCGCATATCAAACCGGCCAACAAAGAGAGTAACTGATACCATGAGATCAAAAACTGTTTTAAATAAATCAGTTGATGTCCTGCAAGATTAATTGTGAGCACAACAGAAAATTCATGGAACTATATTTATTTCCAAGAATTTGCAAAAAGAATCCTACCCTGAATACCATGGAACCATATCCAAAAAATCGGGTTTCATTTGCTTCTTCAACTGCTCATATTCTGATAGGGAGTAAGGGTGGGTGAGAGCCCAACTGTAAAGTCAAATAATAAAAACAATGAAACAAAAAGATATAGCACAAATAGAAATCTTTCAAATAAAAAGGGAAACAACTGTGGTAACATCTATCATCATTGTGTATCCTTCAAAATAATTCCAGATAGTGAATTTTTTTTTAGAACACAATCTATTCCATAGCCCTTGTTTTGAGATAACTTGACATTCAAGATGTTCATGCAGCAATGATCCGTTTCACGTGTCTGAGTTAACTTACATCACGTAAGTTTAAGTTCCTAAACTTAGTAAAAATAAGAGGCCCAACATGGAGTTGGTGCAAATTAGTTATTGAAGTGGCTAAAACCTAGTTTAACCAACCGGTGTGCATGGGCCACCTTGAGCAGGTTTTTAAATGTTTTAATATGCTCCCTAGTCAGGTGCGGGTGAGTTTTAGAGTTTCAAATCCGACCTCAGGTTTCAAGCACGTTTCGTGTTTGGGGAGAATTTTCTTCTAGCGGAAGGGTTTGGGTGAGTTGAGTGGTTTATACCAATATTCAGTGACACTTTATGTTCCTTCTCTTTCAAGTTATAATTTATATTTATTATTTGAAAAAATATGATAATTTTTTCAAAAGAGATACACTTTCAATCTTATTCTCTACATACCTACATATACCAAACAAATCAGTATATGGACAATCTTTCCTTTAATTAAAATGTATATATACACCCAAAAACTAGAGCTTTCGGGCAGGTTAAGTAAAGGTTTGGGTTTTAGGTTTTTTAGGCAGATTTTTACAGAGTTTGGAAAGACGAATGTCAGGTTTCGAGCAGGCTTAGAACTTCCAAAAAGAACAGATACCGTGATTAGGTTGGGAAGGTCACATTCAAGTCAAACCCAACCAGGCGGACAGTCCTAGTTTAACCAGATAATACAAGGAGTTTACTTGATGAGAACCAACCAAGTCGGAGGAGCCAAACCATCCCGATAGAGAACCACCTGAAGTGAAACCAAGTTGCTTAAATGTAAACCAAAAGCCACCTTCCATGACTTCCACAGAATTGGTATTCATGGATAGGATCAACTTCTGCATTACAGTCTAGCATGGATAATACAAGCATACAATCAGTTTCTGCATTTCAACATAATCTTCAAATCTCTGAAGTATATGTGCATATCTTGAACATCACTGACTAGAAGTACTAGTCACATTACATATGCATCTAAACTTGATTAGTTGGGAAAAGCTATCTAAGACTACTAGATAGATTATGTCTAGGAAATTAGGATCTCAAGAGTCTAAGTTAACAAAGCCTGTAGACATTCCTGCTGAAATAAGAATGTATGTTTGAATTAGGGATAAAATAGTCACTGAGGTATTATTCAGTTCCTGCCTCTCATCTTCCCAAAGTTTATTGATGTCTATACACCATTGCTTCAGTCCCATCTTCAAAACAATTGTTCCCAGAAAACTTCACATCAAGTGGAACTCATAGACTTAAAAGTCTGATTTTTTTTTTCTTCCAATAATACAATAGTTACAAAAGAAACACCAATAAAGGTTCACTAAATGATGTGGCATGCTTAGTCAGCATAGCCACATCATCCACTTAATTTACACGAGTAATTAATTAAATCTAATTAAAAACCCCATCTAAAATGTTCATCATGGAGAAGTGAAATATTCAACTAGGGTGTAATTTATGTGTTTTGACTGACTTTGTAATTTAATTGCTGATGTGGCTATGCTGACTAGGTATGGCACACCATTTAGTGTGATTCATTAGTGCACCTTTTAGTGTTTATAGGGTTACTCTTTCTTTTCTTTTTTTACGGATTTTAAATAAACATAATTTTTTCAAAAGATACAACAATATGTTTGTGATTATCACAGAAAAAAAAGTGCAAAATATGCACAAATGGCGAGAGAAAAAAAAAAAAAAAAAAAAAAAAAACAGACAAACACAGTACAAGAACCAGAGCAAGCTTTAAGATGATAAGTATGTACCCTGATGACCTCTCCACTACATAATTTGCCATATAAAGACCAATGAACGTTGCCCACAATGAAAATATGGGGGATATTCCATCTGAAGCACCATCACCCAACTGGATAAATAGATATAATAAATGTCAGGAAATACTACATTAATATAGTTGTTATTTAAAGGGAAAAAATAAAGTAATAACAGGAAAGAGAAAACTAATACCTCCCCATAAATAACCCATTTCGAAAAAAATGGATAATCATTAGCTGATCCAACTGGTGTGAACCAAGATGAACAAACTTGATCCTTCCATTCATGCATGCGAAGGAACTTTGATACTAAAGAATTTCTATCATGTTTCTTCCAAAGTGAGAAGAACCAAGAATTTCTCCGTTCTAATGTTTTTGTCTTTAGGATAGCACGATTGCCACAGTGACTATAAAAGACACAGCAAGCTATGCTTATTACCTGCATTATGAAAATTGAGAAAGGCATTCGTTAAAGAGTTATGAGAAAATCCTCCATCTATAACTCATCCTATAGACTTACTGCACAATTTTGGATGATGGCCAGGATTTGTGGTCGCTTCCCAGCAACACGAGCAACAAGTCCAACATACCATAGCCCAATGAATATGATATGGAAAACAAGTAGGAAAAGGACAGATGAAATATATATTGTGAGAAAGAGAGAAAGGTTCATCCTCAAATCAATTCCCATTGACTGAAAACTTGGAAGATGATACAACGCTGCAACAAAGATCCAAACAACATACCTACAACATATTCAGACGTCAAAGTCAAAAAGATTAGGCTGTATTTCTCTTTGTTAATAATATGAAGGAAAACAGTTAAAAAATACATACCAACGACTAAAATTGGAATAGCTAGGCTTTATGGTTTTCTTAATAAATGGAGATGAGAAAAAATAGAAAAATCCAATCAAGCAGATGTACAAGGACCACCATTTGATATTCTTGTCGAGCTCCAATATGAGGGTATGCATGTTATCAGATGAGATAAAGAAAAGGCATCCCACTGCGACTGCGAACATAGCATGTTGAGAATGCTGATGTGGATATGGGTATCTATGAGTAAAGATTGAACGGACCCTCTCCATTTTGAGGGTCTCAAACAAGGGGGAAACAGAATTCTTGTTAGTTCCCATTGAAATAACTCTCAAACTTCATATGCCGCCCGTCCCCTTTATAAATTGCTGCCAAAAATTGAAGATTCATAAATATCAAATACACCAGTGATAGACTTCCAAATAGCATTTTGTGCAACATGGATGCTTATTCTATAGCTTTCAAGCTAATGCAAAAATAGGAATAAACAAATCAGGTCCTAATCGTTTCATTTAGACAGAGTAAAGCAAACTTTACAGAGTGTATTCCCTAAAAATACGAACAAAACAGAACAATGAACTTACAAAGATGATAAGTGTACTGATACCATATCAAATTTGGAGCAAGCGGAAACTCAAAACAAAAATATATATTCCTTTCGGCCTGTGCACTAATGAATTCACAGAATGGTCGAACGACATGGATGATGGAGGATAATCATGCGGCCAATTATTACAATACTGTCCTTTAAAGAATCTAGTGGATATGTTCCACAATCTCTTGAGGAGATATTACAATAACGTACATATTCAAATTCAAACTAAGCACTGCATTTCTCAAAGTATCAAGAATCATATCCCTACACCTAAGGATACTAGAGACATGCTACAACACCCACATCATGATACTTAAAAATGATGTTGCTCTCGTAAACCCTAACAATAAAATTTGACCAATTACCCCTTTTCTGTGGAGAAGAGTGGGTGATCTCAAACAAGAAGGTACATATGTGGGCACATTTACAATAGATGGAAGACCATGCAACAATATGGGAGAGTATGCATTATAAAACAAGTTACACACCTAGTCCTCCCTAACCTATTGCAAAAGTGCATGATAGAATAGACCAACAATCCAGAACTGCCATTTTCAGCAAGTAATAATGGGCAAGGGTAATGAAAAGGAAAATACGAACTAAACTTTTGGTT
The DNA here is from genome assembly GCA_017893485.1 of Hemerocallis citrina. Taxonomy (NCBI): domain Eukaryota; kingdom Viridiplantae; phylum Streptophyta; class Magnoliopsida; order Asparagales; family Asphodelaceae; genus Hemerocallis; species Hemerocallis citrina. The sequence continues at coordinate 42,648,468 of CM030364.1, forward strand.
AAATTCAGACATAATACACGAATAAGTTTGTCGAACACAAATTTATATGACCTAAATTAGCCAACCACTAATTGCAATATGCTATTATGTTAAGCAACAAATACTATGTGCTAGTTGAATCTAGACCAGGTTCCATGTATTGCAACTTATGATAAATCACCAATCAAACAATCCCATTAATCTCTAATCTCCAAGAGAATGCTTATAAACCCATTGAAACACCTTCCATGACAATTTACTAAGAAAGGGAAGATCCATATAACTCAATTTTCAATAAACACACATTAACATAAAATTCCCCTCCTTCCCCTCTTCCAAAAACAACAGTTTAAGAATCTCCCACTCCTAAATCAACCACAATTTACCCAACCCAAATGGGAAAACAAAGCCCATTTCACCATTGCTACCAAAAACCCACATCATGATTCCAAATAAGAATCAATCAGAACAACCCAAGATGCCCACTTTCCCATTGCTAACAAAAATCCTCAATTCCACCTCAAATACACCAGATGGGTTCTTTAACACAAGCAATAAGATACTGCAACAACAAATACAGAATGGAAGAGAGAAAGAGAGAGAGAGAGAGAGAGACCTGAAGAATGATGAGAGAGAGAGAGAAGAGGGGTTGGCGAGATTTTGGAGAATGATGGGTTTTTCTCTTTCTCTTTGTCTTTTGCTTTTTTCTAATCTCAAAACAAAACAATTGCCAAACAAACAAACCCCACTAACTTTTTGGTCTGTAATGATAAGGAGAATATGGGAATTTGGGTCAATTGGGAAGCAAGCAAATTTCATACGCATGTTCCACCATTTACCAACGCTTCAAGTTTCCTTCTTAATTACGAAGGACGTGCATTTCTATGTTCTCTCACATTTTTTTATTGAATTTTTCTAATGTAATTTCATTGATTTGAATTGGTCCAATTTATCCAACGTGTTTTCTTCCTATTGGATCGGATTGGAGGCGGAAGGTGGGAAGTGGGTATGGGTTTAATGGATCCAGTACGCCGATAGCCCAGCCAAGACCCGATTCGGATTCGACCGTCCCAAAATCAGGGCTGGCCCAGGGGTAAGCCCAGCAGGCCAGCAAGTTTGGGCAACCAACAAAATTTTTAAGGCTCTATGTATATAAAACATATAAGGATAATAGAATTGGGCTTTAACAGTCCACTAGGTCAATTCAGTCCAACCTAAATTATTCTTAAAAATATTTTGTTTGATTTTATAGTGTAGTTCAGGATAAAAACACAATGTAATCATGCTTTTATCAAAAAAATAAAAAATAATAATTATTTGCTTTCTGTAACCCCTGTTTCCGATTGTACGGATTATTTTTCTTTGTATTTCTTTTGATGTACTTTTCTCCTTGATTTATTATATCTGGGCCTTTGTCATGTTGTGGGCTTGCTAATTATTTATTGTATTGTTGCTTTTTGGCCCAACTACATTCAAGCCCAAACCCATTTCCTTATTGGATATTGGATCCTAGAATAAATCTACCCACAACCCAATTCCCCTAACTAAAACCAGACTCATTCTCCCACAATCCCACGATTCCCCAACCCCCCACGATCTTCTCTCATTTTTATTATATTAAAAATACCCCACTTCCCCCCACCAATCAGAACTGATCTAACAAACCCCTCTCTCTCTCTCTCTCTCCAGTTCTCTCTCCCTCTCCTGTTTCTCATCTTCACCCAAACAAACCCAAACAGAGTCCCCCTCTCACTCCTCCTTCGTCCTTCGCCTTCACCCTAAAACGCAACAACCCAAAACAACCCAAAGCTTCGCCTACCCCCGTCGCCGACAGCACCACCTCCATTGCCACCCACCTTCGCCATCATCCTCGACTCCTCACCCTCGTCAACCTACCCCCGTCCCCGTCTCCATCATCCCCCGCTCTCACCCAAGTCGAACTCAATTCCCCATTACCGAACCACACTCATTCCTTTCCTCATCACTATCGTCTTCGCCATTATCCTCCGCCAAAACCCAACTTTGCCAATGAATCCACTCCGACTACCCCCTTCGAAGCACCATCAACCCTCTCCACTCACTCCCTACATCCACCGCAGACCCTACCGCCCTCGTCATCGCAGTCCAAGTCTCGTCGGAGTCCCGTTCCGTCGTCCTCTGTTTCGATCACGAAACAGAGCTTCACTTTTTGCTGGAGTCGTTCACCGTCGCTTGTGGTTGCGTCGCTTCCCGATCACCACCGCCGACGTCGCCTACCTAGAGCGTCGTGAGCCCCACCGCACGTCGCCAGGGCCGCCGTTGCCTCTCTCTCTCTCCCCCACTGTCGTGAGGTGGAAGACGAACGGCGATTCGTCGCCCCCGCTGCTTGCTGTTCTGGGTCCTTGATCCGCTGTTGGCTGTTCCCTGTTCGGGGACAGATCCGCTGCGTGGAAGTATTCTGATTCGCTGCCGTTGCTGTTTGCTGTTCTTGCCGCACCAGATCCCGCCGCTGTTTGCTGTTTTGACTGATCTTGTGTGGGGAAATAAGTCACTGTTGCTGTTGTTGCTGTTGGAGTTTCTTTGCACGCATTTTTGCACGTGCTCTTGGGATTGTTCCCCGGGATTCTGATCCCGTTATTCTTATTAATTATTTGAACCGTCTACAAGGAAAAAGGCAAGTCCACTTGAACTAATTTAACTTATTCTAGTTCAAGATTAGTTGACCTCTTATGCAAGTAGTTCCAATTCATTTATCGTTAACTTTGCCTTGTGTCCCTTCTCGTTAGGAGTATCGAGGGTTTACACGAGCTAACCCGACGTACTCTTGACCTCTTAATATATCCATTGACTCAAACCCAAGCCTAGACATACATTTGACATGGAATAAATAAATATAACTTGTACATGAGAAAACACGTCGTGATTAAATACATGTTATTTACTTGAGATCTTTTGACATGAACTTGACAAATTCACTTGACTTGTTTACTGGGAAAATTCACTTGACTTGTTTACTGGGAAAATTCACTTGACTTGTCTACTTGGAAAATTCACATTACTTGCTTGATACATGTATGATGCAATGAGTCGATAACTACCCACTTGATGAACATAAACGTGATAGTTTTTATAAAATTCTTGTTGCATGTATTGTTTGGCACAGAGGTTTCGACCCTGTAAATTGAGAATTAGCACACAAGATATAAAAGAGAGTTTTAGCCTACTGAGTCTAATTTCCAACCCAAGTGACAGATCCTAATTCGGAGTCACGAACTGTGAGATATAACATTTTTAGTCCTCGCTAGCCTACATTTTCAGACTGCAGAAATTACTATAACCTCGACATATTTGATGGTGTAATACTATGTAAAAGTGTTAGAATGCTATGAAATTTTCGAGGAACCTTATAGACATGCTTAGGGTTCACCTCAAGTTTCTGTAGATTTTTATAATATATTTAAACCATGTTTTCACCCCTTAGAAGTTGACATCTAGCTGCTGCCAGAACAGCTAATCTGCAAAGAATGGAGTTTTTAGCCTAGATACAGTTAAAACTAGCAGAAAGTCCCTGAATAAAACTTGTAGCCCTGTCTGTCTAGATGCCCACAGCATCCTAGAAGTCCGAATTTGGAGCTTTAGTCTAGGAGTTATACCTGTTTTAGTGTGACTGTATCAGCTATTTCGGATTTATTGTTTCTTGCTTATTATTGTGTAATATACCATGTTGCTGCATTATCATCATTCACTTGACATTCTTATAACTACCCGTATGTGCATATATGACTTAGTAACAAAATACTAAACAAGCCGGGGTTTCTAAGGGTTGACCTAGTAGTGGATAGTCTCAGAAAATGTACTCGGTAGGGCCCTCTTGTTACATGGACTTGTTACATGGAAGGTGGAGAAAACTTGTGGAGACGTGAACTTGTTATTTTGTTATCTTGTTATCTTGTTATCGTGATATACCCGAGTACACGCTCTGTTGACCCCACCACGAAGTCTAAAACGAACACTGTTGTGCGTGCATCAAACCTGTAGTATGGGATGCAGTAGTACGTGCACTAGTTAGGAGAAACAACTTGACAATAGACCTAGCTGACATGTATACATACTTGATAAAGACCATTGCTATTAGTACCATTATTGTCCTTGCAAATTTGATCTTGATTCATATTTCCTACACATACCTTACTCCTTTACTCTCTGTTTTCACTACTTGCTGTCCGTAATTGCTCTAAGGACATTTATTTTTCTTCTTTAGTTAACCCAGCCACAGGTGAACCTGAGGATCTACCAGAAGGAGTTGGCGAGCAGTACTTTTAGATTGGAGCAATTGCATGATAATAAATTATTTCTTTTCATGTCCTTCTTCATTCATTGTAATTTCTTTGTTTATTTAGACTTGTATCCCGGACTTTCGACCCGTAACTGCTACTTATTTCTCAGTGTTATTATCATGTTGGATTATTAATTTCTTGAATTCAATTATTGTTCCGTGATGTTATTATTTGCATGGTTGTGATATAATTTTCTGAGTATTGTTGAGTTGGGACTGGTACAGCTTATGAATGATATTAAAATCATTCGCTGGGCCTACGTCACGGGCTCGTATTCCCGTATTTTGGGAAGCGGGGCGTGACACTTTCACTTTTATTTTTTGTTGTTATTGTTAAAAAAATTACGAAGGGTCAACAAAACATGGACTTGAGTAAGACAACCCGGATCTCCGGACCGGCCTTGCCCAAAATGTATGTCATTTTAGTTTTTTCCTTTTTGGTCGCAAATTGTTAATTGGTTTCGGATTTCAAGAACATAATTTAACATTTTCAGATGCTTGTTAATAAATATTTTTAGAAGGGTATCGGACATACCATTAAGATTCTACCAGTAATCTACATATGCGGTGCACATCTTTATAAATATATATATTTTTATATTAAAAAAAATTCAGACGTTGTCTGACATCGAACCTAAGACATTACTTATATTAGTTATGTATATGTATTACACGTATTTGTTTGGTTACAATGCACGTATTTATTTGATTATAAATGGAGTTTGTTTGATGACAAACTCTCCCATTAAAATTGTAGTAGAGATGAGTAGATCATTCAATTCTCCCTCCACTTTATAATATAAGTCATTCTATTTTTATTTTTTTTCCCACAATATATGTCCCTTTAAATTTTCTAAGAAGTTGTATCAATAATTTTAAATGTAAATTAATATTTTTTCTATGATGCTTCTAATTTTGTCCTTCTGTAGCTATTTAGTTTTTGTCCTAAAAATTTACTAGTTCATTTAAGAGGTTGACAAGTTTGGTAATTCACAATAGGTACCTCATTCAATAATCAATAATATTTATTACTTTTGTGCTAACATAGGCTATAGGCTATTTCATAGTATGAGTATAGAAATATGGGAGGGAATGAGTGGACTGAGTGGCATTTGTGGAAATGATTGTTTCTATTACAATTACGTAGGTTATTTCTTAGTATGTGTGTAAAATCTTAGGTTATTTCTTAGTATGGGTGTAAAAACTTGAACGATATACATTTTGGGCAAAAAAAAGTAATTTACGTAGCATCTTGATAGAACAAGTTGTCCTTCTATCTAGTCTAGCATAAATATTTGACACGTGTACCACAAATTCCTCCTAACAAGTGGCTTCAAATATTTGCCGAACTTTCCTTCAAAGTTGGATTCAAAGACCTTTATATACTCCCGGTGTTTAGCATTTTTGCGAATTAATATATTACAATTGTATAATGGGAGGAAGGGGCTTGTGTGTGTACAGGTAAACTAAGAATCATGACTAGAGCAATATTTTTAAATTTTCAATGTAAATGTACACTAATTTAATTGTCAAAAATCATATGCACATTAATTTATACGAAAAATAGAAAAAGAAAGTATATGAAAAAAGAAAAGAAAATGATGGGTGATGCGGTTTGTTTCTAGGGGACATGTGGATGCACCAGGTGTGAGTTCTTACTCGATTTGTATTTGAAGGAGGAAGCTACTGATCAGACGACCCTCGGCTGGCCGAGCGGTACCTGCGACAGGCTGAGAGTGAGGTGGGTGCTGGATGCTGGGCTCGGATCAGGTGGCTCGGATCCGAGGTCTGGTGTACCTGCAGACGGTCTAGAAACACCGGGGTTGGTCCCGGTGGCAAACCCTCCGACGATCTAGTCAGTTACTTAAGCTAGAGCAACAGTAACTAGGGTTTTGGTGGAAGAAGATTGATTACCTGCAGACAGGGGGGAGGGTCTGGTATTTATAGGGGATTCCAATCGGGTCCAGACCCGTTTGGGGCTGGGCCGGACCCGGTTACCCGACTGGCTGAAGCGGTGGAAAGCCGGGCGGTATAGGGCTGACGTGGCAGGCGCCGGGGTGGTTTTCGGGCTGACGTGGCAGATCTCCGGGCAGTTTTCCGGTGCTGACGTGGCAGATCTGAAGGATCAGAAAGGGCGCGTATCCTGAGGGGATCCAGTGGCTCAGGATGAGCCACGTTTATTCCTGGCCCATATCACAAGCCCCACACTCCCGCGGGGTTGGGTGATCCAGCAGTGCGGGGGTGACTCTTGGCCCCTAGGGGAAGGGCAGATGTCGGGGTAAGAAGTAGGATCTGTTACTTCCCGAAGAGGGCCGGGGGCAGGAGGAATGGACCCTTCGTTGGATGTGCGGGAGGTTAAGTTTAGGAGAGGGGAGCTGGAAGGGTGTATGTCGAGCCCACTAGGTCGGCGGTCGAGCTCAGGGGGTCGGCGGACGAGCCCTAAGGGTCGGCGGACGACCGCCTCGCTAGTTGGAAGAGCGAGGGGTCGTCCAGGCCATCCGTTGGGGCTCGTTTTGTCGAGCATTGGGGATCGGCGGCCGAGGTCAGGAGGTCGGCCTGTTGAGCGCTTTTGGGTCGGCAGACGACCTTCTCGGGTCTGGAGACGATCTTCTCGCTAGTTGGAAGAGCGAGGAGAGTATTAGGTGTTTTCGGGATGCGATCTGAGCGCCGAGCCTTGTTGATGTCCGAGCGCCGAGCCCCCAAGGAAGAGGAGATCGATTGGTGTTCTTGCTGTTATCCGAGCTTCGAGCGTCAACTGAGAGAGGAGGAGGTGGCCTGGCTCGAGCTCCGATCCGAGCGCCGAACCTTTACTGAGAGGAGAGGGAGGCGTGGCTCGAGCTTTGATCCGAGCGTCGAGTCTCTTCTGAGAAAGGGGAAGTGACCTGGTTCGAGCTTCGATCCGAACGGCGAGCGTCAACTAAGAAAGGAGGAGGTAGCCTGGCTCGAGCTTCGATCCGAGCGTCGAGCCCCTCCCGAGAGTGGAGAAGTGGCCTGGCTCGCGCTTCGATCCGAGCGCCGAGCCCCACCTGAGAAAGGAGAAGATGGGCTGGCTCGAGCTTCGATCCGAGCGTCGAGCCGCTACTGAGAAAGGAGAGGTGGCCTGGCTCGAGCTTCGATCCGAGTGCCGAGCCCCTACAGAGACAGGAGAAGCAGGTTTGGCTCGAGGTTCTATCCGAGCTCCGAGCCGTTCTGTAATGAAGAGAAGGGACATGGGCTCGCGCTTCTATCCGAGCTCCGAGCGTCAACTGAGAAAGGAGAAGATGGGCTGGCTCGAGCTTCGATCCGAGCGTCGAGCCTCTACTGAGAAAGGAGAGGCGGCCTGGCTCGAGCTTCGATCTGAGCGCCAAGCGTCAACTGAGAAAGGAGGAGGTAGCCTGGCTCGAGCTTCGATCCGAGCGTCGAGCCCCTCCCGAGAGTGGAGAAGTGGCCTGGCTTGCGCTTCGATCCGAGCGCCGAGCCCCACCTGAGAAAGGAGAAGATGGGCTGGCTCGAGCTTCGATCCGAGCATCGAGCCGCTACTGAGAAAGGAGAGGTGGCCTGGCTCGAGCTTCGATCCGAGCGCCGAGCCCCTATAGAGACAGGAGAAGCAGGTTTGGCTCGAGGTTCTATCCGAGCTCTGAGCCCTTCTGTAATGAAGAGAAGGGACATGGGCTCGCGCTTCTATCCGAGCTCCGAGCGTCAACTGAGAAAGGAGAAATGGCCTGGCTCGAGCTTCTATCCGAGCGTCGACCCCTCTGTTATGAAGATAAGGGGAATTGGTTCGCGCTGCGATCCGAGCTCCGAGCGTCCACTGAGAAAGGAGAAGGTGACCTGGCTCGAGTTTCCATCCGAGCGTCGAGCCCTCTGTAATGAAGAGAAGGGGATTTGGCTCGCGCTTCTATCCGAGCTCCGAGCGTCAACTGAGAAAGGAGAAGGTGGGCTGGCTCGAGCTTCGATCCGAGCGTCGAGCCTCTACTGAGAGAGGAGAGGTGGCCTGGCTCGAGCTTCGATCCGAGCACCGAGCCCCTACAGAGACAGGAGAAGCAGGTTTGGCTAGAAATTCTATCCGAGCTCCGAGCCCTTCCGTAACGAAGAGAAGGGACATGGGCTCGTGCTTCTATCCGAGCTCCGAGCGTCAATTGAGAAAGGAGAAAGTGCCTGGCTCGAGCTTCTATCCGAGCATCGAGCCCCTACTTAGAAGGGAGAAGCTGGTTTGGCTCGAGTTTCCATCCGAGCGTCGAGCACCCACTGAGAAAGGAGAAATGGCCTGGCTCGAGCTTCTATCCGAGCGTCGACCCCTCTGTTATGAAGATAAGGGGAATTGGTTCGTGCTGCGATCCGAGCTCCGAGCGTCCACTGAGAAAGGAGAAGGTGACCTGGCTCGAGTTTCCATCCGAGCGTCGAGCCCCCACTGAGAAAAGAGAAGTGGGTTTGGCTCGAGGTTCTATCCGAGCTCCGAGCCCTTCTGTAATGAAGAGAAGGGACATGGTCTCGCGCTTCTATCCGAGCTCCGAGCGTCAACTGAGAAAGGAGCTTCGATCCGAGTGTCGAGCCCCCACTGAGAGTGGAGAAGTGGTCTGGCTCGAGCTTCCATCCGAGCGTCGAGCCCCCACTGAGAAAGGAGAAGTGGCCTGGCTCGAGCTTCTATCCGAGCGTCGACCCCTCTGTAATGAAGAGAAGGGGAATTGGCTCAGGCATCTATCCGAGCCCTCTGACTTGGTGAAATTTTTTCTGTCTAGCAAATAGGAAGGGGTGGAGGGGTAATTTCACACTCTTTTGCTGACGTTATTGCGCAAGGATCGACGCTTGTTTAGATCTTGGTGGCAGTTAGATCTTGTCAGATAAGATCTAACGGCTAGATCCTCATTTGCGAAAATCGAGGAGTCGTTTGCCACTTTAAAAACCCCCACTCCCCTCTCATTTTCTTATTTACGTTCTCATTCTTCACTTTTCAATTTTTAGCTAGAGGAGGCATCTCATTCGCTGTTGGCGGATTTTTCCAGTAAAAGTAACCTTCCACGCATCAGGTTAGTAATTTTCTTTTAGAAATGTCGCGTACTCAGTCTGGATTCGAGGCTAGTTCGTCCGGTCGCTCGGGGCAGGAGTCAGAATTGGAAACGTCCTCGTCCATGGGTAAGTACAAGGTTAAAGAGGAGGTTTTCTCCGACCCTGGCTCGGAAGGCGGTGATGATGTAGTCTTCGTGGTGCAACCGCTGAGGTCTAGGAGGCCGGGAAAGGAGCCAATGGAAGAGGGTGGTGAGGACGAGGATAGTGAGGAGGAGGACGAGGAGTCGGATCAGGAGGCACGTGACGATGAAGAAGAGGGGGATGATGATGAAGAGGAGGGTGATGATGATGAAGAGGGTGATGAAGGCGAGCAGGTCGACGCGGAAGGCGAGGGAGGAGGGGATGTTGGTGTGCAGGAGGCCGGTCAGGGTATGCCAGAGGGGACAGCCGGGGTCGGAGAAGATCTTCCTCCATTGCCCCCTTTGTCCACGCCCTCCCCCGAGCGTAAGCCTCGACCACGTCGGAAGAAGAGAGTCCTGACGATTCCCCAAAGTCCCTCTTCGCCTGACGAGGATGCACCGAGAACGGACCTTGATGTTCCCCCGGTTACCTTTCGGAATCCCGTGTCGATACGAATGTACCCTGACGATATCAAGGATATTCAACCGATCCCTCCCGTGCCGGGAGAGAACGCACGGACGAGATCCGTGCGGACACCACCCCGAGCATCTTGAGACCGGAGTATCTCAATATTATCAGGGCCGCTTACTACATTCCGAGGGAGTACGAGCTCCTCCTGCCGAGCCCGGGTATTCGCCCTACGACAGTGTTGGCTCCGGGCTACTGTATATTCCCCGAGGACGCCTTCATCTCGGGACTGAGGCTGCCTCTGCACCCTTTTGTACAGAGGGTCTTGAACTGGGCGGAGCTGTGCCCCATGTAGTACGGCCCCAACTCTTGGAAGCATCTTATCTGTTTCATTCTGAAATGCCAAGAGAAGGGGGTGAAGCCGAGACTGTCCTACTTCCGGGCCATCTTCGATATCGGTTCGCTCGGAGATATTGAGGGCGTATTCTACTTTTCGCCGAGGCCGCACAAGAAAGTGGTGCACGGCCACCCGGATTCGATAAAGAATTGGAGGAATAAGTATTTCGTCGTGAAAACCGAAGGGTCATGGGGGATTCCCACCCAGTGGAACTTCGTGAAGCCGAAGCGCAAGCCCCCGAAGAGGAGCGAATTATCTGCCAAGGAGTGGGGGAAAGTTGATGAGATAGTTGGGGGTCACAGCATTGCATGGCCCCGGGTGACCGAAGTTCACCTAGCGAGGGCCGGACTGAGTCCCGCCGACCCTAGTATGTTTCTTTCCTTATTTTTTTATCTTTCTGCCTTCGTGTTAACGTTTAGCCTTTGTTTTCTTATCTTGTTGTAGGGATGTCGGCACAACAGGCGCAAGCCAAGAAGATTCTGCTCGCCGCGGCCGAGAAGACGAGACAGGAGAAGAAAAAGAAAGAGGAGCAGGATCGTCTTGCTGCCGAGAAGAGGAAGCTTTCCGCCCAGGTCCCGCAAGCTGGAGGGACCTCACAAGCGCCTCCCCCAGCGTCCGAGGGGCAGTCTCCGGCGAAGAAGCAAAAGAAGCAGCACCAGCACCACTCCCATGCATCGAGATCGGCTCGAGACGCAGCAGGTGGCTCGGGGAAGACCGTCGAGGCCCCGTCGCAACAGCTTCCCCCCGTACGCCCGAGCGCTGCGGAGTTGGTGGGGAAGATGGCTATGATGCCTTTCGTCCCCGATTGGTCGATTCTGAAGGGGGACACTATTCTCGACGGACCCGTATCGATGGAGTTCGTCTCGAAGGCCATCACCGAGCGTGATGGAATGGCCCTGGCGGCGCAGACGGCCGACCAGGCCTATATGCGATGGGCCCAAGCCAACCTCTCGGTAAGTCGGTCGAGGTCTGTTTTGTTGACTTGGCTTGTAATTATTGCTAACTTTGATTTCTTTGAAACAGTCGATGCTCCACGGCCAGCACTTCCACAAGTGCATGGAGAAGGAAATTCTCTATGAGCGGAAGCAGTCGGAGAAGTACCTTCGGGAGCTAAATAAGGCGACCGATGATCTCAAGGAGGCCCGGGACCAAGTGACCGTTCACGAGGCTCAGCTAGAGTCTATGGTCAAGATTCATAAGCAGGACCGGGAGGATCTGCTGAAGAAGATTGTGGCCGAGGCGGATGAGAAGGACAAGGTGAAGAAGGCCGTGGCGGACTTGGAGGGGGTCTTAGGGGAGACCTTGGTGGCGGTGCAGGACGAGGCGTATGAGCAGGCCAAGTCCCACTTCAAGTACATTTACCCCGAGTGCAACGTCGACCACCTCAGCTTCGGATGGAAGCCGGACTTGCCTCCGACCCCTGGCGGTGATGGCGCCGGGGAAGACCAAGGCCATGAAGAGGTGCCCCTCGACCCCCAAGAATAGATGTTTTTGTTTTTATTCTTTTTTGATGTAAATGCCTTCGGCGGACTGGCTACCGCAAGTTTTTGTACTAAAATTTTGGAAATGAAATGAAATAGACTTTTTGTTCCGACCCTTCAACACTTGCGTTTTTGTGATGTTTGTTTTTCTTTTGGTAGACTTCGGTTCGTCAACAAAAGTTGGCTCGGGACCGAGAGGCCGCTAAGAATTATTTTCTGAACAAGTCAAGGGAGCTCGGCCTAGAGGTGGCTCGTTTGAGAAAAATTGTTGCCGACCGGGACTGGTGGGTCATCGAGACGGACTGGTCGGCCTCGAACACCTCTGGTGGGCGCTCGGCTTCGGAGTCTTTTCTTCGTGAGGCCGTCGTGGAGAAAGAATTGGAGGTTCGTCGGCTGAAGCTCATTTTGGGCGCGGGCTTAGTTGAAGAGGCGAGCAACTCCACCCCGGGGCGGTCGCTGCCGTTCTCACTGGTTGAGGCACAGTCGGATGATGCTGGGAGCTCGGTGGTGGGAGCGTCTTCAATGATCGGCCCAACCGAACGTAATAAGAGCCCTGAATTTGAGTTTCCTGCCGAGTGCGAGTGAGTTGAGTTTTTTCATTGTATTTGTATTGACGTTCATCGAGTTGTAAGCAGTGAGCAATCAATGAGTAATCAATAAGAACATTTGTTTCTCGGATCCTTGTTTGCCTCGAGTGCCGAGGGTGCCTGGTTGTGAAATCTACGAAGGGTTGCAACTGACGCGACTGCGCCATTAATTGCGACGTTTCGTATTCCGATGAACATTTATGGCGACGTTTCGCCTTCCGCCGTTTCGTATTCCCAAGCATAATAAATGAAGGTCTCAGTGGGCTATATAATCACCACTCCCCTTGTCAGTTGTCATGTAGTGAGTCCTTTGACTCGGGTGCCTGCCCAAGGCGGGTACCTATAGAACACAATATTTCCGAGTACCCCGGATCGGAGGCACACCGATCACCCTCGAACTATTCGGGGTTCAGGCCGTCATGGCCGTGGGACCCCGGGTTGTTCGTTGGTGAGCGGTGGGCCGACCGATCGTTTGGGGAGTCGGGAGAGCCGAAGCTTGGTGGCTCTTCTGTCGTCCGGGGACAATTCGGGGTTTTGGGTTTGTAAAAGCCGCAAACCCCGAGTTGTTCTTGGGCGAGAGGAGGGTCAGCTGACAAGCTCGAACGCCGGGGGCGCTTGTTCCGGAATGGGGAGAGCAGCGGGTCGGTGACCCCCCTACCACCCTCGAACAGTTCCGGGTTTTGGTTTGGAAAAGCCGTAAACCCCGAGTTGTTCGCGGGTGATAGGCTGGTCAATAATTCGACTCGAGGCTCGGGGCATCTGCCGAAGGCGGACGCCCTAAACCTTAATAAGAAATTTTTTCAACACATGGTGAGGGAACCAGTTGCGGGGGCGATTGAGGGTCGCCCTCGAGTGTCAAGGTCGCGATGCCCTTGGAGAGGGCACCCGCCTTGCTCGGGGGTCGACGCCGAGCTCCTGCAGATGTTCTCGGGGAGAGACGGTGCGGGCGTGGCTGGCGGATGTCGCCTCGTGCATCGGTTGATGGCCTCCGAGGAGGCCAAACCGAGCGAGGGACGGATGCCGAGCCCCCATACCGGTGAGAAAGGCAATTGCAGGCGTAGCGGAGGGTCGCCGCCGAGCGTCAAGGTCGCGGTGCCTTGGAGAAGGCACCCGCCTTGCTCGGGGGTCGACGCCGAGCTCCTGCAGATGTTCTCGGGGAGAGACGGTGCAGGCGTGGCTGGCGGATGTCGCCTCGTGCATCGGTTGATGGCCTCCGAGGAGGCCAAGCCGAGCAAGGGACGGATGCCGAGCCCCCATACCGGTGAGAAAGGCAATTGCAGGCGTAGCGGAGGGTCGCCGCCAAGCGTTAAGGTCGCGGTGCCTTGGAGAAGGCACCCGCCTGGCTCGGGGGTCGACGCCGAGCTCCTGCACATGTTCTCGGGGAGAGACGGTGCGGGCGTGGCTGACGGATGTCGCCTCGTGCATCGGTTGATGGACTCCAAGGAGGCCAAGCCGAGCGAGGGACGTATGCCGAGCCCCCATACCGGTGAGAAAGGCAATTGCAGGCGTAGCGGAGGGTCGCCGCTGAGTGTCAAGGTCGCGGTGCCTTGGAGAAGGCACCCGCCTTGCTCGGGGGTCGACGCCGAGCTCCTGCACATGTTCTCGGGATAGAGACGCTGCGGGCGTGGCTGGCGGATGTTGCCTCGTGCATCGGTTGATGGCCTCCGAGGAGGCCAAGCCGAGCGAGGGACGGATGCCGAGCCCCCATACCGGTGAGAAAGGCAATTGCAGGCGTAGCGGAGGGTCGCCGCCGAGCGTCAAGGTCGCGGTGCCTTGGAGAAGGCACCCGCCTTGCTCGGGGGTCGACGCCGAGCTCCTGCACATGTTCTTGGGATAGGCCTTTTGAGATGCGAGCATCGAACCCTAAGTTAGTAAGATAAGCCTGTAGGGCTCGCGCTCTTATCCGGGCGCCGAGTTTTAGATTTGTAAGATAAGCCTGTTGGTGCTCGCGGTTTTATCCAAGCGCCGAGCTTTAGGCTTGTAAGATAAGCCTGTAGGCGCTCGCGGTTTTATCCGGGCGCCGAGCTTTAGGCTTGTAAGATAAGTCGGTTGGCGCTCGCGATGTTATCCGGGCGCCGAGTACTAGGCTTGTAAGATAAGCCTGTTGGCGTTCGCGGTTTTATCCGTGCGCCGAGCTTTAGGCTTGTAAGATAAGCCTGTTGGCGCTCGCGGTTTTATCCGGGCGCCGAGCTTTAGGCTTGTAAGATAAGCCGGTTGGCGCTCGGGATGTTATCCGGGCGCCGAGTACTAGGCTTGTAAGATAAGCCGGTTGGCGCTCGCGGTTTTATCCGGGCGCCGAGCTTTAGGCTTGTAAGATAAGCCGGTTGGCGCTCGGGATGTTATCCGGGCGCTGAGTACTAGGCTTGTAAGATAAGCCTGTTGGCGTTCGCGGTTTTATCCGGGCGCCGAACCCTAAGGTGTCCTTTATCTGTTTACAAGATTTGGGTTATGAGCTTGTTTTAAGAAAGCTGACATGTTTACAATATATGGGATTTATAAGGAAGTCTAGGCACGACGTGCCGTTTACCGGACTTTTACAAAACACTAGGCACGACGTGCCGATTACAATCATTACATTTTATATGGAGGTTACTCTCCTAAGAACTTAATCAAGTGCTCCGCATTCCAGGGCCTCTTGATGGGCTTGCCGTCGGCGTCGACCAGGCGATAGGTGCCCGGTCGCACGACCTCTGACACCTTGTAAGGGCCCTCCCAGTTCGGGGCCAACTTTCTTTTCTGGCCGGGGCTGGATACCGCCAGCTTCCGGAGGACAAGATCTCCGAGTTTAATGTCGGTTGGGCGCACCTTCTTGTTGTAGAACCTCTCAATCCTTTGTTGGTAGATGTTCCTCCTAATGGCCGACTTCTCTCTGACCTCGTCAATGAGGTCCAGGTCGGCTCGTAGCTGTAATGAGTTACTTGCCTCATCGAAGGCCATGATCCGGGGAGAAGGGATCCCTATCTCCAGGGGAATGACGGCCTCGGTACCGTACGTTAGATTGAAGGGCGACTCCCCTGTCGGTATCCTCTTCGTCGTTCGGTGTGCCCAGAGAACACTTGGCAGCTCGTCGACCCATAATCCCTTGGAGGAATTATCGAGTCACTTCTTGAGTCCGTCGAGGATTTGACGGTTTGCATTTTCCGCCTGCCCGTTGGACTGGGGATGACATACCGAGGAGAAGCGCTGCTGGATACCGAGATCTTCGCAGAACTTGCGGAAATTCTTGCCCACGAATTGGGTCCCGTTATCTGTGACGAGCACTTGAGGGATCCCGAACCGACAGAAGATGTGCTTCAGAAGAATTGCTGCGTCTGTTGCTCGGTGATTGTTGCTAACGGCTCCGCCTCGATCCATTTGGTGAAGTAGTCGATGGCTACTTTAAGAAATTTTTGCTGTCCTGTCGCCTTTGGAAAGGGGCCTACCAGATCCATCCCCCACATGGCAAAGGGGGTCGGACTGGCCATTGAGAGGAGGTTTGCTTGCAGGGCCCTTCTGATGGGTGAGAACCTTTGACAGGGGCCACATTTCTTGACAAGGGCTAGAGCGTCCTGCAACATGGTGGGCCAGTAGTACCCGTGGTTCAAAGCCTTCCGCGCGAGCGAGCAACTTCCCATGTGGCATCCGCCGATCCCCTCGTGCAGCTCCTTGAGAGCATATTTGGCTTCATCTGGAGTGAGGCAGCGCAGATAGGGTCGGCCGTCCCAGGTCGAATAGGACCTTTTGAAGAGTGTTGAGTCGATCATGGTGAACCTTTTCGCTCGGGCCCTGACCCGTCTTGCCTCAGCTCGGTCTTCGGGGAGTTCTCCCTTGACGAGAAATCGCCTAATAAGAGTGGTCCAGTCGTCGGGGGGAGCTCCGTCTTCAATGCACAGGACCTCCGGGATGTCGATGCTTGGTTTCAACATGACTTCGATCAGGACCGTGCGGTCGAGACCTTCGAAGGATGAGGAAGCCAGTTTTGATAGGGCGTCAGCCTGGACATTCTGTTCCCGGGGGATCCTTACAACGGTCGACTCGTCGAAGGACGTTAGTAGGCGTTGAACGACCGCTCGGTACCGGACCATTCGATCGTCGCGGGCCTCGTACTCTCCGGTGATCTGGTTGACCACGAGCTGGGAGTCGCTAAAAGCCTTGATCTGTCTGGCACCGGCCCGATGGGCAAGGGTGAGCCCGGCGATCATGGCCTCGTATTCGGCCTCATTGTTGGAGGCCGGGAAGTTGAGGCGGAGGCAGTATTGGAGAAGAAAACCATCCGGGCCTTGCAGAATAATGCCAGCACCGCTACCCGCCTCACAGGAGGAGCCATCGACGTAAACTTCCCACGTCTGACCGGCCTCCTTGCTCGCGGGATGCTCGGAGATGGTGCATTCCGTAATGAACTCTGCGAGCGCCTGTCCCTTGATGGATGTTCTGGGCTGATAGCCGATGTCATACTGGCTGAGCTCGATCGACCATTTGACGAGTCGACCGGAGCTCTCCGGCTTGTAGAGCACGGCCTTCAGGGGTTGGTCGGTCAGTACCTGGACCGAATGAGATTGAAAATATGGACGGAGTTTTCGTGAGGCCATGACTAGGGCGTACGCTACCTTCTCCATCCGAGAGTATCTGGTCTCGGCGTCGAGCAGGACCTTGCTGACATAGTATAAAGGCTTCTGTGATCCCTCTTCCTCCTGAACGAGAACGGCGCTGAGCACCTTCTCCGAGGCTGAAAGGTAGAGCCAGAGTGGCTCTCCTGGTTCGGGCTTGCTGAGGAGGGGAGGGTTTGCGAGGTACTCCTTCAATTGGGCGAAGGCCTCTTGCTGTTGGGTACCCCACTCGAACCCTCCGGTGCCGCGCAGGGCTTTGAAGAACGGAAGAGACTTCTCTCCAGACATGGAGAGGAAACGGCCGATGGCTGCCAGTCTCCCCGTCAGCCGCTGGACCTCTTTGATGTTCCTGGGAGGAGCCATGTCTAAAATGGCCTGGATTTTCTCGGGGATTGCCTCGATGCCTCGTTGGCTGACGATAAAGCCAAGGAATTTTCCCGTGGAGATGCCGAAGGCGCATTTGGTCGGATTGAGTCTCATATTATGGGTCCGAAGTACTCCAAAGGCCTCCTCCAGATCGGCGACGTGATCCTCCCCCCGCTGGCTTTTGACGAGCATGTCGTCCACATACACCTCCATATTGCACCCGATTTGCTCCTTGAAGACCCGGTTGACGAGTCTCTGATAGGTGGCGCCTGCGTTCTTCAGCCCGAAGGGCATGGCTCTGTAACAGTACAGCCCCTGGTCTGTAACGAAGGACGTCTTGGCGATGTCGGGAGGGAACATGCGGATCTGGTTGTAGCCCGAAAATGCATCCATGAAGGACAGGAGCTCGTGACCCGAGGTTGCATCGATAAGAGCATCGATTCTGGGGAGGGGGAATGGATCCTTCGGGCACGCCTTGTTGAGGTCCGTGAAATCTATGCAGATCCTCCAGCTCCCGCTCGCCTTCTTGACCATGACGACGTTCGCCAGCCACTCGGGATAGCTGACTTCTTGGATGAATCATGCGGCCAGGAGCTTGTCGACTTCCGCATTCACCGCCTGCTGTCGCTCCGGAGCGAACTTACATCGCTTTTGGACAACCGGCTTTGACCCGGGGATCACGCTGAGTTTGTGCATGATGAGATCCTCGGAGATGCCGGGCATGTCAGAAGGCTTCCAGGTGAAGAGGTCGACATTGCGGCGAATGCAGGCAATGAGGTCGGACTTAAGGTGAGGGGTGAGGGAGCGACTTACTCGAAATTGCTTCGATGGATCCCTTGTCTCGAACGAGACGTCTTCCAGTTCGTCTACCGACTCTGGCTCTGGCTGGGTCCTCTGTGGCCGCATTTCGACGGCGTCGAGGGGAAACACGCCGCTCCCGATTGCTGTCATATAGCATGAGCGAGCGGCTTCCTGGTTCCCCCGGACCACTCCCACTCCGGTCTTGGTGGGGAACTTCATTTTCTGGTGATAGGCCGAGGGGACAGCCTGGAGGGAGCAGAGGCCCGAGCGACCGAGTATAGCATTGTAGGCCGCCTTGACGTTTACCACCATAAAATCCATGGACTCGGTTCTCCGGTTAGGGGTCGTACCTGCCGTGACATCCAGTGTGACGATCCCTTCAATTGTTACAGGGACGCCCGAGAACCCGTGCAAGGTGTACCCCGCCGGCTTCAGCTTGTCGCGGGAGAGCTTCAGGTTCTCGAAGGCTTCGAGAAACAAAATGTTGACCGAACTCCTGTTGTCCACAAGGATACGCCGAGCGTCGAAATTTGCCATGCTAAGGTTGATGGCGAGGGCGTCACAATGCGGGAGCCGCACCCCTTCCAGGTCTTCCCCCGAGAAGGAGACAGGGAGTTGTTGAATCTGAGGGGGGAGAGGACCTTGGACGGCGTTAACATCCCGGATGAACGCCTTGCGGGAAGTGTTGGACTCCCCTCCCATGGGTCCCCCGTGGACGCAGTGTAATATGGCCTGGCCGTCTGGCTCATCGAACTCATGCTCTCGTTCGAGGAGCTACAGGGGAGCTCGAGGAGGAGGTGGGGTTCTCCTGTTCCTCGTGTCCCTCTGCCCTCGAGCTTCATCTCGCTTGTATTCCCGAAGGTACCCTCGTTGAATGAGGGCCTCGATCTCGTCTTTCAGGGCACGGTAGTGATCCGTGTCGTGCCCATTGTCCCGGTGGAAGCGGCAGTAGAACCGTTGATCCCTTTTCTTGCTTGTGTTGTTGGACGGACGAGGGGGGTACTGGACGAGGTCCCTGTCCTCGATTGCCAAGAGTATGGAGGACACATTTTGAGTTAGTGGGGTGTACCTCTCGAAGCGAGGGACCGGCAGGACCTTCTTTATGCCACCCGCGTCCCTTGGAGCCTTTTTTGATGGCTCGATTTCTTCGGCCTTCTGCTTCCCCTTCCCGGGAGCCTCCCTGGAATCTTCGGGGTTCAGGGTCTCTTCTGCCCTGATGTACTTTTCGACCCGGTTGAGGAGGTCGGGAAAATCTATAGGAGTTTCTTCGCCAGAGAGGCCTTCAGCTGTCCATGACGGACGTTGTGCCGAAACGCCGCGGAGGCGATGCCAGGATCGAGGGAGGATACCGACCTCGCCTCTGTGGTGAACCTTCGGACGAACACTCTGAGTGACTCCCCCTCCATCTGCCGGAGTCCGAGTAAAGGGGCACTCGTCCTCTCGGCCTTCCGGCTGGTGATGAAGTGGGCAAGGAAATTGCCCTCTAGCTGGTCGAAGGAGTAAATGGAGCCAGGGGCCAGTTTAGAGAACCATTCACGTGCTGGACCCCGGAGTGTGGCAGGGAAGGCTCGGCACAGCAAGGGATCCAAAGCGCTGTGAATCATCATCAGGGTTTTGAAACCCTCCATGTGATCAGCAGGATCCCCCTCGCCGTCATAGGTCTCGAACTGCGGTGGTCGGAAATTCCGAGGTATTTCCGCTTGAAGGATGAGGGCGGAGAAAGGGGGCCGGACAGGTCTGTACCCCTGAGCGGCTCCGAGGCCTCCGTCGCCTATATGATCGATTCGGTCCTCCATTTCCTGGAGGCACCTTAGGAGTGCGCCATCGTCCTCCGCCGGGATTGTTGATGGGCGGGACACGCTTGTCTCGGCGTCCGACCTGGTTCGGGAATGGCGGGCTTCTTCCCTGGGGGCTCGTTGGAGAGCCCCAAGAATTTCCCTTCGGAAATCCTGGAACTCCTTGTGAGTGATTGGGGCTCCCTCGACCCTGTTCGGTCGGTCTGAAGGTTGCCTTCCGACGCGGCTGAGGGCTGGCCTCCGTCCTTCGGGCGGCGGTCTTGGATGGTTCGGGGCCGAGTTGGAAGCGGCCCTTCCCCTGCTGTGGCTAACCTGCCGGTTGATGATTATCCTCCGTAGGTCGGGCTGGACTTGACGGGTGACGCTCCTCTGGGAACCCTGATGGGGAGCCCTGTGCTTTGATGTGCGTGGCTCGGCGTTGGCAATAGGCGGGGGTGAGTCCCGTCGGTTGACGGAGGCCGCAGCCCCCTTGCCTTTGGAGGCCATGAGAGTTCGGCCGTCGAGGTACCTTGATGGTCGGGCTCGGGTCGGCTTCTGAAGCAGCCTTCCCACAGACGGCGCCAACCTGATGCGGTTTGTTTCTGGGGGATGTGTGGATGCACCAGGTGTGAGTTCTTACTCGATTTGTATTTGAAGGAGGAAGCTACTGATCAGATGACCCTCGGCTGGCCGAGCGGTACCTGCGACAGGCTGAGAGTGAGGTGGGTGCTGGATGCTGGGCTCGGATCAGGTGGCTCGGATCCGAGGTCTGGTGTACCTGCAGACGGTCTAGAAACACCGGGGTTGGTCCCGGTGGCAGACCCTCCGACGATCTAGTCAGTTACTTAAGCTAGAGCAACAATAACTAGGGTTTTGGTGGAATAAGATTGATTACCTGCAGACAGGGGGGAGGGTCTGGTATTTATAGGGGATTCCAATCGGGTCCAGACCCGTTTGGGGCTGGGCCGGACCCGGTTACCCGACTGGCTGAAGCGGTGGAAAGCCGGGCGGTATAGGGCTGACGTGGCAGGCGCCGGGGTGGTTTCCGGGCTGACGTGGCAGATCTCCGGGCGGTTTTCCGGTGCTGATGTGGCAGATCTGAAGGATCAGAAAAGGCGCGTATCCTGAGGGGATCCAGTGGCTCAGGATGAGCCACGTTTATTCCTGGCCCATATCAATGGGTTTAAAGAGATAAGAGACATGACATATTTTATTATACTCTGTATATCTTGTAGTTATATATATATATATATATATATATATATATATATATATATATATATATATATATAATATAACTACAAGATCCAGTTACAAGATTCAGTTACGGATCCATTATAATTTCGTAGGATCCACTAGTTCAAAAATTAAAATGAAATTTGAGTTTCAGATGAAATTTGAGTTTCAGATTATACAATTTTATTATTGCTTCTAAACCATTAATTCATATATGGCTACAAGATCATTCATTATATCCAGATTCAATAAGAAAATGATATAATTTTCTATTTTCTAGGACACATTGTTGCTGCTTTTTTTGTGTGGGAACAAACAGATGATATGAGTTCTTTTAAAAACAATAAAAACAACTGACCTTTTGACTTCTGCCGATATTGACTATTTTCAACTGATCGTGACTTCTGAATCTGACTCGTTTGAACCGTTGGATCTTATCTGGATGATGACGATTGCTCTTATTGACCTGCAAAAGTCAGAAACACATGGGTTGACCCCCGGCGACAGACCCTCTGATGCTCAAGTCATAATTCAAGAAAAATATGAGAGGTTTTTAGTGGCAAAATACAGATTACCTGGTTCTTATGGAGGTCATGGGGTATTTATAGTCACTTTGGGGGTCAGTTTGAAGATAATGATTTATCTTTATGTCCCAGTATTTTTGGATTGGATTGATTATCTCTTCTTCATGAAGAGATAAGGGTGGTTATGTAAAACTCTTATCATGATAAGAGATATGATTTTTGAATCATTTATTATGGATAATTATGAGTTTAAATCATATTTAAATAATCATGGACTCATTTGTGTTGGACGATTATGACAACCTAGTTAGACAAGTCTGTTTTGGGTCGTTGGGCTTAAAAGAGACCCAACTCCCATTCATAGACTCGTTTCTAGTAAAATTTACTGTTTTACCTCTGAGAGCTTTAAGATTCGTGCCTGATTTGAACAGTCCAGATTTGGTTCTATTTATTTGGTTCTATTTTTACCCATATCACGAGTCTCCCACTCCCGAAGACTTATTTTCACAGCCTTTGAGAAGTAGTTCGCCGTTTTTAAGGGTTTACAGAACTTTTCGGACTTTTCGGGGACGTTTGAATCTTGCTCAAGGTGTAACGATGCTATTCTGAGTCTGTAGAATACCTAGACTTTTAAGAATTTTCTGGAATTTTTTTACTTCTCCAGATTGTTCTGAATTTTTTCAATTTCTAATCAATTTTTTATTTTTTTATTCAATTTTTTATTTTTAATTATTAATTTTGAAAATTTTAATTAATTATTCTAAACTTATAATTATTTTTTGAATTCTTTTACTTTTTTCTGAATTAACAATTATTTATAGAATTTTTAATTAATTATTTCCATTTCTTTATTATTTTAAAGATTTTTTTAATAATTAATTCGATTTAATAATTAAATAAAGGAATTAAATCAAAAAGAAATTACCTGATTAATCCCAATTGTTGATCACGATCTGACACAAATTTCGAGAAGATCAGACAACATGAATGCCCGTTTTGGTCAGTGGCGCTTCAGCTCGGTGCCCCCCCCCCCCCCGATCCCATGTGGTGCCAACATGGCGCTCACGTTGTGCCGATGTGGTGATGACGTGGCAACACATGGCGCATTTTTATGCCCTTCCTAGTCAATGGCACTTCTGCTCGGTGGTTGCCCCCCCCCCCCCCCCCGCTCCTACGTGGCGGTGACGTGGTGCCACGTGGCGTTGAGGTTGCTTCTTCTTCTCTTTTTTTTGCCAGCATGTACAACGCATGTACAATTATTCTTAGGCAAAATAATAATGCACCTTGCATGGGGGTTGCTCGGGGTCGAACCCCCTGACCTTGGGGTTAGGAGGTGAATGACTCAACCAGTAAGCTATGTGATTGGCTTGTAGAAGGTTCTTATCACAACCTATTTATATTGGTGTACTTTCTGAAGAGATTTGCATGCAGCTGTAGTATAATGAACTAACCCGGTGCTACGGAGGCCCGACTGGAGCATGTGCCCCCTCGTTTCGAAGATGATTCGAAGATCTATAATTCCTCTTCAGGAGTTAATTGAAGAATCATCCGTCTTTAGGGTCAAAACAGGCCCGCAATATCTTTGCCTCCATGAAGTTGAGAAGAACTTCTATGCCGGGGATATACGAAGAGGAGTTTCGCCCCTGTGGAGTTACGAAAAGGAGCTTCGTGCCCGTAGGCTAAGAAGAAGAGCTTCGCCAAAGAGGAGCTATGAAGAAGAACTTCGCAAGTCTCTTAGGGAGAGCTATTCGGGAGGCGAGTTTAGGGAGCAGCTCTGAAGGTAGTTGGGGCTCCGAACTCGTTGTAGAAGAAGACGGCCCTCCCGAGGCGAGCAAGATGAAGAGCGTCGCCAAGCTCTAGAGGAGAGCCGTTCAGGAGGTGAGTTTAGGGAGCAGCTCTAGGGATGAGTTGATGTCTGAACTCACTGTAGAAGAAGAAGACCGCTCGGGAGGCGGACAAGATGAAGAGCATTTCCGGGCTCTAGGAGTGAGCCATTTGGGAGACGAGTTTAGGGAGAAGCTCTAGGGGATGAGTCAAGCTCCGAACTCGCTGTAGAAGAAGAAAGTCGCTCAGGAAGCGAACGAGATGAAGAGCATCGTCGGACTCTATGAGAGAGCCGTTCAGGAGGCGAGCCTAGGGAGTAGCTCTTGGGATGAGTTGAGCTTTGAACTCGCTGTAGAATAAGATGGTTGCTCGGAAGGCGAGCGAGATGAAGAG
Source organism: Hemerocallis citrina (assembly GCA_017893485.1). Lineage (NCBI taxonomy): Eukaryota > Viridiplantae > Streptophyta > Magnoliopsida > Asparagales > Asphodelaceae > Hemerocallis > Hemerocallis citrina. Next base: position 42,672,306 of record CM030364.1, read on the forward strand.
CATCGTTGGGCTCTAGGAGTGAATCGTTCAGGAGGCGAGTTTAGGGAGCAACTTTAGGGGATGAGTTGAGCTCTGAACTTGCTATAGAAGAAGAGAGTCGCTCAGGAGGCGAGTGAGATGAAGAGCATCATCAGGCTCTATGAGAACCATTCAAAAGGTGAGTATAGGGAGTAGTTATTGGGATGATTTGATCTCCGAACTCGCTGTAGAAGAACAGGGTCACTCGGGAGGTGAGCAAGATGAAGGGCATCGTTGTGCTCTAGGAAAGAGCTGTTCGGGAGGTGAGTTTAGGGACTAGCTTTAGGGCTGAGTTAAGCTCCAAACTCGTTGTAGATGAAGAAGGCAGCTCGAGAGGCGAGCGAGATGAAGAGTGTTGAGCCAGAAGAATATCGAAACGAGGCGCCCTGATGAAGGTTTTCGGAAGATGCCTGCGACCGACGTGGAGGGACGCTCGCACGATAGCGGGACTCCCCTTGCTAAGATGATGGTTGGTAGGAACTCGGAATTTAAATCCTTTCGTTGTTCTTTGCTTATAGTTACCACCGAGAGGGGTGAGTTGAAGAATGTAGTGCTTGAGAATAGCTTAGAAGTTGCCCATCTAAAGAAAGTTGTTCTTGAATTCTCAGGAGAGGCTCGTCCGGATGGTTTGGCATGTGCTAGTATGGTCCGTTGGAAGATTAGGTGAATGATGCCCATCTCAAGGATAGGCCTGTCGAGCAGGAGGTGGAGATCGATTGATTGAAGTGGCTTCTTGAGGGGACTAAGACCAGGAGAACTTACTTCTCCTGTGATGAGATAGATCAAGGGAGGTCATTCCATGAGTTGGCTTTATGTCCACACGGGGTCTCGATGAACCCGGGAGATGCCCAAAGCGGAGTGGCCGGTTCATCAAGTGCTGCCTCGGCTAGAGGGTCAGCGCATGTTTTAGGCCACGTGGTTCGGACTCAATCTACGGGTTTGGTTTTCCCTTCAGATGGTTCAAGGGATCGGGGTGGTGCTTCAGTAGCCACTGATATTCATAGACCACGTGTGTCCTTTAATAGGAGTATCCCTTTGCCATGAAGGAGTAGAGGTGACCCTGAGAGAGACCTGTAATTTAGTTGATTGATTCTTTTGAACTTCCAACAAAATTTTGATGTGAAATGAAAATCTTCTAAGTGTTGAAGCATTGTCTCTTGTTCTCTTTGAGTAGTGTTGCTTTGTGTTAGAGTTGCTATGGCGAGTTTGTGTTAGAATTCCAATGGCGAGGCGTGCCTAGCACACTTACTCGGCAGCAAGTTGCTTGGGTGACTTTAAGAACCATGAGTAGGGACTCCGAATAGGTTGACGACGAGTTTAGAGAGCTATCGAATTGTGAGGCGTGCCCCGGACACTTGCTCAGGAGCAACTGGCTAGAGTGACTCAAATAACCATGAATGGACTTGGAACAGGGTGACGACGAGTATTGGGAGCAATCAAATGGCGAGGTGTGCCCCCGCACACTTGCTCAGGGGCAAGTGACTGGAGCGACTCTAAGAACCATGAGTGGACTTCGCACTAGTCCGGGGTTGTTTTGGGAGCAATCGAATGGCGTGGCATGCCCGCACACTTTTTCGAGGGCAAGTGGCTAGAGCAACTATAAGAACCATGAGTTTAATCCGAACAGGGTGACGATGAATTTAGGGAGAAACCGAATGGTGAGGCGTGCCGCGCACAATTGCGCGGGAATAAGTGGCTAGAGCGACTCTAAGAACCATGAGTGGACTTCGCACTTGTCCAGGGTTGTTTGGGGAGCAATCGAATGGCAAGGCGTACCCCGCACACTTGCTCGGGGGCAAGTGACTAGAGCAACTCTATGAACCATGAGTGGACTCCGCACGTGTCCAAGGTTATTTTGGGGGCAATCGAATGGCGAAGCATGCCCCGCACACTTTCTCGGGGGCAAGTGACTAGAGCGACTCTAAGAACCATTATTGAACTCCGAACAAGGTGACGATGACTTTTGGGAGCAAGGAATGGCGAGGCATGCCCCGCACACTTGCTCGGGGGCAAGTGGTTAGAGTGACTCTAAGAACCATGAGTGGACGCCCAACTTGTTTGGTGCATGATTAGGTCTTCGAATATGGTTGACATCTCTGCGGCGGTCCAAGCAATGAGGTCTATATTTTCCCTAATGCAAGTGATGAGTTGCTCCTTGGCTTGATGGGGAAGTGTCTTGCTCACCCGAAAACACTTTGCTTGATCCTCTTGGGACAAGGGAATTTCTGCTAGTTCGTTTACAAGTTCAGAGCTAGCATGTCCCCTATCTTGGGGGAGTTCCATAGCATCGAGGGGGATGACCGAGCCCCCAATTGTGGCGGTGTAACACCCCCGAGAAACTTCTTGGCTCCCTTTGGCTTCCCCAATCCCTGCTGCTATGGGAAATTTCATCTTCATATAGTAGGCTGAGGCAACCGCTTAAAGGGCTGCTAGCCCTAGGCGACCAAAAATGGCATTGTAGGCAGACTTCATGTTGATAACCATGAAATCAAGGGTTTCCATGAGGGTAGCTGGTGCCTTCCTCACGGTTATGTTTAGGGTAACCACACATTCGATCTGAATGGGAGCTCCCGAGAATCCATGGAGGGTTTATCCAGTGGGTTTGAGGCAGGCTCCCAGGAGCTTGAGGCCCTCGAATACATTCAAGAAAAGGATGTTTATCGAGCTATCGTTATCTACCAAGATGAGGCGCACTTCATGATTGGCCATATATATGATGATTACAAGTGCATCACAATGAGGTGTTCGAACACCTTCAAGGTCTTGTTATGAGAATGTGATTGGAATCCCCGAGTTCTTGGGAGGGGGAATGTTATCAACTGAGTTTACTTCACAGAGAAATGCTTTTCTTGAAGAGTTTGACAGTCCCCCATAGATGGAGTGGAATACTTCCATGCGACCCAAGTCTTGGGACTCGGAAGGCCTCTCTGGTCGTTTGTTGGCTTATCTCGCGGGAGAAAGTTCGGTGTTGTTCCTTTAGGCGAACTTGACGTGGTACCCCCATCGGAGCAGGGCTTCTAGCTCATCTTTGAAGGTTCGACGGTCATCTGTGAGATGCCCATGATCTTTGTGAAACTCGCACCACTTGTTCCTATTCCTTCTTCTACTTGAGGCGTTCATCTTAGGAGGAGGTTGAAGGAGTCCCTCCTTATCAACTTCCATGCGAATTGTTGAGATGATGGCATTAAGTGGAGTGTACTTCTCAAAATGAGGCATTGGGTATGGACGGCACTGGCCTGTGACATCCTTCTGGGACTTACTGGGTTAGTCTTCATTGGTGCTCTTCCATTTGTTCCCGGATGAGGGCACATTATGCTTTTGAAGTCGAATAGCATCCTTCACTCGGATGTACTTCTCGACTCTTTGAATGAGGTCGGAGAATTCCTGAGGGGGGACTCTTGACAAGAGAAGCATTGAGGTGGTCATGATTCACATTGCATCTGAAGACAGCCGTGGCTACGACTGAGTTGAGTGGGGGATGGATCGAGACTCGACAGTGAAATGCCAAACATAACTCTTGAGGAACTCCCCGTCACTTCAAGTCAAGTAGGGAGGCACTTGTCTACTCTATCTTGCGGCTGGTGATGAAGTGCGTGAGGAAGAGCTTCTCAAGTTGGTTGAAGGAGAAGATGAATCCTGGGGAGAGACAAGAGAACCACTCCCGTGCGGAAAAGTCTTGCAAAGGAGGGAGTCAGATGCTTAGTGGATCATCATGAGGGTTTTAAAACTCTCAATGTGGTCTACCGGGTTGGACTCTCTTTTATAAGATTCAAATGATTTTGAAGTTAACCGGAACAGGAACCTCAATGATCTTCCTAGAAAAGGAGGGTCTGATGGGGCAGTTGTTGGTGTATGCCATAGAGGCCAGTTGTGTATTAACATTACTAGTTTACATTGTATCATGACATTTATTTCATATTTAGGTATTTCATTTATTGTGTTATTTATTGTGAATTAAATGAACATAATGAAGTTCTTAGAATAGTAAGTTTAATGCCATGGGATATCAAGTGCATGACTTGATTGTGAGATCCTATTGGCTGAAATCAGAACACTGTTCTTAAATATCCCTAGTCAAGTAGTATTGTGAATTAGGACAACGATAATAAATTGAGACTAGTGTGTGCGTAGATAGATGACCATTCTCATGGGTCATGGATATGAGATATCATGTCTTTACATTGGTACATATTAGAGTAATAATGTACTGGACTAAGTGTCATAAGCAATTGTCACAGTGACCATGATGTACGTACTCCTTTGACTTGAAGTTACTACGGTTCCCTACATGAGAAGTTATATATTTTAATTCTGTCAAACTGTAATAAGGTGATTAGAAAGTCGACTACTGGATATACTACAAATCATGTGGAGGTATGTGAATGACTTAGATAGGATTTATCTCTCTTACATAACATGAGCGATATCTACGAGCTACTTGATTGGGTGAGACTGCAAAATGCATGGTCGTGCTCAAATGAGTCAATATGAGATATTGATCTCATTTGTTTTGGTAAGTCTACTAAGACATCAAGAAACCAAAGATTGAACTTTACAAGGGTGACACGCTCTATGCCTTGTGGTCAATTAAGATATATAGATAAATTGACTAGACTACATGGTAACATTGGTTGCGAATAGCTTATGTCAAATCACTGAAATTCTCGTTACTTGAGTAACAGTGATGTATTGCTAGATACTACTCATTGTTTGTAATACTCGATATGATTTTAGTATTACTGTCAACGTAATAGGAATCTACAGGGTCTCACACTTAGAATAGATCAAAATTGGGATTTAAATTCATAAGATGAATTTAATTAGGGATCCGAGTAAGAATTAGACTCCTTACATTGGTTAGACATTTAATTAGATTAAATGAGCTGACTAAAGTTCAAAGACATACACATGAATCTGAAGCAAGTCAGATTGTGCGCCCAACAACCTCATTACTCTCTCAGGGTTGGTTTTCTGCACCTATATATATGATATGTATCTGTAAAAAAGACACACGTGAAAAAACCCTAGCCATCACATAAAATGAGAGAGATATTGTGAGGAGGAACATTCTCTTCCCGCAGCTAGCACCACGGTATGAGGGAGAGCCATTTTTTGTTCCGTTCATGTGGATACCGTAGAGGCACTGCAATATTGCAGTGCTATGATCGGCATACTGTAGAGACAACAGATCCATCTTTAAGGTATAACTCCTAAACACGATTTATGGTTTTCAAATGGATCCATGGCTAGGATTCGATATTTTTGTAAATTTTTTCCTGTGTATTTAATCTTTGATTGCATTCGAAACCTAACAGTGGTATGTTCACTCATGTCTTCCTTCTTATTGCTTCAATAGTGCTAGACGGCCTTCCATCTTTTAGAGGTGTTAGAGGACGACGTTGTCTTGCTCATCGGATCTAGTGAATCTGTGGGACTCCTCACGTTGTGGAGGAGTGGAGCGGTAAAAGCTGGTTTTTCGGGTCTTACTAGGAATGATGTTAAGGGCTTGAAGGATCTCATCTTTAAAGTCCATGAGCTCTCTACCCTAGTGACAGGTGCTTCTTCCCCTCTACCTCTCCTGGGGACTAATCGATTTGTTGGAGTTGGGTTCCTTCTTCCTCGAGGGGGATTTCTTCTTTGTCCCCTTGGAGAGTGGTGACTTCTTCACCTCTGGGAGAGAGGGTTCTTCTGCGTCCCCAGCTTCGAGGAGAGGGGCCCCTCGGGCCTTCTTGGTGTGATGGATAGGAGAGCCCATCCCTTGCTCGCGGTCTGCTTGAGCACCCCTAACGTTCGGACTCTTGCTGTATGAAGTTTATGATATGACGGAGGTTTTGTTGTGCCTAAGGTGCCTCGAGAGAACCATGGAGGGTTGGAGGTGTAGACCGGCCCCTGTTCTCTCCAATGTGATGCACAGGGTGCTGACTTCTTCGGGAGTCCCCCGGCTGAACCTCCTTGGAGGGGGTTGAGTAGGCTATTCTAGCTGAAGAGGTTGATCCAGTTGAAGGGTGGGAGGGACATCCTCATGAAGAGGAGTTGGAGGAAGTCGGTTGGCTCGTCGGCTTGAGGTTGCTGCCTTCTTTTTTTCCCTTTGGAGGCATGGCTGCAAATTAATTTTACCGGTGAATTTTGGTCGAATTGCTTTTTCTGTTCTCACAGACGGCGCCAATCTGTTTCTGTTTTTTTGTGTGGGAGCAAACAAATGATGTGAATTCTTTTAGAAACAATAAAAACAACTGACCTTTTAACTTCTGCCGATATTGACTATTTCCAATTGATTCTGCAGCTGACTTGTTTAAACCGTTGATCTGATCTGGATGGTGATGGCTGCTCCGACTAACCTGCAAAAGTCTGAAACACCGGGGTTGACCCCCACGATAGAACCTCCGACGCTCAAGTCAGAACTCAAGAAGAATATGAGAGGTTTTTAGGGGCAAAATACTGATTACCTGGTTCTTATGGAGGCCATAGGGTATTTATAGTCACTTTTGGGGTCAGTTTCAAGATAAGGATTTATCTTTACTTCTCTGTGTTTTTTGATTGAATTGGTAATCTCTTCTTCATAAGAGATAAGGGTGGTTATGGAGAACGATTTTTAACTCTTCCCATGATAAGAGATATGTTTTTTGAACTGTCTCTTATGAATAATTAAAAGTTTAAATCATATTTAAATAATCATGGACTCATTTGTGTTGGGCTTTATGACAACCCAATTAGACAAGTCCGTTTTGGGTCGTTGGGCTTAAAAAAGGCCCAACTCCCTTTTATGGACACGTTTCTAGTAAAATTTATCGTTTTACCTCTGAGAGCTTTAAATTTCATGCCCAATTTGAACGGTCCCTATTTGGTTCTATTTCTACCCATATCACATACCCAATACAATAAGCTAAGAGCATTTGTAGTCGTTGAAGTTAAAAAATGGGTATATGGAAATTTGGAAATAGCAAACAGCGTAAACGCTGCAGTCGCCTATACTAAAAAAATGGGTATTTTTGGACGAAACGGAAGATGATCTACCGTTGGAAGAGAGTGAAGCAAAAAAAATTCTCAGATGGTAGATGATCTGCCGTCTGTTGATTATTTTTTTTTTTTTTTTAAAACAAAATTTTTGTGAAGGTCATCTCTCGCCCCACACAAAAATTCTAATTTTTTTTCCTTTTGGGCCCGCAGTGTGTGTATGAATTTAAAAAATAAAAAATAAAAATTCAAAGGACGGGAGATGATCTCCCGCCATTTAACTTTCCCTTTTTTCCCCCTCAAATGTCAACATCTCAAGTTGACTAAGGGGTTTTATAATATATATTTTTTTCAATCGGTAAATCATATACTGTCTGAGACTTTTGCAATTAAATAATTTCTCTGAAACGGGAGATGATTTACCGTCCGATACAAAGACGGTAAATCATCTTCCGATTTCTATAATATGCATATTGTCAAATCTGCTGTCAAATATAGACGGCTACTATAGATCGAAAACCCAAAAAATGGATATTTAGAAAACGACTACAGATTTTTTTTTTTTTTTTTTTTTCATTTTTTGCATATATCGAAGATGACTACAGATACTCTAACGGATCCGTTTTGTAGTATCTATATTCAAAATTTTAAGTTGGACTGTGATCGGTCCGCCAATCTATTGGGTAAAATTGGCACCTTTATATTGCAATACGACAAGACAAGGCCCATCAAAAGAAAATATAATGAGACAAGAAGATTTGCATATATTTACATCTTTTCAGCATAATGTTCACTGAAAATACATATGAATGTTACACCTCAAAATAACAACCCCCCCCCCCCCCCCCCCCCCCCCCCCCCTTCCCTCTTTTTTCTTAATTTTTTTTTTCTTAAATTTTTTTTTAGATTAAAAATATTCTGTTATTGTATTATCATTTTGTACTCTTGAGTTTGTTCTATTAGCATCTCCAACAATACTAGCTAAAATGGCTAGCCAAATTGTTCAAATAGTGTTTTTACCTAGTGAATTTGGCTAGCCATTTTGCTTCATCTCCAACCATGCTTCTTCCTCTCCATTTTGCCTCTTGCTTTCCATTTTGCCTCTTCATGTTCATGGCTAGGCAAATTGCCTAGCCATTATGCTTAGCCGTTGGAGATGTAAAATGGATGTGACTCTCCAAATATGACTATGCCTCTTCATTTTGGCTAACTGTTGGAGATGTTCCCCACACCATTTTCTGTATAATAAAAAATAATAATATCTCATCAAAAGAATCCTATCTCATGAAAGAAGAGATAATGAAATCATACAATCCACAAGTAGTATTGAGCCCTTGTCATAAGGAAGAATCAGGTACATATTGCACATTTAAGAAACAGATACAACCAAATTACAAAGTATAAACCAAACATAAACACAGATACAACCAAATTACAAACTATAAACCAAACATAAATTTCTGACAATAACTCCTCTATAGCACGTTCTCTCTTTAGTTTATTTAAGTAGAGACATATCATATTTATCAAACCAATTACTTTGGCCTTATTATTACTCCTTCAAAGATCAAGCCCCCCTTCCACAAACCAGTGCTAACTTCACACATACCAAACTCCACCTTGCCTTTCATGTCTGAATTCAATCTAAACTGACCACCATGAACCTCTTGCCATTCATTTCTTTTCTTCACATGTGATTCCAGTATCACACTCTTCTTGGTAGTCGTCTCGTCTGGAGTGATTGATTGAAATGTTACGGGAGAGGTATCCCACCCAAATGCGTCCACACTGAACTTGATTTTGTAGATTATTTCATATGTTGTGGATGGAGAGAGCGCGAATTTGGCCAAGTCAATTGAACCATGTACTTCCATCCAGTTCACCTGAGCTAGCACTACTGCCACTTCAAAACTAAAAAAATAATGAACATAAATCAGTATACAACATGAAAAAGTGTGGTTTTTTTACTAACAAAAAGAAAAAGATTTTGTGAAGATAGACTATTACGGTGATTCATCTTTGGAAATATTGATCCAGTGCCAAAATCGATGGTCGTTGCCCCAGACTATGTACATGTTCTTAGCAGAGATGTGAATTGTGTCATTGTGCACTGTAATCCATTTATCCTGCAGGAAAAGAGAGATACAGTTAATGTTAACAGATACAATGCATACTTAATAATAAAATCAATTAAAAGATGGAATAAATTTACAGACTGATTTTTTGCAGGATGAATGGATTAAATTGAACAAGGACTCAGTCCACATATCGGTCAAGAATGTAAACAGAGTTTAGATCAACGATTGGATCAATCTATATATCCAAAGATGAATTATTGTATACACTTTTTCATCAACTTTTTTTGTGTTTTAAAAAAAAATAAAAACCCTGCTCTTTTCATTATGTATACTGATTTATGTTTACTATTTCTTGGCTTTAAACTGACAGTAGGGCTGGTGAGAATTATACCACTGGCTCAAGAGATCACAGGAAAAAGAATGAATGATAGTACTAGTAACAGAGATTAATAGTTTTGGACTTACTCCATGTTCACCATTCCAGTGAGGAGTTGTTTCTTCCTCTGATTTTTCTGGATGTTGATGATGATGCTGTTGGCGGTTCATGTTTTTTCCCCCCTTTGTTCTGTGTCTGTATTGTTTGATGCACTACTCAACCCCTCCGCCTTCAGTATATATATATGTGTGTGAAAAGACTTAAAGAGATTCCTGAAATGCATAGAGACATTCTTACGAAGAATATTATTACCTGTAAAAAAAAAGCAAAAGAGATATTATTCGTTGGAATGTTGGAATATGTCAGTGGTACGATTTTTTTGTCTTTAGCTAGGAAGAGAACATTTTTGCATGTGGCATGAAAAATAAATAAATATGTCGGCTAAATAAAAATAAATAAGTTGGGATGTGACATTCTAATTTGCTTTATTTGGTATATAGTAAAAAAAGTTCGGCTGAAGAGATTATCTATTTACTAGCTTCCCTGTGATAGAGGGCAGAGAATAAAGCAAAAGAGCTTATAATGAACGCAAGGAAGGTATAAATGCTCACACCCAATAGCAAATATGATCGACAGAACTCTGTAATTTATCTTTCTATTCTTTTCCTCTTTTTTAAAAATTGTTTTCTTTTTTTCTTTTTCTTTTTCTAATTTGAAAGAGTTGTAAGAATGAAGATACTGGAATGAGATGCCAAAATTGTTTGGGTGTTGAGCTAGTATTATTATTATTATTAATATTTTTTTTTATTATAAAAAGATGACTCTGTCATTGCTTCATTAATACAAAATTAAAGAAACATAGTAGTACTATTTACAAGAAGCGAAATCACAAACTTCCAACATTCAAAATACATCGATGATCCAAAACACACAAAGCAAATAAAGATACAAGGGTTACTATCTGATGACCCCTCCTGTGGCACTGATCCACATCGAATATGCTGCTCCCAAGACCTGCTGAGTTTGATATAAGGTCATTTCCTTTGCTCTGCCGCATCCTGACCCTTCTATTCTTCCTCTTCCATGCGCAGCCTTTTCATTGGCCCCATATTTCCTGTCCAATCATGAGACAAAAATATAATTTTATGCATGATAGTTGAGAGTGAACAACTAATTTTTCGAAAGCATAAATTATTTCTGTTTAACCACAAACACCACACTGTGGCTGTTGCCATCACCCCCCATGCCTCTCTATCTTCCTTTCTAACTAGTTCTACCCACCAACGACCCCAGACCTCTGAACTAGACTCCGGACTTTCAACCAACCCAAAACCAAGACTGACTACGTCCCAAGCTAGTTTTGCCTTAACACTGCGCTACTGAATAAATTTCCTTTAACAACCAGCTTTAGTCTCTGATTCTGCCATACGTCCGCCACCATCGTGTCATTATTAATTGTAGCCTCTGCCGCTGCTGGGAATAAGTTCATCAATGTCCTTTAACAACCAGCTTTAGTTGAGCTAGTATTTAGAGAGTGTTCTTATTGAAATGGGTATTTGTTTTAGCCAGTGATTTTCAGTTAGTATTTTCCACTTTATTTTATACACTTTGAATCACATACCATCCAATTAATATATTTTGAAATATCCTTCATGTTAAAAGAAATTAATTTCCTATCGAAATGTAATGCCTTTCTGTTAAGATAAACTATTCTCTGTTATGATGTAATGTTGATTTACAATTTTTTCTACTTTTCAAAGTTGAAGGGGCCGACAAGTAAAAGTACTTAATATATGTGCTTACTTTTCCCAAAATCTTATTGGCTGTTATATTGTTCATCTTGGATCTTGCACATGTTAAGCAATTGTGTCCATACATTGCTACTCATACAAAGAGTCACTGTTTTTCTTTTCTTTTACATAGGAAGGGAGAATAAAAATTAAACCCTTTCTGTGTTTTCATGCATCCTTTATTCTGCTTGCCACTTGGGTGTGGGTTGACAGGGTGATAGAAATGAACTGTAGTGCCCAAAAATGCCCATAAAAATCTAGATCTACCAATAACTGTAACACCCCCAAACCGAGAACAAACATTTCAATAACATAATATCTGTCAGGTCTCATGGTCATATAATCCATCAATAAAACAATAGCTCTGAATGGCTAAAAACAAATATATAATTCATTATAAGAAATGACTTAACCCTCTACAATCTTTTTTTTTTTTTTGAGGGAAAAGGTGGAATAAAGCCACCCTGTTTCATTAATAAGAGTTTAACGAAACAAACCCAGAGTACTGGGCCCAGATACAAACTACAGACATAAAATAAAACATACATGAAGCAACATGACTACAAACAAACAAGCCCCTCCAACAACCCTGGAGGGTGGGCCGACAAACCAGCTCGGTCCAGCAGAATTGTGAGTACGTCAGTTTAGCTTCGTACAGTGCCTCCACGGCACCTGCACACCCGCCTGAAACAAGTCTGGTAGGATTTTATCACCCGCCGCTCCCTGCGTTCACCTCGCTGGGGGGACCCCATCTTTGGGCCCAAACCCCGTAGATCGAAACTCGCAGCCTCCCACCAACTTCACCACTCATCCTACAAACACGCCAGCCGCTTCTACAGCCGCTACCAAAGAGATAGCCGTGAAGATGATACCTTAACCTCTCACACGATAGCACTTTTCTCCTGCAATTTCTCACAAAACAGCTATCTCGCTCACCCCACCTAACACCATCCTCCAAGAGAGAGCCGTGTAAAGGATACCTTACCTCTCTCACGTTCAAGCTCTCTCCGGCGATTTCTCACCACACAGACTTATCTCACCTCAAACTCCCAATACGAGGGACGAGGCGGCACTGTCACGAGGCAGTGGCCTAAGCTGGAGGAAGCTCAATAGCCAAATAGTAGGCACTGTAGAGACTGCACCGACGACATCGTAGGACACACCCGACCACCCCCCAACTCCAACCCCACACCCCCTCACCCCCAACATACCGACTTCACACATCACGGAGGGACCCCATCTTTGGGCCCAAACTCCACAAACGTCAATCGCACAAAGCTACAAGCCACCCAAACCACAGCAGCAGATCGGGGGGGGGGGGGGCACCCGCAGCGATCGCGGGCCCCCCAAGCCTCAACCACAACAATTGTGGTGGGGGTGGGGGTGGGGGCACCCACAGCAATCGTGGGCCCCCCAAACCGCAACCAGAGCCAGAATAGTGGGGGGGGGAGAGCACCCAAACCGGTGGCATCGTCTGGACGCGCCGCTCACTAGCCGCGCCGCCCCACCTCCGGCGAAGCCATAGGTCGTCGTTCGTGAGAGGTTCACGACGGGGAAAGAAGTGGACTGGTGGCCATGGTGGGGCATGGAGTAGAGGGAAGGGGGGACGACGGGGAGGGGGGGCGGCGGCGCTGAGGGCTAGCCGCCGCCGCCCCAAGGGGCTAGATCTAGGGTTTGGTTGTTTTTGGGTTCGGGAGCAGGTAGGAGAGAAAAGGGTTAGGTCGACTTCTGATGAGGACAGTTTTTTGGATTAACCCTCTACAATCTTATTAGATGGGAGAAGACTTGCATGAAAAAGAGTCAGTGTGGACTTGACATCATTGACCTGAAAGACATGAATTTAGTCTTTCTTGGCAAATGGTGGTGGAAAGTGTTTCACCCTAATGGAGAAGGCAAACAAGATTTTATCCACTCTTACCTCCTAGAAAATGGGACATGAAGATTTGGGTTCCGTTTGGGTCCTAAAGTGTTTTGGTTCAGAAAATGGGTAGCCAAAGCCTATGACCCATTTCCTAGCTGTGTCACATCCTTTATCATAAACGATCTGATAGCAAGATTTTGGTGGAACAAGTGGTACGGAGATCACTCACTGAGAGTACTATTTCCTTAACTTTTTGAACAAGCTTCTCATCCTAACATATCAGTAGCCAAAGCTAGGAAGCATGGCTCTTAGAGACCACCCTTCAGATCAAGACTTGATCCGAAATCTCAATTACGATTAGGGGCTTTACAATCTTACATTGAACAGTCAGGGATTAGAGGTCCTCAAGGTCCAGACAGGAAAGCATGAGAATTGAAAAAGAATGATACCTTCATGGTTAGGTCGTTATATAACCGCATCCAATTTAGAGGGTGTAGCCCAAAGTGGTCAACGATTCTTTGGAAAGCCAAAGCGCCGTTGAAAATAAGAGTTTTCCTCTAGCTTGTTCTCAATGATTCGATTTCGACAAGAGAGAACCTGGCTAAAGGCAACCACAAATTACTACTAACTACGATTTTTGCAATACTCAAACGAAAACGATATCTCATCCTTTCTTAGATTGCCCAAGAAGTAAGACCGTTCTCGATGAGGTTATGTTAGCCCTCAGTACATCGGTTTACCCAAAGGTTTATGAAGACCTATGGTTTGGACCCACCTTCGCTAGTGAGAGACGTGAGATGAGGGAAGCGTGGTATATCGTCATCGCCGCAATGACCTGGATTTTATGGCTAGACAAAAATAACCTTTACTTTCGTAGGACTAGTAATAGTATTTCTGGTAATCTTACTCATATTATGTATCTTATTTCCCGTTGGGCTACAACTGCGGTGGCGGGTCCCAGACCAAGAATCACCAAAGCTTTTGAGGTGGAGCCATACGACGAAGAGGATGTGGCGATTGGTCCCACCTTGGACTCATACGGTGTGTCACTCTTGGTTGCTCACCCTCCAAGGCGTTGTTGGAGGGTGTAGCGCCCCGAATTTCTAATAAATAAAATTAGAAATAAGTGGCACAATTTTCAGAATCAACTTCAATGTAATCCAAACACAGTATCGATTACAGGGAGAAATTAAAAAAAAAAAAACTTTTTATTACATTAGTTCTTTCTTACATTTGCACAGCGGAAAATAAATTACATTTATTGCAACACAACCCAACACCTAAACTTTAATCGTCTCAAATCCAAGCTTCTACTTTACTTGGGCAACTCACTTGCAAATCCTGCGAAATAAACTGAAGAGTGGGGACGTCAGTGGAAGGCAACTAACGCAATACTATAGTAATAGAAACCTTTCCAAGTATCACAATCACAAACTTGCCACATAACATGAAATAAAATAACAATGAAAGATTCAATACACAACAAGTGCAACTATACTAAGTAAGTGTGTGTCAAAATAACAAAGAGTAATGCATAAAACGATGTTCAAGAAAAAACAATGCACATGATGATTTCTAATGCATATTTGTCGGATTCTATGCATCCCATTCTACATAGGTCTAGGGCAAGCTCTTATCGTTCTCCACTTTAGAGGGTTCAATCCCTCGTTATGCAACCTACTACCATGACTACTATGAGATTTTGACATTTTGCAAGTATTGGCTCTCGCCTTTATAATATTGGGAACCAATCCCACTCTGTGGATCATTCTGTGGCCTATTTCATCAATCGTCCCGGAATACTGGAGAATGTCTCACTCCGCAGGTCATTCTGGAGTCCTCATTGCACAAATATCCCATGAGCGTCGCTCTCGTCCCGAAATACTGGCGATCAATTCCACTATGTGGATCATTCTGTGGCCTATTTCATCTATCGTCCCGGAGTACTGGGGAATATCTCACTCCGTGTCCATGACTCACGTTTGCTCCCATTTCATCATATCACCATCTGATGCATGTCCTTATGTTTATTATGTTCAATTAATTAGGGTCACAGTCTCCTTAGAGTTGGTGTACCCCATCGGACTTAACTTTACTGAATCAAACAAAAGCCTCACCGGCCCAATTTCAACCAAATCTCATTTGCCGGCATGCAAGGGTCCCACTCAAACTCTAGGGTCTCAAGATTCAAAATATCATTATTAATCCTTCTAGGGTCCACATCATAACCTTAAGTCTCAAATCAACCACATCTTGGTTTTTATTATACAAAAATATTCTTCATTAGTCACATTCTTATAAATCAACCAATGTTGGAATGAAAGCCAACTTACGAAATTTCTTTAAAAAGCAACTTTTAAACATCACTATCCACTTATTCGTAAACTCCAATAAATTCAACTACAAATTCATTCGATCTCAACTGAAACAAATCTCTTAAAAACTGAGAATTTCATTTACAAAATTTTAGATTTATTCCCCACAAACCCTTACTTGAATATATCAAAAATTGAACTAGAATTTCACTAAAATCTGAAAATTACATGATTTCGTTCTTCAAAACAGTACACTCTAAAATTAATATTAAATTCTGAAAAAATTCATTTAAATCCAACACATATTGAGGAACTCATCATAAAAATCTAGATTCAAATAAATTCATTTAAAGGGTTCATATCCAACAAATCCTGAAGAAAAAAAAAACTATCTTTTATCAAAATATGAAAGTTACATCATTTCGTTCTTCAAAACAGTATACTCTAAAATCATTATTAAATTCTGAAAATAATTCATTTAAATCTAGCACATAACAGGGAACTCACCATAAAAATCTGGACTTAAGGGAATTAATTTGAAGAGTTTGTATTCAACAAATTCTGAGAACCATCCATTATCTAAAAAATTGAAAGTTGTATCTTCTTTTCCTTAAGAGCAGTCCATTCAAAAATAAATATAAAAATCTGAAAATTTGAGTTTATGTTTCCTCCATAACCATAGGATTCGTTTCCGAATTTATAGCTCATTCGCATGAAAATAGTAGCTCCAAATCCCCAATAAACTGAAACTCATATTTTTCATAAAATCTGAAACTTGTCTCTTTTGGATTTTGAAAGATACCCCTTTAGAACTCAAAGTTCTTACCTCTACAAACTGAAATAAATATCCTTTCAAAACAGAGAATTTAATCTTCTCAAAACTTAGATTTATCTCTCTCAAACATTATTTTAATACATCACACTTGAAACAAATTCTGAAATTTAATAACATCGAAACTTCATCAACAACTCAATCAATCCTCATAAAAAATATTTGATTAACACAGATATATATGCATATCTATATGCGCAGTAGTGTCCCCCCACCATAGCACACAAGTCACACACACAAAAACCCCTAGAAAACACCCCAAACGAATCCAACACAAACCAACAGCAGCAGCTGCTCTTGCGGGTTGAACAGTAATCCGCGGGTTACTGTTCACCCGAGAGCTAGATCACCCTAAAGCCTTACCTTAGGTCTAGGGTTTAACCCCAAAACCTAACCCTAGGTTCTCAATACTTCAACATGTATTTTGTGGTGATTTTGATCCATATTGTGCATAAACATTCAAACTTTCAACCCATCATAAGTTTACAAAAAAAAACAGTGAATAATTTATCAAAATTTCATCTTTTCTACAATTCAAACATGTTCTTTAGCCACCGATATAGATCTAAACTTCTACATTCATATATAGGTTCAATGTAAGCCATATTTTAGGATTTTATTGTATTTTGTATTCTTTTGATTATTGTATTTGAACTCATTTATTATGGTGCATTTTGTCTTTTCTTGGGTTCTTTTGTTCTCTTTGGATCAACCTGTATTCTTTTGATTGGATTATGTTCTTTTGTGAATTTGGCTCTTTTCTATTTTGGATTCGATTTGTTCTCCTTTGTATTTGTCTCATCTCATTGCATTTATTCGTCTATTTTTGGAGCCAAAACCGATACCCAGATGCCACATAATCTCAACCCAAAATCCTAATTTCCTGATCCCTATAAATACCCCCATTAATTTACCCTAATTAATATACTCTTTCTCTCTCTCTCTCTCTCCCTCTCTCTCTCTCTCTCTCTCTCTCTCCGCCATTTTCTCTCTCCCTGATTTTTTGTAGATTTTAATAATGAGTTTTCTGACCCGAATTAATTAATGGAACATAACCTACTGCATGCTGACTGAACATAAAACCTGATTAGATTAGAGTTTTCACCATAGTTCCTATGTCTTTTATATGCCTTAATTATACTCGCTGGAGCCGTATGGAAGTCTACTTTCCAGATCTTCCGGCGGATTCAGTTTTGCTATTGTGTAGTGACCATGATCTATGTTTTAGTACAGCAAGGTCATGCGGTCCTGATTTTGTGAAATGTGTTTATATGATGTGTTTGCATCATATTTTGTCTGTAGCACTTAGAATTAGTCACACATAGTAATATACAATATTGACACCCTCTTGCATGCTCACATAGGATGAAAATAAACTATTAACAAGTCGGGGATATTATGTGTAGACTTGGTAGTAAACAATCAGGAAATGTACTCGGTAAAGCCTTTTCGCTTGCACGTATACTTGACATAGAAGGTGGAGCATTGATTGCAATAATTAATTGATGATTCTTGAACGTAAATTCTTGTTATCAATGCCGAGTACACGAACCGTGAATTCACCATCGGTCTAAAACGATCAATGTGCTTGCATGGAACCTGTAGTATGGGAAGCAGTAGTACGTGCACTAGTTAGGTTAATAAAATACTTAACAACCTGCATACTTGATCTTGTATTGACACTGACTTAACATCACGCATTTCATGTGTGATTATTGTAACCCTTTGATATTGCCTACTCTTTGTGTTATTCTTTGTCTTTGACCATGTTCCTTTCCTTTGATATTCATGTTTTTCCTATTATCCTTTGTTTTCTCTACTTGCCGCCCACGACTTGCTCTAAGGGTACTCTTTTATTTCTTTTTAGACCAGAAATTTACAGGTACTGAATGATCTGTTCCCGAAGGTATTGGTGAGCAACGTTTCTAGTGATGGATCCAGTCTCCGCTGCGTAGTTTATTAATTGTTGCTAGATTTATTTTCTGAACACTGTTATCTCTTGTACTTTGTTTTGGGCTCTATGACCCGTAGTTTTGTTTTGATCCCGGATGTTGGATATTTATACTTTTGGTTTATTTCATTATTATTGGAACTGTATCATTGATTCATGTGGTTATGTTTCTTGCATGGTTGTATATTGTTGATCTTATTACTGAGTTAGTCTGGTACAACTTATGGATGTTGTTTGCATCATTCGCTGGGCCTGCGTTACGTACTCGTGTTTCGTATTTTGGGAAGTGGGGCGTGACATTCAACAATAAAATTTTAGATCTTGCAAGCAAAGAAAAGGAACTCTAAGACTCAAGAATAATTTATTTTTTATCAACATTAATGTTTAGTACATAAGACAACTCCAATCGTCTACAAAAGTTCATGGGTTCATAAAATTTCTACAATTAAACACGATCTTTCATGTACAAAAATATTCATCATACAAAAAGAAGATCAAATAAGAGTGTCGTGTCATCAAGATTAGATTTTTATCTTATTAACATCAATCTTTATCTAACAATTCACCTCTACCATCAATTCATAAACAACCATCATAATCATGCCAATATGATCACAATTCACCAAATCCAAACCCTAGCATGATCTCTATTGTTTATGAAAAATAAAAAAACACATTAAAAGAGTAGGAAGATTACCCACCTTGAAGAAGACCAAAGAAGATAACAATAATAAGAAATGATGCTCCTCCTCCTCCTTGCAAAATTGGGATTTCCAAAGCTCCAAACTCCGAAAAAAATATAATTTGGGAAGAAAATTTTAATCACAATAGTGGGCGGCTAAATGCTGTTGTAGATATAAGTCGGGCTGTTCTATGGTTTAATACGAAGGTTTTACAAAAAAACCCTAGGAAAATATATTTTTATATGATATAGCCTTCCAAATCAATTTGTTAGATCTAATCAAATCAGATTTGAGTAAAAATCTAATCCTCCAATCCCTCCAAATCTAGCCGGCCTCTAGAGCATCCCAGAATTTTGTTCTTTCCAAAAATTGCCCCTGAGTGGCGATTTTACAAAAAAAAACCCTTTACTTCGAGGTATTTGCAAATAAGCCAAATATTATTCGTAAAAGTCCAAAAAATTCAGTATTATTATCTACAAATAAAGATTAGGTTTTCCAAATAAATTTTTAACTTTTTATTTCCCAAGAAAAATATTTGCACGTGTTTTACACTTGCAAAAAGATAAATTCCAGAAAAAATGTTTAATAAATCTCAAAAATTCATTACAATTCCTTTATTAATTCCAAACTCGTATTAAAATTTCTAGGATGTTACAGTTGGACCTCTTCTACCATATATTTTTTTGTTTTGGTTTGGATGCTCTCATATGTTTGGATTTAGTTGTATCTATTCCACCCTCCTATGCACTTGGAGGTATTATGTTTTATTTCCTCTGCTTTGTAGTTTTGTATTTGAGCCCAATACCCTAAGTTTGTTTTATTAACTTCTTATTAATGAAACAGGGCGGCTAAACTCCACATTTTCTTTATAAAAAAAGTCTCCTTAGAATTTTAATAAAATAATTTAATAAAATAAAAAACTCCACATGCTTTGGCAGGCTGGCCTGGCCCCTAACCCGGTGGGTTTTCCTAGGTGGGGGGCAGGCCCGGGTCAGGTTGGGTCTAAACCCAGGCCGGGCCGGGCCTGTTTTGGAGTTCAAGAATTCAACCCGAACCGACCCGCGAATCCATTCGGATCTAACCCGACCTGGGCCAGGCAGGCCCGGGCTGGCCTGAGTTATTATTATTATTATTATTATTATTATTATTATTTAACTCAAAAAAGAAGATAATAAATGTATAACAAATATAAGAGTGAAACAAATTTTTATATATTATTCATTTCAATTTGGAATAAGTTTTTACAACAATCAAATTACATACAAATACATGTAATAAAAACTAAAAAATCATACAAAGTTATAGAATTACATGATCACTTAAGAGGATAATCTACAGTTCGAGACAACCTAGAGTTAGATTGAAGAGAGGACATGGGACTAATGCCGTGCACCACAACTTATATAAATCTAGGATCATCACCTTAAATTCTCTACTCGGCTTCGACGTGATCTTCAAGAGAGTTGCTTCCAGTTGTTGAGGTGTCCATTGCTATTCCTTGAATCCTATCTTATGCTTTCATCCAATCTTCTGTGTATCTCCAATGAATTCGGCTTCAAGCGATTCATGTAATCGGTCAATACCTTGCCACTTTAAGAAGAAGAAAACACTTTCTGATGCAACTGTAAACAGATGAGGGTTTATTAGATCTCTAGCCATGTGTGAAAGAATTAAAAATAGAGTTTCATTCTCTTTCCACCATTGTAACACATCAATCCCACCATTAGAACTCTCACTATCTTGTGAATTATATCGGTTTAATTCATTAGGTGCATTAATTTGAGATATTTTAGACTGAATACGAGCACGCAAATTTTCTCTTGCTCTTACCACTATAAGAAGAAAAAGAAGTTGATATACTAGTTTGTCGTGTGGTACCACTAAATGCATACGTTCTATCATAAAAATCATACAAATTATTCATTGTCAACTCAAATCTAGCTAAATAATCGTTACATTCATATTGAGATTCTTCTCCAAGTAAAACAAAAATTATTTCAATCAAACTCTTCGAACCCACTAATTTGATACGAGGATCCATTACACTAGCAATACAATACAACATAAGAGGAGAATTAAAATATTTTTAAAATTTATCATAAGCGGGAGTAACAATATGGCCAATGTAAGGATCCAAATTCATTTCTTGAAAAGTTTGCATATAGTAATTATTGAAATAAAAACACTACTAGAAGTGTAATCATAAGATTTTAAAAATTCCACAGTTGCAGTCTTAAAAGATTCAAAAAAATTTAACAAACTTTCGGCAAAATACCAAGAATCAGGAGTCCTTTGAAAATTTTCCATATTTTTGCAATACAAAAATCTTTAATAACCGCTTTGTATTCAGTAACTGTTATTGCTGATTCTGGTGTGGGGGTAAACAGATAGAATTTGTGGGTTCGTGGAAAAACCTGAATAGCGGATCCGAACCTGTTCGTCGGGATTGGGCTGCTGATTCCTGCCGCTCACCTGCAAGGAAAGTGCGAAACACCGGGGTTGATCCCGGCGACGCACCCTCCGATGCTCTTGTCAGTAACCAGTGATGATTAAAAAAGAGCTTAAGTTGGCAAAAAAGTGATTAACCTGTAACAGTGGTAGGTGGGGGGTATTTATAGTCGCCGTTGGGATCAGATTAAGAATGTGATTTCTGTGATCTGATAAGGCATAAAATCCTCGTAATCAGATTAGGAATGTAATCCCTTAATTCCCAGTGAGAGGATAACTGCAAATTAGGCCCGTTGATTTAGTCAAATCAGTGACCCTGATCTCCTCTTGCTGGTCTGGGTTTGTATCGGGTCGGGACCCGTACCCAGTTGAGATGGATCCATTCACGGGTTGTTGGATCTGTGAGGAGGAGACCCAGTACCCGCTTCGGACCCGTTAGTAGGTGAAATTACCGTCTTACCCCTGAGCTTTAAGATTCGTCTCCGATGTGAACGGTCCCGATTTAATACTATTTTTAGCCATATCACGAGGCCCCCACTCCTAGAGACTGAGTTTTTCAGTCTTTGAGGAGTAGTTTTACTGTTCTAATGGCGTACGAGATTTTATCGGTGTTCTTAAGGGAGTTTTGGATCTTGCTTGGGGTATAACGGTGTTATTCTGGGCTTGTAAAATGCCTAAAAATATTCTCAGAATTTTCTGGATTTTTGGTGATTTTTCCAGATTTTTCTGAATTTTTTCTCATTTTTTTGAATTTTTTATTCATTTTCCGAATTAAATAATTAATTATCGAAAATATTAATTAATTATTCTAATTTAATAATTATTTTTCCAGAATTTTAAAATATTTTTTTCTGAATTAATAATTACTTTTTAGATTTTTTAATTAATTTTTTCGATTTTTTAAATATTTTTTCGGATTTTTTTAAATAAAAAAAACAATTAAATAAATAAATTAATTAAATTAAATAATACCTGACACGTGGCGCGTTCTGCGCCGTCGGATCCTGGCACGAATCTTGAAGGGGCGCGTTTTTCGAAAAATTGTTATTTTGTCGTTTTGTGCAGACGTGGCGCGATCTGAGCCGTTCATCAATTTTTGCGCGATTTTCGCGAAGATCCAACGGTTGGAGTTGCTCGGTACCATTTTTCTCCGTTTTTCAGATCGGATTGGTACTTGTTCGGTTGCCGACCGGGGTGACGCCCAATTTCGCGCAGCTCGGATCTGACCCAGAGCCGACCACTGAGGTGAAGCCACGTGGCTCGCCACGTGGCATAATTTTTTTTTCTTTCTCTGCTCTGTTCTTTCCTTCTCCTTCGTCTTCAACTTTCTTCTCCAACCTTCGTCGAGAGCTTCCGTGGAGCTCGAAGGGGGGGGCTTCGTCGAGTGCTTCAGTGAAGGTGACGAGCTCGGTGGGAGAGCTCCGTAGTTGGCGGAGGCTCCGACCTTGGGGCTCGACGAAAGCATGGGGTGAGATCCACCTCATCGATGGAGAAGAGCTTGATTGGAGCTCGAGGTCGGGGATAATGGAGCTCGACAGCGCTTAGAGAGGGGCTCGAAGACGAAGGAGGACCCAAGAGCTCGGCACGGGCGCTTTGGCGAGGTGGAGGAGCGGAGGCGAGGCCAGCGTCGGAGCTCGGCAACTCATCGAGGTGATCTCGAGCTCGACGAAGAATTCTTTTGGTCGCTCAGTTTCGAAGCAGAGGTTAGAGTGGAGCTCTGGCTTGGGTTCGGTGCACGACGCTTGTGCAGTTTCGGCCATGGGCGGAGCTCTCGGAGAAGGAGCTGGCGCTGGCATGGTTTTCGAGCTCGACAGGCCATGGTTTCGGCCACGTGGAACTTCGATGTGGTGACGAGTTCGGCGAGGGGAGCTCGCGAAGGGGGGAGCTCGACCGTGGGTGTGATGGTGATGGCGAAGTCGTGAGGTCGTGACGGAGCTCGTTGGAGGAAAACTCGGGATGGAGGCAGCTCGATGCTGGTGGATACTGGAGCTCGGCTCGATGGGTTCGGCACTGTAGGTCGGCGAGATGGAGCTCGGCCATGGAGGTGGAGCTTTGGCTAGGAGAGCTTGTGGAACTCGTCGTATGCGAAGCTCGGGAGAACTCCGTCGATGGGTTCGGAGCTTGGACGAAGAGCTCGGCGAATGGGCGAGCTTGGAGGTCGGAGCTCGACGGTGGACTGTGGGGGAGCTCGGCAATGGAGAGGAGTTCGGAGCTCCCCATTGGAGCTTGTGGTGGAGGTGAACTGTGAGCTCTATGGCGGTGAGCTCGGAGCTCGGAGCTCGTCGAGGGAAGCTCGCTGTCGTGGAGCTCGGCGTCATGGCGACGCTCGGCGATGTTGACGAGGACGGAGCTCGCCGGTGGTGGAGTTTTGGCGAGGAGAAGTTGGATTCGAAGCTCCGCTCGAGGGGGAGTTTGACAGCCGTGCGATGGGTTTTCGAAGCTAGACAGGGGCTTGGAATTGGAGATGGAGCTCGGCCATGGTGGTGGCAGTCCAGCTTGCTGACGGAGCTTATGCCTTGGCGAGGCTCGGCGAGGTTGGGAACTCCACCATGGAGGTGGAGATTCGAGTTCGGCGTTGGCGAGCGTGGAGCTAGTGGTTCGGCCATGGCTGGCCTGGTGGAGCTCGGCGCTTCGGAGCTCGTCGAAGTGGAGCGGAGCTCGGCGGAGCTCGCTGACGGAGGAGCTGGGTTCGAGCTCGGCATCGGCGATGATGGAGCTCGTGGTTCGGCCATGGCGGTTGGTGATGGATGCTAGCTCGGTGACGGAGCTTGACGCCATGGCGAAGCTCGTCGAAGCTTGACGCCACGGCGAAGCTCGTCGGAGCTTGGCGACGAAGGGGGTGAGTTAGGCATTGGCGATGGAGCTCGGCCGTGGTGGGTAGAGCTTGGAGAAGAAGGTGACGAACTGTGTTTGTTTTTGCCTTGGTTCCTTCTTTGGCGCCAATTCGAGGAAGAGAAGTGACGGTTTGGTTTGGGTTTGGGTTTGGGTCCCCTTAATGGGTCCGAACCCGGCCCCTTGTGCCCACTTTTTTTTTTTTTTTTTTTTTTTTTTTTGGGAATCCGAGCACGGATTTTGAGGCAATTTTTTGGCCTTTTTGCAGCTCGGGAGGGCAGTAGCTCGGATGGTAGATCCGAGCTACGTGGCTCGATCTGAGCCGTTGAATGGTGGCACGAATTTCGACACGGGCTCAATTCCCAAGAAAATGCTATCTTGTCGTGTAGTGGTGCTGGCACGATCTGAGCTGTCTAATCGAGATCTTACACGAATGTTGAGGAGAAAGTGAGTTTTCTCCGTTTTGACGCTCGGATGGGCACTTGCTCGGTTAGCCGACCGAGCTCTTTGATGTTGGGGCTCGGATGGGAAGAGCTCGGATTCTTGCTCGGGTTCAGTTCGGATTTCTCCCTCGCGCGAGTGGCTCGGCTCGGATTTCCGAGCTATTCGGCGCAGCTGTATTGAGATCCACCTTCCCGGTGCTACGGAGGTCCGATCGGGGCGTGCGACCCCTCGTTTCGAAGCTAGTTCGAAGATCTACAACTTCTCTCTAGGAGTGGGATGAAGATTCACCCTCCTTCATGGTCAAAATAGCCCCGCAACATGCTTGTCTTCAAGAAGTTGATAAGTACTTTGGTCTTGGGGATTTTGGAAGAGGAGTTCCACTCCTAGGGGCGGAGAAGATGTGCTAGGAAGACCCTTGTGCTTGGAAGACCCTTGGGCTAGGAAGACCCTTGTAAGGTGTGCTAGGAAG
The DNA here is from genome assembly GCA_017893485.1 of Hemerocallis citrina. Lineage (NCBI taxonomy): Eukaryota > Viridiplantae > Streptophyta > Magnoliopsida > Asparagales > Asphodelaceae > Hemerocallis > Hemerocallis citrina. The sequence continues at coordinate 42,697,357 of CM030364.1, forward strand.
ACCCTTGTGCTTGGAAGACCCTTGGGCTAGGAAGACCCTTGGGGCGAAGAAGAGGCGCGAGTGGGTCGGATCGCTAGTCGCTCGGCTAGGAATACTGAGCGACGTGGAGCGATCTGAGCCGCTGGATCTCAGCGCGGATCTCGAGGCGGGCACAGTTTCCAAGAAAACACTATCTTATCGTTTAGCGACGCTGGCAAGATCTGGGCCGTTGGATGATGGCACGAATCTCGAGACGGCTCAGTTCCCAAGAAAATGCTATCTTGTCGTTTAGCGACGCTGGCAAGATCTGGGCCGTCTGATCGAGATCTTGCACAAATGTTGAGGAGAAAGTGAGTTTTCTCCGTTTGCAGGATCGGAAAGGCACTTGCTCGGCAGCCGACCGGGCTCTTTGATATTGGGGTCGGATCGGCACTTGCTCGGCATTCGAGCGGATGGAAGAGCTCGGCTCTGGAAGAGAGCCATTTGGGAGATGAGTTTGAGGAGCAACTCTAAGAGAGAGTTGTGAGCTCCGAACTCGTTGAGAGGAGGTCCGAGCGGAGCGAAGAGCTCGGCTCTGGAAGAGAGCCATTTGGGAGATGAGTTTGAGGAGAAACTCTAGGAGAGAGTTGTGAGCTCCGAACTCGTTGAGAAGAGGTCCGCTTCGGCGGCGAGCGGAGGGAAGAGCTCGGCTCTGGAAGAGAGCCATTTGTGAGATGAGTTTGAGGAGCAACTCTTGGAGAGAGTTTTGAGCTCCGAACTCGTTGAGAAGAGGTCCGCTTCGGGGATGAGCGGAGCGAAGAGCTCAGCTCTGGAAGAGAGCTATTTGTGAGACGAGTGTGAGGAGGGACTCTATGAGAGAGTTGTGCTCCAAACTCGTGGAGAAGAGGTTCGCTTCGGAGGCGAGCAGAGTGAAGAGCTCGGCTCTGGAAGAGAGCTATTTGTGAGACGAGTGTGAGGAGGGACTCTATGAGAGAGTTGTGCTCCAAACTCATCGAGAAGAGGTCCGCTTCGGCGGCGAGCGGAGGGAAGAGCTCGGCTCTGGAAGAGAGCCATTTGTGAGATGAGTTTGAGGAGCAACTCTTGGAGAGAGTTTTGAGCTCCGAACTCGTTGAGAAGAGGTCCGCTTCAGCGGCGAGCGGAGGGAAGAGCTCGGCTCTGGAAGAGAGCCATTTGTGAGATGAGTTTGAGGAGCAACTCTTGGAGAGAGTTTTAAGCTCCGAACTCGTTGAGAAGAGGTCCGCTTCGGGGATGAGCGGGGCGAAGAGCTCAGCTCTGGAAGAGAGCTATTGTGAGACGAGTGTGAGGAGAGACTCTATGAGAGAGTTGTGCTCCAAACTCGTTGAGAAGAGGTCCGCTTCGGAGGCAAGCGGAGTGAAGAGCTCGGCTCTGGAAGAGAACTATTTGTGAGATGAGTTTGAGGAGCAACTCTTGGAGAGAGTTTTGAGCTCCGAACTCGTTGAGAAGAGGTCCGCTTCAGGGATGAGCGGAGCGAAGAGCTCAGCTCTGGAAGAGAGCTATTTGTGAGACGAGTGTGAGGAGGGACTCTATGAGAGAGTTGTGCTCCAAACTCGTCGAGAAGAGGTCCGCTTCGGCGGCGAGCGGAGGGAAGAGCTCGGCTCTGGAAGAGAGCCATTTGTGAGATGAGTTTGAGGAGCAACTCTTGGAGAGAGTTTTGAGCTCCGAACTCGTTGAGAAGAGGTCTGCTTCGGCGGCGAGCGGAGGGAAGAGCTCGGCTCTGGAAGAGAGCCATTTGTGAGATGAGTTTGAGGAGAAACTCTTGGAGAGAGTTTTGAGCTCCGAACTCGTTGAGAAGAGGTCCGCTTCGGGGATGAGCGGGGCGAAGAGCTCAGCTCTGGAAGAGAGCTATTGTGAAACGAGTGTGAGGACGGACTCTATGAGAGAGTTGTGCTCCAAACTCATTGAGAAGAGGTCCGCTTCGGAGGCGAGCGGAGTGAAGAGCTCAGCTCTGGAAGAGAGCTATTTGTGAGATGAGTTTGAGGAGCAACTCATGGAGAGAGTTTTGAGCTCCGAACTCGTTGAGAAGAGGTCCGCTTCGGGGATGAGCGGAGCGAAGAGCTCAGCTCTGGAAGAGAGCTATTTGTGAGACGAGTGTGAGGAGGGACTCTATGAGAGAGTTGTGCTCCAAACTCGTGGAGAAGAGGTCCGCTTCGGAGGCGAGCGGAGTGAAGAGCTCGGCTCTGGAAGAGAGCCATTTGTGAGGCAAGTGTGAGGAGCAACTCTAGGGAAGAGCTGTAGCTCCGAACTCGCTGCTTATGTGAGAGAGTCAACGGTTGTGGGAGCAATTCCGAATGGCGAACCACTTCTAACCAGCTGAAGAGCAGGTTATTTGAAGAGGAATCGAGCCAAGTGTTGGACTCCGAACCATCGGTAGAGGTAGTCAACGATTGTGGGAGCAATTCCGAATGGCGAACCACTTCTAACCCGCTGAAGAGCAGGTTATTTGAAGAGGAATCGAGCCAAGTGTTGGACTCCGAACCATCGGTAGAGATAGTCAACGGTTGTGGGAGCAATTCCGAATGGCGAACCACTTCTAACCTGCTGAAGAGTAGGTTATTTGAAGAGGAATCGAGCCAAGTGTTGGACTCCGAACCATCGGTAGAGGTAGTCAATGGTTGTGGGAGCAATTCCGAATGGCGAACCACTTCTAACCCGCTGAAGAGCAGGTTATTTGAAGAGGAATCGAGCTAAGTGTTGGACCCCGAACTCGTTGGGAAGAGCTTAGTAAGTTGCAGGAGCAGCCATGTAGAAGAGGCTGGACTCCGAACTCACCCTTCAGTGAGTCACGACTCGGAGAGGTAGAGATGAAGCAAGAGCAACAATTTTCAATGAAAAAACGTAAAGTTTTATTGAAATAAACTAAGTGGCTGCTTCAATATGGCGAGCCCTTATTACATGCTATTGGCCGAATTATAAGCATCGGCCTTATTAAAAATCAAGATCCTGCTTCTATGATAAGGTGAAGACCTCTTGGGAAGAGCCTGGAGGTTCTGAGTCTTAAAGCTCGGCGGGCCCTTCGGTTCGTTTGTTGGCTCCTCAGGGGGGAAGCTCGGCCGCCTCTTTTCGGACGAACTTGGTCAGGTGCCCCCGCTGTATGAGTTCTTCAATCTCCTCATTGAGAGCCCGACAATCATCCGTGTCGTGGCCGTGGTCCCTGTGAAAGCGGCACCACTTATCTTTGTTCCTCTTCTTTCCAGGTGTGTTCATTCTAGGGGGAGCACGGAGTAGCCCTTCCTTGTCCACTTCCATAAGAACTTCTGATATATTGGCAACGAGGGGGGTGAACTTCTCAAACCGAGGAGTCGGGCGGCGCTGGCCATTGCCGTCCTTCTGAAGCTTCTTAGCCTCTTCTTCTTCGGTCAGCTTTCGTTTCGTCCCTGAGGTAGACCCTCCGAAGCTTGGAAGGTAGGCAGCCTCTTCGGCACGAATGTACTTGTCACACCTGAGAAGGAGGTCGGCAAAGTTCTGTGGAGGCTTCTTAGCAAGAGAGGAGCGGAGGCTGGAATTGAAGACGTTGGATTGGAAGGCGGCTGTTACGACGGATTGGTCGAGGGAGGCTATGGACCTGACCTCCGCAGTGAACCTCTTCACATAGTCTCTCAACTTCTCTCCCTTCTCCTGGAGGAGCTGGAGTAACGAGATGTTAGTCTTCTCCGTGCGTCTGCTACTCACAAAATGAGTGATGAAGAGGCTCTCGAATTGCTCGAAGAAGAATATGGAAGACGGGGCGAGGCGGGAGTACCACTCCCGAGCCGAACCCCTAAGAGTGGCGGGGAAGGTTTTGCACAGCAAATGTAATCCCTGTTTCCTTAAATACGTATTTTGTGAATAATTTTTGTATTTTGATTAATTATAAATTCAGTATTATTTTAAACTCGAATGTGGCATTCTATTAAAATCTTTTCGAATCGGAAATTGTATTTTCTTCGAATAATAGTATATTCTGACTTTATTGGCTATTTGCATCTTATTTTGTTACTATTTGGATTTTACTAAACTTGTCTATCTTAAATCTCATTTTGATATGTATATCAAAATTTTTATTTTGGTTATCAATATTATTATTATATTTGACTGTCGAATGGAAAACCTATTTTTATTGTGGTTGGTAGTGTTTGAGTATTAATGTGATGCACACAAATTTATTTATTTTGTTACTATACTATTATTGATCTATCTAATTATTTATTTTTCTCTAGTCGTATATTTTTCTTATTTGATTTTCTTAACCCAATACACATTAAAAACCCAAAATCTATCACCCATTCTCTTATCGGATGACCCAATTACCCATTAACCATTTAATACCCAATACCTAAACCCTACCCTATTCCTATTGGATTCTGCCCAAATACCCAAAACCCACCTATTCTATACTATTTAATTACTCTTAATCCTTCTTAACCCTAAAAACCTATGCCTACTGTAGCCGCCAACCCCTAACTACCTCTTCATCTTCTTCGTCTACCTCCCGTCTCTCTCCCTTACCCCGTTCGCCCCCACCTCGTGCAGCCAGCGGCGCCCTCACCTCCACTCGTCCCGACGATCCCCCCTGCCTCCTCTCGATGATGCGCACCGCACAGCATCGCCCCTGGCGTCGTCGGCAGCAGCGTCGGAAGCATGGACGTCCACCGTGCCTCCTCCTGTGCGCGCGCCACCCTGCAGTGCGCTGTCCACCCAGCACTGCACCCCTACCCCCGACGCCTCGTTGTGCCGCCCTCCTGTCGTCGCAGACAGCGCCACCCCGGGTTGCACAGACCCCAACTGGGACCGGTGCGACATCCTTCCTACGACTGCCGCATCGCTGCGACCCTCCTGGTCTCCGCCGACCTCCGCCAGCAACAACAGTATCGCCGCAGTCCTATCCCGGCCAGTTGTTGTCGCGCCAGTCACTGTGGAGTCCCCCTCTATCTCCCCTGTTTCTGTGAAGGGAAGAAAAAAAAAAAAAGGAGGAGTGGGAATTAAATCTGGGCCGTCGATTCGATCAAGATCTGATCTTGATCAGATCTGATCTTTCCAGCCAGATCGGATCACAGCCATCCATCCGATCATGATCCTCAGCTCAGGTCTAAGCAGATCCAGCCATCTGATCACATCTCAACCGTCCGATCGACTTCATTTCAATCAGAGCGTTCTGGGCCGTCCATTCAATTAGACCTTGATCTCCTTGATCGTGGGCCGTTGATCATCCTCTTGATCATGGTATCCATCATCTTGATGATCACTTGATTATGGGCCGTCGGATCTTCATGATCTTCATCAAGTGATCTTGGATCGTCTCGTTCGTCCGTTGCTTGGTGAGTAAACATTCGATTTACTTTTGTTCTTATTCATCAATTGTCAATCATGATATATTTTGGTTCCCTTCTAATTCTCATATGTTTTATTTCCGATCTTGACCGTTGGATTCGCTGGATCTTCATCTTGATCGTGATCATCATCGAGATCCGTGCCCGATCGTAATTACCGTGGTCGTTTGCTCGTCGCCGTGTCTTCGGGACCCGTTCCCGTCATCCGTCGGATTCATCGTCTTCTCCCCTAAAGGCAAGTAACCTTGTACATCTTATTGTCCTAGTACAAGTCTCTTTGAAATACCACATGTAGTTAGTTTGTGACTCTCCTTTGAAATATCATAGTAAAATAATTTGAACCTTCAAACTCCCCAATCTAAGAGTCACAAAACTTTCTCGTATTAAATAATAATTCAATTGGACTCTTTTATCCCCTTGAACTTGTGAATCACTTGGACATATGAATTAAGGACCCCTAGAAATTGTAGACGCATATAAATTTAGTGTTTTGGCAAATTTGTGATTATTATGACTTGGAAAATATTATTATTCGCTGTTTGATTCCCATTACCATGTATTTGTGCCACATAATGATTTTAGACACCAAATTACGTAATTCTATGAAATCTACATTAGTGAATTATTTCCCTATGTTGCTGTCTGGATTTCCTTTTGCGGTTTCGACCCTCTTATCTTTGGAATTTGGGCCCGAGCCCTGAATATGAAACGTAGATCAGGATGTGTAGATGTCGATAGACTCCAGAATGATTGAATTTGGAGTTACGGTCTAGGAGATATGGCTGTTATACTGCAGCTGTGTCAGTAGGCGCAGTTTCGTAAAAACTGCTGTATATATTGACTTTGCGAATTATTTTAGCTGTACAAACAGCGTGCGTTTGACCCCGAATTTTGTGTGTAGCTGCTGGACATCATCTAGGACATCCCTAAATTTTTCTAGAATTAAATTACAACATTCACTTAGGTGTGCCTGCTTGATAAGAGTTAATTAAAGTAATAAGCCGGGGTTTTGGGAAAGATTATAGAGTGGACAATATAGATAAGTGTACTCGGAAGGGGCCCGTGTTTCCCAATACTTGGTTCATGAACTTGTTGTAGCTTGTTTGATTCATGGAGCTTGGCTCATGAACTTGTTTGATTCTTGAACCCATTGTGTGGTTCTTGAACTTGCTTGTGGATTCGCGAACTTGCTTCGTGAACTTGTTATTTAATTTTCGATTCATGAACCAAGGCTTGCTTGATACTTGATACCTGAGTACGCCGCCCTATAAAATCCATTACTAGATCTAAACGAAAGTGCTTTGACTGTAGCAACCATGTAGTAAAAGAATGGATGCATGTCGTGCTACCTAGCTAGTAACTCACCACTAGACTTGAACTTGATAACTTGGACTCGATAACTTGAACTAGACTTGGACTTGAGAAACTGGAGCTAGATAAATTGACACTTGGACTTGATGACTAGACATTTGAGACCTGACATTTGAAATAACATATGACACTAGACTTGAGATTTGACGCTTGATGTTAAACACCCATATAGGTACACTTGACTTGTGTTTCACCAATAACAGTTGTTATCCAACCTAGTTATTAAGATGTTCCCTCTTGCTAGCTAGTCCTTGAATTTGCCTACTACTTCTCATAATTCTTGCTATATTTTTGATTCCATCTCTTGTCTTTTCCTTACTTGTACTTGCTTTCACTATTTGTGGCCCTAGCTTGCACTAAGGGCATTCTCTCTTGTTTTCCCTTTGTTTCCCTATTTATATTATTAAGCAGAATGAGTTACCCGCTGGAATTGGCGAGCAGATATTTCAGTGTTCGCTTGGAACAAGGATTTGTTTAAATAATTGCTTCTCTTAAGGTATTCACTTCTTCTACTGCTTAAGACTTGTTCCCGAGTTTATACTTGATATAGACATGAGAACTATTTGAATATCATTATTGGTTTAAATTGTTTTCTGTCGCTTTATAAATTATTCATGCATGCTTGGTTATATATAAATCTAGTTATATTCTTGATTGATGCTGAGTCGATCCTACAGCTTATGGATGATTTAAAAAAAAATCATTCGCTGGGCTTCGTCACGTGCTCGTATTCCATATTTTTGGGAAGCGGGGCGTGACAGCAAAGCATCGGAAGCTTGGTGGATTAGCATGAGGGTCTTAAAGCTTTCGATGTGGTCCACGGGGTCCGACTCCCCCGAGTAAGTTTCGAACTTCGGGGGTTCGAAACCTCTTGGGATAGGAGCTTCCATGATGGTTCGGGAGAAAGGGGGTCTGCTCGGACGGATGGTTCTGCTGTTCGACCCCTCCGCCTCGTCCATCCGACCGATTCGCCTCTCCACCTCATGGAGATGGCGGTATAGGGCATCGTCCCTCCCGCGGTAGTCGAACGAGCCTCTGGACTCGTCTTCGTAGGAGGGAGAGCCGGGACTACGACGATGGTCGTCCCAGGAGCAGCAAGGGCTAAGATCATGCTGCCGGTGGTTAGGAGCTGGCGGAGGAGAGGCGGACCTACGGCGAGGACTGGGAACCCGTTGGGGCGAAGGAACCTTTCGGGCATCATTGTTGTTGGGTCGGAGGTTAAGAGCCTGCAACACCGTTGCTTGAAACTGCAGGAACTCGGCGCGAGTGATGGGCGCCTCATTGTTCCTCGGCTGATGCCGACCGGTAAGAGAGTGGCACCTCCCCCTGTAATGCCCGGGTGACTCTCTCCGCCCTCTCCTGGTAGGAGACCTTCTACGCTCGCGGTGGTGAAGATTCCGCTCATCTGGATGTTGTAGGCGGGAGGCTCCCTCTCGGGACCGCTTTTCGGCCAGACGGTGGCGGAGATCCTCATCCTTCTGCCGGTTGAGGATAGTATTTCGAAGGTCAGGGGCCTGAGGACTATAGGAGGCGTAAGAGTCTGTAGAGGCGTTGTGTACCGATATGTGGTCTTGATGGAGAGGTTGTTTTTGCTTCCGTGGATCGGGACCGTTTGGGGGTTGCTGGTTCGGAAGAGGAGGTGGGTCCTGCTGGACACGGTCCTCGGCGGGCGGAGGGAGCTGCCTCAGTTGTTGCGAGGGATTGACAGGGACTTCTTGCTGGTCCGCGGGGTTGGGTGCACGATTGGACCCTTTAGATCTGACCTTTCTGGGAGGCATGGCTGGAGAAGAGCTAGTCGACGAGGAAGAGGCGGAGGCTATTCGTGTGGTAGTTCCCACAGACGGCGCCAATCTGTTACCGCTGATTCTGGTGTGGGGGTAAACAGATAGAATTTGTGGGTTCGTGAAAAAACCTGAATAGCGGATCCAAACCTGTTCGTCGGGATTGGGCTGCTGATTCCTGCCGCTCACCTGCAAGGAAAGTGCGAAACACCGGGGTTGATCCCGGCGACGCACCCTCCGATGCTCTTGTCAGTAACCAGTGATGATTAAAAAAGAGCTTAAGTTGGCAAAAAAGTGATTAACCTGTAACAGTGGTAGGTGGGGGGTATTTATAGTCGCCGTTGGGATCAGATTAGGAATGTGATTCCTGTGATCTGATAAGGCATAAAATCCTCGTAATCAGATTAGGAATGTAATCCCTTAATTCCCGGTGAGAGGAAAACTGCAAATCAGGCCCGTTGATTTAGTCAAATCAGTGACCCTGATCTCCTCTTGCTGGTCTGGGTTTGTATCGGGTCGGGACCCGTACCCAGTTGAGATGGATCCGTTCCCGGGTTGTTGGATATGTGAGGAGGAGACCCAGTACCCTCTTCGGACCCGTTAGTAGGTAAAATTACCGTCTTACCCCTGAGCTTTAAGATTCGTCTCCGATGTGAACGGTCCCGATTTAATCCTATTTTTAGCCATATCAGTAACAACATTCCATAGCTCGAAAGTAGAATTCCATCGGTGTTTAATATCTCTAGAAAATTTTCTAAAAGGTACTTCCTTAAGATTACACCATTCTTTGAATTGTTGAAGCATAGTACCACTCAAAACAATGAAATGTACACAATTTCTAATTGTATTAACATATGGATCAACTGCTTTCAATGCATCTTGTATACATAAGTTAAGAATATGACATGCACATCTACAATGAAAATTTTCAAGACATAGAGGAGCTAAATGTTGAACTAATGTGGTAATCGCACTAGTGTGGTTAAACTAATCGAAAAAATGTTATCGCAAATTTGAAATAAATCACATACTTCTAAAATATGTGTTGCGATAACCAAACCACTATGGAGGTACGACAAAGCGGCAAGTGATATGATTCTCTTTTGAATGAGCCAGTCACTATCGATCCAATGACAAGTTATACGCATCATCGGAATATCGTTACATCCTTTCTAACCATCGGCTGTTAATGACACTCTATAAGTTAAAGAATACAAAAGTACAATTAAAGTGTCTCATTTCAGAATAGAGTTTAAAACAATCAATCTTAATTGTGTTTCTAGAAATTCTTCTGAAATGTGGATTTAGTGCATTTTGGTTAAAGGCCTCTAGGTACATAGTATAGGAATAGAAATTTGGTAACACTTCCTTAATAACTAGTCTAGTCATTTTTCGACAAACGGTTTTGGGATCATAGCTATGGCTATCTACTTGCCCGGTCTTAGGGTTGATCTTTTGTTGGGATAGTTGGTCTTGTACTAGTTCGAGGTGTATATTAGTAATGTGTCGATTAATTGTACCCGTCCCCTCACCCTTCTTCCATTTGTAACTTTTGTGACATGTTTTACATACATTATGTCCCAAACTCGGATTGTCCTCGTTTGGGACAAAGTCATAAAATTAGTGGATTTTGGAGGTTTGGCCTTTATATTTTTTTTTGGAAGAAGTGGGTTGTGCGGGTTCGGTGACTTGTGTTTATGTGTCACTAGCTAGAATTTCATCATGTTGTGAGTCAGGATCATAATCGTGAGGAGGAATAATTTTATAATCTATATTAAGATTAGGATTATAATCAGTCTCTAATTGTAGGATTATTGGGGGCAACAAGATGAACTAGTGGATTCTTGTCCACTTTGGCTACAGCCGCTACTGCGTGATCATGACATTATACAAGTAGTGTAGTAGTAGTGTTTGTGAGAAAAAAAAAGATAGGAGGGTTGAGAGAGTTGAGGTAGTGGTAGTGTATGTGAATAAACAACAAACAAGTGAACTAAAAGAAGGGGGAAAAAACCGAGTTGAGAATAATAAAGAGTTAAGAGAGTTGAGAAATTTTGATACCGTACTTCATGAATATAGAGTTGAGAGAGCTGAGAATAATAAAGAGTTGAGAATAAGCGGGTTGCGGGTCGAGCTAGAACTGGTTGTGGGTTAAACGGGCTAGGTCGAGCGGGTTTAATCCCTTATTATCTCGACTCGGTCTGACCCGCAACTTGATGCGGGGTGCCGGGCCCGGACCGGGTCGTTCGGGTTCGGGTTGGTGGTGGGTGGGATGCGGGTTGACCCGACCCATCTACCACCCCAAAATTTTTCATGCATTCTTTATTCTGCTTTACTCTTGGGTGTGGGTTGATAGGGAGACATGATTAGGGCTGTAAATTGGACCAGACGGGATCGAACAACTATGTGTTCAAGCTCGGACCGAAATTCTACTCGGACGGGCTTATGTCCGGCTCGGTCTATGTCGGACAAAATTTGTATAGTCCGGACTCGGTTCGATAAAGCATCAGACCGCAATAATACTCGGACGGACTTATGTCTGGCTCGAGCTCGATAAAGAATCAGACCTAATAATTTGTTCGAGTTTGGTTCGTATAACAGTTCGGACGGTCCACGGTCGAACCATTTCTCAAGTCAGACTCGGACGGACGACGGACCGTCCTGTTCATTTTACACCCCTAGATGTGATAACAACGAACTGTAGTGCCCAAGAACTTCCACAAAAATCTAGATGTACCAATAACTGTAACACCCCCAAACCGAGGACATACATTTCAATAACATAATATCTATCAGGTCCCATGGTGATATAATCCATCAATAAAACAATAGCTATAAATTATAAGAAATGACTTAACCCTTCAAGCAAGAAGTCTCCTTACAATTTAATAAAATAATTTAAACAAACTTCCAATTCCAATTTAATAGCCTTAACAGCTCTCTACGATTTCCCACAAGACATAAACTACCAGATCATTTATTCTCTTCAAGCACTTGATCTTGATGCACTAATCTAAAAAAGTTTGTTAACAACAAAATGAACTGACGCCCAAAAGTAATTTAAAAAATATGACAAGTAGCCGACAGTTCATCAATACCGCATTAACAATTAAATAATTTAATGCACAAACATATAACAATGCAAGTATTAGAACAATAATATCTAGATTATAACTAAAACTCTTATTACATATAAATGCAACAATAATTAAGGTGATCATACAAGCAAACAATGTAGGATGTCTGGTGTAGTTCTTGTCTAATAATTTATGCATCTCATACTACGTAAATAATAAGAAACAAGTATTCTAGAATGCAAGAGATTTAAGTATGCCCCCCCACTCATGCGGTCAATACTTACTACTCTGGTTGACAAGGTATACACCACTACAGTCTGTGGCATGACAAATTATTGTGCAAAAGAAATCATCAATCATGACAAATTATTGTGCAAAAGAAATCATCACTCATAGAGTGGACACACGACAGTCCATAGGAGTTACTTAAAATCCTGACTCATATACCGGTATATAAATATGGATGCATGACACATAACTAATAAACTATAAATATGGTAATAAATCAAACTAACAATCTCAATATTGAAAATGTCATAAGACCACTCATATACATGCATCCCTACTTAAGCTATATAAAATTATGCATAGTGATATGAATTAAATTGGTCATCTACAATTATTACTAACAACAGTATAAGCCAAATACATAATAATTTTGTATTCATGAGAACACGCCAACAATACATTAATTCTAATTTTAGTTGCACATCATCACACCATATCACATAAAATAGTTATAGAATATACACATAATATTACAACACTACAATACAACAAATATTCATAAACTACATTCTACAAGATATTTGTATTCAATTACTTATAATGGTTGGCGAAATAACAAATTTGCTATGGATCCTCGAAAAAACTCGTCAAATTCAATCCCCCAAATGCATAGAGATCAAAGTTGTTGAGGCCAAACGACTTCTTCTTCCGTCCCAATCCCTAGCAATCTACGGGTTCCATCCAAAACAGCAGGAAAATAAACCCTAGTTTAGGGCACCCCCACAGCACTAGTGGGCCCTTTTGAAAAGAGACAGAGAAGCCCCAATATGAGGTTTTGAGAAAGAAGGCTTTCCTGATATTGGGTTTAGTGTTTTGGAAATTTGGGGATAATGAAGGATGAGGGTGATGAGTTTGAAAATGAAAGCAAGCAGGAGGAAGACAAGGGTTGGCGGCTATTTCTTCTTTCTTTTTTCCTTTTTTGATGTTGGAAGCCGTACAATAGGAAAAGAACGAAAGAAGGAGGAAGGAGAAATATAAAGAAACCCTAACTTCTTTTACACATAACCCCGTCTATACATTTCTATTAGATAAACCCTCCAATAATATTTAAGTTGCATAAAAATTCTACTATATATAAAATCTCTTAATCCTGATTAACAAAGGCTATTAATTCAAAATAAATTATGCAATATAATTATTATTAACAATATCATTACTAAATATTCTGGGCTATTACAATAACAAGAATCCACCCCAAATGCAAAATCTTACAAACACAAGAATAAACGATATACATAGATAACCAATACTTCTTACTCAAGAAATACAAAGATACAAAGAGAATTTTCTATAATTTCTCTTTTTCATCTTTGATAGTACTCAGCACAAGAACTCTCTTGAATTTGTTTCAGTTATGTAATTCTGAACCCTAAGGTTTACATCTATATTTAGAGTCACCAAGTAAACCCTAAAAAATAAACACAAATCGGCCCAAAAACATATCCGAACCCACAACCCATTTTTATGATTAGCTCTCGATGCGATCGACTGCTCCACTGAATGGTCGACTGCAATAAGATTCTCCAAGTCAGAGAGCAAACATGATCAACTACCCTCCTGACAGTTGATTATAAAATGTCTCTGTTCTATCTGCAGCATGACAGTCGACTGTCAGACCTGCTGCTGCACTTCTTGTTGATGTTGCGCTTCTCCCTTCTATTGCCGATTCATGTTTTCTCCTTCACCAAACTCTTGATCTTATGTGTTTGTGTCCACAAATCCTAACAATCTCCCCTTGGACCAAATATACAAAACTTCAAAACAATTTGTATCTTTTTCTCGCATTAGCTCTGCTAGCCTCCCACTCCTCGTGAAAGACCGAGTACCCCATCACTTTCATGAAAACCCCTGCCCCTCTACCATGTGGAGGGCACAAACACCCTTCATAGCCTCATGAAGGACGTACCCTACCATATATCGCATGGGGCACGAATAACGAAAAAACACTATCCTCTTTCCACTGTGTTGAGACTCCTTAATTAGCATACTCTCTGCTAACATCGGACATGGTTCAAAACCTTTCAAGGATAAGGCAACCTTTGTACTCGAAGCCTCTGTGGACAACATCTCCATAATATATGCAACCTGCAAAACACCACTTACAACCCCACTATGATCAACTCGGCCATACTCATCGACATCACCCACATATCAATACTAATGCTCTCAACATCACAAGAGCGACTCGAAGTTTCTGTCATATCACAAAGAACCCTTGTCGCAGCAAACTCTTGCACTCCTCTAGATCATCCTCACCATGGCCATCAACTCCCACTAAATGTGCAAACTCTGCATCCGCCCTACAACTCTTAGATCTCGGTCATACCTCATACAACCTACGTCTCGATTCAGGTTGAGTGTCAACAACAAGGGAAACACACCCATCGTCTCAGAGCAAATATAGAGGTCCATCATGATTCCCTCTTGCTACAACCCTTGAACCTGCAATTATATACCAATATTCACTACCAAATGTAGTCAACAATCCCTCTTTTTCTAGCATTCCTGTCGAGATAAGATTTTCTCTCAAGTTCGGGACATGCCTCGTCTCCCGCAAGACAATCTCTTTTCTATCATCGACTTTGACACAAACAGTTTCAGTTCCAATCACAAGGCAGCTCTCACCATTACTCATGATTACATCTCCGAAAGAACCCTCTCTGTAGTCTTCAACCCCCCACCCCCTTTCAAAGTGTAATGCAAAGAAGCACCTGATTCAATACACCAATCTCATGTAACCAACTCCACCCTTGCTAATAAGCATAACTCTTCAATCTTTGTTTCTTGGCCACCTCATTAGCTTGCACTGACTGTTCTTGCTTCTTCTTCATAGAATCTTACAACTACGCTGCATGTGACCTCGCTTGTGGCAATACCAACACCCAGGTCCACCACCATCGCCGCTGTCTTCAGACCCACTTTCGGACTCACTTCTCTGATACTTTCTTCTTCGACTTTCCTTCGATCCCCACGTCTCTCAACTGAAAGTGCGGAATTGCTAGAAGATGATGAAAACTCTTAGTTTTTCTTCATTCCCACCTCCTCGTTCATGATGCTGCACACAACATCTGGCAGAGTCGTCGATTATGTTATAGTCTCTGTAATCGTTTGTTCCACCGTACCATAAATGTCAGGTAGAGTAGATAGAAGTAAAAAATAATTGTCTTTTCTCTGAAAACTTCAACCCTGAGGTCTCCAACTAGTTGTATATCATGCAATAATTGTTTACATGTTCTGCTACTGAACCCTTTTATCCTAATTTTATGTTAACCAATTTCTTCAAGTGAAGAATTTGATTCGATGCCGACAGTTTCTCATACATATCCGTGAGAATCTACATAGCCTCCTTCGTGTTCTTTGCCTTCGAGATGTGAACTAGCATCTTCCTACTTAACGCCAACTGAATTTGTCCAAGTGCCTTTTGGTCCAAACGATTCCAAGCCGCAAAGATCTTGACATCCTTGTCTACACCTTCCAGTTTCTCATCGAACGATGGACCATCTAGATCTTTCTGACAAAGGTATGCCACTGCAACGCCCCTGCCCCTAGCTCAGACAATTTATACAATTTAGAAGAAAAATTAGATACTATGTAGTACAACTGCCCACCACAGGCTGCCTCTCAAAAGGTGGTTAACCGAATTGGTGACTCTTGATCATAGGCTATTATATTTATATATTATTTTATTCAAGTAATCTCCCGATATGGGACAATTTGCACTTACCTTCTCCCGTTCTCTCTCTCATCCGAGAGTGTACAACAGCAAGCATTTCGGGTGGGCCCCAATGGGGATGATGTCACCCCAGAATGGAAGCACAACAACACACGTTAATGCTTTTCTCCATCACGTGGGCCCCCCTTAACTATTCCTTTTACCAATTATTACCATCATGCCATCATGCCTATTTTACTTATACAAACAGCCACTTTTCCATATATATATATACTATATATATTATACTTTTGAAAATTACGGGGTGTTACAGCCACCATCTGGATCTTCCACATCGCGAAATCACTTCCATCGAATTTTTTGACATTAGACATCCTATCGGCCATCACGAAACCCTAAGCTCTAATATCACTTTGTAGTGTCCAAGAATGCACACAAAGACCTAGATGCACCAATAACAAGATTCCACCATAAATGCTAGATCTCACAAACACAAGAACAAACGATATGCAAAGATAACCAATACTTCTTACTCAAGAAATACAAAGATACTAAGATTCCTTTCTCAAATCTCTCTCTCTCTCTCTCTCTCTCTCTCTCACTCACATTTGATTGTACACATAAGAATTCTCTTGAAGTTGTTTCAGTAATATACTTCTAAACCCTATGGTTTACATCTATATTTTTAGCTCTCAAATAAATCCTAAAAGATAAACACAAATCGGACCAAAAACATATCCAGACCCGTGACCGAAGTCAAAGAGCAAACACGGTAGACTTCCCTCCTAGCAATCGACTGCTCCCTGTCTATGTTATGTATGAAGCATGACGGCAACATGTATCGGCAGTCGACTGTCAGACCTGCTGCTATTGCCGCTACTGCACTTATTGCTGCTGCTGCTGCGCTTCTCGATTCTTTTGCCACTTCGTGTCTTCTCCTTCTCCAAACTCTCGCGCTTGTGTGTTTGTATCCACAAATCCTAACAAGACCATTTCTATCTATGTTCTAAAGCTGAGGTCGAGGGTCAATTGCATGCCAAAAGAGTACGGTTATCACGTCAAGTGATTGGAGAAGAATAATGGTGGCAATGTTAATGACATCGAAAGCTTCCTTCACATCGAAAGTTTCCTTCACTCACAAAATGGAATGGAGTTCTTAAAGGTTGGGCAGTCGACACGAAAAGCTGTCAGATTAGGTAATGAAGTTAAATGCAACTTACTAAGATAGCAATAAGGAGGATTTATTATATAAATGAATAGATTGCAAGAAATTTAGATTTCAAATAGTATGATTTTTTTTTGTTGAAGGAATGCAATAATATGATTATAGTTCTCATTCCATAAAGGGACAATTACTATGTATTCCATTTTTTTTTTATTTTGTGTTATTCATGACAAACAGATCGCAACTCACTGGAACAGCAAAAAAAACAAACAATACCTCAACTTGAAAGATACTAGACGACCTGGACGTTCTCTCCCCTCTACCCTCCCTGAACCAAATCCCTACCATGAACCTTCCCCTCTTCCACCTCCACTGCCAACACCCCTTCGTCTTCTCCTCCACCTCCCTCACCTCCTAGGCTGCCTCGTTCTGCTCCATCCTGCTTCTTGATCCATCCCATTAGCCACCCATTTTCTGAACACTCCTATCCTCCTTCTTCTTAGCCACCCTGAATCTTTCTGCTCCCTCCCTCTTCTACCTACTTCACATTCTCGCTCTCGCGTCTCTAACCTTCTTCACCCATTATCTGAACACTCCTTTCCTCTATCTTCTTCTTAGCCACCTTGACTCTTTCCTTACCTTCTTCTTCTCTATTGGAGCTTTACTCTCAAGCTCTAATACCATTGCTTATCCATTCTCCTCCGTTCTCTTGCACTGTGATGAGGGGAGAGAATAGAGTCGTCCAAGGGAGAGAGCGAGCCAGGGAGCCTAAGGAGCACAGCAGCGACGAGGAGCGTCGCAATCCTAGGGGCAGGCATAGTCGTCAGGAGCATCATGAGGAAGGTCATCGTGATTACCGTAGGGATAGGTCCCCGAAGCGATCTGCCTTTCAACCTCCGGTGGGGAGAGTTGGAGGAGGGAAACGCCCATTGCGATCTAGGTCGCCAGGCCATGCTGGTCACCATGACCAGCAGTCTTCGAGATATGGTGCGGAGTACAAAAGTCCTCAGAAAATGCTCACTGCCTCCGTCGTGGTGGCCAACAGTTCGGGTGCTATCAAGGTAGCCAGCCCTAGGTCTTTGGCGAGGTCCCCCGTTATAGTGGAGCACCTACGCTCCCCAGCAGGGCATCCATCCAAGCACCCCTCCCCTCGCTCTCCAGCTAACTGCAGTGAACTGGAGTTGCTGTCAGCCTTGCAGGAGGTGCGAAGGAGGGCAAGGGAGCCACGCCTACAGGAAGGTGACGAGGAGGGTGGCTGGGAGAGATTTATCGCTCCATATCGGCTAAGAAGCTCCAGGCCTCGATGGCCAAGGCGACTACAACAATATGCATGTTCTGTGGAGACTTTCACCACAAGGAGGATTGCTCATACGGCTTTTTTGTTTGCTACGAATGTAAGGAGCCTGGCCATAGGGTGAACGCATATGCGGTTAGAGGCGATAAGAGACGCCGAGGGCTAGGGACGTTTGCAAGAGCGGCGACTAGGTCCAGTGACGATCATAGGGCGGTTGTCTCGGTGACTGGGGTTATGAGGAGAAACAGAGACATTCTTAAAGCAAAGATGGGTGTTATTCGAGCAGTTATGGGATGGCCGTCAACGGAGGAGATCATTACGGGGCTTTGACAACTATCGGAGAGCTTCAACCGTAGATCGTGGGAGCTCTATAAGGTGAAGGAATTCTGGGTCGCAGAATTTCCCACTGCGGAAGGGGTCACGACGTTGGCCAGAAGAAATGAACTTAAGATCATTGGCGGCCGTTTTGGTATATTTATCGCTCCTCGGACAGGCGACGAAGGGGCGGTATCTCACGGCAACGTCAAGGGCAATTAGGTGACGCTTAAGGGCGTGCCACTTCACTGTTGGGAGCTCGGCGGCTTCCAGGATATTCTGAGACAATATGGCACCGTCCTAGAGATAGACGCTCCTACGGCGGCTAAGCATGGGGGTGCGGCCAGGGTGAGAACCGATCCACTTGGGAAGGTGTCACTGCCGAGATCGATTTTGGTGATGGTGGAAACCAAGTCTTCCTTGGTCGAGACGTCCATGGAGGAGGATGTCGAGGTTGAGATGGTGGAGGAGGTGTGTAAGAGGAGCACAGTATCCAAGCAACTTTTTAGGGAAGACGATGCTATCCGTACAGCAAAGAAGTGGGCTAACATCGTGGCGGGAAAGAAAGGTGTACTGGTTCAAGACGATGGACATCGTGAGGCCGTACTGGTTGCGACTCCGGAACCAGGAAACCTGCGTCTGAACCTATCAGTACCAGCCTCCGTCTCCGTCAACGTAAGGGGGGAGGATCCTACAGAGGGTGAGTTTTCATTTGGTAAGCTAACTAGGATTGTACAAGATTCTGGCGGTACAGCAACTGGATTTGAGGGTGGTGCGGCGATGAGAAGAGGGGACAACTTGCCAGGTCCTTCGCCTTTATTCCTGGAGGGTTTGCAGAACACCGTAGCTGTTTTGGGGCCCAATACTCATACCTGCAGCGAAGGGGAGGTGCAGGGTATGGCGCATGCAGTTGTAGGGGGGAAGGGGCATATGCCCTATCTGGGAGTGTACGAGGTTAGAGACAATTAAGGCACTTTGAGCGAGAGGGGACAGCTCGGCGCGAATAGAGGTTTTTTAAATGGAAAGGTGTTCGGGTTGGATCCTCTTCAGAAGGGGACCCAAGTGGGCTATGGTAATAATGGGGTAGGCTTTGGTGAGCGTGGGCTGGCCATGGAAGGGTGCAGGCACAACTTGGATATGGATTTGGGCAAAGGTCGGAGTGGGCTTGGTGTGGGCTTGGGCCAGAGTAGCCTAGAGTTGGATTCGGACCAGGGGATTGGGGCAGGGCCTCAAGGCGTCATTGAGTGCTTCAACTCGACTAGTAACATTGCGGTGGATCAAAGTTATAGGGAGGGCACCGGAGTATATCAAGTTGCGGAGTCTAAGGGGGAGGATGGGGTGCAGATTGAGGAGCTTTTTAAACAGGAGGTCGATAAAAGAGTGGATTGGGAAGTTAAAAAGAGGATGAAAGCTATGTTGGGGCATAGGTGAGGGATCAGCGGTGGTTGAAACGGGGTAGAAGAAAAAATTGGTAAAGCCGAAGGAGGGGTCCAGACGAAGCTTAAGGCAGCGTAGCAAAGGGGAGAAGCCGATGACCGTCAAAGAAATTTACCAAAGGGTGGGTAAACGGAAAGGCTATGAGCACATCGCAGGTACAAATTCGAATATTTCTATGTTTGGTTCTATCCCTGACTACTTATTAATTCAACTTGCCCACGTATACGGCTTAAAACTGCATCATAACGCAGGGAGTTGGTTAATATTGCTAATGGTCATAGGGTTTTAGAGGGGGAGGGGGGGAGTGACGAGGGGGTGTCCCGTAACCTGGTAGACTTGGATTCTACTGTGCAGGATCAAGGGGGAGAAAATTCTGGTTATGTGTAACACCATTTTCTGGAATGTTAGAGGGCTTGGCAAGAATTCCAAGCGTAGAATAGTAGGGGAGGTTATTAGGAACTGTTATATTGATATTGCATGTTTGGAAGAGACTAAACTAGCTCAACCAACTGACATGACTATCAGGAGTCTAAAGTTTGACCATATTCAGGGTTGGAGGGTCAGGGACACTGTAGGGGTGTCAGGGGGATCATGGTGGGGGTCAATACCAGTAAATTTGATTTACTGGATGACTGGGTTGGGAAATACTCGGTCTCGGTAGTGGTCCAAAGAAAGCAAGACGGGTAGCAACAAACCATCACGACGGTTTATGGCCCTAATGAGAGAAACCTCAGGCAATAGTTTTGGGATGAGCTATTATATATCAGGGACAGGTGGAGTTTACCTTGGATACTGGGAGGGTACTTCAACATCGTCAGGCACACATATGAAAGGAGTGGTGGCATAGGCAATGGTCACAATATGCGAAAGTTCAATCTGGTGATATCGAGATTAGGTTTGATGGAAATCCCAACTAACGGTCGAATCTTTACATGGTCAAACCGACGTAGGGATCCGATTATGGCAAAGCTAGATAGGATTCAGTTTCTACTGACTGGGAGTCGAAATTCCCTCTGGGAATGGCTAGGTCATGTATTCGAAATACTTCGGATCACATCCCTATCATGATTTGTACGGGAGAAGAAGGCAGAAGAAGGCAGAGAATCTTCTGCTTTGAGAAGATGTGGATGAACAACCAAGAGTGCAAAGCATTGGTTAAGAGAGGCTGGGAGGAGGGGTATGGGCAGGCGGAACCAGCCGCCAGACTAAACAGTAAACTATCTACCCTCAGGCGAAGGCTAAGGAAGTGGAATAAGGTCACATTCAGGAATATCTTATTACGTAAACAGGATAACCTCAACGAGATTGGGGAACTTGAAAGACAAAAGGAGGTTTCACAGCTGGACGATAACCAGTTTTAAAGGCTATCGAAATGTAGGCAAGATATTCAGGAAACATACATCAACGAGGAGATTATGTGGAGACAACGGTCCAGGGTAAAATGGCTGAAAGAAGGGGATGCGAATACCAAATACTTTACAAGGTCACCAATATGCGATGCAGAAAAAATTACATCCACTCGTTGGATATCGAGGGTTTCTCAGTTTCAGACGAGAAATGAATTGTTAACCATGTTGATGGTCATTTCACGAAGCTATTCGGGCAAAACAGAGATGGTCAGACCGAGTCAAATGAGAGTATTTGGGGGGATTTGCAAGGAGATTCACGTGCAAGAATTGAGGCTCTGCAAGAAAAGTTCACGATGGAGGAGGTGAAGGTGACAGTGTGGGGTATGGGTCAGGATAAGGCCCCAGGGCCAGATGGGTTTCCTATTTTTTTTACAGGCAGTTTTGGGATATTGTTAAATTTGACATCATGGGCATCATGCATGCATTCTATGAAGGTAGTTTGAATTTGGAGAGAATAAACTATGCTCATGTTTGCCTTATCCCTAAAATTCAAGTGACTAGGGTAGTTACTGATTTCAGGCCGATCTATTTGATTAATTGCTCAGTCAAAATCATCACGAAGGTCCTCGCCAACAGATTGGTAAAGATCATCGGGGATATTATTGAAGACTATCAGACTAGTTTTATTACAGGGAGGGATATCTTTGAGGGTGGCTTTAGTGCAGGAAGTTATTCAAGACACGAAGAGACGCAAACAGTCGGGGTTCATGCTAAAATTAGACTTCGAGAAGGCATACGACAAGGTTGAATGGAAATGTTTATTGGATATTCTTGAGAGAAGAGGCTTCGGGAACAGGTGGATCGGATGGATAAAGAATTTGTTAACTACATCCAAGGTCAACGTGCTAGTAAACGGAGAGCCGGAAAAGGAAATCAGATGTAGGCAGGATCTTAGGCAGGGTGACCCATTATCACCACTATTGTTTACCTTGGTGGATGACGGGTTACATAGAATGCTACAAGCCTACAGAGAAAACGGGCTGATTAACGGGTTGGGTATGAGAAGGGGTATCTCTGCGGTAATGAACGTCCAGTATGCAGATGATACGCTAATTTTCGGTGAGTGCGACATTGCGCAAGCAACTTTTTTAAAGTGTGGTATGTACCTATTTGAAGAGTGGTATGGGCTTAAGGTCAATTTCCACAAAAGCTCAATCACATTCCTAGGGGAGTCAGGGGAAGGGGGGAACTTAATAGCCAATATTCTGAACTGCCGAATCCAGAAACTCCCAATTACGTACCTGGGACTGCCGATCGGAACGGGGAAGATTAGAAGGCTGGACTGGAATGGCCTCATAGATAAAATTGCAAGCAGACTAGAGGGATGGAAAGGGAAAATGCTGTCCCTGGGGGGAAGGCTAATTTTGCTTAATTCAGTGATTAGCTCTATTCCACTCTACTTTATGTCTTTTTTTGAAATACCGGCCTGGGTTACCAAAAAAATTGACAGACTTAGAAGGAACTTTTTGTGGCATGGTGCGGGGGAGGAGAGAGGGTACACATTAATTAAATGGTGTATAGGAGAGAGGGTACGCATTAATTAAATGGTGGATAGTTTGCAGACGGAAAGAGCTTGGTGGATTGGGGGTGATCAATATTAGACAGATGTAACCCCTGTTTTCATAAATAAATATTTCTTGTATATTTTATTTATTTCGAATAATCGTATATTTTAACGTTAATTTCTATTTCTATATGATCATCTATTTATAATATATATTGTTTGGATTATTTTGATAAATTTGTTAAACTCGAATCCCACCCTGATATATATATTATTTTATTGACTGTTATTGTTATTATCGTTATTATTACTATTATTATTATTATTATTTTTATTGTTATTATTATCATTAAACTTTTTGGTTTATTAATTTTAGAAATCTTGTGGATCGTAATCTATATTTTTTGATTATTGGAATATGGATTTGCATACATTTTGATTTAAGTAAATTAATTACTATTTAATATATTTTAGCCCAAATTAATCCCGATTTTATTTATTCCGTCAATCCGTATGTTCTATTGTATTATTAGTATTTGAGTATTAACCTAATGTATACTATTTGATTCTTTGCACTATTGTACAACAATTTATTTATTTGTTTTTAAACTATAAACCCTTATTCTTACCCAAAATCCATAACCCATTTTCTTACTGGATAATCCAATACCCAATACCTAAAACCTGTTACCCTATATATATAAACCTACCCAAACCTAAACCTGACCCTACCCCCTACTGTTCTACCCTCCAACCCAGCTGCCAACCCTAACACTTCATCTTCTCATCTTCTTCCCTTCAACCTCCTCAACCTTCCACCATCCCGCCATGGCCGTCTGTTCCCCCGACGTCTTCAGCCGACGCCGCGCAGCCCCCTAGCCGCGTTGCTCATGTCGCCAACCCCTTCTCAGCATCGCGGCGCCCCTCAGCGACCGCGGCAACACCCACCCCCGTCTTCCTGTGCTCCCCCTCATCCGCAGCGTCTCCCTCCCTCCCTCTCCGTCGACTAGCTGCCAACCCCAATGCCTTCCTCCTGCGACGCCAGTGCCGCCTTTGTGACCTCCCTGTGTCGCCTTCCAACGACAGCAGCAGCATCGCTAGCAACTCCCCGTTGCTCCACCAGTCGCGGCACCTTTCCCCCCACCACTGCGTTGCTCTCTCCTCCGACGCCTGTAGCCGCACGCGCACCCCCTCACTGCAACAGCACCAGAGCACGGCAGCCTGGTGCTGTCTCCCCTCCGTCGCTGCAGCCAGCCACCCTGCCTCGTGCCACCCTCGTGCCACCCTCGCCGGCGTTGTCCCTGTGTGCCGTCCTCCCGACGACGCACCCACGGCAGTAGTGTCGATTGTGCCCCCTGGCTCTGTTGGCTCTGTGGGCCGTCATATCTTCCTTGATCATCATGATCATGATCTCCATTACCGCCTTTGATTGTGGGTTGTCCGATCGTTGATCATCACGATCGTGATCACCGTCTCCATTATCATCAAGATCTTGATCTCGACCGTCGGATCTCTTTTTTATCATCACGATCGTGATCATCATCTTGATCTTGATCTTCGATCTCTGCCGGCCGATCGACCGATCACACTTGATTTCGGCCCGTCTCGATCGTCTCGATCGTCTCGTTCATTTTCTACTTGGTGAGTTAACCATTTGATCAACTTTTTGTTCTCATTCATCAAATTGTCAATCATGGTATATTTACTTTTTTGGTACTCTTCTAATTCTTATATGTTTATATTCAAATCACGGCCGTTGGATTCGCTTGATCTTCATCTTGATCACCATCTTGATCAACGAGATTCGTTCCCAGTCGTGATTACCGTGATCATTTGCTCGCCGCGGTGCTGCCGGGATTCCGATCCCGTTACTCTTCGCATATTCAGATTAATCTAACGTCGCCCCAAGGCAAGTATCTCCTTGTACATTTCGTTTTGTAGTACAAGCTTCTCCTTGAAAATACTGCAAGTAGATTGTAAATGTGACTCCTCTTTGTTTATCATTGATGATCTCATGTTTCACCTTATCTATTACATGATCTAAGAGTCACAACCCTTCGTTGATACACTTGTTCACAACTAGTAAAATTTTGATTCATTTCATACAAAAAGTATTTTATTTGGTTTCTGTTTCTGTTTTGCCTTGCTGTTTCGACCCTAATAAAACCAAAATCCGAACTTGATCCCTGAATATAAAATGTATCCCTAAGTGTCTAGTTCCCGATAACATCCAGAATTTTCGAATTCCGAGTTACGGTCTAGGAAATATTTTTACTGCTACTGTGTCGGTAGTCACAGATTCACAAAAACTGTTGAACCTCTTTAGTTTACAATTATTTTAACTATGCTACCAGTAAGTAAATGACTTGAAATTTTGGATGCTGATACTGGACACCTTGGAGAACATTCCCTAATTTTTTTAGAATTAATTAATGATGTTTCAACCCTGTTTCACATGTATAAACTCAGTTTTACAAATTCTGGCTGAACACAAATGTTGATGCTGTATAGTTTGTTGTTTTGACATATGTTACCACAACTATTATGTACTTTAATTATATGCATTGAAACAAGGCAGGAGTCTAGTTTCTAGACCTTCTGACGGATTCACATTTGCTATCTTGTAGCAACGAAAATCGCAGTTTTGGTACAACAACGTCGTCCTGTCCAGATTTGGAATTCTCGTTGTTCTTGATACTTTGATTTGTTTTGACCCTCGAACATGTACCCTACCTAGCCTAGACTTGTTCCATGTTTTTGATTATGTTTACTTGACTTGTTTCGCACACTTTCATGCTTTCTTGATGATAATAATAAATAATAAGTCGGGGTTTAAGGTAAAGACCATAGTAGTAGACAATATAGGTAAGTGTACTTGAAAGGGGGCCCGTGTTTCCCAGTACTCGGTTCATGAACTTGTTGCACCTTGATGTATTCATGAAGCCATTACTTGGTTCATGAACTTTTTGTATTCATGAACCCACTGTGTGGTTCTTGAACTTGTCAGTATTCACGAACTTGCTTCATGAACTTGTTACTTTATTTTCGTATTCATGAACCGTGCTTGCTTGATACTTGATGTCTGAGTACACCGCCCTATAAAATCCACCGCTAGACCTAAACGAAATTGCATTGACAGTAGAAACCATGTGATAAAAGGATGAAACATGAAGTGCTACCTAAATAGTAATAACTACAATACTTGACACATGCAAATTGAACATGATACATGCTTACTTGATACATGAGACTTGATACTTGAACATAATACTTGGCACTCGCTACTTGATACTTGTACTTGACAACTTGACACTTGAGACTTGTTACTTGTTACTCAACACTTGTACATGATATTTGTTACTTGATGCTTGTTACCATTACATGTTCACTAGCCACTTGTTCTACTACTAGTATTTGTTACCCAATCTTGTCACTCGAGTTGTCTTTCTTGCTAGCTAATTTCTTGAATCCCCACTACTTGTTGCATCCCTATTGCATTCTTGATTCCCAATCTTGTTCCATATTTCTTATACTTGTTTTACTATTTGCGGCCCTAACTTGCACTAAGGGCATTTGTCTTGTTTTCTTTATTTTTTTCCCTTTTTTTTATATTTATATATACAGACTTTGGAGACGAGTTGCCTGCTGGAATTGGTGAGCAAACGTTCTAGGCTTCGCTTGGGAAAACTACTTTAATTATTTTCTTGTATTTGAGTTATTTATAATTGTTGCTACTTGAACCTTGTAACGGGCTTATAAATCCGAGTTTTATCTTTTGATCCAGACTTGAAAACTATTTGGGATATTATTATTTTGTTTCAATTGTTTTCTGTTGATTAATAAATTATTCATGCATGCGTGGATGTGTACATTTTGTTATATTCTTGTTATGATGCTGAATCGATCCTACAGCTCATGAATGATGAAAATCATTCGCTGGGCTTTGTCACGCGCTCGTATTCCGTATTTTTGGGAAGCGGGGCGTGACAACAGATGAACCAGACTTTACTCTGCAAATGGTGGTGGAAACTAAAAATTAAGACTAAGACAAAATGGGGTAACCTAATAAAGAGGGCTTACTTGAAGAATGGCTGCATGCACCATAAATAGAAGAACAAAGATTCAGCATTTGGGTTCGGGCAAGGGGTCACTCGTACGAGGGACATATTCATCTCAGGGGTCACTTTCTCCATTGGAAATGAGGCTTCTACTTGTTTCTGGAAGGACAAATGGTGCGGAACTATTACCCTAAAGAGGAGGTTCCCAGAAGCATACAAGTTTGCTTCCAATAAATATGACCAGGTGGCTACAAATTGGAGGAATGACGAATGGAAACCAAGACTCCCAGGGAGGCTAACCAGTGAAGCAAGAAGTCAAAAACAGGACCTAATTGTATACTTACATGATTGGAAACCAACAGGGAATGATCAGGAAGACAGTGCTAAGTGGGAGGCTGAAAAAGGTGACGTCTTTTCGGTGAGATTGGTGTATAAAAGGTTAAACGATGGGGGAGTTAGAGTATACGACCCGGTATGGAACGCAAAGTGCCACTTAAAGTGGGGACTTTTAATTGGTTGGCATGTAGAAACGCAATTCTAACTAGGGATCACTTGGCTAGGCAAAGATGGCAAGGTCCGGCAATTTGTGTTATGTGCAATCAGGAAAACGAAACGGTAGACCATTTGCTAGTGACGTGCAGGTACGCAAGGCCTATTTGGGGGGGATCTAATCAACAGTGTAGGCACCACCGAGGAACGCCCAGAAACGTTAAGCGACGCTTGGGGGGATGGAGAGAGGGACACATTCGCATTAACAATTGGGGCATTTGGGGTATTTGGGTAGCGGCTATACGCTGGGGTATCTGGTTAGAACGGAATAATAGAATTTTTAGAATTACTCACAGACACATCATGCATCAACAAATGCTCCATAAGATTATTGCTAATATTATATTCTGGTCTAAAATGGCAGGGGAAGAGCAGTCGAAGAAGATCAGGGGATGTACACGGACTGTGCCACAAATCAGGAGGATTCGCAGGGAAGGGAAAATACACCACAAGTGGGGTGATTTACTGCTAGGAGGCATCAGGGACAGGGGCCAATGCAGAATCGCGAGCCATGTGTTATTTTATGCCTGTTCGGTGATGTATTTTGAGTCTTTTATTTTGATGTCTATATTTTTGGGATGTTCTAATGGGTCAGACCATGTATGGTTGTGAGACTCATATTTTGACTAGGGAATGAGCATCATGGCCCGCATGTGGGATATATGAAGATCATTGCGTGTTACTGTATTTTGTTTTATTAAAAACTTTTTAATGAAACACGGCACGGGGGGCGGGGGGGGGGGGGGGGGGGGGGGGGGGGGGGGCTAGGCTAAACTTTTATGATTTAAAAAAAACAATTACTAGGTATCAACAGTCATTGAATAGAAATTCAATATATGTACAATTGAATCATCGGTCATCTCCTTAGATGCATATAAAACAGCCTACTTGGAACAGAGTTGGGATAATTAGAGCTATATTTCTAAGTAGAGATAGAGGTATGCTACTTCACTTACATAGAGTACTATAGAGTATTCTACCAAAGTTAGCATACCTCTACATTTACTCAAAAGAATAACTTTATCTTTTATGAGTGTTATGGAGAAAATGAGATAGGCTACATAGTTTTCCCATTGATATTAGACTGAACTATTACCATTGTCTGTCATATGTAAATGGTACAATATGTCAAGTTTAAAATAATTATAGTTAATTGGTACTGCTGAGTAATTGTTATCTGGAAAATGCACTTCCACCAGATGCTGCAGAACCTTGGTAGTCTAAATCTGCCATATTCGGAATACCTCTGGGAGCCATAGGCACCGTTCCATCATCTTGTTTCCTATCGATCGATATTTCCAAACCGCCTTCCTCTTGTGTGTAGTGAAAGCAGCTAATGCTGATGATATATCTTTCAATATCACTTACACTGCCTCTATATTTCCACTGCTGGTTAAAGCTAACCTTTTGCAGAGGCCCTTGAGCTGGAAATCGTTAAATGTTCAGTCATATTCATTTTTCTAGGATCATGACAACTACCAGGGAAGTGTCCCGTAAACAACACTTGAAGCCTTAGTGCCGATTGTCAGTTCAGAGGAACCTTTGTCTCGGTAACTATCCCCATCTACTAGAATTGACTAGTTGATTTATTCTTATTGTTTATTTCAAGCCACCCTTGTCTTGTCAAATGATCAATGAGCAAGGCCAAATATCCATGTAACTGTAATATTAGACGCATGTACCCTCTATTATGGGTGAACCATCCTTAGTTGTCCTTGATAGAGATTCCGTGCGTTTTTGTTCGACATAGAGACCAGAAAGGAAAACTGAGGTGTATTTAACGAGATAATAAGGATTATTCATATATATACATAGGAAAGTCATAGATAACCCCTTCAACTAAACTTCTCAACATCAAAGATCAAGATACTTCTCATTCCTGTAAGGTTCTTAATATATATTCATTCTGTTATTAAAAAAAAGATCAAATACACGAAGTCCATCGGGAATACACACCAATCCTTTTGAACCAAAGTATACGGTATTATCAATACAAACAAAATAAGAATTAATGAGGAAAATAAAATCAAAACGAGTTGATTGATCAGATCATAGAGTTTGATAGTTGATCAAGGATCTGTAGGTTCTATGTGTTGGGATTGTGTCTTGCATACTATACTTTCGATGAGAACAAGATGATAAAGCAAGAAGAGGTCGAAGTGTCGATGGAAGTAGTAGCAGCAGCAACAACAAGCAGGCCAAGGGCAGTTGACCATCTAGGCTCTCTGATTGAGAAGTGATTATTTGCAGTTGATTGCCACTTTGGGCAGTCGACCGCCAATGATGGGCTGCAACATATTGGGCTGATTCTTGGTGAATATTTAGGGCACAACTTCTACTTAAAGTTAAATCGTACGGTTCCTATCGTATCTCTCTTTATTCAGGATATATCAGACGACTAATGTGTCAAGATTACAACCTAGGGTTTCTCTAGATCTCTATATATAATTGTATAGCTCTCTTTGAAAGGTAAAAGAGAGAGTACTTCATTAAGAGTTCTCTATTGTAAACAATAAATTATCTTCTAGCGAGTCTTGAGAGATAGATTTGTTCTTGGTGTGAGTGTAAATTATCTTCTAGCGAAGAATCTTATGTCTCACGTTTGTTTGATGTTTTCCTTGACATTTACTATGAAACGACTTGTAGCATGAATGTCGGCATTTAATTGGAAACTTCATGACATTCTTAAACTTTGATGCCATTTTAAACTATGTGTACTTGTACGACAGCTCAAGGTCTCCAGTGGAATAAGCCAAAAATATGAAGTTCTATGGGGGCGCTAAATCTACGGTTCTTCAAATTGTATACTCAACCTTTGTCACTCAGCATCAATGAATCTGGAAAAAGCAAGTACAATTAGAATCGAAACTATTGAGAAGGGTAAGCTGATATGACCAACTGCTCCTTTCAACCAGCTTTCAGTCCATAAACAAAAGATAATTGCTCACTTTCAACAGCTAAGCTCTGCGTCATGCATTATCTAGTCCTTGACTATGCAAGTGGAATCTAATCTCTTCTGATTACTCAACTTTGGCGTAAAACTTTGACTTCAATAAACAAGTCGACCATAAAACTTACCCACTTTTTATTTCAGGCCAGACTGACCGTGCAATTAAGAGACCACAACATATCAAGGCATCAGATTCCCTAATTTGTACTTTACAGCAGTTGTCCTTGATTAAGATGAAGAACTTCATCGCCAGAGTTAGAGTTCACCATGTTCTAAATTCCTATTTTCCTACTATCACCATAAGTAGAGTAATATAAAAGTTGGTAGCGATCTTTCGCTAAACTTGATTGCTGCTAGGAACTTTCATAAGCAAATAGTTACTTCTGTCTACATTCAAATGTATCACCAGTCTTTTTTCTATCAAGATGGGATCGGCTATTAAGCGCAAGACCATAGCATGATAACAATAAGAAAACCGCTTGGAAACTTATTGATGAAACATTATGAGCAGCGATTAACCCCATTCAGCTGTTTAAAAGCTTCACCAAGTACTAAGGAAACTGTAGTAAATCAATGGATGGTGCAATCCTACCAATACAAAATATGACACAACTAAATCATTAATACCACACAACGGTCAATCCATATTTTTTTTAACATAATTTATAAGTGCATCTTCCTAATCCTCTCTCCTATAAACGCAGAAATTTTGGAAATGAAATACATCATTTCTTCTCTTCTCTTTTTTTTTTGTTAGAAAAAGAAACAAGCATGGCACAAACCTCACCAGGAAACCCTTCAGATATCAGAACCATAACCTCATTCAGCTTTCTGCTATCCTTCTTTGTTAATCCTTCCACAGTTGCATACCTGACAATCAAGTCAGCAAAAAATGTTATCTCACCTACATTTTTGTGGCTTTTGGGGCTAGAAAAATTTCAAAGGGAGTGAACAGAATGAAGGCAAAATGTGTTGAACATAAACCGCAATTGCTTCTACTTTAAACATGGGTAACTTACCCCAATTATCCCTTCTTTGCAGCAACTTCTTTAGCTCCAAGCACACTGAAAACATAGTTAAAAGACATCTACATGTTAAAAAGAGGCAATATTTTTGAAAAGAAAAAAAAAATCCTAGTAATATCGATAATTTATTTTAAGGTAATGCAACCTTCTAATATTACTCATTATTTTATCTTGTTATTCTATGCAAAAAGTAATAAATTTGACCCAAAAAGATATGATACTAAATACTATTAAACAAATAGCTGTAAAATTATTC
Source organism: Hemerocallis citrina (assembly GCA_017893485.1). NCBI lineage: Eukaryota > Viridiplantae > Streptophyta > Magnoliopsida > Asparagales > Asphodelaceae > Hemerocallis > Hemerocallis citrina. The sequence continues at coordinate 42,728,812 of CM030364.1, forward strand.
ATACAGTTTTGTTGAATGATATTATGGCTTCATACATGTGAACTCTATATTTCTTCCACCTTCTCTCTCTATATATTTTACTTGTCGTATAACATCTATTTGGAACAACCAAATGTGTTATTAGTTAAATAAACATTAAAAAAAAAATTCAAAACAGTGCCAGATTACTTTACTTTTTTCGTGAAATATATGCCATGTTTATGATAACTAAATAAACTCCAAAAGAAGAAAAAAATAAAATAAAGAATAATTTCTATGGATAATCATTTTATTAGTTCTTAAATTTGTATTCTTCATCATATTATGGATAATTTCTCAACAAATACCTTAAAATTTTCCAACTCTAAAAAAAAAGCCCTGAAAATGTTTAGTTCAGAGATAAAGTGCCCTAACAGGCTAACATATTCTAAATTTTCTAGATGATCCTTTCATTTAGGACTGCAATTAATATTAAAAATTTATTCAGGATAATACATATCACTAAATAGGCTGCTTCCAGAAATTATAACATACTCGAGGCAATTATTAATCGAATTGCAAAATAATGAAATGAACAAGAAATCTGAATTTCAGATTCAATCAAATACCTAAAGATGTTCACTAATCAATTAAACATTCTAAGTCAGTACACGATTATACATGGAAGATAACAATGACAATAATAATATTACAACTCAACTCAAAGCCCAGTTCTCCATTGAAAAGAAGAAACGGGGGAGAAAACTAAACAAAAATACAGTACAACGAGGCCAGCAAGATTTCTGCCTTTACTTGTGATGGAAACTGAAGTCACCAATCAAAGAAACCAGGGCCTCCCCTTGAAATCAGTTCCTTTCCGGCATCTTTACCCATTGCAACCATATCATCATAAGCATAGAGCCCTTGTCGCGATGTCTCCAACACTATAAAAGCAAGCACCAATATTATTCCATAAGATGTGGAATAGACATTAAACCGGAATATACTAGAACTTGTTAATAAAATACCTCGAGTTCCATCTGGAGAAGCTACTAAACCTCGGAAGACACAGTTTCCATCCTTGTCCTTGGATGCATAGCCAGCAATTGGAGTGCGGCAAGAACCATCCAGAGTCTCAAGGAATGCTCTTTCACAAGCAACAGCTAATCTCGTCTCCTCGTGATTCAAGGACGATATGTAACTCTCCTGTTTAAGTGAAAGTTTCTCTTTATCAGTGTTTTTCTGAAACATTTGAGATGGACAATACCAAACAAGATAAATTATAAGATAACAGTTATGTGGGCTTACCATCTTATCATCATTGCTTCTACAAGCTATACCAATTGCACCTTGGGCAATTGCAGGCAACATTTCTTCAATAGAAAGTATATCTGTTACAGTGTCAGTCATACTCAGCCGCTTAAGCCCTGCCAATGCCAGCAGAGTTGCTTGAACCTCCCCTTCATTAAGTTTTTTTAGTCGTGTTTGAACATTGCCCCTGAAGTTAACAACCTGCATAATATATGCATAAAATTCATGTAAAAGAGAGTGGTTGTTGTAAAAAAAACTTTATCACAAAAAAGAAAAAAAAATCAATGGAAACTCCTCTCGATCGGGAAGTAAGAAGCAAAAAAGCTAATTTGTAAATTGAATATTATAGCATTTAAAGGAAACACTCAACTAAGATTTAAACATAATTGTTAGATGATATATTAGTTTAGTCCCATATTGGTTATGTATTAGTTTAATCTTCTATTCTCTCTTATATATATGAGCCATATTGTATTCAGTTTATTAAAATCAATCAGTAAGAATTATTCTCATCCAATAATCTTAACATGGTAAGCATATCGTCCTATAAGGCCCATACTAATTTGATCCTCATCGTCGAGGTGGGGTGGTTCTCGTCTTTATCAGAATAACTTCACCTCCCGACATCCCTCTCCCAATCTTGATCAAAACCCTAATCTCCCCCAAAACCCCTAAAACCCTAATTCGACCACCATGATGCTGGGCTCACCCTCCCCTTCCGCTCCCCTAACCCTAATCAAAATTGCCGCTCATCGTCATCATCTTCCTTTTCTTCTTCTTCTTCTCCTTCTTCTTCTTCTTCTTCTTCTTTTTCCTCTTACTCCCACAGCGGCCGCATCGCCGCCGCCCTCCTCCCCTCTGCCACCTTCCTCATCTCCCTCGACAGCACTCTGGTGATCCTAATCCTAACCCTCGGCCTCATCGTCTCCTACCTCCTCGACTCCATCCGCCTCTCGACCGCCTCCTTCTTCTCCCTCTGGTTCTCCCTCATCTCCTCCCAATTCGCCCTCTTCTTCTCCTTCTCCCTTTCCTCTGGGACCTATCCGAAAAAAATTATAAAAATTTTTTAAAAAAACTCCCATCTTAATCCATCTAGTGCTAGATCTCGTCGTCGTTTTCCTTCCTCCTTGATCGTCTTCTTCCTCAGTCTCATCCCAAAACCATGATCGATCTCTAAACCATAACCCTAAATTCTCCCTCAAAACCCTAATCCCTCTCCCCCCTGAATCGGTACCCGACCCGTTTCTTTATTTGTTATTTTTTTTCTTTTTCTCTCCTCTTCTTTTATCTGTTTCAAGAAAACAAAACAAAAAAAACCTTTCTTGTGGGTTCTTGTGCTTCTACATCTAAATCGTCAACTGAATCCGGTTGATTGATCGTGAATTTGAGCGGGGGTGTTATCAGCATCCAGTTCTCAGTTCAGGGATGATATCTCATCATCGACTATGTCTCAAGTCAGGGGTGAGATCCCATCAGTCTATTTCTCAGTTCAGGGATGAAATCTCATTATTGACTATGTCTCAAGTCAGGGGTGAGATCCCATCACAGATCGGGATATGGAGATCCCGCTACTGTTCGGGGTGAGATCTCAACAGTGCGCCACCACTACTTCCTTCCACAACACTCTACTTCTCAGTTCCATCACAAGCGCCATCAAACGCTGTCACTGCACTACAGTTTGTCGTTCCTTCCACATCAACATCGTCAGTATTCCAAACTCTTGTTACTTGAATCAACTTGAGTTTGAGAGGGGGTGTTAGATATTAGTTTAGTCCCATATTGGTTATGTATCAGTTTAGTCTTCTATTCTCTCCTATATATATGAGCTATATTGTATTCAGTTTATTAAAATCAATCAATAAAGAATTATTCTCATCCAATAATCTTAACAATAATAATGAAAAATATACTGAAAAGAAATGAAGATGAAAAATATTAGGAAAAACAACTTTCTATACAGTGAAACGACTGAACATTTATTGGAGGAATAAAAAATCATTTGTGAAGATCTTTAACAGCATCATAAGAACTACATGAAAAAACAATATATTAAAAACTCAAATTAGTGAAGCTAGATATGTGATCACAGACACACAGCTGACCAGCTACAATCTCATTGCATGTTAAAGAACTTTTGTAATACCTATTGTAGTATGGAAGCTCTAGAAGGATGAGATCTAATTGAATTGGTAGAGTACATTCATGCCCAAGCTATAAGATTAAGTTATTTGCTAACTTTTCTATCTTCAAACAGCACTATTTACAAAATCATAAAGACTACAGGGAAGAACAATAAATATAATCTGAACTCAATGAAACTATAGATCTGATCATAGAAACACAACTGATTACAATCTCTGTATCAGCCACAAGGAACTGTTGAAATACCTCTTTAAGTATGGAAGCTTCAGAAGGATGAGATGAATTTGAATCAATAGTGTAAATTCATGCCCAAGCTATAGGTTAAGTGATTTTCTAACAGTTGTATCTTCAAACAGTACTATATGATGCTGCGGTGGAAAAATAACATTTAAAACCTGTTACGTAGAAAATCTAGGTAGACCAAGAAAGCATACGCCTATTTAAACTTTATTGATTTTGATTTTTTTTCTGAACAAAGCTGTAGCTACACACACTCTGTAACCTTATAATAAAAGAATTGGTGCAAGCAGCAGCACTCAAACGCCCAACCACTATCTCACTAGCTAAGAGGCTTACTAGTGGCACTCATATATATGCCTACTAGACTACCACTATATTAATGCGGCAAACCATGGCAAAACATTTAAAGTGATAAGAACATTAACAATAAAGTAGACAAAAATGGAAATTGTAGAAGTTAAAATCATAGCAATTATGTTCATCAATCTTTGTCATCATTATAATCAATTCCGGTCCACAAAATTCAACAATCTTTGGACCAAAACGAGTCCTCATGAAGGCTTCACCAAAATATTTAACAGAATTTACCACTATCAACTTGACCTCAGCACTTTTATAAGTTGGCAGGTTCCAGGCCGAGGAGAGTACGACAAGATACAAAATTCCCTACAATCTAAAACCACATCTGCTTGGTAACAACAAAAATATGTTTTCAATTACTAGCCACTACAAAACAATAGCATTCAATTAGTAACTTACTTTGAGTGATGGATATCTATAGAGTATTTGAGACTGTCTCCTCAAAGAAGCACTACCGACAACACTGCCAGCAGGAAGCTCTGCAAGTGATTTTGCAGTCAAAGAGATAAATGCATCCCTAACATCCTCTCTGGGTAGGTTGCAAGGCAATATCATTCCATCCGGAAAATAAGTAGGAACATCTTTCATTGAGTGCACTGCAATATCGATTCTGCCATCCAAGAGTGCCTCATCTATCTCTTTCGTGAATAAGCCTTTTCCCCCTATGTCAGCTAATGGTTGGTCAAGTATTTTATCACCCGTAGTTTTTATTATAATGATCTGGATCGCTCCTTCTTCGGCAAGCTCCGAATGTGACGCGATGAGTTTTTCCCGTGTCTCGTAAGCCTGGGCAAGTGCTAATGGGCTGTCCTACATGCACACGTCAGAAATATATTATCCAAAAAATGACATTTGAAGAAGAATCCATGTTAAACATAACTTTTACATAACTAAGATGTATTTGTCAATCATCCCAAAAAGAAAAGAATAAATTAGCTTTTGTGTAACAAAATTCCCCCCTTATTCTACACTCTTGGATTTTTTGGATAAATTCCCTCATTTCTATACTCTGGCAAATCCAGTGAGTGTCAAATATATGGGCAAAACCAAACTTCAAAACAAGTAAAACCATTAGATGTGAAAAAATTTCATTCCTAAAGTTAAGTATAATTCGATATTGGCACCTAAAATCAACTTTTCCACCTTCACCACTCCAATCTTTCAAATGTCGATAAAACAACACCTAATGTTCATTGACATTAGAAATTTTAACAGTGTGCGTGTGAAAATACAATTCAACCCTCATATATGATAAAAGGTGACTTCTCTTCTCAATGCTTTTGTCCTCATTACTCTTCCACCAGTAGTTTTTAAGTACCAGGTTCTTCCTTGTTAGGATCGCATCTTTAAGTACTAGGCAAAGAAAGACTTATTTTTAGAGGTGCTTTGGGCTTCTAGATTATTGATGAACATTTCGGTCCACATCTTTTGAAATGTATATGCTCTTTTTTTTCAAAGGGAAGAAGTAAATGAGGAGGGATATGTGGGAGAGCACGAATCTTAATGCAGATGTCAAACCGTGCTTTTGCGCATATGGGATGGGATGGGATGGGATGGGATGGGATTCTCTTGGGTAGAGTAAAAACTGAGGGTTTGCAGTTGCAGACAATCTGCAGCAGACTTATTAAAACAACTGAGAGTGTTACGTGTACAGATGCTAGGGTTGCAAACGTACCGAGCTACTCGCAAGCTATTCGGCTCAAGCTTGCTCAAAGCTTGGCTCATGTCGAGCTCGAGCTGAGCTCGAGCCAAACTCGAAAGCGAGCTCGATAACGTAAACAAGATGAGCCCGTGCCTCATGGTACTCAGGTTGTTAGGCAAAAGCTCGCGAGTACTCGGCTCGAACTCGGTCAAAGCTCGGCTCATGTCGAGCCCGAGCTTGAAAGTGAGCTCGATAACGTAAACGAGCCGAGCTCGAGCCTCAAGATACTTGGCTCAACTCAGCTCGCTTGCTGCCCTAACTGCTGCAAAGCTGTAGGGAGAGAGAGTCCTAGAAAGAGAAAGTGAGGTGAGGCAGACCTAGAGCATCCTCACTGAGAGGCCGTCCACCTATGGAAAGCGAAGAATGTGAGTCTTGGCTCATCTGCAGAATTACATCCCGCAATGAAACCATTGCATAGAAGTTCATTGAACTCTGGAATTGGTCATTAAAGCTCTTAATCAATACGGAACCTTTACATATATGTAAAATTTACAACAAAACACAAACTTTTCATAGTTCCCAAAACAGAGAGACCCAAAATCCTAAACCCAACTCCAATTCGTAAAAATTAACCAACAAGATGCAAACTTTTTAAATGGGCAAGGCCCAAACAGGAACCAAATCTAGTTGGCAAGCAAAAAAACCTCACCTTCCTCTTGTCCCAATTCTCAAAAGAGAGACCTTGGTCTTCTCCTCCTGCTTCACGGCCAACGCTGCTGTGATTACCATGGCTCTCTTCTTCGATGGCCTAGTGAACCCACAAGAAAGGAACCGAGGTGCTGACGTGGCAGTAGATCTCACGGTTATAATGGGGTTTGTCATTTCTTAAAATTAAGAAGAAGAAGAAGCCAAAATTAAGAAGAACAAGAAGAAGAAGAAGTGAGATTGGATTTGGAGATGATTGAGATTTATTTAGAACTGAACCTGGGATTGGGATTGGGATTGGGAGAGGGTGTGGGTTTTGGGTTTATGTAAGGGATTGTGAGAGGGGATAACAGATAATGTCAGTGGATTGACCAATCAACACTATCTTCACTTCAAAATCCCATTTGCACCTTTTAGATAGGGTGGTTTGCATAAAAAATGCAAGTGTTTGCTTGTTTTTTTTTCTTTTTAGCTTCATATGTGAAATCTTTTGCTCACCAGCGTAGATGATGACCATTAAATCAGTGAATTTTTTGCCGTACTTGGCCACTTTTTGATAATATTTGTGTTTTTAGGCCAGGTCCCAAACTATTAGCGTTCGTGGGCTAGCCTCTGCCACGTCAGCAGCGGCCGCTATTGGGAATAGCGGCCTCTTCATAGATACAAATTTTGTGCTCCCACACTTGGCAGAGTACGAAGGGGCTTTGGAATGAAGAGGTAATGAAGTGGTCGCTAGTGCCACTAGCGGCCTTCGCTAACTGAGGTCGCTAGTGGAAATCACGACCTCAGATGGGCCCCCGAATGCTTTTAACTCTTCTCTTTGTACTTAGGTCGTGAATGCCAATCGCGACCACAGCTAATATAGGTCGCGAATGGCATCAGCGATTATGCTGTAACCATAAGGAATTTATGCTCAAAATAGGATACTACTGTGGCCGCGAATGCCAGTCGCGATCACAGTTAACTTAACTGTGATCGCGACTGGCATTCGTGGCCACAGTAGTATCCTATTTTGAGTTAAATTCAAAGAGAAGAGGCCGAGAGCTAACTTCGGGGGCCCATCTGAGGTCGCGATTGCCACTAGCGACCTCAGTTAGCGAAGGCCGCTAGTGGCAGTAGCGACCACTTCATTACCTCTTTATTTCAAAGCCCCTTCGTACTCTGCCAAGTGTGGGAGCACAAAATTTATATCTATGAAGAGGCCGCTATTTCCAATAGCGGCCGCTGCTGACGTGGTAGAGGCTAGCCCACGAACGCTAATAGTTTGGGACCTGGCCTAAAAATGCAAATACTATCAAAAAGTGGCCTAGTACGGCAAAAAATTCTAAATCTGTTGGGGCCGGATAATTTGAATTTTTTGCCGTACTAGGCCACTTTTTGAAACTATTTGCGATTTTAGGCCACTTCCCAAACTATTAACATTTTTTGCTAGCTAGTGCCACGTCAGCAGCGGCCGCTATTGGGAATAGCGGCCTCTTCATAGCAACCAACACATTATACTCCCACACTTGGCAGATTATAGAGGGTATTGTATAATTACAAACCACTTGGTGTAACTGAGGTCGCTATTGTCAATAGCGGCCTCGTCTAACTAAGGTCGTTGTCACGCCCCGCTTCCCAAAATACGGGAATACGAGCCCTTGACTGAGGCCCAGCGAATGATTCGAATACATCATTCATAAGCTGTACAGGTAATTCAACAACAAGATAGCAAAACAATCACGCAGGCATGTAAAATCACAATAGGATAACAAAAGTACATGACATAGTTCATAACATAACCAACAGCTGAAAAATAAAAACATAGTTACGGGTCAAACATGGCTGGATTACAATAGAGAATAGCATGAAATAAAACATGAACTAAAGCAACATGAAAATAAACAAGACTAAAACACTTGATCAGCAACACCTTCGTGTAATTCTCCATTCGGGCCTGCAAGTACATTATTACAAAAAGAAAAAATAAGAAGATACTCGTTAATGCAAGTCACGGGCCGCAAGTGGTACAAGCTAACGGGACAAGTATAAAAACAAAACAAGAAGCAGTAAAAAGAGCAAGGAATCAAGAATCATGTAATAGGAGAAATACAACATGTAAACAGGATTATGGATAAGACAACATGAAACAAGTGGTATGTAAACAAGTAATCAAGTAGACAGGTAAACAAGTCAACATGAACATGTACCTGTAATTGGATCATGCAAATGTATGTGTTAATCTTATGTCTTTTATTAATCTATCTAGGTAGCACTTCATGCATCCATCTTTTTACTACATGGTTGCTGCATGCAATCAGTTACGTTTAGGCCTAGTGATGGATTTTATAGGTCATGTACTCGGAAAAAACATGTCAATTGTATCATGTATCGAGATACGTGCAATGTAGAATATGTAGAGTGTAAACTTGTAGCGTGAAACATGTAAACTTGTAATCATGTAATGGATTCTAGAGGTGGCCCCCGTAAATTCTAGAGGTGGCCCCCATCAACCCCTAACGTGGCACTTAGTTCTACGTGGCACTTAGTTCCATATAACTTGTAATCATGGGAAACACGGGCCCCCTTCCGAGTACGCTCTTCTATATTGTCCACTACTATGGTCCATCCCTTGAACCCCGGCTTGTTACTTTTATTAATTTTAATCAACAATAATGAGATATCATATTTAAACTACTACCATGAGTAAAACAATCCTGCACATAAACATGTATAATCCTAGGGGTACATATGTGTGTATCAATCGTGTTCATGTAATGCATGTGGCAACAAGGTATTCGCGATCATGTGCGACTACGAGATCAACAGATTATGCACATCAACAAATTTCAATTCGACCGAAGAATACGAATTAGAGTCAAGGAATATACTTGCGGTATTTTGCAAAGAAAGCTTGTACGAGAACAAACGTATTGTATAAGGGGATACTTGCCTATTAACCGATGACGATGATACCGAATACAAGAATAACGGGATCAGAATCTCGGACAGTGAAGCATGTGCAAGATACGTGCACAGAGACTAGTGCACAAAGAGACAGCAACACAACAAAAGCCAACAGCAAAACAACAACTCCACTTCTCAACAACAGTAAACACACCAAACTCCACTTCACAAATAGCAAGTACACACACATTGGATCTTGGTCCGAACACCAAACACCGTAACCCAACCAAACACCAAACACGGCAACCAACTCTTCTCCACTAACACCACACCAAATAGGATCCCACACACCAAACACCAAACACCAAACACCAAACACCAAACGCAAATTAATCCAATCCCCTTTTACGAACAACAAACTCCACCAAAAAAACCAATCTCTGTTCTTCACCTTCACAGCGACAGAGAGAGAGAGAGAGAGAGAGAGAGAGAGAGAGAGAGCGATGGCGGGAGAGATGATGTAATGCCCCTGCCCCTAGCTCAGACAATTTATACAATTTATAAGACAAATTAGATACTATGTAGTACAACTGCCCACCACAGGCTGTCTCTCAAAAGTTGGTTAACCGATTAGGTGACTCTTGATCAAAGGCTATATTATTTATATATTATTTTATTCAATTTACTTTTCGATATGGGACAATGTCCTCGCTGAGCACGGGCATGCACAATCTAGTGCAAGATCTCCTTTCTAGCCGATGTGGAGCATCTGCTTTTTCTATCCGCCCTCCTTGGGCAACCACAGTCATGGAGATCCACCGCCGACTGGGTATATAGTCCTAGAGTTCACCGTCAGACTAATCATAACAAGCAACCACAGTCACGGAGATCCACCGCCGACTATCTAGACATGCCCCACACTCAGTGTCGAAAGTCAGCTCTGATACCATCTGTAACACCCCGAATTCCAAATAAGAATGAATTCAAGATTCCACAGGATCTTTACTTCACTTCGTACAATTTTACAAGGAATTGAAAACTTTTTCAACAACAATACATTAGAGTTACAGTACACTTTGTTTACACAGCAGAAAATAAAAGATTACAACATTGAAATATAACTTGTATAACTTTAACATCATTTGCATCACAACATCTTTACTCCTTCATGAATAGTCCATTATCTGCATGTCAATCTATGGGCACGTCAGTTACTTACAACTGACGAATATGTTATACTCGGCTATTCTCTCTACATCGGGAATAGTATAACAATCTCAATACTTTAATAAAAACACAACAGTTGAATGAATAAATAAGTGTTAACTGTGTCTATGCTAAACATGTAAGTGTATGATATGCCTTAATGCCTAATGCACACAATTTTATACTAGGATGACACTAATGCACACTTGTTCAGATTCTATGCATCTCATACTACATAGGTCCGAGGGCAAGTGCCTACGTACTCCACATTGAAGGGTTCGTTCCCTCGCCATGAGACTACCCGGTAATAAAACAAGATTTAGATTATTTCACGGATACGGATCTCAGCCTCCCTGGCTATAATAACAGATCCCAGCCTCCCTGGCTATTATATCGTGAGAATAACCCCGCAAATGCTCCTCTAGCCCCGGTATACATATATATTGGAGTATGGTAAACATCCACCGACTACCCTAAGTCATGGATAAAATACAGTCCATCTCCTACGGAGCAACCACAGTCCACCAACTGGGTCTATAGCCACGGAGATCCACCACCGACTATATAGAAGTACCCATTTACGTTTGCCTAAGTCTATTACATCTTCACTTATGTGCCTAAGTACTTTAGTTCAAGACATGAATGTGTTATCACCCTAGAATCAGTTTTACCTCCTCCCGGATTTGTTCACAAAAATACGAGATCGCCCGACGGCATTATCTCGAAATCAAATCTCAAAATCTTTCTTTCAAAATTACCGGTAACCGAGGTCTTACTAATTCTAAATCATAAATCTTTCATGTACAAGAAACATGGGTACACATACCCTTTAATAATTATGTCTTAAACCTAGATCATTTCATTATTTTAACTCATTTCACAACTTAAGTAATGTCTCATTTTAGCACTATTCATGATTCTTTCACAATAATAAATCTTTTTCATGGACAAACTTCATTCAACAATAATCTCTTGAATAACTTAGTGCCAATAACCAATTCACATTTCAACATATATCAAGTACTCTAACTTCACATGAGAAAATCATCACATCAAGAGAAGTTTAATCACATGGATCATTTATTCTCATTCTACTAATAAATTTCATTAATAATTGTAAAAACTCAATTTTCATTTCTCATTTTGCTCAATTTAGCATAAATCAATGTCTCAAAAGTAATGTTTCTCAAGATATTTATTTTTATTTTTCAATAAACAAGAAAAATCTTTAAACTATTTTTTATAAATTCTCCATCATGTTTTATGAGTACAAGGATTTTTCTCAAAATTTTCAAATGCATTAGGACTACTTAATTGCATTAAATCCCCTAATAAAAATAGGTACTAACTAAACCTGGGTTTCGAACCCGTGAAGCTCCAGGCAGCGACCAAAGAAACCCACGCCAACCACTAAGTCCGTATGGACTTGTTGTCTCAACTACAAACCGAAACCATTTTCTTATCTCCCTCGAATCTAGTGTTCATTTAGGAATTAAACCAAAAAAAAATATTTTGGCCATACTGATTTTCGAACCCAGACCCAATAAGGAGTCCAGCACTCGTTAGACCACTAGGCCAGATGCGCCCATCGAAATAAACCCAGTTCGTGGGTTTTTGTCCCACTTTTGTTATCTTATTATTTTTCAAAAAAAACTAGATTTCCCATTTGATCGAATCCTCTCCATTAGTCTACAAATGGTTTATTTAAACCGAAATTTATTTACTACAGAAACTCACGGGTTTAAAACTCATATTTGATTTCAAATCTCTCTTTCTTCTCTTTTATTACAATAAGTACAATTATTCATTTTAATCAACTAGAAAGTCTGTATTCTCCTACAACAAGATGTATAAGCTATGCATGCTCATTTTATTTTACAAACACTTCTTTTTAATTATAAAGAAAAATCTCTTCAAAACATCTCTAAAATTACTAATTTCTATACTTGTACATTAATATGCAAACTACAATTTCTCTTCTCATTTACAAGCAACAAGACAAATACTTTGCTCTTTAAACAACTATTAACATTTCTATCATTTAACATATATGAAATCATGAATTTATCTTCTAATTTTCATATCAAAATTATACTACTCTTTAGGCATGCAATCCCTACAATTAGAAAGTATAGGATCACTGATGAATCCAATAATATCCACATTTATGAGCAATAATCTTAATGCAATTAGACATTTAAATTCTCTATATGTGGTAATTTACTCTTCTTCTCTTTTCTACAGAAAATAGCCTAAAAGAAACTAAACAAAGCAGATTCAAGATTTACTCAAGACTGAGAGGATGATACACAGAAAGCTGCAGAATACAAGTCGACTGGTCCTTCAACGACAGTCGACTGGACAGAGGAGGTTGAGTTCTGAAGATGCGCAGTACAGTCGACTCAATCCAAAAGACAGTCGACTTGACTGATTAATTATGAATCTACAGATGTCTCGACACAGTCGACTGATTCCAAAACTAGTCGACTGGTATTCAGCAGAGTTAACAGATAAGAATGGTTGAAGATTCATCCTCATCCAAATCCGAATCAGAATTAAGTTATCCAAATCCAGGTTATCAGCAAATAACAACTCTCCAACAATCAAAGTTAAAGAACCGGGATTGGCAAGTAAGAAGATCGACTCAGTCCTATGCATAAAGAGATAAGAATCAGGAACTTGAGATTTGCAGATGTGGGCAAAAGAGACTATAAAAAGGCTGGAATACGGAGTTTAGAAGGCATCACTTAATCTCTGAATCATCAATCATCAACCAGCGAGCATTAATCTATCAGCATCGAAGAAGGAAGGAGATCAAGTGCACTGAAGGGCAAGATCAAGTCGACTTAGAAGCAGTCAAGTCGACTTCAAGGGCTGAACATCACCAGTGTTATTTCTTCTCTTTCTAGTTTTTATTTTAATCATGTATTCGAAACTGTTAGTCAATAAAAGTCTTATTATGTGCAACTAATTTCATTGTTTGGCTGATTGAAACCGTAGTCATGTAATGCTTATATTCTTCTAAACACTACTCTATCACTTATTGATTAAACCTGGTTGTATTGATAAAAATTTATAATATGAATCAAACTTGGTTAGAGTTTCTTAGGAGCAGTCGACTGAGAGTGACAGCAAATCGACTGACATGAAGAACCAGATGTTATCAAGTTTGCTTATTGTAAAACTGACTCTGTTATATGAGGATAGAGACGACCCGTATCCTATGCTCATAATTTGTAACACATGAATCTTTAGGGGTTCTTGGTTTAATCAACTTGGAGGATCTAGATCTGATACCAATTTCTAGAACTTTGAGTGTTTGTTCGTTTCCATTGTTCCTATACTTTCTTCAAGTGCAACTTAGTAGATACCATACTAAATACTTAAGGAAAGAAACGAATTAGAGTAGATACCATGCCTAATTCTTGGCCTAGGGAAACATTAACTTTAAGGAGTAGATACCATGCTCTTAAAGGAACAAACATGAGTGATTAGAGTAGTGTAGAAGGTGACTTAGCATTCTTGACTATAGGTGGAAATCAAGCCCAACTACTTTTATAGATATTGGTGATTCAAAGTAAGAACTACTTGATTTAGATTTTAATCTTTTCAAATAGACTTTTAGAACAAAACTTTATGCATTTTTTTCTTTGTTTTGTTGATTAGTAAGTTAAGTACTACAATCTCTGTGGGATCGACCCTTGCTTTTCACTACGCTTCTATTAACGATTCGTACACTTGCGAGGTTTTAATTTGTGTCTAGTTTATCTATTTATTTAGATAGCTGGATTCCACAACAAGTTTTTGGCGCCGTTGCCGGGGATTGTTTAGTATTTTAACTTGCAAATCCATAAAAATCTTTTTCTTTTTCTTTTCTTTTATTTTATTAATAAAAATTTTTCTTTTAGGTTACAGGACTTTGGTGTATGCACGGGAGACGACCACTTCATCCAGAGCTACTACCTATTGACGGAGAAACAGAACGCACACTGCACAGACTAGGTCGACTGTCATTGACGAATCAGTCGACTGTTGCCAAGTACAAGTCGACTGTACAGCGAATCAATTCACAAGCAACAATGGGTGAGGAAGTACCAAATCGAGTACCAATGCAGGACAAATTCACTCTTAAGAATATAGAGCAACCTTCCAGCATAGCTTATCAACCTAGTGTTACAGGGAATATGCACCTATCACCTCAACTACTCAGCATGGTTCCCCACTTTAGTGGCAAACTAGACGAAGAGCCTCACCTCCATCTGCAAGATTTCTTTGATCTTTACAGAACACAAAGCGTCCAAGGGCTTACCCCTGAACAAATCAGGTTAATCTTGTTTCCATTTTCTTTAAAACTTAATGCTAAATTGTGGTATAATTCTTTGGAACCAGGATCAATTCAATCATGGGAGCAATTGGCAACAAAATTCTTGAAGGAATTCTTTCCAGCTCAGAAAACCAAACAACTAAAAAGGGAAATTCAACTCTTCCAACAAAAAGATAGCGATTTATTCTTCGAAGCATGGAAGGACTTCAAGAACAAGCTTCTCAAGTGTCCTACGCACAACATGCCTAAAGATGATCAGGTACAAGCATTTTATGAGGGTTTAAATGACACTAACAAAGCAATTGTGGATTCAGCTTGCAACGGAATCTTGATGAGAAAAAGTGGTGAAGAGGCCATCGAACTATTTGAAGAACTCAGCGAGAACTCACAACAATTCTCAACAAGGGAAAAAGGGCCTTTCGAAATAACAGGGAGTTTACGAAATTTCTAGTAATAATAACATGCAATTAGAAATGGTAAACATGAACAAAAAAATTGATATGCTTGTTAATGCAATTTTGACGTTGGGTGGCGTAAAAAACCAAACAAAAGAAATTTGTGCAATTTGTTCTCATGCTGATCATACAACTGATACATGTCCAATGTCTTCCTTCACAGATCAGGAGCACGCAAACTACGTCGAACAGGGAATATTTCTACCAAAGAACAACCTCTTCTCGAACACATACAACCCAGGGTGGAGGAACCATCCAAACTTCTCATGGAACAATAATCAAAACAATCAAGGGACTCAAATCGCACAAGGGCATGCACGGAACTTCCAGATGGGGAATGGGTTTGATCGGCCAATGCAAGAACAGAAAAAGTTGGATTTCGAATCCACCGTTCTTCAATTGCTCCAACAACAACATCAAACAAGCAACCAACAAGGGCAGGCAATTCAGAAATTGGAGACCCAAATTGGTCAAATCGCGAAGGAATTGAGTGAAAGAAAGGCAGGAGAACTCCCATCACAAACTATACCAAACCCTAGAGGACAAGAACAGCTCAAATCGGTGACAACACTAAGAAGTGGTAAGGTAATTGACAGCAAGGTTGGAACACACGCAGACGAATCAGACAAAATCGAGGACACACAACCATCAAAATCTTTGGGTTCCAACAAGGTAAGTGACAAAGAAGGAGCAGTTTTGCCACCATTCCCTCAAAGGTTAGTTAAGCAAAAGAAAGAACAACATTTATTTGATATCTTTGAAACTCTCAGGAAGGTAGAAATCAATATTCCCCTACTTGATGCTATTAAACAAATTCCTTCTTATGCCAAATTTTTGAAAGAATGCTGTACTCACAAGAGAACATTTCAGGTTAGGGAGGATGTGGCTTTGACAGAGGAAGTGAGCGCCGTATTGTTAAGGAAATTACCTCCTAAATTGAAGGACACAGGTAGTTTTACCATTCCTTGCAGGGTTGGTGAGCACTTCTTTGAAAAGGCAATGCTAGACTTGGGGGCAAGCATCAATCTTCTTCCATACCCTGTTTACGAATAGCTAGGATTGGGAGAAATCAAACCCACATCCATCACCTTGCAGTTGGCTGATCGCAGCATCAGGAGACCTAGAGGTATTTTGGAAGATGTCCTAGTTCAGGTAAGCGATTTCATTTTGCCTGCAGATTTTGTTGTTTTGGATATGGAGGACTCTTCAATGCCATCTTCTTTACCGATCATTTTAGGTAGGCCCTTTATGAGTACGGCTGATATAAAAATTTGTGTTAAAAAGGGTACTATAAGTATGAAAATAAATGGAGAAAAGGTTGAATTTAAAATGTTTGATGCACTAAAATTACCACATGATGATCATGAATGTTATAATATTAATGTGGTACAGGAGATTGTTGATCAAACATTCCAGGTACATAGCATTGATCCACTACAAGCCACAATTACACAGTCTCTAACATTGTCTCATGTTGAACAGGAATATGATGAATGGAGGATTGCAGAGACAGTGCATTACCTCGAAACTCCAAAATCATATTCAGGTAAGCTTGCACCTGCATTTGAGAATCTTGTGTCTAATTCTGGACGTTTTGAATAGTATTGGTTGAGATTTAGAATTATATTTTTCTTTTAAATCCATATTTAGATGAATTTTATTGAATTTCCAAGACTAGACCTATATATGTAAAGTCGTATTTTTGGAAGGGATTATTTTGCAAAATGGGTAAAACCCTAAACCTATTTCCGGATGTTTAAAAGGATTTTTCCAGCCGTCATTTACTGGAATATACAGAATTTTGTGATTTGTTTGGAGGAGCAAGAGGAAGTTTTGGATCTAGCAAAAAGGAAGGCTTTTTCTTTGGATCTTCTCAATTCAAAGGTGAGTGACGTAAAATTGTTTTGTTTGTTTTGTTTAGTGAATGATATGAACTTCGTTAATGAATGAATGTACGCGAACGATTGTTATGTTGGTTATTTGGCATGAATGTTATTTAGTATTTGGCATGAGAACGATGCAAAGATTGTTGTTTGGACCATGTATGTGAAATCTACGATTGATTAGTGGATCTTGATTTATAAAAATCGTATTGTCAGAAAGCAAGTTAAGAATTGATCATGGTTATGATCGGATGGTTGAACATCTGGACATTGAGTTTACAAATCAGATTTTGGCTATGAGTTGTGAAGAAATTCAGTATTGAAAAACCCTAATGAAGGAATTAGGAATTTAGAACATGAGAATTGAGTTTTGTGATATTAGATGATTGCGTAATGTATCCATAATGAAGATTATTTGAGATTTTTCATTTTGCCTGAATACGAACTATTTTCATAAACAATGAATCTTTAGAAAACTTCAGTTTTGATTTTGTATTCAGATCTAAATTATGAAAACTGTAGGCCGACAGTCGACTGGTCTACTATTCAGTCGACTGGTACGACCCTGCTGCTGTATCTTCAGTTCTTTTGAAAACCTGCTCTGGACAGTCGACTTAGCTATTATTCAGTCGACTGGTTTACTGAGAATTTATTTTCTAAAGGTTATTACAGTTCCTTTCTGGACAGTCGACCTATGACCCCCTTCAGTCGACTTAAAATACTTAGCATATTTCTTGAAATTATTGGAATTTGTCTCGGGTAAGTCGACTGATGGACTTTCAAGTCGACTTATGTCACTTAGTTTATTTTCTTAAAATCATGGATATTGTCCTCTGGACAGTCGACTTACTACAGTATAAGTCGACTGGTACTGATGAGTTTTCGTAACTTGAGTGTTCTTTCGAATGATTGGTTTTAAGATAATTCAATCTATACTTTGTCTTCAGTTAAGCATTTGAGTTTGAGTCTTTAGAGGTGTGTGACCCTATTATACCGGTGTTGAGTTATTTTGTTGAGGCCCGTTGAGGCATTTCAGTTATTCAATTTTGAGTTAAGGCCGGTAGGCTACACCAACTCTAGGAGATTCGTTGAGTAATTCAGTAACCCAAAAAACTAATAAGGACAGGCACTAGTGGTGATATGATGAATGGGAACATGGGTCAAGTACCTCAGTATGGCTTTCGGTGTGGGATTTAATCTCCGGAATTATCCATGTATCGTACTTTGGGTGTGGGATGTATCTCCGGAATTATCCAAGTAGTTTACCTTGGGTGTGGGATATATCTCCGGAATTATCCAAGTAGTTACTTTGGGTGTGGGATTGGTCTCCGGAATTATCGGAGTCGAGGCGAAGCACATGTGGTATTCATGTGGTGATGAGTCAATGTTTCGGTGTGGGATGATCTCCGGAATTATTCAAGTAAAATATCTTGGGTGTGGGATCTATCTCCGAAATTATCGGGGCATGGGCTACTATCCACAGTTTATCTTCATCTCGTAGTAGTCATCGTGTTAAGATTAGTTGCGTAGCGGGGATTGAACCCTATGAAGTGGAGACGTTAAGGACTTGCACCGAACCTATGTACTATGGAATGCATAGACTTCGACAAGTACGCATTAGAGAGTCCGCATATAGAAATTGTGTTTTCTTGACTTATTTTCATGCATATGGATTTCCTGTTTTCCACACTTGACATCTGGTCTTGAATCACCTGTTGTTTACATTTTTTTGTTACTTCATATTTTCATATATTTGGTTCACTACCTGTTGTTCGAGAATATTATGATTTATGTTCATTTATGTTGTTTGTTTGGTTTTATGTCACTCACACCATTTATGGCTGACCCCGTTAGTTTTGGGGGTTAGGGATCATCTCTAGCATCATATGTTGCAGGTTGTTGCTTAGAGTTGGAGGTTGGATGCTTGAGTTGGTTTTTGAGCTAAATTGATTTATAAGAGTTTTGTGTAAATATGTAAAAGCAGTTTTGAGATAAGTTTGTGTTGTAAATAAAAAGAAAATTTTGATTTGAGATGTTTTGAATTCCGCCGTGCTTTGTAAAATATTGTTGTAATAAAAGTTGAAAATTTTAGTGGTGTTGGTTGTGTTTAATGTTACATTGAAGTGGATTGCTGGGATTGTGCCACGTATTTTCTAAGTTATCATATTAGAAATTCGGGGCGCTACAGAGATTGGTATCAGAGCACTGCTTCAGTAGTAATAATAAACATGGCATAAAAATAACCTAGGTGTGGACACTAGAGTGTGAATACCTAGGTGTGGACATTAAAGAGTGAGTATCACATAGAACTGAAACATGATGTTTTGCCTTTGGGATACAATTAAAGTTTTGCTAAAGGATATTGATGTGAGTTTGAATTGTGTGTGATGCTCTAACTTTACCTTCGTTTTGCAGTATTCAGAATGGTTGCACCCAGGCCCAGGAATGGTGGTAACAATGAAGATGGATCTGGTAGTTCTCGAGGATCGGGAATTGATCTTGAGGCTGAATTCGCCAAGGTGTATCAGACCCTGAATGCGCTGATGGCATTCAATTTGGCGCAAACTCAGAATCAGCAGCAAGCTCAGTAGCCAAATCATGGAGCTGGACAGGGATTGGTTAACGCCAATCCTATCAAGCAGATCGAATCCTTTAAGAGGATGAGGCCGCCAGTTTTTGAGGGGCAATCTGATCCAACCGCAGCTGACGATTGGATTAGGAGGATGCAGACGATCTTCGAGGTATCGGAGACTCCGGCAGCCAGCAAGGTGAAGTTGGCTACGATGCAGCTGGAGAAGGACGCTGGTGTCTGGTGGGAGTCGCTGAAGAGGACTTTGGGAGATCAGCAGTTGACTTGGGAAGCTTTTCTGGAGGAATTCAGGGAGCGCTTCTTTCCCCTAGATGTTTAGGAGAAGAAGGTGACCGAGTTCTTGAACCTTCAGCAGGGCAGCATGACCGTGCGGGAGTATGAGACCAAGTTTGCTCAACTTTCGAGGTATGCACCAGAGTTGGTCGTTGACGAGGCGAAGAAGGCCAAAAAGTTTGAGCAGGGCTTGAGGCCAAACTTGAGGTCGAGGATGATTCCGTTGGGTATCAGAAGGTTCGACAAGTTGGTCAGGAGAGCAGCTATGACTGAGGAGGACATGGACCAGTTCCAGAAGAGGCAAGATACATGGAACTGGAACAAGAGGCCAGCATCAGGTCAGAGTGGGAAGGGATTCCCAGCGAAGCAGATCAAGTTCAGTGATCCGGTGCAGAAGGCACCTGCAACTCAGGGAGTGACTTGTTATTACTGCAAGGAGGCAGGACATTACAGGTCAGCGTGTCCAAAGTTGGCGAAGCAGATGTGTTCCCAATGTGGGCATGCAGGACATTCTTAGCCCCATTGTCCACAATTGAGGAAGGATGGTTCAGGTGGAAGCAAATTCCAGAAGAGGCAAGGGCGAGTATTTGCATTAACCGAGGAGGACGCGGGTAACTCGGAAGATGTAATACAGGGTATGCAAGAATTTTGATTTTTTATTTTAAATCAATATAATAAGTAAAACCTTTATTTGAGAACAATTGAAGATTGAGTATCATTCTTATTGTAACAGGAGTTGTTTTAATTAATGGAATAAAGGCAAGGGTTTTATTTTATACTGGTTCATCGCATACTTTTGTATCGCCAAATTTTGCAAGGATCTTAGGTGTGGAATCTAAGTTGTTTCCAGGCAGGGTTTTGTCGGTGGCAATGCCATCAGGTGAAGATTTGATTGCGGATCGATATTACGAGGGCTGTGATATCGAGATTGGTGGGAGGTTGTTCGGTATTGACTTGATCGAGCTGTAAGTCTTAGGAGTGGATGTCATCGTGGGCATTGATTGGATGGCAATATATGATGCCACAATTGAATGCAAGCAGAAGGAAGTGTTGGTGAAAGCATCAGGTGGACCCGCAGTGACTTTCCAAGAGAAGAAGAAGATTCCGAAAGTGGCTGCAATGGTATCCAAGATGGTTATTTCAGATGAAGTCAAGGGCATTCCGGTTGTCAGAGATTTTCCTAAGGTGTTCTTAGATGATTTTCCAGGATTACCGCCGCAGAGAGATGTACAGTTTTGCATCAATATTCAGCCGGGGAGTGCACCGATTTCTAAGGCTCCGTACAGGATGGCACCTGTAGAGCAAGATGAAGTGAAGAAGCAGATTGAGGAGCTGTTGAGTAAAGGGCTTATTAGGCCGAGTTCTTCTCCGTGGGGAGCGCCAGTGTTGTTGGTCAAGAAGAAGGATGGGTCAATGAGGATGTGCATTGACTATCGGGAGTTGAATAGGGTGACTATTCAAAACAAGTATCCACTGCCGCGGATTGATGATTTGTTCGACAGGCTTCGAGGAGCAGCGGTGTTTTCGAAGATTGATTTGAGATCAGGGTATCATCAGGTTCGAGTCAAGGAGGAAGATGTGAGTAAGACAGCTTTCAGGACTCGTCATGGGCTCTATGAGTTTTTGGTGATGCCATTCGGGTTGACGAATGCGCCAGCAGTTTTCATGGATATGATGAATCGGGTTTTGAGGCCGTTTATTGACTGCTTCGTGGTGGTTTTCATCGACGATATCTTGGTATATTCGAAGTCGGAGGAGGATCATTCTACGCACTTGGCAGCGGTATTACAGAAATTGCAGGATCATAGCTTGTATGCCAAGTTGTCGAAGTGTGAGTTTTGGAAGTCTGAGGTAGCTTTCCTTGGTCATATTCTTTCTAAGGAGGGAGTAGCTACTGACCCTCAGAAAGTGGAAGCAGTGAAGGATTGGCCCAGGCCAACGTCTGTGAAGGAAGTCAGAAGTTTCTTGGGTTTAGCTGGTTACTACAGGAGATTTATCCAAGGTTATTCTCAGATTGCAGTTCCTTTGACATGTTTGACCCGGAAGAATGTGGCATTTTTATGGACTGATAAGTGTGAGGAGAGTTTCCTTGAGCTAAAGGAAAGGTTGACTACTGCACCTATCTTAGCTTTGCCACAAGCTGGGAAGGATTATGATATCTTCAGTGATGCGTCTCTCAGAGGTTTGGGTTGTGTCTTGATGCAAGAAGGCAAGGTTATTGCTTATGGTTCGAGGCAATTGCGTCCGCATGAGAAGAATTATCCGATGCATGATTTGGAGCTAGCAGCTATCATTTATGCCTTGAAGCAGTGGAGGCATTATGTTTATGGTAAGAAGGTCAACATGTACACTGACCACAAGAGCCTGAAGTACATTTATCAACAGAAGGATCTAAATCTTCGGCGGAGAAGGTGGTTGGAGGTATTGGAAGACATTCGTCCTGAGATCAAGTATCATCCGGGCAAGGCGAATGTGGTAGCTGATGGACTTAGCAGGAAGAGTAGTTTATCAAGTTTGATCACTACTCGATGTGAGTTGGCAGCAGAGATTGATCAGGCAGGTATCGAGGTGGTACTGCAGGGTTTAGGGGTATCTTTGGCTCAGTTGAGGCTGCAGCCGTCCTTGAGAGAGATTGTGGAAGGTCAGAGATAAGATTCAGAGATTCAGAAGATGTTGCAACAAGTTTCAGAGGGCAAGCTATCAGAGTTTCGTTTCCAAGATGGAATTCTTTGGTTGGGTGAGAGATTGTGTGTTCTAGATAATGCAAATTTGAGAGATAGTATCTTGCAGGAAGCACACAGTACCTTGTTGTCAGTTCATCCAGGAGGCACGAAGATGTACAGGGACATCAAACAGCACTTTTGGTGGTCTAGTATGAAGAGGGATGTAGTAGATTTCGTGGCAAGGTGTCTGACTTGTCAGCAGATCAAAGCAGAAAATCAGAGACCTGGAGGTTTGTTGCAGCCGTTGCCCATTCCGGAGTGAAAATGGGAGAACATCAATATGGATTTCATCACGGGTTTGCCGAGGAGTTCGAAGGGCAATGACTCGATTTGGGTTATCGTGGACCGTTTGACTAAGTCGGCTCACTTTCTAGCCATGAAGATTACTTGGTCGATAGAGAGATTGGCTGAGTTGTACATTGGATAAATTGTGAGACTTCATGGAGTTCCTGTGTCGATTGTATCCGACAGAGATGCAAGGTTTACTTCAAGGTTTTGGAAGAGCCTACAGGCAGCTTTAGGCACCAGAACTGATTTCAGTACCGCTTTTCATCCGCAGATCGATGGTCAGACGGAGAGGGTGAATCGAGTGCTGGAAGATATGTTGAGGGCTTGTGTTATGGATTTCGGTGGTAGTTGGGAGAGATACTTGGCATTGGTTGAGTTTGCTTATAACAACAGTTACCATGCGAGTATTGGGATGGCACCGCATGAGGCTTTGTACGGGCGGAGGTGCAGGACACCTGTTTGTTGGTATGAGGTTGGCGAGAGGCAGATGTATGGTCCTGAGATCGTACAGCAGACATCGGAGCAGATTGAGCTGATTTGCAAGAGGTTAGTCGAGGCTCAGAGTCGGCAGAAGAGTTATGCTGATACTCGACGAAGAGACTTGGAGTTTGAGGTTGTGGATGCAGTTTTTCTCAAGGTTTCTCCAACCAAAGGAGTAATCAGGTTTGGTAAGGGAGGCAAGTTGGCGCCAAGGTATATTGGGCCATACAAGATCGTGGAGCGGATTGGCAAGACAGCATATAGGTTGAAGCTTCCAGGGGAGTTGGCACAAGTGCATGATGTGTTTCGTGTGTCGTTGTTGAGGATGTATGTGCCAGATCAGAATCATCAGTTGGTAGAGGTTCCTGAAGATCTACAGGTGAACTTGAGTTACAAGGAACGACCTGTTGAGATCGTTGATCTTAGGGAGAAAGTTCTTAGGAGCAAGGTCATACCTATGGTCAAAGTGATGTGGAGGAATCAGCAGTTCGAGGAGGCTACTTGGGAGCCAGAGGATCGCATGCAGAAGGAATTCCCTGAGCTTTTTGTATGAGTGTATTTCTTTTATGTGATTGTGATTCTTTTGAATGTTTGTACCATTGATTGAGTTAAGTTTTATTTCCTCTATTTTGATTGTGTTGTCGTATGCAACTGTTTGGACTATGTTCAATTTATGAGATATGGTTTCCTTTGTTGGTATGGGGTTTGGACTCATTAGTAGTAGTTCTGAGGACAGAACTCTTCTAAGGAGGGAGTGATGTAGAACCCCGTATTTGTTTAAAATATTATTTTTAAAGGTTTATAAATGGTTAAAATGATTTTTGAGGATTTAATAAATATTTTCAGAAAAATTTATCATTTTACACGTGCAAAACACGTGCAGATACTTTCTTGAGAAGTTTGAAAGTCAGGTTTTCTTCATGAAAAATCATTATTTAATATTTGGGATTTATTTAGTATTTTTCCAGATTTTTCTGAAATTAATTGGAACTATTTGCAAATTTTGAGAAAAGAAGGACCTTTTTGCAAATTTGACATTTTAAGGGTTAAAATGTAAAATGTAATTCTGGACGTTTTGAACAGTATTGGTTGAGATTTAGAATTATATTTTTCTTTTAAATCCAAATTTAGATGAATTTTATTGAATTTCCAAGACTAGACCTATATATGTAAAGTTGTATTTTTGGAAGAGATTATTTTGCAAAATGGGTAAAACCCTAAACCTATTTCCGGATGTTTAAAAGGATTTTTCCAGCCGTCATTTACTGGAATATACAGAATTTTGTGATTTGTTTGGAGGAGCAAGAGGAAGTTTTGGATCTAGCAAAAAGGAAGGCTTTTTCTTTGGATCTTCTCAATTCAAAGGTGAGTGACGTAAAATTGTTTTGTTTGTTTTGTTTAGTGAATGATATGAACTTCGTTAATGAATGAATGTACGCGAACGATTGTTATGTTGGTTATTTGGCATGAATGTTATTTAGTATTTGGCATGAGAACGATGCAAAGATTGTTGTTTCGACCATGTATGTGAAATCTACGATTGATTAGTGGATCTTGGTTTATAAAAATCGTATTGTTAGAAAGCAAGTTAAGAATTGATCATGGTTATGATCAGATGGTTGAACCTCTGGACATTGAGTTTACAAATCAGATTTTGGCTATGAGTTGTGAAGAAATTCAGTATTGAGAAACCCTAATGAAGGAATTAGAAATTTAGAACATGAGAATTGAGTTTTGTGATATTAGATGATTGCGTAATGTATCCATAATGAAGATTATTTGAGATTTTTCATTTTTCCTGAATACGAACTATTTTCATAAACAATGAATCTTTAGAAAAGTTCAGTTTTGATTTTGTATTCAGATCTAAATTATGAAAACTGTAGGCCGACAGTCGACTGGTCTACTATTCAGTCGACTGGTACGACCCTGCTGCTGTATCTTCAGTTCTTTTGAAAACCCGCTCTGGACAGTCGACTTAGCTATTATTCAGTCGACTGTTTTACTGAGAATTTATTTTCTAAAGGTTATTACAGTTCCTTTCTGGACAGTCGACCTATGACCCCCTTTAGTCGACTTAAAATACTTAGCATATTTCTTGAAATTATTGGAATTTGTCTCGGGTAAGTCGACTGATGGACTTTCAAGTCGACTTATGTCACTTAGTTTATTTTTTTAAAATCATGGATATTGTCCTCTGGACAGTCGACTTACTACAGTATAAGTCGACTGGCACTGATGAGTTTTCGTAACTTGAGTGTTCTTTCGAATGATTGGTTTTCAGATAATTCAGTCTATACTTTGTCTTCAGTTAAGCATTTGAGTTTGAGTCTCTAGAGGTGTGTGACCCTAGTATACCGGTGTTGAGTTATTTTGTTGAGGCCCGTTGAGACATTTCAGTTATTCAGTTTTGAGTTAAGGCCGGTAGGCTACACCAACTCTAGGAGATTCGTTGAGTAATTCAGTAACCCAAAAAACTAATAAGGACAGGCATTAGTGGTGATATGATGAATGGGAACATGGGTCAAGTACCTCAGTATGGCTTTCGGTGTGGGATTTAATCTCCGGAATTATCCATGTATCGTACTTTGGGTGTGGGATGTATCTTCGGAATTATCCAAGTAGTTTACCTTGGGTGTGGGATATATCTCCGGAATTATCCAAGTAGTTACTTTGGGTGTGGGATTGGTCTCCGGAATTATCGGAGTCGAGGCGAAGCACATGTGGTATTCATGTGGTGATGAGTCAATGTTTCGGTGTGGGATGATCTCCGGAATTATTCAAGTAAAATATCTTGGGTGTGGGATCTATCTCCGGAATTATCGGGGCATGGGCTACTATCCACAGTTTATCTTCATCTCGTAGTAGTCATCGTGTTAAGATTAGTTGCGTAGCGGGGATTGAACCCTATGAAGTGGAGACGTTTAGGACTTGCACCGAACCTATGTACTATGGAATGCATAGACTTCGACAAGTACGCATTAGAGAGTCCGCATATAGAAATTGTGTTTTCTTGACTTATTTTCATGCATATGGATTTCCTGTTTTCCACACTTGACATCTGGTCTTGAATCACCTGTTGTTTACATTTTTTTGTTACTTCATATTTTCATATATTTGGTTCACTACCTGTTGTTCGAGAATATTATGATTTATGTTCATTTATGTTGTTTGTTTGGTTTTATGTCACTCACACCATTTATGGCTGACCCCGTTAGTTTTGGGGGTTAGGGATCATCTCTAGCATCATATGTTGCAGGTTGTTGCTTAGAGTTGGAGGTTGGATGCTTGAGTTGGTTTTTGAGATAAATTGATTTATAAGAGTTTTGTGTAAATATGTAAAAGCAGTTTTGAGATAAGTTTGTATTGTAAATAAGAAGAAAATTTTGATTTGAGATGTTTTGAATTCCGCCGTGCTTTGTAAAATATTGTTGTAATAAAAGTTGAAAATTTTAGTGGTGTTGGTTGTGTTTAATGTTACATTGAAGTGGATTACTGGGATTGTGCCACGTATTTTCTAAGTTATCATATTAGAAATTCGGGGCGCTACACGAATTAGAGTAGATATCATGCCTAATTATTGGCCTAGGGAAACATTAACTTTAAGGAGTAGATACCATGCCCTTAAAGGAACAAATATGAGTGATTAGAGTAGTGTAGAAGGTGACTTAGCATTCTTGACTGTAGGTGGAAATCAAGCCAAACTACTTTTATAGATATTGGTGATTCAAAGTAAGAACTACTTGATTTAGATTTTAATCTTTTCAAATAGACTTTTAGAACAAAACTTTATGCATTTTTTTCTTTGTTTTGTTGATTAGTAAGTTAAATACTACAATCTCTGTGGGATCGACCCTTGCTTTTCACTACGCTTCTATAAACGATTCGTACACTTGTGAGGTTTTAATTTGTGTCTAGTTTATCTATTTATTTAGATAGCTGGATTCCACAACAATCACCCACTAGCATGATATAGATTTATTTGCTAACATAGCATCTTTATTACTACCAATGTATAGATTGGTTCTACTAAAATATAATACTCATTTATAATGTTTATCATGCATGTTCTACCACTAGAAAGTAAAGAAACCACCCACCTCAATTTGAAGGTTGAACAAATGAAAGAAGTGGTCAGCACTCCTAGCTCCAAAGATTCCTAGCTTCTCCTCCTAGCAATGGCCTCCAAGCACAAAAACACTTCTTTCCTTACTCTCTTTCTTTTATCTCTCTCTTTTCTTTCTTTTCTTTCACTTTCTTTTTCTTAAGTTTTGCTGCAAGAGAATGTAGGAATTTGGGGTTCTATTTATAGGATAAAGCTAGGGTTTATTATGCAAAATTCACACCCTAATAACTCTCAAAATTAATTCTTTCAACTCTTCATATTTGCAACTCCTATAACCTACAACTTTTCCCCTTCCCCACTTCATCAAAATCCAATCACTACATGGATACAATCCGGCCTCCTGTTGTGTGTGTGTATGCACACATGCATATGTGCATATACAAATTAAATTCAATCCTATAACTTTAATTGTGTACTAACATTTGTAACTTGTCATGTATTAGTGTACACTTAGATTTATTTGTGATTTTATTAGTGGGCTTGCTATATAGGCTCATTTCTAAGTTTAATTAATTTAATTACCTAGTGGGCTCTTCTCTTATTGGGCTAGATTCTAATCTTTTGGTCCATGGATTAATTGAAAAAAAAAAACTAAATAAGTTATGCATGCTAAAAAGAAATAGATAATGAGAGTAATGAAATGAGAATAAAAATTTGCACGTGCATCATACGTGCAAAAATAAAATTTGCATTTTTAATAAAAATAAAAAGTGGGGTGTTACAGATGAAGGGCGAGGGTGCGACGGGGCTCATGAGGCGGCACAGTGGCGGCACGATGGTGGGACGGCGAAGCGGCGGCAAGCGGCGATGGAGGGTTACGAGGCTGCGGCTGCCTGACCTGGCGATGGAGGAAAACACCATACTGCGGTGCTGTGGTCGAGGAGGGCACAGCACAGGGACGACGGCATTGTCGCGTCGCTGCTGCGTCGTGGTGATGTGCCGCGGTTGACGACGGAGCGAAGGGGAGAGGGTGGCGGAGGCGGAGCGCCGAGGAATGAGGAAGACAAGCGGAGACGCGACGAGGGCTGAGGGGGGGACGTGCTCGGTTGAGCGCTGGCTGGCGATGAGGGAGCTCAGGGGGGGGGTTGAAGTTGGCAATGGCGGGAGGAGGAGGATGGCGGGGTGGTTGCGAGGAGGTGGAGCAATGGTGAGGCGCGAAGGAGACGAGGGGAACTCTGATTTGGGTTTTCTGTTTTGGTTAGAGGAGAGAGAGGAAGACGGGGAGAGAGAGAAGGGGACGGGGAGAGAGAACAGGAAAGGTGGAGGGTTTTTATAAATTAAATATATTAATAAAAAGGGTAGTTATTGTGAGTGGGGGGTTATGGGGTTACGAAATGTAAAGAGTGGGGAATGTGAGGGGTTGTATACAATCACATAGGTTTGAGCCTATAGAAATTTATATGAGTACTGGGTTTGGATTTGTGCTTAGAACAATTGGGCTTGGGGTTAAAACATTTTAAATAAATCAATTATGATATTAGGCTTAATAAACAATTGGGTTTTATAAAGTAGTTGTATAATATAATCAATTAAGAAAATAGTTACAAGATACTAAGAATTTGAAATACGGAAAAATACTTGAAAAAAATACATATTAACGGGAACAGGAGTTACAGTCACTATTCCCAATAGCAACCTCAGGTGGGCTTAAAAGCGATTGGGCCAACCTAAGGTCGCTATTGGGAATAGCGACCTTGGTTATACTAGGCCGCTATTGACAATAGCAACCTCAGTTACACTAAGTCGTGTCCATTATACAATATCCTCTATATAAGCTGACAAATGTGGGAGGTCGCTATGAAGAGGCCGCTATTCCCAATAGCGGCCGCTGCTGACGTGACACTGGCTAGCCAAAAATGCTAATAGTTTGTGAACTGGCCTAAAATTGCAAATAGTTTCAAAAAGTGGCCTAGTACGGCAAAAAAATCTGATAATTTACGGGAGAGAGGCTCTTCTCATTCTTCCTCTCGCAGGGGGGGGTGGCTCCTGCGAATCCCTTGGTGATCTGACTAGGCGCCCCCACTTTCGGGATCGATTACACTTGATGCATTGACGGATGTCATTCTCCTGCAGTTGGTTTTTGAGGACGTATCAGAGGTCCTGATTCGTGGAGAGTTTAGATATGAGTTCTAGATGCTCCTCTGAGACCACTGATTACCGCCCAACTAAGAAAGGGGTGCAACGATGGTGAAGGAGGAGGCAGATCTACTTGGCGACTCGGGCTGTCGCCTTCTTTGCTTTGGGGGCCATTGTCTGAAGGGGCTTCTGACCATAGGGCTGGATTTGTGTTTTCCCACAGACGACGTCAATCTGATATTTTTTTCGGTGTGAGCGCAACAGATAATGAGTTTTTGATGAGTAGGGAAATCTTAGATCTCATATGTTGATTAGAACAGATGTAAGGTTGATATGTGTGGTTGGATTTGGAATTGATGGCTGAAATACCATTGGAAACCTACAAAAAGACCGAAAACACATGGAGTTTTCCCAGAAATAGGCCCTCCGACGATCAAGTTAGTAACTCAGCAGTATAAACCGAGTTTTTGTCGACAAAATGTTGATTACCTAGTAATGGAGGGGAAGATGCTGTATTTATAAGCCTGAGGTGGAGCAGTTTTAAAAAGATTGCCTAACTAATTTTGAAGGTTCTTTTAATCAAAGGATCCAATCAGTTAATATCTCCATATTTTGGGGAGATTTGATTGTCAGCCATAATTGGCTGGTCAATCTCCCCTGATTGGACGGTGAATTGGCCTCACTCATGGGCCGAGTCGAGATGGCGGGTATGTGTGCGATCCATGTTCTGCTCATGGGCCTATAGTTGTTGTGAAATTACTGTTTTGCTCTTAGAAACTCCAAGATTCTTGCTGGAATAATCTTGCCCTGATCAACTATAATTTACATCCACATCATAAGCCTCACCTAGGGGGTTTGATTTGACCGAACCTACGCATTTGTTGTACCTCTTTTGTAAGGGGCTCGAATGAAGAGCACCGAACATAGGCACTTGTAGTGCCTTTCTTGTGAGGTGCTCTAACGACAGGCTGGGAACCAAACTAGGGGGTTCCGCTTGGCCGAGCACTGAGCCTTGGAGAATTTGATGAACTTCTTCCCAGTAGCTTGAATGATAGGCCAAGCATCAAACGAATGGGGGTTCGGTTTAACCGAACCTTTGCACTTGTTGTACCTATTCTGTGAGGGGCTGGAATGACAGGCCGAGCACCGAACCGAGCAAGGCCCGGTTTGGCCGAACTTAGGCACTTATTATGTCTTTCTTGTGAGGGGCTCAAATGACAAGTCGATGAGGGACGAACCATGCAAAATTTGAGGAGTTTTTCGCGAATGGTTCGGATGACGGGCCGAGGGACGATGCAAGATAAATTGATAATTTTTCGCGAGTGGCTCAAATACCATGTCGAGGGACGAGCCAAGTGAAAATTTTGAGTTTTTTTTTTGTGAGTGACTCGGATTACCATGCTGAGGGACGAGCATTGCGCCAATAGAATATTAGGAGTTTTTCATGAGTGGCTCATGTTACCATGCTGAGAAACGAGGGATGAGCCAAGAGAATTTTAGGAGCTTTTCGCGAGTGGCTCGGACTACCATGCCGAAGGTTGTGGGATGAGCCAAGTGAATATTAGGAACTTTTTCGCGAGTGACTCGGATTACCATGCTGAGGTTGAGCCAAGCAAATATTATGAGGTTTTTTGCGACTGGCTTGGATGACCATGCCGAGGGACGAGGGACGTGAAAAGTATGAGCTTTTTAGGGGTGGCTCGGATGTCGTACCAAGGGTTGAGCCAAGCAAAAAATAGGAGCTTTTCACGTGTGGCTCGGATGTCATGCCGAGAGACGAGCCATGCTGGCCGAAGACCAGGGACTTAGGATTTTTTTGATTTTTCTCTGAGGTCAGATAACTAATTATGGTGCGCTTGGATTGGGTCACATCATCGTGGTGGTAATCGAAGAGTTTTCTACGGCATATCATCTTATCCGAACCTAAGCACTTGTTGTTCCTTTTTTGGGGAGGGGCTCGAACGACAAGCCAAGCACTGAGCCCACCACCTTCAGCCCCTGCTATTGTTAAGAGCATCCACAATGATTTTTGCCAAATTTGACAAATTGGCGAAATGAGAAATGGTAAAAACACAGTTTGTCTGCAGTGATGGTTTGCCCAAATTTGGCAATTAAGAAAAAATATGGACGGATGGAACAAGATGTTCCGTTCGACCAATTTTCATTATTTGAAATAAATATTTTGATATGTCTTGGACTTTGATGTAATTTTTTTAAACTTGAAGTTATTATAGGCTTGGACTTTTATGAAAAGAATGGAAGGATTTAGATTAGGAGTAAATTTTTGCAAAAAAAGAAAAGAAAAGAAGGGACGGCCATGTTGTTCCGTTCGTTTATTTTTCTTTATCGGTCGGAACATGTTGTTTCGTCCGATTTTTTAAAATAAAAAATATGAAAAAATTATCGAACTGAACAACATGTTTTGTCTGATCCATTTAAAAATTATAAAAGTTGAACGGACAAAACAACGTGTATCGTCCCCCATAATTTGAGAATTGTCAAATCGTTTCTCATATTTAAGAAGTCACTTTAGCCACTTACTCAAAATTTGGCAAAATGAGAAACCGTTGCAGCACTCATTTTGCCAAAAAAAGAGGAAAATGGCTAAATGAGAAACCATTGTGGATGCTCTAAGGGTTCAAATGTTTGGGACCCGGAACTTAATAAATCTTCCGATTGGTTTTCCTCGGTGTAGTGACTCATTGTTTAGAGTTGATGAGGGTTGGGAGCAGCTCTAGAGACGATCTGCACGTCAGCTTGATGTTCTCATGCTAGTGAGTTGTGTGAGCAGCTCTAGGGATAAGCTGAGCTACAAACTTACTGTATGAGAGTTAGCGAGTTGCAGGAGCAGCTCAAGTGACTAGACGAACTTCGAAGTGGGAGTAGCTTGAGTCATGAGTTGGAATCCGAAACTGTTGTTTAGGAGTTAGTGAATTGCGGGAGCAGCTCGAGTGACAAGCTGATCTCTGCAGTGGGAGTAGCTTAAGTCACGAGTTGGACTCTGCTGTTTGGGAGTTGGCGAGTTATGAGAGCAACTCGAATGACAAGCTGAACTCCGAAGTGGGAGTAGCTTGAGTCACAAATTGGAATCCGAACCTGTTGTTTGGGAATTAGCAAGTTGCGAGAGTAGCTTAAGTGACAAGCCGAACTTCGAAAGTAAGAGACGCTTGAGTCACGAGTTGGACTTCGAACTTGCTATTTCAGGAGTTAGCAAGTTGCCGGAGTAGCTCGAGTGACAAACCATACTCTGAAGTGGGAGTAGCTTGAGTCACGAGTTGGAATATGAACCTGTTGTTAGGGAGTTAGCAAGATACAGGAGCAACTCGAGTGATAAGCCGAACTCTGAAGTGAGAGCAACTTCAGTTACGATGGACTTCAAACCTACTGTTCGGGAGTGAGCGAGTTGCCAGAGCAACTCTAGTGACAAGCCAAACATCGAAGTGGGAGTAGCTTGAGTCACGAGTTGAACTTCAAATCTGTTGTTCGGGAGTTAGCAAGTTGCATGAGCAGCTAGAGGGACAAATCAAACTCCAAAGTGGGAGTATCTTGTGTAACAAGTTGAACTCTGAACCTGCTGTTTGGGAGTTAGCGAGTTGAATGAGCAGCTCGAGTGACAAACCGAACTCCGAATTGGGAGCAACTTGAGTTACGAGTTGGACTCCGAACTAGCTGTTTAATAGATAGCGTGTTATGGGAGAAGCACTATGGAAAAGCTAGACTCCGGACTTGTTATTGGGAATTAATGAGTCATTGGAGGAGCTCAAAATAGGAGCGGAGAACGAAACTTGTTGTTGAATGAGTTGTTGGTGTAGCTCGGAAAAGGAACTGAGCACTGATATCTTCGTATGAAGCTAATGAGTTGTTGGTGTGGCTCGAAAGAGGAGCTTAGCATCGAACTCATTGTTTGCATCCGGAGAGTAATAAAAGAATTTATGAAAGAAATGCTAAGTATTTAAAAAAAAAATCAAACTAGGTAGATGCCTTGGTGGATAGCTTTTATTACATGCATTGACCATTATAGGGGTTGCTCTTATTACAAATTTCAAGAATCGAGTGGAGGGCGTGAAGCATCTTTGTTAAACTTCATCTAGTGTTTGGCATCTCAGGTCTTTAATATCTCCTTGTGCACCCCCCCCCCATATTTTCAAGTCTATAAGCTTCTGGGTGGACGACTTTAGAGACCTTATAGGGTCATTCCCAGTTAGGAGCGAGCTTTCCCTTCCTGCGTGGCTCAGAAATCTCGAGGAATCTAAAAGGGGAATTTTTATCAACGAGTTTTGACTCAACCTGGTTCCTATTTGTGGGAGCTGTAAGGCTTCGAGTGGGAGGACCGAGCCCCCCATTGTAGTCATGTAGCATGCCCGTGCCACTTTTTGACTTCCTTTGACTTCTCCTACCTCTGTTGGCATGTGGAACTTCATCTTCATGTGGAACACCGAAGCTACACCATGGAGAGATGCTAGGCCGGGGTGGCCGAGAATGGTGTTGTAGGCAGACTTCACATTACAACTTTGAAGTCCAATGCTTCGGTTCGGAGAGTGGGGGCTTTTCCTGCTGTTACGTCGAGGGTGACAATCCCTTCAACTTTGACCAGAACCCTGCAGAAACCATGGAGGTTGTACCCAGCGGGTTTTAGGCGGTCCCTGGACATCTTCAGGCCTTCGATGGCTTCGAGGAAGAGGACGTTCACCGAGCTACCCATTATCTACCATTATGAGGCGCTAGGGGGGGGGGGGGGGGCAAACAATGCCCGCACAAACATTTTGATACTTTAAAGCTGGGGTTGCCCTATGAAACTTCTTTAGGACCTCCATGGATGGAAAGGAGAATGACCCGGGGCTCGGAGTCCTTGTCCTCGAGATCTTTCTCTGTGCGCTTACTAGCTCCTCGAGCTCGAGCTGGCGGAAGTTCTACTTTGTTCTTTTGGGCGTACTCGGAGAGGTGACCACAACGAATGAGAAATTTGATTTCAACTTTGAGAGCTTGACACTCATCTGTATCATGGCCATGGTTCTCGTGAAACCGACATCATCAGCTCTTATCTCTCCTGTTTTTTGTTGGGTTCATCTTAGGTGGGGGCGGAGTAGCCCGTCTCCTTCAATTTCCATAAGGACCGTTGATATGCTAGCGTTGAGAGATGTGAACTTATTGAAGCGAGGGACCAGAGGAGGGCGACGTTGTCCGGAATCGTCCCTATAGGACTTCCTAGGCCCCTCCTCATCCACACTTCTTCGTTTGTGTCTGAACGATGAATCACTTTAGTCTCAGGGATGAAGAGCTTTTTGGCTCGGATGTATTTCTCACTTCGCAGGAGAAGTTCCTGTAACTCTATGATCCGTCTATAAGTATTTTCTTAATATATTTTTGTTTCGGTTATTTACCGTATTTTTTAAACTCTTTTGAACTCATTTACTACCTCTTTTCGTTTTGGCTTATAAGAATGTACTACATTATTTAACTACTAGTATGCTGCACGTGCGATGTACGTGGAGGAGGAAGGAAAAGGACAAAAAAGAAAAAATCTAGTATCATGCACGTGCGATGCACGTGGAGGGGAATGAAAAAGGACAAAAAAAAGCACGTGCGATGCACGGGTTTGCTCACAAACAAATTAGGGTTTGTTTGTTTACCAACCCCATCTCTCCCATTATAATAGTTATAGATTAATTAGTTCATGTTAAAAACCCTGACTCCTAACCCATTCTATTTATTATTATCTTATTTGCATATGTGAAAGCTCATAACTCAAATCCCAAAACCTAACTCCATTAAATATAAAAACCCAACCCGAAACCCAAATCCTAGTCCTAACCCACGTCCTCCACTAACTGTATCTCTCCTAACTAACTCACCTCCAAATTCCCCTCAATTATCTCCTCACCACTTCATCTTCTTCAAAACACCCGAGCCCCTCCTTCCCTCTCACTCGCCAACTCCATTGAAACCAATAACAACTCCTTCCACCTCACACCAACCGAAGCCTCTTCTTCTCCTCTTGATGCATCTCCATCTGCCTCGCAGCAGAAACTTGACCTCCAAATCTCCATCACCTCCCGACTATCTCCTCCACCTTCGAACTTGACAGCCAACATCTCATCCCCCAAGCCTTTCCACTGGACCACCCTAACCATCACCTCCTCTTCTTCTTCAACCATTCCGAAGCTATGCCATTGTTGCTGCCCTATGTCGTAACCTTGAGCCATCACTCTTCTCGTTGCTCCAATTCCCTACCTAATAACCTAAAGCTCCTCACCATTGTTGTTGACATCTTCTCCTTTGTTGCACCCGACCAGCACCGTCAAACCCGAGCCTCTGTCAAACCCAACACCATCAGCCGAACATCTCATCCCCTTGCTGTCGTGCCTACTGCTGCTGCCTTCACGGTCTTCATGCTCTCGTCTTTGCGTTGTCACTACCGTTTTGTCGTGGTTAGTGTTATTCTTGCTGTCACCACCATTGTCGTTAGGATTCTCTTATTTTCGTTGTTCATTCACATTCGAAATTGTCACATAATAGGCAAGTATTCTTCGAACTCCCGCAAGTAGTTCATATTTGATTATTGTATCTTGATCTCTGTTTATTGTCCATGTTCATGTAAGCACTTCTTTGAACTCTCGCGGTAGCTCCTTGAATTGATTATCATTTCGTAAATTCTAGTTATCGTCTATTGAATTTGATTATCGTTTCGTAAACTCTAGTTATTGTCCATGTTCATGCAAGAAGTTCTCATTGTTTGATGCATTGTATTATTCAATTATGAATCGTTCTATTGACTCTCGTTGATTCAATGCCCATAGAAAGATCATCAAACTGCATTGTCATTGCATACACGGTACGAATACTATATATATATATATATATGGGAAAAAGGGGTATGAGCAACTAGCTAATTTAGTAAATAAGCAATTGATGATGTGGCATACATGTGATTGGAAAATCACATGTATGTATTCTTCGAACTCCCGCAAGTAGTTCATATTTGATTATTGTATCTTGATCTCTGTTTATTGTCCATGTTCATGTAAGCACTTCTTTGAACTCTCGCGGTAGCTCCTTGAATTGATTGTCATTTCGTAAATTCTAGTTATCGTCTATTGAATTTGATTATCGTTTCGTAAACTCTAGTTATTGTCCATGTTCATGCAAGAAGTTCTCATTGTTTGATGCATTGTATTATTCAATTATGAATCGTTCTATTGACTCTCGTTGATTCAATGCCCATAGAAAGATCATCAAACTGCATTGTCATTGCATACACGGTACGAATACTATATATATATATATATATATATGGGAAAAAGGGGTATGAGCAACTTGCTAATTTAGTAAATAAGCAATTGATGATGTGACATACATGTGATTGGAAAATCATTAAATGGGTTAGTTATCCAATGCATCACATGCATGCCACATAATCAATTGCTCATTTACTAAATGAGCAAGTTGCTCATATCCCTTTTACCCTATATATATATATATATATATATATATATATATATATATATATATATATATATATATATATATATATATACTAGGTTTGCCCGTGGGCACGTGCCTACGGCACGTCTTCAGAACGATGTAGCATATGAAAAACTCTGTAAACAGTAAAATATATGTAATTATGTTTGACTAACAAATCACATAGGTATCAACATTTATATGCAATACCACCGGGCTAGAAACTCCACGATACTTTATAAAAAAAACAATTAGAATGTCAGAAAACAATTACATAGGTATCTCTAAATTTTATTTTTTAAAATATCATACGGATAAAGCCATCAAAGATCTAGCCAACACATCTATATAGAACTAACAACATCTATAATTAAAACAGATAATATAGTTATAGATACAAAAAAGGGCTACATACCGATAGAACTAACAACAGAGACGGTAACATTAGCCCCAACTCCCCAAAATAAGTACATAGAGTGATTCACACAAAACACATAAGCCTAACCATCAGGCAATCCACCTGTAAAGTATTGTCCAACACATCAAGGAGGTAAAAATATACGACGATTAACTTTGGTGTTCCCAATGTAATTTACTATCAGATATTAATATACTTTCTGAGATGTACATTATAATAATGTTCTTGTATAATACTAGATACATCTACTTTCCAGCCTTTCAGATGCATGAATCTGAAACTTCCATCATGGGGTTTATGTAGCTCAAGTTTGAATAGTAAGACAACATTTAGTTGTAAATAAAAGTTCATGTTTCCATCAACATATATTGAAAATTAATTATAAATGAGGGTGTAAAATTCAACTTCTTAAAAGTTTGAGGGTGCAAAATGATGATATTAAACTTTTGAGGAGATATTTTCTATTTTCAATGTAACTTTAGATGATGAAATTTAACAAAGTGAATATCTACATGAGCAATCAAAAGAAGCATAAAAATATATATATTTAACTCTTCCATTGCATTTAAAATCAATTAGGAAATTCAGTACAATTTTCTAGATGAGCAATCAAAAGAAACATAAAAAATCTAAAAAAGTCCGAAAATTACGAACCTGAAAATTCTAAATTTTTGGGTAAAGAGAGAGAATGAGGAAAGCGACGGAAATCTGAAAAAGTGAAGAGAAGAGAGAGAGAGATATGGTAATGAAGTGATGAGTTTTTTTTTTCTTTATATTTTTTCGGGGGGGGGGGGGGGGGGGGGGGGGGTAGGTAGAATCTAAGTCATTGATTTTATTTTGAAGGAGAGCCACCTGATAACTTTTTTTTTCAAATTGTCTTGTAATTTATTATATATATATATATATATATATATATATAAAATAAAACACAAAGAAAGCTATCAAGTGGTTCTCCTTCAATCCCCCCAAAAATCAAAGGCCCAGATCTAGCCTCACAAAACATATTTTCCCCCCAAAAGTCCCCCCCAAAACTCAAATTTAAATCCCCCACCCAAAACAACTCCTATATTTATTTAATTATTCTCTCTCTCTCTCTCCCCCTCCCTCTTCTATTCAAAAAATTAAGAAAATAAAAATTTCAAAATTTTTTTAAAAAATTAAAAATAAAAAAAATAAAAAATTTAAAAACTTTAAAAATAATTCAAAAAAATTAAAAAAAATCATAAAATATGTTTTTTGCTGGACCCCCAAAAGTTTCTCATATAATATGTTTGCTACTTCAATTAATTTGCTGTACCTTCAAAACTATTTTCTATGATCAAACAAGGTGCACCGTTCCGAAGACGTGCCGTAGGCACTTGTCAACGGGCAAACCTAGTGTATATATATATATATATTCATGCTTTATGTTGATTATGTTGTAATGATGTAGTATAATTAAATCCGTATATTCGATATTGTAGGAGTTATAGTTTTTTAAAATATAAACATATTATTATTCGTACTTAATGAATTGAATTGATACAGTAAATAGATAGAACAACTCTATATCCTGCATTGCATAGTTCTTGATACTCTTTCGATACCTTCTTGATATATTGTTGACACTTGTCCTGATTGCTGTCCAGTTTCTATCGCATCGTGCATTGTTATTGTTATAGTCATTGATATTATTTTGGTTGGCGAAACTAAGTGCAACGTGGAACTAAGTGCCACATGGATCTAAGTGCCACGTAGTAAGAATCGACGGGGTCCACCTCTAGAATCCATGAGGGCAACCTCTAGAATCCAATATCCTAAGAAGTGAAATTACTCTCTTGATACTATCGTTTCTACTGATCGTCCAAACTGTATGTTCATGATTGATCATAGTAAAAGAATAACAAGCCGGGGGTAATAAAGGGTACGACTCGGTAGTGGACAATATATGGAAATGTACTCGGAAGAGGATCCGTGTTTCCCGCATTACTGTTTACTGATTACTGCTCACTGATTACTGATGATAGATTACTAACTGCAGTATCCCAATTACTGTTTACTGATTACTGTTCATTAATTATTGTATACCGACGGGTATTTACTGTTCACTGTGACTGATTACTGTTTCCGAGTACATGATCCTGTAGACTTTACCGCTTAAGTCCAAACGTTCACTTGGTTGTTATGTATCTAAATTTGTGGTATATGACACATGATTGCGTGCATTAGATTGGTTAATAAAAGACTGATAGACCTAAGATTGACACTGAGCATCGACACTTGCATTATTGACTATTGTCCTATTACCGACTACTATTTACCGACCATTACATTATTTTTTATCGATTATTATTTATCGACCATTGATTACCTACTATTGATCATGTTACCGACTACTGTTTATTGACCATTGCATATCGTTTGACTATATCTCATAGCTGTGATTGCTTTATCTTACTATCATACTTGTATTGTACATGATCGTATCATCCCGATATTTATATGGTTTTCCTTGATTTCTTCTGTATCTTATTTTATTGCTTGTTACTACTTATAACACCCCGCAAAATTGGAAATGACAATTTTACCCCTATGTGTTATGCATGTGTATTTTGTAACGTATTTTCACTATGTATTTGGATTTCCGTTTGTTTATGCATTCCTAGTATTGATTTTACCCTATTTTGAGTCAACAAAAATATAATATTTCAATCTCTGTATTTTACGTGCTTTTTATGTGTTTTCGATGCACGTATCAATTACGTATTTTTCCATCACTAAGTGTGATATTTCTATGTGTATTGATTATTTATTTTACGTGTTTGAACTCGTTTTATAAAATGAAAATTCATTTCCCCCTATTTTGATTAAAATGCATTTTTTGATTTTTGCACGTATGATGCACGTGCTAATTTATCCATATCTTTTCTTACTCTCATTTACTAATTTTAAGCATGCATAGTCTTAATTAGCCTTCTTTTGATCCATGGACCTAAACATTAAATCCTAGCCCATTAGACTGATTAAAAGAAGAGCCCACTAGATTAATTAAGTTAGAAAATTTAAAATAAATGCCCATGGGACAAGCCCATTAATAAAATCCTAATTTTAAGTTGAGCTTGGACTAATACATGACAAGTTACAACTTTTTGTACACATTTTGAACTACAAAAATGTATTTATTTTTGTATGTGCATGTGTGCATGCACACTAGTTGATTTGGCCGGTTTTTACCCTAGGAGTAGCTGGTTTTTGTGTGGGAGAAGAAGGGTTGGGGGTTGAGATTGTGAAAGGTTGAGTGCATGAAGATTTAGGAGTTTAGGAGCACCATTTTCTATGATTTGCGCATGAAGTCAGGTAATGGGAAATGATTAAAGCAATTAATATGATGGTTGACTTATGTTATTGGAGCAATCTTTTATTGCTAATTCTAGCAATTGGTTTGACTTTTTAGCAGGTTGATCTTCAGTATCAGATTGGCTATTAGGGGTGTATGATTGCTTCTATTTTTAATTGGTTGACTTTATCATCATCTTTTCTTCTGATCAAATTAATCTTATGGGTAAATTATTTTTTGGGGAAAGTACAAAATATCATTGGGACACTGGTTTACTTGATCAGAAGAAAAGATCATTCGTTGCCCTTGGATGAGCCGGGGGTTTGCATTGGGGTGATTATCTTCTCGAATTTTGGGAATATCATGCACTGTGATGCGTACCCACAGTGCATCCAAGGGCTTCTGGGTGCAACCTTTCTCATCCAGTGAATAGTTAAATAAGTTAATTGGATTTTCGAGATGCAATTTCTTTCCAGTTAAACTGCCCTGTAGTGTGTACTTCTTTTGTGCATGTGCATGTGCATGTGCGTGTGCGTGTGTTTTTTAAAATCCTTGTTTCTGCAGGTTATGAGGATATTCAATATATTCATCTGTAC
Source organism: Hemerocallis citrina (assembly GCA_017893485.1). Taxonomy (NCBI): domain Eukaryota; kingdom Viridiplantae; phylum Streptophyta; class Magnoliopsida; order Asparagales; family Asphodelaceae; genus Hemerocallis; species Hemerocallis citrina. Next base: position 42,770,271 of record CM030364.1, read on the forward strand.
CTAGCATCATGCTTGTATATAAAATCATTGTCTATCTTGAATATTGAAGATTTATATCAGTTGGAAGTTTTTGAAGTTAGTAAACAATTTGAAGATTTGATATTATCACTCTAGATTCTAACCATCTGCATTTTATTTAATTCCAGATTAGCTTGAGATGGTGGTATTCATTGAGGATTTGACTCCCAAGCGTGCAGGAAGATATCACATCTTCTCCTTTCAATATCACGTTGAGTGCTTCTCAAAACTCTGAAGACGCGTTTCTCCTCATAAAATCAGCATTTAACCAATGGAAGTCTGAGCCTTATAGCTGAAGCAGTGGAAATTATTATAATGGTCGAAGTGCAGCTTAAGATAGTTAAAGTTCAATGCACGGGGATATCTCAGTGTGACGTTATTCAAAGAATGTTTGTAGGCTGATCTATTATTCAATGTGTGCGGCTGCTTTCATCAGGAGTATGAAAGAGATGAAGAGTTGTTTTCAAGAAATCAGAATGACTGATATGGTATTTCTGACATGTTAATGAGTCCTCATTTTCATTTCTGAATTCATATATATATATATATATATATATATATAACTCGTCATTATAACTTCTCACTTCTCATGGATTGTTTTACCTAGAGGTACAAATTGAAATGAACAACACTATTTATAAGTAATTTGTAGGTGAAGGGAGACGAATGATACCTAGGTTTCATATTGTACCTTGTTTATGGTTTCAAACCTTTTTGATTGGCTTGGAGTTTAGATACCTACATTTGAGGTACCTTAACTTCAGAATGTGATCCAAACTGTTCAAAATTGGATGATTGTATACCAAGTGTACAAATGACCTCTACTAACATCTGTATAAAAAAATGGTCTAATTTTATCTACACTAAAATAATTGGAGCTTGTGCTAGTTTTGAGCAGAATAGATCCAAGACAAAAGAAAGTTTCAAGGTCCTTCTCACTATTAGGAGCTGTGCCGTCTGTGGTTCATCAACATTCACGGGTTTTTTGTTTTTTTCTCCTCTCTTATACATCTATACAAAATACCAATTGTTCCACCCATGAATCTAAACTGGTTTTATTCTTAAAATTACGTGTAATTAAAATTACAATCAAAAAGTCATTTTCATTAATTTTCTTGATCTATCCATTCATAAAGTTGTATGAACTTTGTAGATCACTGTGCCCTGAAAATGGATAGTTTATCCGAGAATATTAATTCTGGATAAGCATCACGGTATCGGAGATTTAATTAGGGTTTTATCAAGGTAGATAGATGATCATGTCAAAATATAAATGTAAAATCTTCAACATTTACTGCTACTTCGAAGTTCTAACTTAAGAGAGTTCTTTGACATGGTAGTAGAATAACCCTGATTTAAATCATAGACATACATTAGTAGAGCACCTAAAAAAGAAACTGCAAACATCTTGGTATGTGCAAAGAGCCACATCAGTTAAGTAATCAAACCAACAAGTAGTAATATATGTATGAAGATTTAACTAATATTGGGTTGTGGTGAGATTTAGGTTAATTAATTTATGTAAAATGAGCAGCTAACCTATTAATGAATGACATGCATATCAAACTAAACTTAGGCAGCTAACCTACAGTGAGATGAGTTACATGGGTATAATAAGAATTATGAGTTACATGATTCTAATAAGACTCGACGGTCGATCCACTGAATAACAACTACATAGCTACTGCATTCAGGAGTGATTTCCCATCCTATGGGAGGGACTTCTTGACTCATTAGCCAACTAGCAGGTTCACCAATGGCAAGCTTGTCACTGATTTTGCTTGTATGTTTTTTTTTTTTGGAAGTTGACTCAGGACTAATTGAGTAGACGATGATTCTGAAATTTCTGTTTTGGGGAAATTTGTTTCAGGACCCTTATCTGAGTCAGTGATATTCATCAGTCCTGTGACTTATATTTTGAGAACTCCTGTTATATAAAGCATCAAAAGAAATTTAAAATACTCACAGTTTTTTTTGTGTGATAAAAGATGACCGAAGTCATTGATTCATTAATGACAGATTAACGAAGCCAAGAAGTACAACCCCAGGCTACTACACTGCATAATGCGTGTCAGCAGCCGACTACAAATACTCACAGTTGAAATGTACTTTAAGATATAAAATTTCACTAAAATGTGATGCTTGCTAATACATGTTTTTAATAAAGTTGCATTTTGAAAACATATTTTTTGGAACATTGTAAATCGTTTTGAGAGTGACGGATTTGAAGTGTTTAAAAAGGTCAAAGGGTTGAATGGAAAATCACGAAAATGAGGGAATTTAACAAATTTAACTCATGTTTTGTGTGTGTGTGTGTGATATTAGTTTCTTATTTGGGATTGAAAGAGGAGTTGCCTCCATACTTGGATTGGTCCCTTCAGCTGGACCTGGATTTGATCCTTTCACTGCACAAATTGGGGTATTACAATTTGTGAAGTTTTTAAGTTTAATTTCCTAGATAGAAAATATTAGCATTTTGTGTGTGCAAGAAATGTATGTATAGGGCATAAGGTGGATGCACGCCCTCACAAGGATGGCGACGACGGTGGTTGGGAGACCTACCGCTCCAAATCCACTAAAAAACTGGAGGCTTCGTTGGCTAAGGCGGCGGACTCGACATGTCTATTCTGTGGCGACCCACACCGTAAGGAGGATTGCCCTTACGGAGTCTTCGTTTGCTTCGAATGCAAGGTGCAAGGGCATAAGGTACATGCATGTCTGTTTAGAGGTGCTAAGAAGCGATATAGGTCAGGGACAGAGACTCGGCAAGTGGCTAAACACGTTGAAGTTAGTCGCGCGGTGGTTTCGATGACTGGGGTCATGAGGGAGAACAAACAATCCCTGAAACTTAAGTTGGGAGTTATCAGGGCTGTTAGAGGGTGGCCGTCGACGGAGGACGTCATTTCTGGTCTCAGGCAGCTCTCCGATAGTTTCAGCTGCCTAGCATGGGAGCTCTTCAAGGTGAACGAATTTTTGATTGCGGAATTTCCATCTTTTGAAGGTATCGCGCCCTTGGCTTGACACGACGAGCTGAAGATCTGCGGAGGGCGCTTTGGGATCGCCATTAAACAATGGACGGGCGACGAGGGTGCTCTCGACCATGGCAACGTCAAGGGAACCTGGGTGGGGGTATTGGGCCTTCCACTTCACTGTTGGGAGGTCGGGGCATTCCAGGAATCTTTAGGCGGTTTGGTAGCATCCTTGAGATGGACGCAGCTACGTTGAAGAAGAGGGGAGCCAGTGCTAGGATTAGGCTTGTTTTGCATGGTGATGAGAGACTCCCAAGGAAGATTAGGGTTTTGGTTGAGAACAAAACCTTCTTCGTCGAAGTCATGGTGGAGGAAGAGGGCATTGATACGGCAGCAGAGGAAGTGCCATTGAGGAGGGTCCAAAAAAACCTATTCGGGGAGGATTCCGGCGGTCGGAACAAAGGGAAATGGGTTCACATCGCTGCGAGGAAGCAAAGGCTAGAGGTAGAAGATGATGGTTCATGTGAACCGGTGCGGGTGTGCGATTCGGCTCAAGGGGGTCCATCCAAGCCACCCATCTCCATCAGCTTCGAAGAGGGACAAGATCCAACGGGTGGTGAATTTTCTTTTGGCAAGACGTCCACTCGCCTGCATGCCTCACACACTGCGACGTCACCTGGTAAAGTCATCTCGAAAGGGGACAGCTCAACTATCCCATCTGCTGCTTTTCTGGAGGAGTTACGTAGCACTGTGGAGTTTGTGGGGCCCAAGGCTCTATACGGCTTGGGAGAGGAGCAGTTGGTGTTAGACAAAAGTACGGGTGTGGGCCCAAGGACAGCTCAAGTAAGAATAGGGAAGTGGCTTGTCATTCGGGGTCCATTTGAAAGGATGTATTCGGCGCTGTCATCAGAGAAGAGTCTATTGCATCTTTGGGACTTTTGAATACAGAGGAGGGCGGGATGGGCTTGGGCCTCTCTTTGGTGGGCTCGGGTCGTGGGCAAGGGGTTGGGGGGGGGGGGGGGGAGTTTGTCTCAGGATATCAATCCACAATATTGCCGATCAATGAGGTCGAGAATAGGGACTCACTGAATCAAGATGTAGATTCAGATAAGGAGGACGGGCCTCAGATGGAAGAGATTCTAAATCTTGAAGTTGAAAAAAAAGTGGAACGCGAAGTCAAAAAACGGGTGAAGGCAATGTTGGGGAATTGGGCAACAAAAAAAAACAGACATCGGAAGTTCAATCTGACTCAGAAACGGAGTCATACATGTCTGACGCGCCAATCTCAGGGGATGACAGGGTGAACCAAAGTGCAGCAAATCAGTCAGCAGTGATTGTAGGATCGGCTAAAATGACCAAAAGTGTCAAGGCAAAGGAAGGATCCAGACGGAGCGTAAGACAGCGCAGCAAAGGGGACAGGCCAATGACCGTTAAAGAAATTTACCAGAGGGTGGGAAAGCGTAAAGCATATGAAAACATTGCAGGTACAAAATCTAGCATATCTATTTTTGGTTCTATCCCTGATTACTTGCTTATTGAACTGGCCAATGTTTATGGTCTTAACTTGCATCATAACGCACACACAAACATAGTTGATATTATTCGGGATAGGGAGTTGGTTAACGTTGATACGGCTCAAAGAGCTGTAGAGGGGGGGAACGGTGTTGATAGCGTGGCACGAGACCTTGTAGAGTACGCTTCAACTTTACAGGATCAGGGGGGGGGGGGGGGTTGATTGTGTTTATGTCTAACACACTATTCTGGAATGTTAGGGGGCTTGGCAAGGCTGTGAAGCGTAGAATGGTAGGGGAGGTTATCAGGGATAATAATATTGATATTGTTTGCTTGGAAGAGACTAAACTAGCTCAACCAACTGACATGGTTCTCAGGGGTCTAAAGTTAGACCATATCCAGAAATGGAGGGTAAGAGATGCCATAGGTGCGTCAGGGGGGATCATGGTAGGGGTCAATACCAGTAAATTCGAGTTACTGGATGACTGGGTTGGGACTTTCACGGTGTCGGTTGTGGTCAAAAGAAGGCAGGATGGATGGCAGCAAACAATCACGGCGGTTTATGGCCCTAATGTGCGATCTCTCAGGCAGCAATTTTGGGATGAATTAACTCATATTCGATGTTTGTGGAATCTTCCTTGGGTTGTGGGAGGCGACTTCAACATCGTCAGACACACATATGAGAGGAGTGCTGGTTTAGGCAATGGCCACGATATGAGTAAATTCAATCAGGTCATCTCAAGCTTGACTTTGATGGACATCCCCGTTAATGACAGGAGATTTACGTGGTCCAATCGACGTAGGGATTCGATACTCGCTAAGCTGGATAGGATTCTCGTGTCCACAGACTGGGATACGAGATTTCCCATGGGAATGGCTAGATCTTGTATTCGTAATACTTCGGATCATGTTCCTATCATGATCTGCACGGGAGAAGAGGGAAGACGAAGACATAAAATCTTCCAATTCGAGAAAATGTGGCTGTTCGACAAGGAATGTCATGCCCTGGTGAAGACCTGCTGGGAAGAGGGTCATGGACATGCAGATCTGGCCGCAAGATTGAACAAAAAACTGTCCAAACTCAGAAGACGATTGAGAAAGTGGAATAAGGTGAAATTCGGGAATATTCTGAACAGAAAAAGGATATCCTCAACGAGATTGAGGATCTTGAAAGACGGGAGGAGGTGGACCAGCTGGATGAAAACCAGTTCCAAAGGCTATCAGATTGCAGACTACAAATTCAAGAGACCTACTTAAATGAGGAAATTATGTGGCGGCAACGGTCCAGGGTTAAGTGGCTGAAAGAAGGGGATGCAAACACAAATTTCTTCCACAAGACGGCCAGTATGCGACGGAGAAAAAACTATATCCACTCACTGGATATCGACGGGATTTTGGTATCGGATGAGCAACAGATAGCAAAACATGTTGACGCTAGGTTCAAAGATTTATTCGGGGAAAACAAAGAGGGAATGACCGAGTCCAATGAAAACCTATGGGGGGAAATCCAAGGGGATACACAACTGAGAATTGATGCTCTGCAACAACCGTTCACCATGGAAGAGGTCAAAAACGCGGTATGGGGGTTGGGTCAGGATAAGTCACCTGGGCCAGACAACTTCCCGATGTTCTTTTACAGACAATTTTGGGAATTAGTAAGAATGGACATCATGGATATCATGAACGCGTTCTATGACGGAAGTTTGAACCTCGAAAGAATGAATTATGCTCATGTATGCCTAATTTCCAAAAAGCAGGTCGCTAGAGAGGTGACTGATTTTAGGCCGATCAGTCTGATTAACTGTTCGGTCAAAATCATCACGAAGGTTCTAGCTAATAGATTGGGAGGGATCATCGGGGATATTATTGAGGACTATCAGACTGGTTTTATTGCAGGAAGGGATATTCTAGAAGGGGTGGCACTAGTACAGGAGGTTATACAAGATACGAAAAGACGGAAGAAGGCTGGTTTCATGTTAAAGTTAGACTTTGAGAAGGCTTATGACAAGGTAGAATGGAAATGCTTACTAGAGATTCTCAAAAGAAGAGGATTTGGAAGCAGGTGGATCGGGTGGATAAAGAGCTGGCTTACTACGTCCAAAGTCAATATCCTGGTTAATGGGGAGCTGGGGAAGGAAATTAGATGCATGCGGGGACTTAGACAGGGAGACCCGCTTTCACCGCTGATGTTCACTCTGGTGGGGGACGGCCTCCATCGTATGCTTCACGCTTACAGACAAACAGGGTTACTTAATGGACTGGGTATGAGAAGGGGAATCTCTGCTGTAATGAACGTTCAATATGCGGATGATACATTAATCTTCGGTGAGTGCGATATCGTGCAGGCTACTCTATTGAAGTGGGGCCTATACTTATTTGAAGACTGGTCAGGACTTAAAGTCAATTTCCACAAAAGCTCTATCACTTTTTTGGGGGATCCAGAAGAACAGAACAACACTATTGCCAATATTCTTAACTGCCAGGTACAGAAACTACCTATTAAGTACCTCGGATTACCAATCGGTACTGGAAATATTAAGAGGGTAGACTGGCTTGACCTAATCAACAGAATTGCTAGCAGATTAGAGGGATGGAAAGGTAAACTGTTGTCTCTTGGAGGACGCTTAATTTTGCTCAATTCGGTGGTGAGCGCTATTCCTATTTACTATATGTCTTTTTACGAGATACCGGTTTGGGTAACCAGAAAAATTGACAGACTCAGAAGACGGTTTCTATGGCATGGGTCATTAGAAGGGAAAGGATATGCACTTATCAAATGGGGTATTGTTTGTAGACGAAAAGAGCATGGTGGATTGGGGGTGGTCAACATTCGTCAAATGAATCAAGCTTTACTATGCAAATGGTGGTGGAAACTCAAAATTAAGACCAAGGCAAAATGGGCTAGACTCATTAAGGCGTCTTACTGGAAAAATCGCTGCATGCACCAGAAACAGCGTCGGGGTTTTGGCGTGGGGTGACTCTCACTAGAGACATCTTCATCTCAGGGGTTACATTTTCCATTGGCAATGGAGCCAACACATGTTTCTGGAAGGACAAATGGTGTGGAACGATCTCTCTAAAGAGAAGATTCCCAGTAGCATACAAATTCGCTACAGATAAGTTTGATCGGGTGGATAGGAACTGGAGGAATGAGGAGTGGAGGCCGAGACTTACAACCGGACTAAACAGAGAGGCCAGAAGACAAAAACAAGATCTTATTAATTTCCTACAAGATTGGAAACCAGTGGGGTGCGATCAGGAAGACAAACCTAAATGGGAAGCGGAAAAAGACAATGTTTTCTCGGTGAGATTGGCATACAAAAGGATAAGCGACGGGGGAGTTCGAGTTAACGACCCGGTTTGGAAGGCGAAAGTACCACTTAAAGTGAGGTGCTTTAATTGGTTGGCTGGCCAGAATGCAATTCTAACACGGGACAACTTGGCCAGAAGAAGATGGCTAGGTCCGACTAATTGTGTTATGTGCAACCAGGATAATGAAACAGTGGACCATCTTCTAGTGACATGCAGCATCGTAAGGCCAATTTGGGGGGATCTACTTCATAGAATGGGTAGCCAAGGGGCAGGACCACAAACGATAACTGACGCTTGGGGGGGCTGGAAACCGGGACACATTCAAAGCATGAATTTTGATATTTGGGGCATTGGGGTTGCAGCTATATGCTGGGGTATTTGGTTAGAAAGGAACAATAGAATTTTTAGAATTTCTCACAGACACATCATGCATCAACAATTGCTCCTCAAGGTTATTGCTAACATCATATTCTGGTCTAACACGGCAGGTGAACAACTTACAAAGAAGATCAAGGATATGTACACAGACGTGGCCACCAGTCAGGATCAACCACAGGAAAGGGACGGAACATCGCAAGCAGGGTAACCACCGGGTTCGATGGAGGGTGGAACATGCACACGGATCTTCATGTTGGGATTTGGGGGTGCATGTAGCCGGAACTCGGAGTGTGATGTATTTTGGGTCTATTTTGGGAATATGGTGCTTGTATGCTCTTTGGGGGCTTTTCTTTTGGATGTATTTATTTTGGGGGTCTGCCACTACCATGTTTGGTAGGGGTTCCTGTATTTTGGTCGGAGAATGAGCTTCATGGCCCGCTTGTGGGTGATGAACTACATTGTCCGTGTATGATTATTGTTTTATTAAAAACTTTTTAATGAAACACGGGGGAGGCCTAGGCCTAACCTTTTATGATAAAAAAAAGAAGAAATGTATGTATATGTGTTTGAAATTTGTAGCCTTATTTGGACGAGCTTAGCAAAAATGTAAGTATCACAAGTTAAAAAAATACTTGGGGTTAGAAACAAATGCTTACTTTAAAAAGAAAGGTTTGAAAGAAATGCAATTTCAAACAAAGGGTTTCATTTTTGCACACTTTCCCTAAAAAGGAATTCCAATTTCGCGATTTTTCTTCTTTCTTCGTTTTACCGATATAACGCAACTTTAATCCGTGCATTATAAATAATTATACGAATGCCAATTTTAGACATTTTTGTCCTTCATTTATAGGATAAAGAGCGAAGAAAGAAGATATAATCATGGAACAATTTCTAGTGAATGGTATCACTAACAATGATATCTACTCTTAAAAGTCATTTAAGCACAACCTTGTAGTATTCTAGTAGCAACATCACTTCTAATATTTTAAGCAATTGTACATGAAACAAACCATAGAAAACTATTAACGAAATTGGGAATCTGCAGTGTCTGCAGTGTTCAACTAGTTTTTCTAGTACAAAATTCAATAGAATTGAGTTTGCATCATATAGTTACAATTCTTTTTGTAGAAAAACTTCTGATAATACTTGTTGAATTATGATATGAAGGATGTGATTCCAATCCCACAGCAGCTGAATTACTTCAGAGATTACCTCGCCAAACTTGATCTAATGGCTGGAAGGGAGAGAAGGGAAGATATCATAAGAAGAGCTGTCTTTGTTATTAGTGCTGGTACCAATGACTTCATCAATTTTGCCACTATTCCAGTCAAACGCCAATAATTCACTATTGGTCTAATTTGGACAATCGACTGTCCTGTTGCTGCATAGCTGCTGCCTCTTCTTCTTCTTTTTCAATTGCCTCGCTTTGAATCCTCTTTTATCAACGTCTTCTCTTCACATCGAACAAGTATGCAAGATATTATCCCACCCACTAATGTTCCACCGCTAGCTGGCCATTGGGGTAAACTAGAACTGAAATTGTTGGATGAAAGAAAGATCAAGTAGACTCAATTGTTGTAAATGGAGTAAACAATATAGGATTAAATAATAATTTTTTTAAGAAAAGCATTTTCTGTTTCTACTTCAAATAAAATTAACCACAATGGATATGGGCTTTACTCTGCAATACTGCTGCATTTCATAATGTTGGTCACTGAGGGTTAGTATTGAAGAGGATCTCTTTGATTCTATGTTAACAATTTGTTCTAACTGTTCCTTTTTTAAAGAAAAGTTAACACCCATACACATTAGTTATTCCTACAAATGCAGGAGCAAACACATAGTACATGTGTGGTACAATTGCAAATCAAGGTGTTTCAGCATTACCTCGATCAACATTTACTTGCTCACCTCCAATTACCAGAAAGAGTATCAAGAGTAACAGCAGCAGCAACAGCAATGACTACCAAATTAAGAACATTTCAAGAAAAAAGGGATAGTAGGAACATTTCAGCAACAACTACCACATATAAACTTCAAGAAAAAGGGATAGTAGGAACATTTCAGCTACATTTTGACTCATCCGCTTCTACTTATGCTTATTCATGGAAGGCTAACTTCCAAATTTACCAACAAAGATATCAACAAGTAAAAACAAATGATAGAGACCGCAAACACGAAGCCAGAAAGATCATGCCGTACATATTACATTACATATCTCATTAGGATGAATAAGAATAAATCCCATGCTTAATTTCTCCCTACCCTTGCACTTTTCAGTTTCGTCAGAGCTAACGACACTTCCACATAAAACCAATCATATGAGTTATCAAAGAATTGAAAATAAGCACGCCTCCATGTCTTCTTGAAGAGTAGAATACCACAGGCAGCCCAAAATCCAACTATATAACCCAGTCCAATGCTATAGTAGAGCCATACTCTTTCTTCATCACCTTTGACATACTCTCCAGTATTTTCTGTGTCGCTTCTTCTACTGCTCGGACAATTTGTGGGAAGAGGAGGTCCACAAAGACCAATATTTCCAGCATATATAGATGGATCCAAAAGAGTTTGGATTTGATTCCCGGATGGAATTTTTCCTGACAGATGGTTGTAAGAGAGGTTTAAGTAGCTTAAAAAATCCAGATCTGATATGCTGAGAGGAATATTGCCTGATAATTCGTTTCTTGATAAGTCCAGTGATTCTAGTGATCGCATTCTGCCAATATGCTCTGGAATGTTTCCTATCAGGCGATTACTTGAAAGGTTCAAATTCATCAAGCCAATAAGAGCTCCTATTTCTTCAGGAATTTCTCCAGTCAAATAATTATTTGATAGGTCAATACTTTGCATGAAATAAAGGTTCTTCATAAATTCCAACTTTTTTCCTTTTGTGAACTCGAAAAGGCTAAAATATGTAGGGTTTGTAAAGTGTGCACCGTCACCAAAAAGGAGGATATTGGGCAACAAAGTTGAAGCCATTGCACTGAGATTTCCTAAACAATGTGGTATAAGTCCTGATAGCTTATTATTTGCAAGGTCCAGAAATGCAAGATTCTGAAACTGGCCAAACTGTAGAGGAATATTCCCAGAAAAGAAGTTTGATCGTAGGCTAAGGAAGGATAAAGATGTTAAGTTTTCTGCTAACGATGTTGGTATAATTCCATAGAAATTATTTTGGCTAAGATCAAGAAATTTTAAATCATAGCTTTGTAAAAAACTAGGGAACTGCCCAGAGAGATTATTATGCCGCAGAATCAACACTTCAAGGTTAGTCACAAGTCCTAGTGAGTTGGGAACTCTGCCAGAGAAATGGTTGTTGGCCAAATTAATAACAGAAATAGTGGATTGTATTTGCCATTTGTTAGGGATTTCACCGGAAAAGCTATTGTTTGAAAGATCAAGAGAAAATGCTATTTTGCATAAAGATGCTGGTATACTAGAATTGAAATGATTGTTCGAAAGGTCAAGGTGAATCAAATTTGACACTTCAATGTTTGGAATTGATCCTGAAAATAAGTTGTTGGAGAGATCTAAAATTCTAGCATTAGACAGTAAACTTGATGGTAAATAACCTTCAAATCGATTGGAATATAAATGAACCTCACCATTATTAGCAATCTCGAGATTTTTTGGCAACCTACCACTAATTAGATTATTAGAGAGGTCTAAGTAAGAGATGGAAGGGCACAATTTATTCCAAAACCAATCAGGCACTATGGTTGAAATACTAGAGTTAGACATGATCAAGAATGAAACATTCATTTGATTATGAAACCAAGATGGAAAATGGGGTCCCAGTTGGCATGATCCCAATCCAAGATGTTCTAGTTGAAAAGAAGGAACCCAACTTTCATCCACAGAAATGGTTAATGGATTCATGGACAAAAACAACGTTTTTAAATTTGTTAGATTTGTGAAGTGGGATTCCGTGACCAGACCACTGAAGGAATTATTAGACAGATCAATATAAGAAAGTTGTGACAGCTTTCCGATCTCTACTGGGATGGGACCATGGAGTTGGTTATTAGCCAGATCAAGAATGTTCAAACTTCTCATATGTTGTATCCCACTTGTCAAGTTTCCACTTAGCTGGTTATGTGATAACCACAATGTCTGTAGCATGGGATGAGTGCAATTCGACACACTATCCACCAGTCCGCCAATGTCTCCTCTAAGATTATAATTATATGACAAATCTAGAGAAGTCAACCTACAGAGGTTTGTAATTGTCCTAATTGGTATTATTCCATCAAGATTATTTCTGCCTAATTGGAGAACTTCAAGGAAAACTAGGCTACCAAGAGCATCTGGAATGGGACCATGGAAACTATTACCGCCAAGATAAAGATTGGTGAGGCTGCTAATGTTCCAAATCCATTGGGGTAAAGAAGAATTGAAAAGGTTTTCTGAAAGATCAAGGGTGTTTAGAGAAGTACTGAAGTTAATATAGGAAAGAGAGCTGGTGGGAATGGAGGGAAGGAAACAAGATTCAAGGTTCAGGGTTGTAAGAGAAGGAAGCATTTTAACCATCTGAAACCAATCTACAGCTGAGCTTAGGTCCACACCGCTAATATCAAGGTATTTTAAAGAAGAGAGACGAGGGAGCCACCTGAGGTTGTCAACATGCATATTTACAAACCCATATGCCCCAAACTGATTAAGATCTAGATAGCGAAGACGAGAGAGGTTCCCAAGCTGAGGTGGGATGAGCCCAACGAAGAATGTTGAGGAGAGGTTGAGATATGTCAGCTTCCTGAATGAACCAATGAACTTTGGAATGGACGTTCCAGAGAAGTTGTTGAAGCTGAGGTCAAGGTGACGCAAATGTTTTAAATGGAGCAAAGATGGAGTGATCTCACCACCCAGGTAACCACCACGGATGTTGAGGCCGATGACATGGGTGGTGTTTTTGTTGCAGGAAACGCCCCACCATTTGCAGCAGTCGTCCTGATGACCATCCCAAGAAGACAAGAGGTTTGTTGGATCGAAGGTAAGGCCAGCCTTGAAGATGAGAAGAGCTTCTCTCTCACTTTCAATGCACTTAATTATTCTTCTTCCTCCTACTTTGGGATCATTCTTCGACGACGACAACGACAATGACTCCTCTAGTGAATGCAAACAGAAGAACATGGATTGGATGATTAGGAACCAAAATATAAAATTATAATTAAATGATTCTTGCTTGGAGGAGGACATTTCTAGCTACTTTTGTGAATTTGGAAGCTACTATATTATTACAGTATGAGATTAAGGCTCAAGTTTGCTGAAATTTATAGGAGCTGTGACTACATATATATACTAATAGAATGAGATGAATTTTCTTCACTGCCTTTCTCAATCAGACTAGCGTGCACTGCAATTCACTCAAGAAGACCTTGACCTGATTGTATTCCAAAATATCGTATATTTTTCAGAAAACAAGTGGTGGTCAATAATCCATTAAGAAAAGTAGTAGTCTCAACATGTGAGACAGAAATTAGTGAATTGCATTTTTGTCCGTACTGTTTGTTCTTGATAAGATATTAAGATGGTGTGAGGTGGATGAATTTTCTTCGCTAACGTCCAACATTAGGCAGGAAGACTTTCACTTCGATTGCAAGGTTCAAGCATATATTGAAATATTCAATTCCGAAATATTTTGTCTATCAGAAACAAGTGAACTGGGATAAGAAAAAAAAGTAGCGTCTAGCTGACTAAGAAACAGTCAAGGTCTTCGCACCTTTCTTTGTTTATTGTCTATTAATGAGATTATCTAGAAGGTCTATCTGATTAGTGATGCTAAATTAGTCTCTAATTGAATTATCCAGTAACAAGTAGTACCAAGTAGTTGGATTTTTTTTTTTAACCTCATTGTTAATTTAACTGAAGACATTTAATTAAACTACAGTCGAACATAAAAACAGATCAGATCAACTAGTTGGAAAACTATCCAGTAACAAGTAGTACGTTCTGAAGTTAAGTATTTCATTGTTTCTTATTTTAATTGAATAGAACTGAAATTCTAAATTTTTATGTAAAAAGTATTGATAGACGATCTCTTTCTATTAAAAATGCACTGGAATGACAATCATTTTTGTTGTTGAAGGAATAGAATGACCACCATTGAATGTCCATAAATAATATTGACCAGTAACAAGAATTGCTTGAAATCGTGTAAAATAAAACATGGATTGGATGATTAGGAACCAAAATAGAAAATTATAATTAAATGATTCTTGCTTGGAGGAGGACATTTCTTCTTCCTCCTCCTTTGGGATCATTCTTCGACGACGACGACGACGACGACTCTTGTAGTGAATGCAAACAGAAGAACATGGATTGGTAGATTAGGAACCAAAACAGAAAATTATAATTAAATAATTCTTGCTTGGAGGAGGACATTTCTAGCTACTTTTGTGAATTTGGAAGCTACTATATTATTACAGTATGAGATAAAGGCTCTAAAGTTTGCTGATAACATGTAGGAGCAGTAACTACATATATATAATAATGGAATGAGATGAATTTTCTTCACTTTGCTTTCTCAATCAGACTACCGTGCAATTCAGGCAAGAAGACCTTGACCTGATTGTAATGTATTCCAAAATATCTTATATTTTCAGGAAACAAGTGGTCAATAATCCATTAAGAAAAGTAGTAGTCATGTGAGAGATAGAAATTAGTGAATTAATTGCATTTTTTACCGTACAGTTACTTTTTTTTTTGTGTGTGTGTAGTGGATGAATTTTCTTCACTAACGTACAACGTACAACATGAGGCAGGAAGACTTTCACTTTTTTTTATAACACGGATAGAGCCTTGCGACTCCAGCCAAACTAAAGACTTTCACTTAATTTGATTGGAAGGTTCAAGCATATATTGAAATATTCAATTCCGAAATATTTTGTCTATTCAGAAATACTTAAGAAAAAAGAGTAGTGGCTAAAACTGACTAAGAAACAGTCAAAGGTCTTCACACTTTGGTTTGTTTATTGTCACTTAATGAGATTATCAAGAAGGCCGCTCTGATTAGTGATGCTAGTTGAATTAGTCTGTAATTGAATTATATATCCAGTAACAAGTAGTACCCAGTAGTTGGGATTTTTTATTTTTATTTTTAATTTTTACCTCAATGTTATTTATTTTTTTGAGAATAAAGATGACATCGTCATCGTTCCATTAATGATAGATTAACGAAACATAGTACCTCAATGTTAATTTAACTGAAGACATATAATTAAACTACTGTCGGACATAAAAGCAGATTAGATAAACTATTTGGAAAAACTATCCAATAAGTATTTCATTGTTAAATATGCAACTAGTTGGAAAAACTAACAAGTAGTTCATTGTCCCGACTTATCACGAAACGTTTCGTGATAAGTAGATGAATAATCATCTGCTTCCGAAAGAAATCGAAGAATTTTTTGGGAATCCTACAAGATCAATTCGTTCTTTTTTCTGTGCATTCTAAAGTTAAGTATTTCATTGTTTCTTATATTAATTGAATATAACTGAAATTCTTAATTTTTATGTAAAAAGTATTAATAGACGATCTCTTTCTATTAAAAATGCACTGGAATGACAATCATTTTTGTTGTTGAAGGAATAGAATGACCACCATTGAATGTTCATACATAAATAATATTGACTAGTTCCAAGAATTGCTTGAAATCGTGTAAAATAAAACATGGATTGGATGATTAGGAACCAAAATAGAAAATTATAATTAAATGATTCCTGCTTGGAGGAGGACATTTCTAGCTACTTTGTGAATTTGGAAGCTACTGTATTATTACAGTATGAGATTAAGGCTCTTAAGTTTGCTGATAACACATATAGGAGCAGTACAGGTGACTATATAGGTCACTTTTATCTCCAAAAAAAAAACATATAGGAGCAGTAACTATAATAATGGAATGAGATGAATTTTCTTCACTTTGATTTTCTCAATCAGACTACCGTGCAATTCAGGCAAGACGACCTTGACCTGATTGTGTGAATTTTCTTCACTTTGATTTTCTCAATCAGACTACCATGCAATTCAGGCAAGAAGACCTTGACCTGATTGTAAGGTATTCCAAAATATCTTATATTTTTCAGGAAACAAGTGGGGTCAATAATCCATTAAGAAAAGTAGTAGTCTCAACATGTGAGATATACAAATTAGTGAATTAATTGCATTTTTTAACGTACAGTTACTCTTCTTTTTTTGTGTGTGTGGTAGATGAATTTTCTTCACTAACGTCCAACGTACAACATGAGGCAGGAAGACTTTCACTTTTTTTTTGATAACACGGATAGAGCCTTGCGACTCCAGGCAAACTAAAAACTTTAACTTAATTTGATTGGAAGGTTCAAACATATATTGAAATATATATTCAATTCCGAAATATTTTGTCTATTCAGAAATACTTAAGAAAAAAGAGTAGTGGCTAAAACTGACTAAGAAAGAGTCAAAGGTCTTCACACTTTGGTTTTTTTATTGTCACTTAATGAGATTATCAAGAAGGTCGCTCTGATTAGTGATGCTAGCTGAATTAGTCTGTAATTTAATTATATATCCAGTAACAAGTAGTACCCACTAGTTGGGATTTTTTATTTTTATTTTTAATTTTTACCTCAATGTTATTTATTTTTTTGAGAATAAAGATGACATCGTCATCGTTCCATTAATGATAGATTAACGAAACATAGTACCTCAATGTTAATTTAACTGAAGACATATAATTAAACCACTGTCGGACAAATAGCATATCAGATAAACTATTTGGAAAAACTATCCAATAAGTATTTCAATGTTAAATATGCAACTAGTTGGAAAAACTAACTAAGTATTTCATTGTTTCTTATTAATTGAATAGAACTGAAATTCTTAATTTTTATGTACAAAGTATTGATAGACGATCTCTTTCTATTATGCACTGGAATGACAACCATTTTTGTTGGTGAAGGAATGGAATGACCACCGATGAATGTCCATACTTAAATAATATTGACCAGTTCGAAAAATTGCTTGAAATCGTGTAAAATAAAACATGTGCAATGCATGTCAAAATAAGTACATGTACAATTATACCTACTTCGACGAAGCAGTCATGGAAGAAGAGGCGAATGGTGACAGGGTTGGAGATTGGGGGACTGCTGAAATCACTGGGCGGTCACGGATGCGATAAGCTGGTCAAGCTGAGGGCAAGTTTTGGAGTAGAAATCAAAAGAGCTGATGATGAACTGAGATTTTCCTTACAGTTGCACTGAAGGAGCATTCAGCAATGCGAACACAACAAGAGACAAAGTAGAAGATGATGAAGAAAATGGAGAGATTGAAATTAACAAGATATAAAAGAAGAAACAATACGCATATCTGTACAGGGACTAGTTGAGAATACAAACACAATACACTTTGGCCGAGTACATGACAAACAGTGCACTTGTATAATTTATGCATACATACATTTGCATATTTTAAGTAGTACTTGTTGTCTGCAATAAATTTATGTTGTTTAATTATACTTTGGGTTAAACTGAAAAGGGATCAATTTTATTTTACCGAAGAGTTCAATGTACTTTGGCTGTATGTCAAAACTTAATGAACATGATCTACAATAATTCAGAAAGGCACTTCTAGCGTCAAACTTGAGGGATTTTTATTTGCATCGCCACCTTATACACATTTATGCTTGTCATTCTATGTAGTCAAATTCGATATAAATTTGAGTATAATCTTGCCATGAGATTGGGATGTAAGCATGTTGAATGAAAACCTGCCATGACCATCTAATCGATGCACAGACTATACATGCAAATATGATCTAACAGATGTTCTGAAAATACGATGCGTACATATCTATTTCATCTAACCAAACACTGAAATAGACTGTTTATTGAGACTGCACTCAATAACCATTTTGTGTTATGTGGACCAAAGGAAGAGGACAAATTGAACAGGAGATGCACGAGATCTCTTAATTGTTTGGGATGAGTTGTCAGATATATAGAGGGAAAGTTTAAATAATATCACGGGAATGTTTAATCTGTGATGGTTTCACCAGTCTGTAATCCACTGATTAAACTTTTGATTAGGATCTTTTTTGATAAATTACTTTGATAAACTATAGAGTTTTATATTTATGTAAATCTGCGATGGACTAGTTTTTTGCCTTTTTGGGGAAGGGAATTAGGTGGCTTTGCTCCTAATGCACATTCATGGATAAATAATGGAGTAGCACAGGAAGGTGGTGGTGGTGGTGGTGGATTTTCTAATTGCTAAGTGTGCAAAGGAATTCATATCACAAATCTTACACTAGAAATGATCGTTTCATACCAAAACCTTATGATTCAGTTTTTGATGCAACAAGTAGAGGAAAAACTTATTTTAATTGTTGGTATATAAAGCAGAATTAGGATCAGTTGCAATAAGAGCTCGATGTCATTATCTCTACTATTTTAATGGGAGAGTTTGTCACCAAACAAACTTCATTTGTAACTAAACATATACGTGTAATGCACATGTACAATAAATATAAGGGAGGTCTTAAGTTCGATACCAGACAACATCAAAAAAATTAAAAATATATATGTACATTTATAAAGACGTGCACCGCACGTGTAAGTTACTAGTTATATATATATATTATTATAATGGGAGAAGGCCTTAGTGTCATTTGTCATTTTGTCATTCTACCAACATATGCAACGCACGTGCATAACTAATATAGAGGATGTTTCCGGTTCAAATCTTCCCTACGTCTGAGTTATTATTTTTATTTTTTGAAATTATTAAAACGTGCATTGCACGTGTAAATTACTAGTGTTAATAATAAGAGGCCTTGGTGGTATATGCTAAAGAATTGGTCCAGTACAGAAGATGTTAACGGTGCTTTTGATTTATAGTTATGTTAATTATTTAACCCTCTCATCTCCCAACTTCTTGTCACTCTTTTGTGTCTCTGCGTTTGTTTTGTTTCTCGTGCATGTCTCTTTTTCCTAATGTTAGCTCAGAATCGCGATGCCTATGATGAAGCCGATGAAGAAGGTTACGAAACCACATGACAGAAGTCGAGCAGGCCACTGGGGTCTATCTAACATGTTTGATTCGTCTCCAATATGGCATGTGAGATTATAAAGTGTGTATGCCGCATCTATCAGTTTTGTCTACAAATTTATTTTCATGTGAATCTCTATTTGTTAGGAGCATTAGAACACGAATACATACTATTTTTGGTACTTATGATACAATACGAGGAGTTAACCACAAATTAGTATCACACTGAACCAACCAATCTGTAACCATGCATCATCCTACCCGTCTCATTGCTAGGCAATGAAAAGGCCACTTTCGTGGACATCATGATATTCGCTTATTTTCTGTATAAGTCAATGGCTCCTTTCGAAATTTTGTGTTTCTTGCCAGCCTCTCTTTAATAAAATATGGAGAAAAGTTCTCTGCTTAGTCCCGGTTTGCACATATGATGAACAGATCAACGTTGGTATCTCCAAATTCACAGAAAAAACATGTTTGGTAATAACTTAAGACAGTAACAAGTATCAACCGAAACGTTCTTTGAGAACATGACTTCACAGGAGACGAGATTTTCATTGACAGAAAGATCTTTTTTTTATATACATTATGATATTTCTCACATAAACCTCGAAGCACAAGGCTTGCTCAGCTTTGTTTCAACTAATAAAAGCTTTAATATGGGATAGCTTTTTGCTAGCAACAAACCACATTCCAGAGTAACTAATGAAGCATCCAAACAAAGTATACAAAATGGGGGATGCTTTTTATTTTATTTTAAATTTTTAATGCTATCCTGGTCTCGCTGAATTTCAGTTACGCAGATGCTTGAGCCTTTTGGGTATCTTCCTGCAGTCCACATACCAAGTTGGCTGGTACTGCTACATCGATCATCTTGGGGTATGGCAATTTCAGATCTAAATAGACACCAAAACAAACATCTGTGTTAGTTATTCACATTTGTAGAAAATAACACGTATTAAATCAGAATTTTACAGTCACTCACTCTCCATGATACCCGCGAAGGTTTCCTGCAAAGCAAAGTAAAGAAGTTTCAGTTTGATTTAACCGATTATTAAACCTAGTGACTAGTAGTATAGCCGCTTAAGCATGGAAATATAAGTATGAATGGAGAGAAGGTAGAAAACCTATCTACTTTTTTTATTATTAAGGAATGAGATGAAATTCAATGTTTAGAATAAAGATATTTCTGCATATGATACAGCAACAAATGAGAACACAAAGAGAAACTGTTAGGATTTTTTATGGGTTGAGATGTTAGGGTTTTGAGAAGATGAAGAGAAGAGAGGAAGAAGCAGCAGCAGCCGGCTGTTTTGGGAGAGACAGAGAATGCCAAAAAGGTTGATTTCATTCATTTGATTCATTTGTTACATATATGAGGATACAAAGCCCATTGGGTCCTAAGAGCAATTGGGTCATAACATAACAATCTCCACCTTGAACCAAATTGCATCTAAAACAAACTAAAACATAAAGCAAATGCATAAAGCAAACATAACATAAACAAAGGTAAACACAAAGATATACTAGCAACATGCTAGAAACAAAAAAATAGCTCAAACTAGCTAGAAACAAACCGACATCAAACTTGAACAAAGTTTGAACTTTGCAATTGAAAGAGGCTTTGTGAGCATATCGGCCGGATTCGATTCGGTACCAATCTTCTTCACGGCAATCTTGCCTTCCGAGATCACATCTCGAACAAAATGGTATCGAATGTCAATGTGCTTCGTCTTCTCATGGTACATGCGGTCCTTGGTCAAATGAATCGCGCTTTGGTTGTCACAAAACACCGTAATAGGACCCTCGAGTGAAGACATCTTACCAACAAATGCCTTGAGCCAAATAGCCTCCTTAATAGCCTCAGTAATTGCCTTCAACTAGTAGTTTATAACAATAATTCAATTATCATTCCCTAGCATGAATTCTACTCTAAAAGTCATGAGAAACACCCACCTTTTAAAGAAAACTCAATTAAGATAAATCCCCTAGAGCCTCCTAGATTGCGAGCGAGTGCCTTCTCCTCATAGATTGCAATGCACGAACTTCTCCTCCTTGCTCCTTGCCAAAAACCGAGAGCTTCTTCTTGCAGGGATGGCCGACCTCCAATGGGGGAAAACTCACACAACTCACACTCAACTCACACTAATATGTATATGTATCTCCTTTAATATTTTGCTTAAGTGTAGAGTAGGAAGGGGAGGGGGGGGGGGGGGGGGGGGGGGGGTATTTATACTAGTTTTGAAGTAGATTGGAGGGCTAGGATTGATTGGATAGTTGTAGAATTGAGAGCTATGATAGGAGTAGGAGTTATAGCAACTACCCACACACTAAGTAACCACCCATGCACACTCACCCACACTCCCATCACTCCCATGCACAAACCGGCCCAATAAAGTGTGCATTGCACACTACATGCATGCACGTGCCACCTAGTCCCCTATGTAGAAGTTTGTACATTTTAATTAATCAAATTGTTCACATTTTGTCCCTACATGACAAGTGTGGCCATTCAATTGATTAATTAAATTGGTGGGCTTCATAAATAGTGGGCTTAGGCTTGTGGGCCAAGACAACGAATTAATAATTAATTAAAGTGGATTAAAACAATTAATTAGTGTTTTAGGCTTTTAGAAAATAGGCTTTTCGAAAAATAAAGGACAATAATTGTTCATACAAAAAAATAAGATTTATATATAAAATAAATAAATAATATACACATGAAATTTGCACGTACACAATACGTAAAAAAATAGTATTTTTATTAAAATGAAAGTTTAGGGTATTACAGTTTCTGCATTTGGAACAGGAATGAGAAGTTTCTTTTTATGAGCATAATAATAATAATTAAAAAAAAGGAATGAGAAGTTAAAAGGGCTTTTCTACTATTCTCATATTGAGAGTACCAAAATTCTCACTTTCAGAGACGCAAGGTCAAAATTCTAGTCTCTGCACAGAACAATAGGCTACATTCAAGATCATTAGGCAGCGATAGTATCCTTTATCTTGAACTCCATGTTGATACATCAATTCAGAAACTTCTCAATAAAAGCGAGCACGTTGAATGTTAGGCTTGCGGTGATTGTTAGGCTATGATTGTTAGAGAACAATAAAAGTGCATACTCTCAAATCGTTGATTGAATATTAAGTAAAAAAAAAAAAAAGTTGAAAGAGGTGAAGAATACTCAATGAATTCACCTCTATTTATTGGGTGAAGAATTATATCTTTCCGAAAAAGTAAAAAGATATTCTAAAATATATGTTGTGTGCAGGTTACGGTTGACTACAATTTATGACCGACTGTCTCACTTTTTGCACTAAAAGTGCGGTCGACTGTTCCTAAGTGCGATCAAACGTAATCTGTCTGACACGATTATTTGATGAATTCACTTTACATTCTTTCCATAACTAATTATTCAAGCAATGATTTTATTTTTTTTACATGATAATTCCTCACATTAACTGAAACAAATAAACTAAGTCTTGTTGACTTCTGGAGGAATTTATCACATGTTCCTTGTGAAAGTCTTCGTGATATTTTGCAATCTTTTTTGAAATTTTTCTTTTTAGTTTGATTCCAAATTTCTTTTAATTCTTCATCTGAATTTTGAATCTCTATCAAACCTGTACTTAACTGAAAATATTTGTCTCAATAGTACGTTTTGTACACACCAAACTTGGGGTCAACAATTTTTCTCTTTTGGTGTGGACAAAACATACGTTAGAATTTAAAAACAAATACTTCCCCTTAATCTGATACTCCTCTTAATGTATGAATATAAGAATTGACATTTGTTTGTGATCATGATGCACCTTTTATGCAAAAACCAAAACATGCACGTACACATAAATAAGTTAAAAAATCATTTGAAATGTAAGGAGATAGATTAATTGTAGGCGGAAATACAAGTTGAAGAACCACCATTACAGATTTGAAATAGATAAATTAGCACAACCATTACAAGCTTGAATTAGACAAGGTAGCATAACCATTACAAACTTTGATCTACTAGAAAAATTTCCTTATATGATACTGTTGATTGTGAAGCTCTTTGATATAAAAGGAGAACTCCACATGATATCATAGATTGAGATCTTTTGTTACAAAATTACATAATGATAATATAATTAAGCACTTAAATTCTATGCTCTAATATTTTTTCCCCTTTTTGGAACACACCAAGAGGGAGACTAGTCTTCATCCTCATCCTCATCATCATCATCGTTGTCGTCGTCCTCTTTGGGAGCACCGCTAGTTAACTGTGGAGGTGGGAGAGGAGCTCAATCGACCTTGTTTTGTAAGAGCTCCACAGTATTAATATAGTATCCATAAATATTCATTTGATGAGTGTCAAATTGTTGGCTTGTCATGAAACCGGAGGGAGCCGAAGGCGGCTGTGAGGAGGAAGAAGCGGCTTGCTTTTGACAAGCACGTTGAGTGAAAAGAACATCAATGCCCATTTGGGATGGAAGGATAGGCACGTGAAGCTTACTAAGGAGAAATTTTTCAATGGTGATACCGGAATCAGTGGCGAGATTATAGATGAGGGAGATAAAGGGAAGATCACGATTCTGGGAGGTGGCAAAATTCATTGTCCTAATGATTAAGGAGGTCAGATCAAAGTTGTATTCACCAAGGATAAGAAAGATGATAAATAGATTGTTTCACACGAATCTTCATCTTATCGTTGTCTTTAAGCCAAATAATTGCGTTGACAATTTTATTGAGGACACGAGCAACATCGGTGAAGTCAGTGCGTTTTGGCCTAGCAACGAACCTAGACTCGGGATTGACAATCATATAGGAGACGATGTTTTTTTCATGCCCAGGTTTATATTCAATAGAGTTAAAGTCCATATAGTAGGCATCAAATTCGCCTTCGGGAAAATTGTAGTGAGATTAGAGATAGGCGGGCGTAATTTGAACGAGTTTGCCAAGAATTACAGAAGAGATGGTGATGTCATTATCTTTAAGTTCGTCAAGATTTGTATAAAATTGACGGGTGAGTGATTCGGAATGAGTGCTTGGAGTAGTGAGATACTCTTCCCACCCAAATTTTATAAGAATCCTAACAAGACCCCTAAACTGACCACCAAAAGAACCTAGAGCAATTTCTCTGCTAGGAACTACCGGTTAAGAGACAAGGGATTTAATGTAACGATTTGCACAACCTTGATTTATAAAAGCAATGCCCTCCCTAGTAATATATTTGGAAGAGGAAGAGGCAGGTTTCTTACCCTTAGATTTTGAAGATTTTCTCGCATTGAAAGGACCCCTAGAAGCCATGGAAGAGCAAGGAGTATGAGAACCTGGCGGAAATTGAAAGAGAAGATGGAGAAAATCAAGAGATTTTAGTTGGGTCAGGAAAGTGCAGGCTAGGGTTCGGTGGAGAAGAAGGGGAGAGGGAAAGAGAGTTATAAATACTGAAAGCGTGGGTCGCGCAAGTCATAAAAACAAAGTTAAAAAGCCAGGGTTATGGACAAACAGAGCTTCAATCGATTGTGTAGTCGACCGACCCACTATCGAGTGGGCGAGAGCATGTTTGATAGATAGACAATATGTGGGACGGTCGAACGTGCAGTCGACCGTACATCCTTCGGGTGTGTGAGTGGCATTGGCTGGTTTAACAGTGGAAGATGACAATCAACTGTGTAACATCCTGAATTTTCATATAATTAAATATAAAATTTTCATTTGTTTTCACGTGTTTCACACGTGCAAATTAATGTGTGCATTTGGCTTTAAGATTACTTTGTATGTCATGAACAAACATTTTCTTTCCTCTTTTAAAAAGCCTATTATTATTTATTATAGAGTCCTAGGCCTAAAAATTTATTCTAGCCCACCTAAAATAAAATAAATTAATTAATTAAGAGCTCATGGATTTTAGCCCACCTAATTAGCCCACTAGTTTATTCTATTATTAATTAAAACAACTTGTATGGTAGACTTGTCTTGTAACCAATTAGTGTAACAAATAAATGAACAAATTTAACTAGGTGTGCATGTGGGGGCAAGTGCATTGCACATGCACGTGCAATGGAGCAAGAGTAAGGTCATCCAATTCATGAGGAGTGCGGAGATGGAAAGAGTGGAGAGTTGGTTGCTCACTAGTGGGTAGTTCTTCTAACTCCCAAGTGAATCTTAGCCCTTCATCCAAACACATCTCAACCCTTCATTTGTTCATGAGTTGTGCATAAATACTCGACCTTGTCATTCTTTATCATTTTCATTTAGAAATTTTAATGAGAAAGAGAAAGAAAAGACATTGTGAGAAAAAGATTGAGTGTGAAGAAATTGTTTGAGGAAAAGAGAGAGAGAGAGTGTGTGTGTGTTCCTTTCATTGGAGGCCGGCCAAAGAAGAGGGGAATCTCGGCCAAGCAAGGAGGAGAAGTTCGGGTTTGCACAAGCTAGGAGGAGAATGCTAGGATCAAGGAGAAGGAAAGACAATCGTGCTTTCAAGGAGTTTTTTTAGGAATTTCCATTGTTCTTCAAAGAGGTGGGCAATTTTTCTACTTCTAATGTAGATATCATGTTAATAGGTTGATTTTATGAATATGCTAGAATAAATAGCAAAGTTTGCCATATAATTGCTTGAAAAGACTAGCAAAATCAAAAAAAGAGAAAACTCTTGATTGTCAATATGAGAAAAGTAGCAAAATGGATTGAAATTAGTGAATTAAAATTTAGCATGATGCCTTATTAATATATTTCATGCTAGAATATTTAATTTGATGAACCATGCTAGTGTGAAAATTGTGCTTGTGAATGGCTTGTGTAAAGTAGTGTGTAGAATGTAAAATGACACTCATAGATTGTGAAATCAATTGATTAGTATAGAAAGTTGTAATAAATGTTGAATTTATTTACATTGTATGAATAGTATTGTATCTACTTGATTGTCGAAATATGTTGCATTTTGGAATCATAAGAAAAGGAATTAGTCTTGTAAAGGATAAAATTAGTTTAAGAGAATTAATTATGTTAAAGAATGAAATTTTATAAAACTATGTGAATAAATGTGAGAAACAAGTAGATAAAAGATTTATCAAGAAAAGAAACCCCAATGTCAATAAATACATTATTTTACATTTCTCAAAAGAAATAAAAGGAATAATTTCTATGATGTTGTTGAAAATAAAAATTCCGTAAATTTGAATAAATATACTATACTATATTTTAAGAGAACACATTCTGGAAAAGATTTAGATTTTGAGTAAGTACAAATTGATTGAGAAATCGAGTTTATTAAAGAAAGAGACAGAAACAGATTAGTGGAATAAATCAATTTTAACTCTGGGTTATAACAGAAAATGGAATTTGGCATACTGGTTTACGGTGTGGGTTTATGGCGCTGTGAACAGTGCTTAGAGGCCCGGGTTCGAGTCTTGGAAGACTCTGTTTTTATTAAAATTCGATTTTTTTCTCAAATCACTGAGGATCAGTATATGGGTATTTTGAACTCACCATATATCGCTAGTTGACTTTGGGCTTTCTGGTCTTCAGGTGCGCTTTGAGTCTGTTACTGTAGCAGGGCGGAGGTCGGGGGTTCGAATCCTGGCGCTTGACTTTTAAATGAATTTCAGTTTTTTAATATTTCTTGAGTTTTAAAGTGTATAAAAAATTGGGAAAAATTTCTAATATTCTTCTAAAATTATTTAAACTTCATAAAAATTATTTCTACAATATTTTGACATATTTTAGTGAGAATTGGAAGTGATTTTTGGGATGAAGAACTTGATAATTTTTCTTAGAATATGACTTTGAATAATTAAAGAAAAGGAAGATTTTGAAGGTAAAGAATTTTGTGTACAGATCAATATTGAGATTTTCGACATGGAAAATTTGAGTAAGTTAATAAATGAAACTTGATGTTTTAATATATGCAAGTGTGCATAGAAAATGAAATGAAAAGATCATGATGAATATGGAAATTTGTGAGTATGAACACTCAATTTTTGGTGAACATGGAAAGAGGTTAAAATCTAGAGTCTAGCTAAGTCCTTACACCGGCGTGAATAAACTTTGATGAGAAATATTGTAATAAAAGACCAAGATTGGGTCGTGGTTATCAATTGATGTTTAAGACCGGTGTAGAGGAAATGCTAACTCAAGGGTGTTAATTTATTCGTGATTCAATTATTTAAGGACAACACAATAGTGAAGATGTGATGAAAGTAAGAGAAAAACACAAGTATGAGTGCATCGGATTCACGGTGTGAGAGTTTTCAAAGGGTGTCTACATGATGCGTCATGTCATGATGTGAATTCATCTCTGGAATTATCGGGATCGCGGCGATGCTTTTGGGGTGCTTGGTGACTACGTAGTGCCATTGCCCCATGACGGCGACGAATTTTCCATAAGCTGTCTACATGATGCATCATGTCATGACGTTGGATTTCCCTCCAGGCTGTCTGGACATGGGCTCGTAACTCATAAACATCTAGGATACTTACTGTAGTTACCGTAGTAGTTAAACTCATAACGAGGGATTTAACCCTATAAGATGAAGAACGGTTAAGGGCTTGCCTTCGGATTTATGTAGAATGGGATGCATAAGTTCGAACAAGTGTGCATTAGTGTCATGAAATAATAAGTAACTGCATTAAGACTAAGTGCACAGTCACACACGACATCAATAGGATAGTCCCCCTTAGCCTTGTTTGTGATCAAGTGTGTGCTTTCCAAGTAAAAGAAATTGAATTTTAAATGAATTTCGGTTTTTTAGTATTTCTTGAGTTTTAAAGTGTATAAAAAATTGGGAAAAATTTCTAATATTCTTCTAAAATTATTTAAACTTCATAAAAATTATTTCTACAATATTTTGACATATTTTAGTGAGAATTGGAAGTGATTTTTGGGATGAAGAACTTGATAATTTTTCTTAGAATATGACTTTGAATAATTAAAGAAAAGGAAGATTTTGAAGGTAAAGAATTTTGTGTACAGATCAATATTGAGATTTTCGACATGGAAAATTTGAGTAAGTTAATAAATGAAACTTGATGTTTTAATATATGCAAGTGTGCATAGAAAATGAAATGAAAAGATCATGATGAATATGGAAATATGTGAGTATGAACACTCAATTTTTGGTGAACATGGAAAGAGGTTAAAATCTAGAGTCTAGCTAAGTCCTTACACCGGCGTGAATAAACTTTGATGAGAAATGTTGTAATAAAAGACCAAGATTGGGTCGTGGTTATCAATTGATGTTTAAGACCGGTGTAGAGGAAATGCTAACTCAAGGGTGTTAATTTATTCGTGATTCAATTATTTAAGGACAACACAATAGTGAAGATGTGATGAAAGTAAGAGAAAAACACAAGTATGAGGGCATCGGATTCACGGTGTGAGAGTTTTCAAAGGGTGTCTACATGATGCGTCATGTCATGATGTGAATTCATCTCTGGAATTATCGGGATCGCGGCGATGCTTTTGGGGTGCTTGGTGACTACGTAGTGCCATTGCCCCATGACGGAGACGAATTTTCCATAAGCTGTCTACATGATGCATCATGTCATGACGTTGGATTTCCCTCCAGGCTGTCTGGACATGCGCTCGTAACTCATAAACATCTAGGATACTTACTGTAGTTACCGTAGTAGTTAAACTCATAACGAGGGATTTAACCCTATAAGATGAAGAACGGTTAAGGGCTTGCCTTCGGATTTATGTAGAATGGGATGCATAAGTTCGAACAAGTGTGCATTAGTGTCATGAAATAATAAGTAACTGCATTAAGACTAAGTGCACAGTCACACACGACATCAATAGGATAGTCCCCCTTAGCCTTGTTTGTGATCAAGTGTGTGCTTTCCAAGTAAAAGAAATTGAATTTTAAATGAATTTCGGTTTTTTAGTATTTCTTGAGTTTTAAAGTGTATAAAAAATTGGGAAAAATTTCTAATATTCTTCTAAAATTATTTAAACTTCATAAAAATTATTTCTACAATATTTTGACATATTTTAGTGAGAATTGGAAGTGATTTTTGGGATGAAGAACTTGATAATTTTTCTTAGAATATGACTTTGAATAATTAAAGAAAAGGAAGATTTTGAAGGTAAAGAATTTTGTGTACAGATCAATATTGAGATTTTCGACATGGAAAATTTGAGTAAGTTAATAAATGAAACTTGATGTTTTAATATATGCAAGTGTGCATAGAAAATGAAATGAAAAGATCATGATGAATATGGAAATTTGTGAGTATGAATACTCAATTTTTGGTGAACATGGAAAGAGGTTAAAATCTAGAGTCTAGCTAAGTCCTTACACCGGCGTAAATAAACTTTGATGAGAAATGTTGTAATAAAAGACCAAGATTGGGTCGTGGTTATCAATTGATGTTTAAGACCGGTGTAGAGGAAATGCTAACTCAAGGGTGTTAATTTATTCGTGATTCAATTATTTAAGGACAACACAATAGTGAAGATGTGATGAAAGTAAGAGAAAAACACAAGTATGAGGGCATCGGATTCACGGTGTGAGAGTTTTCAAAGGGTGTCTACATGATGCGTCATGTCATGATGTGAATTCATCTCTGGAATTATCGGGATCGCGGCGATGCTTTTGGGGTGCTTGGTGACTACGTAGTGCCATTGCCCCATGACGGAGACGAATTTTCCATAAGCTGTCTACATGATGCATCATGTCATGACGTTGGATTTCCCTCCAGGCTGTCTGGACATGCGCTCGTAACTCATAAACATCCAGGATACTTACTGTAGTTACCGTAGTAGTTAAACTCATAACGAGGGATTTAACCCTATAAGATGAAGAACGGTTAAGGGCTTGCCTTCGGATTTATGTAGAATGGGATGCATAAGTTCGAACAAGTGTGCATTAGAGTCATGAAATAATAAGTAACTGCATTAAGACTAAGTGCACAGTCACACACGACATCAATAGGATAGTCCCCCTTAGCCTTGTTTGGATCAAGTGTGTGCTTTCCAAGTAAAAGAAATTGAATTTTAAATGAATTTCGGTTTTTTAGTATTTCTTGAGTTTTAAAGTGTATAAAAAATTGGGAAAAATTTCTAATATTCTTCTAAAATTATTTAAACTTCATAAAAATTATTTCTACAATATTTTGACATATTTTAGTGAGAATTGGAAGTGATTTTTGGGATGAAGAACTTGATAATTTTTCTTAGAATATGACTTTGAATAATTAAAGAAAAGGAAGATTTTGAAGGTAAAGAATTTTGTGTACAGATCAATATTGAGATTTTCGACATGGAAAATTTGAGTAAGTTAATAAATGAAACTTGATGTTTTAATATATGCAAGTGTGCATAGAAAATGAAATGAAAAGATCATGATGAATATGGAAATTTGTGAGTATGAACACTCAATTTTTGGTGAACATGGAAAGAGGTTAAAATCTAAAGTCTAGCTAAGTCCTTACACCGGCGTGAATAAACTTTGATGAGAAATGTTGTAATAAAAGACCAAGATTGGGTCGTGGTTATCAATTGATGTTTAAGACCGGTGTAGAGGAAATGCTAACTCAAGGGTGTTAATTTATTCGTGATTCAATTATTTAAGGACAACACAATAGTGAAGATGTGATGAAAGTAAGAGAAAAACACAAGTATGGGGGCATCGGATTCACGGTGTGAGAGTTTTCAAAGGGTGTCTACATGATGCGTCATGTCATGATGTGAATTCATCTCTGGAATTATCGGGATCGCGGCGATGCTTTTGGGGTGCTTGGTGACTACGTAGTGCCATTGCCCCATGACGGAGACGAATTTTCCATAAGCTGTCTACATGATGCATCATGTCATGACGTTGGATTTCCCTCCAGGCTGTCTGGACATGGGCTCGTAACTCATAAACATCTAGGATACTTACTGTAGTTATCGTAGTAGTTAAACTCATAACGAGGGATTTAACCTTATAAGATGAAGAACGGTTAAGGGCTTGCCTTCGGATTTATGTAGAATGGGATGCATAAGTTCGAACAAGTGTGCATTAGTGTCATGAAATAATAAGTAACTGCATTAAGACTAAGTGCACAGTCACACACGACATCAATAGGATAGTCCCCCTTAGCTTTGTTTGTGATCAAGTGTGTGCTTTCCAAGTAAAAGAAATTGAATTTTAAATGAATTTCGGTTTTTTAGTATTTCTTGAGTTTTAAAGTGTATAAAAAATTGGGAAAAATTTCTAATATTCTTCTAAAATTATTTAAACTTCATAAAAATTATTTCTACAATATTTTGACATATTTTAGTGAGAATTGGAAGTGATTTTTGGGATGAAGAACTTGATAATTTTTCTTAGAATATGACTTTGAATAATTAAAGAAAAGGAAGATTTTGAAGGTAAAGAATTTTGTGTACAGATCAATATTGAGATTTTCGACATGGAAAATTTGAGTAAGTTAATAAATGAAACTTGATGTTTTAATATATGCAAGTGTGCATAAAAAATGAAATGAAAAGATCATGATGAATATGGAAATTTGTGAGTATGAACACTCAATTTTTGGTGAACAAGGAAAGAGGTTAAAATCTAGAGTCTAGCTAAGTCCTTACACCGGCGTGAATAAACTTTGATGAGAAATGTTGTAATAAAAGACCAAGATTGGGTCGTGGTTATCAATTGATGTTTAAGACCGGTGTAGAGGAAATGCTAACTCAAGGGTGTTAATTTATTCGTGATTCAATTATTTAAGGACAACACAATAGTGAAGATGTGATGAAAGTAAGAGAAAAACACAAGTATAAGGGCATCGGATTCACGGTGTGAGAGTTTTCAAAGGGTGTCTACATGATGCGTCATGTCATGATGTGAATTCATCTCTGGAATTATCGGGATCGCGGCGATGCTTTTGGGGTGCTTGGTGACTACGTAGTGCCATTGCCCCATGACGGAGACGAATTTTCCATAAGCTGTCTACATGATGCATCATGTCATGACGTTGGATTTCCCTCCAGGCTGTCTGGACATGGGCTCGTAACTCATAAACATCTAGGATACTTACTGTAGTTACCGTAGTAGTTAAACTCATAACGAGAGATTTAACCCTATAAGATGAAGAACGGTTAAGGGCTTGCCTTCGGATTTATGTAGAATGGGATGCATAAGTTAGAACAAGTGTGCATTAGTGTCATGAAATAATAAGTAACTGCATTAAGACTAAGTGCACAGTCACACACGACATCAATAGGATAGTCCCCCTTAGCTTTGTTTGTGATCAAGTGTGTGCTTTCCAAGTAAAAGAAATTGATCTGTTATATCCTAGCGTCAGTTGTATGCAACTGGCGTGCCCATAGTTTCTATGCAGGATAAAAAGAATGGAAGGACTAAAGAAGGAATGTTGCTTAAAGAAATATTTCAATGGTTATTTTAGTTATGTATCATGTTGTAATTTATTTCCGCTGTGTTGATGTAAACATCGTTGTATAAATGTAACTACTGTTTCCCCGTATTTGTATTTTATACTGTATTTTGCCATATTGTATTCTTTCATCTATTTGAGATCCGTATTTTATTTCTATTCGAATAAAATCGTTATTTTTGTCTCGACTCAATTTTGGATCTTTTTATCAAATTCGATTGTGTGCCATCTTGCACCGTTCTTCATGAGAAATAGACCGATTCTTCTCGTTTATCTCTCTAATCCCCATTATTGTGCATTTTGACCATTTCTTCTGTTGGGCTCTTTTTGAAACGGGTCCCCTAAACCCCAAAACCCAATACCCACAAACCCTAGTATTTAAACCCCTACCCTAACCCTAATTACCTCTATACTGTTTAACCCTAATCAAAACTACCGCCGCTAATCATCTTCCCTAATCGCCTTCGTCCCGTTCCTTCTCCTCCATTTTCGCAACCGCCCAAACCATCTCCGATCGCCTCCGAGCAATCCCCTCACCTTCGCCATACCCTTCCACCCTCGTCAACCCACTCCTGCTCGCCATCCCTCCACCGTAGAACTCCCGAACCCATCGCCATTAACCCAACAACTCGAACCCATTATCCGAACACCTCCGACCACCTCTACTCGACCCCTCACCGCCTCGTCGAACCCCTCAGCACCACCGCCTCCACAAACCTCCATCGACGTCGCCTCCATCTCCCCACAGCGCCGCCGAGTCCCTATTTTCCCTCTCCCCTGTTCGAAACCACGAACAGAGCCCGCCGCGCGTCGCTTCTCGACGTCGTCGCCGCCTCACCGCACTCCGTCACCGCCGCAGTCGCCGCCAGCGAACCAACCACGCCGTCGCCCCTCTCTCTCGAGCTCTGCTCAGTCGCACGTCGAACAAAGAAGAAGAAGAACGAAGAAGAAGAGGAGAAAGAGCGGGAGCGATTCTCAGCCGCCAGATCTCATCAAGATTCGCGCTCTTGATCGGTGTTCTGTGTTCGTTCCGCAGCAGATCCGATTCCGTGTTCGCTGTTCTGGGATTGGATCCGGTGCACAGGAGTGATCTGATTGGACGTGTTGCTGTTTCGTGTTCTACCCGCAGCCGATCCCACTTTGCTGTACGCTGTTTGGGCCGATCGTGTGTGCTAGGAAAGCTCGATCTCCGATCAATTTTTGCACGCGCATTTCGAGGACATCTTCGGGGATTTTTCTTCTCAAATTGCTTCAGCAAGCGGAGCTTATGATCGTCGATTTAAGGCAAGTAACCTTGTACATCTTATTGTCCTAGTACAAGTCTCTTTGAAATACCACATGTAGTTAGTTTGTGACTCTCCTTTGAAATATCATAGTAAAACAATTTGAACCTTCAAACTCACCAATCTAAGAGTCACAAAACTTCCTCGTAATAAATAATAATTCAATTGGACTCTTTTATCTCCTTGAACTTGCGAATCACATGGACATATGAATTAAGGACCCCTAGAAATTGTAGACGCATATAAATTTAGTGTTTTGGCAATTTGTGATTATTATGACTTGGAAAATATTATTATTCGCTGTTTGATTCCCATTACCATGTATTTGTGCCACATAATGATTTTAGACACCAAATTACATAATTCTATGAAATCTACATTAGTGAATTATTTCCCTATGTTGCTGTCTGGATTTCCTTTTGCGGTTTCGACC
Organism: Hemerocallis citrina; assembly: GCA_017893485.1. Taxonomy (NCBI): domain Eukaryota; kingdom Viridiplantae; phylum Streptophyta; class Magnoliopsida; order Asparagales; family Asphodelaceae; genus Hemerocallis; species Hemerocallis citrina. The sequence continues at coordinate 42,804,553 of CM030364.1, forward strand.
CTCTTATCTTTGGAATTTGGGCCCGAGGCCTGAATACAAAACGTGGATCAGGATGTGTAGATGTCGATAGACTCCAGAATGATTGAATTTGGAGTTACGGTCTAGGAGATATGGCCGTTATACTGCAGCTGTGTCAGTAGGTGCAGTTCTGTAAAAACTGCTGTATATATTGACTTTACAAATTATTTTAGCTGTGTAAACAGCGAGCGTTTGACCCCAAATTTTATATGTAGTTTCTGGACACCCCATAGGACATCCCCAATTTTTCTTAGAATTAATCTACATTATTTCAATACTATTTCATATGCATAAATACAAATATACAAATTCTGCCTGAACAAATGTGACAAGCCGGGGTTATGGGAAAGACTATAGAGTGGACAATATAGGTAAGTATACTCAGAAGGGGGCCCGTGTTTCCCAGTACTCGGTTCATGAACCTGTTGCATGTGATGTATTCATGGAGTCAGTTACTTGGCTCATGAACCTGTTACACGTGATGTATTCATGGAGTCAGTTACTTGGCTCATGAACCTGTTACACGTGATGTATTCATGGAGTCAGTTACTTGGCTCATGAACCTGTTACACGTGATGTATTCATGGAGTCAGTTACTTGACTCATGAACCTGTTGTATTCATGGAACCACTGTGTGGTCCTTGAACCTGTTAGTATTCACGAACTCGTTTCGTGAACCTGTTATTTGATTTCGTATTCATGAACCGTGCCTGCCTGATACCTGATACCTGATACCTGAAACCTGAGTACACCGCCCTATAGACTCCATTACTAGGTCTAAACGAAATTGGTTTGACTGTAGCAACCATGTAGTAAAATAATGGATGCATGTCGTGCTACCTAGATAGTAATAATCACACAAGACTTGAACTTAATACCTGATACATGATTATCCTGTTGTCTGATTATCCTGTTACCTGATTATCCTGTTATCTGATTACTTGGTTACCTGATATCTGATACATGAAACCTGAACATGACACCTGAACATGACACCTGTAACTTGAAATATGAAACTTGATACGTGAAACCTGACACATGAAACATGATATTTGAGGTTAGTTATCCCTACAGGTTCACCTGACATATGTTTTACCATTAGCAGTTATTAACTAGCATGTTTACTAAGAAGTCCTCCCTTGCTAGCTAATTCCTGGTTGTTCCCACTACTTGTTGTATCCCTGTTACATTCTTGATTCCAGTTCCTGTTCTCCATACTTGTACTTGCTTTCACTATTTGTGGCCCTAGCTTGCACTAAGGGCATTCTCCCTGTTTTTCCTTTGTTTTCCCTTTTCATATTATTAAGCAGACTGATATGGTCAAAACAAGGGGTTCAATCGAGACCGTCCAAATGGGGCACGAATCCTACAGCTCAGGGACGAGACGGTAATTTCACATGCAAACGGGTCCGAAGCGGGTACTGGGTCTCCTTCTCACAGATCCAATAACCCGCAAACGGATCCACCACAGCTGGGCACGGGTTTCAACCCGCTGCCAACTCGATCCAGCAAGACACAATCAAGGTCCCTGATTAGATCTAAATCAACGGCCATGATTCACGTCAATCTTTACACTGGGATTTAGGGATTAAAATTCCTTATCTGATTACCAGAATATACCTTATCAGATTACTTTCCCAATCTGTTTACAAGGAGATTGTTCTATATCAGACTACGCGGATTACATTCCTAAATTGTTCTCTAAGACGCCTATAAATACCCCCCACCCATCTCCATTAAGAGGTAATCAATCTTTTTCTAGTTAAACGCTCTTTCATAATCATTTCTGGTTACTGACTTGAGCGTCGGAGGGTGCGTCGCCGGGATCAACCCCGGTGTCTCGCACTTCCTTGCAGGTGAACGGCGGGAGTCAACGGTCAAGCTCCGGCGGAACAGGTTAGGTGTTTGCTATTCAGGTTTTCTACGAACTCACAAATTCATCTGTTTGCCCCCACACCGAATTTAGCGGCAACAGATTGGCGCCGTCTGTGGGAAACACACGAATAGCAGCCCCTCCTCTTTCCGTCGACTAGATCTTCTCCAGCCATGCCTCCGAGAAAAGCCAAATCTAGGGGGTCCAACCGTGGGCCCAATCCCGCCGATCAGCAGGAGCCAGTCCCTGACCAACCCGTTCTGCAGCAGGAACGACCTCCGCTTCAGACGGAAGACCCCCTTCAGCAAGATCAGCCCCTTCAGAATCAGCAACCCCCCAAGGGTCCGACCGGACCTCAGAATGCTGGTGCGGGGGGCTCCCGCGGAAAGCAACCTCTTCAACAAGATCAGCCTCTCCCTCAAAATCAACAACCCCCAAGGGTCCTTCCGGTCCACAGAATGCCGGTGCAGGGGGCTCCCGCATGAAGCAACCTCTCCATCAAGACCACGTCTCCATACACAACGCCTCTACGGATTCCATGGCCTCTCACAATCCCCAAAATCAGAAGGAGGAAGAGGACCTACGCCACCGTCTGGACGAGAAGCGGGCTCGAAAGGGAGCCTCCCGCCAACAACGTCCGGGTGAGCGGTCCCCTCACCGCCGAGACTACAAAAGGTCCCATGTCCGAAGGGGAAGGAAGGAATCCCCCGAGCATCACAGAAGAAGACCACGCTCCCCCGCGGGTCGGCAGCAGCCTAGGAACGATGAAGCGCCAATCACCCGTGCCGAGATCCAACGAGTTGGAGCACAACTCTCTCCTAGAGTTGCTCCTCGAACCCATCTCACAAATGGCTCTCTTCCAAAAGCCGAACTCTTCCCTTCGCTCGCCGCCGAAGCGGACCTCTTCTCAACAAGTCCGGAGCACACAACTCTCTCCTAGAGTTGCTCCTTAAACTCATCTCCCGAATGGCTCTCTCCCAGAGCCGAGCTCTTCCATCCGCTCGCCGCCGAAGCGGACCCCTTCTCAACAAGTCCGGAGCACACAACTCTCTCCTAGAGTTGCTCCTCAAACTCATCTCCCAGATGGCTCTCTCCCAGAGCCGAGCTCTTCGCTCCGCTCGCCGCCGAAGCGGACCCCTTCTCAACAAGTCCGGAGCACACAACTCTCTCCTAGAGTTGCTCCTCAAACTCATCTCCCAGATGGCTCTCTCCCAGAGCCGAGCTCTTCGCTCCGCTCGCCTCCGAAGCGGACCTCTTCTCAGACAGTTCGGAGCACACAACTCTCTCCTAGAGTTGCTCCTCAAACTCATCTCCCAAATGGCTCTCTCCCAGAGCCGAGCTCTTCCATCCGCTCGCCGCCGAAGCGGACCCCTTCTCAACAAGTCCGGAGCACACAACTCTCTCCTAGAGTTGCTCCTCAAACTCATCTCCCAAATGGCTCTCTTCCAAAAGCCGAACTCTTCCCTTCGCTCGCCGCCGAAGCGGACCTCTTCTCAACAAGTCCGGAGCACACAACTCTCTCCTAGAGTTGCTCCTCAAACTCATCTCACAAATGGCTCTCTTCCAAAAGCCGAACTCTTCCCTTCGCTCGCCGCCGAAGCGGACCTCTTCTCAACAAGTCCGGAGCACACAACTCTCTCCTAGAGTTGCTCCTCAAACTCATCTCACAAATGGCTCTCTTCCAAGAGCCGAACTCTTCCCTCCGCTCGCCGCCGAAGCGGACCTCTTCTCAACAAGTCCGGAGCACACAACTCTCTCCTAGAGTTGCTCCTTAAACTCATCTCCCGAATGGCTCTCTCCCAGAGCCGAGCTCTTCCATCCGCTCGCCGCCGAAGCGGACCCCTTCTCAACAAGTCCGGAGCACACAACTCTCTCCTAGAGTTGCTCCTCAAACTCATCTCCCAGATGGCTCTCTCCCAGAGCCGAGCTCTTCGCTCCGCTCGCCTCCGAAGCGGACCTCTTCTCAGACAGTTCGGAGCACACAACTCTCTCCTAGAGTTGCTCCTCAAACTCATCTCCCAAATGGCTCTCTTCCAAAAGCCGAACTCTTCCCTTCGCTCGCCGCCGAAGCGGACCTCTTCTCAACAAGTCCGGAGCACACAACTCTCTCCTAGAGTTGCTCCTCAAACTCATCTCACAAATGGCTCTCTTCCAAGAGCCGAACTCTTCCCTCCGCTCGCCGCCGAAGCGGACCTCTTCTCAACAAGTCCGGAGCACACAACTCTCTCCTAGAGTTGCTCCTTAAACTCACCTCCCGAATGGCTCTCTCCCAGAGCCGAGCTCTTCCATCCGCTCGCCGCCGAAGCGGACCCCTTCTCAACAAGTCCGGAGCACACAACTCTCTCCTAGAGTTGCTCCTCAAACTCATCTCCCAGATGGCTCTCTCCCAGAGCCGAGCTCTTCGCTCCGCTCGCCTCCGAAGCGGACCTCTTCTCAGACAGTTCGGAGCACACAACTCTCTCCTAGAGTTGCTCCTCAAACTCATCTCCCAAATGGCTCCCTCCCAGAGCCGAGCTCTTCGCTCCGCTCGCCTCCGAAGCGGACCTCTTCTCCGACATTTCGGAGCACACAACTCTCTCCTAGAGTTGCTCCTCAAACTCATCTCCCAAATGGCTCTCTCCCAGAGCCGAGCTCTTCGCTCCGCTCGCCTCCGAAGCGGACCTCTTCTCAGACAGTTCGGAGCCCACAACTCTCTCCTAGAGTTGCTCCTCAAACTTGTCTCACAAATGGCTCTCTTCCAGAGCCGAGCTCTTTGCTCCGCTCACCTCCAAGGCGGACCACTTCTCAACGAGTTCGGAGTCCAGCTTCTTCTACATGGCTGCTCCCACAACTTACTAAGCACCACACGATGGTTCGGAGTCCAGCACTCGGCTCGACTCTTCCTCCTAGGCTCGTCTTCAGACGGGCCGGGGGCAGATCGCCGTTCGAAATTGCTCCTGCAGCCGTCGAATGGATCGGAGTCCAACACTTGGCTCGATTTTGCTTCGTAAGTCCGCTCCTAAGCGGACTAGAAGTAGCTCGCCATTCGAAACTGCTCCTGCATCTCTCAAACTTATCACACAATGGTTCGGAGTCCAGCACTCGGCTCGACTCTTCCTACTCGGCCCATCCTCAGACGGGCCGGGGGCAGATCGCCGTTCGAAATTGCTCCTGCAGCCGTTGAATGGATCGGAGTCCAACACTTGGCTCGATTTTGCTTCGCAAATCCGCTCCTAAGCGGACTAGAAGTAGCTCGCCATTCGAAACTGCTCCTGCATCTCTCAAACTTATCACACAATGGTTCGGAGTCCAGCACTCGGCTCGACTCTTCCTACTCGGCCCGTCCTCAGACGGGCCGGGGGCAGATCGCCGTTCGAAATTGCTCCTGCAGCCGTTGAATGGATCGGAGTCCAACACTTGGCTCGATTTTGCTTCGCAAATCCGCTCCTAAGCGGACTAGAAGTAGCTCGCCATTCGAAACTGCTCCTGCATCTCTCAAACTTATCACACAATGGTTCGGAGTCCAGCACTCGGCTCGACTCTTCCTACTCGGCCCGTCTTCAGACGGGCCGGGGGCAGATCGCCGTTCGAAATTGCTCCTACGGCCGTTGAATGGATCGGAGTCCAACACTTGGCTCGATTTTGCTTCGCAAATCCGCTCCTAAGCGGACTAGAAGTAGCTCGCCATTCGAAACTGCTCCTACATCCCTTAAACTAATCTAACGACCGGATCCTTCCTCCGGCTCGACTCTATCTCTCCGACTCGTCCTTAAACGGTCCGGAACCCGTCCCGACCGTAGACTGTGCCGAGCTGACGAGGTACCGACCCTCGTTTTGGGAAAAAATCACCCCGAGGTCAACTCGCCGTTAGATCCTCTCAAATTGTGTGCCAAAGCGTGATGAGTGGATCCAGTAGTGCCACGTGCCCACAAAACGACAAGATAACGTTTTCTTGGTACTCGTGCCTGCCTCTGGATTCGCGCCACCATCCAACGGTTGTAGACACCCCACGTCGACCGGCGTCAATAGCCGAGCGACAGGATCAGAATTGCGACAAAAGACTCGACGAACAGCCAATAGAAGACACTTCGGATAAATCGACCCCAATTTTATTAATGACTTGGACGAGTTTACAAAAAGATTACTACAGCGAGTTCAACAAAATATTACAAGGCATGACCCGCTCATTTCCTCCGAGGAAGGGGGACACTCCGGTTCAACGACACTTTGGGTCGGCGCTTCTTAGCCTCCGAGCTCGTCTCCAGGCCGACGAACCGGGACGCCCCTTCGCCGCTGAGCCTCACAGTTGCCCCAACCGAAGCGCCACTTGAAGACACCGCCACACCACTTTGTGCATCGGCGGCTGACGCCCCGATGATGGGAGTCCGGGACGCCGCTTGGTAGAACGTGATACCTCGCTCGATCTCTTCGCGGGTACAGGAGGTGCTCCGGACGTTGGCCCTCACCGGCTGAGGCTTGAGCCGAGCGACCTCCTCCTCCAATTCGACGATCCGGTCCTTCAGCGCCTCGTCCCTCACGACAATTTTGAACCGAGGAAGCTTCGCCGATCCAGGGTATTCGGCGCTGTCAGATATGACACGACGCAGATGGGTCACCTCGATACTCTTGTCGACTGTCACCCTTTGCAAATGCTCGACCTTCTTCACGAGCTCATCTCGTTCGGCCAAAACAGAAGCCAATTCTTCTTCCTTAGCAAATAGCTCGGCTTCGGCTATCCGCAAGTGGTACACTTCGGCCAACAGATCCCCGTTCTTCATCTCCATATTGTACAGCATCCTCCTCGTCAGGTCGATCTCGCCCTCAAGGCGTTTCACGAGAGATAGATGGAACAGCTCTACTTGTCGCCGAGCCATCGTAGTGACGGGGGCCTACCCTACCACCGAACCAAACACTTAGACAATTTCAAAGACAAAACGTTTTTTCATTTATCAAAAAGCGGTGGCCAGTCCGCAAAAGGCGTTACAAAGCTCGGAAGAAAAAGCAGAACAGAAACTACAAAAAGATTAACGAAAGAATCAAGGGTCCACCTGCGTCTCCGCTCCCACCCCGGACGCATCGACGGGCGGTCCCTCGATCTCTCCCTTAGCCGGGTCATCCTCTCCCCCTCCGTCTTCGCCTTCGACCTCGTCCTCGGCATCCCCCTCCTCGTCGTCCACGGGCGACCCGGGCCACAGTCGATAATCGACTCGCTCGAAGCCGGGGACACGAGCCTGGACATGGTCCAGGGCCGTCTGGTAGGATCGCTCCATGTTCTCAGCCATATGTTTCTTCGCCTCTGCCTCAATCTCGGCTTCGACCTCCGCCCGGATCCTCGCGGCCTGCGCTTCCCTCTCCGCCTTCTCGTCGGCCAAGGACTTCAATGCCGCGGCAAGATCTTGGGCGGCCTTGGCAGCTTTGGCGGACTCCGCTTCGAGGCCCTCCTTCGCTTTCTTCAGGTCGGCGGTAAGGTCGGCCACCCGAACGTCCAGAGCCTCGGCCCGCCTCTGCTCGGCCTCGAGATCCTTGACCGCCCGGACCTTCGCCAGCCTGTCTTTCTCGCTGGCGGACTTCAGCTCCTTCTCCTGTGCGGCGAACGCCTCCATGAGATGGCCGAAGTGAACGGTGGCCTACGAAGACAACGATAAGTACGAAGTACGCACCGAGTAACAAACTTGAAGAAATTTGCGAACACTTACCGAAACAAGCCCCCGGGCGACTTCGTAAGTGTCGTCGCCGACCCTCCCCGCATTCAGCGCGGCCTTATCCTTCGGGGTCGCCAAGTGTTTGACGACCTGCATTGACATCTGCGAGTTGCCGAGGAAACCATCATGATTCCTCACCAGCCAGTTCGGCACAAACAACTGCTTGTGCTGCTCGGTCAGGATTTCCTCGGCATTCTGAGTCAATGGGGGAAGCTCGAGCGCCAGCGCCGCATTGACATCAAAGACACCCTCGTTCACGGACGGGGCGACAGGGGCCGAGGTCTCCTCCACCACCACTACCTCCGAAGGCACCTCGGCAGCCGGGGGAGGCGGAGCAACGTTAGTGGCGACCGCGGGCTGAACACCCGAAGACGCACCCTCGGCCGCCCTCTTCCTTTTTCTGGTCCCGGTCAGCTTGGACCTATCGGCCATCATAGCTTTAAAGTCAATCTTCATCGACTCTGCATCAACAAAAAAAAAAGAGAGGGGGAGAAAACCGAATCAAAACAGACGAATTGAAGACTTAGGAAAAAAAAAAATGAATGAGATGTCAAGAGCGTACTCGGATCGATGGGGCTTAGTCCGGACCCGAACAACACCTCTTCGGTCAACTCCCTCCAACTCAGTACCGGAAGGGCCGTGATCCTCCTCGCTACCTCCTCCTCGGCCTCAGATAGTGCGGGGTCGCCCCGCGCAAATTTCGGCACTTCCACCTTCCACCGGGACGGAATGTGCCAAATCGCTTCGCCCCTTACGATAAAATACTTCTCCCTCCAACCCTTAAGAGAGTCGGGATTCTCTACAATCTTAACACCTCTCCTCGGCCCCAAATAGTACCGGTACTCCGAGCCGTGTTGCCTGTTTATCCGATAGAGGCCCCGGAAAACTGACAGATCCGGCGCTACCTCGGCTCGGTGACACTGAAGCAAGAATGCGTTCACATGACGCCAAGTGTTTGGACTGAACTGAGTAGGGGCGAGACAATACCAACCGAGGATCTGAAGTATGAAAGGGTGCAGCGGAAAACGCAGTCCCGCGTTCAAGGAGTCGACGTCAAACATGCACATGTCCGACGAGGGCAACTTAGTGTTTGCTCGCACCCCGGGGCCAGCGACCATCAGCTTGTACTCCGACGGGATAGCGAAGGCCTTCCTGATCCGAAGAAGATCCTTCTCGGTCAACGACGAAATGAGCTCGTCAGCTTCGGAGGGATGGAACGGATTAGGCTCCTCGACGATCTTCGACTTTCCGTAGATCGCTTTCTCCAGAAGATCACCCTCGTACTGCCTGACTCCCGAATGCCCGGACAGGACGGAAGGATATTGTCCTATCTCGGGAGCGCGTTTCGGGTTCTCCACAATCACCCCCACTATGGGGGGCGGGGTCTCCCCTGTCCTCTTCTTCTTCCCGATCCTCGACTCGACAGCCAGCGGTTCGGCCATCTGCTTCCCCTTCCTGCGAGCTTCCGCCCTACTCCTCTCCCCGGCGCCATCACCGCCCGAGGACGAGGCACCACTACCCGAGCTTACCCTTGACATCTCTTGAAAAAGCTAAGGCAAAGACAAACTAACCTTTGAAGTGACGTTCACGGTCGGAGAATGCTCGCCGGAAATCGCCTGGCCCACGCGACAGCTAACGACAACACCGTGGAGCAAGAGCGCCGCTAGCAGAAGACTTAGAGAACAAAAGTAAATTCGTAGAGTGAAAAGTGAGAAATGAGCTCAGGGGTGAAGGAATGGTAACTTATAACCTCAACTGATAACGGGCCTCCTTGGGAATCCCAAAGGCCCACTAAGAATCCCAAACGCCCTACAAGAGAGAGGCGGCGGTATGAGAGGGATGGCGGAACTCCCCAAAAAACACAAGTTGCGACTCGGCCACCGGTCTAATGAGCCGAGCTATCGAACGAATCGCTCAGTGACCGAGCCACCGAGTTCGCCCAAAAAGACCCAAATCCGCGCCCGGCAAACAGCGCGAGGTACGCGGACCGAGGTGACGAGATACCGACCCTCGTTTTTGGCAAAAAATCCTCCCGAATCAAAATCACCGTCGGATCTCTCCAAAATTCGCGTCAGGATCTGATGAACGGTTCAGATTGCGCCACGCCCACAAAACGACAAGATAGCGTTTTCTCGTGATCTGAACCCCATCCTCGTGATGCGTGCCCAGATAAACGGCCCAGATCTTGCCACGTCGACAAAACGACAAGATAGCGTTTTATGGGGATCCACGCCAGAGATGGGCGGCCTAGATGATGCCACGTACCTCGGATGATCCGAACCGAGGGACCGACCCTTCCAACCGAGTCGCCGACCCCCCAAGCCGCGGCACTACGCATCCGGGCCGTGGTGCTGGGGTACCGACCCTTCCAACCAGGTCGCCGACCCCCCAAGCCGCGGCACTACGCATCCGGGCCGCGGTGCCGAGGTACCGACCCTCGTTTTTGGGAAAAAATCCTTCCGACCCTCAGGAGCCGTTGGATCTCGTAGGAAAGCGCGCTCGTCATGATGGACGTCCCAGATCTTGCCACGTCCACAAAACGACAAGATAGCGTTTTATGGGGATCCACGCCAAAGATGGACGGCCTAGGTGATGCCACGTACCTCGGATGCTTTGAACCGAGGCACCGACCCTTCCAACCAGGTCGCCGACCCCCCAAGCCGCGGCACTACGCATCCGGGCCGTGGTGCTGGGGTACCGACCCTTCCAACCGGGTCGCCGACCCCCCTAGCCGCGGCGCTACGCGTCCGGGCCGTGGTGCTGGGGTACCGACCCTTCCAACCGAGTCGCCGACCCCCCAAGCCGCGGCACTACGCATCCGGGCCGTGGTGCTGGGGTACCGACCCTTCCAACCGAGTCGCCGACCCCCCAAGCCGCGGCACTACGCATCCGGGCCGTGGTGCTGGGGTACCGACCCTTCCAACCGAGTCGCCGACCCCCCTAGCCGCGGTGCTACGCATCCGGGCCGCGGTGCCGAGGTACCGACCCTCGTTTTTGGGAAAAAATCCTTCCGACCCTCAGGAGCCGTTGGATCTCGTAGGAAAGCGCGCTCGTCATGATGGACGTCCCAGATCTTGCCACGTCCACAAAACGACAAGATAGCGTTCTATTGGGATCCCCGCTAAAGATGGACGGTCTAGATGGTGCCACGTATCTCGGATGATCCGAACCGAGGTACCGACCATTCGAACCAACTCGCCGACCCCTCGAACCGCGGCGCAACGCATCCGGGCCGGGGTGACGGAGTGCCGACCCTCGTTTTTGGGAAAAAATCCTTCCGAGGAGCAGGAGGCGTCTGATCGTTCCGAAATTCGCGCTCCATCTTGATCGAAGGCCCAGATGATGCCACGCCATAAATAGGTATTAAAAATTGGTTTTTATTTATTTAAATCGGTTTATTTATTTAAAAAAATTGCGAAAAATCGCTAAAAATTCGGGAAAATTAGCTAAAAATTCCAGGAAATAATTAAAAATTCGGGGAATATTTCTAAGCCACCGAACGAGCAATTATTACCTAGAATACGCGGTTAAAGCCCCCGAACAATTAGCCAACACATCGCAAAATTAAATAAATCATCCGGAAAAATAGATAAAAACTCGACACAGCTTCGGAGCATCAAAGAAGGAGGAACTAGCCTACCCCCGTGCTCCAGGATTCAAAAATCACCCATTCGGACTGCGATACAGTTCCACCGACCACTGAGTTAGTCAAACTACTCCTCAAAGACTGACCACCCTCAGTCTTTAGGAGTGGGGGGCTCGTGATATGGTCAAAACAAGGGGTTCAATCGAGACCGTCCAAATGGGGCACGAATCCTACAGCTCAGGGACGAGACGGTAATTTCACATGCAAACGGGTCCGAAGCGGGTACTGGGTCTCCTTCTCACAGATCCAATAACCCGCAAACGGATCCACCACAGCTGGGCACGGGTTTCAACCCGCTGCCAACTCGATCCAGCAAGACACAATCAAGGTCCCTGATTAGATCTAAATCAACGGCCATGATTCACGTCAATCTTTACACTGGGATTTAGGGATTAAAATTCCTTATCTGATTACCAGAATATACCTTATCAGATTACTTTCCCAATCTGTTTACAAGGAGATTGTTCTATATCAGACTACGCGGATTACATTCCTAAATTGTTCTCTAAGACGCCTATAAATACCCCCCACCCATCTCCATTAAGAGGTAATCAATCTTTTTCTAGTTAAACGCTCTTTCATAATCATTTCTGGTTACTGACTTGAGCGTCGGAGGGTGCGTCGCCGGGATCAACCCCGGTGTCTCGCACTTCCTTGCAGGTGAACGGCGGGAGTCAACGGTCAAGCTCCGGCGGAACAGGTTAGGTGTTTGCTATTCAGGTTTTCTACGAACTCACAAATTCATCTGTTTGCCCCCACACCGAATTTAGCGGCAACACAGACTTTGGGAGATAAGCTACCTGCTGGGATTGGCAAGCAGACATTTCAGGCTTTGCTTGGAGCAAGGATTTGTTAAATAATTGCTTCTCTTAAGGTATTTACTTCTTCTACTGCTTAAGACTTGTTCCCGAGTTTATACTTGATCTAGACATGAGAACTATTTGAATATCATTATTGGTTTAAATTGTTTTCTGTCGCTTTATAAATTATTCATGCATGCCTGGTTATATATATTTCTCTTGTATATTCTTGTTAAGATGCTGAGTCGATCCTACAGCTTATGGATGATGTAAAAATCATTCGCTGGGCTTCGTCACGTGCTCGTATTCCATATTTTTGGGAAGCGGGGCGTGACAAGGTTTTTAGTGGTATCAGAGCTCAGGTTTGGCTAATGTGTTGGTCCGACTAATACATTAGACAGGCTTGACTCAGTCAGGATTAACTCAACATTTAACAGGCCATGCAACCACATGAATAATTTAATAGTAAACTCGATCTGGATACAAGTCTTATCCCATCCATTTTGATTTCTTCATAACCAATTCTTTGACTCCTTGCTTCCTTCCATCTATTGCATTCGTCCTGATTTGTTGATTTCTTATTGGGTACAATTTATTCTTCCGTACCCATATTCTTTTGTTTCTGGCGCAAGCAATCTCTTATTTTCTGCTTGCCTCGTTAATTCCTTCTTATTCAACTCGTGTGTCGTTCATTGCTTTCCCTGCCTTACAATCATCTTCATATGTTGATTCATATTGAATATCAGGTTGGTTATTCATCCTCTGCTATATTCTCTTCAATTCCGATTTTGCCCTCGTCCTCCTTCCTTCGTATTCAAATCCTTAATTTTCTTTCGTCCCTTCTAGTCATCATTCTCTTTAACTCCTTTGGGTATAGCTTCATTTTTCTCCTACCTATTTTCTCCTTATAATTATTTTTCCCAAATGATTTCTATATTTGATTATTATTTGTTATATTTATTTTCAACCTCTATAAAAATGTTTCTCAACAAAGTTTTTGTTATTTCGAACGATGATGTATTTTAACTTCACTTTTCATTTTTGATCGACTATATATATTTCTACTGGATTATTTAGATAAGACAAATTCTTATTTCGTTGTATAACGCTATTTTTACTACCATTAGTATTATTACTATTATTTTCGTTATCATTACTAGTATTACTATTATTGTTATTACTATTGATATTCTTATTGTTGTTTTCATTATTTTATTATTATTGCTAATATCAAATTACTTCCACAAAAATGTTGGGCTCAAACTATATCTTGTCTTGCATTATTACTTTTACTAGCATTGTTGATATTTTAATATTATTGCTATTGTTATTATTGTTATTATCATTCTTTTGCGATTTCTGTTATTAATACCGTTATCATTGTTATTCTTATTGTTATTAGTATCGATATTTTGTTATTATTATTGTTATTGGTATTATTATTTTTATCATTACTATTATTATTATTATTATTAATTTGTTTTGAGCCTGAGCATGCTCAATTTATATACATTTCATAACTTCGTTGCAACCTAATATCGAGGCGGCAAATATGCAACTCGATGTCGATGGAGGCAAATTACAACTGGATATCGGCGAGGCAAAATGTGCAGCCGAATATTTGGATGGTAATTTGAAACCTGATGTCGTGAAGGCAAATATGCAACTTGATGTTAAGGAAGCAAGATTTTCTACCTATTGCTAATTGATATTTCAAGACTCGTTACCTGTATCAATAAACTGATGGTAAAAGAATATTTTCGTTGTTATTAGTATTATTATTATCATTGTCGTTTCAATTGATGATATTATTATTATTTTTATCACCTTTATTACCGTTATTATTTCTATTATTATTACTACTACTTTATTGATATTACTGTTATTATTGCTATTATCATATTATTTATTATTGATGTTATTTTTAATGCTATCATTATTATTATTCTTGCATTATTTCATGAATGCGTTGAATTCTATTTTGTCATGTATGTGTTATCGTTATTATTAATATTGTTGATATTTTTATGTTATTATTACCTGTATGATTATGACGATTTTGATTTCTGTTATTATTATCGTTATTAATATTATTTTTGTTACTATTATTACTAATTTTGTTATTATCATTGTTATTATTAGTTTTTATTGTCATTATTATTTTCTATTACTATTGGTATTATTATCATGGATATTGTTACTGTTATTATTCCTGTTAAAGCCATTAGTTTTGATATGTATTCTATCTTTTAATTATGAAGATTGAAGCTCAAGCCTTATATCCACTTCGCATTATTGTCTATCTCTATTTGGAACCCATACTCTCTTTGATCTTGGTGTCTCATTCCTTTCTTCCTGCTCGGATCGTCGCTTGGTGTCACGTGGTCTACAACATGTCTGGAGCTTGGAGTGTCACCATCAGAGTAGCGCAGCAGAAGCGTGGTGGGCCCATGACCCACAGGACCCAGGATCATGTTGTTGTTTCTCCTTTCTTGTATTGTGTTTTGTTCCATTCCTTGCACCATTTGCTGTCCCCTATCTCTTGCTTTTGTTCTCATCCATTGACTCATTGCGTGGTGCATCTTTCCCTTGTCGCTCCCTTTTTCGATTCCAGCTCTTTCTATTCGTTCACCTCATTGCCTTGTTATCTTGCAAGTCTTGTGGTGTTCAGTGTTCTTCTTCGTTTTTTTATACCGGTTATTTCCTTCTTGCTTTCCCTCCTGCCATCATATACTCATTCATTATTGGATTCAATCCTTTCCTGTCTTCCATCTCCTTGGTTTCAGTTCTGCCTACTCCTTCATCGTATTTATTATCTTGTGTTATTTGGATCCTTTAGATGCTGTTATTCTCTTTCATGCCTTCCATTTGACCATCGTTGTTACCCACCCCCTCTTATTTTGGTGTTACCACCAAGTTGACTTTTCTTTGGATCCCTTGTTTGTTACCCGCCCCTAGGTTGCTTTTACCTTGTCCTGTGCACCGCCTAAGCAAATTTCGAGGACGAAATTTTTGTGTAAGGTGGGTAGGATTTGTAACTACTGTTTCCCCGTATTTGTATTTTATACTGTATTTTGCCATATTGTATTCTTTCATCTATTTGAGATCCGTATTTTATTTCTATTCGAATAAAATCGTTATTTTTGTCTCGACTCAATTTTGGATCTTTTTATCAAATTCGAATGTGTGCCATCTTGCACCGTTCTTCATGAGAAATAAACCGATTCTTCTCGTTTATCTCTCTAATCCCCATTATTGTGCATTTTGACCATTTCTTCTGTTGGGCTCTTTTTGAAACGGGTCCCCTAAACCCCAAAACCCAATACCCACAAACCCTAGTATTTAAACCCCTACCCTAACCCTAATTACCTCTATACTGTTTAACCCTAATCAAAACTACCGCCGCTAATCATCTTCCCTAATCGCCTTCGTCCCGTTCCTTCTCCTCCATTTTCGCAACCGCCCAAACCATCTCCGATCGCCTCCGAGCAATCCCCTCACGTTCGCCATACCCTTCCATCCTCGTCAACCCACTCCTGCTCGCCATCCCTCCACCGTAGAACTCCCGAACCCATCGCCATTAACCCAACAACTCGAACCCATTATCCGAACACCTCCGACCACCTCTACTCGACCCCTCACCGCCTCGTCGAACCCCTCAGCACCACCGCCTCCACAAACCTCCATCGACGTCGCCTCCATCTCTCCACAGCGCCGCCGAGTCCCTGTTTTCCCTCTCCCCTGTTCGAAACCACGAACAGAGCCTGCCGCGCGTCGCTTCTCGACGTCGTCGCCGCCTCACCGCACTCCGTCACCGCCGCAGTCGCCGCCAGCGAACCAACCACGCCGTCGCCCCTCCCTCTCGAGCTCTGCTCAGTCGCACGTCGAACGAAGAAGAAGAAGAACGAAGAAGAAGAGGAGAAAGAGCGGGAGCGATTCTCAGCCGCCAGATCTCATCAAGATTCGCGCTCTTGATCGGTGTTCTGTGTTCGTTCCGCAGCAGATCCGATTCCGTGTTCGCTGTTCTGGGATTGGATCCGGTGCACAGGAGTGATCTGATTGGACGTGTTGCTGTTTCGTGTTCTACCCGCAGCCGATCCCACTTTGCTGTACGCTGTTTGGGCCGATCGTGTGTGCTAGGAAAGCTCGATCTCCGATCAATTTTTGCACGCGCATTTCGAGGACATCTTCGGGGATTTTTCTTCTCAAATTGCTTCAGCAAGCGGAGCTTATGATCGTCGATTTAAGGCAAGTAACCTTGTACATCTTATTGTCCTAGTACAAGTCTCTTTGAAATACCACATGTAGTTAGTTTGTGACTCTCCTTTGAAATATCATAGTAAAACAATTTGAACCTTCAAACTCACCAATCTAAGAGTCACAAAACTTCCTCGTAATAAATAATAATTCAATTGGACTCTTTTATCTCCTTGAACTTGCGAATCACATGGACATATGAATTAAGGACCCCTAGAAATTGTAGACGCATATAAATTTAGTGTTTTGGCAATTTGTGATTATTATGACTTGGAAAATATTATTATTCGCTGTTTGATTCCCATTACCATGTATTTGTGCCACATAATGATTTTAGACACCAAATTACATAATTCTATGAAATCTACATTAGTGAATTATTTCCCTATGTTGCTGTCTGGATTTCCTTTTGCGGTTTCGACCCTCTTATCTTTGGAATTTGGGCCCGAGACCTGAATACAAAACGTGGATCAGGATGTGTAGATGTCGATAGACTCCAGAATGATTGAATTTGGAGTTACGGTCTAGGAGATATGGCCGTTATACTGCAGCTGTGTCAGTAGGTGCAGTTCTGTAAAAACTGCTGTATATATTGACTTTACAAATTATTTTAGCTATGTAAACAGCGAGCGTTTGACCCCAAATTTTATATGTAGTTGCTGGACACCCCATAGGACATCCCCAATTTTTCTTAGAATTAATCTACATTATTTCAATACTATTTCATATGCATAAATACAAATATATAAATTCTGCCTGAACAAATGTGACAAGCCGGGGTTATGGGAAAGACTATAGAGTGGACAATATAGGTAAGTATACTCAGAAGGGGGCCCGTATTTCCCAGTACTCGGTTCATGAACCTGTTGCATGTGATGTATTCATGAAGTCAGTTACTTGGCTCATGAACCTGTTACACGTGATGTATTCATGGAGTCAGTTACTTGGCTCATGAACCTGTTACACGTGATGTATTCATGGAGTCAGTTACTTGGCTCATGAACCTGTTACACGTGATGTATTCATGGAGTCAGTTACTTGACTCATGAACCTGTTGTATTCATGGAACCACTGTGTGGTCCTTGAACCTGTTAGTATTCACGAACTCGTTTCGTGAACCTGTTATTTGATTTCGTATTCATGAACCGTGCCTGCCTGATACCTAATACCTGATACCTGAAACCTGAGTACACCGCCCTATAGACTCCATTACTAGGTCTAAACGAAATTGGTTTGACTGTAGCAACCATGTAGTAAAATAATGGATGCATGTCGTGCTACCTAGATAGTAATAATCACACAAGACTTGAACTTAATACCTGATACATGATTATCCTGTTGTCTGATTATCCTGTTACCTGATTATCCTGTTATCTGATTACTTGGTTACCTGATATCTGATACATGAAACCTGAACATGACACCTGAACATGACACCTGTAACTTGAAATATGAAACTTGATACGTGAAACCTGACACATGAAACATGATATTTGAGGTTAGTTACCCCTACAGGTTCACCTGACATATGTTTTACCATTAGCAGTTATTAACTAGCATGTTTACTAAGAAGTCCTCCCTTGCTAGCTAATTCCTGGTTGTTCCCACTACTTGTTGTATCCCTGTTACATTCTTGATTCCAGTTCCTGTTCTCCATACTTGTACTTGCTTTCACTATTTGTGGCCCTAGCTTGCACTAAGGGCATTCTCCCTGTTTTCCCTTTGTTTTCCCTTTTCATATTATTAAGCAGACTTTGGGAGATAAGCTACCTGCTGGGATTGGCAAGCAGACATTTCAGGCTTTGCTTGGAGCAAGGATTTGTTAAATAATTGCTTCTCTTAAGGTATTTACTTCTTCTACTGCTTAAGACTTGTTCCCGAGTTTATACTTGATCTAGACATGAGAACTATTTGAATATCATTATTGGTTTAAATTGTTTTCTGTCGCTTTATAAATTATTCATGCATGCCTGGTTATATATATTTCTCTTGTATATTCTTGTTAAGATGCTGAGTCGATCCTACAGCTTATGGATGATGTAAAAATCATTCGCTGGGCTTCGTCACGTGCTCGTATTCCATATTTTTGGGAAGCGGGGCGTGACAATAAAAAGTTAAATTCATTGTAAAATTGTACGAAGTGAAGTGTAAAGATCATGTGGAACTTCGAATTCAGACTTATTTGAAATTCAGTGTATTACCAAGTGGTATTGGAGCCACGCTTCCAAGTAGGACAAATTTATAAGGAGAGTGGACATTAGAGTGTGAGTTGGGTATAGAGATTTAAATGTAAGCTGCTTACATTTGTGTTGCTCTATGATTGATGCTTCTTCTTCTCCCTTCCTAAAGATGGCGAACCACCATGACCCAGCAGACGATGATGAATGGCACATAATCGAAGCGGACTACTACCCCGAACTAGAAGATTCCTACGAAGAGGAAGAAGATCCCGAGGAATATGAAGGAGAATGGCCCGAGTCCCGAGAGACCACTCCGCCTCCGGACTTATCAAACGATTCATCCGACGAGGAAGAACCAGTTCCAAGAGATCACATCGAATCTCTTCAGAGGCAGGTGGAGACTCAGAAGGAGAGAGCAGACCAATTGTAGGCCAGTGTGCGAAGTTCAAGGAGAATATTGCAACCTTCAGCCATCGAGTTTGAGAACTCGAGAAGAGAAAGAACATCTATGATGTGCTAAAGGGAGAGGAAGCAGAAGTACGGGAATAGCTTAGGAAAGCCAAGAGGAACCGTAGGGATTAGAATGTTGTATTATCTCAATGTTCTTCGCATGGATGTCAGACGATGTTTTAAATTTGAATGTACAAAGTTTGAATTCAATGAAATGAAAAGGTTGATTTAAATTCATGTTTTTACTTCAAATTTAATGGATCTTATGAATCAGAGTACGGCTGGAAGGAGAGCAAGGAATGGAGAAGGGCCCAGTTGTGGACTCGACTTGGAAACGGAGTTAGCCACGGTCTATCAGACCATCAACGCCGTCGCCATGAACCAAAACCATAGGGAGATTGTAACCCCTGTTTTTCATTTTGCGTATTCTTGGGTTTATTTTTCTTTTTGGTGTATTTCTCTCATTGTATCTCTTTTGGACCGTATATTGGATTTTCTTTCTCAATCTATTCATTATTTGTTTTGTCATTTTTTATTTGATCTTCTTGATCCTATTGTCTCTTGTTGTTCATCCCTGTTGTTCGAGCTCTTATTTTTTATTCCCTTAATTTTTATACTGTTCATACCCTATTCATTTATCCACTTTGTGCCATCTCTTTTTTTGGGATCTAGTATATATATCCTTTTTCTTTTGTGTGATCCCCTAATAAAACCCATTTACCCTGTTTAGATACCCATTACCCGTTATTAAACTTAACTACTCGTATCCACTAACCCTATAATAACCCCAACCTGTTAGCACCCTAACTACCCCAAACCCGAAACCCAGTGCTAGCCGTCATCTCCTAAATACCTAAACCCTAATTCATACCTACTCTTATATATATAAATTGCACCCATGCTTGCCTATTCATCTTCCCCTAGCCGCCTATCTCCTTTACCTCGTGCAGCTCTCTCCCGAGCCCCTTGGACCTCGATCACCTCCTTCTTTCATCCCACGTGCTCCCCCCATCTGCTTGAGACCCACTTCAGCCGACGCCAGCACCCGAAGGCCGTCGACACCTTGCAGCTGCAGCGAGCTTCCCTCGTTGCACTCCTGAACCCCCCATCCACAATCTCAACCTCTCCTCCTCCTTGGTTTCCCCTCCATCTGCATCGCCGGCAGCCCTTACTCGATTGCAGCACCCCGGCACCCCGTCGCGCCGCCCTCCTGTCAATACAGAGGCCAGCCAGATCCCGGCGCCTCACCTCCGCTTCGTCGACGCACAGCAGCAACAGCAGCCACTGTCATCGCCATCTTCTTGCCGCAGTCGTTTTCCCTCCCTGCGGTGCACTGGCCTCTCTCTCGCTTTTCCCTTGTATGCAAGTGTGTTGGTGTGCGTGTTGGATCTCGGATATCCGTGGTGTTCACGTGCTCGTGGTTGTGTTTGTTAGGTTCGTAGTCGTCTGTTCGTTGGTATCGTGTTCATTCCCGGGAATCCGTTCCCGTTATTCTTGTTCTTGCTCCGTCTCGTCGTCGTCTCTCAGGAAAGTAAATTGTATTCTTTTCTTTGTGTAATACAAGTACTAAATACCGCATGTAGTGTAGTTGTGTTCTAGAGACAATCCTTGTGTGTGAACCCCCTTGTTGATCTTGTCTCTATTGTGTTGACCCGTCCGTAGTTGCCTCCCTATACACATGACATGAAATAACCTAGGGATGACCACTTCTGGTTGTATACATGCATGTTATTCGTATGATATCGTGTGCTTAGATGTGTTAGTTGTAGTTGACTCGTCATGGACTTTTGAAATACCCTATTTCATGTTTGGTTGTGTTTTAGATGAGTTTCGTATGAACTAGTTGATTTTGTGCATGAAGGATATTTTCTGTTTTGCCGGTTTTCCGTTTTGATCTGTATTTTAGACCCTATTAATTTCAGTATATGAAAATTATTTGTGAATATGAACTATAGAGAATTCTGTTTACTTTCTAGATTTTCTGACAGATCTCAGTTTCGATTTACGAGTTGCGAGTTATGACTATTTTACTACAAATGTGTTCAAATTTCAGATCCAGTTTTATATGAATTCTCTATGGTAAATTATTTTTCTACTGATGTTAAAGATAATATTTTGATCCAATATTTTGCTGGTTACAACTAGAGTTGATTAGGATTAACCCCTAATTTTTTTAGATTTAATTGATAACTCTTACAAATTATTCTATGCTTGCAAACAACTACTATACTTGCAGAATTTTCATACTGTTCAGTAAAGATACACAACTTCAATCTGATTCTATTTGCTGTCTATAAAAACTTTGCGAATAAGAATTGTATACTATTGTATCTATTTTATCGCCCTTTTGACGGATCTGGATTTCGATTTATATTTTGTGAGATATTGCTGTTTTAGTATTGTAGTGTTTATGATTTCAGATTTACAAAACTATTGTATCTTGTTGCTTTCTGATTATACCTGACTATTCTATCTATGTTGAAAAATTATGAAAGTTTATTTTCTGTTACTAGACATACTAGGGAATACCCCAGGTTTTTATTGGATTTAATTAGTAAGTTTTGATGTGGTTTTCCTGATTTTGAATACAAACTTCTGATTTTTGGCTAAACATATTTTCTGGATTGAAACCTGTTTTGAGACTTGTTTTTGTGAAATACGATATGACTTATATATAATTGCTGGATTCGGCCAGGAGTCTATTTTCCAGATTCTTTGACGGATCCAGGTTTGCATGTTTGTAGCAACGGAAATCCCAGATTTAGTGCAGTACTGTCTTGTTGTCCTGAACTAGAATTCTCGGTGACCGAATCTTTTATGTGTTGTCTTTTACTTGTGCATGTTTATCTTTCAACCTGAACTTGTTACTTGTTTATACCATGTTATACTTGCCCTATTTTTGACACATACATACCTGTTCAATAATAATTATAAATAACAAGATGGGGTTTAAGGGAAAGATCTAATAGTTAAAAATACAGAAACGTGTACTCGAAAGGGGATCTATAGATCCTACGTGATTACTTGAGGCTTGATATTTCATACTTGAGGCTTGATACTTAATACTTGAGGCTTGATATTTCATGCTTGAGGCTTGATATTTCACAATTGAGGCTTGATACTTGTTACTTGATTTCTTGAGGCTTGTCCCTGGGTACACTGCCCTCTATGATCCACTATGAAATCAAAAACGAAATTGTTTGAATGTAGAAACCATGTGGTTAAAACCTGGGACGCATGAAGTGCTACCTAGATAGTAATAAATATAAGACTTGAACTTGATACTTGACACTTGTTACTCGTACTTGTTTATATGATACTTGTTCACTTGACCCTTGCTAATTATTACTTGTGTAACGCCCCGAATTCCAAATAAGACTGAATTCGAGATTTTCACAGGATCTTTACTTCACTCCGTACAATTTTACAAGGAAATTAAAACTTTTTCAACAACATCAGAGTTCATTACATTTTTGTTTACACATCGGAAGAATATAACAATGAAATAAAATACAACTTGTACAACTATAACAATGTAAATCATCAACTACATCATAACATCTTTACTTCTTCATGGAAAAGTCCATTACCTGCATATCAAGCTGTAGGCACGTCAGCCACTTACAACTGACGAAAATGTTATACTCGGCTATCCTCTCTATGCCGTACATATAACGATCTCATTACTTTAACAAATCACAAAAGTTGAATGAATAATAAAGTGTTAAATTGTGACTACTCTAAACATGTAAGTGTATGCCATGCCTTAATGCCTAATGCACACATTTATACTAGGATGACACTAATGCATACTTGTTCGAATTCTATGCATCCCATACTACACAGGTCCGAGGGCAAACACCTACGTACTCCATAATAAAGGGTTCGATCCCTCGCCATGAAACTATCCAGTAATAAAACAAGGTTTAGATCATTCCACGAATATGGATCCCATCCACGGAGATCCACCGCCGACTGTTATAACAGATCCCTTATCATGCGAATCTTCCTGCAAGTGCCCCTCTAGCCCCAGGATACGTATATACACTGGAGTATGGCAAACTATCCGCCCGACTACGCTAAGTCCCGAATTCAAAATAAAAGTTCGTCTCCATCGGAGCAACCACAATCCACCAACTGGGTCTATAGCCACGGAGATCTACCGCCGACCATATAGAAGCAACCCACTTACGTTTGCCCAGGTTCATTACATCTTCACTTATGTGCCTAATTATTTAGTTCAAGACATAAATAAATTTCCAAGCCTAGAATTAGTTTTACCTCCTACCGGACTTTATCAACAAAAATACGAGATAGCCCCACGGCCTTATCTCAAATTATATCTCAACTCTTTTCAATTTATCAGTGCTGGTACCTGAGGTCTCACTAACTCTAAATCACAAACTTTTTCATGTACAAGAATCATGGGTATTCATACCCTTTAGTAAACATTTCTTAAACATAGTATCCTAACTTTTGATCAATGTCTCATTTAGCATCATACATGATTCTCTTTTTCATTCATAATTAACAACAATAATTCTTTTCACAACATGAATTTATCACTTGCAATCTCATTCGAAATTTAAACTCATGAAAATACTCCAAATAATTATTCATCAAATCGAGCACATATATACTCAACATCAATGCATAATCCCATCAAAAGAAATAAATTCTCACATCAAAATTCTACTTTTCTTTTAAGGAAAAATCAATCATGCTATTAAAATAGTAAATTTTGAAGACAATGTCTCAATCTATCTCAATGTTTCTTTTATTCCTAAAAAATATACAAATAAACCTTTAAACTTATTTTTAATAGATTCTCCATCACATTTTATGAACACTAGAATTTTTTCTCCAAATTTTTTAATTGCATTTTAACTCACTAAATCATTTAAAACACCCAAAAAATTAAAAGGTGACTGTGGGGTTTCGAACTCGTGAGCACACATGACAGCGCCCAAGGCAAACCCACTAGCCGCTAAGTCCTTTGTGGACTTGGTGTTCAAATCCTTTACCAAACTGCTCTTATGCCCATTCTTGGGTTCTGAGTGTATTAAAAACAAAACAACAAAAAAAGATGGGCTTAACAAGATTCGAACCCAGGCCGACACAAAGACCAGCGCAACGCCAGACCATGATGCCAGATGCGCTCACCGGTACAAAGTACCTTTATATGCTTTTTTTCAAGCTCCCTATTAATCCATATTCATATAAAACTCAATTTTCTATCTTGATTTAATCTTTTATTAGACTGAAATTAGTTCATAAAAACTGAGTTTATTTTCTAATCAGTAACTCATAGATTTCTAATTTGTATTTTTGAAAAAAAAAAAAACTAACTTTCAAATTGTTTCTAATAAACATAAATTTCAATTCCAACAAAGAAACACAATTATATATCTTACCAAATGAAATCAATAGTATCAATTTAACTTTAAAAGAATTCATTTACTCATCAAAAGAAGAATTTCTAACAAGTGTTCATACAACCAACAATTTCTTCATTCATGATTACTAGTGCATGGCAAAATAATCAATTATCTCTTTTCTCATTAACAATTACATGATGTAAATTTTAATTTATTAAACATAACATGATTCACTACCGCAACAAGCAATAGTATAGATTTGTTCTATTTTATCAAATCAAATTCTGTACTACTCATTTATTTTCTTATTAGCATTCACATTCCCTATAATTAGAAAGTAGAGAACACCCACCTCTAGTGAAGGATGCAAATAAATAAGAAGAGGTTACTTCTAGCTCCTAGCTCCAACCAAGCAATCCTAGCAATTTCTTCTCCTGCTAGCAAGAATACCCCAAAGCACAAGAACACTCATTTTCTCTTTTTTTTTCCTTTCTTTCTCTTATTTAGATTATTTTTGGTGTGTGAAAGAAGGAGGAGGGTACAATTTATTGGACAATACTAGGGTTCAATGTGCAAAATGACACACCTAATAAATCACTCAATTTTATTTTCAACCTTTCACATTTTATAACTCTCAAAACTCCCAACTCTTGACATCCGCACTTCTCAAAACCCAACTCCCAACACTTCAAGTTCTATAACCCCCTGGCCTTGCACACTCCCAACCGGTTTCTCACTCATGAAATACACAACACAGCAATTGTAGGTGGGCCCCCATTTAAAAGCCATGTCAACGACAATGACGGGCCACCAAGGCAAGCACACGGCCCCCCTAGCTTTATCTCCACGTCATGAGAGGGAAAACAAAGCCAGAGCAAGCTTATATTTACTCCATTGAACTGTGGGCCCCCCACCATTACACCATTCCATACACATTTCAACATATATCATTCTCATTTTACACACACACACACACACACACACACACACACACACACACACACATATATGGGGTAATGCTCCATTGAAAACGGGTTTGTTTTCACGGGTTTGGAAAACAGCGATCTGAGCCATCGGATCGATTATGATCGTGATCAACGGCTCAGATCTGCCTCCCCATAACCCGTTCCAAATGTTGAGCGGAGGGTTATTTTGGGAATTTCTTTCCAAATAACTCTTCGCTGAACAGATTCTAAAAAAAATAATATAACCTAGGCCGTTGTTGGGAACAACGGCCTAGGTTATAAAAAATTGAATCATAGGCTGTTGTTTGGAACAACGGCTTTGTTTTCAAAATTTATAACCTAGGCCATTGTTGGGAACAACGGCCTAGGTTATAAAAAATTGAATCATATGCCGTTGTTTGGAGCAACGATCTTGTTTTCAATATTTATAACCTAGGCCGTTGTTCCCAACAACGGCCTAGGTTATATCATTTTTTTCAAAACGAATCAGGCGAAGAGTTATTTGGGACGAAATTCCTAAAATAACCCTCCGCCACTTAAGTCATATAGGGTGATGGGCGGGCTCGATCTGAGCCGCTGATTGCGATCATGATCGATCCGATGGCTCAGATTCGTGTTTTCCAACCCGTGAAAACAAACCCGTTTTCAATGGAGCATTACCTATATATATATATATATATATATATATATATATATATATATATATATATATATATATATATATATGAGTCTTCTTCCATTGCAAACGGGTCAGAAGCGGGTCTGTTCGCACAGACCCGTGCGAACTTTGATCTGGACCGTTGGATCAAAGATCCAACCGCCCAGATTTTTTTTAATAAAAATTTGTCTTAACCCATCGTTGGGAAGGACGGGTTAAGGCAAAATTTTATTTGAAAAAAAATAGCCTTAACCCGTCATTCCCAAGAACGGGTTAAGGCTATCTATATTCATTTGTATTTCCATTCAGTTCGTCTTCTTCGGCGATTTCTCTCTCGCTTCTTCTTTCTTCGACAAACCCAACGGAAAAAAAACCCTAATCCTTCGTCTAAACCTAAATCAACCCACTTACGTCCGCTCCCCCTCCTTCCAACTCCAAAGTTGGAAACCCTACATTCTCTTCCCCTCTTCGATACGAAATCGAAACCCTAGTTCTCTTCCAAATCGATTGTTTGGCTTGATTTGGACCTATTTTGTAAGGTATACACTATTTCTTTACCTCAATAATCTATATTTTTTAATTTGTGTGTAGTAAATTATTTAGAAATTGGGGAAAAATTTATATGTCTTAGTAGATTTTAGATGTAGAATCGGGTTGACTTCAAGTATATTCAATTGCCGAATTATATTGCTTGCGTTAGTAATTTGTAGAATTAGAATTGTATATACGAAATTAGTTAGAAACTTTTCAGTGCGGTTATGGTTGAAAACCCTACAAACGACTGTAAAAAAATACGAAAGTTTGTGAGTAGGTTCGTCTCATGTAGTACAAGCCACCCCAATTTGTAGAAGCGAGTTTCGACTCACGGTTCGAGAGATACGGCCGTGTATCGCTTTCGGTTGAAAAAAACCCAAGTAATGCGGTACACGGCCGTATCTCCCGAACCATGACTCGAAACTCGCTTCTACAAGTTCGGGTGACTTGCCCTACGTGAATTGGACCTAGTCGGAAAGTTTTATAATTTTCGGATGCCGTTTGTGCGGTTTTCTTCAATTCCTCAAATAAGAAGTTTTTGACTTAGAATTTTCTAAGTGCGGTTAGAGTTGAAAACCCTTCAAACGACCTTCAAAAATTACGAAGCTTTGCGAGTTGGTTGGTGTCCCCTACGAGAAGCAAACCCAAGTTGTAGAAGCGAGTTTCGACCCACGGTTCGAGAGATACGGCCGCGTATCGCTTTCGGTTGGAAAAAAATAACTAAAGCCGGTACACGGCCGTATCTCGCAAACTGTGACTCGAAACTCGCTTCTACAAGTTCGGGTGGCTTGCCCTACGTAAATCCGACCAAGTCAGAAAGTTTTATAATTTTCGGATGCCGTTTGTGCGGTTTTCTCAACTTCCTCGCATGAGAAATTTTTGACTTAGAATTTTCTAAGTGCGGTTAGATTAGAAAACCCTTCAAACGACCTCCAAAAAATACGAAACTTTGCGAGTTGGTTGGTGTCCCCTACGAGAAGCCACCCCAAGTTGTAGAAGTGAGTTTCGGCTCACGGTTCGAGAGATACGGCCGCATATCGCTTTCGGTTGGAAAAAAACAACTAAAGCCGATACACGGCCGTATCTCGCAAACCGTGACTCGAAACTTGCTTCTACAAGTTTGGGTGGCTTGCCCTACGTAAATTGGACCTGGTCGGAAAGTTTTATAATTTTCGGATGCCGTTTGGGTGGTTTTCTTCAATTCCTCAAATGAGAAGTTTTTGACCTAGAATTTTTTAAGTGCGGTTAGATTAGAAAACCCTTCAAACGACCTCCAAAAAATACGAAACCTTGCGAGTTGGTTGGTTCCCCTACGAGAAGCCACCCTAAGTTGTAGAAGTGTGTTTCGACTCACGGTTAGAGAGATACGGCCGTATATCGCTTTTGGTTGAAAAAAACTCAAATAAAGTGATACACGGCCGTATTTCTCGAACCGTTAGTGGAAACTGACTTTGACAAGTTGTTGTGGCTTGCGCACTTATGAAAACACTATGCACAACGGTTTAGTATCCCTAACTGTTCTCCTTTTCACGGTTTCTTACGTATGGACAGTTTCGAAGGAAGTTCTGTTGCCGGAGAGAAATTTGTTCGTACACAACAAATTGGCGAGTATCTTCCTCATGTTGACGAGAACCTAAAACCGAAGATTGGTATGACATTTCCCACTCTTGAGGAAGCAGAAAAATTTTATTCATCATATTGCAAATGTGCGGGATTCTCTATGCGTAAGGGTGGAAATAAATATAAGGGAAACGATGTAGTGGATAAATTATATATTTGTAATAAAGCCGGAGAGTCACTGAATAATCATAATGAAACTAGACGAGGTACAACTTCTAGAACGGGTTGCAAAGCTTTCATTCGTGTCAAACTAAATCCACAAAGTAATTCACAAAGTAATTCATGGATTCTTTATTCGTTAAATGAAGCACACAATCACTAATTTACTTCACCCGGTAGACGTCACTTGCTACCTCGAAACCGTGAATTGACTAAGACAGATAAAAAAGTAATTGGTCAACTTATCGAAGCTAATGTCCCTGTATGCAAACAAATGCTATTCTTTGAAGGTGCAAGTGGAGGTAATGAGAAAATTGGGTTCACTAAAACCAATGTCAGAAATCTCAGGAGAGACGAGATGGAGGGTTTAAAAGGACACGACGGACAAATGCTACTTGAGTTTTTTGAATCCAAAAAGGATACCGATCCTTTATTCTATTTTGATTACCAATGTGATCCCAAAGGGCGATTGTCACATTGTATCTGGGTGGATGGTATCGCTAGAAAGAATTTTGAAGTATTCGGGGATGTTCTCTGCTTTGACGCTACCTATAACACAAACCGATACGGGATGTTGTTCGTACCATTTGTTGGATTCAACCATCATTGGCAATCAATATTTTTAGGTTGTGGGTTCATCCCCAATGAGAAGACATCCTCATTTGAGTGGTTCTTTGAAAAGTGGCGAGAAGTAATGGGCTGTGATCCGATCAACATCGTGACAGATGAGGATCGTGGGATAACTTCTGCAATTTTCAAAGTTTTCCCAATCACGTCACATAGATATTGTATTTGGCATATTTTGGATAAGCTACCGCATGAAGTGCGCATGCCGAATAACATTGATGAGTTCAGGGATGCTTTGAAGACTATCATTTATACGGCGAAATTTAAAATAGAATTCGAACAGAAGTGAAAAAATTTGATCTCCCAGTACATACTGGAGAATAACAAATGGTTGAAGGAAAAATTTGAGATCTGCAAAAAATGGGCTCCTGTGTATGCAAGAGACTCATTTTGGGGGGGGGGCATGTTGAGTACCCAACGTAGCGAATCGCTACATTCATCCTTGAAGCACCATACTCATAAAAAGTACTCATTACATGAATTTGTCGTCATCTTTGACCGACTCTTAGTAAAACAAAGACACGACGAACTTAAAGAAACACATCGTAATCGCAAGGAGCGGCCAAAATTGAAGACCGAATGGGCATTGGAGTCACAAATGGCAGGAACATACACTTTGAAGATTTTCTACAAATTTCAACAAGAAGTTGTCAAAAGCTTATTACTTAATGTGAGTTTAATTACGAGTATGGATACACTGGATAGTGCATCTTATTCTGTAACAGTTTGTGGAAATTCAGAACCGGTGAGGGTGATTTCTTACTGTAAAATCACTAAAATTGCTAAATGCCCTTGTTCCATGTATGACTTCGTAGGCATTTCCTGCAAACATCTACTGGCAGTTATTCGGTTCACAGATCACACCGCACTACCCGATCAATATATTTGTAGGCGATGAACCAGGGATCAACTGAGAAGAAGCAGTATACCGGTTCCCAATAGTATGAGCGATAATTTTGCCTCACGTTATTGTGAACTGACTATGCACTCAAGACATTTGGTCGATCTTGGTTGTTCTTCAGAGTGAGGATACAAGTACATGCTCGACCACATGCTGAAGAAATTCGAAGGCTTTGCTAACATTGAGTCAGTGAACAGCACACCACACGAAGGTAGCGCACAACCTGAGAGTGGTGGACATGCACATGCACATGCACATGTAGGTGATCCTGTGCAGTGCACCACAAAGGGGAGGCCTAAAGGGAAACGATTAAGTCTATAAGAGAAGGTCAAAAAACGAACAGGCCAAGACTTTGCAGGACATGCCTTCGTGTCGTAGGTCACGATTCACGGAATTGCCCAAAAAATGTAGAAGGTATTATATCAGAGATTTTGTATTTGTTAATTGGACTCAATGAATGTAAACTTGTTGTAGTCGGTACTAACTCATTCTTCTTCCTTATTTACTGGATCAGTAGGGAATAAAGAAGCTCCAAACGCTATAGAGAGTGATGATCACGAAGGCGAAGGTTCGTGCTAGGGGGTTTTAAGTAATATGTATGTCATATCAAACTTTCAAGATAATCACCGAATAATTGGTTAATTTTTTATTTTTTTGTGCAGATAATTATTAATTTCGACTCGATTATTAACTTTTATTTTTTTTATTTTTTGGTGTAGGTCTGGAATGAAACAAAAAAATGCGCCCAATGGAAAGAAGCAATGTGTTGAAAAATTTGTTACTTTTGGATTGTATATGTGGTTAATTGAATGTATCTGTTTGGTACAAGTAAATTAATGATGTATTTAATCAGAGTGTAATCTCTGTATGTCAGTTTATTTTGTGTATTTGTGAACTACATATGTTGCTATGGATTTTGATCTTGTATTTGGGTAGCGAATGTTTATTTATGTCGAAATTTGTGAATTTTGAAGATGTATGCAATTTGGGCAACTCAATATGTTTGTGAATTTTTTGTTAATGAAAATTGTTTGGATGCCGATGTGAACAGATTTATTATTTGTGTGGGAGATGGTGTATTTTGTGGATGATATATCTATATTGTGGAAAATTGTGAAAATGTATGCAGTATTGAAGAAAAGATGCTGCCAGATACTCTCTACTAAACCCGTTATTGGGGATAACGGGTTACGATAACGTAACCTGTCATCCTCAATAATGGGTTAAGGAGATAGATATTGGTAGTCCTTAACCAATACTTCACATGTAGGGGATGAAGTATGGCCAATATCTCTCTACTTAATCTGTTATTGGCGTTGACAGTTTTATATCACCTAACCCGTTATTACCAATGATGGGTTAAGGAGATAGATATTGACAGTCCTTAACCAATACTTCACATGTAGGGGATGAAGTCCGGTCAATATCTCTCCAATTAACCCGTTATTGGCATTGACGGTTTTATATCCCCTAACCCGTTATTACCAATGACGGGTTAGGTTGAGATTTATTTACAGAACTTTCCACTTTGTGGACTATATCTTCTTTTGTTGATACATATACATATTTGTTCATTCACAACAAATATGTTAATGAATTTTCGTCTGTGTTGGATATATCTTTTTTTGTTGATACATATACAAATCTGTTCATTCACAACAAGCCATTTGCAACACCAAATTTATTCATATATCAAACATTACAAACTGGAAAGAACATATTGTTTGAAGATACATAGAAAATTGTACATAACTCAAGCAAATTGACATTACAAAGTCATCCTTTGACACTCTACTCCGAAATTGAAATTAATTTAGTATACAAGTACATGCTCGGTTTCTTCTCAAAGTGAAAGGAAGGACTGATGACTCTGCCTTTTTTTGAATGCATAAGTAGCAGTTATCCCACCTGCATACAATTTAGTTCACTACTATTACACAGAGGTAAAAATTCTCCGCTTCGTGGGATAGAGTAGTAGTGGGTGTAACCGTATATTCAAAGTACTTCACAACTTCTTGACACGCATTCCTCATATTCGTACTATTTGTGGCACGATTGTGAGGTGTGCATGCCAAGAAGCTAAGAAGTAGCATGAATACATTGTGGGACCCACCACTACTCCGTCCTACGAAGCAGAGAATTTTTACACTCTGTGTAACAATACGGAACGAATGTGTATGAAAAGAGGACAATTGCTACTTATGCAAACACATCAAAAAGCTAGAAGAAAGAAGATTGAGGGAAATGAAGGAAAAAAAAGGCAGAGCCGGCGGCCCTCCCTACCCCTTGAGAGAAACCGAGCATGCACTTGTACATTGAAATGTTCATGCACAAGTCTCTCTACTCCTACATCTTCATACACAAGAACAACAATTTTAGGCGACCATCTTTGAACTCAAATTTCTTTTATAACTCAAACTTCTTCCTCCCTATTTTTAAGAAAAGATTATCTTGAAGAGAAGAAGAAAAGATTGGCTCCTCATACTTTTTTTGGAGAAGGACTTATTTGAAGTGTCTCCTCCCTATTTTTTCCCCTTTCTTCTCTACATTGAGTTCATTCCCATTTGAGTTATGAACTCAATATGCTCAGTTATAGGGAAGATTAGAAGGAGGGGTGCATGACATGACAGCTATCATGTACACACCAATGCCCATCAAACAAGATGGGATCAAAACAAGAAGAAGAAGAAGAAGACAAGGAGGGATCAAAACAACAAGAAGAAGAAGACAAGAAGGTTAAATCCTTGATACACTTCAATTCACACTAATTCATATATCGAAAAGTATGATACAAGTCTCCAAAAAACAGCAGCAAGGACAGCAATTGTCTCCACCAAATTGATACACATCTCAAAATGTACAGACCATGTCTGCCAATTACATCTGCATAACCCGTTGTTGGTGACAACGGGTTAAGTACACTTAACCTGTCGGTACCAAGGATGGGTTAAGTATACTTGGTTTATGCCAATAATTGGTCTTTACATGATGAACCACTGCCAATATTTGTCAACTTAACCCGTTTTTACGGATAACGGGTTACGTTAACTTAACCCGTTATTGACGATAGCGGGTTATGTACATGTAACCCGTTATCGTAAATAACGGGTTAGGTGTACCTATATCGACAGTACTGAAGATTATTATTAAATCGCATGAAAAAAAATGTGTAAACAAGTTTGTAAATATAACATATAAAGTAGTTCACTTAATGAAAACAATTTATGATAAATTATTCAAACACCACTTTGACCATACTAAAATTTGCTCATAAAATGTTATATAATCTGCTTGCCATAGATGTTCGTTACGCGATTTCAAATTTTGTTTGTAAACAAACAAAATTTTAAAACATTTACGTTCTTTTAGCGAATTCGGTTTAAACAATTATGTTAGATATAATTTTTGGTTGGGTTAGAGTACTTTGTAGGGTTAGAGTAGGGTTACAATAGGTTAAGGGCAGGGTTAGGGTTAGCGGGGGTTAATTGATTTGGTTAGATCTTGTTTTATATTTATTTCCATTCCTCACCACGTAACTAACCAATATAAAATCGATATCATCAAATGAATATAAAAATTAACACAAATTAATATAGTATTTTTGTTTCATAAAAATCAATTAAAAAAAGGACCGAAGGTTAGGGTTAGGGTTATTCTAGGGTTAGTAGGTTAGGGTTAGCGATTAGGTTAAGGTTAATGTAGGGTTAGGGTTAGGTTAGGGTTAAGAATTAAAAAACAAAAAACCAACTGTATATCCCCACATGTAAGGAGAAAACCACATGTAGCATTTGTTTGTTTTTTGGAAGCCATTGATAACACGAAGAAGATAGAGACGGGAAGATGAGGAAAAAAATCACATGTAGATCCCCACATGTAGCCTATACATGGAAAAAACACATGTGGATTTCCCACATGTAGCCTATACATGTGGGGATCCACATGTAGCCTATACATGTGGGGATCCACATG
Organism: Hemerocallis citrina; assembly: GCA_017893485.1. Lineage (NCBI taxonomy): Eukaryota > Viridiplantae > Streptophyta > Magnoliopsida > Asparagales > Asphodelaceae > Hemerocallis > Hemerocallis citrina. Next base: position 42,838,269 of record CM030364.1, read on the forward strand.
TAGATACCCACATGCTGATATCCCAATCGGAAAAGCCTAACCAGATGCGTCACGCCATAAGATCCAATTAATTGGCCATCAAGAACTGGATCTGTACATAAGTTTTTTTCCCATATGTAAGCTACATGTGGGGATGTACATGTGGTTTTGTAGTTTAGGTTTTTCCCATATTGAAGTGTCTGTAATAATAGTAGGCGGGTGTTGAGTTCTGCTTTGAGATTGAGTTCTGCTTGTTTAGCTTGGTATTTTTTCCCACTTAGGTGTATGTTCAAAGTTTTTCTGTCTTGTGGTGGTCACTTGGCTTAGAGGACAATACCACTTCTTTGGTGGAGACAACGGCCTACACTCTAGATTGTTAAAATGTAGCCTATATGATTGTGGAATTGTAGCCTATATGGGGAGAAAAACCACATGTAGATCCCCACATGTAGCCTATATGGAGAAAAAAACCACATGTACATCCACACATTTAGCCTATATGGGGGGAAAACCACATGTAGATCCCCACATGTAGCCTATATGGGGAAAAAACCACAAGTAGATCCCATATGTAGCCTATATGGGGAAAAACTACATGTAGATCCCCCACATGTAGCCTATATATGGGAAAAACCATATGGGGACAATACCACTTCTTGGGGGAAGATATATTTGATTAGACCTGATTTGAACCTTCAAATTGATTGACTAATGGATGGATGGATTCATTAATCTGGGAATTTAGAACGGCCCGTTAATGTACTATAAGTTAACGACTTATACTACAAGTTAAGATTATTGTCATGTTTTACATGTGGTTCCACATATTGCAAAGTCAAATCTAAATGTGGGGATCTACAAATATGAACCTAATTAATCAAAACAAAAAACAAACACTCACTACTAACCCTAACCCTAACCATACACTAACCCTATCTTAACCTAACCCTAACCCTAACCCTTGGTTTGAAATCGAAGTAATTTATTTTTTTAACCTTTACACCACCTATAATGGAAACAAATTTATAGTGGTTAGTTACGTGGCAGTAAATGAAAATTAATAAAAAATATAAACAATTTATGGGTATATTAATGTCATTTTGCACAGTTCAGGAGACAATTCTCGCAAAGAGTGAAGAGAAATTTGTAGAAAGCATAAAAATATCTTCTTACTAAACCCGTTATTGTCAAAAACGGGTTAAGTGATCCTAACACGTTATTACCAATAACGGGTTACATAGGGAAATTTTGGCAGAACTTTATCATCTATATAGCTGAGATGCGAATTCTTCGGCCAATATATATCTACTTAACACATCATTGAGGGTAACGGGTTAATTGATCTTATCCCATTATTCACAATAACGGGTTAAGCTGAGTTATTTTGGCAGTACTTTGTCAACTGCAAACCTGGGATATAAAAACCGTTTGCCATTATATGTCTGCTTAACCCGTCATTGTCGATAACGGATTAGGTGACCTTAATCCGTTATTGAAAATAACGGGTAAAGTTTACCTCATTTGGCAGAACTATATCATGTACAGACCTGAGATTAAAAAACCTCGGCCAATATATGTCTACTTAACCCGTTATTGTCGATGACGGATTAGGTGTAAGTAACCCGTCATCTACAATGACGGGTTAGGTAGAGATATTTCGGCAGAAAATTAGTAAGGTGTCTTGGTGAAAAATACAACCTCACAACAAATCACAAGAATTGAGAAACTAAGTTCACAACAATACAACCTCACAACAACAATTCATAGCACAAGAATTGAGAAACTCAGTTCACAACAATACAACAACATATATATAGCTGTACCACAACAACTCAGAAATCCATGTTCGCAACAATATATATGTGAAGACATAAAATGGGACATTCATTAGCAAATACTAATCTCACCAAATCGTTTGACTTCATTTCTGTATTGTTTACAACTACCTATTACAAGTCATTCACTACAAAAAAATTTATCTCAACAATGAAGTCTTGTACATGGATTGATTCACCTATCTTCATGGTTGAGTTCTGCGGATGCCCGATAATTATCTACAACAGTTACAAATTTAGAAACAAACAGTAGTTCTTAGTTATTTGAACGGAATAAAATCAAAAACCAAACAATAAAATACCACTAACCAACCTATTGTTAGATACTACCTTTTACGACCACGCGGTTTGCAACCACTTGGTGATAGATGATCGGGTGGGTTCCTCTTTCGTTGAGGATTCCGTCGTATACCCTCGGTTTCGGGAGATTGAGGGTCATCATTTTCCCATTGCTCCGCCTCATCTTCTTCAGGTGGTTGTTGGTGTTGCACCTGTTGCTACTCGGTGATGCGAATTCCCGGCCTAGTAACTACTTGTTTTCGCCTAGTACCCGTTGATGGCAAGTTGGCTCTCAAATAGGCCTCAAGTTGTGGAGCTTCACCCGCATCCTCAAGAGTACGACGGCACGACGCTAGCATCTCCCGCATTACCTCCTTGAAGCTCTCGGGTATCCTAGTCTTCAAGACGCGAGCAGCTGTTCGAACGTTCTCCCATGTGTTTTCAATCTACAGTTGGTGAAAAATTCCAATTTAACATCATTCATACTTAGCGGCATCACTTAATTACAGTACATGCGTACAAACTATATGAAATTTAACTGACCATTTTTCGATATGTCTCAGCTCTTGGTTGGTACATCGGCTGGGAGGAGGAATATGCTGGAGCTGGTTCTGCCTGGGTAGGGGGAATCGGAAGTTGCACACCAGCTGGTACAGCGGCCTTTGGAGAAACATACAACCGTGTTATTCGCTTGTACCACATCATGTAAGCCTACTGGAGGGAGCCATCATACGGTATCGCGACGAACATCATATTCGGTGTCATTTGCCACCGCATGGTGTTCCAGTTGGCTACATGGTAACGATGGTAATCAGCTTAATCGAAGTTGGGCACTCGTCCCGTTTCCCTGACCTCGTGCAACTTTTTATCATAAGACCTGACCTCGGAAATCTTTTGTTGATATCCAAATTTCCGCAAGACTCTATCAGGATACTGGAACTCAACAACTCCAAAATTCACAATAGGTGCAGCCGTCAACCAAAGGAATCTGTCTACGCATACTGGAGGAACCCGTTACAACCTGTCGGCCGAGTACGGTTCCCAATTGACGAACTCGTCCCGCAGGTTGTCTAACTCATCTCTGTAGTAGGTTAAAGATTGGCGTGGGTTATCGACCCATGTGTGCCGGCCCGCCCAATATGCTCCTAGAGGAGGTAACAACTCCGTTGCCCCCGGGGCGGCCAACCAATCTAATGTAACCTCAACAATACGGGGAGGTCCGATGTGGATGTGTTCCCAACTCCAGATCTGCAGTAGCACCATTGGGCCACCAATCTGTACGCTACCTAAAGAACATGTGCACAAATTCCTATATAGTAGCGTCAGTGCCGCACTCCCCCAACTAAAACGACCCGCATACCAGAAATTCTCCAACAATCGTAGGTACATTAGCGGCACGGTTGATCCGGATGAGTTCGGGAAGATCAGTTCCCCTATCAAACTAAAAAATGTATGCACGTGCATAGTACGTTAGGGTTTGCTCGTCCGAATCGGCGGCCAAATATTCCTCCTCGAACTGAAATTTTAACCAGCTGATGTACAGTGATTTACCGTCGAAAGTTTCATCCATCACTTCATCCTCCGCTTTATCTTTCGCAGCTTCTATTTGTTCATACAATAAATCTTCATCAAAATTTGTGGGCACATTTTCGAGGATTTCTTTTTCAACGGCCTCTTTTCTTTGGAGAACTATCAACTGCAGGTCGATACCGAGTAAGTCACGAACAACTTCAACTCGATCGAAGTCCATGTTCCCCGTCACGACAACCGCATCTATTGGTAGTCCAGTTATCATTGCCACATCTTGTAGGGTCACAGTCATCTCACCCACTAGTAGGCAGAATGTGTGGGTCTCCGGCCCTTATCGCTCGACTAGAGCTGTAAGGAGTGGCCGATCTAGCTTCACTGAGTGAATGAATCTTGCTCCGTAGAAACCGGCCTCCACCACATACGGCGTGATACGGGGGTCGAAAGGAAGAACTGCGTGCTTCGGAAAATTACATTTTTTATTGGACCCATTCCACACGGCATCGGATCGGTGTTTGGGTTACAAGGTGAGTATGCTTGTGTCCACAGGTTCGGGTGATGTAACGGGAACCGAGGACGACAGACCTGTCTCAGCAGATGTGGATTGACGGCCACCAACCTACACAAATAAATATAACATATTATTGAGATAATGTTACATATTCGTATTTAAAACCAATAATAATAATCAATCTTATCTCAGTAATTGGTGCGCCACTAGTGTTACCGGACGGGCTTCTTGGTTGCCTTGTTCTAGCCATTTATCTATCTGACAAAAAAATTAAAATGTGGTTGGTACAAATGACAACAAAACAAACATACCGAGATTGTGGGGGAAAAACGCACGAATGAAAACAAAAAAAAGGACTGAAGGTGAAATTGGTTGAATTCACGTAGCATAAGTCACCCCAAATTGTGAAAGTGAGTTTCAAATCTCGGTTGAAGAGATACGGGCGTGTAAGATGGTTTATGTTGTAAAAAACGCAAATAAACCGATACACGGCCGTATATCTCGAACCGTAACACCAAACCCACTTCTACATGTTGAGGTGGGTTGTGTTGAGTGAGATCAGCCTACTCGCAAAGTTTCATATTTTTTGGAGAACGTTTGCAAGGTTTTCAATTCTAACCGCACAAAAATATTGAAAGTCATTAACTTATAATGCGAGGAACGTGAGAAAACCGCACAAACGGCATCAAAAATTTATAAAACTTTCCCAATTGGTCGAATTCACGTAGCGCAAACCACCCAAACTTGTAGAAGTGAGTTTCGAATCACGGTTTGCGAGATACGACCGTATACCGCTTTATTAGGTTTTTTTCAACCAAAAGTGATACGCGGCCGTATCTCTCGAACCGTGAGTCAAAACTCACTTCTACAAGTTGGGTTGGCTTCTAATAGGGAACACCAACCAACTCGCAAAGTTTCAAATTATTTGGAGGTCGTTTGAAGGGTTTTCTATTCTAACCGCACTTACAAAATTCTAAGTCAAAAACTTCTCATGCAAGGAATTTAAGAAAACCACACAAACGACATCCGAAAATTATAAAACTTTCCGACTTGGTTGGATTCACGAAGGGCAAGCCAATTGAACTTGTAGAAGCGAGTTTCGAGTCAAGGTTTACGAGATACGGCCGTGTACCGCTTTAGTTGTTTTTTCCAACCAAAAGCGATACGCGGCTGTATCTCTCGAACCGTGAGTCGAAACCGACTTCTACAAGTTGGGTTGGCTTCTCATAGGGGACACTAACCAACTCGCAAAGTTTCGTATTTTTTGAAGGTGGTTTGAAGTGTTTTAAACTCTAACCGCATTTACAAGATTCTAAGTCAAAAAATTCACATTCGAGGAAGTAGAGAAAACCGCTCAAACGGCATTCAAAAATTTTAAAACTTTCCGACTTGGTCGAATTCACGTAGGGCAAGCCAGCAGAACTTGTAGAAGCGAGTTTCGAGTCACGGTTTGCGAGATACGGCTGTCTACCGCTTTACTTGGTTTTTTTCCAACCAAAAGCGATACGCGGCCGTATCTCTCGAACCATGAGTCGAAACTCACTTCTACAAGTTGGGTTGGCTTCTCATAGCGGACACCAACCAACTCGCAATGTTTCGTAATTTTTGGAGGTCATTTGAAGGGTTTTCTAATCTAACCGCTCTTACAAAATTCTAAGTCATAAACTTCTCATGCGAGGAATTGAAGAAAACCACACAAACGGCATCCAAAAATTATAAAACTTTCCGACTTGGTCAAATTCACGTAGGGCAAGCACCCGAACTTGTAGAAGCGAGATTCGAGTCACGGTTTGCAAGATACGGCCGTCTACCGCTTTACTTGATTTTTTTTCAACCAAAAGCGATACACGGCCGTATCTCTCAAACCGTGAGTCGAAACTCACTTCTACAAGTTGGGTTGGCTTCTCATAGTGGACACCAACCAACTCGCACAGTTTCGTATTTTTTGGAGGTCGTTTGAAGGTTTTTCTAATCTAACCGCTCTTACAAAATTCTAAGTCATAAACTTCTCATGCGAGGAATTGAAGAAAACCACACAAACGGCATCCGAAAATTATAAAACTTTCCGACTTGGTCGAATTCATGTAGGGCAAGCCACCCGAACTTGTAGAAGCGAGATTCGAGTCACGGTTCGGGATATACGGCCGTGTACCGCTTTACTTGGTTTTTCCAACCGAAATCGATACGCGGCCGTATCTCTCGAACCGTGAGTCGAAACTCGCTTCTACAACTTGGGGTGGCTTGTACTACGTGAGACGAACCTACTTGCAAAGTTTCGTATTTTTTTACGGTCGTTTGCAGGGTTTTCAACCATAACCGCACTGAAAATTTTCTAACTAATTTCGTATATACAATTCTAGTTCTACATAATACTAACGCAAGCAAATAAATTCGGCAATTGAATATAGTTAAAGTCAACCCAATTCTACAACTAAAATCTACTAAGGCAAATAAAATTTTCCCCACTATCTAAATAGTTTAGTATTCACAAATTTAAAAATAAATTCAAATATAGATTGTTGAGGTAAAGAAATAGTCTATACCTTACAAAATATGTCCAAATGAAGCCAATGAATCAATTTGGAAGAGAACTAGGGTTTCGATTTCGTATCGAGGAGGGGATGAGAGAGTAGGGTTTCGAACTTTGGAGTTGGGAGAGAGAAGGGGGAGCGGACGGAGCTGTAGATGCAGTCGTAAGGCGGAGCTAGGGTTTTCTTTCCCGTTGGGTTCGTCGAAGAAAGAAGAAGGAGCGAGAGAGAAATCGCCGAAGAAGACGAACTGAATGGAAATACAAATGAATATAGATAGCCTTAACCCGTTCTTGGGAAGGACAGGTTAAGGCTATTTTTTAAAAATAAAATTTTGCCTTAACCCGTCCTTCCCAACGACGGGTTAAGGCAAATTTTTATTGAAAAAAATCTGGGCCGTTGGATCTTTGATCCAACGGTCCAGATCAAAGTTCGCACGGGTCTGTGCGAACAGACCCGCTTCCGACCCGTTTGCAACGAAAGAAGACTCTCTCTCTCTTTCTCTCTCTCTCTCTCTCTCTCTCTATATATATATATATATATGTTCGAAAAAATAGTTTACTTTAAAATAAATACATTCACTCAAAAACTTATTTTGAAAGCGGATACGCTCAAATACGCGCACCGAAACACATGCGTTGCACGTAAAACATAAAATACGAAATTCAAAAACCGACTCTATCAACAAAAATATATTAAAATATAATCAAAAACAATATAAGAAAAAGATATTTATTAATTTATACATATTCCACGCCGTAATTTCTACGTACATAGGAAACACGTGCATTATACGTATAAAATTATTAAAATGCAAAAAATGAATTTCCGATTTATAAAATGGATTTGAATACGAAAAATAAATAATTTAAACACATAGAAAATATTGCACGTAGCGGTGAAAACACATAATCGATACGTGCATAAAAAACACGTAAAGAGCACGTAAAATGCAGAGATTGAAATTTAATATTTTTGTTGACTCAAAATAGTGTAAAAACTAATGCGGAGAATGCATAAATAGTCGGTAGTCAAAATACGTGGTGAAAACACGTTACAAAATACACGTGCGTAACACAAGGGCAAAATTGTTATTTCCAATTTTGTGGGGTGTTACAACTTGTACATGATACTTGTTCACTTGACACTTGATATATGCCACTTGCACTTGTTTATCTTGCTATGCGAGTTATTCTATTTTGTCATCATGCCTATTCCATGCTATTTGTTTGTCTTTACCCATGTACTTGTGCCTGCCCTACAAGCGGCCCATAACTTATATTGATGGGCGTTTTGTTTTCTTTTCCTCTTTCTGCAATTTATTAAAATGTAGATTTTGGAGATCAGCCTCCAGATAGAGTAGGTGATATGAGATTCTAGATGTTGGGAGTTTTGCTATTATTATTTCTTGTTGCTTATTTTGAATAATTGTACTTGATTACTTGGATGATTTTGTAATTAGGCAATGTGATCCAGGATTATTGACTTATTCAGATATGATTTATTTGAAATTATTTTATTTTGTTTCAAGTAAATTTTTGTTGGTATTTTGATTCATATATGCATGCTTGGTTGACTTCTCTTGCTTCCGACTCTAATTATTCTTGTGAAATGTTGTAAAGATTCTGACAGCTTATGGATGATGAAAATTATTTGTTGGGCTTAGTCATGTATCCGTATTCTATATTCTCTTTTTGGGAAGTGGGGCGTGACAGGGATGCCTACAGTACCAGTACCTGAGGCAATCAAACTTGTGGAGTCATTACAACAGATGAAGCCGCCAGTGTTTGAGGGGAAGTCAGACCCAGATGCAGCTGACAATTGGATTAGGCAAGTCAAGACTATTTTTTGAGGTCTTGGAAACTCCAGAAGGTAGCAAGGTGAAGTTGGCTATATTGCAACTCGAGAAGGACGCAGGTGTGTGGTGGCAGTCCATGAAGCGGACTATGGGAAATGGTGTTATAGGCTGGGAGGAATTCTTGGAAGAGTTTCGCGGTCACTACTTTCCATCCGACGTCCAAGAGAAGAAAGCGATGGAGTTTCTGGATCTGTAGCAGGGAACCATGTCTGTCAGGGAGTATGAGACAAGGTTTACTCAACTTTTGAGGTATGAACCCAAACTTGTGATGGACGAGGCGAAGAAGGCTCGGAAGTTCGAGCATGGATTAAGGCCGAGTCTGAGATCAAGGATGATACCTCTTGGTATCAGGAGGTTTAACAAGCTAGTCAAACGATCTGCAGCCACAGAGGAGGATATGGAGCAGTTCCATGCCGCCCAGAATAGGAGGAACAATTGGAATGTCGGGAAGAGGCCCACAGTTTTTGGGAACTTCAGGGGGCAACCCCCAGTTCAAAGGTTCAAACCTACGGGGGCGAACGTGTCAATGTGGTTGGAGGATCCGGAAAAGGTTGGGTGAGACCTCCTGTGTTGACTTGTTTCAATTGTGGAGAGACAGGTCATTACAGATCTCACTGCCCCAAGCTGCAAAATGTCACCTGAAAGGCACCAACGCAGCAAGTGGAGAAGAAGTCGTACCAGCAAGGGCGAGTATTCGCTTTGACTGAGGCCGACGCTGATGAATTGGATCATGCCATTACTGGTACGGGGGCGGATGTTTAGAATTTTCTATTGCTCTTTTCCCTGTTTATTTAGTAAAGATTGTTATGTAATGGGAGTTTATTATGTAACAAAAGAACTTTTATTAAATGGAAAGAAAGTTGTTATTCTGTTCGATACTGGATCTGCTCATACTTTTGTATCATCTAAATTTGCTAAAGTCTTGGGGGTTGAACCGAATGTCTTTCTAGGAAAGGTCCTAGCATTAGCTACTCCATCAGGGGAGACTTTAACCACTGATCGGTATTATGCAGACTGCAAGATCGAGATTGGAGACAGGATATTCGGGATTGATCTGATCGAGCTGAATATCCTAGGGGTCGATGTTTTCATTGGCATTGATTGAATGTCGGTGTACAGTGCGAACATCGATTGTAAAACCAAGGAGGTAACAGTGAAGGCTCCAGGAGGTCCTGCAGTCACTTTCCAGGGAAAGAAGAGATGTTCAGGTTTGGTGGCAGCTATCAGCAAGAAGAAGGTTCCAATGTAGGTGCAGCAGATTTCGGTGGTTCGGGATTACTGTAACACCCCAACTTTTTTGTTTTGAAAACTAAACCTCTAAATACAATTCTTTCAATTTCTATATTACTTTAAACATAAACTAAGATAGGTATATTTTAAATAAAATTTTGGCAGAATCTCCCCTGAAATTTCTGCCCCGAAACACAAAAGGCTTAAGGAATTTGCTCTAAATTCCGTAGCTCACAACACAGGCAATATAATCATGGGCTCTCCAGGCCAAAATGAGCAGAATCACACAGGCAATATAAATATTATGCTCTGGGGGCCAAACTCATACATAATATCAACTATCAAAAACCATAAATTTCCTTTAAAAACTGATATAAGTAATAGAAAACTGAAGTAAAACTTTCCAAAAACCAAACACAGAACCCAATACTCCACAACGAGGTGGGTACGGGCTTTCTTACCTCATCACAGCACCATATCTATATATGTTCACTTTAATACAAAATAATACATCAACTTTCCATGTTTCTTTATATACTAATTACATAAATAATCTATCATCCCAATAGAATATAATTTCTAACTCTATAACTATCTCACCGGGCTGCTAGCAAACCTGCAGGAGAGTTAGGGTTGTCCACCCTCAAGGAGGGACTCTCCTAACCCCCAGAAAACATCAGGGGTTAGCCATTTCTGGTGTGAGTATCATTATTAATCAAGTAAATAAATTAAATTGTATAAAGAAAATAAATTAAACTTACAAACATCAAGTTAAGAAGATGCAACCTGAAATCTGAACATAAAACATCACCAATACGATTTTATATCAAAATACTCTTCAAATCTGCATCCAACTATATACATATCCATAACTTCACACATTTCACTATATACATTACACTAACCGCATATACATCTTTATTTTACATTTGCATAAGACAAAGTCACATACGATCTATTACTTTTCAATTTGAATTCCCTGACACAAACATTGATCCTTCCACAATTATCGTCACAAAAGCATTTCTTTATATATATATATACACACATGATGTTACTACATCTTTTCTTTATCTTTATTAGCCATGCACTTTATTTACTTGTATTGTATCACGTTTCACCTCATAAACACATGCATCTATTCTTATAATACCACATTCATTCCTGTCTTGTGACACAAATATAAAATCTCATTGCCTATTGCAATTTACTCACATTCCATCACATCATGAACATATCACTTATTAAAAATGCTTATTCTCATTGCATCAAAAACATATTTTATAGCTCATTCTCATCTCATTATATCACTTAGTTACTACTCAATCGAATTGAGAATTAAACATACTTTCATTTTCACTTATATCTCAATTACCATTAATTTCACTTTCATTCTCATCAATTTATACTTCATATCCCAAACATAGTTTGGACAATAATATATCACACCCCAAAGCCGATAGCTTGGGTAATAATCACCGCACCCCAAACACATAGTCTGGGTAATATCACATCACATCTCAAGCCGATAGCTTGGTTATTAATTACTTCAATTACTTTTCATCTTCACTTTACTTTATTCTTCATTTCCATTATTCATTATCGATATCATGCCACTCACCCTGTGAATTATGCCAAGGCAGGTAGTTCCCACCATTTCCATAGAAATAGCGGGCGAGTAGTTCCTCGACACAATTCCAAGGTGTATCAACTCAAATCATCCTGTATTTCACTTTAATAATAATTTACATAATATAATTATTTCATACTATTCATATTAACACACGTCTCTTTTACTTTTTCATTTTAAATTAACCACAAACACTCGTATTCCTTCATATTCATTTTTTATTCACAACCACTTTCTTTCACCTCCACAATTCACTTCCTTTCACATTCACAATTCACGTTCCACTTTCTTTACTCTCACATTTTTATTTACACTTAGTTATTTTATTAGTTTGTCGACCAGTGAGCCACAGTATCCCAACATATTGAAAGCTGACAGCACAGTAAACACGCGGCCCGAAGCTCACACAGAGTCTTACTCGTCCGAGGCTACGTCTTCCTCCTAGCCGAACTAGCAATGGAACCACTAACCCCAAGTAGAACTTGGGTACTTCCTCCCAGCCGAAGCCAAGAGGGAAAAACCACGACCCCAAGTAACCTGGGAACTTCCTCCCAGCCGAAGCCAAGAGGGAAAACCACTAACCCCAGATAAACTGGGTACTTCCTCGCGACAGCTGTCATCGAGGGAACAACCGGGCCTCAAGCCGATAGCTTGGGCGATAAAATCCACTTACCCCAAACATAGTTTGGGTCCACTTACCCCAAGCCGGTCCTTGGGTGTTAGGAGGTCTAGCCCAAACCCCCAGGATTGCTGTAGGTACTGGTCAACAAAACCATCTGTTATTAGCATTAATCACTTCATCTTTTCAGCTTACTTTATCAACACAAGCATTTCACCTTTGATTTACAACGAGTCATGTCTTAGATTTTACCCACGTGAATTAGTAACACATTTTATTAGCACGTACCATCTTATCCTTTATCTTCATATCATCATACCACATTATGCATACACCCCGTTATTCAACACATAAACCCATCATATCATATTATTGCATAATATTAATGCACCAAGATATTTATTTTTCCATAACATCCCACATTAAGAATACCATATTATTCATTACCTCACTGCACCATATATAGGCATACGCCAAGTTATAACATTAATAAGAGAACTACATCAGGTTATTCCATATCGTAAAAGTATCAAAATGTATACTTCATCACATTATAATATTATACTATTACCCATTAATTCACATCGAACATAATTATAATGTAAACATATACCCACTTACTAATTTCATCAATTATCACATCACGAGTCAATATCATGATATATATATATATCACAAACATACACCACACATGCGGGTTTCCAAGAAAAGGGGCCAAAATCACTTATTTCCTCTAATTAAATCTCATAATGTCCAATTATATCATACTAGCTCATACACCATGTTCCATGTAAGTAAAATCGCTTATAAGGGCTTATATGTCCCAAAACATGCACAAAACATGCACTATAAATACACGGGTTTCCAAAACATGATCACAATCACTAATTTCGTCTAAGTTCATCTTATAACATCCATCCATAGCATGCTAGCCCATACACAAGGCTCTGCATATACCAAATTACCTATATCGGCCTATATACCCCAAAAACATGCACGAAACATGCGCGGGATAAAAATATGCATAAACAATTCAATATATTTAATTTGTATACTTCAACACGTCACATTAACCCATAATATAGGTTTTATATACTTAAAATAGTTAATTTCACCAAATATCTCAAAAACCCATTTCGGACCCTTAAAAATCCGTATTTTCATTGAAAATCAATTTTTGGCATAACTTCTACAAAATATATCAAAAAAGCCACGAAATTCGGCCACAATATAAAATATTTATAAATACAACATACTCACCTAACGGATCGAGCAAACGATGTCCCATGTCCGCCCGGTAGCCTGTCGAAGTTCAACTTTTTCCACCTAATTGGAAAATTATAGGACCGATTAGCATAAAACTCAAAACTCGACCTACGAACCTCCAAATTCGAATCCGTCTTCACCCATGTGTCACAAATGACATATGTAGGTAGCTACATCGATAGATTTCGAATTCAGGTCCCAATACAAACACTCCCTTGTTGATCGGAGGCTTTCTAATAAGAAAATTCATATTTTCTAATTTCTTTAATCCCCTTTTTTTCCTAATCTCACAAATTAGGGTTAATAATAATAATAAGACCCAATTACACATCCGAACCAAATAAATTTTCACCTAATCTCTCTCGGGCATTCCACCGAACACCCGACGTGCATATACATTATACTTTCATTCTTAATCATTTTCATTAAGTTCTAAGCCTACAAAATTCATTCTAAATTCATATTAACACTCTCACATTACTCCACAACCCCTTATGCAATTTTTAAACTCACTAGAAGCAAGGTTCTTACCCAACTTCACCAATTTGTAAAAATTGGCTTTATGCCAAATTCACCACTCCATAATTTCACCATAATATGTATAATTTCTAACTCCTAACATGTTCTATATGGTCTCTACATCTCCCTACATCAATTTCTAGTAAAAGAAATGAAAAGCATACAATTAAATAAACTAACATACAATTTCTTATACCTTATTGAAATCTTTTGGAAAATTCGATACCACCATGTGGAAGAGCACTCAAAGCTCCACTAGAAACCCCAAAAGATTAAAGCTTGGAAGTGGAGATTGGATGGGTTTTTCAAAACCCTAATTGGTTTTCCAAAGGGATGGGTTTCAGGTTTCGGTCGGCCAGAGGAGAGGAGGGAGAGAAAGAGTAGGGAAAATGGCAACTTAGTAATTTTTAAGGTTTTTAATACAATATGGGTTTAGGGTTTTGGCCTTTAGCCCATTTATTTAAGAAAAATGATCCAAAATGGGTTTTTTTTGAACAAAATTTGTAACTAAATGCCACAAACTAAAAACTCCACTATTTTAGCATTTTATTGAGCCCCTGTAATGTACAAACACCCCAGAAAAATTTTGGGTCAAATCGGATTCGTCTCCTCCGAGAAAACTCATCTCAAAACTCCTATATTTTCAATTTTTCCTGTTTACCCCAAAATATCAATTTAATCATTCTAATACTAATAAAATCAATTAATAGGGTAAATATACTTAGAAAAATATTTTTAAAATAATTTAAATCAAATAATTGAGGAATTAAAAAAAAACAGATGTTACAATTACCCGACTGTGTTCTTGGAGGATTTTCCCGGGCTATCCCCGCATTGTGATGTAGAGTTTAGCATCACTATCCATCCAGGGCGTGCACCTATTTCCAAGGTACCATATAGGATGGCACCTGTGGAGCAGGATGAAGTTAAGCGGCAAATTGAGGATCTTTTGGGGAAAGGTTTTATTCGGTCGAGTGCGTCACCTTAGGGAGCACCGATATTGTTGGTGAAGAAGAAGGATAGGTCGATGAGGATGTGCATTGAATACCGGGTGTTAAATAAGGTCACTATTCAGAATAAATATCCAATTTCTCGAATCAATGACCTGTTCGATCATCTACAAGAGGCAACTGTCTTCTCTAAAATAGACCTTCGGTTATGATACCATCAGGTTCGAGTGAAAGCAGAAAATGTGCATAAGACTGCATTCAGAACTCGACATGGGCATTACGAATTCTTAGTCATGCCATTTGGAGTGACGAATGCACCTGCATTCTTTATGGACATGATGAACGGAGTTCTGAGGCCGTTTATTGATTCTTTCATCGTGGTGTTTATCGACGATATTCTTGTGTACTCCAAGTTGGAGGAGGAGCACACTGAGCATCTGGCTGAGGTTCTGAAGAAGCTTCAAGAGCATGAGCTGTATGCCAAGTTATCCAAGTGCGATTTCTAGAAATCTGAAGTGGCATTCCTGGGTCACATCCTTTCTAAGGAGGGAGTGGCTACTGATCATCAAAAGATAGAGGCAGTGAAAGACTTGGCAAGGCCTACTACGGTGAAAGAAATCAGAAGTTTTCTTGGGTTAACAGGCTACTACAGAAGGTTTATTCAAGGCTATACTCAGATAGTCGTGCCACTCACTGGTCTGACCAAGAAGAATGTGAATTTGAATGGACTGAGCAGTGTGAGGCAAGCTTTTAGGAGTTGAAAGAGAAACTGACTACTACTCCCATTTTAGCTTTGCCTAGAGCAGGTGTTGAGTATGATGTCTACATCGATGCTTCACATCATGGACTTGGGTGTGTCTTGATGCAAGAGGGAAATGTAATCGCTTATGGGTCTAGGCAACTAAGACCGCATGAGAAGAATTATTTGACTCATGATCTGGAATTGGCTGTGAATATCTTTGCCTTGAAGCAATGGAGGAATTACATGTACGGTGAAAAGTTAAACATGTACACGGACCACAAAAGTTTGAAGTACGTCTATCAGCAAAAGGACCTGAATCTGAGGCAATGGAAATGGTTGGAAGTACTTGAGGACATGTGTCCTGAGATTAAGTGCCATCCAGGTAAGGCTAATGTTGTTGCTGATGCACTTAGCCGTAAAAGCAGTTTGGCTCGTTTGATCACGACCCAGAGGCATCTTGCAGAAGAGTTGGATTAAGCTGTAATTAAGGTAGTTTTGCAAGGTTTGGGAGCATCTTTGGCTCAACTGAGGCTTTAGCCCACGCTGAATGAAAGAATTTTAGAAGGTCAAAGGGAAGATTCAGAGATTCAGAAGATGAAGGAGCAAGTTGGCGCATGCAGATTATCAAAGTTTCAGATCAGGGATGAAATGTTGTAGTTTGGAGAAAGGTTATGTGTTCTGGATCAATCAGAATTGAGGGAGAGTATTCTTCAGGAGACACATGCCATTTTTTTGTCTGTACATCCTGGAAGCACCAAGATGTACAAGGATATCAAGCAGCATTTCTGGTGGTCAGGTTTGAAGAGGAATGTGGCTGAATTTATTGCAAGGTGTGAGATTTTTCAGCAAGTGAAAGCCGAGAATCAGAAGCCCGGAGGTTTATTGCAACCGTTACCCATTCCGGAGTGGAAGTGGGATAACATCAACATGGATTTCATCATGGGTTTGCCCAAGAGTTCAAAGTGTAATGATGCGATTTGGGTCATAGTCGACTGACTAACCAAATTGGCTCACTTTTTGGCAATGAAACTCACTTCGTCTATGGATAAGTTAGCCAGGTTGTATGTTGGGGAGATCGTCAGGCTTCATGGTGTTCCATTGAATATTGTGTCTGATCGAGATGCACGGTTTACTTCTCATTTCTGGAGGAGTCTTCAGGAAGCTTTGGGTACTAAGACGGATTTCAGCACTGCCTTCCATCCTCAGACTGATGGGCAGATTGAGAGGGTCAATCGAGTTCTTGAGGATATGCTCCGGTGTTGTGTTCTAGATTTTGGAGGCAGTTGGGAGAGGCATCTAGCTCTGGTAGAGTTTTCCTACAACAACAAGTTTCAGACTAGTATCAGGATGGCGCCGTATGAAGCTCTATATGGTAGGAAGTGCAGAACACCTACATGCTGGTTTGAAGTGGGGGAGCGGCAGATGTTTGGGCTCGAGATAGTGCAGCTGACCTCAGAAAATATCGATTTGATCAGGAATAGGTTAGTGGATGCTCAGACTAGGCAGAAGAGTTATGCCGACAACTGGAGGAAGGACCTTGATTTCGAGAAAGGTGACTTTGTCTTCCTGAAGGTATCGCCTAGTAAAGGTGTGATTCATTTTGGCAGAGGTGGGAAATTAGCCCAAGGTACATAGGCCCTTATAAGATATTGAAGAGGATTGGAAAGACTACTTACCGGTTGGAGTTACCGGAAAAATTGTCTTCCATGTGTGTATGTTGAGAGGTTACATTCCAGATCTAAGTCACAATTTACCCGCAGTGCCAGAGGGTTTGCAGTTAGATCTGAGCTACACTGAGCGGCCGGTTGAAATTGTGGATCGTCAGGAGAAAGTCTTGAGGAACAAGATGATACTGATGGTGAAAGTAGTCTGGAGAAACCAGTTGGTTGAAGAGGCTACTTGGAAATCCGAGGAGAGGATGCTGAAGGATTATCCCGAGCTTTTTGTTTGATTGTATTGTTTTTCTTTCTTCTTTTATGTTTCGATTCTCACTCTTTAAGCGTAGTTCCGAAGACGGAACTATTCTAAGGAGGGAATGTTGTAACATCCTGAATATTCATATAATTAAATATAAATTTTTCATTTTTTTCACGAGTTTCGGACGTGCAAATTAATGTGTGCATTTGGCTTTAAAATTATTTTTTATGTCATGAACAAACATTTTCTATTCTCTTTTATAAAGCCTATTATTATTTATTATAGAGTCCTAGTCCTTATAACTTAATTCTTGCCCACCTAAAATAAAATAAATAAATTAATTAAAAGCTCATGGATTTTAGCCCACCTAATTAGCCCACTAGTTAATTCTATTATTAATTAAAACAACTTGTATGGTAGACTTGTCTTGTAACCAATTAGTGTAACAAATAAATGAACAAATTTAACTAGGTACGCATGTGGGGGCATGTGCAATGGAGCAAGAGTGAGGCCAGCCAATTCATGAGGAGTGGAGAGATGGAGAGAGTGGAGAGTTGGTTGCTCACTAGTGGGTAGTTCTTCTAACTCCCAAGTGCATCTTAGCCCTTCATCCAAACACATCTCAACCCTTCATTTGTTCATGAGTTGTGTATAAATACCTCTCCTCCCCCCTCCCCCGCGTGCTTGTCATTCTTTATCATTTGCACTTAGAAATTTTAAATAGAAAGAGAAAGAAAAGACATTGCGAGAAAAAGATTGAGTGTCAAGAAATTGTGTGAGGAAAAGAAAGAGAGTGTGTGTTCCTTTCATTGGAGGCCGACCAAAGAAGAGGGGAATCTCGGCCAAGCAAGGAGGAGGAGTTCGGTTTTGCACAAGCTAGGAGGAGAAGGCTAGGATCAAGGAGAAGGGAAGGCAATCGTGCTTTCAAGGAGTTTTCTTTAGGAATTTTCATTGTTCTTCAAAGAAGTTGGCAATTTCTTTACTTCTAATGTAGATATCATGTTAATAGGTTGATTTTATGAATATGCTAGAATAAATAGCAAAGTTTGCCATATAATTGCTTGAAAAGACTAGTAAGAAAAAGAGAAAACTCTTGATTGCCAATATGAGAAAAGTAGCAAAATAGATTGAAATTAGTGAATTAAAATTTATCATGATGCCTTATTAATATATTTCATGCTAGAATATTTGATTTGATGGACCATGCTAGTATGGAAATTGTGCTTGTGAATGGCTTGTGTAAAGTAGTGTGTAGAATGTAAAATGACACTCATGGATTGTGAAATCAATTGATTAGTATAGAAAGTTGCAATAAATGTTGAATTTTATTTACATTGTATGAATAGTATTATATCTACTTGATTATCGAAATATGTTGCCTTTTGGAATTATAAGAAAAGGAATTAGTTATGTAAAGGATAAAATAAATTTAAGAGAATTAATTATGTTAAAGAATGAAATTGTACAAAAACTATGTGAATAAATGTGAGAAACAAGTAGATAAAAGATTTATCAAGAAAAGAAACCCCAATGTCAATAAATACATTATTTTTCATTTCTCTAAAGAAATAAAAGGAATAATTTCTATGATGTTGTTGAAAATAAAAATTTTGTAAATTTAAATAAATATACTATATTATATTTTAAGAGAACACATACTGGAAAAGATTTAGATTTTGAGTAAGTACAAATTGATTGAGAAATCGAGTTTATTAAAGAAAGAGTTAGAAATAGATTAGTGGAATAAAGCAATTTTAACTTTGGTCATAACAGAAAATGGAATTTGGCATACTGGTTTACGGTGTGGGTTTATAGCGTTGTGAACAGTGCTTAGAGGCCCGGGTTCGAGTCTTGGAAGACTATTTTTATTAAAATTTGATTTTTTCTCAAATCACTGAGGATCAGTATATGGGTATTTTGAGTTCACCATATATCACTAGTCGCCTTTGGGCTTTCTGGTTATCGGGTGCGCTTTGGGTCTATTACTATAGCAGGGCGGAGGTCGGGGGTTGCAATCATGGTGCCTGACTTTTAAATGAATTTCGATTTTTTAGTATTTCTTGAGTTTTAAAGGGTATAAAAAATTGGGAAAATTTTCTAATATTCTTCTAAAATTATTTAGACTTCATAAAATTTATTTCTACAATATTTTGACATATTTTAGTGAGAATTGGAAGGAATTTTTTGGATGAAGAACTTGATAATTTTTCTTAGAATATGACTTTGAATAATTAAAGAAAAGGAAGATTTTGAAGGTAAAGAATTTTGTGTAAAGATCAATATTGAGATTTTCGACATGGAAAATTTGAGTAAGTTAATAAATGAAACTTGATTTTTTAATATATGCAAGT
The DNA here is from genome assembly GCA_017893485.1 of Hemerocallis citrina. Taxonomy (NCBI): domain Eukaryota; kingdom Viridiplantae; phylum Streptophyta; class Magnoliopsida; order Asparagales; family Asphodelaceae; genus Hemerocallis; species Hemerocallis citrina. Next base: position 42,858,010 of record CM030364.1, read on the forward strand.
GTGCATAGAAAATGAAATGAAAAGATCATGATGAATATGGAAATTTGTGAGTATGAACACTCAATTTTTGGTGAACATGGAAAGAGGTTAAAATCTAGAGTCTAGCTAATCCTTACACCGACGTGAATGAATTTTGAAGAGAAATGTTGTAATAAAAGACCAAGACCGGGTCGTGGTTATCAATTGATGTTTAAAACCGGTGTAGAGGAAATTCTAACTCTATGGTGTTAAATTATTCGTGATTGAATTATTTAAGGACAACACAATAGTGAAGATGTGATGAAAGTAAGAGAAAAACACAAGTATGAGGGCCTCGGATTCACAGTGTGATAGTTTTCACAGGCTGTCTACAGGATGCGTCATGTCATGATGTGAATTCATCTCCGGAATTTTCGGGATCGTGACAATGCTTGTGGGGTGCTTGGTGACTACATAGTGCCATTGTCCCATGACGGAGGCAAATTGTCCATAGGCTGTCTACATGATGTGTCATGTCCTGACATAGGATTCTCCTTCAGGCTGTCTGGACATGGGCTCGTAACTCATAAACATCTAGGATACTTACCGTAGTAGTTAAACTCATAAAGAGGGACTTAACCCTACAAGATGAAGAACTGTTAAGGGTTTGCCCTCGGATTTATATAGAATGGGATGCATAAGTTCAAACAAGTGTGCATTAGTATCATGAAATAATAAGTAACTGCATTAAGGCTTAGTGCACAGTCACACACGACATCAATAGGATAGTCCCGCTTAGCTTTGTTTGTGATCAAGTGTGTGCTTTCCAAGAAAGAAAAATTGATGTATTATATCCTAGCGTCAGTTGTATGCAAATGACGTGCCCACAATTTCTATGCAGGATAAAATGAATGAAAGGACTAAAGAAGGAATGTTGCTTAAAGAAATGTTTCAATTGTTATTTTAATTATGTATCATGTTGTAATTTATTTCCGCTGCGTTGATTTAAACATCATTGTATAAAAAATTTAAATTCCTTGTAAAATTGTACGAAGTGAAGTGTAAAGATCCTGTTGAACTTCGAGTTCAGACTTATTTCGAATTCGGGGTGTTACAGACTGTACATCCCTCTAGTACATACTATGCTATGTTGGTGAAAAGAAGATGCACAAGCTCATACGTAAAAACATTTAGCAAAATAATCTGACAGAAATATCAATAACATTTAATTCTCCTCTTAAATAATGAAAATGTTTTTCATCTAATGGTTTTGTAAAAATATCAGCTAATTGTAAATCCGTTGAAACATAGTCAAGAACAATATCTCCTTTTTGAAAATGATATTTAAGAAATTATAGCGAATTTGTATATACTTTGTGTGACTATGTTGATCATAATTTTTTGACATGTGAATGGGGTTAGTATTATCACATTTAATAAGGATATGATCGAGAAATACCTTTTAGTCTTCTAGTGTATGTTTCATCCATAATACATGTGCACAAAAGGACCTGGTAGATATATATTCGGCTTTTGCTGTGGACAAAGTGACAAAGTTTTGTGTCTTTGATGCCCACGAGACGAGGCAATTACCCAAGAAGTGACATGTACCACTCGTGTTTTTTCTATCAGTGAGGCTGTCGGCATAGTCAGCATCTGAATATTCTTCAAGAAAAAAACTTTCTATTTTTTGGGTACCAAAGACCCACATTTGGAGTACCTTTAAGATAACGAATGATATGCTTAACAACAATTAAATGTGACTCTTTTGGATACGATTGAAAACGAGCACATAATCAACGCTGAACATAATATCCGGATGAGATGCAGCAATATAAAGTAAACTACCTATCATACCACGATAGGTAGAGATATCAACCTTTTTTCCCGATTCGTCTTTAGGGAGTTTAGTAGTGGTTGTCATGGGCATTTTATATGTTTTGGCTTTATCTAGTCCAAACTTTTTGACAATCACTTTGGCATACTTAGATTGATTAATGAAGATAACCATCCTTCCATTTTTTTACTTGAAGATCAAGAAAGTAGTTTAATTCACCCATCATACTCATCTAAAATTCGTCCTACATTTGCTTTGAAAACTCCTTGCAAAGATTTTCATTAGTAGAACCAAAGATAATATCATCAACATAAATCTATACAATCAAATATTTTTTGGAGTGATGTTTAATAAGTAGTGTAGCGTCTACTTATCCTTCGGAGAAACCTATGTGAATAAGAAATTATTTTAGTCGCTCATACTAAGTACGAGGAGTTTTCTTCAAACCATTGTGCTTTATCTAGATGAAATACATGATTTGGGTGTGTCGGGTTAGGGAACCCAGGTGGTTCTTCAACGTAAATTTCTTCAGAAATAAAATCATTTTAAAAGGTATTTTTAACATCTATTTGAAAAAGAGATGTAGGATGCAAATGCTAGCAAAATACGAATGACTTCATGCCATTCAACATGAGCAAAAGTCTCAACAAAATCTACCCCTTCTTTTAGTTATAACCTTGAGCAACAAGATGGTCTTTATTTCTAACAATAGTGCCAGTTTCATCTAACTTGTTTCTAAACACCCATTTCGATCTAAGAACAGTTCTACTACGGAGTCTAGGGACATGCCTCCATACTTGATTACTTTTAGATTGATTAAGTTATGCTTGCATGACATGACAATGATCATATCATTGTCTTACAATGTCTCCTTAATATTTTTAGGTTAAAGTATGGATATGAATGCAGAAAAATACATAAAATGTTTTGTTTGGGTATGAGTAGTTACCCCTTTGTTATATCACTTCGTATTAGTTCAGAGGGATGACTGGACATGATTTTCCAAGCAAGGCATTTTTCGATGATGGGAGTTGGAGTTGGCGTAATTGTTTGAATGTGATCATCTTCCACTTGGTCATTCTTTGGTGATTGCATTACTTCAGTCAACGGTTCATTTGTGTTTTTGTTGATTACTTGTTGTGATGAGGGTTCATCAAGATGGGTTGAGTTGTTTTAAGGATCCTCATGCAACTGCTTTTCTATGTGTACATGTCTCTTCTCTATGTGAATATATGTCTCATCATCATCAACAACAGGGAATATCTCTCTTTCGAGATGATTGGTTTCATCAAATATAACATCAATTGACTCTTGTATAGTACATTTTTTCCTTATTGAATACATGACATGCTTTGCTGCTTAGAGAATAACCTAAGAATATGCCTTCATCACTTTTACGATCAAATTTTTCTAAGTTATCTAAGGTATTAAAAATGAAAACTTTGCATCCATATACACGAAAATAACTTAAGCCTAGAAGTGTTTCATAATATAGTTCAAAAGGTGTTTTCTCAAGATGTTTTCTAATTATTAATTGGTTGATAGTGTAACATGTTGTTTTGACAGCTTTTGCCCAAAATAATTTAGGAAGATCATTTTTCTAAGCATGGTGCGAGCCATTCTTTGAAGAGATCGATTTTTCCTTTCAACAACCTCATTTTGTTGGGGATTGCGATGACAAGCGAACTCATGTTTTATTCATTTCTCATCACAAAAAGCTGTGAAGAGTTTATTTTAAAATTCCTACCATGGTCACTACGAATAGTTACGATGGTAAGACTTTTGTCAATTATCAACTCTCCGACAAAATTTTTGAAAGATATGAGGAGTTTCATCTTTTTGTGATAAAAAAGCAACCCAAGTAAATCTGTTGTAATCATCAACAATAACGAAAGCATATCAAGCACCTCCATTACTACGTGTACGTGATGGTCCGAAAAAATCCATGTGCAAAAGTTCAAGAGGTCTAGAAGTTGATACCACTTGTTTAGGCTTGTGGGAGCTCTTACTTTGCTTACCAAATTGACATGAGTCACATGGTTTGTCCTTCTCAAATTTAATTTTTGGGATTCCTCACACAAGTTCGTTGTTTACTAATTTATTAAGATTGTCCATTACTATATGTCCAAGCTGTCGATGCAATAGTCAGCCGTCTTTATTTCTAGCTACAAAACACATCATATTTTCTTGTGCTAATTCAATAGAATTGATGACATAAACATTGTTGCAATGATTAGCAATAAGTAAACAAGAATAATTACTATTTAATATAGTGCATGCATGCTTATCAAAAGTCACAGTGTAACCTTTATCACATAATTGGCTAACACTAAGTAAATTATGTTTTAAACCACTTACCAGAAGTACATCATCAATGGAGCAAGAAGAACCAAAATTAATTTTACCTTTACCAATAGTTTGACCAATGTTATTGTCTCTAAAGATGAAGTCCTTCCACTTTTTATTTGATAGTGATGCAAAATATTTTCTATCGCCAATCATATGATTCGAGCATCCACTATCAATGTATCACCGGTATTTAGGTTTGACGCCTTGATGCACCTACAGTAAAATTAGTAGGTGTAATTTTGAGTGCTAAAGTTTGTGTTGTTCTTGCAATTGCATTCTTCTTCACCCACACAAAATTAGTATTCCTTTTTAAAATATAGTTATAGAAAATATGCCCTAATTTACAGAAATAGTGACAAAAAATTTGATTATGCATTGGATCATACACATTTGAATAGTTGTATTTGTATTTATTTGGGTGGTTATGCATAGGTGTATGATCATATTACTGAGGAGTTTGACAATCTTGTGGCTTGTTGTAACCAAGTCCTCAGTTATCATGAAAAGATCTTGAATTCCTTATCATAAAATAATTTGGTCCTTTGTATTTTTCAATAGCCTTTTTGAGCTCAATTATGCTACAACAAAGTCTCTTTCGAGTTTGATCGTCATCTATGGTACTCCAATGAAGAGTATCAAGAATTGCATCAAGTTGTGTATTTTGTTCTAGGGCTTCTTTACAACCTCTCACTACTTCGCCAAACTTCTTTATTCATTTATTAATATCATTAGTGAGCTTAGTAATATAGTCGGTAATCAACAAGTTTGCATCTTTCAACTTTTTATTCTTTGTAATACAAGAGTCATGTGATTTGGTAGACACTCGCTTATATTATTTCATCTCATGACTAAGTTTGTTTACATAATCTTATAAGTCATTACAAATATCTACCAATTCATCATAAGTGAGTTCTTCGATTACCTCTTCTTGGAGCGGTGATTGCCCCTCACCATTTCCAAGAGCCATGAACCCGAAGTCGTTGAGTGCTTTCTCATCATCATTATCGCTTGAGTCTAAATTGAGCAATGTTGTCTTTAGTGCCTTTTTTCTGTATCTTGGATTAGGACTGTACGTCTTGTTCCTATCTTGAGAAAGATGACAGTTTGCATGGATGTGTCATGGCTTCTTGCATTTGTAACCCACATCCTCCTTGTCTTTGTCTCTTTCTCCCTGAAACCTTCCTTATTTTTTATGTTTAAGGTACTTACTGAATTGTTTGGTCAGCAACACTATTTCTTCGTCAGATTCTTCATAATATAATTATGGTATTGCTTGTCGTCAGGTTGCTGCTTTCAGAGCTATGGTCTTTTCTTCAGTTTTTGGAATGATCTCAATGTTCTGCCGGTACCTTCTTGTTTCTTCCATCTCTATCTCATATGTTTTCTGTTTACCGTGAAAATTATAGTAGTCGAATCCATTCTCTTCGAGTGTTTCCCTCATTGCAGCAGCTTTGATATCTCATTCGAATGTGAAACAGCTTATAAGTTTTCCAACCTTTCGGTCATTATTTAACCCCTTACCTAAGCTCTCAAGTTCATGGGCGGTAATATCAGAACGAGCTAGCATCTGGTCTACGTTTTCTCCTAGAATCATACGAAAGACATCAAACTTATAAAAGCATAAAGTAACTTTTGCTTTTACCTAAGATGTGGTTCTTTCATTACGTTTTAGCATATTGTTCCAAATTTCATAAGCTGGTTTGCAGTTGCGCCCACACCTCATAAGTTCTTCATTGTTTAAACCTGCATAAAGTGTTGTCATGGTTATAGAGTTTGCAGACTTTAGTGATAGTTCAGCTGATGTGAATGTCCACTTTCCATTACTAACAGGGATATCTATTTTGTTTACACAAATGTTTTATACTTTTTCTCCAAGCATCTGCAAAAAAATGAGACATACGAACTTTTCAAACATCATATCATTTTCCATCAAAATAAGGTGAACGTGTGAGACTTAGTCCATTGGAGTTAGATGACTTTGATGTGTACAAGTTTTCGGGAGAAGAGATTTCGGCCATTGGACATTTTGCCCTTAGCTTTTAAGCTATTAATGAGCACATCACTCTGATACCACAGTAAATCACCCTATGGGGGGTGAATAGGGTGATTATGCAGAAATTAAAATCTTAAAATAAATGTGTAAAGGAGATAGAGTTAGAAAAGACAAACAGAGTAAAAATGCAAGACACAATGATATAACGTGGTTCGACCCCTGTGTTTACGGCCACACCTCCTACTTGTAGTAATTCTCCACCACAAGCGTTTCACTATACTTAAAATTCCTTACAGTGAGTTCACAGTATTCAGGCCGAGAGTCTTATTACACCCACAAGACTTTTATGAGTATGTCTCGTAAAATCGCCGAAGCGAAAAAAAAAGAGAAACAAACAAGCTCAATGTCGATCTTGACTAAGAATACAATAAAAGCGCACACTTGTGGATCGTTGGTTGAATATTAAGTTTAGAAGAATAATACTCAGTGAAGTCACCTCTATTTATAGGGTGAAGAATTATATTTTCCGAAAATGTGAAAAGATATTCCAAAATATATGTTCTGTGAAGGTTACGGTCAATTGCACTTTATGAGCGGTCGACCGTCCACCTTAGTCCAAAGACAGAGAGGTGGGCGGTCAAATCTCTCACCTTTTACACTAAAAGTGCAGTCGACCGTAGTGATAGTCGACAGTTCATACGTGCGGTCGACTGTAATATGCCAAACACGATTATTTGGTGAATTCGCTTTATATTCTTTCCATAACTAATTATTCAATCAACGATTTTTTTTTACATAATAATTCCTCACATTAACATAAACAAATAAACTAAGTCTTGCCTGCTTCTTGAGGAATTTAGCATATGTTTCTTGTGAAAGTTTTCTTGATATTTTACAATCTTCTTTGATACTTTCCTTTTCAGTTTGATTCCAAATCTCTTTTAAATCTTCATTTGAATTTTGAATCCCTGTCAAACCTGTACTTAACTGAAAATATTAGTCTCAATAGTACGTTTTGTATACACCAAATTTAGGGTCAACATACAAGCCTTTGTGAAATAGGAGCCATGGCTAAAAATCTTATTGCAAATGCTTTCTCATCCTCTCATTCCCTTTAGTGAAAATGGCATGTTGAATCAATACAGATAATCAACGCATAAACCACTACAACAAAATCATGCTACCTTGGCGTTTTAATCCCGGCGCTTGGGTAGAAACGCCGGGGTAGGGGAACAAAAAGCCAGAAAATGGGTTTTGTGGTGTAGTGAACCCAGGCATGCTATTACCAGGTAGACCACATCAAGGCCCGTGTATTTTTGTATGAGAATCTACCATTTTCGTCCTCCTGCTTCCACTACTCAAGACCAGCCAAGACAACTAAAAAGTGGCCATAATGAAGGAAGCACAATCATTGTGCATCTTTTAATAACATACTGCTATCTATATGAATATAGAATAATCCTAATTAAGTTTGAATTTTTCGTTCCGCATGATTTGACTATTGAATGCAATTTCTGTGTTAGATATTGTATTATATATTTACTTCCATATCGGGTTATGTATAAGTTTAGTATTTGGTTCCCTATAAGAGACATTGTACTCAGTTATAATCAATCCAATAATATTCTCAATCTCTCTATTAACATTAACATGGTACCAGAGCAAAACTATAATCCCTAACCCTAATCCCAAATCCACTTAATCACAAATTTCTAATCTACCTTCTTCCTCCCTAATCCTGTTGATAGCAAGTTCACTCTCTTCCCACTTCCTTATACTCGACATCAACTCCGGTGACAACAACTTCGGCGACCATCAACTCCTCTCGGCGTTCCCGAATTACTAGCAGCTGACCCACTCCAAAACTCCAAAACTCCAAGCTACCCCAGCAACAACACAACTACCAGCAATAGCAACGGCAAGACCTGTAACATCCTGATTCTTTCTTTATTATTAAATGAAAGGTTTGTTGAATTTTACGTGTTTTGAACGTACTAATTCATGTGCATTTTTCTAGAAAATTATTTATTTTGTAACATGAACAAATATTTTTCTATCTCTCTCTTTTATATTTCTTAAAAGCCTAATTGAATTCTAGAGCCTAATTATTTATTTTAAGCCCACCCTAATTATATAATTATTTTAATTAGCTCATGGAGTTCTAAGCCCACTAGTTTATTTCTCTTTTAATTAGCATGACTTGTAGTAAAGATCAACTTTGTAGACGATTAATTAATTAATCATGTACAACTAATAACTAGGGGTGCTACATTTGACACGTGCATTGCACTAGCATGTGTCTTAAGCCATGCAAGAGTAGGCCGGAAATGGGAGAGAGGGATGGGGTGAGTTGTCTTAGTGGATATGTGGTTACTTGTTCATGGGTAGTTGCTACAACTCCCTAATACATCCTAGGCATTTATCTTTAACCATCTAGATCAATCCTAGCCCTTCATTTCACTCAAAAATTAGTATAAATACCCCCCTCCCCCCCATTCATGTAGTACACTAAAAAAATTGCAAAGAAAAGAAAGAAAGAAAACACAAAAGTGAGTCAAAAGATTGTGAGAAAGTGAGTAAAAAGATTGAGAGGAGTTCTAGTTGTGTGTGTTCATCACCATAGGAGGCCGACCATTCATCTAGGGGAAAGAGAGGCCCGGGTTCCACTTGTGCAAGGAGGAGAAGGCTTTCGTGGTGGCACAAACTAAGAGGAGAATGACCGCTCGTGTGTTCAAGAAGATTCTAGGAGCTTTATAGTTGTTTTTCTTCAAATAGCTGGGTGGTTTCTCTACTTCTAATTTAGACACCATGCTAGGGGTTTGATTGATGAGATTGCTAAAGAAACTAATAAGATAACCATGTGTTGGCTCTAAAATGGACTTAGTAGATGATTAAATGAATGCTTGATGAATCGCATGTTATTTGCTATAGATTATGTTTATTATGGTAGAATTGTTTTATTGCTATGGAAATGTGAAATTGGAACCATGCTAATTGTAGAACATGCTTGTGAATGATTAGTAGTTCAAAATATTGAATTTGTGATTATTAAACTATTGTGACACTAGTTTAATGAATGAGACCATGACATAGGGTATTGTGGAAATAAAAGAGGAAGAAAAGCAAGAATTAATATTCTTTTAATGTTGTTGTAATGCAAAATTTGGGAGAGAGTTTGCTAAATTGAAATATTGCAATTGTAGACATAGAACACAAATAAGAATGGGAAATTCATACTTTAATGTCAAAATAATGTTTTTAAAATACTGTTTTGTTAAATATATATAAACTCAGTATTCTGGAAAAATTTATGGCTTTATGTGGAAGAGAAACAAAGTTAAGAGCTTTTGAAAAACGAAATAATTTTGATAAACAGAGATTCGAATCAAACCCAATCTAACCCACTTTCATATCAGTTAACCACTAAGGTCATACTGGTTAGAGGGGGCACCATTAGAGCTTTACTGTAGTTTGGCGACACTGTTTGTGCCTGGGTTCGAGTCTCGGCATAGGCTTTTTATTTACAAAAATTCGATTTTTCCCTAAACCCGAGAACAGAACTCAACCATATTAAAGCTCCACCTTTAGACAGTTGGGCACTGTGTCCCTTCTGGTTAGCGTGTGGGGGTTAGTGCGGTTACTGTTCACCTTGGGGCCTTTGTGTGTGGGTTCGAAACTGGCTGAGACCACTTTTTTTTGAAAATCCATTTTTTTTAAATGCATTTGATTTTTTTGGGTTTTTAAATGTGATAAAAATTGAGATAAATATTGGGAATATTCCTGAAAATACATAGACTTCACAAAAATTATTTTCTAAATGTTTGGACTTTTAAATGAGAAATAAGAGTAATAATTTAGAACAAATTCGTGAAAAACCTTGGACTTGATTCTATTGTAATTCAAAACAAATTAATAAATTTTTGAAGATAAAGAAAATTGAAAAGAGATCAACTTGAGATTTTCACTTATAAAATATTGAGTAGAATTAAATGAGAAATTAGTTAAAGAATATGCAAGTTGTGCATAGAAATTTATTGAAAAAGAGAACATGATGAAATGCAAAATTTTGTGAACAAGTATACTATCTTTTATGAACATGAGAAGAGAACTTAGACTAGAATTTTAGCTAAGACCTTGCATCGGCAAGAATGAAAATGTTGAAAAGAGAAATGTGATATTCTGACCAAGTTTGGGTCGTTGATAATTATTGATATTGGAAAGACCGATGTAGGGGTAATGCTATATTCTAGAATATTGATCTTCATTTATGCATAAGGATTAGATACATAGTGGAGATGTGATGAACGTAAGAGAAAAACATAAGTATGAGGGCCATTGGATTGGCGGCGTGAGAGTATTCACAGGATGTCCCATGATGCATCATAAATAGGGCGTGGATGCTACTCCAGAGTACCATCCCGGTGGCGACGCTTATGGGGTGGTCTAGTGACTACGGGTGGTGCCATGTCTATGGTAAGAGTTGTATTGACCACAGGATGCCTGCATGATGAGTCATGTATCAGTACGTGGGATTCTTTCCAGGGCGCCTGGACGTGGGCTCGTAACTCATAGAACACCTAGGATACTTACCATAGTTACCGTAGTAGATTAAGTCATGGCAAGGGATTGAACCCTACAAGATGAAGAACAATTAAGGGCTTGCCCTCGGACCTACGTAGTATGGGCTGCATAGACTTTGAACTAGTATGCATTAATATCATATAATACAAACAACTGCATTAAGGACTAAATGTACGTTCACAACACGACATCAATAGGGTAGTCCCCTTAGTTTGTTTTGTGACAAGTATGTGCTTTATTGATGTATTATATCCTAGCGTCAGTTGAATGAACTGACGTGCCCACGGTTTCTATGCAGGATAAAGTGATTGACAAGATTAAAGTATGCATGCTGCGTAAAGAATGATTCAAGTGTTCTATATTTTTATTCATGTAATTGTTATAAATTGCTTCCGCTGTATAAGTGTAATGTAAATGTAACTCTGATGTAACAAAAGTTTTTAATTCCTTATAAAATTGTATGAAGAGAAGTGTAAAGATCCTGTGGAACTTCGAATTCAGTCTGTTTTGGAATTCGGGGTGTTACAGAATGGTATCAGTGCTATGCTTCCAAGTAGCACAAATTTATAAGGAACGACACCCTTTAGTGGAAATTAGAGTATGTGTTGAGTCTAGAGATTTAAATGTAAGTCACTTACATTTGTGTTGCTCTATGATTTATGCTTCTTCTGCTCCTTTCTCTAAGATGGCGGACCACTTCGACCCAGCTGGAGGTGATGACTGGCACATAGTTGAAGATGACTACTACCCTGGGCAAGCTGATTCGGAAAAGGAAAAACCAGTTTTGAGTAGTCTCATTGTGTCCCTTCAGAGGCCGATTGAGACTCAGAGGGAGAGAGCAAAGCTGCAGCAGGCACAGTGTACGAAGTGCAAGGAGAGCATTGCAACTCTCAGTCATCGTGTTTGGGAACTCAAGAAGAGGAAAAACATGTACGATTTACTGAAGGAAGAAGTGGCAAAACTACTAGAAGAGCTTTGAGAAGCCAAGAGGTACCGTAGGAACTAGAATGTTGTGTCTTCTTACTACTTTCATTTGATGTCAAAATTGTTTTAAATTCAAATGTACAAAGTTTGAAATTCAATGAAATGAAGAGTTGATTTAAATTCATGTTTTCTACTTCGAATTTAATGGATCTTTTGCATCAGAATATGGCTGGAAGAAGAGCTAGAAGCGGAGAAGGTCTGAACTTGAAAACGGAGTTAGCGAGGGTCTATCAGACACTCAATGTCATTGCCATGAATCAGAACCAATGGAGGGTGCCTGTGAATCCAGTCCCTGAAGCAATCAAACTCATGGAATCATTCAAAAGGATGAAACCACCCGTGTATGAGGGGAAGTCGGACCCTGACACGGCTGACAATTGGATTAAACAGGTTGAGACTATCTTCGAAGTCTTGGAAACTCCGGAGGGCAGCAAGGTGAAGTTGGCTGCACTGCAGTTCAAGTAGGATGTGGCTGTATGGTGGCAGTCGATGAAGCGGACGATGGGAGATATTGTTATTGGCTGGGAGGAATTCTTGGAGGAGTTCCGCAGTCATTATTTTCCATCAGACGTCCAGGAGAAGAAGGCAATGGATTTCCTAGCACTGCAGCAGGGCGGCATGTTGGTTAGGGAGTACGAGACAAGATTCATTCAGCTCTCGAGCTATGCCCCCAATTGGTAATGGACGAGGCAAAGAAGGCTAAAAAATTTGAGCATGGTTTGAGGCCAAGTCTGAAATCACGGATGATACCCCACAGTATCAGGAGGTTTGACAAGTTGGTCAAACGAGCTGCAGCCACTGAGGCGGCCATGGAGTAGTTCCATGCTGTTCAAAATCGGAGGAACAACTGGAATGTGGGAAAGAGACCCGCAAATACTGGAAATGTCAGGGGACAGCCGTCGGCTCAAAGGTTCAAACCTACGGGGGCGAACACTGTTCACGTGGGAAGAAGACCCGGGAATACATGGGTGAGACCTCCTGTGACTTGTTTCAACTGTGGAGAGACAGGCCACTACAAGTCTCAGTGCCCTAAGCTGCAGGATGTCATTCGTAATGGACCAACTCAGCAGACCGGAAAGAAGCTGTACCAGCAGGGGCGAGTATTTTCCTTAACTGAAGCTGACGCTGATGAAGTGGATCAACATCACTGGTACGAGGGAGGATGTTTAGGAGTGTTTTTTTTATTCTCTTTTTCCCACTTTATTTAGTGAACTGTTATGTAACGAGTGTGTGTTATGTAACAGGAGAACTTTATTTGAATAGAAAGAAAGCTGTTGTTTTGTTCGACACTGGATCCTCTCATACCTTTGTATCACCTAAATTTGCTAAAGTTTTGGGAGTTGAACCGAAGGTCTTTCTATGCAAGGTCTTAGCAGTAGCTACACCGTCAGGGGGGACTTTAACCACTAATCGGTACTATGTGGACTGCGAAATCATGATTGGAGATAGAATTTTCAGGATTGATCTGATCGAGCTGAATGTCTTTGGAGTCGATGTTATCATTGACATTGATTAGATACTGGTGTCCTGTGTGAACATCGAGTGCAAGACCAAGGAAGTAACAGTGAAGGCTCCAGGTGGTCCTGAAGTCACTTTCCAAGGGAAGGGGAGATGTTCAAATTTGGTGACTGCTATCAGCAAGAAGAAGGGGATTCCTGTAGAGGAGCAGCAAATTCCAGTGGTTCGGGATTACCCGACTGTATTCTTGGAAGATTTTCCAGGGTTACCCCCGCATCGTGATGTACAGTTCAGCATCACTATTTAGCAAAGGAGTGTACCCATTTCCAAGGCACAGTATAGGATGGCGCCTGTGGAGCAGGATGAGATCAAACGGCAGATTGAAGAGCTGTTGGAGAAAGGCTTTATTCAACCGAGTGCATCACCTTGGGGAGCACCGGTGCTGTTGGTAAAGAAGAAGGATGGTTCGATGAGGATGTGCATTGATTACCGAGAGCTGAATAAAGTTAATGTTCAGAACAAATATCTGATTCCGCAGATTGATGACTTGTTCAATCATCTACAAGGAGCGGTTATTTTCTCCAAAATAGATCTTCGATCAGGATACCATCAAGTTCGTATGAAGATTGAAGATGTACATAAGACTGTGTTCAGAACTCGACACGGGCATTACGAATTCTTAGTTATGTCGTTTGGAGTGACGAATGCACCTGTAATTTTTATGGATATGATGAACAAAGTTCTGAGGCCGTTTATTGATTCTTTCTTTGTGGTGTTTATCGACGATATTCTTGTGTACTCCAAGTCGAGGGAGGAGCACACAGAGCATCTGGCAGCAGTTTTCAGGAAGCTTCAAGAGCATGGGTTGTATGCCAAGTTATCCAAGTGCGATTTCTGGAAATCTAATGTAGCATTCCTGGGTCACATCCTTTCTAAGGAGGGAGTGGCAACTGATCCGCAGAAGATAGAGGCGGTGAAGGATTGGGCGAGGCCTACTACAGTAAAGGAAATCAGGAGTTTTCTTGGGTTAACTGGATACTACAGGAGGCTCATTCAGGGTTATGCTCACATAACTGTGCCGCTCACTGGTCTGACCAAGAAGAATGTGAACTTCAAGTGGACTGAGCAGTGTGAGGCAAACTTTCAGCAGTTGAAAGAGAGGCTGACTACTACTCCCATTTTAGCTTTGCCTAGAGCAGCTGTTGAGTATGATGTCTACAGCGATGCTTCGTATCGTGGGCTTGGTTGTTCTTAATGCAAGAAGGGAAAGTGATCGCTTATGGGTCTAGAAAACTAAGACCACATTAGAAGAATTATCCGACTCATGATCTGGAGTTGGCTGCAATTATCTTCGCCTTGAAGCAATGGAAACATTACGTGTATGGTGAGAAGCTAAACATGTACACGGACCATAAGAGCTTGAAGTACATCTATCAGTAGAAGGACCTAAATCTGAGGCAACGGAGATGGCTGGAAGTACTTGAGGACATTCGTCCGGAGATTAAGTACCATCCTGAGAAGGCTAATATTGTTGCTGATGCACTTAACCATAAGAGCAGTCTGGCTAGATTGATTACAACTAAGAGGCATCTTGCAGAGGAGTTGGATCGGACTGGTACTGAAGTTGTTCTGCAAAGCTTGGGATCATATTTAGCTCAGTTGAGGCTTCAACCAACGCTGAATGAAAGGATTATCGTAAGTCAGAAGGAAGATGCAGAGATTCAGAAGATGAAGGAGCAGGTTGGTGCTGGCAAGTTGTCAGAGTTTTAGATCAAGGATGAAGTGTTGTGGTTTGGAGAGAGGCTATGTGTTTCGAATCAAGTAGAATTGCGGGAGAGTATTCTTCAGGAGGCACATGCTACTCTTTTGTCTGTACATCCTGAGAGTACAAATATGTATAAGGACATTAAACAATATTTCTGGTGGTCGGGTATGAAGCGGGATGTGGCCGAGTTTGTGGCAAGGTGTGAGAACTGCCAGCAGGTCAAAGCCGAGAATCAGAAACCGGGAGGTCTATTGCAACCATTACCTATTCCGGAATGGAAGTGGGATAACATTAGTATGGATTTCATCACGGGTTTGCCCAAGAGTCCAAAGGGCAATGATGCGATTTGGGTCATAGTCGATCGACTGACCAAGTCCGCTCACTTCTTGGCGATGAAACTCACTTCGTCTATGGACAAATTGGCTGAGCTGTATGTTGGAGAGATCGTCAGGCTTCATGGTGTTCCGTTAACCATTGTGTCTGATCGGGATGCGCGGTTTACTTCGTATTTCTGGAGGAGTCTTCAAACAGCTCTGGGTACCAAGATAGATTTCAGCACTGCTTTTCATCCTCAGACCGATGGGCAGACTGAGAGAGTCAACCGTATTCTTGAGGATATGCTTCGGTGTTGTGTTCTAATTTTGGAGGCAGTTGGGAAAGGCATTTAGCTCTGGTGGAGTTTGCCTACAACAACAGTTTTCAGACTAGTATTGGGATGGCGTCGTACAAAGCTCTGTATGGTAGGAAGTGCAGAATGCCTATTTGCTAGTTTGAAGTTGGGGAACAGAAAATGTTTGGACATGAGATTGTGCAGCAGACCTCTGAAAAGATCGATTTCATCAGGAAGAGGTTGGCGGATGCTCAGAGTAGGCAGAAGAGCTATGCAGACAACCGAAGAAGGGACCTTGAGTTCGAGGTTGGTGACTGTCTTTCTGAACGTTTCACCTAGTAAGGGTGTGATTCGCTTCGGCAGAGGTGGGAAGTTAGCCCCAAGATTCATAGGCCCGTACAAGATATTGAAGCGGATTGGGAAAACTGCTTACCGGTTGGGAGGAGTTATCTCAGGTGCACAACGTCTTTCATGTGTCTATGCTGAGAGGGTACATTCCAAATCCAAGTCACCATTTTCCGGAGGTGCCGGAGGGTTTGCAGTTGGATCAGAGTTTCATTGAGCTTCCGGTTGAGATTGTGGAACGTCGGGAGAAAGTCTTGAGGAACATGACGATACCGATGGTCAAAGTAGTCTGGAGAAACCAGTTGGTTGAATAGGCTACTTGGGAATCCGATGAGAGGATGATGAGAGACCATCCTGAGCTCTTTGTTTGAGTTGTATTTTCTCTTCTTTTCTTTCTTTTCCTCCCTTTTCTTCTTGTTGTATTTATGTTTCTCTCACCCTGCATGTGTAGTTCTAGGGACGGAACTATTCTAAGGAGGGAGTGTTGTAACATCCAGATTCTTTATTTATTATTAAATGAAAGGTTTGTTGAATTTTACGTGTTTTGAACGTACTAATTCATGTGCATTTTTCTAGAAAATTATTTATTTTATAACATGAACAAATATTTTTCTCTCTCTCTCTTTTATATTTCTTAAAAGCCTAATTGAATTCTAGAGCCTAATTGTTTATTTTAAGCCCACCCTAATTATTTAATTATTTTAATTAGCCCATGGAGTTCTAAGCCCACTAGTTTATTTCTCTTTTAATTAGCATGACTTGTAGTGTAGATCAACTTTGTAGACAATTAATTAATTAATCATGTAAAACTAGTAAATAGGGGTGCTACATTTGACACGTGCATTGCACTAGCATGTGTCTTAAGCCATGCAGGAGTAGGCCGGAAATGGGAGAGAGGGATGAGGTGAGTTGGTTTAGTGGATAGGTGGTTACTTGTTTATTGGTAGTTGCTACAACTCCCTAATACATCCTACCCATTTATCTTTAACCATCTAGATCAATCCTCGCCCTTCATTTCATTCAAAAATTAGTATAAATAAACCCCCCCCCCTCCCCCCCCCCCCACCCCCCCCCCCCCCATTCTATTCATGTAGTACACTAAAAAAATTGTAAAGAAAAGAAAGAAATAAAACAAAAAAGTGACTAAAAAGTTTGAGAGAAAGTGAGTAAAAAGATTGAGAGGAGTTCTAGTTGTGTGTGTTCATCGCCATAGGAGGCCGACCATTCATCTAGGGGAAAGAGAGGCTCAGGTTCAACTTCTGCAAGGAGGAGAAGGCTTTCGTGGTGGCACAAACTAGGAGGGGAAGGACCGCTCGTGTGTTCAAGGAGATTCTATGAGCTTTGTAGTTATTTTTCTTCAAATAGGTGGGGGGTTTCTCTACTTCTAATTTAGACACCATACTAGGGGTTTGATTGATGAGATTGCTAAAGAAACTAATAAGATAACCATGTGTTGGCTCTAAAATGGACTTAGTAGATGATTAAATGAATGCTTGATGAATCGCATGTTATTTGCTATAGATTATGTTTATTATGGTAGAATTGTTTTATTGCTATGGAAATGTGAAATTGGAACCATGCTAATTGTAGAACATGCTTGTGAATGATTAGTAGTTCAAAATATTGAATTTGTGATTATTAAACTATTGTGACACTAGTTTAATGAATGAGACCATGACATAGGGTATTGTGGAAATAAAAGAGGAAGAAAAGCAAGAATTAATATTCTTTTAATGTTGTTGTAATGCAAAATTTGGGAGAGAGTTTGCTAAATTGAAATATTGCAATTGTAGACATAGAACACAAATAAGAATGGGAAATTCATACTTTAATGTCAAAATAATGTTTTTAAAATACTGTTTTGTTAAATATATATAAACTCAGTATTCTGGAAAAATTTATGGCTTTATGTGGAAGAGAAACAAAGTTAAGAGCTTTTGAAAAACGAAATAATTTTGATAAACAGAGATTCGAATCAAACCCAATCTAACCCACTTTCATATCAATTAACCACTAAGGTCATACTGGTTAGAGGGGGCACCATTAGAGCTTTATTGTAGCTTGGCGGCACTGTTAGTGCCTGGGTTCGAGTCTCGGCAGAGGCTTTTTATTTTCAAAAATTCGATTTTTCCCTAAACTCGAGAACAGAACTCAACCATATTAAAGCTCCACCTTTAGACAGTTGGGCACTGTGTCCCTTCTGGTTATCGTGTGGGGGTTAGTGCGGTTACTATTCCCCTTGGGGCCTATGTGTGTGGGTTCGAAACCGGCTGAGGCCACTTTTTTTTTGAAAATCCGATTTTTTTTAGATTGCATTTGATTTTTTTGGGTTTTTAAATGTGACAAAAATTGAGAAAAATATTGGGAAAATTTCTGAAAATACACAGACTTCAAAAAAATTATTTTCTAAATGTTTGGAATTTTAAATGAGAAATAAGAGTAAAAATTTAGAATAAATTCATGAAAAACATTGGACTTGATTCTATTGTAATTCAAAACAAATTAATGAATTTTTGAACATAGAGAAAATTGAAAAGAGATCAACTTGAGATTTTCACTTATAAAATATTGAGTAGAATTAAATGAGAAATTGGTTAAAGAATATGCAAGTTGTGCATGGAAATTTATTGAAAAAGAGAACATGATGAATTGCAAAATTTTGTGAACAAGTATACTATCTTTTATGAACATGAGAAGACAACTTAGACTAGAATTTTAACTAAGACATTACATCGGCAAGAATGAAAATGTTGAAAAGATAAATGTGATATTTTGACCAAGTTTGGGTCGTTGATAATTATTGATATTGGAAAGACCGATGTAGGGGTAATTCTAGATTCTAGAATATTGATCTTCATTTATACATAAGGATTAGATACATAGTGGAGATGTGATGAACGTAAGAGAAAAACATAAGTATGAGGGCCATTGGATTGGCAGTGTGAGAGTATTCATAGGATGTCCCATGATGCATCATGAATAGAGCGTGGATGCTACTCCAGAGTACCGTCCCGATGGCGACGCTTATGGGGTGGTCTAGTGACCCAGGGGTGGTGCCATGTCTATGATAGGAGTTGTATTGACCACATGATGCTTGCATAATGAGTCATGTGTCAGTGCATGGGATTCTGTCCAGGGCGCCTGGACGTGGGCTCGGAACTCATAGAACACCTAAGATACTTACCGTAGTTACCGTAGTATATTAAGTCATGGCGAGGGATTGAACCCTACAAGATGAAGAACGATTAAGGGCTTGCCCTCGGACCTATGTAGTATGGGCTGCATAGACGCTGAACATGTGCGCATTAGTGTCATATAATACAAACAACTACATTAAGGACTAAGTGCACGTTCACAACACGACATCAATAGGGTAGTCCCCTTAGTTTGTTTTGTGACAAGTATGTGCTTTCTAAGTACGAGAAATTGATGTATTATATCCTAGCGTCAGTTGAATGAACTGACATGCCCACATTTTCTATGCAGGATAAAGTGATTGACAAGATTAAAGTATGCATGCTGCTTAAAAAATGATTCGAGTGTTGTATATTTTTATTCATGTAATTGTTGTAAATTGCTTCCGCTGTATAAGTGTAATGTAAATGTAACTCTGATGTAACAAAAGTTTTTAATTCCTTGTAAAATTGTACGAAGAAAAGTGTAAATATCCCGTGGAACTTCGAATTCAGTCTGTTTTGGAATTCGGGGTATTACAAGACCCTTCAAAACCGCCGACTGACCGAAGCCCCCCCTAAAACTGTAGCCACCTCCATCTTCTGCTATACTCTAAACCCTAATTTTTTTCTTCCGCGTTCTACACCCGACCCATATACCTGTCCCCAAAAAAAAAACAAAAAAAAAACAAAAAAAAAACTGATCCCGACCCAAACCCAAAAGCCGATATACAAATCCAAATTACAATCCAACCCAATATATGCATGTTTGTTCTTGCTGCCGTCAGTCATCACTCCCAAATTTTTTTTAATGCATGTACAAGTGCTTCTCCATGGAACCTCAATTTTGTCTGTATCTTCTCGTCTCCTCCGACTTCTGCCTTTCCTCTACCAAAGATTGGACTGATTGGGCTGCCTCTGTTGATGCCACTCTTCTCGAACATTCCTTATGGGGTCACATTGATGGCTCCAATCCTCGTCCCAAAGATCTCGCTGATACCGCATCAGCAGCCGACAAGAAACTGATCCACACTTCCCAACCCACTTGGGATGACCATGATCATGGCATCATTGCCTTTATTATCTCCTCCATCGACCGATCTCTTCGTGTTGACATGTTTCGTATCCATCCCGCTCAGGCTTTTTGGCTCCAGTTGACCACTCAGTATGTTCAGGCTAGCGGAGCCCGTGAGTACCAGCTACTTGTTCAGTTAGTCCTTGACCGTCACGGTGATCGCAACATTCAGAATCATTACACAGCCATGCGCCATATCTGGCGCGAATTGCAGCAACTAGAAGATAGTGATGTCCATGTTATTCGTAAAAGGCACCAGTTTATGTTCTTTATGATGGGTCTTCGATCAGAGTACCAATCCCTCTGTAGTCAGTTAATTCACCGAGATCCAGTTCCTCGTCTCGAAGCTGCTATAGCTGAACTTATGACTGAAGAAACTCGACTACACGCTCTATCCACTCCAGTATCTACCCCGTCCTCCGGCAGTGACAATGTTCTGGATGTTGCCCCTCGTACCTCCTCCTCCCGCAAACCTCGCTCAGGCCCCATGCCTCCTTCTTCTGACCATCGCATTGTCTCTGATCGTCGTCTCTGTTTTTGCACCCACTGTCAGCGGAATGGTCATATTCATCACGAGTGCTTCATCCTACACCCACATCTCTTGGTACAGGCACAACAGCACAGAAAGCAACAGGGTTTACCTCTTCTCAATATTCCTTATCATACATCACGTGCAATGGATGTTACTCCACCTATGTCTTCTCCTCTTCCTTATGATATTCCTTAGCAACGTCTCGCTCAACTGGACCTTCGGAACTCGGGTCAGTCCATCAATATTGGCTCCTCTGCTCCTGTCTTTGCTGTTACTCCTAGTATGAATTCTTCCTGGCTTTTAGATTCTAGTGCCTCACATCATCTTACTAGCAATTATACACTCCTAACTACTAGCACTCACTTATAGGGATGCTTTCGGATCGGATACGGATCGGATATTAGCTATACCAACATCCGTATCTGCAATCCAAAGATGGATTCGGATACGGATACAGATATGACTCGGAAAATAAAAATCATATCCGTATCCGCAATTTTCAGATACGGATGCGAATCGGATACGGTCTACCGGATAACGGATACTAATTCGGATATCAAATATAAAGTTTTTGCTATTTATTTTTCTTAACTTGTACTTAGACATGTATGTCACTGAATTGTGGATATCGATTTTCATATCTAATCACAAAATGGAAATCAACAACAAAAAAGGTGAATGAAAATTTATTTCAAATATATACAACTCTTATAAAAAAATGAATACAATACGCACTTACCTGTCTATTTTGCATTGGTTTGAATCTGACTCCTAACTTTTTTCAACAGGATGATGTGGCGTCATTGAAAAAAACAACACTTGGGAAGAAGTGCAATAATGGAGAAAAGTTAACAATGTCAATGTATAAATTATTTCTTCATTCTTAAAAAAATAGCAGAATTTGTACTTGCATATAAATTTGGCCCAATGCCTCAATTCTTCCAAGAAATTTATTATAATAAACAACTTGCCATTATTTCTCTTTCTTTATCTTTGCCTTTTTTTTTCTTTTAATGATTTCGGTTTCTTGGGGATTCAAGAATTAACATGTTCAATCCTCATCAGTACAGGAAGTGACATTTCTGAATTGTTGGCTTTCCTTTTTATGCTTTCTTTAGCACTCTGAAACAGTCTCTTACGCATTAACTAAAAAAATTAAGTAAAAGAAATATATAGATTCTCCTACTAAAATATTTGAGTGGTATGTCAGCATATCATTCATAGATTTGGAAACATGCACACGCACACAGACACACCTGGCCTTTTAGAACAGCGAGGCTTTTTGTGTGCATAGGTGACTGCGGGAGAACCACATTTGAAGGCCGAAATCCAAGAAATCCACGGAAATCATAAGTCAGAATACCAATGGTGAGCATTTGTATTCTGAAATTGTACCTGCAACTATGTCAACAAGAATCCAAACGGGATAAGCTATGTACCCTAAACCCAAGGACGAAGATGTAATAATGATAAGCAAAAGGGTTCTTAAGGAATAAGTTGAGGATAGAACACGTTACCTTCATCCCACCCATTCTAGAGCCTATAAGAACTCCACATTTTTTCTTATCTAGTTGACTCAAAACCTCTTCCGACATCCCACCATTTTCCAATGCTTTCTTTCCAGCTATAAGTACTAGTATCAGACACGTGCACACGTGCACGTGGAGAAAATTGAAGGATAATGAAAAGGGTAAGAAAAAAATAATTTCCAAACCGATCCACTTTCGAAAATATTTACAAAACAGGTCCACTTTCTAAAATATTTACCCAAGTTAGTCCATAATTAAAAAGAAAATAATTTTCAAACTGATCCACTTTCGAAAATATTTACCAAACAGGTCCACTTTCGAAAATATTTACCAAAGTAACCCAACCCGTGCGTTGCACGGGTTGGTTTACTGACTTGGGTTACTGACTAAGGGGCTCTCCCATTATAGTAGTAGAGATATTGAGCATGAACTTATCCATCCTCTTTGATAATTTTGGTGCCACCCATTCATCTGTAGAAAGCGATTTGATTTCCCCAGCAATTCTCTACACGTAACAGAAAGACCAGATACTTATAAAAGATTATTTCAAAAGCAAGAGTAAGAGGTTAAAATAAAAATTGTTCATAGGACAAACCGTCGAATAGGAGGCACAGTCGAAGTTTTCTATTTTACTTATGCCATTGATGCCCTCAAGGAGATTGTTATAAATAACATCAGGATCGTGGCCAAGCAGGGTCACAACACCCATTTCTGTCACAACAACTCTTCTCTCTTTAGTATGTCTTCTTTGCTTTTCTGTAATTCCTTCTGTAGCTTGTAAAGTTACTGCCATGGCTTTTCCTGAATCATGTAAATCAAATCAGTCTGGACTCTTGCGTTACCTTTTGGGTAGCAGCAGTCAAAAAACTATACCAGTAGAACAACAATTTTGAGTATTAAAAAAAAGTAGTAGGACAGCAATAACATCAAAAACTTTAATCTCCAAGTTTTTAGGTTGCAGAAATGCCAAATGAATCAAAGATTTGTTGAATTGAGGAACTGGATCAATAGCAAAAGATTTTAAAGAACAACATCAAGTTAAAATTACAATCAGGATATGTAGCTCTAAAAAAAATTATGTTTAAGAAAACACTTAATAAATACATAAAGAAGCAACCAAGATGAAACTCGCAAGTAGAAGGGCCAAGCACAAGTATATAAGCCTCAATATAAACAATATTCAAATGCATCAACAGTATGACATTTTATCTATCTACTCAGTCTAATGCATTGAAATTCCTCTAGGATTCTAAAAAAGAAAGTGACATTCGAGCACCATAGAAGACTTTTCTCATCAAAACGGAACCAGCATAGGAACAAATAATGAGATTCCAAAAAGAATCATGAGAAACTATTTACTAACATCAACCTTTTCACTGATAGACTGAAACAATAAAACCAGCCATCGTTTACTAAAATAACTTAAATATGATATCCTTATAAGTTTGTGGTTTAAGAGTTTACTGAAGTGTTTCTCGACAGCGAGGAGTAATCGACGGCGAGCTTGAGCGGAGTAATCGAAATGTGGGGTGGAGCTTGGGGTGGAGCTTGGGCGGAGTAATCGACGGCGATGGGTGAAGCTTGGTTGGAGTACTCGACGGCATCGAGGAGATTGAACGATGAGAAGATTAGAGTTAGGGAATGGGGGGAGTCGGGGACTTGAATTTTTTGAGGTGCTAGGCCACTTTTTGAAACTATTTGCGCTTTTGGGCCACAACCCAAACTATTAGCACTTTTGGCTAGCAAGTGCCACGTCAGCCGCGGCCGCTATTGGGAATAGCGGCCTCTTCATAGCGATCAACACATTGGACTCCCACACTTGGCAGATTTGTATAATTGCAAACAACTTGGAGTAACGGAGGTCGCTATTGTCAATAGCGACCTTGTATAACTAAGGTCGCTATTCCCAATAGCGACCTCAGGTGGGCCTAAAAGCAATTGGGTCAACCTGTGGTCGCTATTGGGAATAGCGACCTTAGTTATACAAGGTCGCTATTGACAATAGCGACCTCCGTTACTCCAAGTGGTTTGCAATTATACAAATCTGCCAAGTGTGGGAGTCCAATGTGTTGATCGCTATGAAGAGGCCGCTATTCCCAATAGCGGCCGCTGCTGACGTGGCACTTCCTAGCCAAAAATGCTAATAGTTTGGGTTGTGGCCCAAAAGCGCAAATAGTTTCAAAAAGTAGCCCAGTACAGCAAAAAACTCCGGGGACTTTGGGGGAGGGGGGGATTTTCATTTTTTTCGAAAATCAGTATATAAATAAATATATGTATTTATTAAATAAAAATATATAAAATTAAGCGGATATCCGTATCCGCATCCGCATTTTTTAGGGATATCCGTATCCGTATCCGTATCCATATCCGAATTTTTTTAGATTTGGATATCCGAATCTGTATCCGTATCTGCCCGGATACGGATTTTTTATATCCGTATCCTCAAAAATTTCGGATTCGAATACGGATTGAATCGGATATATCCTTATCCGAAAGCATCCCTACTCACTTTCCTCTCATTCGACGTCACTTACACTGCCGATGGCTCACTACTCACACTACACACTCAGGATTTGTTCACACTCCCACTCTCACATTGCCTTTCGTCCTTTATACGCCACATTTATCCATGAACCTTATTTCCATTAGTGCTATATGCGTTAGTGGTAATTACTGTTACTTTTACTACTTTGGGATGTACCATACAGGATCGTTAGACTAGTCACACGATTGTGCGAGCTAGCAGACATGGATGTTTATATCATCTAGATTTTCTTCATGTTAATGATTCTACTTCTAATTTTGTTGGTGTAGTCAATTCTGATGCCGAATTGTGGCACAGACGCTTAGGTCATGTTAGTGAGTCTCGTTTGAAAATTTTAGTTCGTAGTGGTGTTCTAGGAAATTTTAATTTTACTCCGTTATTTGTTTGTTAGGGTTGTAAGTTGGCAAACCACTTAGCCCTTATTTTTAGCAATAAAAGTATTTCTCAGTCCACGCATGCTTTTCAGCTTGTTCTCTGACATATGAGGACCATCTCGTATACCTTCTCACAAAGGTTATCTCTATTATATTAGTTTCATCGATGACTTTACTAGATACACATGGGTGTTTCTTATGCGTCAACGCTCTGAGATACCTGACATTTACCAGTTCTTTACGAACATGTTTCATACTCAATTTGGTGTGCATATCAAAACCTTTCGCTTAGACTGTGCTCATGAGTACACTTCCACTGCTATGAGGTTGCTCATTCAATCTCATGGTACACTCTTTCAGCAATCATGCTCGCACACACATGTGCAGAATGGTATAGCTGAACGCAAGCATCGTCACATCCTTGAGACAACTCGCGCACTTTTACTCTCCTCTTCTGTTCCAAGTCAGAGTAGGCTTGAATTCTCCCAATTTGCACCAAAAAGGCTCTCGAAGGCCGATCCTTGGGCATCAAAAGAAGAGTTACAGTGGGCGAAGTAGGAACCCCATATGGGCCATCTTCAAAGGGGTGTAGCTGCTATTTCACCGGGAGTGAATCTATCTAGTGCTATTTTCCATTATTCAATCAAATGATATTGAGCATGTTTCCTTGGTCACTTCCGTTATTCATTCCATGATAAAAGCCAACTGTAGACTTCGAGTGCAGAGACAAAGGCCCGTGCGAGACAAGTTTCATGAATTGCTATCATTGCTCTCTGGACAAACCATAGTTTCTTTGAAAGACACGCCTTTCCGCCCCGATCCTGAGAAGGATAATTACTACTGTTGGGATCCGGAGTTTTTCAAGAAAAGTTTCCTTCCTTCAATATCATGATTGGGTCAACTAGGCCAGATCATAAGTAAAATATCATGAACAAAGCTTTTCCAAGTACAGTTGACTCGCTCATTAGCCAGGAAAATAGAAGCTATTCAAATTGTGAAACCTTGCTCAAGCGCAATGAAGCTTGACAAAGATATTTGAATAGGATAAGACGCTGGTAGCGATGTGAATAACTTCAGTTCAGAAAGAACAACTCAAATACACGGGAGTGAGCAGATGAACTCTCGTAAAACACAAGAGTTTGCGATATAAATCTAGTTCAAAAGTGCCTTCTTTGCTAACCCCTTCCAGGCAGGCCTCCCCGGCCCTAAAGCTGTCACGATATCTGTTAGTCTCATTAACATCACTCCCTCATATATCCTATCTGGCAAAATACCTTATGAGGCTCTTCATCACTCCTCACCGGACTATAGTATGCTCTGTACTTTTATGTGCACCTGTTATGTCCTTTTCCCTCCCATTGAGTGCACGAAGGTCACCGCCCGAGCTGCTAAGTGTATTCACCAAGGTCTCAGTCCTGAGCATAAATGATATCGTTGTTTTAATCCTATGGCAGGTCGTATTCGTATTTTCCGACATGTCACCTTTGTGGAAGACTCTCCCTACTACTTGTGTAACACCCCGAATTCCATTTAGGTGTAATTCGTAGTACAACATGATCTTTTACTTCAAATTTGTACAATTTTATAAGGAAATTAAAAACTTTTTATACACATTATTTGTTACAGAGTTACACAGCAGAAGTTAAATAAAATACAACATGAAATACAACTCTAATATCAATAGCTTTAATCATGAATATAATCTTTATCATCAATCGTCTTTAAGTCCTTGCCAATCCAATCAAGCACTGCACTAAAAATCTGTGGGCACGCCACTTGCTTACAACCGACGAAATGTTATAAATAGCGATCCTCTCTATGTTGTATATAACGAAATCTCCTACTTTTGCAAACACAATCTTGAATGCATATAAAAATGTAAAGAGTGACTATCCTAAACATGTCAGTGTATGATATGACTTATTGCCTAATGCATATGTTTTACTACAATGACACTAATGCATACTTGTTCGGATTCTATGCACCCCATCCTACATAGGTCCGAGGGCAAGCACCTATGTACTCCACATTAAAGGATTTAATCCCTCGCCATGAATTACTACTACGGTGACTAATGTATGTTTTAGATATTCTGTGTGTATCTACTACCACCCCAATAATTCTTTAGTATCGCACTCCCACTTCAAGTGATTTGGGACCTACTGTCTCACACCTAGTAATTCTAGAGGCGAATACCGACATCGCGAGCTATGACCCCGGTAATTTTTTAGAGTCGTTCTCCCATCGCGAGTGATTTTTGGCCATCACGCTTAACACCCCGATAATTCCGGAGACGGAACTCATACCGCACTGTCATCGGTACCTCATCACACAAACACCTCACGAGCGTCGCCTTGATCCCAGTAATTCTGGAGTAATATCCCCCACCGCGAGCCTCAACCTCGGTAATTCTGGAGATACCTCCCACCGCACTATCTAGGCCCTCATACTCATGTTTGCCCATACTTCATCACATCTCCCCTTAGTGCAAGTCCTTAAGTTTTAGTTTTAAGTCATCATAACCTAGAGCTAACTTACCCTACCGGACTTAAATCAACATGAAAGAAAGTTAGCCCAAACTGGCTACTTCTCAAGAGACACTTAACCCACATTGGTTAGTTCTCAATTTCTTTTATTTATTAAGCCGGTTACTAGGGTCTCGCCTAGCCTCTAGACTAACATCTTTTATGTTCAACAACTGGGGTACGCATACCCTTATAGCTTATATTCTCAATTTCATGTATTCATATTTCATTCAAATCCTTTCATTCATTCTTATTTACCAACTATGAAGTAAACACTTCTTGGCTGATCACACAACCAATAATTCACTTTAATAAGCTACAAAGTTTCTTCAAATAAATAAACCATTTTCATATTTATCTATATTTCCATTATAAATCTCAATTCTATTCAAAAGATAGATTTATTAGTTTTATAAAAGATTCTACTATATCTTTGTAGTAAAAACCACTTAGAATCATCCTCAATTACTCTGTCTAAATTTATTTGCAAAACAGTAAGTTCAAAACCAAAAAACTGCAGTTCATGCTTCTTGTAAAAATCATAGAAATTTGTATACTTCACGAAACTTTGTGTTCTTTAGATCAAAATAAAGGTATACAAGTCCACTACAATTTCTTAGTTATAAGTTTCTCCAAAATATTGTATCTTTAATCGTGAATTCTTCGAAATATACAGTAGGATCAAAATATCTAATACTGCCAATTGTACAGTCTTATAAAATTCATTATAAATTCAATTCTTTGTAAAAATTTCTTTGTAAAAATTTGATTTCTTAGACTTTACAGAAAGTTTAACGAGTCTACTACAAATTCTTAGTTCTGACTTTTATCAAATTACTTCATTTACGATGCTGAAATGATAAAAAAACCAAAACGTGGACAGATTTCCAGCAACTAGTCGACAGCCAACCAGTCCTAAGTTTAGATTTTATTAAAATAGTAAACGACCTCCAAATCTTATGAAATTTTAAAGGGATGTTCATGACACATACAAGATGCTTCCCAAAAAGTTTTAGTTCTAGATACCCACTATTTTATTAGACATGATTTTCTGATGTGCAAACAAAACTCAAAACAATAACTTTTTTTTGCATGATTTAGCAACTTGGTGTATGAATTTATTCCCCAATTTATTCAATTTAATCATGATGTATTACCATGCACCCAAACAACATCATTTTAACTTATCTACATGAAAATCTTTCAATTAGCATGCATTTCCATTCTGAATTTCATCACACAAATTAACCATTACTCATATGTATAATCAATTTTATATATAAATTTTCCTACACATGCATGATACTATATTTTAGAAAGTTCAAGAAGTCACCCACCTTATAGTTGCAAAAGAAATAGGAACTCCTAGCTCCAACAAGAATGAGACTTTCTTCTCCTCCTTAGCAAGCACCGAAAAGCTCTCCTTCCTCCAAGCAAGAATTCAAGCAACTGTTTCTTTCTTTTTTTTCTTTTCTTTTCTTCTCTTTAGTTTCTTTTGATTTTTGGTGTAAAGTTCATGAAGTGAGGGGTGATATTTATAGGGTCAAATGGGTGAATGAATAAACACCCATTACCCAAATATAAATGCCCATTATCAAAATTAATCACCCACCACCATTTCTACCACAAACCCCCAACTATTCCCCTTCTTATGCATGGCCAAGCCCTTTGAATTTCTCACATGTGCACTGCACTCTACGTGCACACACTCTCATTCATTTAATTATTTGTTTATAGTCCAATTGTATATGTTTGTTACATGACAAGTGCTGTGACAATTTTAAAAGTGTATTTAATATAGAATTTTATCATGGACTTCTATTTAGCAATTAGCTTCTAATGGGCTTTAAGATGAACTTTAGGCCTATAGGTTT
Organism: Hemerocallis citrina; assembly: GCA_017893485.1. Classification (NCBI taxonomy): domain Eukaryota; kingdom Viridiplantae; phylum Streptophyta; class Magnoliopsida; order Asparagales; family Asphodelaceae; genus Hemerocallis; species Hemerocallis citrina. The sequence continues at coordinate 42,887,517 of CM030364.1, forward strand.
TTAAATAAATAAATAATACAAATGTGAGTAAAATGAGACGAAAAATTGTGCATGACATCATAGAAAATTTTAGAAATAAAATGCACATAAAATTTTACGTGCAATGCACGTGCCAAATATTAAAATTAATTTGAGAGAAAGAAAAGCATCCAAAAATAAAAAAAACATATATATTTAATAATGTTACAAATATTTCACGTAACGGAAAATATACGTAATCGACACGTGTATTGAAAGCACGTGCAATGTACGTAAAACACAAAGATTAAAATAAATGTTTTGAGTTGGCTAAAAATAGGATTGAAATGAGTTTTGAGAAAACAGAAAATGTATAAATAGTCAGAATATAAATTACGAATGACATTTATATAAAAATATGTTACGAATATTACTCTAACGGTATAAAATACACGTGCATAACAAATGAGGGCAAAATTGTCATTACTCAATTTTGCGGGGTGTTACAACTTGACATCTCATAAGGATGCTAGTTCTCTCGACTCCCAAGTTGTTGGGCATATTTTCCCGGTCATACCTTCACGCATTTCATTTGATCCTACTCATTTAGCTTCGTTCCCATCTCATACTGACGTTCCACTTATTATTTCTCCTACGGAGACACCACCTGCATCCCCACAACATCATGCACCATCGCCACCTGCATCCCCACAGCTGCATGTGCACACACCACCGATCTCTCCCCCACATATTGTCCATCAACCTCTGGTCAGTCTACATGTTCTAACTATTCACAGCAGACAGCAGACTTTTTCACTAAATCTCACATTGTTCAGAGATTTCGTTACTTGGTGGGCAAACTCACACTATTCCACCTACCGTGAGTTTGAGAGGGGATGTTAGATATTTAGTCCCATATCGGATTATCAGTTTAGTATTTAGTTCCCTCCTATATATACAAGACATTGTACTCAGATATAATCAATCCAATAATATTTTCCAATCTCTCTATTAACATTAACAGCAATTACTGTCTTCGCTGTATAGCTTTGGTTGCAAATCTGTATCAGTAAATGTACTATGAATAATGAAGGAAATTCTCAGGCTGTCAAAGTAGCAGACTTGAAGCTTCTGTATTATGATTGAATAATAGTTGATCCCATGATTCTGACACAGTATTGTATGTCGAAATGAAATGCAATTATTTGGTAGTTTCTGCATTTGACAAAAGAAATCTGAGAAATTAAAACTTATTAGGGCTTTTTCCACAATTCTCATAGACAGTAGTAAAATTCTATCATTCATAGATAAAAATTATCATGCGGATAAAACAATATAGGCTTAAGAGCCGAGAGTATCCCTCTACCTTGAATCCCATGCTTATACATCCACAGAAAAAAGAAGAGAAAATATAAAGAAAATTTTCTTGTTCTTCCATTCGGTTTTAAAAGATTAAAAAAAAAAAAGTATTCAGCAGTTTTTGTATTTTCGAACATCTGTAGCAGCAGTTTAACTCCCTAGTTTGCTGCAGTCTGGATATCAAAGATGGCAAAAACTCCCCTCAAATGTATTAAGTACCAAAAAAATGCTAAGAGTATCAATTCTGAACTCCTGGGTACACGCAGCTACTCTACAAATGCTACAAAATATTGGCCTTTCTTCCGCCCCCCCAATTACTGCACTTAATGAATAAAAGAATCCTTCTTTCCTCCTCAAATATACACCCTTCACAAACTCAGCTCAATTTCTAATCACGCACGAGACGTTATTAGTCCCATAACTAATACTTTCGAGGCTAGAAGCTGACATGTCGGTCACCCATCTCTGAGCACCACCAGATCTCCCCGGTATATTATAAGCATATGAAACAAAGCTCATATTTGCTCCACAAGAATTTCCAACACCCATCTCTATCAACTGTTGTGTTCTCTGTAGTACTATTAGACCTGAGAATGTAGAATAACTGTTGCCCACAAACACATCGGCCCTTAAACACAGTTCAAAATCCATTGCAGCTTGAACTATGTAAGAATATTTCTGATATATATCTGAAACTCCCAATTTCTTCTTCTCGTATGGAACTAAACCCTCTTCCCATCCACTAAGTATTGAATTATCTTCTAAAAGACTATCCGCAACTGCAAGATAGACTGCGGTCGGCTTTGGTAAACTACTACTGATTTTGGCCACTCTATCCATAATTTCCTCTTTACTACTGCAAATTGCGGCAATATTAGACCTTTGTTCCACTTTTTTGCAATGAATCATCCAATCCTTCTCTATTCTCATATGCACAGCAATATATGGAACATGCTTTCCTCTAAGCTTTGAAATAACTTTGGTTGCCTCTTCTTCTATCTCATCGACTAAAGCCAAACATTGGAAAATCTTCGCATAGTCTTTAACTTGCCAATGATCATGCCAAAGAAAAGGATTCTTCCCAGTGATCCTAACAACTTCAAACCTATCATTTTTGCTCGCTTTAAATTGTTTCAATTGCGACAAGTCTCTTTCTTTAGTCCACTTCCTTCCACTTCCCTTCTGGAACTCGATTGAACTGGTTTGGTCTGAAAGTTCAGAATAATGGCTTAATTGAACAAATCCTTTGCAGAGGGAGTTGAACTTGGTGAAGTTGAAGATTTTATCAAACGGAATTGGTTCGGACAAATTCACCTCTTTGTAAACCAAATTAGCGGTCAAGTTGGGCATTAGAAGAGTGCGATTCAACAGTCGAGCGGTCAGACAAGCTCGAGCAAAGGCTATTTTTTGATTGTTTAGTCCCCATACGATTTGAGGAACCTCCACATACTTGTCAACTGTAATTGCATCTTGAGAAGGATGGGAAAGACGGTAAGAAGGGACCCAAGAGAAGTTCTTGTGGATAGGAGAAAGAAGTACTGTTCTGAGTGCAAGGATAATGAGTAGTATGAGTGAAAATCTGATGATAGTTGAGTTCATAAGCCACGCACTAGATTTGATGATCTTACAGTTCACAAACTCCATTAGAATCTCAATAGTTGTGCATTTCTCATTGTAAAAACCACCTCTTCTATGTGCATTCTCTCAAGCATCAAGATTCCAGAAATGGTCAGGCACACAAGAGGTACCTGATACAAATGCAAAGTATGATGTAAGAATTCTGGGAATGTAAAAAATGAATCAAAAATTCGCTGTCGCTCTCTACTTGCAATGTGTCGATAACTGAAATAGAAGGTCAAGTATTTAAATCCCAGTTCAACAATTATGGCAATTTCTGAATAGATTGTAACTCTCAGAGAAATTGCTCATCATAGTTTTCAAACAACTGGTTACTAAAATATCTGAATAAATAGGTAATTCTGTTGAGATAAAATTATGACTTTTAACAATGCAGGGTAGCCAGAGTCCACTTTTCCTTCCAACATTAAGTTATACAAAGAAACTCATTTTGCAAAAAATTAGAGAACATTATTATGTCAAAAAAAAAAAAAAAAACATAAACTTATAGAACATTTAATCTTACAGACTTAAATCCAAGCCAAATGATATAATATTACCAACAAATCTTACAAAGTATAACATCCATATTATTGGAAATATGCCTCAATTTTTTTTCTAGATTTAGAATCTTTATTTTTTGGTTGTTTTCTTTTTGATTTATATCTTTCTATATTTGAAATATTTGATACAATCTTTTGTAATTATCTTGAGGTATTTGTTAGGGATTGATTTCTAATTTGATTGGAAGAATATATTTGACTTGGGGGCTAAGTTTACTTGGCCACTAAGTCAAAGACTTCTAACACTAACAAATATCTCAAGGTTACTACTCTAAAAATAGTATAAATACAGGAGAAAAGATTGTGTCTAAAGGGAGTGTTTGGTACGCAGTAATATACAAGGAAATCTATGATTATCCCCTAGATTACCTGGTTTGGTAATATAGTTTTGAAAGGATTTTTAAATTCTCATGGGAATCAAAATTTTTTGTTGGGAATGATATACATTCCTCTTTAAAATTGTGGGATTTGTGGATTCCTCCACAAAAAATAATTGAGATTATCACATTACCAAATCACCCTCCATATTTTTGATAATCTTTCTGCCTTATCATATTGCCGCTCTATGTCCCTCCAACAAATTTGTTGCACTGCCTTATTAGAGTGAGATTTGTGCATATTTATATATGAGAAAAGTGAGCCTCATATAGAGTACGAGAAAATTTTCCTCATACAAAGTGATTGTACTCACTTGGTGGAGCCCTTATGGAAGATCCACTCCATCCATCATGTTTATCATGCTAATGGATGTGTGTAGAAAAAATCGAGTGGTTTGGGGGCCATTCACTCATGCATCATGTAGTTGAAAAATAAATGATTTTAACAGTAACACAAATTCAACCCACATGATGCATGGGTGAATGGCCTCTGAACCACTTGATTTTTTTTCTACACATACAACTATTGACATGATAAACATGATGGACAGAATGAATCTTCCATGAGGTAACCACCAAGTGAACTTAATAGCTTTGTATAATGTGAGGCTCACATTACTCTTTATATATAAAAAGGAACTTCCAATTAGAGACTGAACAAAATTAAATAAGTATATTATACGTTTCAGTATAATGTATCAATTTTAACAATATTACCCACCATTATTAATAAAAAAATTGAAGAGTAAACCCTCTTCTACTAAGTCATAAATAATATATTTGATTGATAATTATAATCCATGCAGGCATTAGATCATGTGTTTGTACTGCGTGCATTTCATTTTTTTTCTTTTTGTTATGTTTTTATCTACCTAGATGAAATATATTAGAATCATAATATAAATTTTTTAGTCATATATTTGTTACAACACTCAGGTTTTATACGATATATATCATTATTGGTTTTGCACATGTCATACATATGCATCGATTACTAAAGTAGATAACAGTTATATTTTTTTTTTTAAAATAAAGCCAAAATGGTATTTTCGGTAATGTCTACTATAGCGAAAGATTGATATCAAACACAGTAATAATATATTCTCTGTAATGCAATGTCTTGTACCAAACCCAGTAGTGCAACATTTCTGAAAATCATGATTCCTACCCTCACATTTCCGGGAATCCACCCGTTCCAAGGAATTCTCCAATCCTTGTACCAAACGCCCCCTATGCATTCCTAATAGAAAAGAAAGAAACTAGCTATCTAATTGAGAGATCATTGTAATAAGAGAGAAATGAGAGAGAATAAGAGGCATATGTTTTGTAATTTCCTTATTATCAAACTAATATTCGTTCCGAAATTCCTCTTCTGTTCTTTTTTATGCTTTTCTGCTTGTTATAATTCCAACTTATTTTACCAAATTCTCCGAAGAAGAACGAGTTGTTGGGTTTATCCAATTCCGCAATTTTGACCTAATATATACTACAAGGAGTATCTTAACCAAAATCCTAAAACAAAATGATGAATGATAATAATGCTCTCAACTACCGGACATAGCCATAAGAAGACCAACAAGACCTTCAATTAATGTTTCTTAATTTTTCAATTGAAATTGTTAGGATATTCACAAAAAAGGAAGAGGAAATTGCTAAAAAAATTGTCATCATTTATCATATTATCAGAAAAATTGCATGCCCAATGACACTAACAGCACCCAAACCTCCCTTCTCTCTTTATTTTTCAGCAAATTAACAAAATTTTAAGTGAAACCCGTCTGAAAACAAAATCAAAAGAGAGATTCAGTGACTAAGCTGCACGACAAATTAGATATATGCATTATAAAATCTTAGTACAGCAAGACAAAAAATCAAGAAAATTTCTCACTGAAAGTAAGTTCTAGTACTCCACTATTCTTACTTCGCAAACAACTAAAAGAGATTTGGAAAAATAAATAAATAAATAAAAGGAGCTCAAGCTTCACTATTCTCATGTCTAGTCATGCTTAAATTAACCAGTGTGCCTTGTCATCTCAATTGGAGAATAAACCATTTTAATAAAGGAAAAAAAGACACAAAAAATCATACAAACTAATTCTTCTGGGTTAGGAAATCAATTACTTGACAATCTTAAAACGCATTTCATCTTATATCATATAACAACATACCATGTTTTATTAAAAACAAAAACAAACAAACAAACAAAAAACAACCAGACAAGAGACTTTGACTTTCTGAGAAACCTCCAAGGGAGAAAACAAAAAAAACTCAATTTTTTTTTTATCAATTCAAGATCCATAGCTCGTATATACTAATTACTAAACAACGGGTTTTAAAAATCGACCATTATAAGGTGTAGTAGAGAACACATGAACAACATTAAGAACTACATACAACATCGCAACAGGCCCTTCAACAAAACCTTCCCAAACTTTGTTACCTAACTTCCTTCAACAAGCCAAGAAGCCTCCAATCAAGAAGAGAATTGGATAAGAAGACAATGAGACAATGGAGGAATCGAGACGATCGGAGACGGAGTGGAGACCAAAAACAGTCAGCAGAAGGCAACAGAGGGGGTTGCGGTCGACTAGACCTTGGGGTCAGTCGACCGCTCTACTGCAGCGAGACAGCGGTCGACTGCGCGGTCGACCGGGTTGCTCTCGGGTGGACTTCAGAAGGTTGCGGTCGACCGTACCTTGGGGGTAGGTCGACCGACACCGGCGTTGATGGGTTATTTGGGTCGGATCTTGGTGATTCATAAGAAGCCCAACTTGTTCTTCAAGTCAGATCTGACGGCTCCTATCGTAGGGTTATCTCTTCAGGAATATCCAATGGTTATTGTATCAAGATATCAAACTAGGTTTTCTCTAGATCTCTATATATTATTGTTATTGGCCTCCATTAAGAGCCAAGAAAGAAAATACTTCATTGGAGAGATTGAGTGATTCTCTAATTATAAACAACTAGTACTTGCTGGTGAGGCTTGAGAGAGGGTCGTAGTGAGAATTGTAATATTCTTGTATCTTCTCTAGTTGAATAACATCTTGGGTTTCTTCTCTCCCGGATTAAGGTGAAAGCCCCAACTGGGACAAATTTGTGTGTGCTTTGGTGTGTTTGGTATGATCTCATATGTGCTTGGTGGTTTGTGTTGATTGCATCAAATAACTCAACAAGATCCTAAAGAGAGGTTTTAGGTAGAAATCCCTAACAATTGGTATCAAAGCTTCGGGTTCAAGGGTTTGTTCGAGTTCCTTGGAGATGAAGGCAGATCAAATCACGAAGATCAAGCAGTTCAAAGGCAAGATCAACTTTAATCTCTTGAAGGTGGACATGCATAAAGCATCGGTTCAACAGAACTTGAATCTAGTCCTAGAAGGAGATAAAAGGAGACCAATCAGCACAAAGCAGGAGAAGTGGAAGAAGATGTGTTCAGAAGCCTTGGGTTTAATCCGGTTATCATCGATGAACGAAGTCAGGTATGGAAGAAGTACGGCAAGTCTTTGGGCAAGATTCAGAACTGACTACTCGGGATCGTCATCACAAGTTCGGATGTACAAGCGAAGAAAGTTGTGGGATTTCTCAATAAAGAAAAGTACCGCTCTTCTAGATCATGAAGTGGAGTTCAATATGGAGTTATCTGAACTTAGGGCATTCAACGCAGATGATCTAAGGATTTCTAACTCAATATATTCACCATCAAATCCATCCAACATGATAACCATGCTAGGTGAGAAATCTACCAAGGAGAATTTTTTCATAGCAGGTATGATCAAGGAGTTGGAGGAGGATGCGCTTAGGAAGGACAGTCAGAAATCGGCGTCAACTTCTGTGAGTTGCTTGGAGGTGGATTGTACTTTGATTGGAAGGAAAAGTGTATGTTGGGGTAAGGTCCGTGGCCACCAGTGCAAAGGGATTGAGCATTACATGAGAGATTGTTGCAAGTGCTTGAGTCAGAGGGGTGCCAAATTCAGTGCCGCTGAAAAAGGTGAAGGCTTAAACAGTGCTTTTGTTTCAAGTTCTTTAGATGTGAATTCCGGTTATTCTTTTGATTCGGTTAGTTCATCTCAAGTTTGCTCAGAGAGGGAGATGGTTTCTACTTGCAAATTTACATCATATCGTTGTGTGGGAACGAAGTTTGATAATATTTGTAAAGTAATGGTTTCTACTTACAAGTTTATCTCATGTCGTTGTGTGAGAACGAAGATTGACAAGACTTGTGAAGTAAGATATGAGAAAATAAATGAGTCGAAGATGATAAACGGAAGGGGACACACTAGAGGAGGGCATGCATATTCCTTTGATGAAGCAGAGCCTTATTTCCATGAGAATTCTAGAAGCTCGGGACTGCAGGTACACAGATCCAGGTGGAGTTCGTTCAATTTAGAAAAATTATCGCAAGGTGAAGGGTAAGAGGGGGATTGGGCAGGTTCAGCACAACCTCTACCAGCTTTATGGGAACAGAAAACCTTGGCCAAGTGGTTTGAAGCCCATTGTTCCTAAAGCACCATCTACTATGCCGTCACTAGAATCATCTGAGTGAGACTGCGACGTTCGAATATCGTCGGAAGGTCGAGAGAACCTTGAGGTAGGTGGAGTTCGTGTGGAGGGTGACACCTCCATAATTACAACTACTGGGGTGTACCCTTGAGGGAGGGCATACAGCGAGAGAAAAATAGGTGGAGATAGATTCAACTAGCAGAGGAAGCCATTGAAACGAGTTGTTTGCAAAAAGAGAAGTAAAAGTCTAGAGGGTTTTAAATCACACAGGTATGGATTCATGCGTATGCAATCCAAGGTGGAGATTATTGGGTTTATGTCTTGCATACGAGATTGGATAAGAAGACGATGAGACGATGAAGGAATCGAGATGATCGGAGACAGAGTAAAGGCAAGAAACAGTCAGCAGGAGGCAACAGAGGGGGTTGCGGTCGACTGGACCTTGGGGTCGGTCGACCGCTCTACTGCAGCGAGACAGCGGTCAACTGCACGGTCGACCTGGTTGCTCTCGGGTGGACTTCAGAAGGTTGCAGTCGACCTTACCTTGGGAGTAGGACGACCGACAGCGGCGCTGATGGGTTATTTGGGTCGGATCTTAGTAATTCGTGAGATGCCCAACTTGTTCTTCAAGTCAGATCTGATGGCTCCTATCGTAGGGTTATCTCTTCAGGAATATTCAATAGTTATTGTATCAAGATATCAAACTAGATTTTCTCTAGATCTCTATATATTGTTGTTATTGGCCTCCATTGAGAGCCAAGAGAGAAAGTACTTCATTGAAGGAGAGATTGAGTGATTCTCTAATAGTAAACAACTAGTACTTCCTAGTGAGGCTTGAGAGATGATCGTGGTGAGAACTGTAATATTCTTGTGTCTACTCTAGTTGAATAACATCTTGGGTTTCTTCTCTTCCGGATTAAGGCAAAAGTCCGAACCGGAACAAATTTGTGTGTGCTTTGGTATGTTTGGTATGATCTCATATGTGCTTGGTGGTTTGTATTCATTGCATCGAATAACTCAACAAGATCCCAGAGAGGGGTTTTCGGTAGAAATCCCTAACAAAACCTATCCTTTAAGAAAATGATAAATTCAGGAAGAAAAAAAAATCCCAAATATGCATGACTGCAATCCAAGAATAAACCTATCCCTTAAAAAAGATAAAAAGAGTAAACATAATAAACACTTCTCCAGACTCAACTACGCTCATATTAGACCTCGAAAAGGCATACAACAAGGTGGAATGGAAATGCCTATTGGAGATTCTTCAGAGAAGAGGGTTCGGGAGCAGGTGGATCGGTTGGATAAATACCTGGCTTACAATGTCCAAGGTCAACTATCTAGTAAACGGGAAGCTGGGAAAGGAAATCAGATGTAGGCGGGATCTTAGACAGGGAGACCCACTATCACCAATGTTGTTTACTTTGGTGGGAGACGGTCTACACAGAATGCTACACGCCTACAGGGAAAATGGTCTGATCAATGAACTTGGTATGAGGAGGGGTATCTCTGCGATTTTGAACGTCCAATATGCGGATGATACTTTAATTTTCGGTGAGTGCGACATTGCGCATGTTACTTTCTTGAATTTGGGTCTTTATTTATTTGAAGAGTGCTCAGGGCTTAAGGTCAATTTCCACAAAAGCTCCATCACATTCTTGGGGGATTCCGGGGAAGAGGAGAACACCATAGCCAATATTCTTAACTGCCCGATCCAGAATCTACCAATTAAGTACCTGGAATTGCCTATCGGAATCGGGAAGATTAGAAGGCAGGATTGGCATGGCCTGATAGACAAAACTGCTAGCAGATTAGAGGCGTAGAAAGGTAAAATGCTGTCCTTAGGAGGACGTCTTATTCTGCTTAATTCGGTGGTTAGCTCTATACCACTTTACGTCTTTTTATGAAATTCCGGTTTGGGTTTCAAAAAAATTGACAGACTTAGAAGACAGTTTCTGTGGCATGGAGCGGGGAAAGGAAGAGGCTACGCTTTAATCAAATGGGGCATTGTGTGCAGACGAAAAGAGCTGGGTGGATTGTGAGTGATCAATATTCGACAGATGAACCAAACCTTACTCTACAAATGGTGGTGGAAACTAAAAATAAAGACTAAGACTAAATGGGGGAAGATCATTAAGGCATTGTACTTGAAGAACGGTTGCATGCACCAGAAACAGAAAAACAAGGAATTAGCATCTGGGTTCTGGTGAGGGTCTCTAATACGAGAGACTTATTCATCTCAGGGGCTACATTCTCCATTGGAAATGGGGCTACTACGTGTTTCTGGAAGGACAAATGGTGCAGACCTATTAACCTAAAGAGAAGATTCCAAGAAGCATACAAGTTCGCTAGTAATAAATTTGACCGGGTAGCTAGAAATTGAAGGAATGAGGAATGGAGACCACGACTCGTAGAGAGGTTAACCGGTCAAGCAAGAAGGCGAAAACAGGAGCTTATTGAATACTTACAAGATTGGAAGCCAACAGGGAGTGATCATCAAGACAAAATTAAATGGGAGGCAGAAAAAGGAGGCATCTTTACGGTTAAATAGGCCTATAAAAGGCTTAACAATGGGAGAGTTTAAGTCTACGACCCAGTATGGCAAGCAAAAGTCCCACTTAAAGTGAGGACCTTTAGTTGGTTAGCAAGGAGAAATGCAATTCTGACACGGGATAACTTGGCTAGGAGAGGGTGGCAAGGTCCAGAAAATTGTGTTATGTGTAATCAGGATGACGAAACGGTGGACCATCTAATGGTGACGTGCAGTTTCGCGAGGCATATTTAGGGAGATCTACTTAACAGATTCGGTAGCCCGGAGGCAGGACCGCAAACAGTAGATGACACCGGGGGGGGGAGAGGGGCACATTCAAAGAAGCTTTTTTGATATTTGGGATATAGGGGTTGCGGCTATATGCTGGGGTCTGGTTAGAACGGAACAATAGAATTTTTAGAGTCACGCTTGCATCCACAAATGCTTTCCAAGATTATTGCTAATATAATTTTCTGGTGTAAAACGGCAGGTGAAGAACAAATGAAGAAGATCGTGGGCATGTACACGGACACTGCAACCCATCTGTCTGATTCACAGGAAAGGGAAGGTACACCACAAGAGGGGTGATAGCGTGGTTTGAGGGTCGAAGAACAGGAATTGGTGCATGTTGTTGTTGTCTGTTTTTTTGATGTATTTTGGGTTCTTGTATTTTGAGTTATGTATTTTTGGGTATTGTTCAGGTGAGTCAATACTCGGACACTGCAACCCATCTATCTGATTCACAGAAAAGGGAAGGTACATCACAAGAGGGGTGATAACGTGGTTTAAGGGTCGAAGAACAGGAATCGGTGCATGTTGTTGGTTGTCTGTTTTTTGATGTATTTTGGGTTCTTGTATTTTGAGTTATATATTTTTGGGTGTTGTTCAGGTGAGTCAATACCAGATTTGGTAGGTGGACTCTTATTTTGATCAGGGAATGAGCATCATGGCCCGCTTGTGGGATACATGAACATCATTGCCTGTTACTTCAGTATTTGTTTTGTTAAAAGCTTTTTAATAAAACACGGAGGGCCTAGGCCAACCTTTTATGATAAAAAAGAATAAACACTTCTCCTAAAAATGATGCTCATACCTCCATCATGGGAAATTTATTGAGAGCAGGAAACACCACAAAGTAACATACGATGACAAGGTCATTCAATTACAACATTTTAATTTCAGTTAACTAGTCTAAGGGAAACAAAGGAGACAGACTAAAATGATGAAAGGCTAACAATTCAAGGAGAATAAATGAAGGTGGAAAAGGGGGGGGGGGGGGGGGGGGGGGGGGGGGGGGGGGGGGGGTCCTCGACCTGACAGGCTGTAGAATGAAGGGAAAGAGAAACAGAGAGAGAGAGAGCGCGCGAGAGAGAGAGAGAGAGAATTGTACTTAGGATCCTGTTTGCAGTCTGCAACTTTGTTTGGTAATTAAGACATCGAAGTTCAGTGATTAATTTCTAGAAGGAAACAGGAAAATGACAACCTGAAATTGTGTGAAGTGGATAAAAAGATCAGGGAAAATTTACATGACTAAATCAATATATATAGACATAAAGCTACTGTAAGCTAGACAATCCCTAACTCTGTTTCCTAATCATCAAAATCAACTAACCCCAGTCCCAGAACTTTTAGATAAAGTATCCATGAATCCAATCCAAGAATAGAATCAGATCCTTACAAAGGAAAATAAAACATATTATCCTTAATCTTAGAACAAACCCATATAATTAAGAAAGAACACCACAAAGAACTTACTTTGAAAAGAGTCCATCCAGTTAGAAACATTGATTTCAATCAACTAGAGTAAGGAAAATAAAAGGAGGAGAATGAATGAAGGTGGAAAGAGGGGCCCCAAAGCATGCAGTGTGAAAAAGAGAAAGAGAGTACATTGCTTCTATTTTCAGAGTCTAGACTCTGCAACTTGTTTGGTGTACCTTATAGCAGAAGTGATCAGTACCTATAAAAGGAATGTAAAAGTGAAACTGAAATAAACCATATGGGTCACAACAAATTAAACAAAAACCAATGGAAAATCTCTAACAAACCCACCAATTCAATGTTCATTAATGCACAGCAAAACTTAAAGAAATACCCATCTCTTTCATAAACTGCAGTTAACATACACATAATCCTAATCCTAATAACAAACCCGGATTAATTAGGAAACGAAAAGCCAAAAGAAACCCATAATCATAAGATAGAAAAACAGTTTAAATACAGGTCTGACACAAATATTGGTGATGTAAATATTGTGCTGAATCAAGAGATAAATATCAATCAAGGAAAGAAAAAGATGGGCCATGCAAATACAATAGATTCGATCTGACACAAAAGATAGATTGGAGATGGAAATGTACCTGGCTTTTGCTGTTTTGCTATTTTTCTTTTTTCTTTCTTTTTCTTTTTTTTCCTTGGATTATGTGGATCTCACATCTCATCTCATCATCTACAAATAGGAAAGAGCTAAACCAAGGGACTCTAGGAAACAGCTGGAAGCGGGCCCTTTCTGGGAATTCCCAGAATAGCCTTATCTTAAAAAGAATTGTTGGGGTTTGGATCGGGTCGGGTTGGATCCGATGATTAATATGGTTGTTTTTATTTTATTTTTTCTATACAGTATATTACTAACCTGCCTTTGTACAGGATTGTACAAACTTTTCAAAATGAAACATAATATTTTTAAAAATTGCTATAACATTTTTCAAATATACAAATATTATAAACTATTATAATTATCAGTGTTTTTCATACTTCAATATACAAAAAATTTATTATATGATATGGCTAAAAATAGGATTAAATCGGGACCGTTCACATCGGACACGAATCTTAAAGCTCAGGGGTAAAACGGTAATTTCACATACAAATGGGTCCGAAATGGGTACTGGGTCTCCTTCTCACAGATCCAATAACCCGCGAACGGATCCACCTCAACTGGGTACGGGTCCCGACCCGATACAAAACCCAGTCCGATAGGATAGAATTAGGGTCTCTGATTGAACCAAATCAACGGTCCTGATTCGCGACTATCCTCTCACCGGGAATTAAGGGATTACATTCCTAATCTGATTACGAGGATTTTATGCCTTATCAGATCACAGGAATCACATTCCTTATCTAATCCTAACGGCGACTATAAATACCCCCCGCCCATCTCCATTAAGAGGTAATCAATCTTTTGCTAGTTAAACGCTCTTTCATAATTATTTCTAGTTACTGACTTGAGCGTCGGAGAGTGCGTCGCCAGGATCAACCCCGGTGTCTCGCACTTCTTTGCAGGTGAACGGCGGGAGTCAGCGGTCAAACTTCGGCGGAACAGGTTAGAGGTTTGCTATTCAGGTTTTCCAAGAACTCACAAATTCTATCTGTTTACCCCCACACCAGATTTAGCGGTAACAGATTGGCGCCGTCAGTGGGAAACCATACGAATAGCAGCCCCTCCTCTTTCCGTTGGTCCGATCTTCTCCAGCCATGCCTCCGAGGAAAGTCAGGTCTAGAGGGTCCAACCGTGGGCCCAACCCCGCCGATCAGCAAGAGGTAGTCCCCGTCCAACCCGCTCCGTAGCAAGGACAACCCCCGCTTCAAGTGGAGGACCCTCTTCAACAAGATCAGCCTCCTCTTCAGAATCAGCAACCCCTCAAGGGTCCTGCCGGTCCACAAAATGCCAGTGCGGGGGGCTCCCGCATGAAGCAACCTCTCCACCAAGACCGCGTCTCCATACACAATGCCTCTTCAGATTCTATGGCCTCCCATAATCGCCGAGCTTCTGACCTCCAACAACAAGTCCCAAATCGGCCGAAAGAGGTGGACCTTCGCCACCGTCTGGATGAAAAGCGGGCCCGAGAGGGAACCTCCCGCCAACACCGTCCGGACGAGTGATCTCCCCGCCGCCGAGAATACAGGTCTCCTACCCGGAGGGAGCAAAGAGAATCCCCCGAGCATCACAAAAGAAGACCACGCTCCCCCGCGGGTCGGCAGCAGCCTAGGAACGATGAGGCGCCAATCACCCGTGCCGAGATCCAATGAGTTTGGAGCACAACTCTCTCATAGAGTTCCTCCTCACACTCGTCTCACAAACAGCTCTTTCCCAGAGCCGGGCTCTTCCGCTCCGCTCACCTCCGAAGCGGACCTCTTCTCAACGAGTTCGGAGCACAACTCTCTCATAGAGTTCCTCCTCACACTCGTCCCGCAAACAACTCTTTCCCAAAGCCGGGCTCTTCCGCTCCGCTCACCTCCGAAGCGGACCTCTTCTCAGACAGTTCGGAGCTAACAACTCTCTCCTAGAGTTGCTCCTCAAACTCGCCTCCCAAACGGCTCTCTTCCAGAGTCAAGCTCTTCGCTCCGCCCACCTCCAAGGCGGACCTCTTCTCAACGAGTTCGGAGCCCACAACTCTCTCCTAGAGTTGCTCCTCAAACTCGCCTCCCAAACGGCTCTCTTCCATAGTCAAGCTCTTCGCTCCGCCCACCTCCAAAGCGGACCTCTTCTCAACGAGTTCGGAGCTTACAACTCTCTCAAAGAGTTCCTCCTCGCACTCGTCTCACAAACGGCTCTCTTCCAGAGCCGAGCTCTTCGCTCCGCCCACCTCCAAGGTGGACCTTTTCTCAACGAGTCCGGAGCTCACAACTCTCTCCTAGAGCTGCTCCTCAAACTCATCTCACAAATGGCTCTCTTCCAGAGCCGAGCTCTTCACTCCGCTCGCCTCCGAAGCGGACCTCTTCTCAACGAGTTCGGAGCTCACAACTCTCTCTTAGAGTTGCTCCTCAAACTCGCCTCCCAAACGGCTCTCTTCCAGAGTCAAGCTCTTCGCTCCGCCCACCTCCAAGGAGGACCTCTTCTCAACGAGTTCGGAGCTCACAACTCTCTCCAAGAGTTCCTCCTCACACTCGTCTCGCAAACGGCTCTCTTCCAGAGCCGAGCTCTTCGCTCCGCCCACCTCTAAGGCGGACCTCTTCTCAATGAGTTCGGAGCTCACAACTCTCTCCTAGAGTTGCTCCTCAAACTCATCTCCCAAATGGCTCTCTCCCAGAGCCGAGCTCTTCGCTCCGCTCGCCTCCGAAGCGGACCTCTTCTCAGACAGTTCGGAGCCCACAACTCTCTCCTAGAGTTGCTCCTCAAACTCGCCTCCCAAACGGCTCTCTTCCATAGTCAAGCTCTTCGCTCCGCCCACCTCCAAGGCAGACCTCTTCTCAACGAGTTCGGAGCTCACAACTCTCTCCAAGAGTTCCTCCTCGCACTCGTCTCACAAACGGCTCTCTTCCAGAGCCGAGCTCTTCGCTCTGCCCACCTCCAAGGCGGACCTTTTCTCAACGATCCCGGAGCTCACAACTCTCTCCTAGAGCTGCTCCTCAAACTTATCTCACAAATGGCTCTCTTCCAGAGCCGAGCTCTTCACTCCGCTCGCCTCCGAAGCGGACCTCTTCTCAATGAGTTCGGAGCTCACAACTCTCTCCTAGAGTTGCTCCCCAAACTCTTCTCCCAAATGGCTCTCTTCCAGAGCCGAACTCTTTGCTCCGCTCACCTCCAAGGCGGACCTCATCTCAACGAGTCCGGAGTCCAATACTTGGTTCGATTCTACTTCGCAAGCTCGCTCCTAAGCGGGCTAGAAGAGGGTCACCATTCGGAAATGCTCCCACGACCGTTGAACAAATCTAACAATGGTTCGGAGTCCAACACTCGGCTCGACTTTACTTCCCCGGCTCGCCCATAGGCGAGCCAGAAGTAGATCGCCGTTCGGAATTGCTCCCACAGCCGTTGAATGGTTCGGAGTCCAACACTTGACTCGATTCTACTTCGCAAGTTCGCTCCTAAGCGAGCTAGAAGTAGTTCGCCATTCGGAATTGCTCCCACAACCCTCAAACTAATCTAACAATGGTTCGGAGTCCAACACTCGGCTCGACTTTACTTCCCCGGCTCGCCCATAGGCGAGCCAGAAGTAGATCGCCGTTCGGAATTGCTCCCACAGCCGTTGAATGGTTCGGAGTCCAACACTTGGCTCGATTCTACTTCGCAAGTTCGCTCCTAAGAGAGCTAAAAGTAGTTCGCCATTCGGAATTGCTCCCACAACCCTCGAACTAATCTA
This sequence comes from Hemerocallis citrina, assembly GCA_017893485.1. Taxonomy (NCBI): domain Eukaryota; kingdom Viridiplantae; phylum Streptophyta; class Magnoliopsida; order Asparagales; family Asphodelaceae; genus Hemerocallis; species Hemerocallis citrina. The sequence goes on from CM030364.1 coordinate 42,904,495, forward strand.
ATAATGGTTCGGAGTCCAACACTCGGCTCGACTTTACTTCCCCGGCTCGCCCATAGGCGAGCCAGAAGTAGATCGCCGTTCGGAATTGCTCCCACAGCCGTTGAATGGTTCGGAGTCCAACACTTGGCACGATTCTACTTCGCAAGTTCGCTCCTAAGCGAGCTAGAAGTAGTTCGCCATTCGGAATTGCTCCCACAACCCATTAACTAATCTAGCAATGGTTCGGAGTCCAATACTTGGCTCGATTCTACTTCGCAAGTTCGCTTCCATGCGAACTAGAAGTAGCTCGCCATTCGGAATTGCTCCCACAGCCATCAAACTAACCTAACGATGGTCGGGGTCCTATGGCTCGACTTTACTTCACCGGCTCGTCCTTAAACGGGCCGGAGGAAGATGGCCATTCCGAACTGCCCCCACGACCACCGAGCCGAGCTACCCATCTACCGAGAAGCAAAGTGGCGGAAAATGTGCCTCAAAATCCGTGCTCGGATCTGCCGAACAAGATGCATCTACCGAGCAGCAAAGCAGATGAAGAGCAAGAAGAAAAAGAGGCTAACGGGTTAGGGTCGGATCCAATACCCACGGTCCGACCCATACCCTTCTTAGCTCCTTCATTATTCTCCTTCTTCAGTCTTCCCGCCAAAAGTACCCAACACTTCTGCTCTTCTTCACTGTGCGAAAGAACGAGACAGGGGAGAGAACCCGAATGCCTCTCCTCCCCTTCCTCTTTCTTCTTAGGACTGAGCTCTTCAGATCGCTTACCTCCAAGGCGGACATCTTCTCAATGAGTTCAGAGCTAAAACTCTCTCCTAGAGTTGCTCCTCAAACTCATCTTCCAAATGGCCCTCTCCCAGAGCCGAGCTCTTCACTCCGCTCGCCTCCAAAGCGGAGCTCTTCTCAAAGAGTTCGGAGCACAACTCTCTCCTAGAATTCCTCCTTACACTCGTCTTCCAAATGGCTCTCTCCTAGAGCCGAGCTCTTCACTCCGCTTACCTCCAAGGCGGACCTCTTCTCAAACGAGTTCGGAGCTAAAACTCTCTCCTAGAGTTGCTCCTCAAACTTGTCTCTCAAATAGCTCTTCTAATGCCGAGCTCTTCACTCCGCTCGCCTCCAAAGCGGAGCTCTTCTCCATGAGTTCGGAGCTAAAACTCTCTCCTAGAGTTGCTCCTCAAACTCATCTTCCAAGTGGCTCTTCCCTAGAACCGAGCTCTTCGCTCCGCTCGCCCCCAAAGCGGACCTCTTCTCAAACGAGTTCGAAGCACAACTCTCTCCTAGGGTTCCTCCTCAAACTTGTCTCTCAAATAGCTCTTCTAATGCCGAGCTCTTCGCTCCGCTCGCCTCCAAAGCGGAGCTCTTCTCCACAAGTTCGGAGCTAAAACTCTCTCCTAGAGTTGCTCCTCAAACTCGTCTTCCAAGTGGCTCTTCCCTAGAACCGAGCTCTTCGCTCCGCTCGCCCCCAAAGCGGACCTCTTCTCAAACGAGTTTGGAGCACAACTCTCTCCTAGAGTTCCTCCTCAAACTTGTCTCTAAAATAGCTCTTCTAATGCCGAGCTCTTCACTCCGCTCGCCCCCAAAGCGGAGCTCTTCTCCACGAGTTCGGAGCTAAAACTCTCTTTTAGAGTTGCTCCTCAAACTCGTCTTCCAAGTGGCTCTACCCTAGAACCGAGCTCTTCGCTCCGCTCGCCTCCAAAGCGGACCTCTTCTCAAACGAGTTCGGAGCACAACTCTCTCCTAGAGTTGCTCCTCAAAACTCGTCTTCCAGATGGCTCTCTCCTAGAGTCGAGCTCTTCACTCCGCTCGCTTCCGAAGCGAACCTCTTCTCAACGAGTTCGGAGCTCACAACTCTCCCCTAGAGTTGCTCCTTGCACTCACTTCAGAGAATGGGTCTTCCCAGCACCTCTTCCTAGCACCTCTTCTCCTAGGAGTGGAGCTCCTCTTCAAAAATCTCCAAAACCAAACAGAATAGAGGCAGAGCTTCAGAGCCCCTCACCTCTCCCATATGCCGACCCATCCTCCCGAGCCGAGGAGCAGAGCTTCATCGACCCATCCCCTTCATCAACTCACCGAGCTTCTCCTCACGCTCGAGCCATTCGAACTCCAAGCTCCACTACACCAAGCTACTACGGGCAGAAGGTGAACTACTGAGTTACCGAGCCGAGCGGACGAGGAACCGACCCTCACATATGGAGAAAAATGCTGCCGAGCCATCCCACCGTTGGATCATCTCAAAAAATGCGCTAGAACATGATGGACGGATCAGATTGTGCCACGTCACCACAAAACGACAAGATAACGTTTTCTCGAAACTCGTGCCTCTTATCTCGTGATTCGCGCCACGATCGTGATCAACCGTCCAAGATGGCTCTTCTACAGGTCGAGCTCTTCACTCCGCTCGCCTCCAAAGCGGAGCTCTTCTCAGACGAGTTCGGAGCTAAAACTCTCTCCTAGAGTTGCTCCTCGAACTCCTCTTCCAGATGGCTCTTCTACAAGTCGAGCTCTTCGCTCTGCTCGCCTCCAAAGCGGAGCTCTTCTCAAACGAGTTCGGAGCTAAAACTCTCTCCTAGAGTTGCTCCTCAAACTCCTCTTCCAGATGGCTCTCCCAGAGCCGAGCTCTTCACTCCGCTCGCCTCCCAGGCGGAGCTCTTCTCAAACGAGTTCGGAGCTAAAACTCCCTCCTAGAGTTGCTCCTCAAACTCCTCTTCCAGATGGCTCTTCTATAAGTCGAGCTCTTCGCTCTGCTCGCCTCCAAAGCGGAGCTCTTCTCAAACGAGTTCGGAGCTAAAACTCTCTCCTAGAGTTACTCCTCAAACTCCTCGTCCAGATGGCTCTCCCAGAGCCGAGCTCTTCACTCCGCTCGCCACCCAGGCGGAGCTCTTCTCAAACGAGTTCGGAGCTAAAACTCCCTCCTAGAGTTGCTCCTCCAACTCCTCTTCCAGATGGCTCTTCTACAAGTCGAGCTCTTCGCTCTGCTCGCCTCCAAAGCGGAGCTCTTCTCAAACGAGTTCGGAGCTAAAACTCTCTCTTAGAGTTGCTCCTCAAACTCCTCTTCCAGATGGCTCTTCTACAAATCGAGCTCCCCACTCCGCTCGCCTCCAAAGCGGAGCTCTTCCCAACGAATTCGGAGCTAAAACTCTCTCCTAGAGTTGCTCCTCAAACTCCTCTTCCAGATGGCTCTCCCAGAGCCGAGCTCTTCACTCCGCTCGCCTCCCAGGCGGAGCTCTTCTCAAACGAGTTCGGAGCTAAAACTCTCTCCTAGAGTTGCTCCTCAAACTCCTCTTCCAGATGGCTCTTCTACAAATCGAGCTCCCCACTCCGCTCGCCTCCAAAGCGGAGCCCTTCCCAACGAATTCGGAGCTAAAACTCTCTCCTAGAGTTGCTCCTCAAACTCCTCTTCCAGATGGCTCTCCCAGAGCCGAGCTCTTCACTCCGCTCGCCTCCTAAGCGGAGCTCTTCTTAAACGAGTTCGGAGCTAAAACTCTCTCCTAGAGTTGCTCCTCAAACTCCTCTTCCAGATGGCTCTTCTACAAGTCGAGCTCTTCGCTCCGCTCGCCTCCAAAGCGGAGCTCTTCTCAAACGAGTTCGGAGCTAAAACTCTCTCCTAGAGTTGCTCCTCAAAGTCCTCTTCCAGATGGCTCTTCTACAAATCGAGCTCCCCACTCCGCTCGCCTCCAAAGCGGAGCTCTTCCCAATGAATTCGGAGCTAAAACTCTCTCCTAGAGTTGCTCCTCAAACTCCTCTTCCAGATGGCTCTTCTACAAGTCAAGCTCTTCGCTCCGCTCGCCTCCAAAGCGGAGCTCTTCTCAACGAGTTCGGAGCTAAAACTCTCTCCTAGAGTTGCTCCTCAAACTCCTCGTCCAGATGGCTCTCCTAGAGCCGAGCTCTTCACTCCGCTCACCTCCAAAGCGGAGCTCTTCTCCACAAGTTCGGAGCACAACTCTCTCCTAGGGTTCCTCCTCAAACTTGTCTCTCAAATAGCTCTTCTCGACGAGATCGGAGCGCAACTCTCTCCTAGAGTTCCTCCTCAAACTTGTCTCTCATCTAGCTCTTCTCGACGAGATCGGAGCACAACTCTTCCCTAGAGTTGCTCCTTGCACTCACTTCAAAGAATGGGTCTTCCCATGGCTCTTACGAGGATCTTCCCAGCACCGCTTCTCCACTGTGCGAGAAAACAAGGCAGAGGAGAGAACCCAAATGCCTCTCCTCCCCTTCCTCTTCTCCTCTTCTCCGAGCTACTATGGGCAGAGGGTGAACTACTGAGTCACCGAGCCGAGCGGACGAGGGACCGACCACCGTATATGGAGAAAAATTCTGCCGACCCGATCTCACCGTTAGATCATCTCCAAATTCGCACTCAAGCGTGATGGACGGATCAGATCACGCCACATCACCACAAAACGACAAGATAACGTTTTCTCGAAACTCGTGCCTCTTGTCTCGTGATTCGTGCCATGATCATGATCAACCGTCCAGATTGAGCCACGTAGCTCGGATCTGCCAATCTACCGAACTGCGGAGCGGCAAAAAATGTGCCTCAAAATCCGTGATCGGATTCGCTGAACAAAGCAAGCAGATGAAGAGGAAGAAAGAAAAAGAGGCTAACGGTCGGGGTCGGATCCGATACCCACGGTCCGACCCATACCCTTCTTAGCTCCTTCATTATTCTCCTTCTTCCCCAACACTTCTCCTCTTCTCCACTGTGCGGAAGAACAAGGCAGAGGAGAGAACCCAATTGCCTCTCCTCCCCTTCCTCTTCTCCTCTTCTCCACTATGCGGAAGAACAAGGCAGAGGAGAGAACCCAATTGCCTCTCCTCCCCTTCCTCTTCTCCTCTTCTCCGCTATGCGGAAGAACAAGGCAGAGGAGAGAACCCAAATGCCTCTCCTCCCCTTCCTCTTCCCCTCTTCTCCGCTGTGCGAAAGAACAAGGCAGAGGAGAGGACCCAAATGCCTCTCCTCCCCTTCCTCTTCCCCTCTTCTCCACTGTGCGAGAGAACAAGGCAGAGGAGAGAACCCAAATGCCTCTCCTCCCCTTCTTCTTCCCCTCTTCTCCACTGTGCAAGAGAACAAGGCAGAGGAGAGGACCCAAATGCCTCTCCTCCCCTTCCTCTTTCTTCTCAGAAGAGCTGCCGATCCGAGGTGCCGAGGTACCGACCCCCGCATATGGAGAAAAATTCGGCCGACCCCATCTCACCGTCGGATCGTATCAAAATTCGTGCTAAAACATGATGAACGGCTCAGATCTCGCCACGTCTCCACAAAACGACAAGATAACGTTTTCTCAAAATTTGAGCCTCTTGTCTCGCGATTCGCGCCACGATCGTGATCGACCATCCAGATTGAGCCACCGACCATCCATCCAGATCGACCATCCATCCAGATCTCAAATCCGAGCTACCGACCTACCGAACAGCAAAGTGGGAGAAAATTCTCCTCGAAATCCGTGCTCGGATCTGCCGAACCAGATGCATTTGCCAAGCAACAAGAAAGAAGGAAAAAGGAGGAGAGAGAAAAAAAAGGAGGCACAAGGGGCCGGGTTCGGACCCGTTAAGGGGATCCGACCCGAACCCCTTCCCATCTCCCTCCTTCTCCAAACTACTGGCGCCAAAACCAAAAATAAAAAAATAATAAAAATAAAACCAGCCATTTCGAGAAGCACCAACCGCGTCATCGAGCTCTCACTGACGAGCTCCATTCCACCTCCGCCGACCACCGTGCTGAGCTCCGAGCTCCCTCGAGTGAGCTCTCGTCGACGAACTCCTCCTTCGACGAGCTCCCTCGCCATGACCATGATGAACTCCTCCTTCGGCGAGCCAAGCTCCACCTTCCGTCGAGCACGCCTCACCACCACCATGGTCGAGCTCACACTCCGAAGCTCCGAGTTCCGAGCACGCTCTTCGTCGAACCCAACGCTCCAACATCTCCTCCAAGCTCCACGAACGAGCTCCGAGCACCACCATCGAGAGCTCCCTTCGTGCCGAACCCCGCTGCCGAGCTCACCTCCGAGCTCCAATGGTGCCGAACCCAACTTCTCACCAGTGCCGACAGCTCCTTCAACTCCGAGCTCGCCTCTTCTCTTCGTCGAGCACCGAAGCACCGAGCTCGTCAAAACGCCGACCCATCGCCAAGCTTGCCACCTTCATTGCCAAGCTCACATGAGCAACCATTCAGCTCACTTCTTCTTCCTCACCGAGCGTCCAAGCGAAACGAACCCAACAGGGAGCTCCTTCCTCTTCTCGAGCATCGCCCTCAAGCTCTATCGTTGAACCTCCTTCACCAAGCCATCGACAGAGCTCGAAGCTCCATCACACGAGCTCGAGCTTCGGAATATGGCGAGGTCGAGCTCCGACGAACACATTCGTGCTCTCACACTAGCCGAGCTCCCTCCGTCGTCGAGCCGAACCCAACTCCAAACGCAGCGCCACTCCAAGCTTCTCGTCTTCAACTACCGAGCTTCTCCTCTAGAAGAACCCAACTTTTTGCCGAGCCCCTCCGACGACATCGAGCACGACCCATCGCCGAGCTTGCCACCTTCGTCGCCGAGCTCACATGAGCAGCCGAAGCACATCATCGAGCCTTTCCTCGGCGAACACCGTTGCCTCCAAAGCTCCGCTTCCGAGGTCCAAAGCCGAGCTCACGAAGCTCCGCTGTCGAGGTCCTCTTCTCCCTTTCACTGCACCGAAGCTCCTCGCCCATCTCCTTCGTCAACTCACCGAAGCTCCCCCTCTGTCCTCTAGCTCGAGTCGACACGAAGGAAAAGAAGTAGAGTCGAGGAAGGAGACGAGACGAAAAGAAGAAGAAGCAAAACGAAGAAGAGAAAAAGCAGAGGAGAAGAATGAACAGCAACGGAAATAGAAAAAAGAAAAAGAAAAGGAGGAGGCCACGTGGCATCATTTGGAGGGGTCGGCAAACGAGCCGAGGTGCCGAACAACCGACCCTAGTATATGGAGAAAATACTCACCGACCCACACGATCCGTCCGATCGTCCCAAAATTCGCGTCGCGACACGATCAACGCTCAGAAACGCGCCACGTGTCCAGAACGTGATCTGCCTCACGATGCGCACACATCTGATCATGATTGACGGTCAGAAACGCGCCACGTGTCCAGGTAATATTTAATTTATTTATTTATTTATTTATTTGTTTTAATTATTTAAAAAATCCGAAAAAATAATTAAAAAATCGAAAAAAATTAATTAAAAATTCTAAAAATAATTATTAATTCAGAAAAATTATTTTTAAATTCTGAAAAAATAATTATTAAATTAGAATAATTAATTAATATTTTTGATAATTAATTATTTAATTCGGAAAATGAATAAAAAATTCAAAAAAATGAGAAAAAATTCAGAAAAATCTGGAAAAATTACCAAAAATCCAGAAAATTCTGAGAATATTTTTGGGCATTTTACAAGCCTAGAATAACACCGTTACACCCCGAGCAAGATACAAACTCCCTTAAGAACACCGATAAAATCTCGTACGCCATTAGAACAGTAAAACTACTCCTCAAAGACTGATCAAACTCAGTCTTCGGGAGTGGGGGGCTCGTGATATGGCTAAAAATAGGATTAAATCGGGACCGTTCACATCGGACACGAATCTTAAAGCTCAGGGGTAAAACGGTAATTTCACATACAAATGGGTCCGAAACGGGTACTGGGTCTCCTTCTCACAGATCCAATAACCCGCGAACGGATCCACCTCAACTGGGTACGGGTCCCGACCCGATACAAAACTCAGTCCGACATGATAGAATTAGGGTCTCTGATTGAACCAAATCAACCGGCCTGATTCGCGACTATCCTCTCATCGGAAATTAAGGGATTACATTCCTAATCTAATTACGAGGATTTTATGCCTTATCAGATCACAGGAATCACATTCCTTATCTGATCCTAACGGCGACTATAAATACCCCCCACCCATCTCCATTAAGAGGTAATCAATCTTTTGCTAGTTAAACGCTATTTCATAATTATTTCTGGTTACTGACTTGAGCGTCGGAGAGTGCGTCGCCGGGATCAACCCCGGTGTCTCGCACTTCCTTGCAGGTGAACGGCGGGAGTCAGCGGTCAAACTCCGGCGGAACAGGTTAGAGGTTTGCTATTCAGGTTTTCCAAGAACTCACAAATTCTATCTGTTTACCCCCCACAGCAGATTTAGCGGTAACATTATATAAAAAAAATTGTACATACAATTTTAATCATAAAAATTAGATTACATGGTTTTGCTAAAAGAAAAAGATATGCATGGAAGTATAAGAACAATAAAATTTCTCATATACAAAAAAATACAGTGTGAGCAATCATTCCAATTGGCAATAGCACCTCTTAGTTCTATTGGAAAGTTGACACTCTGAAGACCCCCGAAAAGATTCTAACCAAGCACTAAGAACCACATTGTTAGAGTGGAATCCTGAAACTAAAATAATGCATTTGAAATATTTCAAGAAAAAGAAAATTGTAGAGAAATCAGATAACATCATTCAAATAATGTATACAAAGAAAAATGAATGTCCTCGTCTACTTATTCTATCTTCACTTAGTTCATAATTATTAATGTGTACATGCACCTCATAAGTAATTTTTCTCAATGGTTTAAGCAATCGCATCCAAATGTTACCACAAGTAAACTAAATTTACAAAAAAAAAAAAAAAGAACACAAAAAAAAAGAACAAAACAAACAAATAACAACATCTAAAACACGTAAGTTTAAAAAAGAAAAGAATAAATTATGATGTTAGAAAGCCTTATCATTAAGAGAAAGTTGTGTTGTGAGGATAATACTTATAAAAATAAAAATTAAAAGAGCAATAAGAAGGGTACTGGATTAGAGAGAGAGAAGCAAAGAAGGCGGTTTTAAAGAGGGATGAGAGAGAAAGAGAGTGAGAGTTAAGAAGTACCGAAATCAAAGAAAAGCAAGTTAGTTTATTATTTTCTTTTTAAGTTCATTTTCTCAATCTAACTTCAAATTTCCAAATCATAATTTGAGCAAAAATCTTTACTTTTTTTTTCTTCATTTCAAAATAAAGACATGAGAGAGGGTGTAAACCTTTTTGCTTAGACTATACTAGTATAACCCTGTGTACTATTGCACATAATTTTCAAAATTAGAAATTAACAAAACTATTTTTGAAAAAATCATCTAATAACATATATATACAATATTGTACGATTTTTTAGGTTTGATCAAGGGATAACATTTCAGTTCAAATTTTGGATGAAGAAAAGGCGGGGGGCCAACATTTGCTCCTTTTTTGGTCTTTTAATGAAAAATTGAGAAAAATCTTTGGACTAAAAATTGTCTTGGCATAATATATTGTATAGATAGTACTAGTACTAGTAAAACTAGTATAATCTTGTATAATATTCCACATAATTTTCTAAAAATGATAAAATAATTAAACTATTCATCCTATAACGTATATATACTAGTGCGTGATTTTTTATGTTTGATTAAGGGATATGATTTCAGTTGTCTCCTACATTTGCTCTTTTAAAGAAAAATGAAAAAAAGAAAAATGGTCTTAGCCTAATAAGAAAAATTCTTGGGCCGAAAGTGGTATTAGCATAATATGTTGCATAGAAGTATAAAGTATAATATAAAGTATAATGCTAAGACCACTTTTGTCCAAACATTTTTTCTCCTTTTTTTAACAAAAAAAATGAGCAAATGCTCAGATGAAGGCAACTCTCCTATATCTAAATTTTGAACTGAAAGAATATTTCTTATTCAAACATAAAATATTATAAAATATTGTATAGATGATATTAGATGCATTTCAAAAATAATTTTGTTATTTTCTCATTTTTTTGAAAATTATTCTGTAAAATAATACATAGGATTACACTAGTTATTTTTAAGTAAAAAGGTCCAACATGGCAAATTAGGCCGAACCAGTACACTTAGCATAGCTCTTCTATTAATTATCTTTCTGAACGGCATGACAAAACAAAGAATTTTAAAAAAGGCAAAATATTAATCTCTGCAAAAAATCGAAGGGATATGCCTGGTGCAAAACAACTAAATGGCTGTACATTCACATGTGCAACTTATTTCGTTTAACGAAATAAGCTTAGCAAACTAGAAATATTACTGGAATAAAGTAAGAAATACAGTCATTACCCCCCGGGGGGGGGGGGGGGGGGGGGGGGGGGGGGGCGGGTGGCGGGGATAAGGTAAGCAGAGTACAATAAAAAATAAATAAAAGCCAGAATGGACTATTGGGTAGTTAGCTAGTCCAAAATTTTATGTATCTCTATCTCCTCATCCTCATAGTCCCACTGGAAGACATTGCCAACCTTGCTCATGGGTCCAGTTGCAGCTCCCTCTACTCTAAACAAGATAAGATGCATAATTTCAATTAGTTTACCATTAATACTATTACTTATCCCACAAAAGTAAAAGTTATTTCCATACAGTCAGAGAACCCAAGTTGTCGCGGCAGCGATAGTCGGTCATGCTTCTTTCAATGATCGTCTGCAGATTGCAATGGTATTCAAATGTATGTTACGTGTAGAATATCTAATAACTATATAAAAGAAAAAAAAAACATCGATATTGTTATAACTTGCTAAATTAAAAAAACAGAAAGTAATCGAAAAGAGAGATAAGATAATGTATAAGTGTCTGCATATGCAATCTCGACCACCGATATTGTAAGTGTTTATTATCGTTTATGTTACTAAAATTAAACAGTAGTGGAAATTGACAACAATGATTATGCACCGAGGAAACAAAAGAAAGTATTCTTAGGCACACTTTTATTTCTTTTTTGGTTTGGGGGGATTGGAGAACTAATTATATTAGCAACTCTAACCTTGATTCTTGGGGTATCACCATTGCTACAACTTTGTGGATTCTTTGATCTTGTAGGAATAAGTTGTGCTTCAATAATGTGATGCGTAATATTGATTCTATTATTCGTGAAATAATTAAACTTATTCTCTTATGGACAGATGCAGCGATAGCAAAGAAGATCGAAGGATATAGATTACTACTGAGGTGGAGGCTGGAGGTACAAAAACCGAGGAGTAAACAGTTTGAGAGATGACAATATGAGATGAACTACTGTTTCAGTATGAGCCAATTGTAGTATTTATTGTTAGAGATTATGAGAGATTATGACAATAGAAATTAGAGTTAATATCCTAGACTAAGGTGCTTGAGATATTTACCCTAGGTATCAAAATTGGAATACCTAGACTACTATCATAAGCTAGTATTTATAAGATAAATACTGGTTTGGGTACTGGGTTCTCAACCTACTCAACCCGCGTTCCGATATCCATACAATTAGTATGTGTAACACACGTGTTACCCATAGAATAATATTACACATAATATTATTCATATAGTGAGAATATACCTATATATCTAACAATCTTCTCCTATATTCTCAATATATAAACGTACTGGATTATCTCATCAGTTCAACATGAAGCTGGCTGGCTAATAGCAGTTTTTAAATAGAAGAAATGCATCACTCAATGTACACTTCATAAGGATTAAATCAATTATAAATCCGAATAGTTCAAAAGGACTAAACCAAAATAATTAAATATTTCCAAACCATATCACAACAGAATAGTTTACAATGACTAAACCAACTAGAGAGATCTATCATAGTTTCAAAATCAACCAAAGCAAATAAACTTCAAGAACAAATATGAGTTTTAAGCTCATGAACACAAGAGTCTTAAACTCAATAGAAGTTTTACCAAGTAAGTGACTAATCTATTCTCGAAAGAAATAAACTGAAATTCTATCCTTGCACACTACTATCTATTTACTCCTCCATTTTGAGCAAATCAATATTTTAAAATCTATGTTGACAGATTCAACTCCTCCGTCTTTGCTAGCTTATTGAAAACAAGAATATCAAGAGACACATCTCTAAGAATTCCAACGAATTTCACAAAGTATCTAGTTCCACAAAAGAACTTAGTACAATTCATAATTAGCTTAGCAAAAATGTAATGCAAGCATCACAATCAAGTTTCTTTAACTAAATAAAGAACAAGAACTATTATTGTTTCTACACAATAACTATACTATGTTTCATATTGGAATGATAGAACAATCAAATCAATTATGGTTAATTCTGAATTATAAAAATTGGAATGAAACAAGAATCCATAAAAGAGATATATCATCAAAATTGGAACGATATAATAACATTCTAAACATCAAAAACACATCGACAAGTTTTCATATTTCGTATTGGAATAATATGATTATTCTAAGTAAATTCTTTAGATATATAATACCATCAAAATTAGAATGACATTATATATTTATGGAATTTATGTGGAATCATCAAAATTATCTAAAACATGTTAACTGCCTAAAATTGATGCTTAAGTTTGAACTTCTCTATGGCTCCAATTGGATTCTAAATTTCAAAACAATTAGGATGTTAAAGCTTTGACTCAATAGCTTTTAACTCCATTTTCCTACAGTTTTGATAATTAGATCACTTTCAAGTCTCTTAGCAAGAGCATTAGCCATACTTGTCGCAATTGCACTTTATCTATGAGAAAGTTCAACTAGGCTTCTTTCAGCCTTAATATACTCCTCTTACTATTATAGAGTGAGTTATGAACTACAGTGCATTGTAGCTTGATAGTTGCATAACAGAATTAGAGAGTTACTAACAACAAATTCTTCAATCCACTCAGCCTTTTCCCCTGCAGAGGATAATACATCGAGGTCTGATTTCATGGATGATAGCACAGTACCTGTTTGCCTTTTAATTTCCATAACATTTCTATTCTTCCTAGTGTAAATACATATCTACTAGTTATCGACTTTTACTAAATTCTGAGCATCATAATGCATCAGATCAGCCATTCATTCGAAGAATGACTAGAGTAGCACAAAGCAAACTCTTGAATACCACTTAGGTATCTCATTAGCCTCTTAAGGGCACTCAAATGTGTATGGGATTATTAGTGAATCTGCAGATCATACCTACCTCAAGGGCTATGTCTATTCTAGTGCAGATCTTTGTATACATAAGACTGTCAATTCCTTTAGAATGATCTACCTGTCTCATAGTTGTATCATCATTAGGTGTCAACCTTTTATCATAATCATAAGGTGTTTCAAAACACACTTTCAATCACTATATCCCCACTTTTGAAATACATTTTGATTTGATGAGTTTGACTAAGAGTTATCTCTTGCCAACCGAAACTCACCCTTATACCTATGGTGTCCACAATACCTAGGTTTTTCATGTTGAATTCTTTGGATAGCACAATTTTAACTTCATTTGTAATAGAAAGGTCACTTCAAAGAACAAGCTCGTCAACAACACAAAAAAATAATAGCCATTATATTTGACACACCACAAAGTTGAAGGTACTGATCTGAATTACTTGATTCATATCTAGGCTCTTTCAGAAATTTATCAAATTATTTATTCGTCGGCTATACATGTTTTAAGAACATACAATGATTTTACTAAATTGTAAATCTTGTTCACTAAACATATTAGTTCAAAATTTTATAGTACAAAACATCAAGTACAAAACTTTTAGTACAAACTGTTTAAATATCCTTTATGAATAACAAAATTTTCAATAGATGTAAGGGTAAGAAGAATACTTATTGTAGCAATATGACAAACATGTGAGTAGACATCAAATAAATCAACCCCATTTTTTTCAGTCAATCTGTTAGCTACTAAAATACATTAAAATGGCTACAGAACAATCAAAAGTAAGTTTATCCTACAAAACCCCACTTACTTACTATAGTTTTAGCCCCTTTCGGCAGATCAACTAAATTGAAGTATTATTGTATGACACAAAATTCATCTCATTGTCTACTAAAGACTTTTCTTGGCTCATTTGCCATTGAAGTTTTAAGTGTCAGTAAGACTGGTTGTAAGCCCTGTTTTCCTAAATACATATTTTCTGAATATTTCCTGTATTTTGACTAATTATATATTCACCTTGTTTTGAAATTTGTTTCGGATATTTTATTAAAGCGCTTTCTATTCGAAAACTATAATTTGTTCGAATAACGGCATATTTTAATTTCTATTTTCATTTGATCAGTTATTTGTATTTTTACTCAATTTAAATTTAAATGTGTTGTTGTTGTTATGTTATTTTGATAAATGTATACTTTGTTATATAAATCTTATTATTATTATTAGTATTATTTTTGTAAAGCCCGAATATGCTTATTTAGTTGTATTTTATTGTGTGATTTGATGTATGTTTATATGTACATTTTAAAAACAATATTTATTTGTTTATTTTATTGTAATATTAACCCTATTTAAAACTCTATTTTCCTTATTGGATCATCTACCCATCTAAACCGAAACCCATAACCCTATTATATAAATACCCTACTAAACCTAACCCTAATTAATTCTAAAACACTCAGCCGTCATTAAACTCCTAATCCCCATTATTGTTTCCCTAATCCCCCTCTACTGTTCACTTCTCCAGTCTCCCGCCTGAACCCATTGCCAATTCCGCTTCACCTGCACCCATCCACGATCGCCAACACCGCCCATTGCCACCGTGGTCTCTCTCCGTGCTCCCCTTCAACTGCCACAGACCCCAGTCGCAGTCATAGCAGCCTAAGCCGAAGAAGCCCTGTCGTCGTCTCCCCAGATTTCGGAACGAAAACAGAGCACTCATCCCCATCGTCCCTTGAGCACTGCATCGCTCCTCGACCGTCGCGCCACCATGGTCATCGTCGCCTTCCCGCCCTCAGTCGCCGCAGCATCGCGTCAGTCATTGCCAGAGGTATCCCATGCGCTCTCTCTATCTTTCTGTCAAAATGAAGAAGAAGAAGTGCGATTAGTCGAAATTGCCGTTTGGTGTTCGGGGAGAAGGGATCCGAATACAACTATTTGGTGTTCGGCAGTGTGTGAGTGGTTGGTTTTCGCTGTTCTGTGTTTTGGCGCGGCGGATTTCCCTTCGCTGTTCTGTGTTTTGGGTCGGATCAAGTGTGAAGGAGGCCACCCATTGGTTCGATTTGCTGTTCTGTATTCTGGGCGCATCTGATCCCGTTTGCCATTCTGTGTTCTGTCTAGATCGGGTGTGGAGTTTACCGTGAGTTACTGTTAGTTTTTTCTCACGGTCTTCGCACGTGCTTTTGGAAGATTTTGCCTGGGATTTCCGATCTATCGGATCTAATCGTCGTCCTAAAGGCAAGTATTCTTCTTGTACAATTTATTGTCCTAGTACAATCATTTAATTGAAAATACAGCAAATAGATAGTAGTTGTGACTCTTCTTTGTCTCATCGTTATTGATCTAATATTATTCCTCGTCGATTCCATGATCTTAAGAGTCACAACCCTTTCGTTGTTATATTTACAAACTAGTTAGACTCATTTATCTCCTAGTCACTTGAGCACATGAAACTAAGAAATCCCAGACTTGTAGATGTGTGTTGTATCATGTTTGTGATGATCTTGCATTCCTTGAGTTGAGAAATAGATGTTGTTTGCTGATTTGATAACCAATATATCCGTATTTGTATCACACATTAATCTAGACTCATAATAACCAATTATCATGCAACTTATATATGAAAGACATTCACACTTGCTGCTGTTCTGGACTTTACTTGCTGTTTCGAACCCTTTAAAATCAAAATCTGAACTTGAGCCCTGAACATGAAATGTAGCTCTAAATGTCTAGATGTCGATAGCCTCCAGAATTTTCGAATTCAGGTTAAGGTCAGGGAGATATCGCAGTTTTACTGCTGCTGTGTTGGTAGTCGCAGATTCACAAAACTGCTGCACCTCTTTAGTTTTCAAATTATTTTAACTATGCTACCAGTTAGTAAATGACTTGAAATTTTTCATGCTATTGCTAGACACCCTAGAGAATATCCCCAAATTATCTCAGAATTAATTATTAATGTTTCAACCTTGTTTCACATGTATAAACTCAGATTCACAAATTCTGCCTGAACACAATAGCTATATAGTTTGGCGTTTTGACACATGTTACCACAACTTTTATGTACCTTAATTATATACATTAGAACAGAGCAGGAGTCTAGTTTTTAGATCTTCTGACAGATCCACTTTTGCTATCTTGTAGCAACGGGAATCGCAGTTTTGGTGCAGCAACCTCATGCTGTCCAGATTTGAGATTTTCGTTGTTCTTAATATTTTGATTTGTTTTGACCCTCAAACTTGTATCCTATCTAGCCTAAACTTGTTCCATGTTCACGATTATGTTTACTTGACTTGTTTCGCACACTTTCATGCTTGCTTAATAATAATAATAAATAATAAGTCGGGGTTTAAGGGAAAGACCATAGTAGTGGACAATATAGGTAAGTGTACTCGGAAGGGGGCCCATGTTTTCCAGTACTCGGTTCATGAACTTGTTGCACCTTGATGTATTCATGGAGCCAGTTATTTGGCTCATGAACTTGTTATATTCATGAATCCACTGTGTGGTTCTTGAACTTGTTAGTATTTACGGACTCGCTTCGTGAACTTGTTATTTATTTTCGTATTCATGAACCGTACGTGCCTACTTGATACTTGATGCCTGAGTACACCGCCCTATAGACTTCATTACTAGGCCTAAACGAAATTGTATTGACTGTAGCAACCATGTAGTAAAAGTATGGATGCATGAAGTGCTACCTAGATAGTAATAACCACAAGACTTGAAACGTGAAACTTGAACTTGATACATGCATACTTGATACTTGATGACATGATACATGAGACTTGATACTTGAATATAATACTTGACACTTGCAACTTGATACTTGTACTTGACAACTTGACACTAGAATTGAGATTTTTTACTTGACTCTTGTACTTGATACTTGTCACTTGATGTTGGATACCCTTACATGTTCACTTGCCACTTACTCCATTATTAGTATTTGTTACCCAACCAAATCACTTGAGTTTTCCTTCTTCCTAGCTAGTTTCTTGAATCCCCACTACTTGTTGCATCCCTATTATATTCTTGATTCTAAATTTTGTTCGATGTTTCTTGTACTCGTTTTTACTATTTGTGGCCCTAACTTGCACTAAGGGCGTTTCTCTTATTTTCACTATTTTTTCTCCTTTTTATATATATATACAGACTTTGGAGACGTGTTGCCTGCTGGAATTGGTGAGTAGAGATTCTAAGCTTCAATTGGAGAAAGGACATGCTTAAATTATTTGTTTTTTTTGTGTTATTTATTTCTTGCTACTTAAATCTTGTAACGGGCTTATGTTCTCGAGTTTTATCTTTAATCCAGACTTTAAAAACTATTTGGATATTATTATTTGTTTCAATTGTTTTCTGTTGTTTAATAAATTATTCATGCATGCTTGGTTATATATATATCTTATTATATTCTTGTTATGATGCTGAGTCGATCCTACAGCTTATGGATGATGTTAAAATCATTTGCTGGGCTTCGTCATGCGCTCGTATTCCATGTTTTTGGGAAGCGGGGCGTGACACTGGTTCTTGATTCCAACTGTGAATCATTGACCGTGTATGTATGACTAGATCATTTCATAAATTTATCTTTGATGTACACATCCTCAAAGAACTCTGCAAGTCTAAATTCTTCTAATATAAATTAGATAAATCTAACATCTGTCCACAGAACTACATTCTGCACTTTCTAAACACACACAAATATTTGTTGTAGGTCCTACTTTAGGCCTTCTAGGGTCATGTACTCTAACAAATGTATCACAACATAAATTTTCACTTTAACAAAATTATTTGTGTTTTCATACCATGATCTACAAGGTGTATTCAATTTAGAGTGTAGTAACACATTAGAGATATGATTAACAATACAACACCACTCATAATCACACAAGACAAACAACAATCAATAATATAGAATTCAACATTTCACTAAGTGTTTGATTCTAACTTTTATCAATATCGTTTGACTGTTGTAAGTAGAGTGCAGTAGAGATTATGTCATATGCAAACTTCTCTAAATTATTAAAATATATTCACCACCTCTATCAAATCTGAACCCTTGATTTTTAGCATTTAACTATATATTTTTTTAAATTCATTAAGAATAACAAGTGCTTCATTCTTCATATATATGACAGACTTCTATTAATCATCTACAAAAGCGATTAAATACTTCTGACCAACAATTATCTCACATAGTCACAAAGCTACTGAGATCACAAATATCAGAATGTATTGATTCAAAATGTTATGAACTCCTAGAGACCATACAAAATAATTTTCTAGTGATCATCTGAATTCAAACTTCACATTTGTCATATTTAATGAAATATCATTTAGCAGAGTTATGAGTTTTAACAAGAACAAACAATTTAATATATAGTTCATAGTGATTCTAAATTTCAAAATAACTTGGATGTTAAAGCTTTTTACTCAATAGCTTTTAACTCCATTTCTCCCACAGTTTTGATAATTAGATCACATTTCCTCACAAACAATTGAATATATAGTTCTCAAATCCTAGCCAATTATGCTACGTTCAAGAAACATAATTAGAACTATTATTATTAATTGTCTCATTTGTTAAACTCAACTTATACATGTGATTGACAATATATGCACATTATAAGAATTAATACAAAATTACTCTACCACATTTCACAAAACTATTTGCTTTCTCTAATGATTCTAACAATGTCCACTTGCTCAAACACATTGAGCGAAGAGTTCTTTCCTTTGTTCGTTCTTCATCATCTTCATAACGCTAAATAAAATAATGACTAATATGCTATAATTCAACTTTGCACACACAGTACAATGAACGAGAAAGAACAAAACGTAACTAACGGAGTCATATCCTACATTAAGAAGATGCTCTCTCCTAAGTTACAGACATTTGTTATACATCTTATACAATTTTTATTTTTAATTATTAGAGAAGCAAATATGTAATCTCATACAAACTGCAAACAATGGATTTGTCAAAATATCTATACACATAGTATGATAAAATACTTAACAACCCTAAACTTGCTAGTTTTCCAAAGCGAGAATAACTATGATCTAAAACTCTCAATCATATGATCAAACACACAAAACGTTAACACATTCATGACATGAGAATACCAAGAAAGACTAGAGTAGATCATACTGATACTTTAAGTTAGAAGTGTTTTCCAAATTCGATGGAGAAGCCTGCGTAGTGCAGACTTATCATACCGTGATGCAAATCCATCGTCTCCAATACACACAATTTGTAAGTAACTTTGAAGTTCCTACATTCATCAAATTGTTGAAGATTAGCCAATTAAACGAATTATTGGCACTATTTAATTCTAGCAACAATTTAATTGGTGATCCAAATTTTATAGTCAAAACATATAGTTTAACTTATCAAAAATAGATAAGTGATTTTAGCACATAGCCAAAACAACTATTCAACTTGTATTTAATTAAACAAATGATTAATATAGTCTTGAACTTAACCACTTAGCATCATAGTAATTCTATAATTCAAATCATAAACTTAAAACGAATGTTTTGAACTTCTAGCACATAGCAAAATATTTAACAAAAATTTAATACAAGGAAAGTAAAGAACTTATATTTCACCATCTCTTTCCCTTCAATTGATTAGACTCATGTCTGTTTGGGAACAAATCCAAACAACAAACCATTCTGCGCCAAAGAGACCCAACATCAAACATTCATGTGGACTTTGCCATCAAACTCCAGAATCAGTACCACTGTAGTTCGGTTGGGCATTATCACAAATAGGTGGTGGGCTGTCTCTGATTGTAGAGCAATCACACACCACTGCATTGGCCTCAAAAGATTTATTGGCAGAACATTACATCTCCTCTTCTCCCTCATCCCGAGCGCCAACAGAGAGAGAAGAGGTGGGTGTTGACGACAGAGGCGGGTAAGCCAACGGATGGCCTGGGGCGGCGGCAGCCTGCATTGACATCGATGACAGAGGCGGTGCCCAGCGACGGCCCCTAACGGCAGCGCCCAATGACTCTTCCACCACCTCAATCTCCGACGACTTGGCGAGATCGGGTCAGAGGAGAGGAAGATGGGTCGAGGCATGCGGCGACGCTAGCGGAGCCATCGATAGTTGCGAAGGTGCTGGCGAGCGGCAGGTCGCAGTCGACACTGGCATGCGGCGGTGCGGTCGGCGCTGGCATCCCTGGCGGCGCTGGCTGCTGTTGGATTCCGACGATCGATTAGGTATAACTCTCTCTCTTTTAATCTCAAAATTAATTGCTAAATATCTCAAGATTGTTAGAGATTATGAGAGATTATGACAATAGAAATTAGGGTTAATATCCTAGACTAAGGTGCTTGAGATATTTATCCTAGGTATCAAAATTGGAATACCTAGACTACTATCACATGCCAGTGTTTATAAGATAAATATTGGTTTGGGTACTGGGTTCTCAACCCACTCAACCCGCGTCTCGATATCCATACAATTAGTACGTGTAACACACGTGTTACCCATAAAATATTATTACACATAATATTATTCATATAGTAAGAATATACCTATATATATATATATCCAACATTTATGTACTCTATGAGTTTCTATGGCTGCAAATAAGCAGAGTACAATAAAAGTAAGAAGAGATCCCTCCAACATCCCTGGATTATTGGGAAGCTAGCTAGTCCAAAATTTTCCGTATCTCTATCTCCTCATCCTCATAGTCCCACTGGAAGACATTGCCAATCTTGCTCATGGGTCCAGCTGTAGCTCCCTCTGCTCTAAACAAGATAAGGTGCATAATTTAAATTAGTTTACCATAAATACTATTACTTATCCCACAAAAGTAAAAGTTATTTCCATATAGTCAGAGAGTCCAAGTTGTCGTGGCAGCGATAGTCGGTCATGCTTCTTTCAATGCTCGCCTGCAGATTACAATGGTATTCACATGTATGTTACGTGTAGAATATCTAATAACTATATATAAAAAAAAAGACATCGATATTGTTATAACTTGCTAAATTGAAAAAAACAGAGAGTAATCGAAAAGAGAGATAAGATAATGTATAACTGTCTGTATATGCAATCTCGACCACTGATATTGTAAGTGTTTATTATAGTTTATGTTACTAAAATTATAAATAGAAGTGGAGATTGACGACAATGATTATGCACTAAAGAAACAAAAGAAAGTATTCTTAGGCGCACTTTAATTTCCTTTTTGGGGGATCCGATCTGCCAAATAAAGTAGATTGATGTGGTTTGGGTGGATTGGAGAACTAATCATATTAGCAACTCTAACCTTGATTCTTGGGATATCACCATTGCTGCAACTTTGTGGGTTCTTTGGACTTGTAGGAATAAGTTGTGCTTCAATAATGTGATGCGTAATATTGATTCTATTATTCGTGAAATAATTAAACTTATTCTCTTATGGACAGACACAGCGATAGCAAAGAAGAAACAAAGGATTACTGCTGAGGTGGAGGCTGGAGGTACAAAAACCGAGGAGTAAATAGTTTGAGAGCTGACGATATGAGATGAACTACTATTTTAGTATGAGCCAATTGTAGTATTTATGTACTCTATATGAGTTTCTATGGTCGCTCTATTGATTTTGTGATGTCTTTTTGGGTGTGACGCAGGTCAGTGCATCGTCGTGGCTATGTTTTTTGGGCTGATGTAGATTACTCAGTTTTTTGTGGTGACTGGTTTTTTGTTGTTGATGGTTTTGTGAGAATAATGGCGGGCATCTGATTGTATATTCTGTGGGTGCACCGAAATGTTATTCATTCTGATGCACCTTGTTTTATCTTTAGTTTCTTCAAAAGTATCTTTCCTATTATGTATCTAGATTATGTCTTTGTTATCTGGGTTTATTTTGGGCTTGATGATTTTGACGGTTGCTGCTATCTTGGGCCTGTGCTCTATCTTATACTAGTATAATGCACGTGCGATACATGTGTACAAAAAACATGTATACTAAATAGCCTATGACAGTGGGTGACTACTCGTAATAACTCACAATCTTAAAATCTCTACAAATGCAAAGCATCAAAAATTAAGAAAGAACATAAGTATAAAATTTGATACAGATTAGTAACATGAACGTAGTGCCATCCTGCAGCTATTCTATAAACTAAACTTACTTGCCTTCCTGCAGCTATAAGAAACTCAACTTACTAAATTCTTTTCACCAAGAGCATATAACTATCAGACTCCATATGCCTCTAATGGCTTAGTAACAGGTTTTAATCCATAGGCATCTAATTATTTATTAACAATTGAATAGTCAAATAAAAAAAACTTAAGCTAATTGTGTCAAGAGGACGCAAAAAACAATCAGATAACACGAACTCCTAATCGAAAGAATATTTTTTCAAACATAATTCTGTGTTAGATATTAGATAAAACTTACGTTCCTCGTCGTTGACATTAGCACCCCCACTCCCCATGCTGCACATCCACCCACGGCACCTCCACACTCTGCTCCGCCACCGCATCCTCCCATACCCTCCTCCCCGCATCCACTGTCGGCACCTTATACGACCCACCAAAACTATAATACGGCACACTAACAGACCCCGAATACCCATACTTGTACGAACTCGTATGCATCACTCCCTAGTACTGACTCCCCAACACAAATCACACACACATAAATAAAATAAAATAAAAACCTACCAAAAAAATCCCTTAATTTAAACAATCGAAACAAACCCACCTCATCGAAAAGCGCAGTGTCGTCCTGAACCTGAGCAGTGTTATAAGAAAGCCCTTCGAACAAATCCATGAAACTCTGTGGTACATTGTACGCGAACCCCGTGTCGATGTAATGCACCTCTGCCGGTTTGTTCCCGTTCATTCTCGGTTCTTAATCTAAACTATAAAAATCAAGAAAACTTAACCAAATCAAGAGCTGTAAAGATCTAGGGTTTGAGCATCAAAATGGCTCGAAAAGGGAGAATATATGTCTTAAATATCTCGAAGCTAATCTACAAACAAAGATTAAATTGCTTCCTCTAAATAAGAGTACAATGAATACCTTTCCAAATTTAAACTAATCAAAAAATTATATAAAGAACCCACTTTATCCAGACTTTGATACAGAAAGCCACTATTGTTGAAATTCAGTATTGGCATGCTTACTAATACAACATGACATGAGCTCGAAACTCCGAGATTTTAGGGGCACTTAATTGAAGTTTGTAGTTAAATTTCAATTATAATTAAACCCTTTTGAACTGTGAGCTCTGAGCTCAAAAGGAAGAGCAAAATTATTGAATACAAACCCTTCACTCCTAAAATATTTCATCTACATAACAAAATAATATTCAGAACGAAATGGGTAATTAGATTAAATTGCTTCCTCTAAATAAGAGTACAATTAATACCTTTCCAAATTTCAACTAATCACAAAATGATATAAGAACCCACTTTATCCAGACTTTAACACAGGAAGTCACTAATGTTGAAATTCAATATTGGCATGCTTACTAATACAACATGACATGAGCTCGAAACTCCGAGAATTTAGGGGCACTTAATCGAAGTCTGTAGTTTAAATTTCAATTATAATTAAACCCTTTTGAACTGTGAGCTCTGAGCTCAAAAGGAAGAGCAAAAATATTGAATACAAACCCTTCACTCCTAAAATCTTTCATCTACATAACAAAATAATATTCATCACGAAATGGGTAATTAGAGAAAAAGATAAATTAGTTAACCACCTTTGATTCGTTCCCTTTCATTCTGTAATCACTAAAAAAAAACTCCAACTTTCTTAATCATGCAAAAGAAATTTTTTCAAAATAAACAAATTAGAGTAGTCTGTAAGAAATTGAACAAAAGGTATTACTTTACCAAATCTAGAAAACTTAACCAAATCAAGAGCTGTAAAGATTTAGGGTTAGAGCATCAAAATGGCTCGAAAAGGGATTCGAACCTGACATCGGAAAGCACGTGATCTCCCCACTGCTTCGTGCATCGCACGTGCGATGGCAAGGGCGTCGGGATGAGGGGCTGCACGACGACAGAGGAGAACAGCGCACAGGGGGTGGCTGTTGGTCTGCGTCGGGAGGCGCGACTGGGGGCTACCTGGCGCTGCAGTCAAAGGGTAGGCCGGGAGAGATGACGGAAGTTGAAGAGGTAGGGGATGAAAGCAGGATGAGTTGAAGGGAGAGATGGATCGGGAGGTGGGAAGAGATGAAGCGGCTACAAGGGTATAGGAAGATGAAGAGGTGTAACGTAAAGTGAAGTGAAAATTATATTTTTGACCTTTGATTGTGGATGGATGAAGGATAAAAATTGACAGAATTAACCCTGTATATTTTTTTTAGCCTTTTATGTTTATGAGGTCATGATAGTATAAAGCCGCCAAATTGGGACTTTGCTTAATAATAGTATATATATATTTGGAATTGTATTCGCTGTGTGTGCTAGTTTGTTTGGGAGTGGTGTTTCCTTTCATTTTGATATTACGGCGTCTATCGTCTAGGTGGTTGCAGACTAGTTTTGCTTTTGCATTTTGGCTGCTTGTTCTGGGATGTTGCTCCTACTTCTGTTTATACGTTATTGATTTTAGATTTCTTATGTTTTTATGCTATTAGTTTCCCTTGTTTTTTATGGGTTTTTCTCTGTAATCTTGTAATTTCAATTAATCTTGTTCACTTCTGCTTCTGCTTGGTGCGTATCTTATCCAACCCGATGCAGATAATTTTGTGGTTGATGTTTTTTCAATGATATTTTGATAGTTGTTACCCTCTTAAAATAAATTTTAAAAAAAGTTCTTATCACATCGATTGTTGTCCCGGTTTGAGAATGTGTTATCCGGATTCTCACATACCATGCACGTGCCACAGAGATTTGGTCAAATCATAAAGGGCATTTTAGACCTTCAAAATAAAGCAAATGAGATGCAAAGACTTGTGTAGGTGTAACCTAACTACTGCTCATGAGATTAGTCCCACTCTCTCTAATACCGAGGTACCTTTCGGTTGGTTTGTGGACCCCCAAACTCCAGGGAATCTGCTACATTCGTACCATGATTTTTATTTTTATTTTTATTTTATTTTATTATTATTATTATTATTATTATTATTATTATTATTATTTTGAGACACCGAACAAAGATAATGTCATGCACAGATATAACAGACTTGCTTTTAAAGCACACATTCACTTTCATTCGGTCATCTGTCATTATTTACCAACCTAACAACCAACCAAATTTCTCATTAAAGTCGCAACACAAGGTACTGTAACCTGCAACAATGAACAAGTTTATATATATATATATATATTTAGAGGGTAAAAGGATATGAACAACTTGTTCATTTAGTAAATGAGCAATTGATTATGTAGCATGCATGTGATATATTGGACAACTAACCCTTTAAGAATTTTTTAATCACATATTCGCCACATCATCAATTGCTCATTTACTAAATGAGCAAGTTGCTCATACCCCTTTTTCCCATATATATATATATATATATATATATATATATATATATATATATATATATATATATCATTAAGAGCGGAGATAAAACTGTCTGTGTTCGACTAGTAAAAATTTAACAAAAGATACAACCAAAATATGAAGTATACAATTCATGAGTTCCAACAAACTTGGTCAAGAAACTCATACTCCGTCAAAAAAGAAAAAGAACTCGCCCAATACAAAGAGATTTTTCTGCCCAAAAAGCAAACTATATATACACACCAACAGCAACCAAAATGCACCTGCCAATCCCCAAAAATAGCTCTCCTAAAAAACAATATATACAAACTGTTAGAATTAGGGTTGTTGATGCTGCATGTTTTTAGTGGGGGAGCAACAGGTGTGAGTTCTTGTAATTTGTGAAGTGGAAGGGACTGATCTCGACCTCGGCTTGGGTCGGTTTCTTTAGGTCGGCTCGGAAGAGTTGCTAGAGTTCGGGCGGTCGGGGTACCTGCAAAAGGCCTACAAACACCCGGAGAGATCCCGGCAACAGGCCCTCCGACGATCTAGTCAGTCACGGGAAAAGAGACTGAGCAAGTAGGGTTCAGGTGGGGAAAGATTCATCACCTTTGAAAGTGATGAAGGGGTCTGATATTTATAGGCAGGGGCAAACGGGTGTCTGACCCTGATGGGCTGAGTCAGACTCGTTTTTCTATGGGTTTGAAGTGGCAAAAGGCCCGTTGGACCCGTTGACCTGATGATCTAGGATAAGCAAAATTTGAGAAGATCCGACGACCCTGATTGGGCCACGTCATCTATACCACATCATAAGCCCCCCACTCCTGTAGGGCTGTATGAACTAGCCGTAGAGCAGTAGTTTGTCCTTGTGAGAAGAGCAGAGGGGAGTGTTTTGCGAAGATGAGATGGAGAGTCCTTGAGGTGTTTGGGGGTCGGCACCGAGCCGAACATGGTATACAGCTTGATGAAAGTCCGTGCCGAGCACCGACCTCGAGGGATCGGTGCCGAGCGTTGAGCCAGGAGGGTCGAGGCTGAGCACGCCGAGCGAGGTGCTTTATAAGGGAAAGCGGTGGCGATGGTCCATGTTCATGCTGAGCTCCGAGCTTGGGGTTGGCGCCGAGCGCCTCGATTGAGGCATTTTATGAGAGCCGTATCGTTGCTCGAGGTTCCTGCCAAGCTCCGAGTGCCTCGATAGAGGCATTTCCTGGGAAAGCTACAGTGGTGCTTAAAGTTTATGTCGAGTTCCCAGCTTGGGGTCCACACCGAGTGCCTCGATTGAGCCATTTTATGAGAGCCGTATCGATGCTCGAGGTTCATGCCGAGCTTCGAGCTCCTCGATAGAGGCATTTCATGGGAAAGTTGTGGCGGAGCTCGACGTTTATGCCGAGCTCCGAGCTTGGGGTTGGCACTGAGCTCCTCATTTGAGGCATTTTATGAGAAAGTTGAGGTGATGCTCGAAGTTCATGCCGAGCTCCAAGCTTGGGGCCATCGCCAAGCGCCTCGATTGAGGCATTTCATTAGAAAGTTGTGGCGATGTTCGAAGTTCATGTCGAGCTCCGAGCTTGGGGTCGGCACCAAGCACCTCGATTGAGGCATTTCATGAGAAAGTTATGGCAGTGCTCAAAGTTTATGCCAAGCTCCGAGCTTTGGGTCGGTGTCGAGCTCCTCGTTTGAGGCATTTTATGAGAAAGCTGTGTGAAATCTCAGAGTTCATACCGAGCTCCGAGCTTGGAGTCCGTGCCGAGCACCTCGATTGAAGTATTTCATGAGAAATTTGTGGCAGTGATCGAAGTTTATGCCGAGCTCCGAGATTGGGGTTGGCGTTGAGCGCCTCGATAGAGGCATTTTGTAAGAGAAAGCTGTGGTGATGCTCAAAATTCATGTCGATTCATCGAGCTTGGGGTCGGCGCCAAGCACCTCGATTGAGGCATTTCATGAGAAAATGCAGCATCGATGCTCGAGGTTCATGCTGAGCTCCGAGCTTGGGGTTGGCACCGAGCACCTCGATAAAGGCATTTTATGAGTTCAAGTTGTATCTGTGCTCGAGACCCATGTCGAGCGTCGAGCCAGATGACCTTGTGCTATGAGGCAATTTTGTGGAAAAGCTCGGTGTCTGCTCGAGATCCATGCCGAGCATCGAGCCAGATGGCCATGTGCTGTGAGACATTTTTGTGGAAAAGCTAGGTGCTTGCTCGAGATCCATGCCGAGCGTCGAGCCAAATGGCCTTGTGCTGTGAGGCAATTTTGTGGAAAAGCTAGGTGCCTACTCGAGATCCATGTTGAGCGTCAAGCCAGATGGCCATGTGCTGTGAGGCAATTTTATGGAAAAGCTAGGTGCCTGCTCGAGATCCATGCTGAGCGTCGAGCCAGATGGCCTTGTGCTGTGAGGCAATTTTGTGAAAAAGCTAGGTTCCTGCTCGAGATCCATGCCGAGCATCGAGCCAGATGGCCTTGTGTTGCGAGGAAATTTTGTGGAAAAGCTAGGTGCCTGCTCGAGATCAATGCTGAGCATCGAACCGGATGGCCTTGTGCTGTGAGGCAATTTATGGAAAAGTTAAAGTGCCTGCTCGAGATTCATGCCGAGCATCGAGCCAAATGATCTTGCTGACTGGCCAAATCCTTGTTTCTGTGTTTGGCATGTTCAAGGTGTATGCCAAGGTTCGAGCGTTTTGTACTTGGGGAGAAATTGCTCTTGGGGAGAAATTGTGCCGTATGTGGTTTACTCCTGTGGTGACACGTGTGATGATGATGTTAAGTTTGAGGATATTGAGGAGTCGCAAGATTTGCACCAATCGAGGAGTCGCTGGGTTCACTGTATATCCCCCACCCTCTCCTCATTTTTCACGTTTGCTTTCTTTCTCCAAGATCCCCAGTTTGCTCTGTAGCACCTGCGGCAAACTTTTTTGGCAACTTCCGGCATTTGAAACAGGTTAGTTTTTCCCATTATGTCAAGGGCTTAGTCTAGTTCGTCTGCCACCACCTCGGGTCAGGATGAAGGCCCGTGTCTCCCCAACTCAACGTCATGGGAATCAGCAGAGAAGGTCTACGAGGTCACGCCGCTCCGCAGCAGAAGACCCTTTGTAGTGGAGTCGAGCGACTCAGAAGGGGACGTGCACAGGGCGAGGGGCAACAAGGAGGGAGTTGTTGGTAGTGTGGAGGAGGATAAGCTAATTAAGGGAGTGAGGGATGACGAGGGAGTTGAAGTCGTTGAGGGGGATGAGGGAGTCAAGGACGATCCCTCGATAGGAGACGACAATTTGGCCCCTTTGGCAACACCCTCTCTCCCGATGGGTCATCGAAAACGAAGTGGATCCTACCGGACAATCCGGACGAGACGGCTCCTGAGGTCAGGCTTGATGTAACCTTCACTTTGCAGCCATGCTCCATCAAAATGTCCTCGAATGTTGTTGAGGAGTTGGTACGATACGTATCACAACCTTCCTCGCCTGGTCGACAGAAAATCTCCATGGACAAAACGCCGACTGTACTGGCTACGGACGACCTTTCGGTTATCCGAGCCAACTACTTCATTGGTCAGGAGTGCGAATTGTTGATTCCTAGCCCCGATCTCCGTCCCACCGATAACTTGGCTCCCTGTTTCTATATGTTTTTGGCGGACATGTTCAGCTCAGGTTTGCGACTGCCGATCCACCCGTTTATTCAGAAGGTTCTGAAATGGGCGTCGTTGAGTCCGATGCAGTACTGGCCCAACTCTTGGAAGCAGCTTGTGTGCTTCATTCTTCTTTGCGAGGAGAGGGGTGTTCCCCTGAGGTTGAAATACTTCCGAGCGATCTTGGGTATTAGCTCATCTGGTGAGTACGAAGAGATCTACTACATCTGGCCACGCTGAGGAAGGAGGGTTGTACACG
Organism: Hemerocallis citrina; assembly: GCA_017893485.1. Lineage (NCBI taxonomy): Eukaryota > Viridiplantae > Streptophyta > Magnoliopsida > Asparagales > Asphodelaceae > Hemerocallis > Hemerocallis citrina. The sequence continues at coordinate 42,933,754 of CM030364.1, forward strand.
GGCATCCGAACTCTATTAAAGGGAGGAAGGGGAAATATTTTATCGTTCGGAGTTTGATGCTCTGGGTGATACCCATGACATGGAGTTTTTATAAGCCCAACCTTAAGGGCCCTCGCAAGTCGGATTTGACCGCCGAGGAGTGGGCAGACATTGAGCGGATATGTTCGGGCAACAACATTGGTTGGCCGAATGTGACGGAGAAGCATCTGGCTCGGATCGAACTGAGCCATACTCCTTCGGGTATGTCTTTTGTCTATTTTTTCTTCAAGTGTTTTTCCTCGTCTCATGAGCTTCTTTTTTGCAGATATGGACGCCTCGGAGATCACTGAGAAGAGGGCACTATTGAAGAAGAGAAAAGGCCGAACCGGCCGATGCCGAAAAAGCAAAAGGCCTCCAAGTCGGGTCCAAGCTCCAGTAGTAAGAGGGTTATGGAAGTGGTGAAGAGTGGCCTCCCCCCCACCATCGTTCCATCGGCCGAGGAGATCGTAGGCGATGTGGGGCTTCAACCATGGCCCCCGGACTGGGCTGTTAGGGTCGGAGACACCTTGTCGAAGGGTCCCGTGGTCATCGAGGTGGTCTAGAAGCTTGCCCCACGTCGGGACCGGAAGGCCCGGGAGTGCGACACCATCGAGTCTAGCTACATGAAGTGGGCTATGGCGAGCCTGTAGGTAACTTTCGTTCCGTCCCTTTTGTAGTTTGTTTTCTTTATATAGTTTTCGAAGTATGATTTCCTCGACTGTAGGCTTGCCTGGTGGGTGCTCAGATGATGAAGCTCCACTATCAGGAGCTGAAGAAAGAGGTGAGGAAAGCTCAGCGCTATGAGTGGGAGATGAAGAACCTTAAGCTAGCGCAGATGGCGCTCAAAAGCCGCAACCAGGCCCTTCAGATTGAGCTGGCTAATCAGGCCGATGCCAGCATGAAGCAAATGGCCGAGCTGAAGAAAGAGGCCGACAAGAAAGTAAGAAAAGTTAAGCATGCCACCCGGAGTTGGATCCGCTATGGCCCTGGCAGTCCGACACGTTAAGCACTACCACCTGGAGTTGGATCTTAGTCTATTTCATTATGACATGGAGCTTTCCGAGCACCCCCTGACTCCCCCCGGGTGGTGGTGACGATGACATTGCGACGGCCAACCCTAATGCTGAGCTGCCTGCCGAGGAAGAGATTGGTCAGCAGTAGTATTTGTTATTTTTCTTTTCCTCCTCTTTCTGTTCGTATTTTGTAGTCGCTGAATGGGGACTGCCCACCGCATTTTTGTAGACATATTTTTTGAGTAATGAAAAGAGTTTTTTGGCTGAATCTTTTGACTTGAATTTTAGGCATGATTTTTAGCCAAGTATATACGGCTCGGAATGATGTTTCTCTGTTTTCCTGTCAGATAGATGCGACCTTGGGAGTAGACCTCGGTTATGCTGAGATGAACCAGCTTAGGGGTAAGGTCTTGGACCTAGAGTCCGCTATGGCCCGGTGCGGTAAAGAGGCTCGCGACCGAGAGGCGGCTGTTCAATACTTCATGGATAAGTCAAAGGGACTTAGGTTGGAGTTGGTGCGTTTCAAGAAACTGATAGCCGACCGTGATTTGAGAAGTGCAGAAGTTGTGTTTTCGATGGCTAGCACTTTCGCTCGGCAGCAGTCGTCTGAGTCTTTTCTTCGTGAGGTTATTGTGGAGGAGTTGGAGGTACAACGGTATAAGATAGTGCTCGGGATGTCCGGATCCCGATCCATATCTTTTGGAAGCGCTTGCCCTTCTGCCGGAGCTTCTTTGCCGACCCCGAGAATTAAGCCGGCGAGGCTTTGTGACACCCAGAGCTTGGTCGCAGGTGTGTCTACCTTGGCGGTGCTGGGCGATCCGACGGAGGACCCAACTCGCTCGGCTAGCCTTGAACTTGTCTGTGTCAACCCTGCGGCTCCGATACAGGAGCCCTAGGCCGATTGTGAAAGATGTAATAAAGTCTCTCCTTGTAATGATGTACTTTCTTTGGTTGGAATAATAATAAGATAGCATGATTGTATCGGTTCTTCGTGGGTTCTTTTGTTGCGTGCACACATCCGAGCTCCAAGGATGATTTTTCCTCGTCCGGTCCGAGGAGGGAGTGCGAGCCGAGGGGTAAGTACTTGTGAAACATGAAGGAGATCAAGGGTTCCCAAATGACTGATAATAAAGGACGTTTAGCCTTCCAAGGCCATTAATGCCTTCAATAGTCGTTTCAACTTTCCATGTCATAAATGCTCTTCTTTGGGCTATATAATCCTCACCCCCTTCATTTCATTACTCAATTCACTATGAGCTCTCGTCACTAACGGCTCTCCTACCGCTCTCTGAAAATTAGGGATAATAGTGATGAATGTTGTTTTATCCCTAGTTGCCAGCGGGTGAAAGGGTGGTCAGCTCAGAGTGTGAGGCTCGAGGCAGTCGCCGAAGGTGAGTGTCAAAAATAAAAATCTTGTTCGAGGGATCTTGTGACTGGTGGCTCTCCTACCGCCCGCTGACAGTTAGGGGTAACGGTGATGAAGGCTTGTACTACCCCTGGCTATCAGTGGGTGAAAAGGGGGTCAGCTCGGTGTGCGAGGCTCGGAGGTCCTTGCTGTGGGCGAGCGCCAAAAATCAAACTGAAACTTTGGGTAAGCGGTGAGCTAAAGTCCATGCCGAGGGCGAGGACGTTGGTAACCAAAGTCCAGCTAGGGACTAGGTCTTGAGGGATTGAAGAATCCTTCATAGGTGGTCGAAGTCCATGCCGAGGGACGAGGACATTAGTATGAGGGATTTGATAAATCCCTCATAGGTGGTCGAAGTCCATGCCGAGCGGCGAGGACATTAGTAACGAAGGTCGGAGCTGGGGGGCAAGGACTTGAGTATGAGGAATTGAGAAATCCCTCATAGGTGGTCGAAGTCCAAGCCGAGCGGCAAGGACGTGAGGGATTGAAGAATCCCTCGTAGGTGGTCAAAGTCCATGCCAAGCGGCGAGGACGTTAGTAACCGAGGTCCGAGCTGAGGGGCAAGGACTTGAGTATGAGAAATTGAGAAATCCCTCATAGGTGGTCGAAGTCTATACCGAGCGGCGAGGACGTTAGAAACTGAGGTCCGAACCAAGGGGCAAGGAGTTGAGGGATTGAGAAATCCCTCATAGGTTGTCGAAGTCCATGCCCAGCAGCGACGACGTTAGTATGAGGGATTGAGATATCCCTAATCAGTGGACAAAGTCCAAGCTGAGCTGCGAGTACGTGAGGGATTAAAGAATCCCCCATAGGTGGTCGAAGTTCATGCCGAGCGGCGAGGACGTTAGTACTCGAGGTCCGAGCTGAGGGGCATGGACTGAGGGATTGAGAAATCCCTCATGGGTGGTCGAAGTCCATGCCGAGCGGCGAAGACGTGAATGACTGAGAAATCCACAAACTTTGATTTGTTAAACAAAATATCCTGCCTTTATATCAAATTTGTTTGTTTACAAGAAAGTTGGCGCGTAGCACCCATTATAATAGTGGACTCTCCCTTACTTTCCTTCTTGAAACTTGATGAGGTGATCCGCGTTCCAGGGCTTCTTAACCATCCTGCCCCCCAGGTCTTCGAGTCGATAAGTATCAGGACATACCACTTGGGAGATTTCTACGGGTCTTCCTAATTAGGGGCGAGCTTGCCTCTGGACGTGGGCTGGGAGATTGCTAGCTTTCTGAGTACGAAGTCCTTTTCCTTGATGTTGGTCGGCGGACTTTCTTGTTGTAAATCCTCTCAATTCGTTGCTAATATATGGCCCACCAGATGGTGGATCTTTTCCGGACTTCGTCAATGAGGTCCAGGTTCGCCCTGAGGTCGCTTGAGTTTGATTCCTTGTCGAAGCCCATGTACCTAGGCAACGGGAGGTCAACTTCCAAAGGCATGACCGTCTCAGTCCCATATGCTAGGTTGAATAGGGACTCGCCAGTTGGAATTCTCTTAGTAGTTTGATGTGACCAGAGGATGCTTGATAACTCTTCGACCCATAGACCCTTGGAAGATTGGTCTAGCCGCTTGTTGAGACCGTTAAGAATTTGCCGGTTGGTATTTTCTACTTGACCGTTTGATTGGGGGTGAGAGATTGACGAGAAGCGATGTTGAATGCCGATTTATTCACAAAACTTTCGAAAACTTTTGTCGGCGAACTGGATTCTGTTATCAGTGACTAGCACGCACGGATCCCGAACCGACAGTTGATGTGCTTCCAAAAGAATTGTTGGACTTGATGCTCCGTGATCGTGGATAGAGGTTCTACCTCGACCCACTTGGTGAAGTATTCGATGGCCACGATGAGGAATCGCATTTGTTCGGTAGCCTTTGGAAAGGGAACGACCAGGTCCATCCCCACATGGCGAAGGGGATAGGGCTGGCGAGCGACTTCAGTTCGGATTGGGGCTATCGTCTAATAGGAGAGAACCTTTGGCAGGGGCCGCACCCTTTTACTAGGTGCTGAGCATCTTGCAGCATAGTCGGCCAGTAGTACCCATGGTTGAGCGCTTTTCGGGCTAGCGGCCTGCTGCCCATGTAACATACCCCAATCCCTTTGTGTAGCTCCTCCACGGAATACTTAGCTTCATCTGGTTATTGACAGGGGAGATAAGGTCTCCCGTCAACCTTGGTGTAGGAGCGCTTGAAGAGCACGTTCCCAATCAAGGTGAACCTTTCGGACCGGATCCTCATGGTCTGTGCCACCGCACGGTCCTGCAGTAGCTCGCCATTGGTCAGGAATTTTTGTATAAGATCCATCCATGTCTCGACTCTATCGCCGGAGGCAAGGCAAAGGACTTTAGGTTCTTCGATGCTGGGTTTGAGGAGGACCTCGACTAGGACGGTGCGATCTAATCCTTCGAGGGATGATGATGCGAGTTTGGACAAGGAGTCGGCGTAACAGTTTTGTTCTTTTGGGATCCGCCGGACCTCCGCCTGCTCGAAGAGCTCCATGAGCTGTTTTGTGCATGCCAAGTACACGGTCATCCTAAGGTCGCGGGCTTCGTACTCACCGGCGATCTGATTGACCACGAGCTGGGAATCAATGAAGACCCATATTTGTCTTGCCCGCCCAGTAGACCTGTGTGAGTCCAGCAATCAAAGCTTCATATTCTGCCTCGTTGTTTGTGGCCGGAAAATTGAGTCGAAGAAAATACTGGAGGAAAAATTTGTCAGGTCCCCAAAGGATGATGCCAGCTCCGCTCCCTTCCTCGCATGATGATTCATCCACATGGAAGTCTCATGCCGGGACATCCTCCCGATTTTCTGGGGACTCGGGGATGGTGCACTCCATAATGAACTCAGCGAGAGCCTGGCCCTTGATGGCCGTCTGAGTGAGGTAGCTGATGTCGTGCTGACTAAGATCGATTGACCACTTGATTAAGCGGCCAGAGTTCTCGGGCTTTTCAAGGACCACTTTGAGAGGCTAATCCGTAAGGACGCGGACGGAGTAGGCCTGGAAGTAGGGTCAGAATTTCCCTGCGGCCATCACCAATGCGTAGGCAATCTTTTCCGTCCTGGGGTATCGGACCTTGGCATCGTGCATGACCTTGCTGACATATTATATGGGCTTTTGTACCCCGTCCTCCTCTCTAACCAACATGGCACTGAGCACGTGTTCAATGGCGGTCAGGTAGAGGAAGAGGGGTTCCCCGACTTTGGCTTGCTGGGGAGCAGTGGGTTGGCAAGATAGGCTTTAAGCTGGTCAAACACCTCATGTTGAGAGGTTTCCCACTCGAAGCTTTTTGCCCCCCGGAAGGCCTTGAAAAATGGGGTCGACTTCTCTCCTGACTTGGAGAGGAAACGGCCGATGGCCGCCAGTCGCCCCGTGAGCCTTCAGACTTCTTTGACATTACTCGGAGTGGCCATATCGAGGATGTCTTGAAGCTTCTCGGGGTTCAACTCGATGCTGTGCTGGCTCACCACAAATCCGAGAAACCTTCCCGAGAAGACGCCGAAGGTGAATTTAGTGGGGTTGAGTCTCAAGTTGTGAGATCGCAGGACCCCGAAAGCCTTTTCGAGGTTGCTGACATGATCCTGACCTCTGCAATTTTCAACAAGCATATCGACACACACTTCCATGTTCTGGCCATTTAAGTCTTTGAAGACTCGGTTGATGAGCCTTTGATATGTGGCGCCGACATTCTTCAGCCTGAAGGGCATGACTCGGTAACAGTAAAGGCCTTGGTCGGTTACGAAGGCAGTCTTGGTATGTCCGCGAGGAACATTCTTATCTGGTTGTAGCCTGAAAAAGCATCCATGAAGCTCAATAGCTCGTGTCCCATGGTTGCATCTATCAGGGCGTTGATGTTCGGGAGAGGGAATGGATCTTTAGGATAGGCCTTGTTGATGCCGTGAAATCTATGTAGATTCTCAATTTCCCACTCGTCTTCTTTACCATCACAACATTGGCCAGCCACTCTGGGTAGTTGATTTCCTGTATAAATCGTGCCGAGAGAAGTTTGCCTACTTCTTCCCTCACCGCCTGCTGCCTGTCGGGGGCAAACTTACGTCGCTTCTGTTGGACCGGCTTTAAGTCTGAGTGGATGCTTAGTCGGTGCATTATAATGCCTTCGAAAATCCCCGGCATGTCAGACGGCGTCCAGCCAAAGAGGTCAGAATTCCGACGGATGCATTCGATGATTGCCAGCTTCAGGTCCGGAGCCATAGATTGGCTTACTCGAAACCATTTGGACATGTATCCCTCGGAGAAAAAGACCTCCTCCGGCATGTCTATGGGCTATGAGGCATGCTCGGAATGGAGTTCTACCGTGTCAAGGGAAAAGACTCCGCCCCCCACTGCGGTCATGTAGCACGAACGTACCGATTCCTGATTGCCCAGACTACACCGACCCCGTGATCGGTGGGAAATTTCAGCTTCAAGTGGTAGGCAGAGGGAACCACCTAGAGTGTGCAAAGGCTGGGTCTACTGAGAACAGCATTGTAGGCCACCTTGATATGGACCACCATGAAGTCCATTGCTTCGGTCCGGAGGGTCGGGGCAGTACCGGTGGTCACGTCAAGTGTGACAATCTCTCGATTTGGACAGGAACGCCAGAGAACCCGTAAAGCGTGTACCCCGCTAGCTTCAACCTTTCATGGGAGAGCTTGAGGCTTTCGAATGTGGCTAGAAATAGAATATTGACCGAACTCCCATTGTCCACAAGGATACATCGGACCTCACGGTTCACCATGCCGAGGCTGATCACTTGAGCATCATAATGGGGCAGTCGGATGCCTTCGATATCTTCATTAGAGAATGAGACTGCCAGCCTCTGGTCCGAGGGGGGTGGATAGTTATGGACAGAGTTTACTTCCCAAACGAAGGCTTTGCAGGATGTGTTCGATTCTCCCCCCACATGTTTGTCGTGGACATAGTGAAGGATGGCCGGCCCACCTGCCTCCTCGAGCTCGGGCTCGGGCTCGCGCTACCTGCTGATCATCTGAGGAGGAGGTGATGGTCGTGGATTCCTCTGGTCTCTGGGGTCAGTTCGAGTGAACTCCCTCAAGTAACCCCCTCTGGATGAGGGCTTCGATTTCGTCTTTGAGGGCACGGAAATTATCTGTCTCATGCCCATTGTCTCGATGAAAGCAACAGTTGAACCTTCGGTCCATCTTCTTGTTGCTATTAGGTCGGGGAGGAAGGCGGATGGTACCCTTGTCCTTAATTTCCAGGAGGATGGCCGACACGTTTTGTGTCAGCGAAGTGTACCTCTCAAAATGGGGGACCAGCTGAGAGCATTTCTCGGCAAACAGATCTTTCTAGGCCTTCTTCATAGGCTCGGATTCTTCGGTCTTCCCCTTCCCCTTTCCTGGGGTTTCTTTTAGGCCTTCGAGGTGCAGGGCTTCCTCAGCCCGTATGTACTTTTCGACTCTGTTGAGGAGGTCGGAAAAGTCTAGGGGTGGTTTCTTAGCCAAAGAAGCCTTCAACTGGCCATGGCGAACATTGTGCCGAAGGGCCGTCGAGGCGACACAGACATCGAGGGACGAGACCATCCTGGCTTCGGTTGTGAACCTCCACACAAACTCGCGGAGAGGATCTCCTTCCTTCTGTTTGTGGTCCAGAAGGGACGTGCTCGTCTTCTCAACCTTCTGGCTGGTCACAAAGTGAGCAAGAAAGTTTGTTTCGAGCTGGTTGAACGAGAAGATCGATCCGGAGGCAAGCTTTGAGAATCATTCCCAAGCCGAGCCAAGCAGGGTGGCAGGGAAGGCACGACGTAGGAGGGAAAATGATGCGTTATGAATCATCATGAAGTCTATGAAAATGCTCGTGTGCAGTGAAGATTGGAAGAAAGCGGAGGACATGACTCAAGGAATACAAGACGAGTCAACAAGTAATGACGACTGGAGATTGAATATTGAAGACATAATTTCCATAAGATGAACAATGAAGATTGAAGATTATTGTAGGTTAGCAGCAGCTCAATAGGGAATTTAGGGCGATGAGATCGTAGGTTTAGATCAAGTAGAGGTGCATGACAGTAATCCAATGCCCTCTCTTCAATCTAACCGTACACTATCTTGAACTCTATATCATCTCCTGAACTTGTAATTTTAACTTTGTATGTATTATTATAATGTTTATTTTATTTAAATTTTTTATCTTTGTAATTCATTCGAGACTTCAACAATTGAGAAAAATACTACATAATTTTTTTTACATGATTATTTCTTGTACATCATATTTTCTTACAACTTTTTTATATATATTTTCCTATTTTAATTTTGAACTAGAGAAATACAATAAAAGAGACAAAAAAATCGGGCCAGCTCGGCCTGAACCAGCCTAAAAACTGGGACCCAGACTTGCTATCTTGGTACAGGCTGGTGGTTTTCACTTTCGAGACCGGCTTGGCCCGGACCGCTTGCCAAGGGGCCTGGCCCGGACCACCGGACCATAATACCACCCCTAGAAGTCACCAGTAAATAAATCCACAGACGTCCCCTACAAATTGCTATTTGTAAATTAGTCACTCATCAACTCGAAAAGTGAATAGTCGAATTCAGATTCACAATTGCAACATAAATAGAATTTTGATACCTTTTTTTTTTGTGAGATTTGGAGATGTGTGGATCTCGAAACTCGGATCTCAACTTAGCCATAGTTTTATCCTTCGTGCTATTATCATCCAATACATGTTCAGTGGTGAAAATTAAGATACATTCGCTCCCACCACCACCACCACCGTCACATACTAAATAACTTTTATCCTTCACCCTACTCTCATTTGCCACCACCACCGTCGCCACCTCTACCACTACACTGCCACAGTAATGTATTATTTATATTTTCTGGAAATATTTATTCCACCAATTGTATTCGCAGGAATACTTCATTCCCATAAATATTTCAATCATTGTACCAAACACACTCTTATTATTTTTTACACCATTCTATTTATGGTTTTCCCTCCAAAATTGGCATATCAAAATCTACATAATATTGCAGCAGTATCTCAAATTCATTGCTTTTGATCACTTTTAAAGTGATTCGAATTATTTCAATAAAAATAGCAATACATAGGAGACTGATATGGAATTTCAATATTTTGGAGAACTTGTGTGAAACCATTTTCTTTTGGGCTTTCATTCCTTCGGGCCCATATATTAATCAAGTTACAACCCAGTCCATCCATATAGCAGCTAGCGATACATTTTCCTGCACTAGTGGGAGTGCAAGTTTATCCTTAAACTATGAGAGTGAAGGGAAGAATCAATGGCAAGGAAGTGAATATTTTGATTGATACCGGATCTACTCATAATTATCTTGATCCCCAAACAACTGTCAAGGCTAACTTGCAGGTCAGTAAGGACCAAGGTATAGAGTTACAGTAGCTAATGGCCAGGTCATGTACAGTGAAGGTAAAGTGGAAAATGTCAATTTCACAGTTCAAGGGGTGAACCTGCAAGCAGAGTTGTTGTTGTTGCCATTAGGACCACCTCAAATGGTCTTGGAAGCCCATTGGCTACGTTCATTGGGTCCAGTTACTATGGATTTTAGTGAGATGATGATGTATTTTAAGGTGGCAGGAGTTATGAAGAGTGTGTAGGGTACTGTATCCTCAGCTTCAAATGATGGATGCTTCAAAGTTGGGAAGGTCGGGAAATTGTGTGTGCCAAGCTTACAAGATACGAGTGCAAGGTGTTGTAGAAGATGCAAATGAGAATGCAAGCGTTGAATTGCCAAGCCAAATCCCTGTAGATATCCAAGGCATTTTGCAAAAGTTTCCTGAGGTGTTTACTGAGAAGATGAGTTTACCTCCCAAAAGAGATGTAGAACATAAAATTCCCCTGATCGAAGGGCAGAAACCAGTTTGTTTGAGGCCTTATAAACACCCTCATATCCATATGACTGAGGTTGAAAAACAAGTGAAGGAGATGTTAAGCTCAGGGTTTATAAGACCAAGTAGTAGCCCATATTCATCACCCGTAATTTTAGTAAAGAAGGCCGATGACAGTTGGCGCATGTGTGTGGATTATAGAGCTCTTAATAACCAAACCGTCAAAGCTAAATTTTCAATCCCTATTATAGATGAGCTATTGGATGAGTTGAATGAGGCCAAGTATTTCTCTAAAATTGATTTGAGGTCCGGGTACCATCAAATCAGAGTTAACAAAGAAGATATTCCCAAAACTGCATTTAGAACTCATCATAGACATTTTAAGTTTGTTGTGATGCCTTTCAGCCTAACTAATGCACAACTACATTTCAAAATCTCATGAATGTGATTTTTAGTGAATATCTCTGAAGGATTGTGCTTGTTTTCTTCGATGATATTTTGATCTACAGTCCTGCTTGGGAGAGTCACCTTCAGCACTTAGCACAGGTTTTGACAGTGTTAAGCAACAATCAGCTACTAGCAAAGGTCAACAAGTGCAGTTTTGGTCAAGTCTCTGGACATATTATTATTGTGAAGGGAATTGTAGTTGATTCAAAAAAGATCAAGTCAGTAGAAAATTGGCTAGATCCCAATACAATCAAGGAGCTGAGGGGATTCCTTGGTTTAACAGGTTATTATCAAAGATTTGTCAAGAATTATGGCAGTATTGCCGCTCCCCTTACTCAACTATTGAAGATGAATGCCTTTAAATGGCCATCGATAGTTGCTCAATCTTTTAATGCTCTAAAAAAGGTCATGACTTCAACACCGGTGCTGTGAGCCCCTGATTTTTCTAAAACATTTGTATTAAAGACAAATGCTTCTCAAGAAGGTATAGGGGCAGTACAGGAACTACATCCCATTGCGTATATAAGCAAAGCCTTGAAGGGTAGAAATTTGATTTTGTCCACTTATGAGAAAGAGGTTTTGGCTATACTGCAAGTTATTAAGCAATGGTGGCAGTATCTTTTGGGGAGTAATTTTGTGATCAAAACTGACAAGTGCAGCATCAAGTACATTTTTTATCAAAAGATTAATACGAAGAATCAAGAAAAATGGTTGTGGAAGTTGCTTGGTTCACATTTACAATTGAGTATAAAAAGGGGGTGAATAACTCAGTAGCAGATGGTTTATCTAGAAGAAAGGGAGATCAAGATACATGTTGTGAGATCACATTTGTAGTCCCACAATGGGTAGATGGAGTTAAAAGCTTGGTAGAGCAAGACCCACACTTCCACAAGTTGGCAGAGAAACTGAGTGCAGGGTGACTTAATGTAGCTGATTATAAATTTTTAGGAGGCTTATGGTATTATAATGGGAAAATCCTCATTAGTCATACTGCAGATGTAAGGAAATTGGTTTTCCTTGATCACTATGCCTCAAGTACTGGGGGGTACTTTGGTTTCCATAAAACTCTTTATAAGATCAGAAGAGATTTTATTTGGGAAGGGAAGCTTATGATGGTCTGTCAACGAAACAAACATGAAACTCTATTGCCTGCAGGTTTGCTTAATCCTCTTCCAATTCCCGATCGAGTACGAGAAGATATATCCATGGATTTAATCAAAGGATTACCCAAAAGTGGTGGAAAGAGTACTATATTAGTAGTAGTTGATAGTCTATCTAAATATGTCCATTTCATTGGCATATCATGCCCTTATACAGCTCGGCCCATAGTCCAAATATTTTTCGACCAGGTGTACAGACTTCATGGTATGCCCCGAAGTATCGTGAGTGATCGAGACCCTATTTTCATAAGCAACTTCTGGAAGGAATTCTTTTCACTGCAATAGTGTAAACTGCAACACTCCCCAGCGTATCATCCCCAAAGTGATGGGCAGATGGAGATAGTAAACAAGGCCCTAAAAATGTACTTGAGATGCTTGAGTGTTCAAAAGCCTAGTGATTGGGGAAAGTATCTGGGATAGGCAGAATTCTGGTACAACCCTAACTGGCATGTATCAACGGGCATTACTCCTTTTGAAGGTGTGTACGGGCAGCCACCTCCAACACTATTGCGTTATGTACAGGGCACTTCAACAGTTACAGCAGTGGAAGAAGGGTTGCTATCTAGAGATGCAATCTTACAGCTCTTGAAAGATAATTTGGCAGTAGCCCAACATCGCATGAAGTTTTTTTTCTGACAAAAGAAGAACAGAGAGAGTATTTGCAGTAGGGAATATGGTGTTCCTGAAGTTACAGCCTTACAAACAAGTTACTGTAAGGATTTCTATACCTCAGAAGCTATCCTAGAAGTTTTTTGGTCCATATCGCATAGTAGAGAAGATTGGAACTATTTCTTATCACTTGGATCTTCCCCCCAATGCTTCTATCCATCCTGTCTTTCATGTGTCCAAGTTTAGGCGATGTCATGGGGATCACTTGCCTAATATATCACCTGACTTGCCAGGTTGGTGGGTGAATGAACATGAGGAAGAAGAACCTGAGCTTGTGTTGAATCGCAGAATGTTCAAGAAGAATAACAGAGTTGGTATTCAGCTCTTGATCAAATGGAAAAACTCAGGAGTTGAGAATGCATCCTAGGTTGATATTGATGAGATACGGGCCAAATTTGCTACTTTCGAGCTTGGGACAAGCACGTTTCTGAGGGGGGGAGGAGTTTTCAAAGACACCGAAGTAACTGCAGCCATCGGAGCTTCACCAGAGCCGTCGAAGTGTCAAAGTTCCTTAGCTATTGCACCGCTAGTACTAGGTTTCCTTTGAATCAGTTTTAATTCCCTGTATCTATTTTTTACGTGCAGTACACACTTCTTTTCAGTTGAATGGATTGTGGCAGGAAAGGGTATAGCGCACAGAGCACGTGTTGTTTGTATTTTGTCCTATAGCAAAACTGCCATAATCCCTCCTTTTAAATTATGAGCTGTAATTTCTTTTGCAAATCAATTAAAATCAACAAATTTCTTCCCCAAATTTCCTTCCTTAGAACCCTAATTCCTCGAATCCCTCATCGATGTCAAGATCTAGACCAAATCGATACCAACCCTTACACCTAAACCCTCGAGTGGCCCCCCCAACCTCCCTAGCTTCACCAATAACGATGAAGATGATGACTCAGTGGGCCCCGCATCCGGCCTTCGTCCCACCATTCGACCACCACTGCTAGTCGCAGGCTCAATCCACAAACTTTCATCGTTGAAATCCCGGCATCTTCGAACCCTCCCCTCCCTTCCAATTTCCAACCCCAAGTTGGCAGTTACTTTAAAGAGAAGCTTCTAAACTTTCCAAGAACGCCCGGACTTTAGGTAGCCTCCCCAAACCCCCCAAACCAGAAAACCTTGAATCCGTTATCGTCCTCAAAGGCCTCCTCAAACCCATATCCGTAACCACAAATTCAACGAAAGAGGGTAAAGAAGATAAAGTTGGTGAAGATGAGTTTGCTAAATTGGGGATTTTGGATGGGAAGGGGACTAAGGGGTTTATTCCGAGCGAGGCGGATATTGCGGCTATTAGATCATCTGTAGTCGTCTTTAGCCAATTTTGGGGTATTTGGCAAAAGGAAACAGAAAAAATGGCCTTGCGCTGCAGTCGTTGATTGCCAAAAAATGGATGGCCGAATTTTTCAAAATCTTAGACAAAAGATGAATTCTCGTCTCAAGTAAAAAATCCAAGCGACGTAAGATTAATTACCGTCCTCTAACATTTAAAAATAATAATAATAAGTGACGAGAAATCGAATACCGTCCGATGAATTCAATATTTTTTTATAAGTTTTTAGAACGGACGGGTTTTTTTTTCCCGTCCGTCTAATTTTTTAGAAATAAAAAAGGGGGGGACGGGAAATCGAACGTCGTCCTAGGAATGTGTGGGAAATTTTGATCACGAATGAAGTTAAGTTTATCGTCTCTAGCGATAAATTCAAATAAGAATAAAAAATTTTCTAAAACGAAAATCATTTGATTTTCGATCGGACGGGAAATCCTTTCCCGTCCATCGATTTAATTAAAATCAATTGGCTTGGGACGGAAAATTAAATTTCGTCTGATACCTTTCAGGAGAGTCAAATTCTCTCCAATGAAATTTATTTTTTCGTTTGATGCAAGAGACGATAAATCTTCTTCCGATTGCTATATTTTCCAAAATCCTAAATCTTCTGCCATATTTGGTAGTCTAATGTTCACCAAAAACCCAAATTTTAGGTTTTTGGCCAACGAGCGATTTTTTCCTCATTTTCCCCTCATTTTTGGAAAAAAATGGACAAATAGCCAATGACTACAGATTCTCTTAAGGCGTAGAGGGAGAGGAGGCAGCAGTTGCAGACCCCAACAGCTAATTTTATATCATTGGATAGCGGAGGAGTGATGGCGACTCGAGTGAGTGATGGTGCGTCTAGTGATGATGACGACCATGAGTTTCGGAGAAGGATTGCACTTTTTGGGGAGAAAGATGGGGGCAAGTAGAAAAATGGTGTTTTTGAAGGAATTGAGGATATGTCGATGGTGGTTGATGCTAAGGGTGGCAATCAAGTCGAACGGACCGGGTTAGGTCGGACCCGTGCGGGTCGAACCCAAGTCAGAGCGGGTTCGGGTCGGGTCGAGAGCTTAACCGGTTCGGGTTCAAAAATGGTAAGGTCGACCCGCGAACCCCTAACGGGTTGAACCCATTATGGGTCGATCTGGGTCATAGGTTGGCCCGGTTGAGGGTTTTTAGTTTTTTAATTTTTTTTTCAACTCAAAAAATTATATATATATATATATATATATATAATTGTAATAAGCATCAAAGAGTGAAAGTGTGAAAGAAAATATTATTCATTTGAATTTCTATAACTTTTTTACAAATTCTTTACATACAATTTGCTATATGTTGTTGGTCTTCAATTTGTTATTGTTGTTATTGTTCTTCAGGCGAGTTGCTTCCACTTGTTGACGTGTCGATCCCGATTCCTTGAGTCCTATCTTCAGCCTTCATCCAATCTTCATTCACACGAGCATCTCCAACGATTGGGGTTTGAAGCGATTCCTGTAATCTATTAGAACCCTACCACTTGTAGAAAATGCACTTTCTGAAGTAACTGTAAAGACAGGAGGAGTAAGTAGATCTTTAGCCATATGTTTAAGAATATTATAAATATGTTCATGTTCTTTCCACCATTGTAGCACATAAATCTTAGCACTAAAACTCTCACTATCTTGTTAATTATACCAATTTAATTCATTAGGTTAATTCGTTCGCTGTCTGAGGCATTAATTTACCTACTCAAATATCACCGGCTTCTATCCATGATCCTAACATCACAATTCCATTTCTGTCTAAATTTCGGAGTAAATGAGCCTCTAAATACGATATTTCTTTAGTGATTCTTTCGGGACCTTGGCTTGTCACATGAGTCTGAATTTCATATTTTCGGATATGAAAAGAAGTATAAATACCTTCCTATAGCAGACGTTCGCTAATTAGTACGACGTCTTCAGAATTGTAACCTTCCCATGGCATGTAATAAGCGTCAAAGAGTGAAAGTGTGAAAGAAAATTTTATTCATTTGAATTTCTATAACTTTTTTACAAATTCTTTACATACAATTTGCTATATGTTGTTGGTCTTCAATTTGTTATTGTTGTTGTTGTTCTTCGGGCGAGTTGCTTCCACTTGTTGACGTATCGACCCCGATTTCTTGAGTCCTATCTTCAGCCTTCATCCAATCTTCATGCACACGAGCATCTCCAACGATTGGGGTTTGAAGCGATTCCTTTAATCTATTAGAACCCTGCCACTTGTAGAAAATGCACTTTCTGAAGAAACTGTAAAGACATGAGGAATTAGTAGATCTTTAGCCATATGTTTAAGAATATTATAAATATGTTCATGTTCTTTCCACCATTGTAGCACATAAATCTTAGCACTAAAACTCTCACTATCTTGTTAATTATACCAATTTAATTCATTAGGTTGATTAGTCCTAGATTTTTTGATTGAACTTGAGCAAGTAAATTAAAAGTGGTATCGTCTAATTTACTCTTATCCTTACCTCTACAAGTAAAAGAAGAAGAAGTAATTACTTGTTGTACTACTAGATGTGAAAGTTTTATCATAATAATCATACAAGTTATATTCAATGTCGATTCAAAGCTAGCTAAAAATTCGTCGCAATTAATTTCAGGTTAATCTCCAAGTAAAGTAAAATACATTTCAATCGAATTCCTCATACCTGCTAATTTGATACGAGGATCCATAACTGTAGCAATACAATACAACATAGGAGGTGGACTAAAATACTTTGAAATTTTAGTGTATGCTAATTTAACAATATGACCAATGTAAATGACATCAATCATTTCTTGAAAAGTTTACATCATAGTAATTAGTGAAATAAAAATACTACTGGAAGTAGAATCATAAGATTTTAAAATTTTCAATTTGCAGTTTTAAAAGGTTCTAAAAATCGTAACAAAGATTCGGCATAATACCAAAAAATTTCATATTTTTGCAAGACAAAAATCATTTATGCACGCTTTATATTGAGTAACAACATTTAATAAATCAAAAGTAGAGTTCATCGGTGTTTAACATCCTTAAGAAATTTTATAAAATGTACACCCTTAAGCTTACACCATTCTTTGAATTGTTGAACATTTGGTCACTTAAAGCAATAAAATGTACACAATTTCTAATGCTATGCACATATGGTTCGGCTATTTTCAATGCATCTTGAACAAATAATTTAAAATATGACATACACATCTAACTTGAAAATTTATTAAACATGGCGGAGTTAATTGTGTTTTTAATGTACTAATCGAAACATTGTTGTTAGAAGCATTATCAAAACTAATACAATTTTTTTTATCACGAATAGATATCACAAACTTCTAAAAATGATGTGCAATTACTAAATCACTATGGGGATACGGCAAAGCCGTAAGTGATATGATCCTTTTTTGAATCATCCAATCATTATCGATCCAATGACAAGTTATGCCCATCATTGGAATATCGTTGCAACCTTTCCAACAATCGGTAGTTAACGATACTCTACAAGTTATACAAAAGTGCAATTAAATCATCTCTCATTTCGTTGTAAAGTTTCAAACAATCGGATTTGAGTGTATTTCTAGAAATTCTTCTAAAATGTGGATTTAGTGCATTTTGGTTAAATTCCTCTACGTTTCTACTCTTGGAATAAAAAATGTAACTCCTCCTTAATAACTAATCGGTCCATTTTCCATCGAATATTTTCAGGATCATATGGGTGGCTATCTACATGTCCGATCCTATGGTGGATTTTTTATTGGCCGGGTTGGTCTTGTAATAGATCCTTATGTATATTTTGAATGTGTCGTTTAATTGTACTCGTTCCCTCACCCTTGCTCTATTTGTAACTCTTAGAACAATTTTTACAAATCTTATGTCCTACACCCGAATTATCCTCTTCAGGGATATAGTCATAATATTTGTGTCAATCACTAGTTTTCCCTTTAGTTTTTCTAATACTGGTGGGTTCGGTTTGTTGTGTTTGTGTGTCAACATTATGCATTTATTCTTCTATGTCATATGGAGGGACATCGTGAGATCCTACCATAGGATTTGATGATGGTAAAAATCGCAGCAGATCAGAGTCGTACGATTCGTGCACAGATCTCAAAGCATCTACAAGCAGATTAGCCATCGTAGGCATCTTTTACAGGTCTGGGCCCACTCTAAGATATGGACTTCTTCTAAGCCCATAAAAAGTGACAGACTAGGCCCACTAAGAGAGACACCCAGCTTATGCAGTCTAGGAGTTAAATCTCTTATCCCCTAACAAGGATAACTTATCTCTTGAGGGGAGAGACATGAAAGAGATAAGAAAGTTAAATCGGTCCAACGGACACAAATCAATTTCTTGATATGTCTCCCAGGCTTATAAATACCCCTCCCCCTATACATCAGAAGGTAATCAACAATTTGCCAGTTTTCACTCTTTTACTCTTTCTCTTTCTGGTTCTGACTTGAGCGTCAGAGGGTCTGTCGCCGGGGCCAACCCCCGATGTTTCAGGCTTTTTGCACGTTCATCAGCCGCAACAGCAACCGTCGAATTTAGATCACGGTGGTTAATCAACGACCCAGATTCATTCTCAGGAGCTCTAACTGTCTTTAATGGCCAAGGTCACAGGTCAGCTTCATAGTAGTTTCCTTCAATTATTAACTCACTATCTGTTTGCTCCCACACCGAAATAAGCAGCAACAGGATTTGGTGTAAATTCGAACTCTATTTGTGGACTACTGAAGGCTGACGTGAAATACCGGTGGAATTTGTCCACTTTAGCTGTGGCTGCTCCCTCGTGATTTAGACGTGGCAATAGTGCATGTGAAAAAATAATCATTTATAGTGTTCTAATAGTGTATGTGAAAAAAGAAAAAACAATCTAGGAGAGATATGTTTTTAAAAATATCTAAAAAATAATAGGAGGATTGAGAGAGTGAAATACAAAAAAAACAACAAATAATTCGTAACAAAAAAAATTAGAACTACAAAAAAAATGAAGATTTGAGAAGGTTGTGAATTTTGATACCGTACTCCGAGAATAATCGTGTATATAAATAAAAGAGAAAATAAAGTAGTAGACGTAGTTGAATGAGAAGTGTAGCAGACGTAGTCACGTAGTCGTGGAAAGAGAGAGAGAGAAAGCTTCTTCGATGAGAGAGTTTGTAGTAAACAGAGTTGAGAGTGTTGAATCGACGTGAATTCGATACGAACAAAATTGTTCACTTCTCTGCTGCTTGCAACTTTGTTGATTTTTTTTTATTGAATTGAGTAGTAGTAGTAGAGAGAGTAAGAGAATAAGGTGTGAAAAAGTTTGATTGAAGTTGGAGGTTTTTATAGGCCAAAAACCCCCAAAAAAGCCAAAAAACAAAAAATCCAAAAAAAAATAGCCACTGCTGCTGACAACGGTCTGGTCGACCGTTGGACCCGCGGGTTGACCATTTGACCCATTTGGGTCCAACGGGTCGAAACCCGTGGGTTCGCAGGCAGGTTTCGAGCAGGTTTGACCAAGTCAATGGGTCGACGGACAGGGTTCAACAGGCCGAAACCGACTTTTTTCAACCCGGGTCGACCTGGTTAGGGTTTCGGGTTCAACCCGAACCCAAACCAGGTCTAGGCGGATCAGGTTGAGCGTGGCGGGTCGCGGGTCGACTTGGCCCGATTGCCACCCCTAGTTAATGCGAAGGTTGATGGTGGGGGTGGGGGTGGGGGTGGTGATAATGATGAACGTGGGGAGAGGAAATGGGAAGAAGAACAGTTTCTGAAAGGGTTGGGAAAGAGAGTTGAAGTGATAGAAGAGGTGAGTGTACAAAGACGGGTGAGTAACATTCAACCAGCTATACAACCACCGCGTATGTTTGTACCGGTGGCGAGTGGGCCTCATATGTCGCTTGGCGAGACAATGACAATTGCGCAGAAGGTTGAGGTTATCATGCGAACACTAAGGAGAATATTTTGAAGCTTAAGGGGACGCATACGAGAACATGACTTCGTTAGTGCAGAGTGAGGAGAGTTTGTCGGAGGCACTTTCAGATATTACTAGTTTGGAGAAGGCGCTGAAATCGGCTGGTGAGAAGTATGTATTCATGCAGGAGCTTCGCAATTTTATTTCCATCATGTGTGACTTTTTGAAGGATAAGGCTTTGTTGATAGAGGAGTTGGTGGAAGAGATGCAGAAGTTGCATGAAAATAAGGCAGTCGCGGTGGAAGGGAGAAGATATGCTCATAAAACTGATGAGATTGGAGAAATGGAGGTGGCAGTGAATGCGGCCATGAGTAAAGGTTATGGGAATGCTCATATATCTACTGCTAAGTATAAATGCAGCTCAGGTTGTGATAGCTGCAGTCCGAGAAAGTTCAAATTTTCCATTTCAGTTAGATGAGTTTGGAAGGGATGTGAATTTACAGATTCTGATGGATTTCACACGACGGGCTGAAGTGAGGAGGCAAAGGAGGGCGCGGGATGAGTCCAAGATGATGACTTCTGTTGAGTTAGAAGGAGAGGTTGTTAGAGATTATGACAGATAATAACAATAGAAATTAGGGTTAATATCCTAGACCGAGGTGCTTGAGATATTTACCCTAGGTATCAAAATTGGAATACCTAGACTACTATCACAAGTCAGGTTTAGGTACCTGGTTCTCAACCCACTCAACCCGAGTTTCGATATCCATACAATTTGTAACCCCTGTTTTTCACTTTTGGTATTTTGAGGGTATTTTTTCATTTTTGTGAATTATTATTTTCTATTGTATTTTTCGGAACAATAAAATTAATTATCTTTATTCTATAATATTTTTCTGGCAGTTTTGACCCCCTTTTGTTGATTGTGCGCCGTTTGGCCGTTTTTCGACATTTTGAGCTCTTTTTCTCAATTTCTTGATCCCGTTCATGTATAAATATTATTTTAGGGTCATGGTGGATTTTTAGTAGAGTTTTGACCAATTTGAGTTTTTTTGGCCTTAAGGAGATTTTTAGGAGCTATAGGATTCATTGTATTTTGTATCTCCATTTGAAATCTACCCAATATCCATTACCCAATTGTATATCTATTGTTTCCTATTGATATCCACTACCCATTAACCCATATTTGATCTCCTATATATACCCCTAATACTAATTAATCCCTAACCCTAATATTTTTCTCTCTCCCTCTCCTATTCCAAACCGGCCTCCACTTGAATCAATCCTGGCCTGCCTTCTTCAACCCTAGGCCGACATCCCCTTGATCTCTCTTGCCTTGGCCGATCACCCATACCTTCCCTCTCCATCTTTCTATACTACTTCGCCTCGATTCTACCTCGTCTCTCCTTCTTCTTGTGGCCGGCAAGCACCAAACCAACACCACCCTCCACAAAACAGCACCTTTACACCTCTCTTCGCTGATTTGACAAGTGGGCATCTCCCACTTTGGTTCGTGTGTCAAGAGATCAACCGTTGGCGCGTTTTGTTCGTGGGTTTTGCTCGAAATTGCGTTAGAAGGCGTCTTGCTCGTGGGTTTTCTTTGAAAGGCTTGGATTCGTCGCGTTCGTCATCACAAAAAGGCAAGTAACTTGTACTTAAATTTCTTAGGCTGATACAGGTAGAAAGTTCACACATAGGATAGGTTGAGACTAGAGACGGCCAAAGATCATGTTTTTAATAGTGGGTTTCGTCTCTATTGTTCAAAACAGGCCATAGACGACTTAGGACATGGAGTTTGATAGGTTTATGCCTTAGGATTCACCCAAACGCGATTTTGATCGCGTATGTGACATATTGTGTACCCGATGTATGTTGAACACCTATATGAGAAATACTAGATTTTGACATGTTAGAAACCCTTAGATATGATATTTAGACAATGGGTAGACAGCGTTTCGAATTTGGAAGAGTTTGGATGATTTTTGAAGAAGTTATGACGTTTTGAAGTTTAGTTGAGAAGTCTGGAAATTTGGATTGAACTGGATTGATTGCTGTTTTTACCTGAATTAGAGTCCGAATCTCAACGTGACTATTTCTGAGTAATTTGTAGAGAATTGAATCAAATTTTTAATCCCACTAGTTTCACCTCGTTTGAAGTTTGTATGAATTAGTTATTATTATTTTAGTAACTGTATGTCGGTAGTTCCCAGATTCATTTCGGGGTAGATTTTAACACCAATTTATTTTCAAGATCCAAGTTAGACATAATTTCATGCTACAAGATTTTGTCCAGTGTTTCAATACGATGTTAGGTAGTTCTCTGATTTTTGTGGTAATTAAAAGATGAGTTTTGAGTGATGTCTTATATTCTTTTCCAGAGATCACTTTTGCGGTAAACTGCGTGTGATTGTATGTTGAATGCCGTGTTTACCTTATTTCTAATTACTGTATGAATATTTTATGTGAGATATGAAAGTTGGGTAATTGTGTATACTTTCCCCCTGTTTTGGCGGAAGTGGATTCTGATGCGCTGTGTGCAAGATATGCATGATTTTGTACAGCGGTGTTGAAGAATTCCAGATCCATCAAAAACTGTGTTATGTGTTATTTTCTATTTTTGAAAACATATCTATACTTTCTGGAAAAATATAAAAATTTATATTTTGAGACTATACATATAGGGGATTATCCCAGAATTTTCGTGGATTTAATTAATGACTTTGTATGCTGTTTTCATGTGGTTTAAGTTATTCCCCTGTTTTCTGGCTGTACATGAAAACTGTGTTGAATTGTGTTTTGAGTCGAGATGTTGTGAAATAGCATATGAATTTATTATACCCGTTAGAAGCGTGTGGAAGTCTAGTTTTCAGATCCTTTGACGGATTATGATTTGCATGTCTGTAGATCTTTGGATCACTATTTTTGTACAGACTGGTCGTGCTGTCCTGATTATAAACATACGCTAAGTTGCTCGTATTTGTGAATGTTTGATACCTATACTTACTGATTTAATTTCCTGAGTCTAAACCTGATTATAACCTATTAGTTTGACATTATTTAGTACACTCTCATGCCTGTTGATGATCTTAAAAATAAAAGTAACTAAGCCGGGGTTTAAGGGAAAGATCGAATAGTGGATAATTCAGAAACGTGTACTCGGAAGGGGGCCCATGTTTCCCATGTTGATGCATGATACATGTTGGTTCATGTACCTGTTACCTGTTGCTGCACGTACCTTTTGGTCGTGTACCTGTTACCTGTTGATGCACGTACCTGTTGGTCGTGTACCTGTTGATTCATGAACCTGTTGATGCATGAATCGGATGATTCGTGTACCTGTTTTGATTCATGAACATGTTACCTGTTTTCCTGTACCTGAGTATACTGCCCTCTATGGTCCACTATGAAATCTAAAACGAAACTGCATTAACTGTAACAACCATGTGATAAAAAGATGGCACATGAAGTGTTACCTAGATAGTAATAATAATACAAGATATTAATACATGATTACCTGTTACATGATATATCCTGTTACCTGTTACCTGATATTCCTGTTACATGTTTTCCTGATACTTGATACATGATTACATGATTACCTGAATACCTGATAATTATACATGTTACCTGTTTAACTGTTGACACTTGACATATGTTTACCTATACCTGTTAGTATATCCTGTGGTTAGATAGTGTCCATGTACTTGTATCCTATTCTATTTGTGACCCGGACTTGCCATTGACGGGTACTGTGTTTTCTTCTTTTCCTTTTTCCTGCATTCGATGATTGCAGATTACGGTGGACAGATTCAAGAAGGTACTGGTGGTTCGCAGTATTAGTTGCTGATTATTATTTCTGTTAGAACTTTATTCTGTATTCGTGAACTTGATTACTCCTGTACTTGAGACTTGAGTATTATTTGTATTTGGGCGATGTGACCCAGAATATTTGTTCCAGACTCTGTTTTTATTTGAGAACAAGATATTTGGTTTCAATTAATTCCTGTTGGTAAAATTATCTCAATGATGCATGTTGGTTCCACTCTTTGCTTCCGACTGTGATATCTATATTGACTCTGATATATGTTGACTCTGATATACTGCCTGTGATATATATTGTAAAGATTTCTGAAACAGCTTAAGGATGATTATATTTATTCGCTGGGCTTGTGTTACGTGCCCGTATTCTGTATTTTTGGAAAGCAGGGCGTGACACAATTAGTACGTGTAACACACGTGTTACCCATAGAACAGTATTACACATAATATTATTCATATAGTGAGAATATACCTATATATCCAACAATCTCCTCATATATTCTGAATATATAAACATACTAGATTATCTCATCAGTTCAACATGAAGCTGACTGGCTGATAGCAGACTTTAAATAGAAGGAATGCATCACTCAATGTACAGTTCATAAGGACTAAATCAATTATAAATCCGAATAGTTTAAAAAGACTAAACAAAAATAATTAAACAGTTCCTAAACCATATCAAAACAGAATAGTTCACAATGACTAAACCAACTGGAAAAATCTGTCATAGTTTCAAAATCAAAAAAAGCAAATAAACTTTAAGAACAAAGTAAGAGTTTTAAGCTCAATGAACAGACGAGTCTTAAACTCAACAGAAGCTTTATTAAGCAAGTGACACATTTATTCTTGAGAGAAATAAACCAAAACTATATCCTTGCAAACTGCTTTATGTTTTCTCCTCCATTTTGAGCAAATCATTATTTTGAAATCTATGTTGACAGATTCAACTCCTCTATTTTTGCTAGCTTATTAAAAATAAGAATATCAAGAGACACATATCTAAGAATTCTAGTAAATTTCATAAAGTATCTAGTTCCACTAAAGAACTTAGTACAATTGAACGATAGCTTAGCAAAACATAACACAAACATCACAATCAAGTTTCTTTAACAAAATAAAGAACAAGAACTATTATAGTTTCTACACAAGAACCATACTATGTTTCATATTGGAATGAAAAAGCTGCCATTTCAATCATGGTTTAACACTGAATCATCAAAATTAGAATGAAACATGTATCCATAAAAGACATATCATCAAAATTGGAATGATATTTAATGACAATTTAATCATCGGAAACACATCGACTAGTTTTCATGTTTCGTATTGGAATAATATGATTATTCTAAGTAAATTCTCTAGATATATGATGCCATCAAAATTGGAATGACATTATATATTTGTGGAATTTATGTGGAATCATCAAAATTATCTAAAACATGTCAACTGCCTAAAATTGATGCTTAAGTTTGAACTTCTCTATGGCTCCAATTGGATTCTAAATTTCAAAATAATTAGGATGTTAAAGTTTTGACTCAATAGCTTTTAACTCCATTTCCCCCACAGTTTTGATAATTAGATCACTTTCAAGTCTCTTAGCAAGAGCATTAGCCATATTTTATTTCAATTCCACTTTATTTATGAGAAAGTTCAACTAGGCTTCTTTCAGCCTTAATATACTCTCTTACTATTATATAGTGAGTTATGAGCTATAGTACATTATAACTTGATAGTTGCGTAACAGAATTAGAGAATTTACGTTAAACTTCTCAATGGATGATTAGCAACAAGTCATTCAATCCACTCAGTCTCTTCCCCTGCACAGGATAACACATAGAGGTCTGATTTCTTGGATGATAACGCAATGCTGTTTGCCTTTTAATCTCCATAATTTTTTGCTTCACCTAGTGTGAATACATATTCACTAGTTACCGACTTTTCACTAAACTTTGAGTAGCACATAGCAAACTCTTGAGTACCACTCAGGTATCTCATTAGCCTCTTAAGGGCACTCAAATGTGTATGGGATTATTAGTGAATCTTCATATCATGCCTACCTAAAAGGCAATGTCTATTCTAGTCCAGATCTTTGTATATATGAGACTTTCAATTCTTTTAGAATGATCTAACTGTCTCATAGTTGCACCATCATTAGGTGTCAACCTTTTATCATAATCATAAGGTGTTTCAAAACACACTTGCAATCACTTATATCCTCACTTTTGATACACATTATTGATTTGATGAGTTTGACTAAGGGTTATACCTTGCCAATCGAAACTCACCCTTATACCTATGGTGTTCACAATACCTAGGTGTTTCATGTTGAAATCTTTGGATAATACACTTTTAACTTCATTTGTTGAAGAGAGGTCACTTCCAAGAACAAGTATGTCAACAAAACAAGTAAATAATAGTCATTATATTTGACACACTACAAAGTTAAAGGCACTGATCTGAATTACTTGATTCATATACTGGGCTCTTTAAGAAATTTGTCAAATTATTTATTCGTCGACTATACATATTTTAAGAACATACGATGATTTTACTAAACTGTAAATCTTGTTCACTAAACATATTAGTTTAAAACTTTCTAGTAAAAAACATCAAGTACAAAATTTTTAGTACAAAACTATTTAAATATACTTTATGAATAATTTTTTTTAATAGATGTAAAGGTAAGAAAAATACTTATTGTAGCAATATGACAAAAATGTGAGTAGACATCAAATAAATCTACCCCATTTTTCTCAATCAATCTGTTAGCTACTAAAATGCATTAAAACTGCTACTGAACAATCATAATTAAGTTTCTTCTACAAAACCCCACTTACTTACTATAGTTTTAGCCAATTTCGGCAGATCAACTAATTTAAAGTATTATTATATGACACAAATTCATCTCATTATCTACTAAAGACTCTTCTTGGCTCGTGTTCCATTGAAGTTTTAAGTGTCAATAAGTCTGGTTCTTGATTCCAACTGTGAATCATTGACCGTGTCTTTAGGACTAGATCATTTCATACAGTTATCTTTGATGAACACATCCTCAAAAAACTCCACAAGTCTAGATTCTTCTAACATAAATTAGATAGATCCAACATCTGTCCACGGAACTACATTCTGCACTTTCTAAACACACAGAAATATTTGTTGTATGTCTTACTTTAGGCCTTTTAGGGTCATGTACTCTAACAAATGTATCACAACACAAATTTTCACTTTAAAAAAATTATTTGTGTTTTCATGCCATGATCTACAAGGTGTATTCAATTTAGAGTGTAGTAACACATTAGGAATATGATTAACAATACAATATCACCCACAATTACACAAAGTCAAACAACAGTCATTAATATAGAATTTAACATTTCACTAAGTGTTTGATTCTAACTATTATCAATGCCGTTTTGACTGTTATAAATAGAGTGTTCTAGAGATTATGTCAAATGCAAACTTCTCTTAAAATTGTTAAAACATATTCACCACCTCTATTAAATTGGAAACCTGTTGATCTTAGCATTTAACAAGATTTTTTAATTCATTAAGAATAACAAGTGCTTCATTCTTCATATATATGACAAACTTATACTAATCATCTACAAAAGCGATTAAATACTTCTGACCAATAATTTTCTCACATAGTCACAAAGCTACTGAGATTACAAATATCAGAATGTATTGATTCAAAAAGTTGTGAACTCCTAGAGACCATACAAAATAATTTTCTAGTAATCAAAATCTGAATTCAAACTTCACATTTATAATATTTAAAGAAGTGTCATTTAGTAGAATTATAAGTTTTAACAAGAACAAATAATTTAATATATAGTTCTCAAATCGTAGCCAATTATGCTATGTTCAAAAACTATACACAATTAGAACTATTATGATTAATTGTCTCATTTGTTAAACTCAACTTATACATGCCATTGACAATATATGCACATTATAAGAGTTAATACAAAATTACTCTTCCAAATTTCACAAAACTATTTGCTTTCTCTAGTGATTCTAACAATATCCACTTGCTTAAATACATTGAGTAAAGAGTTCTTTCCTTTATTCGTTCTTCATTATCTTCATAACGCTAAACATACTAGTTTAGCATTAATAACCCTAAACATGCTAGTTTTCAAGGCGAGAATAACTATGATCTAAAAATCTCAATCATGTGATCAAACGCACAAAACGTTAATATATTCATCACATGAAAATACTAAAAAAGATTAGAGTAAATCATACCGACACTTCAAGTTAGAAGTATTTTTCAAATTCGATGGAGAAGCCTACGTAGTGCAGACTTATCATACCATGATGCAAATCCATCGTCTCTAATACACACAATTTGTAAGTAACTCTGAGGTTCCTACATTCATCAAATTGTTAAAGATTAGCCAATTAAACAAATTATTAGCACTATCTAATTTACAACAATTTAATTGGAGATTCATTTTTATAGTCAAAGCCTATAATTTATCAAAATGAATATTTGATCCATAGCACGTAGCCAAAGCAGTTATTCAGATTTGTATTCAATTAAACAATGCATAATACGGTTTTGAACTTTAGCCCTTAGCAATAAAATTCAAACAAATAATTAAATAACAATTTAAATTTGGTGAAGACTTATCTTTAATTTCGATCTGAATTGGAAATATACTGCAGTAGATCCAGTCTTCTCCCCAAACACGGAATACAAAATAATACCCAATGGATTGTCTCCACTGGTTAGATCCAGATCTAATTCCTTTTAGCTGGATCTGGATCTGATCCAACAATCCAAATATCAAACAACAAATCTCCATCCAACAGAGCAACTGTTGGACTGGATCTGAATCTGGATTTGCTTCAACAGTTCAAACACCAAACAACAATCTCCAACCAATAAAGCAGTTGTTGGACTGGATCTGAATCTGAATCTGCTCTAATAGTCCAAACACCAAACAGCAATCTCCAACCAATAGAGCAGTTGTTGGACTGGATCTGAATCTGAATCTGCTCCAACCACCCGAACACCAAACACCAAAAATGTCCAATCAAAAAATTGGATCTGAGTTGTCTCCTTCTTCTCCTTCTATCTCACATGAAGATCAATGGAGAAGAAGGTGGAGGAAGAGGCAACATCGACCAGACGCTGGGTTTGGCAACCTCCGGCGACGGCAGTGGCTTGCACGACCCCAGTGTCAGGGGCAGCGGCAGCGCCCAGCGACGGCGACGCCCCGTGACAGTGATGCCAGCGACGCGACTGCGATGCCCAGCGACGCGTCTCCGATCGGATTTCGGCGACGTCAGTGACACCAGTGGAGGCGACGCCCATCGGCGGTTGTGGGGGGCGGCTACGGCAACGTGATCCAACAAGATTCATCTTCTCTCTCTTAATCTCAAAATTAATTATAAATATCTCAAGATTGTTAGAGATTATGGGAGATAATAACAATAGAAATTAGGGTTAATATCCTAAACTGAGGTGTTTGAGATATTTACCCTAGGTATCAAAATTGGAATACCTAGACTACTATCACAAGCCAGTATTTATAAGATAAATACTGGTTTAGGTACTGGGTTCTCAACCCACTCAACCCGCATTCCGATATCCATACAATTAGTACGTGTAACACACGTGTTACCCATAGAATAATATTACACATAATATTATTCATATAGTGAGAATATACCTATATATATCCAACAGAGGTGACCACGGATGAGAGTGACAGTGAAAGCGCGGCTTATAATTCCACTCGGGATGAATTGCTTCAAACTGCGGAACAGATCTTTAGTCATGCTGCAGATGAGTATTCAGATGTCAAGGAAAGGTTTGACAGATGGAAGGAGTATTTGCCGAGCTATCGTGATGCCTACATGTCTTTGAGTACACCTGTCATCTGCTCTCCCTATTCAAGGTTGGAGCTGTTGAAATGGGACCCTCTTTATAATATGACTGACTTCAATGACATGAATTTGCACCAGCTACTGTTTGATTATGGGTTACCAGGAGAAGATAGACAGTTTGATCCTAATGATGCTGATGTTAATCTTATTCCTCAGCTAGTGGAGAAGGTAGCTCTTCCAATCCTACACCATGAGCTTGCACACTGCTGGGATATGTTCAGCACCAAAAGGACAGAAAATGCAGTTTTTGCCACTAATTTGGTCCTTACTTATGTTGATGCATCAAGCAAAACCCTACAGGAGTTACTATCAGTTGTCCCAACAGAGAAAACACGATTTATGTGTCTTAGTCCGACTCCAAATGTTTGGGATATATGAATTTAATGATGATGATGATGGCGCTTGACATTCTTGTTTTGGGTGCTCATGTTGGAACCTTATGATGGTTAAAATGTTTTATTCCTTATTTCCTTTACTCTCCACACCAGAAAGCAACAGATCTTCCTTAAAGATTGTGGAACATATAGAGTAATAGTTCATCTTTTAACAACTTTTGGACATATTGGATCTGCATCTTTGCAGGATGGTGGAAGCGCACTACAACAGATGAAGGATTTACCGGCGTATATTTCTCGGCGTTTTACCAATAGCGTCGGGGTAGGATAAGACCAGGATTGGGTCGCAAAATTGTATAGTTATACACCGGCGGTCTCTACAAAATGCCGGTGAATTATAATATTCACCGGCGTTTTTTAAAAAACACGCCGGTGAATAGAAAGCGATAATGTATCTCCGCAATTCTTCTCCCATTCACCAGCGTTTATTAGTAAAAACGCCGGTGAATTTACTGGGATAAATCCCCATTCCTACCTCGAAACCCTTTCATTTCGTTTGAGTTTTTTTTTTCCCGAACCTTAATTTCTTTGTGCCTCCTTTCGCCGTCGCCACTGGGTCTCCTTTCGCGCGACGTCGGGGCCTCATCGCAAGTACTCTCTCTCTCTCTCTCTCTCTCTCTCTCTCTCTCTCTACTCCTCCGATTTTATTGTTCGGCGGTGGCAATTTGGGGGTTAGGATCTCCGTCGTCGCCATTGGGTCTCCTTTCGCGCGACGTCGGGGCCTCATCACAATGTTCCTCTCTCTCTCTCTCTCTCTCTCTCTCTTTCTCTCTCTCTCTACTTCTTGATTTTATTGTGAGGCGGTGGCGATTAGGGGGTTACGGTCTCCGCCGTCGCCACTGGGTCGCCATTGTAAGGCTGGGTCTCCTTTCGATGTTGGGATTGTCGTTATTATTTGGGGGTTAGGGATTGTTTTTGAGGCCGTGGAAATTTTGATGTTGAAATTGTGTAGGGTTTTCAGTTGAGGTATTTGAAGGTTAGGGTTGGAATGTTCAATTTCTAAGTTGCATTGTGGTGGTTCACCCTTTTTTTTGTATAGGGGAAGTGATGAAAAATGAGCTAGGTCAATTTGATTGTATTGATGACAATGTTTAGGCAAAAAAATTTAAAGGGGGGAATTATCTCATTACCAATGTTGTTGGCATGTAGTAATTAGCCCTAGTGTTTTAACTATCTCATTCTTGCAGTTTTTAATTGTGGAAAAATTAGATGTTAGTTGATTCTAGATGGTTGGATTCATTTGATGTGCTACATTTGCTCATCATTTGTTTCCGAATTGCTGCCACTTAGTCATACCACTTTGGGTTTATATGTTTGATCAGTAAGGCCTTACTTTATTAGTGCAACATAGGCCAATATGAATGAATACTTGAATGGAGGAGAAATTACAACAATGGGGCCACTCTGTATCGTTTTTGTTTCTACACTTTCTATATGATATAGTATTGAAGCCATTACAGTTAGTACTTATGAATTTTATTTAAAATATTGGGGACAATGCGTATTTTTTATCAGTTCCTTCGGAATACCTGCTCATGTTCTGATCCCACTATATCAAGTAACAATGTATTCATGCATAACTTGAGAGTGAAACTTTTCCCCTCTGTTGCATATGGATGTTCAGCTTCTCCTTCTTCATTAGACTGTGAAGTTGTAATCCACTGAAAGTAGTTATAACCAGAATCTTCGGGGCCATGATAATTAGCACAACCGAATCTTTCAATCCGGGGCCATGATAATCACTGCCTTCCAATCTTTTAATCCTTTTTGGTTCAGAGTAAACTGGAACTATTATGCATTTGGAGATGGGTTAGTTGCTTTTTAGTCTGAATAAGGAGATGAGATGGATCATGTATCTGAAGTTGCACACTATGATTTTTTGAGGAGCGACTAGTGATGGAAATTTTTTATCTAAACTTTATATACAATTATATCATGATGTCTACATGAGTATCAGTTTCTAACGTAATGTTCATGCTTGTTGCTTGGGTTTGAAAATGAGATTGTTCTTTGTCGTATGGTTTTAAGTGATGATGAGATGGATTATGTAACTGAAGTTGCATACTATGATTTACAGAGGAGTGACTAGTGATGAAATAATTTTGTTTGAACTTATGTTGTGATTTCAATTGACAGTTATGTCACGAGTATTATAAAAGTATAAGTTTCATTTCGGTTAGTTTAAATTTTGCCTGCATTTGGCAGTGAAAGTATTCTTTTTCACTCTTTGTAATTCAATAATTTGAACTCTAAATTCTGGTTTTGATTGTATGAGTGCTCCTTTTTTTTTTAAATTTATATACCTACACCGGCGTTTGTAAAAACGCCGGTGTAGAATGAATATCAGGGGAGAAGAGGGCAGTCTTGAATACGCCTTACACCAGCGTTTTTGCGACCGCCAGTATATCTTACCGATTTACCAGCGTTCGTAAAAAATACCGGTGTAGACCCCCTTATTCTGCGACGTCTGATTCGGCGGCATTAGCACCGGCGATTTTTAAAATGTCGGTGAATTATTCACCGGCATTTTAAACCGCCGATGAATATCACAAAAAACGCCGGTCTGTCTGTTGTGTGGTGTAGTGGCGCTTCTGTAGCGTGATGGTAGTTCAAATCTGATGAGGTGAGTTTGTCCAAATTTACAAGCTGAAGGTAAATCTGTCATTGATTCCCATTTCCGGTCTTTCTGAGCCGTTAATTTTTAGTGTGTTTTTTCTGTGACCTGTTTCTTACCTAGATGAAAGTGATTTGTCTGGAACGGATGAAATACTCTTTCATGAAAGAGGGATAATGAATTTAGGGAAAGAATTGCGTTTGTTTTGTTATTTTGAAAAGAGTTTTCTGAATAGAGTTTTCTGAAAACTGTATTCTGAATAGAGTTATTCTGAAAATGAGTTTAAAAGCTGTTCGGTTATATTTATTTCTGAAAACTGTATTCTGAAAGCTGTTTATCTGAAAAAGAGAGTTCAGAAGCTGTTCTGTTATATTTCTAGCTGAAAACTGTTATCTGAAAGCTGTTTTTCTGAAAAAACGAGTTTAAAAGCTGTTCTGTTATATTTCTTGCTGAAAACTGTTATCTGAAAGCTGTTTTTCTGAAAAAACGAGTTCAAAAGCTGTTCGGTTATATTTCTAGCTGAAAACTGTTATCTGAAAGCTGTTTTTCTGAAAAAACGAGTTTAAAAGTTGTTTTGTTATATTTCTTACTGAAAACTGTTATCTGAAAGCTGTTTTTCTGAAAAAACGAGTTTAAAAGCTGTTCGGTTATATTTCTTGCTGAAAACTGTTATCTGAAAGCTGTTTTTCTGAAAAAACGAGTTTAAAAGCTGTTCGGTTATATTTCTTGCTAAAAACTATTATCTGAAAGCTGTTTTTCTGAAAAAACGAGTTTAAAAGCTGTTTTGTTATATTTCTAGCTGAAAACTGTTATTTGAAAGCTGTTTTTCTGAAAAAACGAGTTTAAAAGCTATTCTGTTATATTTCTAGCTGAAAACTGTTATCTGAAAGCTGTTTTTCTGAAAAAACGAGTTTAAAAGCTGTTTTGTTATATTTCTTGCTGAAAACTGTTATCTGAAAGCTGTTTTTCTGAAAAAGCGAGTTTAAAAGCTATTCGGTTATATTTCTTGCTGAAAACTGTTATCTGAAAGCTGTTTTTCTGAAAAAACGAGTTTAAAAGCTATTTTGTTATATTTCTAGCTGAAAACTATTATCTGAAAGCTGTTTTTCTGAAAAAACGAGTTTAAAAGCTATTTTGTTATATTTCTTGCTGAAAACTGTTATCTGAAAGCTGTTTTTCTGAAAAAACGAGTTTAAAAGCTGTTTTGTTATATTTCTTGCTGAAAACTGTTATCTGAAAGCTGTTTTTCTGAAAAAGAGAGTTTAAAAGCTGTTCTGTTATATTTCTAGCTGAAAACTGTTATCTGAAAGCTGTTTTTCTGAAAAAGAGCGTTTAAAAGCTGTTCTGTTATATTTCTAGCTGAAAACTGTTTTCTAAAAGCTGTTTTTCTGAAAAGAGAGTTGAAAAACTGTTTGGTTATATTTATTGCTGAAAACTGTTATCTGAAAGCTGTTTTCCTGAAAAAGAGAGTATTAAAAGCTGTTTTCCAACGGAAGGGACACAAGGCAGAGTTAACGATAAATAAATTGGAACTACTTGCATAAGAGGTCAATTAATCTTGAACTAGAATAAATGAAAAAGTTCAAGTGGACTTGCTTTTTTCCTTGTAGACGATTCAATAAAATAAGAATAACGGGATAAAAATCCCGGGGAGCAATCCCAAGAGCACGTGCGAGATGCGTGCCAAAATACCACACATCAAATCTCAACTCCACATCAGTACAGCACATACACAACCCAACTTCACTTCAGCAAAACAACCCCTTCAACAACTCCAAGGCAGCAACAACAATCCAATCCGCTCCCCAAACACCAAACACCAATACAACACCCAACAGCAACCCACCACACAATCCCCAATACAACCAATACACCACTACAATCAGATCCCCAAAACAACAACTTCAATCTGAATCCCAAAACACCAATACAATCATCCAATCAATATACTGTTCTTCTTCTTCACAGCCAGACAGAGAGAGAGAGCGCGCGGGAGAATAGAAATGGCAGGGACTGGCGGGAGGCTTGCGACTGGAGGGGGAGCAGCAGCGACTGGCGGATGTCGACTGGAGAGGAAGTCTCAGGCGGCGGCGCTGGCGCGATGACGACGACGATGGGAGCGAGCGACTGGGGAGTCACGACTGGAGACTCGAGCGAAGGCGGCAAGACGAGGAGGATGCGAGGAAGACGACGATGGCTCGAGGGTTGCGATGGAGAAGGCGAGCGGGAGGTTCAGGCGGCGGCTCGAAGTAGTGGATGAAGACGATGACAGAAGGCGTGAAAGGCTGGCGATGGCTTTCGCGGCGGAGGACTTCGATGATGGCGGAGCTCGTCGTTGAGGCGGAGCTCGAGGCTGTCAATGAGAAGCGGAGGTGGCTCCAGTGATGGGGTCGACAGGAGCGGCGACTGAGCACGCCAGAGATGAGCGGGAGGACAGAGGCGCGAGGTGATGATGGAACTTGTGGGTCTCGTTCGATGGTGGCAACGAGGAAGAAGAAGAGGCTGGCGGCGCGTCGAGTGTTGAAGACGATGTAGAGTGGCACAATGGCGGCAGTGGAGGAGGTGGGGCTTCGGTTGGGTTCGACGAGGTCGGCGACTGAGGTGAGGGGCTGCGAGCGGCGGAATGGAGGAAGAGAGGGGTTCTGTTGTTTTGTTTGGGTTCTGTTGTTTTGTTTGGTTTAGGAAGAGAGTTGGAAAATAGGGGGTATGAGTATTCTGAATATTGTTTGGAAAAAACACTTAAAACAAACGCCAACTCAGAATAGAGTTTTCTAAAAATGAAAAAAAAATACTAAAACAAACAGACAATACCGCAAAATGCATTGTATGCTTTTCTTTCACTTTTAAATCATCTTTGAAATCACAGTATTTGAAGTATCCTTTTGTAAATTTTCTTTCTCAGGCATTTGCTTAATGAACCCAAATAGATCACTAAAATGTTTTTTTTGCAACCGATTGACTAAGATACTTGATTTTTTAACTGCTTGTTCGGTTTCTCAACGTCCTGTATTGAAGTACTCTATTGCTTACCATCTATGATGACATAATATGTTGGTTATAGACTTCTAGTTTCACCGTAAGTACTTGGTTAGCTCTGATTGTTATTCTTTGTTATACCTATGCTTTACAGAGTTTTGTCTAGAAAATTTTGTGGAGTAGGTGTACGAAACACAAAGTGATGATTACAAAATTTTGCTCTCTTGACTTCGGTGCTATTGTAGTATAAGTGTATAACAAATATTATTTGTTAACTAATCACTTATACAAGAGTGATTAACAATACTCTTAGCATCAAAGGTGGTGATATTGAGTTTGACTTGTGTAAAAATTATAGGGACCTGGATGGCTCCACCCAGATTCGGCAAGATTCAATTTCCCTCAAGTTAATTATCATCATCTGACTCTCTCAGAGCATCCACAGCCGTGTGGTATATTTTCATTTTATGCATTTTATAGCATTTTGAGCATTGCAGTTGTGTGTTATATATGCATATATTGGCATTTTACCTACAATAGAATGCTATATTTAAGGGAAAATATAGCAATATGCATATTATAGCACATGTTTCGTCCCAAATATTTTCTAATATTTTTAATCCATCTGACAAACACACGAAAGATGATGTTTCGTCCGATGAAATTAGATTATTTTTAATTAAAAAAAACACCAGAAAAGAAAAAAGAGCACGGACGAAACATCATGTTTGGTCCAAGGAAATTGAGGGGGGTTTTTTCCAAAAATTTTGACATTTTTTGGATTCTATGAGTTGAATTGTACATGATTTTCAATGAAGCATCTGATTGGGACGGTTGAATTGACATTAAAAATAACACCTAACTTAAAGAAGAAAAAAAAACATCATGTTTCCTCCAAGGGAATGGAAGGCTTTTTTGCAAGAGCTTTGGCATTTTTTGGAGATTTTATGGGTGTGATTGTATATGATTAAATATGGAGCGTCTGATTGGGACGGTTGGATTGACGTTAAAATAACACGAAAAAACAAAAATCCCATCCGAAAGTTTTGTTGATTTAAAAATATAAAAAAATAAAAACTCTTCGTCGATATTTCATCCGTTCAAATTTTCTCTACCTCTGCTATATTTTGTTATTTCGCCACCGCAGCAAAGCAACGAAATGTTGTTTTTATTTATCCATATATGCATTTTATAGCATACATGACTCTGGATGCTCTCATAGTGTCAACCCTTACTTATTCAGCACCAAAATTGTGAATAAGAGAGGGTGTTTCCATATCGCTAAATGGATTGTAGGCTTCTTCCAAATTCTCCTAGACAGTCACAAATCCTTAGAAGAAAACAGAAAGATGATAGATTTTCTGTAAGGAATTGGATTCTTACAATATGGTCCAAATAAAGCTGAGATATAAACAAAACTCTTTCCCATCTAAGCTAAAGAGCTCGTATTACCATACCTAATCGCAATCACTGAATAGCTAAGAGCATCCACAGTCGTCAGTCGTTTATGGTTAAAATATGCATAAATGCATATAACAATCTCTTGTTTTGCTGCAGTCGTAGAATGCTATATTTTACCTTTTTAAATTAAAATAATAACAGACGGTGCTTCATATTGCATCGAAGAGGAAAAAAATAAAAAAACATTTAAAAATGTGGGACGGCATATCATGTTGCGTCAGAGAGGAAAAAAAATTAAAATGGTTGGACGACACTTGCCGTTGAAGTGCCGTCCGAGGAAAAAAATCATACTCGAAGTGCAAAAAAATTACAAAAAAACTATAAAAAATTATAAAAAATTACAAAAAATTTACAAAAATTACAAAAAAATTACAAAAAATTACAAAAAACTACAGAGAGGGGTGGGATGTATTAGAATATGTCAATATCTTTTATATGTAGTATCTTTTATATTTAGTATACACTAATTTAGGAATCATGGCAACACAATTATTGGAATCAATCAGTCACAATTATGGCAACACAATTAGAGGAATCAATCAGTAGAAATCATGCAACACAATTATAGGAATCAATTATGATTTTGTAGCCAAGGTTGTTGTATATATACATGGTTATCATATCAATGAAAAGCAAGGCAAATATTTCTATCATGGTATCAGTAAGCCTAGGTTTCAAATAATCTCTCCCTTCCTCTCCAATACCTTCATCCTCCCTCATGGCCGAAGATCACCCTTCCTCTCCAATACCACCTTCTTCGAATCCTCCAAAACCTACTACCTCCACCTTTCATCCTGCTCTCACCATCCCTAACATCACCAAATTCATCAAAGTCACGCTCGATATTGAAAAGGCCAATATAATACGTGGTCTGAACTCTTCAAGATCCATGCCAGAGCCTATCAAGTCCTTGATCATATCATTCCCCCATCTCCAAATGATACGCCGTTCACTCTCTCTCAAACAAACCGATCCTACTCTTTGGTCGCACCTTGATGCTGTTGTCCTACAATGGATTTATGGCACCATCTCTAATGATCTTTTCAACACAATTATTGAACGTGATTCAACTACTGAACTTACTTGGAACCGACTGTTTGATATCTTCTTCGACAACAAAAACTCTAGGGCTCTCTACCTAGAACAAGAATTTTCGAGAGTCACCATGGAGCAGTTTCCTGATACTTCATCGTATTGTCAACACCTTAAATCACTCTCGGATCAACTATCTAATGTTGGTGCTCCCGTTTCAAACAGACAGTTGGTGCTTCAGCTCGTTTCCGACTTAACAGATGCTTATGCCACTGTGGGTTCCCAAATTCGTCACGGAGAATCACTTCCTCCATTTTACAAGGCCCGTTCTATGCAATTTTTAGAGGAAATGGCACGGGCAAAAAGGGCAGCAAACACCATAGATAGCTCTGCTTTCCTAGTATCTCAACATGACAACTCTGCTGGAAATCTGTATCACCATCAAAACCGCAACAACAATGGCAGCAGCAGCCGCGGTGGTCATGGCGGCACAAGAAGCAACCACAGCGGTCGTGGTAGAGGCAGAGGAGGTGGTCATGGCGGCCGATCGCAAAACCACCGGCCCACGTCTTGGCAGCCGCCTCCAACGCAAACACAGCAGTGGGCGTATCTTCCATGGGCAGGACCATGGCAGCCATGGGCCATACCACCTTGTCCATATCCTACAGCAGAAAATTGGCAGAAACAACTCACATCTCAGCAGGCCCACCAGCCAGGAATTCTTGGGCCTAAGCCTCAGCAGGCCCATATAGTAGCCGCCCCTCAACATGCACAGTCGTCATATGCACGTCGTCATATGCACCAACCGATATTCATGCTGCAATGCATACTCTATCTATCTGTCCTCCTGACGATTAATGGTATATGGACACAGGGGCCATCTCTCACATGACTGCAAATGGAGGTAATCTTATGTCTTATTCCAATATGAGTAATAATATTACTGTTGGTAGTGGTCATCATATTCCAGTTATTGGTTGTGGAAATGCATTATTACCTAACCCACATCATCCTTTAACCTTACATAATGTCTTGCATGCACCCAAATTAATTAAAAATCTTGTTTCTGTGAGAAAATTTACCATTGACAATGATGTTTCTGTTGAATTTGATCCCTTCGGTTTTTCTGTGAAGGATTTTCAGACCGGGATGCACTTAATGAGATGCAACAGCTTGGGTGAACTTTATCCTATTACCACAAGACCATCCACTACAACACCATCCACCTTTGCCGCTATCCAATGAATTATGGCACAATCGTTTAGGACATCCGGAAGCTCTTGTTTTAAATTCTCTTCACCGAAACAATTTTATTATTTGTAATAAGTTTCAAAATAATTTCTTTTGTCATTCTTGTCCCCTTGGGAAGCAAATAAAATTACCTTTTTATGAGTCTTTATCATCCATTTTAATGCCTTTTGATATTGTGCATAGTGATCTTTGGACATCACCTACTCTTAGTTCAGGTGGACATCGTTACTATGCTTTGTTTCTTAATGATTTCACGAATTTTTTATGGACTTTTCCTCTTGCAAATAAATCTCAAGTCCATTCCATTTTTCTCCACTTTCGTACTCACATTAAAACTCAATTTGAAAAAGAAATTAAATGTTTTCAATATGACAACGGAAAAGAGTACGACAATGCATTTTTTCATAAGTTCTTTGAACTCAATGGAATGGCTTTTAGATTTTCTTGTCCTCATACATCTCCTCAAAATGGAAAAGCCGAAAGAAAGATTCGTACCATAAATCACATCATCCGAACTCTTCTTGCTCATGCCTCCCTCCCACCTTCGTTTTGGCACCATGCCCTACAAATGGCCACTTACCTTCTCAATATTCTCCCAACAAAAAAACTTGCCCTCCAACGCCCACCAAAATTCTCTACCAAAAAGATCCATCATATTCTCATCTTCGAGTTTTTGGATGCCTCTGTTATCCTCTCATTCCTTCCACTTCTAGAAATAAATTGCAAGCTTGATCAACACCTTGTGTTTTTTTGGGATATCCATCGAACCATAGAGGTTATAAATGTTATAAGTTGTCGAGTCGTAAAATAGTCATTTCAAGGCATGTTATTTTTTTATGAAAATACGTTTCCCTTTTCTAATTCAATTGCTCCCTCATCCTCCAGCTATGACTTTTTGGATACAAGCACTACACATTTTCTTTACTCACCCAATCAACCCTTTTTCATCTCTCATGATGTCCAAACCTCTCCACCTCTAACCGCTAACAATCCGGCACAATCCTCCCCCACCCAACACCCAACTACACCGGCCCCATCCTCTTCATCACACCATACTACTCCGCAAGGCACCACCTCTCCCACCAAACATACCACCACACCGGCCCAAAACACAAATCCCCTCCAAGCCTAACATGAGCCAACATCTTCTCCAGAATTCACATCTTCAACTCCCTTAGAACAACCCACTTCTATAGCCAACCCACCACACTCTCCTCAAATGACCACCCGAGCACAACACGGCATTTACAAGCCTCGCCAACTTTTTAATCTCCATACCTCTGCCCAACATTCCATTTCTCCTTTGCCTACTAATCCCCTTAATGTATTCAATGATCACAATTGGAAAATGGCCATGAAAGATGAATATGATGCTCTTATTGAAAATAAGACGTGGGACTTAGTGCCCCA
This sequence comes from Hemerocallis citrina, assembly GCA_017893485.1. Lineage (NCBI taxonomy): Eukaryota > Viridiplantae > Streptophyta > Magnoliopsida > Asparagales > Asphodelaceae > Hemerocallis > Hemerocallis citrina. The sequence continues at coordinate 42,974,358 of CM030364.1, forward strand.
TCTGGCTAATGCTAACATTATTCGCAGTTTAGGGATCTTCAGGCATAAGAAGAAATTCGATGGATCATTTGAACATTATAAGGCTCGTCTAGTAGGAGATGGTGCAGGTCAACAAACTGGTATAGATTGTAGTGAGACCTTCAGTCCAGTAGTCAAACCGGCTACTATTCGGACGGTACTCAGCGTTGCTTTATCTAAATCATGGTGCCTTCATCAATTAGATGTCAAAAATGCCTTTTTTACATGGAAATCTTGAAACTTTGTACATGCACCAACCTCTTGGTTTTCGCAATCCCCAACATCCTGACTATGTCTACCTACTAAAGAAGTCTCTCTATGGCCTCAAACAAGCCCCTCGGGCTTGGTACCAGCGATTCACTGAATTTGTAGTCACGTTGGGTTTCTCTCACAGTGTCGCAGATCATTCTTTATTCATTTATCACCGAGGCGATGACACAGCTTATATTCTTCTCTATGTGGACGACATTATTCTTACTGCATCTTCTGATACTCTCCGTAAATCCATCATGTCTAAACTTGGCTCTGAATTTTCCATGAAGGATTTGGGTCCCCTAAGTTATTTTCTGGGTATACCTGTTACAAGACATTCGGGAGGTCTTTTTCTTTTACAAAATAAATATGCCGAAGAAATTATTGAGCGAGCAGGCATGTTCTCCTGCAAACCATCTTCTACACCAGTAGACACAAAAGCAAAACTCAGTGGATCTTCAGGAAACCCATATCATGATCCAACCGAACATCGCAGTCTTGTTGGCACTTTACAATATTTGACATTTACAAGACCAGATATCTCTTATGTCATTCAACAAGTGTGTTTATTTATGCATGACCCGAGGATCCAACATATGACTGCTTTGAAGCGAATCCTTCGTTATATTAAGGTACTCTTACTTTCAGTCTGCATATCTCTCCCACCTCAGTTGATAAACTCACTACATATACCGATGCAGACTGGGGTGGATGTCCAGACACCAGAAGGTCTATGTCTGGATATTGCGTATATCTTGAGGACAATTTAATCTCTTGGTTTGCAAAACGACAACCTACCTTGTCTCGATCGAGTGCTGAAGCAGAGTACCGTGGAGTTACTAATGTAGTTTCCGAATCATGCTGGCTTAGAAACTTACTCTTGGAACTTCATTGTCCTGTCACGAAGGCTACATTAGTCTATTGTGATAATGTTAGTGCGGTATATCTTTCTGGCAATCCTATTCAACACCAACGCACTAAACACATTAAGATGGATATACACTTTGTGCATGAAAAGGTTGGTCGTGGTAAAGTATGGGTGTTACATGTTCCTTCGCGTTACCAAATTGCCGACATCTTCACGAAGGGACTTCCACTGCAACTCTTTGATGATTTTCGACATAGTCTCAACATTCGTCAACCTCCTGTTTCGACTACGGGGGTGTATTAGAATATGTCAATATCTTTTATATTTAGTATCTTTTATATTTAGTATACACTAATTTAGGAATCATGGCAATACAATTATTAGAATCAATCAGTCACAATTATGGCAACACAATTAGAGGAATCAATCAGTAGAAATTATGGCAACACAATTATAGGAATCAATTATGATTTTGTAGCCAAGGTTGTTGTATATATACATGGTTATCATATCAATGAAAAGCAAGGCAAATATTTCTATCAGGACGGCACTTGAAGTGCCATCTGAGAGAAGTGGGGTTTTTTTGGTTTTTTTATTACGAAATTAATTTTTTTTTTTGAGGGACGGCACTTCAAGTGCCGTCCGACCATTAAGAAAATATTTTTTTTATGCGACAGTACTTCGAGCTCCGTCGTTTATATATGCATATTTCTCATTTCGATTCTCATATATAGCAATCTACTGTAGCGATTTATGCATAATATCCATATTTGGTAAACGACTGCAGCACTCTTTTTTACCAAATATGCATATTATGCATATATACCAAACGACTACAGATGCTCTAATGTAATATATAATCTTTTAGTATCCAACTCTCTCAAGATTTATTTGTATGTTTGTCTAAATAAAGAATAAATCTATTTGAAGATACCTGCTTCCCCCTCCCGCCTCCGCTCCCTGCTTCCCCTCTCACTTCTCTCCCCCAGATCTCAAGCATCTCTTTCCCTTCTAGTTTCTCTTCCTCATCCTTACTTTTCACTACTTTAACCTGTTAGGAATTGTGGCCTCAAATACACGTAGGCACGGGGTACTTGGAGAAGAAGAGGAGAAGACAAGCAGCAAGTAGAAGAAGAGAAGTCTGGAGGGTTGCGGTCGACTGGCTAGGGGTGCGGTCGACCGACCCAGTCGACTGGGGGTTCTTCGAGTGCAGGCGTCCAACATAGGAGGGGACGGTCGACCGGTCACTAGGGGTGCGATCGACCGGTCAGCCCTCTGGATTGATTCCGCACGATGCGGTCGACCGGCTTGGGGTGCGGTCGACCGACACTGATGCTGATTATTTCTTTTGGGCTTACGGGAGAAAGGCCCAATTTTCTATATTTATGTTTATCTCTTAGGATTTGTTTGGGGGCTATATATATGGCCATAAACTCTAGGGTTTAGTATGCCGTGATCATTATTCAACTTTAAGAAAGATTGTGCCGAGTGTTTCAAAGGTGAGAGAGAGAGATTGAGAGTTGTAATCTTTCTTGTAATCTTTGTATTTCTTTGGTAATAAGAAGTATTGGTTATCTCTGAATATTAGTTGTGTTCTTGTGAGATCCATATATTGTGGTGGCTTGTTCTTGGTTCATCTATTTCTTGGGAGTTTCTATTACTTGTGGTGCACTTTCGCTATTAGCACTACGAGTTGGAAGTAGATTTCTTCGACAAGTGGTATCAGAGCAGTTGGTTCGAGATGGCCGATAACAAGATGAAGATCGAGAGATTCGATGGGAGTGACTTCGCAATATGGAAGATTCAGATGATAGCGTATCTTCGTCAGAAAGATCTTGATGGTCCGTTGTTTGATGAGAAGCCGGTAGGTGCAGACAAGGATGCGAAGGTCTTGGCAGAGTGGAATCGTTTGGATCAGAAGGTGTTGGGGTAGATTCAGTTGGGGCTGAGTAGGAAGGCGTTATTTCATATCTCGAAGGCAAAGACCATAAAGGAGGCTATGGAGATTCTCACAGATATGTATGAGAAACCATTGGCATCTAATCAAATTCTTTATCTGAAGATTTTGGTTAATATGAAGTTGAAGGAAGGGGGTTCAGTAGTAGAGCATGTAAACAATTACTGTATGGTTTACAACCAGATGGAAGCTGCAGGTTTAAAGTTTTCAGAGAGGGGGCAGTCATTGTTACTTCTATCTATTTTACCCGATAGTTATGGTACGGTGGAACAGACTATTACAGGCACTTTGACAGATTCGACGACTCTACAGGATGTGGTGAGTAGCATTCTGAACGAGGAGGTAAGAAGGATGAGAAACAGGGGATATCCATCATCATCTTCTAGAGATTCTGTCATGTATGTTGGGAAGAGACGTGGGAGATCTAAGAGCAGTTGAAAAAGAAAGGATCAGAGTAGTTCATCTGAGAGTGGGTCTGATGACAGCGATGGAAGACATGGGCCTGAGTGCTGGTATTGTCACAAGAAGGGTCACATGCTGCGCAGTTGTAAGACTTATATGAAGAAGAAGTAGGAAAAACCAAAGAGAGATACTCCAAAAGAAGCTCAAGTGGGGCTTGTTGAGAATCTATGCTTATCAGCTCGGGAGGAGTTGAGCACTCAAGATTGGTGTATTGATTCGGGAGCTTCTTTTCATTGCACTCCGATGAGAGAGGTATTTGATGACTATGATGATGGTTCTTTGGAGATGTGATCGTGGAGAATGGTCACCGGTGTCCTGTATGTGGGGTTGGTACTGTTTGCGTGAATACCATTGATGATCAGAGTGTTGTCTTCCGGGAGACAAGGCATGTTCCAGACTTAAAAGAAAATCTTATCTCGATTGGAAGGCTAGACAAGGAGGGGTTGTCTACTATAGTTGGTAGTGGGGAGTGGTGTATAGCTGCAGGTTCAAGGGTGATTGCAAAAGGGAAGCGTGAGGGAACACTGTATTTGCTTAGAGACATGAGGGGCGTTTCTCCTGTAGTTGACTCTCAGCCAGAATCGAGTAGTAGGTTGTGTGGGGTGCAACCGAGTTCTTTCAGTTGTGAAGGAGAGGTTACTAATTTAGTGAGAGCTGCTGGCCATGAAAGTGATCCTAGTGGGCAAGACGTTACTGCGGTAAGAGGACTTTGCGAATTGGCAGTTGAAGCTTCAAGTCGCTCTTGTGAGGTAGAGAGCACTGATATCGATATGCGGGGTGATGTCGATGAGGGTAACCGAATTGGGACTGTAGGGGTTGAACAGACTGCGGAGTTTGTGGAGGTGTCGTCCACGGAGGTTTCTAGTGCAGAGGGTGCATTGAGAGGCTTTGAACCATATCCGGTGTTGATGGAGATCTTGCGAGTTGGAGAGTCTCATAACACGAAATCCGACACGGGAGATTGTTTCTCCGGTATTCGTGCTCTAAGCGATTGGTGGAGCACATCCTTCATGAGGCGATGAGGGGTGGTTGGTGCACTCCACGTGGTGGAGTGGCGGAGGTGCTCTTCATGAGAGTGGGGAGTACTTGGGTCTTCCATGAAAGTGGGAGATGGCAGAGATAATGCAAGAAAAGATTGCAATAACTTTGAAGCGTGGTGTATTTGGTCCAAGTGGGAGATTGTTAGGAATTATGGACTCAAATACACGTAGGCACGGGGTACTTGGAGAAGAAGAGGAGAAGACAAGCAGCAAGTAGAAGAAGAGAATTCGAGAGGGTTGCGGTCGACCGGCTAGGGGTGCAGTTGACCAACCCAGTCGACTGGGGGTTCTTCGAGTGCAGGCGTCCAACAGAGGAGGGGACGGTTGACCGTCACTAGGGGTGCGGTCGACCGATCAACCCTCTGGATTGATTCGCATGATGCGGTCGACCGACACCGACGCTGATTGTTTCTTTTGGGCTTACGGGAGAAAGGCCCAATTTGCTATATTTGTATTTATCTTTTAGGATTTGTTTGGGGGCTATATATATGGCCGTAAACTCCAGGGTTTAGTATGCCGTGATCATTATTCAACTTTAAGAGAGATTGTGCCGAGTGTTTCAAAAGTGAGAGAGAGAGATTGAGAGTTGTAATCTTTCTTGTAATCTTTGTATTTCTTTGGGAATAAGAAGTATTAGTTATCTCTGCATATTGGTTGTGTTCTTGTGAGATCCATATATTGTGGTGGCTTGTTCTTGGTTCATCTATTTCTTGGAAGTTTCTATTGCTTGTGGTGCACTTCTGCTATTAGCACTACGAGTTGGGAGTAGATTTCTCCAACATAAACCATTTGGAGTTTTAATGTTCGCCGGGGAATGATCGGGGCATGGCCATGGGATGGTCGTGACCGTCAATTAGGGTCCACTTCGGGGTCGGAGGGGGGCGAGCAGAGGTCAAGCTTGGCCTTGGGGGCAGCGGTGGCTGTCACAGCGTTCGACTGAGTCGAAGGTGCTGCGAAGGGAGCTGGCTGCGGATGCACCGCCGCCGACCGTCGAGGATGTGGGCTGTGTTGCCGGGGCTGCCCCACGAGGGCTGGTTTGGTCATGTCGGGGCTGGCGGCGGATGTGGTGTTATGTGCTGGCTGCCGTGGGGTGGTTGTTGCGAGGTCTTGTCATAGGAGGAAGCGCTCGGCAGTTTTGGGGTAGTGGGTGCTGTCGTGGAGACATGTAGGGTAGGGTAGTGAGAGATTCGCTAGGGGGAAATTGATTCATTTGATTTGGGGGTGTTGTTGGGGGGGGGGGGGGGGGATTTGAATTTCAAAGTGATTATTGATATTCGAATCGACGTTGAGGAGCTCCTAATATCCAAATATTTTACCAAATATTCAAATTACAACCGATTTACAATTAGCAGTGAAATGTATCCTAGTTGGTGTGGGCGACGGTAGTCAGGTAATTTTATCGTTGGGGCTCTGTTTTGACCTATTCAGGTCAAAGTGAGGGGTGCCTAAGGTCTCGCATGTCAAAGGGCTTGGAGGAGAAGGTGGCATTTGTAGAACCGTCAGAGGCAACGATGGCTTTCGTTGCGAAGGAGCGGTGAGAGTCAACGAGGGTCAAACGAGGGGATGAGAATGAGGACTCAATCTGTACAGGGAGATGTTAGATTGGTGGAGTGTCTGTGGTGTATCTCACATGGTGCTTGAAGTTGATGTATGGGTCATTGCTGGGGGCTACGGAGGTGTTGTTGCGAGCGACGACGAGGATAAACTGTGTACAAGCGAGGGACTGAGAGAGAATGAGCTAAAATTGGCACAAAATTGGCTCTGGCGAGGTCAGTCGATCAGTAGGATTAGATTTTACTGTAATTTTTGTTTGTTGGTTGAGGTGTGGTATGAGTTTCAGAACTCAGTCTGTTGGGATCTGAATTTCATAAGCCTTGTTTTTTTTTGTATGTTTTGTTTTTTTTTTTTTAATGAGACGCCAGGGGCATTCAACCCACCGTTGACAATAAAAAAACAAAAAAACAAAAACAAGCAAATAATAGAAAAGCATTGAAATGTATCAGAATCTCAATTCACCCATTTAGTTCAAGCACCAAGGCGGCAGGAGGGCACTCCATCCACCGCCTCCGCCTAGGGTGGCAGCTTAGGCGATCAAGGCAGCTGCCTACAAAGACACTGCATTGATGTTTATTTCGTCTCCGCTAGTAAGATTTTCATCTGCATTTCCTACTCACAAGATTTTGAGTATTTATTCTAATTCTTCATGAGGTGCTGCTACTGAGAGATTTCTTCTCTGATACTGGTTTCATATTTTGCTCAAATGCATCCGTTTTAACACCTTACTATTGTTCAAACTTCAAACCATTGTGAATACATCATGGTTGCTTTTAGATCTAAATCCAGTATCTGACAGGGAACCTTCATCTATTGCATAATTAATTATCAGCAACCTTTCCTTACCTTTGGGAAAGTTGGAAACTTAATAAAGCTCGAGCACATGAGTAATGATATTGTTGTTGAGATTTAGTAAAGAACTGGAGGTCTCATACATGTACATTTTTCCATTTCAAACCATAATTTGAATATTCTGTAATTTGATACTGATTAAAAATAATTTATAATTAACCATCAAGTTAAGATCAATATTCTGCACCGTCTTCTTAATCCTAGCTCTCGTGATATTTCTATCCTAACTTCGTGGACTTTTCTTGTGGTTTTATCAACATTCTGTCAAACTTAACTAGATTGAACTGTGTGATCTGGGATGCGGTAATGGTGTAGATTCCTGATGCTTTTTTTATATGGCTTCTTGAACTTTATTCACGTCACATGCTTCTGCGTACTTATATTTTTGAACTTCTTTTGTTCTTAGAAATGAATTATATGATGTACTGTTCTTTTGGTATAGACATCTCGGAAGTAAAGTAAGTTCTGACATCAAGGCCTGTATGAGCTGCTTCCTTGTGTTTCTAGTATGTGTTTTTTACTGAATAGGAGGATTGTTATGGTAATCTTTCAGCTCTATCCATTATAAGAATTTATACATAGAATAAGTCATAGGCATGTGTTGTGTACTTTACACTAATTCCCTTTTAAGATATCTTATCAAAATCAGGAAACAAGTATACAGGCACATTCTATTAAGTAAATTAGTCTCTTAGAATCTTATAGAAATACTCTTATCTGACTCAAAACAGTTGAAAGTCTTGTATAATTAATCTATGATGTGGCAAACTGAAACTATATGAGTCTTGTATCTGTCTTGAATACATATCTCTAATATAGATACTTTCCCGACACATCTGGCACACTAGATCCTTTCCAAACTTAACTGGCGTATGCACTCCTCATTTTGTACCGTAACTGTTTCCTTCCATGCAGTTAATTGCCGAAATTTCTCCAAGGTGAGTTGCCATTTACATTAAGTTCAATGACTCATTCTGGTTTCAAAATATAAAACTGTAATTCTAACCCAAAACATATAAAAGTTGAACCTTTTCCATCTCAACTTGACTCCTGCTAACACTCAATGTCAAAGCTATATCCTGTATAATGTGCATTCAGTTCTTCAAGTAAATCCTCCTAACTAATACTTGTAGTTGATGTTCTGAACTCACTTTTAGGACTTCATAGCAAATGCTGATTGCTGGAGATATGTAATGAGAATAGTTGCATCTGACACAAGCTTCCAGGCTAGTTCTTTTACTGTTTTGAGAAAAAGGTTGGATGGAGGTGAGTCTTTTCTACACAGAATTTGAACTGAAGAGGAAGGCTTATGAATAAGACATCATTATTACGAAGTGTTCAAACTATGCAAGGGATCATAGCAGTAAATCTCGTTAAGTCATACTTACCCAACTCTATCCACTAAAATGTCATATTAGTGAGGATGACAATCAAAGCAAAATCAAGGATTTTGATGCAGATAAGTGGTTTGAATCTGAAAAACAAAGTTAGATATGAATGATGAACAGTGGACAGAAGCAAGGGAAAATGGGAGTTTCTGAAGTAAAAGATAATGACTGATAATGAGGGTATTTGGGTTTGGGTTAACGATTCTACCCTGTCAAATTAAAAGGGTGTCAAGAAATAGAAAAAGTTTGAATTAATTGCTAGTAGAGAAAGATTATATCAAATGCTACTCAAGCTCAGTGGGGTTATGGGGTTACGGAATATTTCATCTTTATTTGAATTTTGATATAACATATTTTTTCCTTGGTATTTATAAGTCTTTGGTCTGCATCTTTTACTGGATTCCATGTTATAGTCGAACTCGGGTATATGTTTGATGTTTAAGGTTATAGTTTGACCATCGTTACGAATATCATATGTTCTACCAGGATTTTGTTGCATCATTTATTTTCAAGGATTATGGCAACAAGTCTTCACGAGATTGCATTTCCAGGCATTTTTAGATGTGCTTGCTGATCATTTCGCTGTAAGTATTGGCTTAATTTGTATACTTAAATAAGATTTCATGAGGATTTCTTCCTATATCTGTACACTTTTTAAATTTAAATTTTCAGTTTGACAATGAAGGCTCAGGATTATATGAAATCGTGTGAAGGCTGTAATCATGACAGTAAATGGAGTGATCCATAAGTTCTCTGCTGATTGTTGGGTGCCAATGCTCGAGAGCGTCACGATATGTAGTCGATAAGTCCTCGTGTTAAAATCACTTTAGTGTGTTTGATATGTATCTTTGAATCTATTCTATTTCCTTCTTTCTGATTATCCAAAAGAAGAATTATTAGATTACTGGAATGATCTCAAAGTCGAACAATGTTTTTGTCACAGTTCTTTTTGTTGAAATGAATTTAGTTACTGTAACTATCAATTTAGCTGTTATTATATGGGGCAATATAGTAGCTGTTATTATATGGGGTATAGAAGTACTCTTGTTGTTATCACTGAATCTCTATTTATAACATCATATATATATATATTTTTTAATAAAAATAAAAAAATGTTCCATTGCCGGGATTTGAACCCGGGTCGCCTGGGTGAAAGCCAGGTATCCTAACCGGGCTGGACGACAATGGATTGTTGTTTGTCTCGTTAAACAAACATACATGTATTAGATTTTAGATTGTTGTCTATTGTAAACAAAATGGTTAAGTCTATAATTGTTACCCAAAGTTTATCCTAATTCCAAAATAACATCCACAGTGACTATATATATGTCCAAATAGCACCTGACGTTAGTCCGTTAAGTTAATGAAATATTTATAAAATGTACCTCTTATCGGGTTTAAATTCATTAAGAAGCATATGAAATGACAAAATTTTCCTCCTCTCCTTATACAAATTACGAATCTATACCATTAGAGAATCTGTAGTCGTTTGCTAAATATGCATAATATGCATATTTGGCTCAAAACGGCGTTGCACTCGTTGGCCAAATATGCATATTATGCATATTTCGCTACAGTCGATTGCTATAAATGAGAGAAGTTTTGAGATTTATTCATATATGAGAGACGGTACTTCAAGTGCCGTCCCACAAAAAAAATTAATTTTTTTTCGTCGGACGGCACTTGAAGTGTCGTCGCTTGAAAAAAAAAAAATTTCAATTAAAAAACCCCCAAAAAAGAATTAATCCCTCGGACGGCACTTCATGTGCCGTCCCACACCTTCCCATTATCTCGGACGACACTTCATGTACCGTCCGGAGATTTTTGCAATTTTATATTTTTTTTTTGCAATTTTGTATTTTTTTTGCAATTTCTGGAATGTTTTTGTAATTTTTTGTAATTTTTTCGTAATTTCTGAAATGTTTTTGTAATTTTTTATAACTTTTTTGTAATTTTTTATTTGCTCTCCGAGGACGAATTTTTATTCCTCCGACGGCACTTCGAGTGTCGTCGCTCCAATTAATTTTTTTTATTTAATTTTTTTCTTCGACGGCACATGAAGTGTCGTCGCTTATTATTTTATTATAAAAAGCTAAAAAATAGCTTTTGACGACTGCAGCAAAACTTCGATTGCTATTTTCATTTATACATATATGCATATTTTATCCCCCAACGACTACAGATGCTCTTACCTTCCCCATCATCTCCACCGACCTCCACTTCAATCACCAGCCTTCATCTATGCCATCACCACCACCAAATTTCAACTCCAACTCCATCACCATCATCGCCTTCACCACTGACCTCCACCTCAATCACAATCCTCCAAACATCATCCTACATCTCCACCCTTCCCAAAAGTCATCACCACCCTTGAACCCATCTTCAATGCCTTTCACCGAATGCATCACCACCACCTTCAAACACCACTAAACTTCAACCCAACTCCATCACCATCATCTCCTTCACCGCCAACCTCCACCTCAATTACCATCCTTCATCTCCACCACCAACCAACATCTCCACCAGCCATGACCTCCATCTCCACAATCCAAGAAACCCATGACCACCTCGAACCCATCTTTACTGTCTTTCACCGAACCCATCACCACCACCTTCAAACACCACCAGACTTCAACCTAACTCCATCACCATCATCTCCTTCACCGCCAACCTCCACCTCAATCACCATCCTTCATCTTCACCACCAACCACCACCTCCACCAGCCATGAACTTCATCTCCACAATTCACGAAACCCATCGCCACCTCGAACCCATTTTCATTGCCCTTCACCGAACCCATCACCACCACCTTCAAACACCACCAGACTTCAACCCAACTCCAACTCCATCACCATCATCTCCTTCACCACCGTCCTCCATCTCAATCACCATCCTTCATCTCCACCACCGACCATCCTCTCTACCGTCGATTTCACAATATCCAGATCTTCAATATTCGCTTATCTAGCTCCAAGATTGGATTTTCGAAGGAAAAGAAAGAGAAAAACTGAACGAGAAAAAGTGAAGAAATGGGAAAGAAGAAGAACTGAATAAGCAGGGGGTATTTTAATCATTTTATCCCCCGTCGTGAAGAACATAATGGGAACTAACGTCGGGTATTATTTTGGCATATATATACTTTGGGTGTTATTTGAAAACATGAAAACTTCGGATGTTATTTTAAAATTAGCATAAACTATAAGTATCATTATGGACTTAACCCCAAACAAAATTAGATGTATAGGTTTTCCATGTCAAGGAATGAAGTTCAAGTTGTAACAAGCGAGTTGCATTACCTAGCATAAATGCATAATTCACTATTACTGAAAAGAACTTGTGCATGTGCTTGTCAGCAATGTTATCCGCGAATTTTGTTAACCAGACAGAGAAGTACATGTGAGTTTTTTGGTTTTTTTTTTAAAAAAAAACTAAAATAATGGATAACCATTGGAACTTATGACCATGTTATTATTATTTCTGAACATTACGACCAAATTAATCATCAAGCAATGTTGTGCTTATCCTTTCATGTAAAAATTAGTCTCTAGGGTTATTGGTGAGGTGGACAATTTTTTTTTTTTTTTTTTAATGTCTAGGTTAGTTGACGTATACAATCTAATGCGGATCACAAATCCACTTTGTCATTTTGATAAACAAATATACCTTCAGTGTTTTCATTACTTCTTGCTGACTTCACACATTTTAAGGAGTATGCAAAATTTAGTACAATTACGATTTCTCTATGTAAAGCAAAATCATTTTGTCTTGGGGGTCAATGTTAAGAAGGAATGAAATTAGATTTCATCTTCTCCTCTAGCTAACCTTACATTGTTATCTAAAACACTGAAGACTAGTAATTTGTTTTAGGGTAATGCTACACCTACTACCAAATCTACTACTTTTCTTTTTACTACCTTAGGTGATACACTATTAGTGAAAGTTATTGTAGAGTAGGTGGTAAAAATATCCAATAGTAGTGTAACACCAAAGATAGTAAAGAGAAAAGTAGTAAATTTTGTAGTAGGTGTAGCGTTGCCCTTTGTTTTATTTTCATATGGTGGCAGGGAAAGATACTGTTCAGTATTCTGCTAAGGTATGAAAATACCACCATCTCAGTGGAGGGAGAAGAGCAACAATTGATGAAGAACGATGGCTGCGAGTGGGACAAGAAGTGTATCCATCATCAGATTAGATGGAGAATGAAACAGACTTCTTATATAGATATCTAGATCTAGTACAAGACAACAATTGCTTTACTGTAAACTGTAATTTCTGAATAAACTCCCGATGCTTGTATAGATTAGTGATTTTGCATGTAAAGCGTAAACAGCAATTTGGGTGTAAAACCTGATGCGTGTCAGATAAGTTCTGTATATCACTTGTAGTTACACAGCAACTTATAGTGTATTCCTTTTCAATTCATTCCAAAAATATTATAACTTCAATTTATTGTACTCGGAACAACTTTTCTTCCTTGAAGAAACAGAGTTTTCAATATTGGTCAAAACTGATCTTACAACCTATTTATACATGAAGAATATAAATGTAAACCTATCAGCTGACGAATCAGCTGATCTAATAATAGCATAACAGCTGACCTCTGATCTTACAACCTCTTTATACATAAAGAATATAAACGTAAACCTATCAGCTAACCTATCAGCTGATCTAATAATAGCATAACAGCTGCAAGCAATTATGTGTTGTCATTCATTGGTTTTACACCAGCCGTTACTAGTCATAATTAGGAGAACGGCCTTACATTCCCCCGCAAACTGGAAACCGGATAGGTGACGAGTTTGGAAACAAGACGTTCAAAACGATCAGCTGGTAACCCTTTTGTGAAGACATCCGCAAGCTGTAGTTGAGAAGGAACGAACTGAACTTTGTGACTGCCAGAGGCGACCCGTTCACGGACAAAGTGATAATCAATAGAATTGTGTTTTGTACGTGCATGGAAGACAGGATTAGCTACTAAGTATGTGGCAGACAGGTTGTCACAGTTAAGTAAAACCGGACGGGTAAGTGGACAACGAAGTTCAGTTAAGAGTCCTTGAATCCACAGAGTATCTGCACAGGCATAGGCAAGAGCTCGATATTCTGCTTCGGCACTGGAGCGGGAAACAGTGGGCTGCTTCTTGGCACTCCACGAAATGAGGTTGGGTCCCAAGAATACACAATACCCTGTTGTGGACCTGCGAGTGTCAGGACATCCAGCCCAATCTGCATCGGAATAGGCGACTAAGAAGGAACACTCAGGAGACCTGTGAACAGGAAGGCCAACACCAAGGGTGCCTTTGAGATAATGTAAAATCCGTTTGACAGCTTCAAAATGAACATCATTGGGTGATCCCATAAATTGAGAGACATGTTGAACAGCATAGGAGATATCAGGACGAGTCATGGTGAGATATTGTAAGGCACCCACCATCTGACGATAAGGGGTAGGATCGGCAAGGACAGTACCATGGTTCCGTGAAAGGGTACCTTTGGAAGTCATGGGGGTAGAAACAGGTTTGCAGTCCAAGAGATTGCTGCGTTTGAGAAGATCAACGGTGTACTTGTTTTGAGTAAGATGGATGGACGTAGGGTGATAATGGACCTCCACACCAAGAAAATAATGCAAACGCCCCAAATCTTTGATGTCAAACTCAGCACCCAATGTGCGAAGGAAGGCAAGGAGATGAGAAGAATTACTGCCAGTGAGAATGATGTCATCGACATATAGCAACAAGATCATAACAGAAAAATGATCATGATAAACAAACATAAAGTTGTCAGCCTGACTTTGAGTAAAGCCAACATGAAGGAGGAAAGAACTAAAACGCTGAAACCATGCTCGGGGAGCCTGCTTAAGACCATAAATAGCCTTATGAAGTTTACACACATGATTGGGCCGGTAAGGATCAGCAAATCCAGGTGGTTGCCGCATATAAACATCTTCAGATAGGGAGCCGTGCAAGAATGCGTTTTTGACATCGAGTTGCCGAAGAGGCCATCCAAAAGAAATAGCAAGACATAGAACAGTACGAACAGTTGTGGGCTTGACTACAGGACTGAATGTATCAAAATAATCAGATTGTTGATGGAAGCCTTTGGAAACAAGGCGTGCCTTATATCGTTCAATTGTGCTATCGGAGCGCCACTTTATTCTGAAGACCCATTTGCAACCAACTGTATTAAGCGAAGGAGAGGACGGCACCAAGGACCAGGTGCCCTACTGAAGGGGGGCATGATACTCATCTAGCATGGTCTGTTTCCATTCAGGATGACGAGATGCTTGAGTGTAACATGTGGGTTCATTGTCCGTGTTGACCAAAGCAAAGAAGGCATGAGGAACATGGTACCGAGTAGAAAAATTGGCATTATATTTGGGATTTGGCTTGACAATTCCAGATTTGGATCGGGTGTGCACAGGGCTGAGACGGGCACTTGGTGGTGGAGGAGCGAGGTTAGGTACATTAGAAGGAACAAGAGGAGACGACAATAAGGGTGTTGGAGAGGAGACAGATACGACGTGCTGTGAAAGAAGAGGAGGGCAGGTGGGTGGTTTTGAAGAACGTGGGTCTGAGGATGAGGATAATATGGCCGGAGCTGGAGAAGAGGTAGGGACGACAGTGTGTTGGAGAAGGGAACGACAGTATGGTGGAATTGGAGAACATGGGGCTGATGATGGGGGCGATAGGCTGACTGTGGAGAATAGATGAGGTCTGGTTGTGGAGAGGTAGGCTTGACGGGAGAAGCTGGAGAGGAAGTGGACCCAGATGTTGACCGGGCTGATTCGTGGGAATGGACAGCAGGAATGGGCCGAGTTGGTGGACTAGGAAGAAAGCCCATAGGGACTACAGCAAGATCTGAAAGTTGAAAAGGCTTAGAAACAACAACATAATATAGTTAGTCTGCATGAAAAATGACATGGCGGGAAATGAGAGCCGACCTGTAGGAGGATGGAGGCAGCGGTAACCATGATGGCGATCACTGTGACCAACAAAAACACACTGAAGAGAACGAGGTTGTAATTTGTTAGTTACATAATCTCTAAGATATGGGTAACAAATACATCCAAAAAACACGAAGGAACATGTAATCCGGGGAAATGCCAAATAATAACTTATAGGGGGACGTCCCTTTAAGGATAGGGGTTGGAAGTCAATTAATCAAAGAAACAGCCATACAAAATGCTTCAACCCATAGATTGTGAGGCATGTGAGCAGTGTGCAAGAGAGTGCGACCCATATCAGCAATAGGACGATGTTTTCGCTCGGCTAACCCATTCTGTTGTGGTGTATGAGGGCAAGAAAAGCGATGCACAATGCCATTAGTAGCACAAAACTATTTAAATTGCATGTTGTCATATTCCTTCCCCCCATCACTTTGAAATTGTTTGATAGAGAAAGAGAATTGAGTTTTAACATACATAGCACAAGTAGAAAAGTGACCAAAAACTTCAGAGTTAAGTCGCATAGGGAAAATCCATGAATAACAAGTGTAATCATCCGTAAACAAGACATAATATCAATATCCAGAAACAGAAACAACAGGAGACATCCACACATCCGAATGGATTAAAGCAAAAGGCTCAGTAGAACAATGCTCATGAGACGAAAAGGAAAGTTTTATTGATTTAGCTAATGCACAATGACTACAAGGGGAATTTGATAAACGAGAAAGAGTACCTAATAAGGACCTAGAAACAAGTGTGCGAAGAACTTTATTGGATGGATGACCAAGACGACGATGCCACGGAGATGACGAAACGACGATGCCACGGAGAGGACGAGACGACGATAGAAGAAAAGGCTTGCTTGGAACTGGACAATAGCTTTGGAAAGATAGGATAAAGACCATCATTACATAGGCCCTGAAAGAGAACAACACCACGCTGTAAGTCACGAATTTGGTACCCCCAAGTGTAACCCCTGTTTCCATTAATACGTATTTTTAAAGTATTTTTCTGTATTTAAATAATCAGGATCTTATAACTATTTTTTCCTAACTGATTTTTATTATTTAAACTATTATTCTGAAACCCAATTGTTTATTCTAAGCCCAAATTCGTATTTGATTTTATTAAATTAATCCAAAGCCCAATTGTTTAATTGTTATTTTAAGCTCAATTCTATATTTTGATTTTTATTATTTAATTATACTTTTAATCTGAGCCCAATTGATTAAGCCCAACACCCTAATTGTTTTATTTAAATATTTTGAGCCTCTCTTAAGCCCAAGCCCAAATCCATTAACCCAGAACCCATTTAATTGTACAGACCCCCTACCCGTATACAATATTTTTCTCTTCCCCACTTTTTCAATTCCCGTACTCCAACTCCCCACCTTTCTAATCCCGTACTTGCACTATCCCCCATAACCTTGTACCCCACTTCTCACCCCCATTACTCTACTTTATTTATTATTATAATATCCCCTACCCCGATTTCTATCTCTCCCCATTTCATTCTCTCTCCCAATCTCTCCTCTCTGTTTCTCAACCAAAACAGAGAACCAAAAACAAAACAAACCCAACTCTCCCTCTCCTCCTTTCTCCATCTCCCGCTCTTCACTCAATCACCCCCGCCCCCAACTTTGACTTCGCCCATCGAAACCTCGTCGCCAGTCATCACTGAGTCTCGCGCCCTTCTGCCGCCTTCGCCGCTCGAACCTTCGCCTTCTCCGTTGCTCGCCTCCACCGCTCAGCCCCATACTGCGTTGCAGTACACCTCGCACAACGCCGCTCTCCGCTCACCTCCAGTCGGCTCCGCAGTACCTTCGTCGTCGTCATTTCCCCGTTAGAGCTCCCTCCGCCATTGCCAACTCCACCAGTCGAACTCGCCCTCGTCGACTCGCCGTCGCTCGCCTTCTTCCTCATCGAACCTCTTGTCGACGCCATTGTCGAGGCTTCATCTTCCACGTCGAGCCGCTCCACCGTCCATCGTCTTCCTCCCCCAGTGCCGAGCCCCGCACCTCCACCAGCGTCGTCTTCTTCCCCTATGCCGAACACCACAGTGCCGCCGCTCGCCTTCTCTTTCCGCCGAGCTCGCCCACCCTGCCGCCTGCACCAACTCCCGACTCCCTCCGTTGAGTCGCCCATCCACCCCGTCGTCTTCCTCAGACGAACTCATCACTGAAGCTCCCCCGCTGCTCCTCTCGGCAGCCAGTCCACCCCATCAAAACCCCGTTCTAGCCTCCGGCTGAGCTCGCCCCAGTCTCCGAGCGCCTCCCGCTCACTCCCCCTCCAGATCAGTCGTCGACCTCTTCTCTCGCCTCTCCCAGTCGAGGGACCTCCGCCCCGCTGCTCCTCTCGATAACTCAGCCGCCCACTCCTCCTGCCAGTCACTCGCCACTCCCGCTCGTCTTCTCCGCACACTCTCTCCTGCCAAATCCCATTCTCCGCTATCTCTCTTCCGCCATCGCTCTTCTCCCCTCTCTCTATCGTTATGTTGGGAAGAGGGAATAACACAGTGTGTTAGGAGTTGCTGTGTGTTGTTGGAATTAGTAGATTGCTCTTTGGAGTTGTATTGGTGTGTATTGGTGTTTGGTGTTTTGGGGGGTGTTTCCTGCCTTGGAGTTTATTGAAGGAGTTATTGATGTTTGCTATTGGAGTTGCTATTTTGGATTTTGGCGTGGCTGCCATATATCTTGCACGTGTTCTGCTGCCCGGGATACTGATCCCGTTATTCTAGTGTTCAATTTAATCGTCGTCAACTAACAGGCAAGTATTCCCTTGTGCAAATTCGTTGGTCTAGTACAAGCTCTTTTGCAAAATACCGCAAGTATATTTTTGACTCTATTCGTATTGTATATAATCCATTGATCTCATATTCTTACAAGATCACGAATACTTTGTTGTCATATGCATTGCATGAACACGATACATATATTTATACCCTTATAACTATATGAACACGATACATATATTTATACCCTTATAACTATACATGATATTGTGCATGAATTGCTTGTTACTAGGTTGCATGTTGTTATAATATATTTTATTCTTGATTAGTGTTATGCATGCCATTAGTCGCATCCACATGTTTTATAAACCCTAAAACATGTCTCCCCGCATTGGATAAGTCTTGATACTCGATCCTGTCATGTTACCCTGTCATGTTACCCGTCCTTATTGTTGCATGTAGTTATTGTTCATGTTTGATTATAATAAAAAGATAACAAGTCGGGGTATAAAGGGAAAGATTTAGTAGTGGATAATATAGAAGAGCGTACTCGGACGGGGGCTCGTGGTTCCTCGCTGCAAATTGCAAATTACAAGTTGCAAGTTTGCTAAATTACAGGTTTACATGTTTCACGCTACAGGTTACACTACATGTTCCACATTGCACGTATCTTCAACAAGATACAATTTTTCCGAGTACGTGACCTATAAAATCCACCACTAGTCTAAACATTTACTTGATTGTGAGTAGCAACCATGTGGTATGGGACGCATGAAGTGCTACCTAGTTAGGTTAACAAAAAACATGACATTAACACGTACACTTGCATGATCCGTTTACATGTTACATGGTTATGATAACTTGTTTACTTGTTTACATGTTACGCGTTCATGTTGACACGTTTACTTGCTTACTCGTTTACATGTTACATGTTCCTATAGTAAATTTATTTGTTTACATGCATGCTATTTGTTTCATGAGGTCTTGTTCTTGATTCTGTTGCATGTTGTATTTGCTCTATCATAAGATTCTTGATTCCTTATTCTTTCCTGCTTTTGTTTTATTCTATATTGTCCCGTTAGCTTGTACCACTTACGGACCGTGACTTGCATTAACGGGTACCTCTTTGTCTCTTTCTTGTAATAATATACTTGCAGGCCCAGATGGAGAATTACCCGAAGGTGTTGCTGAGCAGAGATTTTAGTGTTGTTTAATTTTATGTTATTTTAATTCATGTTTTATTCATGTAATCTTTGTTGTAATCTGGGCATGTTTGACCCGTAACTATGTTTCTTTTCCAGTTGTTGGTTATGTCCTGTATTATGTCATGTAATATGTCATGTACTTTGTTATCTTATTGTGATTTGACATGCTTTCGTGGTTGATATTGTCATCTTGTTGTTGAGTTAAATACACAGCTTATGAATAATGTATTCGCATCATTTGCTGGGCCTCAGTTACGTGTCTGTGTTCCCGTATTCTGGGAAGCGGGGCGTGACACCAAGAGAAGAATGTAATACTAACATTAAAATCACGAGTAAATTGAGCGACAGATAAAAGATGTTTATGAAGGCAGGGAACACGGAAAACATCAGAGAGGCGAAAGACAAAGGGACCAGAAGAAAAGGAAAGGTTACCAGAATGAGTGATGGGGAGGGTGTCACCATTACCAACAACAACCTTATCTGAAGCAGTATACGGAGTGCCGGGTTGGAATTTGTGGGCATCATGGGTCATGTGATTGGTGGCACCAGAGTCCAAATACCAGTTAGGGTCTGAAGAGGATGTAACATGCAAGCCAGCGAAAGCACGAGAATAAGGGCACTGGGCCTGAACATGACAAAATTGTTGGCAATTCCAACATTGAATGGACGGGTGAAAGCGTGAAGAACCCAAAAGGCCTTGAGATGAGGAGGAAGGTCATGGAGCACGGTGGGAAGACTGGCTCGGGCCAGAGAAGAGGCGGACTTGAGACGGACCACGAGAGGGTTGGTCACGCGGGTGCGGGTGGCGAGGGCCACGGTGGAAGCGAGCAGCTACAAAAGCTGCAGGGGAAGCCACTGGAGCCATTTGAGCTGCTAAGGCATGTTGCCCTTCAAAAGCAAGAAGGCGAGTGCGGAGGTCAGAGAAGGATGGAAGTGGTGGGAAGTTCAAAATTGCCGTCACAATCATTTGGTAGTCGAGATCCAGACCACGAAGCACATAAGTAACGTGGTCAGAGTTGGAGACAGGTTCGTGGATCGCAGTGAGTTCATCAGCCAAACTCTTGGCCTGAGCAAGGTATTCAGAGATGGTTTTGGAACCTTTGGTAATAGAGAACAGGCAAAATTTGAGATGGGCAGAATTAGCAAGGGATTGCTGTGAGAAATTTTGTTGGAGACAATCCCAAATTTCCTTCGAGGTTGAGAACCCAATAACTTGTGGAAGAACACTCTTGGACAGCGTAGCACGAAGAATACTAATCAAGCTTTGATCAGTTTGAAACCAAGAGACATAGTCAGGATTGGCCAACGATGGAGTAGAGGATGCAGACTTATCAGAAGGAGGAAGCGTAGGGGAGGGGCAAGGATGAGAGCCGTCAACAAAGTGCCAAAGATTTTGGACTAGTAAGAAAGGTTTTACCTGGCTTTCCCAGACAAGATAGTTGGTATCTGATAGTTTGACAGAGACAAGGTGAGAGATATTGGGAATGGAGATGTGGAAATACTGCTTGAAGCCATCGGAAAGAGAAAGGGGGAAAAAAAACTAGGCTCTAGATACCATGAAGAAACAGAGTTTTCAATATTGTTCAAAACTGATCTTACAACCTATTTATACATGAAGAATATAAATATAAACCTATCAGCTGACCTATCAGCTGATCTAATAATAGCATAACAGCTGACCTCTGATCTTACAACCTCTTTATACATAAAGAATATAAACGTAAACCTATCAGCTGATCTAATAATAGCATAACAGCTGCAAGCAATTATGTGTTGTCATTCATTGGTTTTACACCAGCCGTTACTAGTCATAATTAGGATAACGGCCTTACATTCCTCATTTGTATGTCTGACGAATTTCCCGATGTAAAGGTGTTTTTTTCTTTCTTGCTTTTTTAAATATATGTAAGTCAGGTTCATTGAATTTTTCCCCAAAATAAGCCACATTTTCAAACTGTGTATCCGATAGGGCGATCTTCACGAAACTATTTTTACGCGTGATATATTCTTGTCACGTCAGCAAAGATTGCAGTTGCCAACCGCGGATTCCACTTTTATGAGAACGTAGGAGGAAACTGCAACTCTTCTCAGTACTTTTTTTTATTGCCGCGGTTCCTATCTGTGGCCAAAGTTTATTTTGTTCATAACCAAAGACAGTTGGGAATTGTAGCCTTGTCATATGTACATCGTAGTTCGTAGATGCGGCCACTCTTTAAGAGCTACGAACTTTGGCCTACTTATGGACTAGGCCGCAATGCGGAATTGTGGCATTGTCTATACACAAAATGAAATGTGACTGCAGATGTGAATTGTGGCAATCAAAAACAAAATATTGAGAAAAAGACGCAGTTCCCATCTACGGCCTTATAAAAGTCTCATAAAAGCAAAAGCCACAATTAGCAACTGGGGTCTTTGTTAACGTGGCGAAGAAGAAACCACGTGTGAAAATAGTTTGGTGAAGTTCCCCTATAAGATATAGTTTGAAAATGGGGCTTATTTTTGGGAAAAAGTTTCAGTTCATTTGGGCTATGTTACTGCATCATCCAAGTTTTACAAGTCTAAGTCTATCCTGATAAAAAATATGAATCTCGTTTTAACGTTTAAATCAGCTATCATGTAGAAGGTTTTATTAAGATGAGAAGGGACCACACAGCGAATTCTCCTTGTCAAATGAGATGATAGCTTTTTGGTAGGCAATAACACTCAAACTTTGATAAGCAGTTACAAAATAATTATGGAGAAATGACCAAATGACATACAAGCATCCAAAGTTTTTAAATATGGACAAAAAAATACATGTTGTTAAGTTAATGGAATATTCTCCAGATTTACAAACCCGTTAAGAAGACTATGAAATGTCGAAATTCCTCTCACCGCTTAACGGGTTTAAAATCCAAACCCATCACCACCATCGACCACTATTTCCACCTCCTCCATCAATCACCACCACCATCTCCAACCACAATCACCACCACCAACCACCATCTCCACCATCATCTCCACCACCATCTCCAACCACCACCAAAACCCATCTCCACCGACCACCACCGACCACCATCTTCACCGCCTCCGAAACTCATCACCATCACCTTCGTCTCCACCAAAAAATTTATAAAAAATCAGAATAAGAAAAATTGAAAAAAAATGAACTGAAAGAGGAGAGAGTGGGGGTATTTCTATAATTTCATGTTATTTCTGCAAAAAATTTAACGAAAGCATTTTTTGTCCTATTTTAAAAACTTCGGGTGCTATTTGGGTACTATTTAGGAATTAAGGTAAACTTTGAATGCTATTTTGTGATTCCCCTAATAATTATCCATTTATAATTACATATTGAGCATCTATACTAATATTATTATCCGTTTTAAAATGCACATTAGTTCCAAAAAGTACTTGAAGCAACAAAACCATCTAATTTAGACGTCAGACTTAAATTAAAAGAAATCTTACAGCAAAATGTAGTCTAACTTTAAGCCATCTCAATCTGTAAATCTGACGGCAGAATATGGCAACTATTACAAAAGAAACTAGTTTTTAGGATGTTAGAATTGTGTCTTGTATATTCGTTGTTCAGATTAAAAGAAAGTAATATGAAGTACGGAGGTCGAAGCGTCGAAGCGAGTAGAAGGAGAACGGCAGCAGCAGCAGCAGGAGGTGCAGGCTAGTTGTGGTCGACCGGTCTGGGTGACAGTTGACCACACCCCTCGACCACACCCCTCGACCGCACCCCCGACCGCTCGTTGCACTAGGAAGTCAGAGAGTGGTACGGTCGACCGGTCTTGTTGGACGGTCGACCGCTCGCGGCGTTGATTCGTTTTTTGGGCCTCGATTTGTTAGGTCGGTTCAGCCCAATCTTCAATTCCAAGTTAGATCGTGCGGCTCCTATTCAGTTACTTCTTTTCCAGGTTTTATCGGACGACTGAGGATCAAGATTAGACCTAGGTATTCTCTCTATTCTTCTATATATATTGTAAACTCCTCCAATATGAGAAGGAGTACTTCATAGATTCTTTTCTCCATTGCAAAGAGAGGCTCGAGAGAGAGATAGTTCTTGGTGGGTGAGTTTAATTCCTTGTGTCAAGTGAATCAGTAACTCCTTGTAATCTCTTCTAATTGAATATCAGATCTCCTTATATTTTTCCCCGGATTAAGCAAAAGCTAACCGGAATAAGTCAACGTAGTTGTGTTTGTGTTAGTTTGGTAGATCTACTTGCTTGCTCAATTTATTCGCCTCGTCTACTTCGTCTTCCTCATTGCTCTACTAGTTCCACTGCAACTAGAGGACGTTTGTTGACGCCCCAATCCCAACATAGGATTGGAAAAAGCATATCAAATTCAGAAGTATATCTATATTAGAGATCACCAATATCAGCACTGAAGCATTTTGATGCTGGACAATAGATTGCACCTTCAATTAACAGAAAATAGACACTGTACGTGAAAGGCTGGGCAATGACTCCCTATTCAAATACAAGCAGTGGATACGTTCTCAAGAATTACACTTGAAAAACAAAAAAACAAAAAAAAAAGGATATTTATCACTGATGAGGTTCTTATACACAATGAAGCAAACTAGCAACCCGACAAGGGAGCCCACTGGCTAGATATATGTCGATCAGATAGCATGATGTTGAAATATTTCGGAAAGAAGTATATGTAAGGGAACGGCAGACTTGGTATCTTTGTAGTTGAGCCTATGATGCTGCTGTGTCACTTTCTTCATCTTCATCCACTAGAGTGACTGGTACACCACTAAATTGCCTGGAAATAGGACTCATATCAGTATTCAAGTATTCGCAATGAGGAAAAAAAATCGAGAATGCTGCAATAAGTCTGCAGGGAAACTAACCGTATTTTTTAGGGAGATTATACTAATAAGCACAAAGAAGCAAAGAATGAATAAGAAACTTGCAAAGTGTAGAAATTTGGTACTTGCTGATGCGGGAAACCGGATGTGGAAAAAGCAATGATTACATAAGTTAGACATTAATTTGCAATTGCAGCCCCTTAAGAAGAAAGTAGTGTGCAATGAACATGTCGTTGTCTTATATGGGCTTGGTAATGCACTTAAAGTTGTTACTCGTTAGAACACTTTTCACTGCTAGCTTACAAATACTCTTGAAGTCCATATTTTGATTAGTTATAAGCATTAGAAAATCATTTTACTCTTGGACCTAGGAAATTGGTCAAAAGAATGCAACAAAATTTTAAGCTATTGAGGTCATGGATTAATCATTTATACCAGTTTCCTAGTGTAACTGAGCTTTAGCTTATGCGGTAAGATATCCCCCACACCAAGTGGGAGATCTAGGTTTTGGTAACAGACACAATGGTGATGGGGAATTTTTCCACCAATGCCTATGGACGGATGTCAAAAGAATGATAAATAAAATAAACTATCAGGTCCATAGAAGATAAACCTTCGAGGGAAAAGCTTTTCATCTGAAAGGGCCTTCTCTAGCCTCTCTTCGAATGGTGTTGCATGCCAACTAACCTTCTGGTCCTGTTCAAAAATTCAAGATTAGTAATTGTCACAATGCTAGGTAAGAAGAGTGCATCCTAAGAGGAAAATAAAAATATAAAAGAGCAACCTCCTTGTATTTGTTTGTTGAATTCGGAATTCCATTTCCATCAAACCACTTAGGTGAGACACGGGAAGGCTCACTGTCACTCCAATGTGCAGCGACACTTCCTATGATTGGCCTATCAGCATCAGGACTCTTATCCAATTGGAACCGATCCCCTGCAACATTCTTGGTGTTCAGTTTCTCAGCATTGTGATTTACGGGATTCAGCCAGTCTGATAAGCTCGAAACCACAAGCTTGGGAGTGTCCTGGTTTAGATCTACTGGCTCTTTAGGATTTGTTCCCTGATTTTGGCTTCCATTCTCCTTTGCCAAGAAATTGACTGATATCTGTTGGGAACTTTTTCCATCCAGAATAGAATTTCCCATCTGTTGCTCAAACTGATCACATGATCGAACAAGCTGGGCTCCTTCAATTAGTGCTTTCCACTGAGATGAGTTCTCTATAGGATTTAGAACAGGATATACATATTGGGTTCGGATTCGAGTGCTATTCCCTGCAAGTTTGGATGGATAAATAGTTCCTGGGGTCTGCATTTCTTCTGTCAAATTTTGTAGAGTTGGAGAATGTGAATCATCCGAGCCAAGATGTTGAATCTGGTTTTCAATCTGAGGCGAAGCGTCCAGATTTCCTGAGATATGTTCAACCTCTTCCAACCGCACAATCTTCTTCTGTGTCTGATGGCCTTCAGAGTCATTGCTACACAGTTTAGATAAATGTCAGACTCGTTCAGTCCTACAATTCACTGCAAGTCACTAAGGATCTAATCAAATGACCTTTTGAGTTAAGTTCAATATAATTTTAAAAAGAAAAGGGAAAATTTAGTCACATGCACTTGGTTTGAAAATGGAAATGGTGTTGACATTACAAATTATGAAACATAAATCAAGAAGATGATGAAAAATAGCCCAAGAGTAAAAAGTTTCCAATTCCAAATTTTAAGGGTTCCTTTTAGCCACGATTTAACCTTTCCCAATAGATGCAGCTACTCACCAGATTGTTTCTTCTACATAATAGGCATCATAAAAATTATAATGAATCTAGCCGTAGATAAATCATAAAGCACATAGAACAACCTATCTAAAGTAGAAGAATGAATTGAAGGTAAACAAAGCAGGAAGCTTTACCCTCCAGATTTCTTTTCTGGAAAACATGAATTTTCATGGACTTCTGTGGGAGAGACTGAATCAGGTTGGTCATTCCAATGAAGTTGTTTACAAGAATCATCAGGAAGCTTTGAATGAAAAGTTGGAGGCACTCCACTGTCGGTTTCAGATGCTTTACGGATTTCTGGAGGAGTTTCGAGCAGTGCACCACAAGATTTAAGAAATTTGACCTGTCCATGACAAAAGCAGAGAAAAAAGGCATGCCTTGAGTCTCTGTTTAAATATGAATAAGATAGTCTACTAAAAGATCCGTAGAGGCAGAGACATTAAAATCAAAAAAAAACTTAACTAACAAATGCGCTAATATGAAATACGCATGAATGTGTGTAATCAGTGAACAACATTATATACACATTAGAAGAGCAACATGAGAAACTAACTTCCCACCAGAGTTTTCTTTAAAAATTGTATATGGGGTGACGTAATACGCCTTCATATAAGCAATGCAAAAGCCCACAGGATGTAGCACAACGAATGGCACAGCTATCTGGAGGAAAAAAATATGAATTCCTTATAGAGACAGATTGTTTCACCAAGTAGATGGCTGTAGCCAATGCCAAAAAAAGCTGAGTGATGCAGAAAAAGAAAAAAAAAAAAACTTGGCAGGCTACCAATATGTATAGGCATGTAATACACTATCAAGCCAGGATATGGATTTTGGTAGAAATTTAGATGCTACACCATTTCAGCGTATCTTGATTTTGTTTGGAGGCATGCCGTGTCAGATACAAATCAGACACACATAAGACACCAGTTTTATTGTCTTTTTGTTATTTCACATGTACTATATTAAACTTTTTCATGTCTCTGAATATTGTGTTGTGTCAATTTTCATGTTCGTGTGATGAGGACATCAGTTCGAAACGTTTTGAGCGCTTCTATCAGCAAAGACATCGTTTGGGATGGCTATTTTATTAGCCTAGTATTTTTAGTTCAGCATTTATATTTGTTTTTAGCATTTTAGCCATATATAGTACTTTTGCAATTTGCACAATTTATTTTTTGCATTAGAATATTTAGAGATTTGTATTGAGATTTATTTTGAGCCTATATATATGCATCTTAATTATTGCAAAATAATGCTTTGATTAACTAAAAATTATTGCGATTGAGTTGTTTGTTCTTCATTCATCTCTTGTGTGCGAGACCCTAAGATAATAGTTGGGTTTGTGAGAAATTCTAACTACACACCCCTATCCCCCCCCCCCCCATCTCACAGCCGCCATTCTCTCTCCTCTCTCTCTTCTCCTTTTCTTCTCTTCCCGAAACCCCACACCCAATCCCTATTCTCCTCTTCAACCTCCCGCTGCTCCTCCAAACCCCTCGCTGCCTCTCCCTCTTCAGTCGACCACCCCGAGCCCCCCCTTCTCCTCGCCGTCGTCGATCCCCCTTTCCCTCGCCGTTGTAACAGCCTCAAAATATATTTTTTAAATATTTTGCCCGTATATGCTTTACACGTGTTTTTATTTTATGCACGTGCTGATGATGAATTAATAAAATGGGCATAAAACCTTTTATTATGAATAAAATGTGGTCTATGTGCACACAAATCCTTTTCGAAAACCCGTGCTCTACCCATCCTCTTTGGCCGACCATACATGAGTAGTTGTCTAAATCTATACAAGAGTAATTTCATTTTAAATAACATGTACCATGGTAATTAGATTACATGCATGTGAAATGTCATAGATGAATGTTTCTCTAAATTTATTGTATGAATATTATTCGTGTGATTTCATTTGTTGCTATGAATTTAACTCTTGAATGTGACAATTTATACATGAAAATTGTGTGTTAAATTTTCGTATTAAATCTAAACAGATTGAGATAAACACAAATCCATGTCGAAATATACTAGATTAAATAAGTTTCCTTCTAGAAATTAATTAGAAATCGTAATATAGTATATAAAATTGTGAGAAAGATTGTGGAATTGAATTATGGTTAAATTTTCATCTTAGATATGAAACAGAGAATTTTATACACAAAAAACATCTGTGTATAGTCGTAGACAGTGAATGAGGCATGAGAGCCTAGTCTTGGTGCTCGGGATCAGTCGATGTGTATAGTGCCTACCGGGTCGCGAGTTCGAGTCCTTTGGGGCTCTGTTTCTTTTTAAAATCCTTCAAGTTTTTAAACAGTAGATATACATATATAGATAAATTTTGTGAGTCTCTTCTACATCAACAGTGAGTTGGAACATTGGTTGTTGGGTGCGATTTAAAGCAGGGGCGCTCACTCTGGTTCGAATCCTAATGGGGTCAGTTTGTTTATTTTTTTGGTTTTTTATTTTATCAATCCTTTGTTTCTTTGAGAAAAAGTTTAAAATTAGCATGGGGTATTAATGGAATATTTTGACAAGATTATATATATATTAATTCAAGATTTATTTTGTGGATTAATTACGTTGTAAACTAATTTACTTTAAAAAATATTTTTTGGAGTTATTCGTTTTAAATTAAATTTTATTAAAAGAGTGAAACGTGATGATTTTTATCTAGATTTATTCTAGAATTTTTATATCGTATGAAAATGAGTTAAATTTAGAGCTTATGTAAATTGTTTAGATGACGAATTAAGATATAATCAAAGGAGGAATTTGGAAAATTAGACGAATGATAATTGAAGGGGTTTTATCAAATTGAAGTGTTATTAAAAAAATTTATCATAACGGATAAGAAGTCATCTATTTGTTTGAAATTGATGAATTTAAAGAGAACGAATAAAAGAAACAAATGAATTGTAATGAATGAGAGATTTTGTAAAAGAGGTTAAAGATGACCTGCAAAATCTATGTGTTTAAGATGTGTGAATTCTAGAGAATTAGCGAGACCCAGTGTGCCAGCAGATTATAATTTGTGAAAGTTTAGGAAGTGGCCAGTGTGGGCTAACATTCTCAGTGATTTGGTTTAAGTCCAATAGGGTAAACTAGCTCTAGTTCACAATAATTATAACTGGACTAAGGACGGCACTAGATGGGAGATGTGATGAAGGGCAAACATGAGTATGAGGGCCTCAGCTGGTCTGCGGTGGAGATGGTCCCCGGAATTATCGACATGTGAGTGGAAGTGTCTCCAGTTCATCTCCGAAATTATCGGGATCGAGGCGACGCTCATGGGATGTTTCATGTGTATTGAGGTGCCATGGCTTGCGGTGTGGGATTAAATCGCCAGAATTATCGGGATGCGAATGATCATCTGCAGTATAGGATTAATCTCTAGAATTATCGGGGCATGGGCAGAATGTCTAAATCTAATGTTAATCACGGATGTAAGTTTTGCAAAACGGGGGATTGAACCCCTATAATGAGGAGTATGTTAAGGGCTTGCCTTCAGACCTATGTAGTATGGGATGCATAGATTCTGAACAAGTGCGTATTAGTGTGCAGCGTAAGTATGAATGTCTGCATTAGTCATTAAGTTCTTTCATGTAAATTTCCGTTGTATTGTAAATAATAACATTGTAATGAAAAGTTTTAAATTCCTTGTATTTTTGTACGAAATTGAAGTAATGATTCTGGTTTGTGCTACGAATTACCTATCTTTGAAATTCGAGGCATTGAAAAGTGGTATCAGAGCCAGGTTCAGTGAGTAGTACATATATCATAAGGGAATAATATTATGGTGGACATTAGATGTGTGTGCATCAACTTATATTTACGCCACTCTATATATACGCTGATGTTGTTCTTCCCCTTTTTGTTGTAGGATGGCAGATAACCAAAATCATGTGGAGGAAGTGGAAGAAGAAGTGTTCTTTGAGGACCCCGAAGAAGATCTAAAAGAAGAGGAAGAACTGGAAGAAGAGGAGGAACTACCAGAGTTGCGTGAAATCACTCCACCCCCGGCTGAACCCCAAGGTGAATCCTCAGACGAAGAGCCAGCTCCGAACATGAAGAATCATATCATTACTTCCCTTCAAAAACAGTTGATTATCCACAAATGAAGAGTAACCCACATGGAGGTGCATCATGCAGAAGATAAGCGAAGCATTGCGGCTCTGAGCCAGAGGGTATGGGAACTCGAGAAGTGTCGTCACAAGACTACACGGCATTTCACCCAACTGGACAATAAAACCCGGGGGGGGGAAAGCAAAAATGCTATCAACGTTATGAAAGGATGAGGAAATAAATAGACAATCTGCGGGAGGAGCTCAGAGAAGCCAAGAGGAACCGTGGAATTTAAATTGCTTTATGCTCTTGTTTATTTAATTTCTATAGTAGGATTTGGAACTTCCCCTTGTTTTCGTTATGTATGGATGTGGATGGACAAGTTTTATTTCTGAATATATATATATATATATATATATATATATATATAGTTTATTCTGGAAGTGAATGAATTGTGTTGGGTAATAGTGTGGAAAAATCTATATTGTTACTATTGTTGGCTGAAGAAGTTTTATAAATCAGAAATGGCGGGAAGAATCAAGAATGGAGAGGGATCAAGCGGAGATGGAAACAGACTCAATTTGGAGACGGAATTGGCCAGGGTATATCGGACCCTAAACACTTTCATGGCTGCCAGTGTAAATCAAAATGTTAGGGCAGGGCAGACGGTTCAAGTCCCAAAAGCAATAAAGCTGGTGGAGTCCTTCAAGAGGATGAAGCCACCTGTTTTCAAAAGCCTTCTTTACCACAGTTGAAACAAGCTATGGGGATCTGCTGCTTGGTGCATTCTGATCTGTAATGACCTGAACCCCACAATGGTAACAGGTTATCTCTAGTGGCCTTCCAGCTATGGCAACACCATTTGCTTCAGTCGGCATAAATTTCTGTATTGGGGGTTGTCTCTTGAAGTTGTTCGATGCTGCAAGCCTCTTGCCACTGTTCCAATTGTTTCTCTTGTCCTTCACCAATTGATATTGCTCCATGTCTAATTCGTTGGCAACAGCCTTCCGAACGTGCTTGTCAAACTTTATGATCCCAAGGGGTATCATGCAAGACCTCAGTCCTAGCCTCAAACCTTGCTCAAATTTCCTTGCTTTCTTGGCTTCATCAATCACCAACTTGGGTGCATACCTGGGGAGTTGTGTGAATTTGGTCTCATACTCCCTAACGAACAAGTTTCCTTACTGTAGACCTAAGAATTCCTTTGCCTTTTTCTCGCCTTTTTCTCATGTATGTCCAATGGGAAATAGTGGCTTCAACATTCCTCTAGAAAATAATCCCATGTAATTGGGCCGTTGCCATGTGCCCTCTTAATGGATTGCCACCATACTCCAGCATCTTTCTCCGACTAAATAGTTGCTAGTTTCATCTTACTACACTTTAAATACTGTCTCAATTTGTCGGATCCAATCATCAGCTGCATTGGAAGCTGCTGGCCTTCGAAACATGTGACTTCATCCTCTTGAAGGACTCCAACAGCTTTATTGCTTCTGGGACTTAAACCGTCTGCACTTCCCTAACATTTCGATTTACACTGGCTGCCACGAAAGTGTTTAGGCTCTGATATACCCTGGCCAATTCCATATCCAAATCGAGTCTGTTTCCATCTCCGCTTGATCCCACTCCATTCCTGGTTCTGCTTTCCTTCATTTCTGATTTATAAAACTTCATCAGCCAACAATAATAACTATAGATTTTTCCACACTATTACCCAACACAATTCATTTACTTCCAGAATAAACTCCATATATATATTCATAAATAAAACTTGTCCATCAACATCCATACATAAAAAAAACAAGAGAAAATTCCAAATCCTACTACATAAATTAAATAAACACGAGCATAAAGCAATTTAAATGCCACGGTCTCTTGGTATCTCTGAGCTCCTCCCGCAGATCATCTTTTTCTTTCCTCATCCTTTCATAACGTTGATAGCATTCTTGCTTTCCCCACCGGGTTTTATTGTCCAGTTGGATGAAATGCCGAGCAATCCTGTAACGACACTTCTCGAGTTCCCATACCCTCTGGTTCAGAGCGGCAATGTTTCGCTTATAATCTGCATGATGCACCTCCATGTGGGTTACTCTCCATTTGTGGATAATCAACTGTTTTCGAAGGGAAGCAATGATATGATTCGTCCTGTTCGGAGCTGGCTCTTCGTCTTTGGATTCACCTTGAGGTTCAGCCGAGGGTGGAGTGATTTCACGCGACTCTGGCAGTTCCTCCTCTTCTTCTGGTTCTTCCTTTTCTTCTGGATCTTCTTTGGGGTCCTCAAAGAACACTTCTTCTCCCACTTCCTCCACAGGATTCTGGTTATCCGCCATCCTACAGCGAAAATGGGAAGAACAACATCATACACATAGAGTGACGTAAATGTAAGTTGATGCAACTATAACATTTAAATTTGTATAAACTGATACACACACATCTAATGTCCACCATAATATTATTCCCTTATGATATTGGTACTAATTGAAGTTTGCTCTAATACCACTATGTAATGCCTCGAATTCCAAAGATAGATAATTCGTAGCACAAACCAAAATCTTTACTTCAATTTCATACAAAAATACAATAACTTTTCATTACAATGTTACTATTTACAATGCACAGCAAAAATTTACATGAAAGAAATACAATTTATAACATCCAATAACTTCAACCTTGCAACATCCATCAGCATCAAACTCATCTCCACGTCGCTTGCTAATCCGAATCTTGCAACTTGAAAATTGCGGACATCTCAGTTGCATACAACTGATGCAATGTTATAATAGAGCGATTCCTCAATTTTAGCAAACACAAACTTGAATACAAAAATGCAAGTGACTATCCTAATTGTGTCAGTATATGTCATGAACTTAATGACTAATGTAGACATTCATACTTATGATGCACTCTAATCGCACTTGTTCGGAGGCTATGCATCTCATACTACATAGGTCTGAGGGCAAACCCTTAACGTACTCCTCATTATATGGTTCATTTCCCCGTTATGCAAAACTTACATCCGTGATTAACATAAGATTTAGACATTCTGTGAGTATCTAACCCAGACCCTGATAATTTCGAAGATTAATCCCACATCTTAGATGATCATTCGCATTCCGATAATTCCGGGGGTTTAATCCCACACCGCAAGCCATGGCACCTCAACACCCACGAAACAACACATGAGCGTTGTCTCGATCCCGATAATTCTGCAGATCAATCCCATACCGCAGATGAACTGGAGACACTTCCACTCACATCTCGATAATTCTGGGGACCATCTCACACCGCAAACTAGCTAGGTCCTCATACTCATGTTTGCCCTTACTTCATCACATCTCGTATCTAGTGTTTGTCCTTAGTCCAGTTATAATTATTATGATCTATAGCTAGTTTACCCCATTGAACTTAAACCAAATCACTTAGAATGTTAGCCCACACTGGCTACTTCTCAAACTTTCACAAATTATAATCTGTCGGCACTCTGGGTCTTGCTCCGTCTCTAGAATTCACACATCTCAAACACAGAGATTTTCCAGGTCAGCTTTAACCTCTTTTATTCATCCTATTAAAATTCATCAATCTCAAACAAATAGATGACTTCTTATCCGTTATGATTAAAAAAAATTTAATAACACTTCAATTTGATAAAACCATTTCAATTATCATGTCTAATTTTCCAAATTCCTCCTTTAGTTATCTCTTAATTCGTCATCTAAACAATTTACGTAAGCTCTAAATTTAACTCATTTTCATACGATATACAAATTCTAGAATAAATCTAGATTAAAATCATCATGTTTTACTCTTTTAATAAATTTTAATTTAAAACGAACAACTCCAAAAATTACTTTTTAAAGTAAATTAGTTTACAACGTAATTTATCCACAAAATAAATCTTGAATTAATATATATAATCTTGTCAAAATATTCCATTGATACCCCATATTAATTTTAAACTTTTCCTCAAAGAAATAAAGGATTTATTAAATAAAAACAAAAAAATGAACAAATCGACCCCATCAGGATTCGAACTGGAGCGAGCGCCCCCGCTCTAAATCGGACCGAACAACCAATGTTTCAACTCATTGTTGGTGTAGAAGAGACTCACAAAATTTATCTATATATATATGTCTATTGTTTAAAAACTTATAGAATTTTAAATAGAAACAGAGCCCCAAAGGACTCGAACTCGCGACCAGGTGGACACTGTACACATCGACCGAACCCGAGCGCCAAGAGTTGGCTCTCATGCTTCACTCACTATCTACAACTATACAAAGATGTTTTTTGAGTATAAAATTCTCTGTTTCTTATCTAAGATGAAAATTAAGCCATTTCAATTCCACGATCTTTTTCACAATTTTATACACTATATTACGATTACTAATTAATTTCCAGAAGGGAACTTATTTAATCTAGTACATTTCGACATGGATTTATGTTTATCTCAATCTACTTAGATTTAATATGAAAATTTAACACACAATTTGCATGTATAAATTTGTCACATTCAAGAGTTAAATTCATAGCAACAAATGAAATCACAGGAATAATATTCATACAATAAATTTAGAGAAACATTCATCTATAACATTTCACAACTATGTAATCTAATTACCATGGTACATGTTATTTAAAATGAAATTACTCCTATATTGATTTAGACAAAATCTTGAGATTGCCCCTACACATATATATTTCCGATATGAATTTAATCATCATATATATATTTACATCTAAGCATGCATAACCTACAAAGCATTAGAAAACTTTGGAAACACCCACCTCTTTTTAATGAATCTCTAGCAATTAGAACTCCTAGAAAGCTCTCCAATCTCTTCTCCAAAAATCGAGCCCTAAAGAAAAACCAACAGCAAGGATTTTAAAGGTTCAACAAATGAAAATTTTTCTTTTCTTAAGCATGGCCGGGATGGAGATTTTATAAAGGAGAAGAAATGGGTAGTTTTTAAAACTACCCACTCAAGCCTAGTAACTACCCACAACCCCCTTCACACAATTCAAAATTTTCTTTTCCCTCCTATAGACTTGGCCGGTCTATGAGGATGGGTATAGCACGGGTTTTCGATAAGGATTTGTGTGCACATAGACTACCCAAAAAATATTAGGAGTTTTATTTAATACAATCACATATGCTACTCAATTTAATATAGATTTAATAAAATTAGTTTAAATTAATCATAATAAAAGATTTTATGCACATTTCATTAATTCATAATCAGCACGTGCATAAAAGAAAAACACATGTAAAGCACGTGTGGACAAAATATTTAAAAAAATATTTTGAGGTTGTTACGTAAACCCCCTCCCCAGCAGCGCCACCGCCTTCGCCAACGCTCCCCGCAGACCACCGGCGCCCCGATCCAGATTGGTGTTTGGTGTTTGGGCAAGATCCAGATTCAGATCCAGCAGCTTCTTCCTCTCCATCTGTAGCGACGACTCATTCATCGAACCCCGGTAACTTCTTTCCATTTCTCCTTTATTTGTGGTACCACATATCGTCTCTAGAATATTATCTAAATTTACCGTCATCTACAAATATTGAGTGTGTGTACTTCTACTTGCCAATTAGCGTACGAATCATTATTGAATATTTAACTTGCTAAAAATGCTTAGGTATAATTATTGATTGTTAGAATTGAATCTTTAATTGGGCTTGTGAAACTTATTTCATTTCTTGAAAATCCATCAAACCAATTACTAGTTTTAATTTCTAACTTAATCAGCACTACATGTTGGTAACATGGTTTTAAATCTCGGATTTTGGTCTCGTCTCGGCAAAGGGTGTTTCGTCTCGGATCGAAGATATCGGAGGAGATCTCGGGAAAATGTTATCATATTGGATGTTCATTTCTTATACTCAATAGATATTTTTTTTTGTTACTAAATAAGATATTATATGTCCTACATGTCATTTATTATATAAATTACTGTATAATGTAACTAATGACATGAATCAATTATGATAAATCTTCGCATAATTTAACAATAGTATAGAAAAGAATGTAATATAAGAATATAACTAAATTAAATTTGCATTAATTAGAAAAAATGTATTAGTTAATAAACTTACTTGACTTTGCATATATACAAACAATAGCGATACGGAATTCTCACATTGTTTTAGTTTAAGGTCCTATATTGAAAGACATATATACAAAAAGTAAAACAAATTTTTTAAATATAGTCACAATAACATCTGTCTATTTCGGCTGATATTTCGCCAATTTCGACAATATTTCGGCCGATATTTCGGTAATTTCGGCTGAAATCTACACATTTTGGTCCAAAACGATGTAGAGTATAAAATATATGATTTTGTATCGGCAAGCTTGCCGAAACAAAATTTTGGCCGAAATTTCAGCCGTATCGGAAGAAATTTAAAACAGTGGTTGGTAAACTTAACTTTTAATATTCTTGGAAATTTTCTACTTAGGGTTAAGTTTACATCATCGTGCTTCTTAGTTACAGCCCATTTGCATCCCTATTGATTTTCATCTCTCTGTTATTATAAATGTCTATCTCAGAAATTATCAAGAAATCTTGGATTTCAGACTCGTCTCGACAATGGGTGTTTTGTCTCGGATCAAAGATATCGGATGAGATCTCAGGGAAATGCGATCATCTTGGATGTTCATTTCGGACACTCGATAAACATATTTTTGCTACTAAACAAGATATCATATGTTCTACATGCCATTTATCATATAAAATATTGTATAACTAAATAATGACATGAATCAATCATGGTAAATATTCACAAAATTTAACAACAATATAAAAGATGATGTAATATAAGTATATAACTAAATAGAATTTGCATTGATTAGAAAAATATATTAGTTAATAGACATGCTTGACTTTGCATATACACAAACAATAGAGACGAAATCCTAATATTATCTTACCTTAAGGTCTTATATTGAAAGTCTAATATGCAAAAAATAAAACCAAAAAATTTATATATTCACAAAAACATTAGTGTGTTTATTTCGGTTATTTCGGCAATATTTCGGCCTATATTTCGGTCGAAATCTACACATCTCGATCCAAACAATATAGAGTATAAAATATGTGATTTCATATCGGCAAGCTAGCCGAAATTTAAAACAGTGAAAATCATCACTTGCTCTCTGATAGTAAGACATAGATTTCGGGAGCGAAACAAACTTTTTTTTAGGTATATCAGGTGGTTTGCTCAACCTCCTACTCATTTTGCGTCCTTCGAAAAGGATTACCTTGATTCTCATGTGGTTTAGTGCGTCCATGTTATGTTGAGCAAGATATGACCATGGAGACATGGGCTTTATTGGAGATGTTAAAACTGGAATGACCCCACACCAACCTAGGATGTGAGCATAAATATGAAAGATGACCCTATGTTAGATTTAGGGATAGAAAACCAAGATGTCAATGTTGCTTTTATGTTTTATTATAGTCATCTAAGTTCTAAACTGTCTTGCTCATTTTTCTCAGCATCTTATTTAATTAAATGGACGTCAAAAGAGAAAAGGAGATGCATTGTGTCCATAAAATATTGGATTTTATATGTTACGAAGTCATCATCTAGCACCTATATAGGATGCAGTAGACAACCCTATCATGGAGCCCTACGTGTCTTGGACACCCCGATACTTGACAGACACTCCTTAGACATTTGTTCAACACTTCTCATACATGTCTAACTTTTAATACATATCTTACAATCTGGCAGTTCTTAGACATTTTTCGATTGTTTATTGGATACATAATCCACAAATTTCAAAAACTTCTTCACATTTTATATTAATAAATATCATCACTTTTTCATACCTCTGAGTATTTCGTATTTATATTTTTGTATAGACTATGAGCCTATCAAGCTTTATTTTGAATCCTTGATTCATACAGACAATGAAATTATTATTTTGATTCTTTAACTCAAAATTATATTGTAAGATATCTCTAGATTTAATTTATGAATGAAAAGTATTGTATTTAGAACATGTCTTGTTAGAAGTGTAACCCCATGTCTCCTTATTTTTACAAATTTGTCATGCCCTGTACCAGTATCCCTGCTTCTTAGTCTAGCACACTCAAAACACATAAGTAGAATTAGAGGTATTTAACTGTCACATTGAGAATATGAGAAGATATGGGATAGCATATATTTATGATGGGGATTGCGTACATTTATGATGTGATCGTTATGCAATTGATTGAGATCACTGATACAATGAAGATATATCTGACATTCACGACCTTAAAACCAAGTGGGAAATAATTAACCAATAGACAGACACCTGTACATATCAGTAAAAACCTTCAGACTTCTGTAGCTATGAAGATGATCAAATATATTTATAGGTCGCAACTACAAGATCTAAAGAAATCAACAGGACATGTACATGAAGCTTGGAAAAGCATTGTCTTCACACAAATATCACGTAATAATATAACCAGTCTAAATTTTGTGACTGGATCTGTGGAAACAAATACCGTTGAAAACAAACATGGATCCTCATGCATCACGGAAATTTCAACAAATTACTTCATGTACTAGACAGTAAATCAAATTTAGTTTCCCATAGTTATGGCTAACTACAAACTGACAAAAATAATAATCAATGAGATTATAAGTCAAGACGCTCGTTTCAAACATGCAAAATGCGCGGCGCCCAAAAAAATAATCATACATTATTAAAAAATAATTTGACTTGGCACCAATAGAATCGACATACTCACCTCATGTTTAAGCTCCTCATCGGCACCAGCACTTTCTCTATCAAAATTCTCTTGTAAACTCAGATGCCCTATTTGCTCATTTGGTGAACCTTTCTCTTCAATTCAATAAAAGCATAGAACATAAACAAACAAATAAATACAAAAATCATATATCCTATCAAGAAGACGTCACATAGAGAATTGCTACTATCATGAAGAGTTGAAGACGCTAGTTCACAACTTAAAAAATTTCCAAAACTATCACGGAACACAAAATACTGAGGTTAAGTACCTGTCAACCCCCCCCCCCCCCCCCCCCCCAACAACACATACACACCCACACACCCACACCCACCCACACCAAAAAGAACCACGAACATGGTCTCGGCAATCCAATTCATAGTCAATTCGCTATCCGAATCTCTTAAACAAGCTATCCACATACAGTGATCTTCGAAATGAAGACTCATATTCATTAGCTCATCAACTTCTCTTCAAACTCTCCTCAATTTGTCATGGAATTTAATTTGATTCTTACTCCTATATTTAAATGCAAGTAATTAATGTATTTATACTTTAATTTTCCATTTCTATCTCTATCTCCACAAACATACACATTTGTATATACATTACTCAAATGAGTGCCCCAACTCATCCTACTACCACCATACCATGTACCATTCATAGTATCATACTATGATCTTGAACCAGAACCACAAACCAAAACGTACTGCGAACCTAGTAACACTTACCTAATCAAAAACAATGTTGAACATCTGTGCCACAAAAACTCCAAAGTCGTGGTGAGATCTAAGGGTTAAATGGTTTTTTTTCTAATGGGTTGCCCATGTACCATATTAAATGCCCACATCACCAAAACTCTGGAGTAGCAGTGACGCGGTTGAGGGCTTTACATTTTATATTCAAATAACAAATAATTCTAATTGTAAACCTAAAGGTCCAACCCACTAACTTTGTTAACCAAAAAAGGCTCAAAATCCAAGATTTTGATTTTGATCATCACTTAAAGAGCTAAAATCCTCATAATTTCCACACAAAAAATTATTTTTTTACGAGTAATCGGGTTTTACCTTCGCATAGAAACACAGAAGCCAGCTGATTCTTGGTTACCGGAGGATCCTGATCGAGTTAAAACAAGAAATCTTCCATTATCATACTAAAGATCCGAACTTTCTCAATTTCGAAGCTAGGTTCCACTTACTTTGTTCTTCGAGGCGATCGACTTCGATACGAGATGAGTATTCGATCGATCACAGCCTTTGATCCGGAAACAAGCGAAGAAACACGACATCTCAGCTGATAAACCTCCTCAAAACCCTAATTTTGCTTCGATCCCGCGGACTCGGAGCGATTAGAAGAGGTAACTGGGAGCAATTGGGAACGGTCGCGAAATTTGTAGCTGCTTTAATTTTCGCGTCTAGGGTTTTGGAATGGTTTCTTGAATTTTAGAAATGGGTTGTTTTTGTTGTTACCGGAGCTTTGAAATTTAAATTTGGGATGAAGAAGCTTAGAGGCGGAAGGGGATACTTTTCACTTAGCTTCTTTCATTGTTTCCGTTGTTTCATATTGAACCCTTAACTGATACTTTTCTACAAAAAATTCAACAACATGGTAATAACAATTTAATATAGAGGGGTAGATGCAATGATTGTCAAAATCTCTACTATTTTAATGGGAGAGTTGGGGTTTGTAACAAACAAACTCTAACTTTGTAACTATATATTTTTGATCGGGCTGGAGTCGTATGACTCTATCCATTACATCAAAAAAAAAACTTTGTAACTATATAAATACGTATAATACACGTCCAAACTATATCTAACAAATGTAAATGTGTACCGCACGTTTAGCCCAAATCAAAACATTCAAATATAAACTATTTTTTCTTATTCGATATATATTCATTTAATTTGATAACTTAACTTTTTTTAGACGTGCATTGCGCGTACATTATACTAGTACAAAGTAGTCTAAACGTTTTGCTTGGTACCCTTTAACGTAAAACCATTTGTGGGGTCTTAAATATTTGATCTAAACAACAAATGTTTGAAGAGAAATGTGAGCAAATGATGTAAAAACCGAATCATCCATTGAACTGAAGGATGGCTAGTCCGGATTTTAGTCGGTTCAATCGGGTTCAATGTCAGTTGGACCAGGTTCAGTATGAGGAGGGATCACTTTTATCTCACTGCAATTCAAATATATCTATATAATAAAACACAAAGGAAGCTATCAAGTGGCTCTCCTTCAATCTCTAAAATCAAAGGCCCATATCTAACCTTACAAAACACATTCCCACCCACCCCCCAAAGTTTCCCCCAAAAACTCAAATTCAAATTCCCCCCCCCCCCCCCCCCCCCAAAAAAAACAACTCGTTTATTTATTTTATTCTCTCTCTCTCTCTCTCTCTCTCTCTCTCTCTCTCTCTCTCTCTCTCTCTCTCGGTCTATATATATATATATATATATATATATATATATATATATATATATATATATAAACATTGACTTTTATACCCCAATTTATAATTATTTTTCACTATATACTAATGGAAACATGAACTTTTATTTAAACCTAATTATTGTCATACTATTCAAACTTCAGCTACATAAACATTGACTTTTATACCCCAATTTATAATTATTTTTCACTATATACTAATGGAAACATTA
Organism: Hemerocallis citrina; assembly: GCA_017893485.1. NCBI lineage: Eukaryota > Viridiplantae > Streptophyta > Magnoliopsida > Asparagales > Asphodelaceae > Hemerocallis > Hemerocallis citrina. The sequence goes on from CM030364.1 coordinate 43,015,684, forward strand.
ACTTTTATTTATAACTAATTATTGTCATACTATTCAAACTTCAGCTACATAATTGTTGATTTACTATTTACAAGGCTTTCATATGCTGTATCGTTCTGAAGACGTACCGTAGGCATGTGGCCACGGAAAAATCTAGTCTATATAATAAAACACAAAGACAGCTATCAAGTGGCTCTCCTTCATTCCCCCAAAAATCAAAGGCCCGGATCTAACCTCACAAAATACATTTTTCCCTCAAAAAGTTTCCCCCCAAAACTCAAATTCAAATCCCCCCACCCAAAACTACTCTTTTATTTATTTAATTATTTCTCTCTCTCTCTCTCTCTCTCTCTCTCTCTTTCTCTCTCTCTCTGTGTCCCTTCTATTCAAAAAATTAAGAAAATAAAAATTTTAAATTTTTTTTAAAAATAAAAAACAAAAAATTCAAAAATTCAAAAAACGTTAAAAATAATTCAAAAATATCAAAAAAATCAAAAACTTATAATAAAAAAAATAATTTTTAAAAAAATTAATAATTTTAAATTTTTTTAAAAAAAATTTTAAATTTAAAAATTAAAAATTCTTTTAATTTTAAAAACTTTTTGAAATTTTTGAAATTAGAAATTTTAAAAGTTTAGAAAATTGTTTAAAAATTAAAATTAAAATTTGAAAATTTTGAAAATTTTTAATTTTTAAAAATTTGAAAATCTCAAAGCAAATCCAAATCCAAATCCAATGTCGAACCCCAATCAAGTGGTCGTCGTCGATATCTGATCCGCTGCTGATTCCGAATCAGTGACTGCCCTTCACCAAATCGAGCGCGAATATCAAGAGACTCCGTATCGGCGACTCCCCTCCACCGAATTGAGAGCCTCTATATGTGATGCGACGACTCTAATTTCATCTCATTAATCGAATTTTCATTCTAATTTTTAATTTTTTGTGTGTAGGGGATTACTCAGATTTTTGCTGACTCGAATTTTGTGTGTGCATGGGATTTAAGTTTAGAGAGGTATGATTATTTTATTTTTGGGTTTAAAAAATTTTAATTTGGTGATTTAATTCATGAGTTTTTTATTGGTTTTAATTTAAGGTGTACGCAAGTGAAGATCTGAGCCGCTTGATGAAGATCTGGCACGAATCGTGAGACAATAGTTTTTGCCAATTCGCAGCTCAGTAACTCGGATTGCAGATCCGAAGTACGTGGCATAATCTGAGCCGCTTGATGAAGATCTGGCATAATCGTGAGGCGGTAGTTTTTGCCAATTCGCAGCTCGGTAGCTCGGTAGCTCGGATTGCGAATCCAAAGTACGTGGCGTGATCTGAGCCGACTGATGAAGATCTGGTACGAATCGTGAGGCGGTAGTTTTTGCCAATTCGTAGCTCGGTAACTTGGTAGCTCGGATTGCGGATCTGAAATACGTGGCATGATCTGAGCCGCTTGATGAAGATCTGGCACGAATTGTGAGGCAGTAGTTTTCGCCAATTCACAGTTCGGTAGCTCGGTAGCTCGGTAGCTTGGATTGCAAATCCGAAGTACGTGGCGTGATCTGAGCCGCTTGATGAAGATCTGGCACGAATTGTGAGGCGATAGTTTTTGCCAATTCACAGCTTGGTAGCTTGGTAGCTCGGATTGCGGATCCGATGTACGTGGCATGATCTGAACCGCTTGATGAAGATCTGGCACGAATCATAAGGCGGTCTGACTGGTCAACACGCCGCATCGTGCTTCCGCCCTTACAGATTCTGTCATTTAGGCTTCTGATGGGCTTCCGTGGGGGCCCAAAATGCTCGGAAGCCCACACGAATCTCCTTTTTACTATAAGACTTCTCCCCCCCTCACCACTTTTCCATTCTTCACTTTTCACTCTGAGAATCTATTTTTGCTCTTGGGTGGCTCTGTTAGCGGTCGCGGCTAATCGCTCAGTTCTCCGGCGAACTATTCCGACCGTAGCTGTCACGTCAAGGTAAATATATACTTTATTTTATATGTTTTTCAAGATGTCTAGAGTGTCGTTGGGGAGTGAGACCTCCACCTCGGACCAAGAGAGTGATCGGCCATTGTTGTCTCATCTGTGGTGGACAAGGGGAAGAAAGTGTCAGGGTCTGAGATCGTGGAGACGATAGTGGAGGACGTGAAGAGAACGGGTGAGTTAGGTAGGTTACCGTCCATGCTATCAAGCCTCGGGAAGGTGAGGGATTACTCCGACGACCTTCTAACCAAGGTGGTGTACGGAAGGTCGGCCTCATACGAAGAGAATAAACCGACGGAGCACTCCGAGGTTGACGACATCCCCTCGGTTCTGACTGAGGGGGATCTGCAGCGTATGAGGAGGGGCTTCATGATACCGTCGGAGTATTCCCTTCTCCTCCCTGGTTCAGGATTCAGAGCGTGTTAGGCGACCTCGCCTGACACATGCGTTTTCCCGTAAGACGCGCTCAATGCCGGTCTTCGACTGCTCCTACCACCCTTCGTGACCGAGGTGCTGAAGTGGTATGGATTGAATCCGGTCCAATTTATGCCAAACATGTGGCGGCATGTCATCGGCTTTATCCTCTAATGCCAGGCGGTAGGGGTCGAGCCTCGACTCGTCATGCTTCGGAGTCTATATTAGATCAACCGTATGAGCAAGACGGAGTACCGGTATTACTTATCACTGCAGAAGAGCGTCAAACTGATTGAGAATCTGGACTCCATCAAACAATGAAAAGAGAAGTATTTTCTGATCCGAGGTCTCCAACCGTAGGGTTTCCCGATGAGGTGGAGGGAGGACGTTCCGAGGTGGGCAAAGGTCGAATCTGTGCTGACTCCGGAGGAGGATGAGATTGTGTCAAAGCTCCTCAGTCTTCCGACCCTGTGTTGGAAGGATATAACAGAGGGGGTTCTCTTCGGTGGGGGTCTCAGTCCGATCGACCCCAATATGCTTCATATATTTTTCCTTCTTTTATTTTCATTATTGCTTTCTTCTTGTGCTAACCTCCTCAGCTTTTGTTTTCTCAGAGGCCCTAGGCATGGACTTCTGAGCTATGCTACCTAAACGAGGCGGGGGTGCCGAAAGGGCTCTGACAACAAAAAAGGGAAGCGGACGACAACGGGACCCTCGTCAGGCCGAGCTACTAAGGCACCAACGGCGGTGGCCCCAACAGTGGACTTGTCATCCACCTCTCCGTTTGCTCCTCACGCGGTCCTTCCCCAGCCCACACCTTCCACCTTTCTGTCGAGGCCTTCTCTATCATAGCTGCACTAGCGCTTGAAGTGCCACCTCTTACAGTCGAGGCTGAAGCTATTCTCACCGAGGAGCACAAAGAAGCTCTTCGTCCCAGACTGGCGGGTGATGAAGCATGATGGCTTCCTACGGGATGCTGCCATGAGCATGCAAGCTCTACGTCGCCTGCCGACCCCGAAGGATCGAGCGGCTTTGAATGCGGGGACCGTGGGCGACGATGCCCTTGAGATCACCAGGGCGACGATGTCGGTAGGTATCTTTGTTGGGCCTTCGAAATTTCAAAGTTTGTTTCGTTCGACACTCAAGTCTTTTTAACTTTCGACATTCAGATCATGTGCCACTTCAGCCACCTCCTAGAGCAGTTCGCCAAGCAGGGGAAGGAGCTCAAGGCAACGAGCGATAAGGACCGGATCGAGAGAGCTAAGGCCATGAAGCTGTACGAGGCGGAGCAGCATCTCTCGGAGTCTCAAGCTGCTCAGATCAGCCTTCTCGATGCGGCCTTGGCCAAGGCGAACGAGCGTACCGCTATGGAAGCGGCGAGGGTTGATGAGGAGAAGGGGAGGGCCGAACAGGAGAAGGAGAAGGCCATGAAGGCCTCCGAGGAAATGTAGAGGGAGAGGGAGGTAGCGGTGGCTGCGGATGCGGTGGCAATCCAGGCCGAGGCGAAGGCACACATGCGCACGAATATGGAGCAGTCCTACGCCCGAGCCCTCAAGTAAGTCAAGGCTCACATTCCCAGCTTCGATAGCTCGGGGTATATCTTGTATGCCCCCATCGAAGGCGAGGAGGTGGTGGCGGCAGCAGAAGCCGAAGGAGAAGGAGAAGAAGAAGAAGAGGGAGAAGAAGAAGAAGAAGAAGTAGTAGAAGATGTAGTGGTTGAATCCGTAGACAGCGATCGTGGAGGTGCCGAGGGTGATCGCTGAGCAGCCCCCCAAGGTAGCTCCTTGACTCTGAGTTTACTCGTTCTTCGTCTTTGATTTTTGATGTTTTGTTTTTGTACTGCCTTATAGCGGACTGGCCACCACTTTTGTACCATTTTGTCAATGAAATGAAGTTTCTTACACTTAATATTGCAACGTAGGGCCCAAAGGAGATTAGAACTATCTTGTAGTTTCTCTTACACTTCGAGCGTTTGACTTTTGTTTCCTCTTTTTTATTGGTTCACTCGGGATGGAGATTCGTCCTTTCTCCGTCATAGGCTTGGCCTTGCGGAGTTAGGTCTTTCTCATTCTCGGGAGTTGCTTTATAAAGCAGAGCGAGAGTTAGGCCATTTGAGGCTGACCTTAGCTTGCCGAGACATCGAGATGAGGTGCCTCGAAGAGAGGCTTCGCCAAGTGCCTCCCGAGGGCGAGGAGTCTTGTCCTTCGATGAAGGTCAACCAGGGTCTCCGGCTCAAGTTTCTTCATCACACTCTATTCGAGGCGAGATCTGAGAGAGATGGATTGAAGAACGTGGTGCTCGAGAAAATTCTAGAGGCAACTTATCTCCAAAGGACTCCCTCGGATGTCTCGCACGATGCTCGTTTGAGCCGACTGACTTGCCTAAATATTAGAGTAATAGATGACTTGCTTAAAGAGCAGGTTGTCGAGCTAGAGGCAGAGAATGCTCGTTTGCGATGGTTGTCCGAAGGAAGCAACGTTAGGAGCACCTCCTTCCCTCGGGGTGAGTACGCTCAGGGGAGGTCGTTCCATGAGCTAGCACTTCGTTTGCCCCCTATACTGCGAAATCCCAGAGATGGGCAAAGTGGAGTTGCCAGTTCGTCAAGCGGAGCATCTATTGGGGCCACTATTAGATTGGGTACTTATGATGCGGCTCGACTCACTGGCCTAGGGACGTCTGCAGAGGCGGGCCGTCAGCAACACAATGCTCGTCGTCCTCGCATGTCGCTTCATAGAAGCATCTCACTCTCTAGGAGGGGTTAGGGCAAAATTTTGTAGCCTTGTAGTCTCTTGTATGAGTTTTTGGTCTAGAGTTAGACTTGTATCTCAAATTTTGAAGAAATAATATGTTTCTTCTTTCTTTTTTTTCTTGACTTTTTGTGAGTATTTGTCTTTTGCTGATGTTCGCAAGAGTATCGACAGTTGTGGGAGCAATTCCGAAAGGTGAGCTACTTTGTACTCGCTAGTTTGCAAGTAGCTAAAGTGGCATCGAACCAAGTGTTGGACTCCGAACTTGTCGTTTAGAGAGTATCAATAGTTGTAGGAGCAATTCCGAATGGTGAGCTACTTTGTACTCGCTCGTTCGTAAGTAGCAAAAGTTGCATCGAACCAAGTGTTGGACTCCAAACTTTTCGTTTAGAGAGTATCAACAGTTGTAGGAGCAATTCCGAATGGTGAGCTACTTTGTACTTGCTCATTTGCAAGTAGTAAAAGTTGCATCGAACCAAGTGTTGGACTCCGAACTTGCTCTTTAGAGAGTATCAACAGTTGTAGGAGCAATTCCGAATGGTGAGCTACTTTGTACTCACTCGTTCGCAAGTAGCAAAAGTTACATCGAACCAAGTGTTGGACTACGAACTTGTTGTTTAATGAGTTTTTTTTTGTAAGCCCAAAAGTAGTACGACCAGAATGCTTAGAATAAAGAATCTCCAGGGGGCAGAACACTTTTATTGAAAATAACTAAGCGGCTGCTTATAAGTTGCAAGCCATTATTACACTTAATAAAGAAAAAGAAATAAACTTCAACATGCTTTAAGGAGAGCACTCTTGGAGAAGTTGCTTGGAGCGGTGTTTAAACACCCTCTTGGAATTTCAACAAGTGCTCTGCGTTCCATGTCCTCGGCACCCTCTTGCCTCCCGGATCTTCAAGTTGATAAGCACCCGGGCGGACAACTTTGGAGATCCTATACGGTCCTTCCCAATTCGGTGCCAATTTGCCTTTCTTGCTGGGGAAAGAAATAGACAGCTTCCTGAGCACCAGATCTCCTTCTTTGAAATTGGTAGGGCGGACTCTCCTGTCGTAGGATTGCTGGATCCTATGCTGATAGATTTCTTACCGAATGGAGGATCTCTCACGGATCTCATCGATAAGGTCCAGATTGCCGCGAAGCTCGTTCACATTTTGCTCTTCGTTGTAAGCAATCAAGTGGGGGGACGGTAGACCCACCTCCAAGGGAATAACGGCTTCGGAGCCATAAGTGAGGTTGAAGGGCAATTCTTCCATCGGGGTCCTCTTCGTAGTGCGATAGCTCCAGAGCACATTGGGGAGCTGCTCTACCCATAACCCCTTAGCCAACCTACTCGCCTCTTTTTCAGACCGGAGAGAATTTGCCGATTGGCATTCTTTGCCTGACCGTTGGACTGCGGGTGGGAAATCGAGGAGAATCGTTGCTGAATGCCAAGGTCTGCGCAAAAAGCGCGAAAGGCTGCCCCCGTAAACTGAGTTCCATTGTCCGTTATCATGATTCGAGGCACGTCGAATCTGCAGACAATGTTCTTCAAAAAGAAGCGTTGCACCATATTCTTCATGATCATTGCTAGGGCTCGGCTTCGATCCACTTCGAGAAATAGTCGCTCACCACAACATGGAACTTTAGCTGGCCCGATGCTGGAGGGAACAGCCCGAGCAAGTCCATTCCCCACATTGTAAAATGGGTTTGACTAGATAGAGAGGATAGCTGAGCTTGTGGTAGACGACGGATTGTTGAGAATTTTTGGCAAGGGCTGCATTAATGAACATGTTGTTCGTCATCGCAAAGGAAAGTAGGCTAGAAATATCCATAGTTCAAGATTTTGCGGACGAGGGACCTTGCTCCCAAGTGAGCGCCACATATCCCTTCGTGTACTTCCTTCAATGCATACTGGGCTTCATCGTGGGAGAGACACCTCAAGTAGGATCTGCCGTCTAATTGGTGTAGGAATGTTTGTACAAGACTCCCTCGATGAGGGTGTACCGCTCGGCTCTTGTTCGGAACTTTCGGTCTACTTTAGGATCTAAGGGAAGGATCCCATCTCGGAGAAACTCGAGCAGAGGCCTCATTCGATTCTCCCCGAGTTGTAAGGGCAGCGCTTCCATCGGCTCGGGGCCTTCTTCCTCGATGATGGGCTTCAGTAGAACTTCTACTAAGACAGTTTGTTCGAGCCCTTGGAGGGAGGATGAAGCTAGTTCTGAGAGGGCATCCGCCTCAGCATTCTCTTCTCGGGGGATCTACTAGAGTTGTGCATCCTCAAAAGAGGCCATCAGACCTTTGACCTTGGCTAAGTACATGGCCATGCGACCGTCTCGTGCTTCGTATTTCCCTAATACCTAGTTCACCACTAGCTGCGAGATGCTAAATATATTGACATGCTTTACCCCTGCCTTGCAAGCCATGCACGGCCTACTATAAGGGCTTCATATTCGGCCTTGTTGTTGGACACCTTGAAGTTGATGCAGAGTGAGTACTGGAGGATGAAATCATCTGGGCCCGCCAGGATGACTCCTGCTCCACGTCCATCGGCGCACGAGGACCCATCCACATACACCGTCTAGAAGGGGGGTTCCTCAATTGCTTTGCTGGCATCGGGAATGGTACTCTCCACTATAAACTCTGCTAGGGCTTGAGCCTTGATAGCGGTTCGAGGCTGATAACTAATATCATGCTAGCTTAGCTCGATGGACCACTTCATAAGGTGCCCGAAGGTCTCGGGCTTGTAGAGGACTTGTTTGAGCGGCTGGTCAGTAAGAACGACCACCGAGCGAAACTGGAAGCAGGGGCGGAGCTTTCGGACCGCCATGACCAAGGAATAGGCCATCTTTTCTAGCTTTGGGTAACAGAGTTTAGCATCCCTAAGGAATTTACTCACGTAATAGATAGGCCTCTGTGACTTGTCTTCTTCTCTTATTAAAACTGTGCTAAGGGTCTGCTCCGAAGCAGCGAGGTATAGGTAGAGGACTTCCTCGGGCCTTGGCTTGATCAAGAGTGGGGGGTTGACTAAGTAGGCCTTAAGCTGGTCAAAGAACTCTTATTGCTGTTTCCCCCATTCAAAGTCTTTAGCCCCCCTGAGGGCCGTGAAGAACGGGAGGCATTTCCCCCCGAATTTGGAGAGGAAATGCCCTATCGCCGCAAGGTGCCCGGTGAGTCTCTGCACATCCTTAACACTGGATTCGTGAAGTCAATGCAGATCCTCCAGCTACTGTTTGCTTTCTTGACCATCACGACATTGGATAGCCACTCTGGATAGTTTACCTCCTGTATGAACCGATCTCTAAGGAGTTTCTCAATCTCCTCCTTGATAGCTTGCTGGCGCTCGGGGGCAAATTTGTGCCGCTTTTGCTGAACTGGTCTGGCCCCCAATGCGACACTAAGGTGATGCATGAGGAGCTCCTCGGAGATCCCCGGAATGTCAGTTGCAGTCCAGGCGAAGATGTCTCGATTTTCCCTTATGCACTGGATAATGTCTGAGCGGGCGGGAGGAGGGAGGACTTTGCTAATCTAAAATTTCTGAGGCGGATCTCCTTCTGAAAAGGCCACCTCTTCCAGCTCATCGATCGGCTCCGATATAGGTGGGCTACTCCCTTGGGGGAGTTCAAGAGCTTCGAGGGAGAGGACTGGTCTTCCTACCGAGGTCATGTAGCATTTGCGAGCCGCCTCCTGACTTCCTCTGCCTTCTCGCACGCCCGCCGTGGTAGGCAATTTTATCTTCATGTGGTAGGCCGAGGGTATGGCCTAGAGAGCCACTAGGCCTGGTCGGCCCAGGATGACATTGTAGGTGGCTTTCACATCCACCACCATGAAGTCCATCGGCTCGGTTCGGGTGGTGGGAGTTTTGCCAGCGGTTACATTGAGAGTTATGACACCCTCGATCGTCACTGGCACTCCTATGAGCCCGTGCAGAGTGTAGCCGGCGGGCTTGAGCCAATCCCTGGATAGCTTGAGCCCCTGGAAGGCCTCCAGAAAGAGAATGTTGACCAAAATGCCGTTGTCAACTAGGACCCGACGCACGTCAAAGTTGGCCATGTGGAGGTTTATTACCAATGCGTTGCAATGGAGGGTTCGGACACCCTCTAGATCTCTATCTAAAAAAGTGACCGGGACCCCCAAACCCCTTGAGGGAGGATGGTTCTGCACGGAATTTACTTCCTGGACGAAGGCTTTTCGGGAGGAGTTGGAATCTCCCCCATTGGGCTTCCGTGGATGAGTTGCAGGATGGCCTCTGGTTCGGAGTCCGGGGTCTCCGCGTGCCACTCGGGTTGCTTATTAGCTCCCATGGGGGGTAGAGGAGGATCTGCCTTATCCTTCTTCACGAACCTAGAGAGCTGTTCTCTCTGAATGAGAGCCTCAATCTCGTTATTTAGGGTCCGATAGTCATCCGTATCGTGGTCGTGGTCCCTATAGAAGCGGCACCACTTGTCCCGGTTCCTCTTCTTCCCCGAGGTGTTCATATTCGGAGGTGGCAGGAGAAGACCATCTTTCCCAACTTCCATTAGGATGGCTGAGACACTCACATTGAAGGGAGTGAACTTCTCGAAGCGGGGAGGAGGGCGCCACTGGCCTCCATTGTCTTTCTGGAGCTTCTTAGCTCCTTCTTCAGTGCCCTTCCATTTGTTCCCGGAGGACAATCCTTCAAAAGCAGGGCGAGAGAGAGCCTCTTTCGCTCGGATGTATTTCTCACTCCTGGGCAGGAGTTCTGGGAAATCCTGATGAGGCTTCTTGGCAAGGGATGCTCGGAGGCTGTCGTTAGCGACATTGGATTGGAAGGCGGCAGAGGCTACGGACTAGTCCAAGAAGGCGATGGATCTAGCCTCCACGGTGAAACGCTTGACATAGTCTCTCTTTCGTTCGCCCTGCCTTTGATGAACTAATAGCAGAGAGGTGCTCGTCTTTTCAACTCGTCGGCTGCTCACGAAGTGAGTCAGGAAGAGGCCTTCGAGCTGATCGAAGGAGAAGATGGAAGTCGGGGGCTAGACGGAAATACCACTCCCTTGCAGGCCCCTTCAGCGTGACCGAAAAAGTTTTGCAGAGGAGCGCGTCCGATGCCTGGTGTATCATCATGAGAGTTTTAAAACTCTCGATGTGATCAGCGGGGTCGAACTCCCCATTGTATGATTCAAAAGGGGGAGGTGTAACACTCCTCTATTTCATATATATTGTGTAATTAATTAATTTATTTGGTGGAGTGATTTTTATTGAAATTTATTATGAAAAGAGAATTAGAGGGGCCTAAATAAATATTTCGTCAAAGGAGGGGTTTAAAATGAATTTTCCCTTTTATTATTTCTTATTATTCTTCTTTTTCTTTTTTTCCTTTTTCCCTTCCTTTCGTTGAAACCGATCCGTTCTTCTTCTTTTTTTTCCTTCTCTGAGTTCACCGAACCCATTCGCTAGGGTTTCGAATCCACCCGAAATCCATTCCAAGCTTCAAATCGATCGGGGGTTTTTGTAGGGTTTTGCGAGCCCTTCAACGTGGTGGTATTGGTTTAGGAGGACGATTCCGTTAAGGTGCATAAAAAGGGGGGGGGGGGTTGATTGGCGACTGGGGAGAGCGAGGAGTATCTTCTTACCGGTTTGCCAGGTGAGTATGGTTTCTTTTATTTTATGTCTATGATATTTTAAGCTATGACTTGCTATGTGTGATGCACTAGGTGCGTCGAGTATAGAGAATTGCAAGAATGATACAGAGTGAAGTGTGGGGTGTAAGGGAGTAATATATATATACGTGTGTGTGTGTGTTATGGGATATATATATATATATATATATATATATATATATATATATATATATATATATATATAATGACAATGTTATATTTAGCGAGTTGGTGTATTATATGTTTGATAATAATGGCAGTATATGCTTCAGAATTTCGTGGAGTTATATGCATCCCTGGTTTATTATAAATGTATATACCGAGATATATTATAAAGGAGATATATATATATATATATATATATATATATGGAGAAATATAATAAAGGAGATATATTATAAATGAATATATGGAGATATATTATAAAGGAGTTATTTTATAAAGGAGTTGTATAATAAAGGTGATATATGGAGTTACATTATAAAGGAGTTATATTACAAATGAATATAAGGAGTTATTTTCTAAACGAGTTATAATGTGAAGGAGTTATATTATAAAGGAGTTTTATTGTAAAGGAGATAATTAAATATTGCAGTGTCGCACAATCTCCCAGGGGTTTGGGCTAGACCCCTGTAACACCTCGAATTTGCAAAATACCGAAAATAACTGTTTTTATATATATTTGGAGAGGTGAAAATTATTTTTGATATATTTTATTTAAATATCGATACTGGTATGGATATTTTAATTGGATTGGTGTAGATGATATGTTGAAGCCATGAGTTGAGATTTTATGTGAAGAAGTATTATTTACTTTATTTTATAATTTTGGAGAATTGTTATGAGATGATTTAGTGTATTTTGTATTATTAGTATTATTAAAGTATAAAGTTTGTGTTTATTTGAAATATTTTAGGGTATTAGGGGTTTAATTGCAACTAGCATTTAATTAATTATTATTATTATAAATCTTTTTACCCCCCCCCCCCCCCCCCCGAAATTCTATCCTTCTTCCTTCTCCTTTCTTTCTTTCCTTCCGGTTCCCGATTGAAACCGAAAGCCACCCGAACCCAAATTCGGCCTTCTCTCTCTCCTCCAATCCACTTCGTTTCTCCACCAAATCCGAATTAAATTGAGGGGTATGCTAATTGAGGGGTTCTCTACATCGTGGGAGTGTTGGATTTTCGAAAGGATTTCGAAAAGGTATATCCCTTTTTATTTTATTGTATAAAATTTTGTGTGGTTAATTTATTTTGAGTAGAATGGTTATGGTAGGGAGATTTGGAGGTGTTGGGCATGGTAGAGGTGAGAGATTAGCAAATTATTGGGGGTTTTGCAAGTTGCTAAAAATTAGGGTTTTGGGTTTGTAAAAGAGAGTTATATAGGTATGAATTATTTCTTGGATAGTAATGGAAAATATAGTTGAGTTATTAAGATATTTTGGGAGTGAGTCTAGTTATTGTTTAGGGGATAAAAACCCCCGTAGGAATTTGTCTCATACGTGCATTGCACGTGCGTATCTCAGACGTTCAATAAAACGTCTGTGTGATATTAAGATTAGTGTTATTATTTTTCTGTGGTTGATTTAGATGAATTGAGTCTTAATTGTGTGGAAATTTGATAATAGGTGATGTTAGCGATTTCGGATGCGTGGCAGGGTGCTTCGAGTCTTCGCAGGATGCTATGTGAGTATGATCTTTTATTCTACATGCATAATATGCTATGAAAATTTTTAAATATGGTTTGGTGTGTGATGTGTGAAGTGTAATGAGTATGGAAAAGTTCATAAGTAGAATACGGAGTAAATTATGAGATATAAGAAATTAGTATATATATATATATATATGTATGGAGATGTGTGGATGTTTGGAGATATCTATATGCTTCGGGGTTGTAATGATTAGTTATGTGTATGTGAATGTACGTGTATATGTGATGTGTGATCTTATGACTAATGTGAAAAGATGGGAAGCATGGTGTGTAGATATGTTTGATATGACAATGTGCTGTGATAACATGATAAAACGATGATATGGTGTAGGTGTGATAAGTGGGCGATAAATTGGAAATTTTATGTGATATTGTGATGTGAAATGGGTATGATATGTGTGTGACGTGTGGGTGGGAAATGAAAATTTTATATGATATCAGTGAGATTAATGGCTTGTGTCTGTATATGGATTTCATGGAGTCTATATGCTTTCTTGTTATGTTCTAAAAAGGAGCTACATTTGTATATGGGGATATATATATATATATATATATGCCTGGAGAAATGTTATAGAAGGAGATATATTTATTTATGGAGTTATATTATAAAGGAGAGATATATATATATGGAGAATTATTATAAAGGAGATTTATTATAAATGAATATATGGAGATATTTCATTAAAGGAGTTATTATAAAGGAGTTATATATTGCCCCAAATTATATTTGGGGAACAGGAGTTATATATATATTTATATTGCCCCAAATTTTATATTTGGGGACCAGGAGTTATATTGTGAAGGAGTGTATAATAAAGGAGATATGTATATGTATATAAAGGAGAATTAAATATTGCAGTGCCGCACAATCTCCCGGGGTTTGGGCTAGACCCTATAGGCCCGGGATACACCCGGGAACAGGAGTTATATTTATATATTGCCCCAAATTATATTTGGGGATCAGGAGTTATATATTGCCCCAAAATATGTTTGGGGATCAGGAGTTTCCCTCGCTGGTATAGGGCCAGGAGGAAGACGTAGCCTCAGACGTGTAAGACTCTGTGTGAGTATCGATCCGCGTGTTATATTTTACTTTTGACTAGCCTTTTGGCTTTAGTCTTGGTTGGACAAGCGCGCAACCGTACTTTCAATCCAGCCCACAAATGGCAGATTCTTAGGACACCTGGATCTGGGTGATGTGGTGGGTTAGCGGGATTGAAATGTACGGGATGGGAGGCACAGAGATCCCTGTGTTGTACGAGGAGGTCAGTTGTGTGGGCACTGAAAAGGAGAAAATATAAATGTGAATGTGTATTGAAAGAATATATGTATATGTAAAGATACGGATGATATCATGCGGAGATTACTTATATTATGGGAGAGTAGATACCTCCGGTGGGACCGGAGAGAGATATGATACCTCAGGGTAGACCTGAGAGAGAGATGATACCCAGGGTAGACCTGGGAGAGTAGATACCTCCGGAGGGACCGGAGAGAGATATGATACCTCAGGGTAGACCTGAGAGAGAATTGATACTCTAGGATAGACCTAGGGTAAAATGAATATGATATGAAATGTGAATGAGAAAGAGAAGTGTTTGGTATAAGCTGAAATGAAATAATGAAGTGTATTATGAGTTGAGAATAAAGAATAAATAAGTGTTAATAATAAGTGGGGTAGTAAAGAAAGGGAATAGTAAAAGGTGAATTATGTGTGGGATAGAAAGTGAATAGTGAAATGTGAATTGTGGATGAGAAAGAAAATAGTGGTGAATGAAGTAAATGTGAAAGTGAACGTGTTATGAGTCAGTGTATGGAAAGAAATGATAAATGCAACATGTGATGAATTTAAACTGATAATAATAAAAGAGACATGTGTTATTATGAATAGTACGTAGTAATTGTATTACGTATGGGGTCATTAATGTAAATACAGATTGATAGGAGTTGTACCTTGGAATTGTGTCAAGGAACTACCTGTCCGCAATTTCTGTGGAAGTTGTGGGAACTACCTGCCTTGGCTTAATTCGCAGGGTGAGTGGATATAATAGTGGTAATGATTGAGAGAAATGAGAAATAAAGTGAAGTGAAGATGAATAATGATTGAAGTGAATTAATAACTCTTGAGATGTGATGTGATATTACCCAGACTATGCGTTTGGGGTGTGGTGATTATTACCCAAGCTATCGGCTATGGGGTGTGATATGTTGTGACCCCAGATTGTGTGGGGATTAAGTGAAAATGATAATAAGAAACATAATGCTTATAAGAATGAGAATTACTATGTGGAGTAATGAGATGTGAATGAGTTATAAAATATGGCTTTGATGTAACGAGTATAAGTATTCCATTAATGATATGTTAATGATGTGAGGAAATGTGAGGGCATTGCAATAAGTGAAAAGATGTATATTTACATCATAAGACATGAATAAATGTGGTATTATGAGAATAGAAGCATTTGTAAGAAGTGATACTTCACAGGGCTGAATAAAATAAATACCCGCATGATGGGATTGATTATATCAATGGTTATTAAGAGAGTGTGTTGTATTATGAGTTGTATTTATATAAACGGTGATTAATGAGAGGAGTAACAACATCATATAGTTATATTCATACAATGCTATTATGATGATACTTGTGGAAGAATGAATATTTTGGGTAGAGAATTTAAATTGAAGAGTAGTGGTTTGTGTGTATTCGTACTATGCGGATGTAAAATAAGAATATATATATACGTGGTAGATGTGAAGTATATTATGAAATGTGGGAAGTTATGGATAATTAAATAGTTGAATGCGGGATTGGCAGAGTATTTGATATATCATGGTATTGACGATGTTGTTATGTTCAGGATTCAGGTTGCATTATCTTAATTTGGCATTCGTAAGTTTAAATTATTTTTTTTATACTGTTTTAATTTGTTATTTGATTAATAACTATACTCACACCAGAAATGGCTAACCCCTTAGTGTTAGGGGGGTTAGGGGAGTCTGAGGACTACCCTAGATCCCTCACTGTTGCAGGTTCTCATCAGTGCAGAGGTGAGGTGCGGATTGGTAGTATAAATTTTTGTTTTAAAAATTTGTATTATTTAGTTATAGGAATAGTGAAATTTATGATTTAAATTGTATTATGGGTGTATAAGCATGTATATGACGATGATGAGTATAGTGCGGGGTGACGTGGTATGTTTGTGACCCGTACCCACCTCGTTGTGGAGTACTAGGCTTTGTGGTAGGTTTTACAAAGGTTTTTCTAAAAATTCTACCTCGTTTTCAAAGAAATTTATGGTTTTTATTTGATATTTGAAATTTTATTATGAGTTTGGCCCCCAGAGCATGATATTATATTGCCTGTGTGATTTTGCTCATTTTGGCCTGGGGAGCCCATGATATTATTATGTGGATTGTGAGCTACGGAATTTTGAGCAGAATTCCGTAAGCTTTTTGTGTTTCGGGGCAAAATTTACAGGGGAGACTGTCAAAATTTTTCCTGAAATAGAACTTTCTTAGTTTATGATTAAAGTGATATAGAAATTGAAAGATTTGAGTTTGGAGTCAAAAAAAAAAAAATTTTTTTTTTTGGGACGTTACAACCCCACAGGCCCGGGATACACCCGGAAACAGGTGTTATATTTATATTGCCCCAAATTTTATATTTGGGGATCAGGAGTTATATACTGCCCCAATTTACATTTGGGGATCAGGAGTTTCCCTCGCTGGTATAGGGCCAGGAGGAAGACGTAGCCTCGGACGTGTAAGACTCTGTGTGAGCATCGATCCGCGTATTATATTTTATTTTTTACTAGCCTTTTGGCTTTAGTCTTGGTTGGACAAGCGCGCAACCGTACTTTCGATCCAGCCCACAAATGGTAGATACATAGGACACCTGGATCTGGGTGATATGGTGGGTTAGCGGGATTGAAATGTACGGGAGGGGAGGCACAGAGATCCCTGTGTTGTACGAGGAGGTCAGTTGTGTGGGCACTGAAAAGGAGTAAAATAAATTAATTGTACAATAAAGGAGTACGTAGAGAATCTATATATATGGAGTAACATACATGGAGTATTAATAAAGGAGTATAAAGAATATATATATGTATGGAGTTATTGGTGTTATAAAAGATAAAAGAGAAGTGTCTACATGATGTTGGTGAGAATGTTTCTTAAATGGAACAATCTGATGTGTTTGTATTGAGATAAATATAAGGTAAATCATGTGGTATTATTGGAGTTTTGCTTCTAAGATGATAAGGGAGTGTGTATATTGGAATATAATATGGGGAGAGTAAGTGTGAAATTATATTGTAATGGAATTTGATAATTGTATGAATGCTTAATGTGAATTCGAAAAGAGGTTATGTGTACAAGTGGAGATATTTAATGTAAGGGGCAAAGTTAAGCTATAATGGGTGGCAAAAGCTTTCGGTAGTGCTTAGGAACTACTGCTCCCATTTCTATGGAAATGAGGAGAACTACATGCCTGGGCATGTATCAAAAGCTTACGAGTTGTTCAGAATAGTTTTGCTGACAAAATGATTGAGGTTTTAGTTATTTCTTTTATTTTGTTCCATTTAAAGTTATGGCTCATGTTCATTTATTTAGTTTGAAAGTTATCTACTTGTGTCGATTATGTTAGTATTGAAGATTTTGCTTACACCTGCAGAAAGGGAAGCAATTATGCGATGTGATAAATCATAAAAAGGGAAGGAATTATGCAAGTGTATCAATGTGTGTTAATGGAAGAAATACGGTACGGAAATGAGTGAGAAATAGGGAAAGCGTGTATGTACGATATGGTATTAAGTGAATAAAAAGTAAAGTCATATGTGATATGAGAATGATTCCAAAACTATAGATAAGTAGATTGTGAGCATGTATATACGTACCTATATATATAAGCAGGTGATGATCCAAAGAATACTTGATGAAAAGCCACATTTCTGGTGTTTATATGTTCATATTTCCGATGTAATGTTATTATTTGGGTATTCGTAAGTTCATTTGCTTTTATTTACAAAGTCTAATTTATTTGCTCAATCAGTAAATTATACTCACACCAGACATGGCTAACCCCTTTTTATTTTCTGGGGGTTAGGGAAGTCCGTCCCTGAGGGAGGACAAGCTTAACTCTCCTGTAGGTTTGACAGCTGTGAGGTGAGGTAGTGATATGCTTTTTGACAAGCTTTTGGTTGTAGTTGTTGGATTATATATATATGTATATATGATAAGTAGAAATGGGGGTAGATGATGCATTATATGATGTTATGGGAGATTATGTGTATGACTGTAAGGTGTAATTATATATAGAGTGCTGTGGTGAAGTCTGAAATCCCGTACCCACCTCGTTGTGGAGTATTGGGTTCTGTGGTTGATTTTGAAAGAGGTTTTCTTAAAGTTTTACAAAAATCTTATATGTTTTCAAAAGAATTTATGGTTTTTAATTAATATTTGATATACTGTTATGAGTTTGGCCCCCAGAGCATTATATTATATTGCCTGTGTGATACTGCTCATTTTGGCCTGGGGAGCCCTTGATAATATTGTCTGTATTGTGAGCTACGGAATTTTGAACAGAATTCCGTAAGCCAACTGTGTTTCGGGGCAGAAATTACAGGGGAAACTCTGTCCAAATTTTCTTTGAAATATAATTTTCTTAGTTTATGTTTAAAGTGATATATAAATTGAAAGATTTGAATTTGGGGTTAGTATGGGGTGTTACAGGAGGCTTGAAGTTATGTGGGACTGGTGCCTCCATTATAGTCCGGGAGAATAGGGGCCTGCTGGGGTAGAAATGCCTCGCCCATTGTTCTTCCTCTCTGTCCAGTCGGCCAAGGCGCCTCTCCATCTCGTGGAGACGGCGGTATACCGAATCTTCTCTCCGATCATACCTTGTTGAGGCCCGGGATTCGTCCTCACGCGGAAGGGGACTAGGAGAGCGACGACGATAGCTCAGGGCAGGTTGAGGACTGGGCGTACGATGCCTATGGTCTTGGGCAGGTTGAGGATTTGGTGCCCGCTGACTGTGGTCGGGGGCAACATTGAGGGCCCTCAAGGCTGTCTCTTGGAATTGCTGGAACTCTGACCTCGTGACGGGGGCCTCCTGCTCTCGGTGGTTCCGAGGGGAAGGTCGGCCGACTGGAGAGCGGCTTCTCCTTTGATGGTGCTAGGGCGACTCCCTTCGCCTCCTGGGAGTACGATCTGGCCTAGCGGGGACCGGGCTCTATGGGACCGGATCGTCGAACCCCATTCAAGATGTCGTCGTCGATATCTGATCCGCTACTGATTCCATAGACTGCCCTCCACCAAATCGAGTGCGAATATCAAGAGAATCCGTATCGGCGACTCCCCTCTGCCGAATCGAGAGCCTCTATATGTGATGCAATGACTCCAATTTTATCTCATTAACCGAATTTTCATTCTAATTATTAATTTTTTGTATGCAGGGGATTACTCAGTTTTTTGCTGACTCGAATTTTGTGTGTGCATGGGTTTTAAGTTCAGAGAGGTGTGATTGTTTTATTTTTGGGTTCAAAAATTTTTAATTTGGTGATTTATTTGATGAGTTTTTTATTGGTTTTGATTTAAGGTGTACGCAAGTGAGAGATGGATTATTTGGTGGCCTCAATTTGGGCTTCCAAACCATAGTAGGAGTGCAGGACAGGTAAGCTGACTAACAACCTAAAATAACTTAGCAAATATGCAACATTAATTTCTTTACTACATGAAAAAATACTATCGTGAAGTGTTCCCTTCACTGGTTATTAGAAACCATGGATAACATAATGTTGATACTGATTTCGGGTGTGGGAGCAAACAGATGAATTTGTGTGTTCTTTGAGGTAAATAGTAAGCGAACCTGTTGACTCCACCTGTGTATTGACTTGTTCCTTGCCGCTGCCACGAACCTGCACGAAGTTCGATACACCAGGATGGATTCCGACGACGAAGCCTCCGACGCTCTTGTCAGTAATCTCCAAGATTAAGAAAGAGCTTTAGGTAGGAAAAGATTCATTATCTTGTAACAGTGGGGGGAGAGGGGTATTTATAGTCGCCTTAGGGATCTATTTCGAGATAAAAACACATATCTACTTCTCGATGTGGATGGATAAGAAGTGGTTAAAACCACCTGTTAAGGATAATTACAAATCTGAATTCCTCTTTATCCTTCCAAACTGGTTTGTAACGGGTTGGTACCCATATCCAATGGACAAATCCATCTATGGGTTATTAGGCTTCGGAAAAGAGACTCAGTTCCTATTTCGGACCCATTCGTAGGTGAAAGTACCATTTTACCCCTGAGAGCTTTAAGATTTGTGCCCGATTTGAATGCGTGCCCGATTTGAACGGTCCGATTTAGTCCTATTTTTAGCCATATCACATAACATATAAGAACTTTTAGTGTATGTTTGGATATATAGGATTGGGATGACTGGAGTTTACCAGTGAAGGGTGCAAACTCTCCACTCAAGAAAGACAGCTAAAGAAAATTTGTTATTTATCCATTTTGAAATTTTTTTATAAAGGTGCAATGGGGAGACAAAGTGGAGATAAAAGAAATGATTAGCTTGGATTAGAGTTTTGAGAACTTCATGTATTTTATTTTGGTTGAAATAATAATAAGAGGTATTTGAATTGCAAACTGAGTCTCAGACAAACAAATGTTTAGACTATTGGTATTGTAGATATCTTCACACATGCACTTGCATTACCATTGTATTTACACATGCTCATAGTGGTTATGGGATTAGAGTAACACTATAAAACCTATATGATAATGTCCTTGCATAACTATTACAAGCATCTAAAAGTGATGTTGAAGTTTAAAAAAACTCTATGCAGTGTTTCTAACAAACTATATGCATTTCAGGTAAGTTCAAGCTAATGATCAAGAAGGCGGTGGTTGAGCTTAAAGGTAGATATACTGCTTTCTCATATAATATGTTTGCTACTTCAATTAATTTGCTGGACCTCCAAAACTATTTTATATAATTAAACCAGGTGCACCGTTTCGAAGGCGTGTCGTAGACACGTGTCAACGGGCAAACCTAGTACATATATACATTTACAAAATAACTAAAGTATTGTCATGGTGATTAGTCAATACGTATGTTTCTCTATGAGACATGGGTTTGAATCCGGCTGCACACGTGTACATTTTTTGAAAAAAATTGTAACCCCCATTTCCGCAAATACATATTTTCTGAGTATTTTCTATATTTCGATATTTATAAACTCGATATTTGTTAAATTCGTTTTTAATTTTTTGTTAAAGCATTTTTCTAAACAATAGTAATAATTATTTCGAATAAACCTTGTTTCCATTTGTACTTGATCAACTATTCACGTTTAAACTTAAATCAAAAATATTATTACGGATTGGACTATTTCAACAAATTCCTATTTTTACATAATGATATTACTCTGATAATTGCTATTGTTGTTGTTATTATTATTTATTGCTATTACTATTATTATTATTATTTATATTATTATTATTGTCACTATTATTATTATTGATTGTATTTTATTCTTATTGTTATGATTATTATTAATTGTTATTATTAGTATTATTATTTTTATTGACATGGTTATTTTAATATTCTTATGGTTATTGTGATTATTTATTATTATTATTGATTATTAAAACAAATCCCTTCTTATTTAATAATCGTGTTTATAATTGTTTCAAATAATTTATGTAATGTGATACAAATTATATTTTTGTTATAAATCATATTTTACCAGATATCCTATTCTTTTGTATTTGGGTTTATATTGATCAATTATATTCATATACAATCTATTTTTATTTTTTGGATCTAAACCCAATAACCCAATAGCCCTATATATCACTTTTCCCTATATTCAAACCCAAACCCGTTAAACCCCTAACCCCTAACCCTACCCTATATATACTGTTCAAACCCTAATCCCCCAACCTTCAGCCGCTCTCCTCTCTCCTCATCCCCGATCCCCTGTTTCCAAACCCATCCACTGCACCCTCTCGACTTCGCCAGCCCTCCATCATCCTCTCCTTGTCCCTGTCCTCTTCCTCCGACTGCCCTCGACCATCCCCATCACCTCTCATTCCCGTTGTCGTCTTCATCCCATCGCCATCGCCTATCCTCCAATCGGTTCCTTTGCCGCCACCGCATCATCGACCCCGTCTTCGCCTCTCCGTTCACCCAGCAACCACTGCAGACCCTCCAGCCTAGTCGTCATCGTCGTCCAAGCCCCGAACCCTGCTATTTTCACCTCCCCTATTTTCGAAGCGAAAACAGAGTCGCTCGAATGCCGTCATCCGTCGTGGCTGCGTCGCTTCCTGACCGCCAACATCCCCACTAGTCATCGTCGCCCTCGCGGCTGGCATTGCTAGCCGCTGCCATGCTCGTCGTCCCCTCTCCCGCCAATTCTCTCTCTCTCTGTTGAGTTAAAGAAGGAGAAGCAGTAGGGAATTGGTGTTCGCTGTGTGTAGTGTAGGGGGTCCGAAGTGGTGTTTGGTGTTTGTGTGGGGGACCTGCTGTGGAGTGTTGTGGTGTGCTTTGTGTGCCGTTTTGCTGTTTGGTTTTCACACGTAGCTCGCACGTGTGATCGTGGTTCGTCGCCCGGGATTCTCATCTCATTATTCTATATATTCGAATTTACTAAATAAAAGGCAAGTCTCTTCTTGAACTAGTTGTTTGTTTTGTTCAAGATCTCTTTGATCTCTACAAGTATATCTAGTCATTTTTCTTTATTGTACTGTTATTTGAAATTCTGTTAGGTTAACTGAGGGTTTACATGAGCTAACCCAATATATTCTTAACATCGTGCCACTCTCTTTGATCTAAAACCTAGTCCCTCTTGTTCATTGCATATGCACATTTACATGAAATAGATACATGTGTTATAGAATTGTTTGGTAAATTAGACATGTTAGACTGATTTGATTTGATGAATTGATTACCATGCCTGTGAAATTGCATTTTAAACTGAAATCATGCATGCTAAACATCTATTGGCACTTTGACTATTAATTAGCATGAATTGTATAATTGTATGATTAAATTGTTGCCTATTCATATCAAAATAAATTCTGGGTTGCCATTTGTATCTTTTTGAATTAGATTTTCGACTATGTTGTTGTTATGTTTTGAAATAACTTTCTAAACATGAAATTTAGCCTAGATGTCTAGTTTACTACCCTTTTTACGGATTTGAATTCCGATATGTAATCTGTTAGATATCATTATTTTAGTACAGCTGTGTTAGAATTTCCAGATTCACAAATGCATGCGTATCTTGCTGTTCCATAATTTATTTGAGCATGTTAACAGTAAATTAAAAATCTTAAATAAATATAGCTGAGATTAGACATGTGTAGGAATGACCTGGATTTTTATAGATTTATTTGATGAGTTTTCTGACCTAAAATAAATAGGTGAACACAATTTACAACTTGATACCTGAACATAAAATCTGAAAAGAAAAGAGTTTTCACCCTAGTTCCTGTAGCTTTCATATGTTGTATATATATTTGCTGGAATCGGAAGAGAGTCTACTTTCGAGAATTTCTGACGGGTCTAGATTTACTTTTCTGTAGTAGCGGTAATCTGTGTTTTTGTACGGCAAGGTCATGATGTCCAGATTATGTGAGTGTGCTAATTTAATATGTTTGCTTCATGATTTGTCTGTAACGAATATAATTTGTAACACTCCGAATTCTAAATTCGAAGTTCCACAGGATCTTTACACTTCACTTCGTACAATTTTACAAGAAATTTAAAACTTTTTATACAACAATGATTACATCAATGCAGCGGAATTATAAATTACAACATGATATATGAATTAAATAACAACTTGAACATACTTGTAAGCAGCACTCATTCTTTAGTCTTGTCAATCACTTTATCCTGCACAGAACTGTGGGCACGTCAGTTGCATACAATTGGAGCTAGGATATAATACATCAATTTCTCTTACTTAGAAAGCACACACTTGTCACAAACAAAGCTAAGGGAGACTATCTTATTGATGCCGTGTGTGAAAGTGCACTTAGTCCTTAATGCAGTTATTTATATTTAATGACACTAATGCGCACTTGTTCAGATTCTATGCATCACATACTACATAGGTCCGAGGGCAAGCCCTCAATCATTCTTCATCTTGTAGGGTTGTCATGAGTTAAACTACTACGGTAACTACAGTAAGTATCCTAGATGTTCTACAAGTTACGTGCCCACGCCCAGACAGCCTGGAGGAGAATCCCACATCATGACATGACGCATCATGCAGACAACCTATGGACAATTCGCCTCCGTCAGGGAACGATGGCACTTCGTAGTCACCAAACACCCACAAGCATCGCTACGGTCTCGATAATTCCGGAGATGTATCCACGCCATGACATGATGCATCAAGCAAGTAGCCTGTGAATACTCTCACACCGTAGACCTGAGGCCCTCATACTTGTGTTTTTCTCTCACTTTCATCACATCTCGACTATGTGTCTAATCCTTAGATAATTGAATCATGAATAAAATTAATACTCTAAAATTAGCGTTACCTTTACATCGGTCTTTAAACATCATTCATTTATCATGACCCAATCTTGGTCTTTTATCATCACATTTCTCTTTCAAAAAATTCATTTATGCCGATGTAAGGACTTAGCTAAACTCTAGCGTCAAACTCGTTTCATGTTCATCAAAAGAGAGTTCATATTCATAAATTTCATATTTCATCATGTTTCTTTTACTTCATTCTCCATGCACAATTTGCGTAATTTAAACAACAATCTCATATTTAATCTTACTCAAATTTTACATGTCAAAAATCTCATTTTAAATCTCTACACCAAAATTCTTTACATTCAAAAATTGTTTGTTATATTTAATTAGTAAAATCATACTCTAAGAAACTTTATTAATTCATTCTTCTCAAAAATTGCTTCTAATTCACATTTTAATAAGTCAAATATTGTAGAAATAATTTTCATGAAGTCTAGGTATTTTTTTAAGAAAATATTTTTTCTCAATTTTTGTACACTTAAAAAACTACTTTAAAATATCAAAATAGAAAAAAAAAATCAAAATTCTAAAAAAATGGCCACAGGCCAGATTTGAACCCAGTCAACCCCCCCCCCCCCCCCCCCCCCCCGCCAGTGAACAGTAACCGACCCAAATCACACCTGAGAACCAGTAAGTCCAAGAGTGACTAACTGTCATATAGAGAACTTAAATTATACTTAAAGTCTGGCTTTCGGATTTGAATTAAAATCAAATTTTCAAAAAAACAGAGTCTCTTGAGAGACTCGAACCCAAGAACAACTACTCCGCTCAGCTACAGTAACGCACCCAAAATGCACCCGTAGACCAGTAGGTCTGAGTGACTAACCGATATAGAGTCGGATTAAAATACTTTTGTATTAGACTGTACTGTATCTAGTTCTTCCTTTAATAAATCGATTTTTCTCAATCAATTTGTTCTTATAAAAATCTATATCTTCTCCAGAACATTTTTCTTTGAAAAACAGTAACTCATATTTTCTTAGATTGTCAAAATCTCATTTTTAAACACATAATAGACTATTTCTCTTTAGTTCTTTAAAAAAATTGAATATTAATACATTTTTGACATAAAAGAAATTTCTTTTTAGAAGAATCTTTTATCAACATATTCCCTTTTCATTCACAATGTGTTCATACAATTTTTCATCTTTAACAAAAGCTCTTAAATTAGTCTTAGGTTTACAAAACTAATCTTTTCTTATGTTTCAAGGAGACAACATAGATGATAATCTAGTGAATATGACATTTTTCATAAATGCAATTTAAACACATGTATTGCAACTTATCCACTTATCTCACAATCCATAGACATTATTTTGCATTCTACAATTCAGTCATAAGTGCAATTTTCACATATTGCATACTACAACTCAATCATAGCAAAATTTCATATAATCATGTTTCATCAATTCATAGCAAAATTTCATATAGCATGCAAATATATTAACAAAGCATCATAACAAATCTTATTTGACACATTTCAATCCATTTTACTAACTTATTCATGTAGTTAAACTAGAGTTTCTTTTCTTACTAGTCTCTTCAACAAGTATAAAGCAATCTTTCCTACTTATTTCTAACATATTTACAATTTCAAATCCTAGCATGGTATCTATGGTAGAAGTTTGAGAAATTGCCCACCTTTTGATGAAAAAATTGGAAAAACTCCTAAAGAACTCCTTGAACGCACGAATGGTTCCCTTATCCTCCTAGTTGTGCCACAAAATTCGAGCCTTCTCCTCCTTGCTAGTGTGAACCCGAGCTCCTCCTCCTCTTGATGTATGGCCGGCCTCCAATGTTGTAAGAGCACACAAACACAACCTTTCAATCTTCTACTCACACAACTCTTTCTGTTCCTCACAATTTTTTTCTTTTCTTTTCTTTTCTTTTCTTTTCTCTTGTGAATATTTCTAATGCAAGTCATGAAGAAGATAAAGGAGGGGTATTTATACACAACTCAAGCTCAAATGGAGGGTTGAGATGAGTTTAGATAAAAGGCTAGGATGCATTTGGGAGTTAGAAGAACTACCCACCATCACATAACTACCTCACCACTCTCTCCATCACTCTCACTCTATGAACAATCTGGCCACCCCCTTCTAATTCAATCCACGTGCTTGTGCAATGCACGTGTCACACTATGCATACTGCAAATTAGTTTGTACATTAAATTGTTAGTTTATTTGCTACTTGATCAAGTATACACTACATGTTGTATTAATTATTATTAAAATTAACTAGTGGGCCAATTAGGTGGGCTAAAGACCATGGGCTCTCTGATTAAATTAATTAATTAATTTAAGTGGACTAGAATTTGACTATTAGGCCTAAAGATTAAAGTATGCTTTTTAATTTAAAAGAGAAAAATGTTAATTCATGATAAAAGAATACTTTTTAAAGCTAAAATACACATATTGAATTGCACATGCAAGACACATGAAAATAAAAGAAAACTTCATATTGATTAATCTAAAAATTTAGGATGTTATAGAATTAGTCACACCTAGCATAATACAACATTGACACCTTCTTACATGCTCACATAGGATGAAAATAAACTAATAACAAGCCGGGGTATTATGGAAAGGACTTGGTAGTGAACGATTGAAAAATGTACTCGGTAAGGCCTTATCGTTATATTGTATTATCATGGAAGGAGGAGAAATATTGATTGGGAGGAGTATTGATTACAAATGATTGATTGTAAAATTATTGTTATCGACGACAAGTACACGATCCGTGAATTCACCATCAGTCTCAAACGTTCACTGTGTGCTTGCGCCGAACCTGTGGAATGGGACGCAGTAATATGTCTGCTAGAAGATTAATAAAATGATTAATAACCTGCATTTATCATCTCATGCTTGATCCTGCATTGAACTTGACTTGACATCACTCATTACATGTGTGATTAATTGTAAACCTTTGATATTATTGGCTGCCTTTGCTTTGTTCTTTGACTTTGATCATGTCCCTTTTCTTTGATATACATGCTTTCTTTATTCTTTGTTCCTCTCTACTTGATGTCCACGACTTGCTCTAAGGACATTATTTTCTCTCTTTTTAGATCAAGAGTTTACAGGTACCGAAGGAGCAATACCAGAAGAAATTGGTGAGCAAACTCTCTGAAGATCAGAGCTGGACCATTAGACTGCTATAGCTATCTCTTGTTATTTGCTTATTGTATTTCTTTTATCATATTTTGTATTTCGGGATTTTATGACCCGAAGTTTGTTTTAGCCCAGATGTTGGATTATTATTTGGTGAATTTATTTCATGATTATTTTGGAGTTTATTCATTGTTTATGTGGTTATTCTTTTTCTGTGTGGTTGTATTCTCTTGTATATTGTTAAGTTAGACTGGTACAGCTTATGGATGATGTACAATCATTCGTTGGGCCTTTGTTACGTGCTCGTATTTTCGTGGGCGTGAAAAAAATAGTAAAGATTTCTGAACCAGCCGTTGGAGATTCTAAATGGAAAGAGATTCACATTGGAACGAAACCTAATATACTTGGGAACGCTGGAAGCATGGATTTTTAACACAACCTCTACAAGTTTTGTGGGAACGAGAAACTTTAATTATCCAAAAGCATCTAGTTCGCCGCCATTAGGGTGCATCGAGAAGAGCTTTGAATCCAAGATTTGAGGCAAAGGAATTGTTGTTTTCTGGTTGTCTGGAAGGTGACAGTCGACTGCTAATTATAGCAGCCAACTGCAACTAGCAGGGCTGGGCTCGACTTCAAGTGCAGTTGCAGAAAACAACTATTGGGTCGTTCCTTGGGGATCCGTTTGAGCTCATGTTTGTGCTCCAAGTAATATCGTGCAACTTCTATCACATGACTTTCTCTTCAGGGTATACATTGAATGGTGAAGGATCAAAACTACAACATGGGGTTTCTCTTGATCTCTATAAAATAATGTAATGGCCTCCATTGAGAGGTGTGCACAAGTACTTCATCTGCGAGTTTTCCATTGTAAACAACATAATATCTTCTAGTGAGGCTTGATGGGTAGTAGTTTCTCGGTGAGAATATTTTAAATCACCCTAGGGGGGTGTGAATAGGGTGATTGTGCGGAAATTAAAAACTTGAATAAAATGCATAAAGTAAAGAAAAAAGAGTTAGAGAAAGCAAATGAAGTAAGTAGGCAAGACACAGCGATAGAAAGTGGTTCGACCCCCAGGTCTACGTCCACACCACCTACTTATAGAAATTTTCCACCACAAGCGTTCCACTATACTTTAAACCTTTGTACAGTGATTCTCGGAATTTAGGCCGAGAGACCTATTACACCCGCAGGGCTTCTACAAACCAATCCCGCAAAAACTCACCGAAGTGGATGAAAATAAAAACTCTAAAGATCTAAAATGATATTGACTAAAGAAAACAATAAAAGTTTTCACACTCGGATCGTTGATTGAATGATTAGTTCAGAAGAATTATAATAGCAAGGGATGATGAATACTCAATGAATTCACCTCTATTTATAGTAAAAGGAAATGAATCTTTCCAAAAAAGAGAAGATATTTCTGAAATAATCAAGTCTACATGTTTACGGTCGACTACATAGGTGAGCAGCCGACCGTTCATCTTTCAACTTGAAAGTCAAGCAATGATTGGTCCACTGACTTATCTTTTTTACTGTGATGAGCAGTCGACTGTTGTGACGGTAAACCAAAATTCTGTACGGTCGATCGCTATCGTGCAGATTTGACTTTTATTTAGCGAATCCACTTTATATTCATTCCAAAAATTAATCAATCAATCAACGACCTTTACATAATGTTTTCTCACAAAAACATAAATGAATAATTGATTTTTGTCTGCTTCCTTGAGGATTTGAAGCATATGTTTCTTGTGTTGCATTCTTCCTTGATCTTTACAATCTTTTCGATTCATGACTCTTTTTCTTGGATTCAAATCATTTGGGATTTTATTTTGATTTTTCTTTTCCTGTATTTCCTGCAAATCTTAATTGAAAATATTAGTTGAACATGATACGTTTTGTGCATACCAAACTTAAGGTCAACAATCTCCCCCATTTGGTATGAACAAAACATACCTTAGAATTTAAGTTTAAATCAAGTTCAACTTCTCCCCCTTAATCCAATACTCCTCCTAAATTCATGCATGTACGAATGAGTGTGTTCATGATACATTTTATATGAAATTTTGTTTCAAAACATGTATTTAAAGTTAAAAAAATAAGCAATTTTGGAAGATATACAATTGAGAGACAGAGAAAAGACATTCTTTGATAAACATTGAGAGTTCTACATTATATCATAGAATTGAGATTTCATTAATACAAAATAATAGAGGAGAGACATAAGTTTGATTTAAAAGATTCTAAATTCTCCCCCTTTTTGGAACACACCAAAAGGTGCAAAATATAGTTGACAGAAAATGCAAAGATAACTACCAATAGAGGTCAGTCGACTGGTCGAGCAGAATATGTCGATTGTAACAAACACAGGAGGGGAGCAATCGATCGCGTGGTCGACCATACACTCTGTAAATCACCCTTACAGAGTTACAGTCGACCATTCAGGCAACCGAACAACACCATCTAGATAAGTACAAGATATGCAAGTTAACAAGATGATCATTGCAAGCGACTAATTTCATAATACAGAAGCTACAAAATAAATTTTGAAAGATAAGTTACATTTAAGCTACCACAAGAAACATCATTTAAACTATTCCTCATCGTCATCGCCATCATCGTCTTCATTATCATCTTCATCACTTTCACCGGACTCCTCTGCATCAGAAGGAGGGGGAAGAAGTTCCCAGTCCTCTTTGTTTTACAAGAATCCGATGTTGTTGACATAGTAGTTGTATGCTTGCCTTTGATGAGAGGCAAATTGAGCACGGGTCATAAAAGTAGATGAAGTGGATGGAGGAGTAGCATTCTTACGACGAGAAGAGGAGGAAGGTGCTTGTTGGGCTTGGTCATCTTGGCGGTCTTGTTGAGCTTGACGGCAGCATGCACGTTGTGTGAATGGAACATCAATACCCATTTGTTGGGGACGGATTGCCATGAGATTTTTACTAAGAAGAGAATTTCCAACATCAATGCAATGGCAATATTATAGATAAGAGAACTGAAGGGAAGACCATGGTTACGAGTGGAGGCAAAATTCATTGTGTGAATGATGAATGTAGCAAGATCAAATTTATATTCGCCTAAAATAAGAAAAATTATAAAGGATTGATCAATCCGAATTTTTGTCTTATCATTCTTTTTAGGCCAAATGTTGGCATTAAAAATTTTATTTAGAACACGGGCAACATTAGTAAAATTTGTGGGAGTTGGACAAGGGACATGAAGAAACTCAAATTTAACAATCATAGATTTAACGGTAGACTTGTCATGGCTCGGTTTGTAATCGAGTGAGTTAAAGTCAAGATGATAGGCGTCGAATTCACCTTCAGGCAATGCATATCGCATGCAATGATAATCGGGAGTGATTTTAACTCCTTTGCCGAGAATAATTGATTAGTGTGAGATCATTATCTTGAATACCCTCTAAATTAGCGTAAAACTGACGAGTTAACGAATCAGAGTGGGTGCTTGGTGTAGTGAGATAATTTTTCCACCCAAAATCACGAACCTAACCATTGAACTAAATTGACCACCCAAGATTTCTAGATTTATCTCTCAGTTTGGAACAACCGAAGCAGTAGAAAGTGATGAAAAATAAATATCTGCACAATTTGTATTTCTAAATGTGATTCCATCTCTAGTGACAGATTTAGAGGCAACGACTTTCTTACCCTTATATTTATGAGACGAAGGACCGTGATAAGCCATGAAAAGAGAGAGAGAGAGACAACACCCAAAAATTGAAGAAGAAACTGCAAAAGGTTTTCAAAAATTTTGATGGGTTTGGGAGAAAATGAGTTAGGATTTTCGTGGAGGCTGGGGAAGGAAGAAAGGAGGGCATTTATATTAGAAGAGCGGTCCCCACATATCATAGAAGGAAATAAATGACTTGAGATCTGATCAGCCGATAGGATCAGTCGATCGGTTCAAGGGACCAGTCGACCGCAACATAGAAGAAGGGAGGAATTTACTGTAACGAATCTGGTAGAGGGCAGGATGGTCAGCCGTTCGGTCGACCGGTCCACTTTCGAACAAACAAATATTTGTGAAGGAATTTATCAGAGTATGAGACGGTCAACCGAACACCTTATGAGAGAACCGTCGACCAGGCAGTCGACTGATCAACTGATTATCATAGAAAACCATGCACAAAGTACAAAAACTAATGAGAATGTTATTTAATTTACCTTCTAAAATATGAAAACACTTTTCTTCTAATGGTAGTGGAAGTATATTAGCTGATTTGTAAATTTGTTGAAATGAGTTGAAAACAACATGATCTTTAGATGATGTGGTGACAAATATTTATTGCTAAAAAAAAGAATCATTTGTGGGGCATAGTGTAGTAGTTTTATCACATTTTACTACTAAGACATAAATAATATTCACTGAAGTAAACATAATTTACAAAATGCATGCATTTCATAGATGGATGAACGATTTTTTAGATTTCTTACTGAAGATATGTCATCCATAATGTAATAGTAAAACAAAATAGGTTTACCGTTTAGATTTTACCCAGTGTTGTACTCATCAGAAGAACTAATGTCCTTCTCTTTTTCGATAGAGATGCAGATTACGTTGTTGTAACTAGTCATGAGCTTCGAGCATCCACCATCAAGCTATCTACGATCTTTTAAGTTGAAAGTGTTGAGGCACCTACATGAAAGTTAGTAGTTGTCCAAGTAGACGTTGCTCCTGCATTTACATTTTTCTTTACCTAAACAAAATTAATATTCCTTTTTAATTGACAGTTATAAGATATATGTCCTAATTTACAACAATAGTGACATTTAATACGATTATGACTTGGGTCATGCACATATGCATATCTGTGTGTTGGTTTGTAATTATTTTAGTGGCTATACATATGTGTATGGCAAGATTGCTTGGAATTTTGACATTGTATTGTCTCATTGTAACCAAGTCCTCGATTATCGTGATATGACCTTGAATTCTTTGTAATAAGATAACTGAGTCCTTCATATTTTTTAATTATTTTTTCGAGCTCAATTATTCTATTAGAAAGTCTTTTTCTAGTTTTCTCATCGTCTTTGGTATTCCAACGAAGAGTGTCTAGAGTAGCATCAAGTATTCTATTATATTCGAGTGCTTCCTTACAACCTTCCACTACCTTATCTAATTTTCTTTCGCATTCATTTAGATCGTCGGTACGTTTAGTAATATGAGCAGATTTTTCATGAATTTCCTTTAGATTTTCATTATGTATTGCCAGAGATTTTTGAATTTGTAGTTTTAAGCCTTCGTTTTCTTCTATCAACAGATCATGATCTTTCTTAAATGACTCAAATTTTTCAATAATCAAGGAGTTTATATTTTTCAACTTTTAATTTTTAGCAATACAAGAGTCATGTGATTCATTAGACATTTTCTTCTCAGGGCCGGCCCTGGGCCTATGCGACCTGTGCGGTCGCACAGGGCCCACTAACGAGGAGACCCGTTGGACATCAGATATAATTAATAGAGATTTTATTCCCTAATTTAGCACAAAAGTCAATCTATTCGAGTAGTTAAGGGGGGTAGATTTTAAATCTGATCGGCGTAGGTTCGAACCTTGCTCTTGAAGATTTATTATTATTATTATTATTATTATTATTATTATTATTATTATTATTATTATTATTATATATATATATATAAGCCACAATAAATCTGTCCATAGGCGATCTCAACCATCAAGTTCGACAACTCGATCTTAACCATTCATTTAAACATCATCTGAACTATAGATCGGACATGATCATCCTAATCCTAGCCGTTAATTTCACATCATCATCTTAATCCGGCATCAAATTTCTCTGTATTACTTGTACGCAGGGAGTATGCTCATAGAGATTTGCTCCTTTGATGTATTTACTTGCAATTATGTCCTTAGTTCTTAATTGAAAGCAACAATTTGGTTAGTCTTATAATGCCACAGTTTGGTTACTTTGATTGTGCTTATAAACCAAATGTTGGATCAGACAAGTTAATGTTACTTTGTATCAGAAAGTTTCATGAACCAATCTTAATGATTTTAGAGGGTGAAATTTTGCATGTGATGTTTCCATATGTTATGTTGTTTGGATCTGTGTGTAGAAGTAAATAAGCAGAAAAGTTCATTTTCCATACGGTATATATTTGAGTTAAAGATACAATTATGGTGGCATATTTGACCTTATATCTTGAGAAAATAAGATGCATCATTGGTTGCTCTAAAAAAAGCTGAAAATGGTAAGAATGAGATAGATAGATAGACATATGAAAACTTGGAGTATTCTTACAAAGGGTATATATGGCTCTAATGTTATTTCTTTTATTTCTTTTATTTTCTTAAACGAAAGTAGAAAATCAGGACATATGAAAACTTTCAAGCAGGCTTATCAGAAACTGAAGAATGATTCGGCCATTAGAAGACCCATTTTCGTGAAGTTTATTGAGCCTCGAAATTCTTTCACACCGCCTTTTAACATTGACGAGAGATGCTTTGTCAAGATAACAACATTAGGGGTTGCTGGCTTAAGTGTACAGTTTTGCAATTTCTTAGAAGAGGTTGAAGGTGCGAAATGAGGACTTGCAAGATGAGAATGGTTGTAGGAATTTAGAGGTAAACATTGAACTCTGACGGCATACACACTCACACACACACACACAAATCTTCATTGTGGCCAACATGTTCATGTAATGTACTTGTTTTCTTCCTTTCAAGCATATAGTGGAAAATAGTGCACATTATTAAATGCTCCATAATTAACTTTTGCGCGCGCGCACACACATCATCATTGTTGTAAGTAATGGGAAAGGGTGTCTGAAGCCGTCTCTGTTAAATTAGGGCTAAACAGAATGTTTGATTTTTGTTAACCTGGTCATAAATAAAGAATGCTTTATATGGCTTATCTTTAGTTTTTCTGGCTTCTCCACCAATTTAGTGCCACTGCTACTTCACTGTTTGTTCGTAGATTGGTCTTCAATTTACAGCAAAGGAAAAAATGAACTGGGTCGTGTTTCACATCAACAGCATTGTAGCTCAAAGATGTTTAAGCAGGTTTATCCTTTTCACCATGCTCTTGATTTAAGAGAGTCGTTCTTAGGTTAATGATTTTAATTTGCACGATGATTGAGGCACAAATATCAACCTCCTTGGCAGTTGATACCCTATCGTTATGGTGAACCCCTATCTATTTCGTTTATTTCTTAACATATTATTTGAAACCAACTCAGAGGCTTTTCATTAGTAAGCTTTCGAAGTTTGTCAATGGAGACATCTTAATCAATTAGGAGTATGCTTCATGTTGGAAAAGGTTCAGTGATGATAGACAATAATTTGAACTCCACTTCATCTTGTTCGGTATAAGTTTCTGGTTTATCTCTCATAGGCATCAATTCCTAACCTCTAGGTCCATTCCTCTTTCTAAAGGATTTGCATCATTTTCTTCATTCATATGTGACACCATTTAATTATCTTAGCTACCAAAAAACGACTGTTGCTTACCATCTGCATATTGAATAATAGCCATTTCATTTGCTTTCAACAATTGTAAATTATAACCTGGCCTGGGTGACCTCATAGACTTATACATGATATTTAATCTTAGCGGTTAATAAAATTTAATATTAACACTAATACTTTAATTGTATATATGATGGAGCTGACAAGAGGAGCAAATTGACATTAGGATGATGTTTGTTGCTCAGTAGTCCCTGGAGTGGAATCTAGGAGAGAACTTTATATAGGAAGTCTAGGTGATGACTATAAGTAGAAATAAGTTTGTGTTGCATTTGTTTCCTTCTGCTGAAATGATTATCACTTCTATTTTCATAGAGAGAGAGAGCAACAAAGCAATGAAACACACACTTCTATTTTGAAGCCATGTCATGTAACACCCCGAATTCCAAAACAGATTGAATTCAATGTTCCACATGATCTTTACACTTCTCTTCGTACAATTTTACAAAGAAATAAAAACTTTTGCTACATCAGAGTTTACATTTACATTACATATTTACAGTGGAAGAAATTTACAACAAATTACATGAATTGAAATGTACAACACTTGGATCATTCATTAATCAGCATGCATTCTTTAGTCTTGTCACGTCCCGCTTCCCAAAAATACGGAATACGAGCACGTAACATTGGCCCAGCGAATGATTTTCATCATCCATAAGCTGTTCAGGAATCTTTACAATACATCACAATATAATTAGAGTCGGAAGCCAGAAAAGTCAACCACATGCACATATGAACCAGATACCAACAAGAATACTTGAAATAAAATATATTAATCTCAAATAGTCATGATCTGAAATACACAAATAATCCTGGGTCACATTGCCCAAATACAAGAATAAATCCAAATACATGAATACAATATTGTTCAAAGCAAGAAAACAAGAAATAATGATAACAAGACTCCAGCAACTAGTATCTCATGTCATCAATACCATCTGGAACTTGTTCTCCAAAATATGCAATTCAACAATTGCAGGAAAGAGGAAAAGAGAAAACAAGTACCCGTTAATTGTAAGTTACGAGTCACTTATAATGTAGGATACAAGTACATGGGAAAACTAACTAGCAACATGGTATAAGCATGATGTCAAAATAAATAACTAACATGGCAAAGTAAACAAGTGTAAATGGCATGAATCAAGTGTCAAGTAATCAAGTATCATGTAAACATGCATTAGGTGTCAAGTTTCAAGTCTCAAGTATCATGTAGTCAAGTATAAAGCAAGTATGTATCATGTTCAAGTTTCATGTTCAAGTCTTGTACTGATTACTATCTAGGTAGCACTTCATGCAGCCCACCTTACATGGTTGCTACAATAAACAGTTTCGCTTTAAATTTCATAGTAGACCATAGAGGACAGTGTACTCAGGGATCAGAATAGAAACCGGAACAAGTTCATGAATCAAACAGGTACACGAATCATCCAATTCATGCATCAACAGGTTCATGAATCAAACAGAAACACGGCCAACAGGTCCGCGCATCAACAAGTAACGGGTACATGAACCAACAGGTCCATGCATCAACAGGTAATAGGTACATGAACCAACAGGTCCATGCATTAACAGGTTCATTTATCAACACGAATCAAAATGGGAAACACGGGCCCCCTTCCGAGTACACGTTTCTGAATTATCCACTATTAGATCTTTCCCTTAAACCCCGGCTTGGTTATTTATTATTAACGTCAAACAAACATGTAGGTGTGCAAAATATATCAAGAATAACATGGCATGATCAAGTGACAAGTGCAAATCGCAAGATAAATATGTACAAGTGCAAGATATCTCATAAAAGAACAAAATAGACAAATCTCAAGTTCAGGACAGCATGACCACACTGCAGTAAAATAGTGATTCCTAGTGTTCCAAAAATGCAAATCTGAATCCGTCGAAATGTCTAGAAAATAGACTTCCAACCGAATCCAGCGAGTATAAATAAGTTATATAGTATTTTAGAAAAACTTAACTCAAAATTGGTTTGAATTCAGAAAATAGGTTTAGTCAGAAATCAGAAAATTGAATTCAAGAGCAGGAAAATAGCATCAAAACTCACTAAATAAATCAATGAAAAATCTGGGTTATTCCCCTATATGTCTAATATCAGAATATAAAGTTTCATAATTTTTCAGTTAAATTAGTTTAGTCATCAAAAATAAGAAAATATCAAGAAACGATAATTTGGAAAATCTGGAATTCCCAACGCTGTTGTACGAAAACTATAATATCTCGCAACCAGTGAAACAAAATCTAAATCCGCCAAAAAGAGATGAAAATAGATAGAATAAGATAAATTTTATATTTCACAAATATTTTCCATACAGTAAAAGGAAATAGGGTGAAAATAAACAGCAAGCAAAATACAGCAAGTATAGCTTTCATAAACCAACATAAAATGGCATATAAACTCCAAAATAAAATCCACCAAAATTCTGGTAATCCCTAATTAGGTATAAAAACACTGTGCAAAGTTTCAGATCAAAATAATATAGTTAACACAAGAATCAAAATAGTTTATGCGTCGAAATCAACAAGAAGCAAAATCTGGAATTTGAATACACCTCTGTAGTAAAATAGTCATATCTCACACATACGAAAACGAAATCAAGCAAGGTTAAAGGGGTTGGAAAGAAGACGAATTTCTCTAAAAATCATGTTTTATACTGAAATTAAGATACTAACCTTAATATGGTCTAAATTACTGATCAAGATAGATTATCGGCAAAATACAGAATTTTCTCAAAAACCAAAATCAACATAGATCCAACGAAACTTAATCCAGACACTACCAAACATGAAATCGAGTCTACCAAGTGTCCAAGCATCATGAATTAGGGTAATTAATATATCTAAACCAAGTCTATCACATGGTTCTCAACAAATATTCAAATTCTCACATACATGATCAAATCAAGAACGGGTAAAACCTAAGTTATTTCATATCAAATTTTTGTGTCGTGAGTCAACTATGGTCAAAGCACTATAGAGACAATATCAACAAGGGGTTTCACACACAATTGTCTCTAGAATCCAACTACACTACAAGCGGTATTTTTGACTTGTATTATACAAAAAAATTTGAGTACAAGTTACTTGCCTTAACCGACGACAGAAATGACTCCAAGCAAGAATAACGGGAACAAATTCCCGACCAATGAACTCAACGATCGAACAGCAAACCAAAACGAACAACGAACACAACTCATGAACTCAACGAACGATGAATCCAACGAACCACGAACGGAAACACGAGCGGAAAATCACAACACACCGATACCTGCAAGCACCAAGACACGTGCAAAGCCACACACACTCTCCAAGAGAAACAGCGAGGAAGCAACGGCAGCGAGCATTGTCGTTGTTGCTGTGTTGTCTCGCTGTGGGTTGAGCGCAGAGGGGATTACAGCTGTTGTGGAGTTGAGGACTGAGGAGAGCACACAGGGTAGAGGGTGGCAAGGTGACAGGGTGAGGAAGGAGAGTTGGGGTGCAGTGGATGGTGGAATCTGGGGGTAGGGAGAGATCAGGACGGGAGAGTAGGTAGGGGAAGAAAGGGGTGTCTATATATATCGCGATATATATATGCACATGCAAGAGAAATTAGGGTTAGAGAGAGCGGAAGCGGCACAACCGAAAGGAAGAGGTCGGGTTGGGTCTGCATGGGAGGAAACAGGGGTTCTCGGGTTTAGGCCAAGGTTATTGGGTCCAAGGGGTTTTGGTTGCATAGGTTACACACCCAGGGAAGGGAAGAAGTGAATACCAGGGCAATTATTTGAATGGGCTTTTGAGGTTGGGGTTTATATATTGGGTATGGGTATTAGGGATAATGGGTGTAACTGTATAAGGTAATGGGTAAAGTATAATAACCGGTTGGGGAATGTTTTGATGGGTATAACCAGGGTAAATGGGTATTAAATGGCTGATGGATAATGGGTTTGGTGTAATTGGGTTTTGGGTTTAAATGGGTATTTGGGTATGGATTTGGGAAAATAAATAAATAAATAAAATAACAATTAAAAATATAAAATTTAGATTTTATAGAAATAATAATAAAAACAATAACAATAACAATATTAATAATAACAGTAGTAATAATAATAGAGGTCAAAAATAAGATTTGTATTAAAATGTAAAATTCATATAAAATAGTTACAATAAAATTATTAATCAAAAACAAATTTTAATAGGAGATCCAATAATATATTTTAACAAAAGAATTTGAAAACTAAAAAAAATAATTTGCGAAAATTTTAAATACAGAAAATACACAAAAATACATTTTTGGGAAAACAGGGGTTACAAGTCCTGTTAATCACTTTACCCTGCAAAGAAATTGTGGGTGCATCAGTTGCTTACAACTGACGAAATATTATACACGGCTATCCTCTCTATGCCGAAACAGTATAACAATTATCAAATACTTAAACAAACCACAAACTTGATCACAAACAAAATTACAAGGGACTATCCTATTGATGTCGTGTTGTGCTGTGCACTTAGTCCTTAATTCAGTTATATATACATTACATGACGCTAATGCATACTTGTTCGGATTCTATGCATCCCATACTACATAGGTCCGAGGGCAAGCCCTTAATCGTTCTTCATCTTGTAGGGTTCAATCCCTCGCTATGACTTAAACTACTACTGTAACTACGATAAGTATCATAGATGTTCTATGAGTTACAAGCTCATGTCCAGACAGCTTGGAAGGGAATTCCACGTCATATCATGACGCATCGTGAAGAACCTATGGACAATTCAGCCTCCATCATGGGACATAACACCACCCGCAGTCACCAAACACCCCACGAGCGTCGCCTGCGGTACGGACTCCTGGAGACATATCCACGTCATGTCACAACGCATCGTGAAGACAGCCTGTGAATATTCTCACACCGTAGCTCCGAGGCCCTCATACTCGTGTTTTTCTCTTAATTTCATCATATCTTGACTATGTATCTAGTCCTTAGTTATTTGAATCATGAATAAAATCAATTTTCTAGAGTTAGCATTTTCACTATACCGATCTTAACCATTTATACAACATGACCCACATCTTGGTCTTTTCATTTCAACATATTTTCCTTTCAATGCTGGTATGAGGCTTAACTACACTCTAATTCTCAATTTCAATTCATAATCACAAAAATTGAGTCTTTATACTCATAAGTTCTTTTTCACAATTAACATGATTACTATTCTTTTCTACGAATCAATCTCACATATCAAGTTCAATTTCAATTCTTGTATTTCATGCTCAAAATTTCTTTTCGATAAACACATTAGATTCTCATACCATAGTTTCTTTCCTTTACTTAATTCAATAGTCACAAAGTCGTATTTTTCACTCATGTGCAATACCCAAATTAGGCAATAAAATCCATAAATAACACACTTAAATTTTCTTTCATTCAAAATCCTCTTTTATAACTTAGTATAATCTTCTCATGAAAATAATCGCTTTTCATATTTATACCAATGTCAACTTCATGCAATTCTACTTAATTTTTACTTCTAAATCACCTTTATTTTAGTCAAATCATGCACAAATAATTTTCATCGAATTCACATAATTTTAGAATAATTATAGTATTTTTTCCAAATTTCTAAAAGCCAAAAAATCAATTTTTAAAGCCCCAAAAATCAAAAGTTTTAATCCCTGCCGAAGCCAGGAATCGAACCCATGACCACAGACTAGACAACCGCCACCGCAAGCCAACTGAGCTAAGGTGCAACCACATCATGGTACAGGGTTTATTGGTTAATGGGTTTGGTTTCGGGTTGGGGGTTTTACAAAAACGAAAACAAAAGGCAGAGCCCAGTTTCGAACCCAAGACCACAGACACACCCGCACGCTACAGTAAGCGCCCAAAGCAACCAATAACCGAATGGTCTAGGAGGCCAAATTGATATAGAGTGGGGTTTTTAGGGATTTAAGTCTGAGACTCAGTTATTTCGAATTTTTACCAAAAATGAATGTTTTTGAGTTATCTTCTTCTCCAAATTTATTCAAAAACTCCAGATTTTATTTTTCATCTTATTATAGCATTTCAGTAAAATAAAATTTGATTTTTGATACAAAAAAAAACACAATTTGCTCTTTACTTCATTTT
This sequence comes from Hemerocallis citrina, assembly GCA_017893485.1. Classification (NCBI taxonomy): domain Eukaryota; kingdom Viridiplantae; phylum Streptophyta; class Magnoliopsida; order Asparagales; family Asphodelaceae; genus Hemerocallis; species Hemerocallis citrina. The sequence goes on from CM030364.1 coordinate 43,056,407, forward strand.
GTTCTTCAATTTTCGAATTTAGGGGAAATAAGCATATTCTCCTTATAAATTGCACTTAAAATTTTCCTAGATCACTTATAATATTTTTTATTAATATTGTACAATTATCTCAGTAATAAATTTCTTTTTCATGCCATTTAACAATTCAATAATCAAAATCACATATTTCCATAGTTCTTCTTTCAATTATTTAACATACAAGTATGTATTCTTAATTTAGCACATAACAATCAAATAGAGCATGGTAGCATGGTAAATTTTACATTAACAATCATAATTTTGCAATTAATTAACACTCTTTTAACATATATTCAAACCAATAGTAATTTGTCTCATTTTCATAACACATGGCTAAATTAGTTAAAGTTTCTTCTTAATTTATCAACCATACCCTAGCATGATGTCTAATTAGAAGTTTAAGAGAACCACCCACCTAAAGTTGAAGGATTTGTGATGTAATTGGACTCCTAGAATTGGGAGCTCCTAAAAAAATTCCTTCAAAAGCTCCAAGAAAAGTCTCAATCGTCCTTCTCGAAATCCGTGCACCAAAGCAAAGCCTCCAAGCTCCATTTCCCCTTTCGGTCAGCACAGAAAAGGCATCTTTCAATTGTTTTCATCTACATATGCTATATACATATGTTATGTACATATTTTACATTAGTATATATATATATGCATGTAGATTAGGTGGAGAAAGGACAGCAGCTTTGGTCTGGGCCTTTTCGGAAATGAATCAGAGAAAGAGGGGAGAAGAAAAGATGTGTATGTTAAAAGGGTATAAGCATATATATGTATGAATATGTACTAGTATATCCCCTGTGCAAATTGCACAAACTTTACAAAAAAATAAATTAAAATATTCATAACATTTTAAAAAAAATTCGGCAGAACCTCCCTATATTTACAACTTCAAAATCACCATAATTATAATCCAACATATTAATATTCAACAATTATGTAGTAAAGCTTTGCACATAAAACAAATGATTCGAACACAAATATTTAATGATAATAAGGCACATACAAATTCAATTACAATAATCTTTCATACTTAAATCACAATTATATATACAACAGATGACTTAAATAAAATGTTCACGATAATAAAAGAGTCCAATCCAAACAGTTGAAATGCAAAATTTATGTTCTAAACAGCTATTGTTTATAGCTACGTAAATACAAAACAAAAAGAAAAATATGTACTAATTTCAACATTGTAGTATCAAAATATTTTAGTAATTTCAACATGGAATCACATTACCGAGCAACGGAATTCTCCACACATGAACATCATATATCGGCTTACATTAAAAAAAATGAAATGAAAATTTAGTTAGGTGCATCACATTAAAAAATAATTATTTATATAGCGGAATGAACCAATGCGAATTGATATAAGACGATACATAAAAGAATAAAGAATAAAGAATAAATAAAGCTTTAATAAACTCTACTGAGATGACATTATGAGATTCTTAAAATATAAAAACATTGCGTGCCAATAAATACTATTTTAATCATTTGAATATTATTAGATTGTTATGACATTTACCTTTCAATTGATTAGCATGGAGTTACGCACTTCTTGAAGATCTGAAGTCAGCAGTGCCCTAATAGGACGATGCCTTTTTCGCTGCAATATTTCAAATCTTCGACGGCGTGCAAATGCAGAAATTGCCTTATTAAGTTGGAAACATGAAACATTATTTTTGTCTTGTATCCTATATTAGTAAGTGTAGTTTTGGACAATTATTTAAATATGAATAATAAATATGTAATCAAACACAATGTAGAAAAAATATAATGAAACATTACATATTGAGATAAATAACTATAGAGATTAATTCAAAAGAAAGTATAATAGGAGATAAGAACAAATGTAACATACCTGATGTAATGAAAGAGTCTGACTTCCCTCAATATAATTGAAAATCTACCACTATATATCTTTGAATGTTCACACCTATTGCTGAAAACAAAATCAACCACTTTATACTCAATAAAACACATAGAGAAAAATATAATGAAATATTACATATTGAGATAAATAACTATAGGGATTAACTCAAAAGAAAGTATAATAGGAGATAAGAACACATATAACATACATGATGAAATAAAAGAGTCTGACTTTCCTCTATATAATTGGAAATCTCTCACTATCTTTGAATGTTCACACCTATTGCTGAAAACAAAATCAATCACTTTATACTCAATAAAAACACTATATTTCACTAAAATTTACATACAATTCTGTAAGGCTCTGTTTGGTTCAAAGGAGGGGAGGAGAGGGGAGGAATTTTAATGGAGGGGAGGGGAGGGGAGGGAAAGGGAGGGGAGAGATTTAATAAAGACTCTGTTTGGTTCAAAGGAGGGGAGGGGAAGGAAAATAATTATTTTCTTGTTTGGTTCACAAGGGGAGAGAATGGATTTTATAATAAAATTACTTTTATACCCTTTTACATACAATAATAAAGTGCAACTTGATAAGAAAGTGCAGCTTGATATAAAATTACTTTTGCCAAGCTCTTGGGCTTGGAGAGCAGCTATGTCACAACACGAGTAATGGGCACATTTGGGTTTGTTTGTAGATTATTAATCAGCATTTACTAATTCTAAATTCAAGTTGTTCTTATTGAGTAATATTCATTCTTTCTTCCTTTTTTCCACTTTGGTAGTTATGTAGCACTTGAGTATGCCAGCACGGGAGTGTTGAATGAGAGGAGTGACGTCTATAGCTTCGGAATCCTTATTATGGAAATAGCAACAGGCTTGCAGAAATGGCTACTATCCATTTCACTTGATTCGGTAAATGGAAATAGCGGAGTCAACTGAACTCTATTAGGCTTGGAAGCATGCACTTTTTCAGGATGATGTGAATAATTTGTGAATACTGCCTGGTCTGAAGAACTGCTCCTAATACTCCGAGCAGTAATCATCTTCGATCCAGCGCACAAAAGCATCATCATCTTGAGCTTGGGCATTGCCTGCGAAGTTGTTTGACTTCTGTTCCACTGCTCTGAAATGTTCGATCTTCGCTAATGGGTCAAATTTGCTATCATCCTTCTCTTGTACTCGACTATGGAATGGTGGAAAAGTAGTCTGGAAGGAGCTCTTAGGATGGTCCTGCATAACAATAGGACAATTGTCCCATAATAGCTCGACGCATTCGTCATTCCTTCAGTAGGAAAACAAAAAGGTTTTAAACTCGAGAAAAATACAATTACTAGATGCATGAATGATATAAAAGTTACAGAGCAAACTTACATGTAAGATAGATTGGATGAGAAGTTGGCCATCTTTGGTTGTGAAGACTTCTCAGAGAATGACATGAGAATAAGGTTTTCAACTGAACCTAACCTGAATAATCTCTCAAGTGGTGGTTGCTTCATAAGTAGAAGAAGGCTAGTTTGAACTTGAGCAGACTATCAAATCAACAAGAGATAGTTTACTGGAGATAGTTTTTGTACTGGAGATAGGCTAGTACAAAAAGTGTAGTGAGCAAAGTGCTGTTAAGAGAAGGTTACTTACGTTTTAAAAAGCACTAACTTTTTTTTTTCTAAAATCTGAAAGCAACTAGGTTTTTTATTATATTAGGATTTAGATTTAAAGAGCAATTTAGTTCAGTCACATTAAAAAATTAGCCCTACTTTCTCTTCCCTCCAAATTCCCCCAATATTGGAGGGGAGCCAAAATTGACTCAGGAGGGATGTGGCACCCCTTCATTTCCCTCCCCTCCCCTCCCCTCCTAAAAAATGAACCAAACAATAAAAGTATTAAAAAACCCCTCCCCTCCCCTCCCCTCCATTCCCCTCCAACCAAACAGTGCCTACGGAAAAAAATTGTTCGCTCTATTTATTAAATTTCATAGTGTTTATATTTATGACCAACATTCAGTGTGCACATGCATTAAACAAATACCATCTAAAAGTTGGAATTTGATGCCTAATAAGTTGGAACATCACTTTTAGTCTATTCAATTTAATTGATGAATGTATGTTATGAATCATAGTAAAAAGTAAAAGTAGTGGGAAAGTTTCTGCCATGCTTTCTTATTAGTTAGTATGTATCCCCACCAATTTCAAAAATTATTAGAAACATACATCTTTCATAACTCAGATAGTTTTAATAAATAATAATAAACTGATATAATTTTACATTGTGAAAACTGCACAGATTAAAATCTTTCATGACTCTTAATCAGAAATTTAACACCAAAACGTACTGAGAATGGTATTTGTAAACTGCACAGATTAAAAAATGCAGAAATTATTTTAATTATGAAGTAACATCTTCATTTTCTTCGTGTTAAAATAGAATGGTATTTGTAAACATATTTTAATCATTTTAATCTTTCATGACTCTCAAAAACGTACTGGAACTTAAAAGATGCAGAAATTTAAGACCAACATCCTTCTATAAACACTAATTATTTAATTTGTAGATGGTATTTGTTTAATTATTTGCTTAATTGACCTAATTGTTTCCTAATAACTTAAACGAATACCAACTGTCCCTAAGCTAGGCATCAAATTTGTAAGAACAACAGAAATTAATACTTGGAAGAAAACAAAAACAGCATTGGGATTTGGAAAGGAAGCAAAATTGTTACAATGAAGTTTATTAATATCCATTGTAATTATTTTTACTTCAGTCCAGCAAACAACTCCACGGTGAATACCTTAATGACATGATGTTAATAATTATAATCAACTGAATTTGCCTTAGAAGTGAAAGCCTTAATCACATGATAGCCATGAATATATCTCTGTACATGGGTAATTCAGTTCTAACTGTTTTTCCATGTGTTTTCACTTGTGCTGCTAATATTGATGTAAAAACTATGGTTGTTACTTAATGAAATTGGCTAAGGCCTAATTTTTATCTTTTACCCCCAAAAAGATACATCACAACATGGTTATTATAATCAAAGTTTTCCAATTAGTAAATATAACAATAAATTGAATACAATATTAAAAATTAAACAAAATCATCTCAGGAAGAGATACCCGCTAATCAAGAATTCCCCAATACTTTCTCTTTCAAACAATCTGTCAAATACCTCCTCAGATCAGTAGGTAATATTGATGTAACAAACTGTGGTTGTTACTTAATGAAATTGGCTAAGGCCGATTTTTAACTTTTACCCCCAAAAAGATACATCACAACATGGTTATTATAATCAAAGTTTTCCAATTAGTAAATATAAAAATAAATTGAATACAATATTAAAAATTAAACAAAATCGTCTCAAGAAGAGATACCTGCTAATCAAGAATTCCCCAATACTTTCTTTCAAGCAATCTGTTAAATACCTCCTCAGATCAGTAGATAATATTAAAAATTAAACAAAATCATCTCTGGAAGAGATACCTGCTAATCATGAATTCCCCAATACTTTCTCTTTCAAGCAATCTGTCAAATACCTCCTCAGATCAGTAGGTAACCACCCACATGCACATAATTTAGTATTTTGCATCAATTAAATACAATTTCCTCTTGAAGCCAATCAAATTAATACAATACATTCAATTGCCAACACGAAAACAGAATAACAAAAAACAAATCAAACCAAAAAAAATAATGAACATCTTCAAAACTCTAGTTCTGGGTGAGTAAATACCAATCAGAAAAAAAGTATAAAATATAATCCAAAGAACTTTTGTCACTGATTATAATTATAAAGGGAGAGTAAGAAAGAAGAAATATAAATGTTAAATCCTTTACCTTCGGCGACGGGGTCGAGGCGGGATCGATGACGGACGGCGGGGTCGCGGCGACGTTGGAGGGTTGCGACGGACCAATCACAAAAAAAAATAATAATGAACAGAATGTAGAAGACACAATAATTTAATTTCATGAAATGAACATTAATCCAATATCATCAACCTAAACAATCAATGAGTTTCATATAATGCAGCAAGCATCACAACCCACACAATCTTCAACAAATTAAATCTCCAAATACGGGAAAAAAACATTGTAATAATAATAAGAAAAAGAAAGAAATAGAATGGAAATGGTGAAGAAATCTTACATTGTATAACAAAAAACAAATCAAACCAAAAAAAAACTAATGAATCCTTTACCTTCGGCGACGGGGTCGGGGCGGGATCGACGACGGACGGCGGGGTCTCGGCGACGTTGGAGGGTAGCGACGGCCGGGATCGGGACGGCGTGGGCGATGGCCGGCGGTAGGGACAGACGGGTGAGGAGATGTGGATGGATTTTGGGGCAGGGAGAGTTAGGGTTTGTGGGTTTGTGGGTTTTGGGGAGATTTGGAAGATGGAAGGTTTTTTTGGTGTTTTTTTAATTAATTTTGTTTTGGCAATAGGTGTGGGCTGCACGTGTCAATTGCTACTTTTGCTCTCCTTTCTCTATTTCAAAATAGAGAAAGGAGAGGGGGGTATGCTTATCTGTTTAAGATATATATAAATATAAATACACACAATGCACATTGTATGGTGGAGATTCCTTGAAGAAGACAAAGAATGCTGGATTGGTTTTGGTGGCTTGGTTTCGGAAATCCAACGGAGGAGAAGGAGGAAGAGATGATAAAGGGGTGTTGGGGTATGTATAGGCATTAATTAGGTGGTTCCAATAACTACCTCTCCACTAATAGCACTAACACCACTCACTAATCCACTCTCAACATCAAAATCATTTTTCCCTCCTACCAAAAATTTCAACCGGCCAACTTTGCCCTCTCTTCATGCCCAACCACGTGCACGTGCTTGCACTAGCACACACTTCTCAAATTAATTATTTTAAAAATGTAAATTTTATATATACATAATATGTACGTAAAAATTACTTTAATTAAAAATTATAATGTTTCATGCACAAATAAAATAAATGCACACACTTTAAAATATATTTTGAAAATAAATACGCTTAAATACGTGCATCGAAAATATGTACTTCGCACATAAAATATCGAAATGCGAAATTCAACCTTATTAATGGAAAATTATTAAAATATAATCGAAACACGTCGAAAACATCGCACGTTACGGTAGAATACCCGAAATTGACACGTGCATCGATAACACGTAAAAAACACATACAAATACTAAGATTGAAATTTAGCATTTGAGTTGTCTCAAATGGGATTTTAAAAATACGAGAATGCATAAATAATCGGAATCAAAAATATATATTGAAATACATACAGATGTCTCCAGTAATGGTACAAAGTGCACGTGCGTAACACCCGAGGACAAAATTATCATTTTTAATTTTGCAGGGTGTTACACGTCATGCCAGATATATGCTTCCTTTTATTTATATAGTTTTCTACAAATGAGTGTTTCGTTAAGTCGTGTCACGTGAGACTTGTTTATGTCCTTGCCTCTTAATTGTCAACATGCTAGAAAGTGTTACACCATGTATCTAATATGGATTTAACATACATCAAATGTCCACGAGACACATCTACAAGATTGTGGAAGCTTTTGATTCCATAGGGTTAAAAATCAGTTGTATGTAAATTTTAAAATATGCATTTGGATGTCATCTATTAGCTTTGCTTTTGTTGTTGAGTAATGCTTTAGCCACTACCAATTTCACTACCATTTCCTTCACTACCTTAGGTGGTATACTCCTATTGGAGAGTTACCTAAGGTAGTGAAGAGAAATGTAGTGAAATTGGTAGTGGCTCTAGCATTACTCTTTGTTGCTTTGTGATTAGATTAGATGTCATGTTATTCTATTGTGTCTCTGTTTTGCTCCTTTTTAGCAAGAGAGACTGGAAAGAGAAATGAAGATCAAGCAGATGAGGGAAGAACTTTTGGCTCAAGCAAAGGAGAGTGATGCGTAAATCACCCATGTCGGTTCCCTTGTTCAGAGACGCCTTTATTTTTTGTTATCCTTTTGCTTTCAAAACTGTCCGTATGCTAATGCTGAGGGATGTTTTAGAAGCATTTTCATTGGTTACCATGTACTGCTCATAATGAACTTTTGTCTTGTTGGTTGAACTATTTCTATGCTTTATGATTTTTGTCAATGAGAAATGCTTCAAAAGCAGTATATTCAATTACCCATTCAGTGTTCATACTATGCGAGTTCAGTCTTTTTTATCAATTAGAGATAATGGTTCGACAGAAAAAACTGAAGAGTTGAATCTGATGAAACAAAAGCAGAATGAAGGTGACCAGGAAAATATAGATGGAGACGGTAGTTGAGAGAAGCAAGTATGTCTCTGATTCTGTAAATAGTCAACAGGGTGAACTGTGCATTTTATGGCCTTATTTGTGATGGATGCATTATGTTTAATCATCTTTTAATATGCACTTATACTAAATGTTTTGTATTGGATGTAATTGCCCGCATATATAGTTTGTTTGGCATATGAATCGAACATGATTATCGTTGCTGATAAGAGTTGTGCTTTTATACACACCAACTGAACATGCAACACAAAGTCTTTACCGCAATTAGACACTTAATGTACTCCAACAAGCATTTATTTTCCGGTAAACTTTAGAAGCTATAATTTACACATCTTCCAACAAGCATTTATTTGTTCTCGTACTCATTTTTTCTAGGATGGGTTGATATTTCAATAATACTACATCTACATGTAAACTATACTATAATTTTGCACACCGTGTGTGGCATGCAACTATAAAAACAACATAACTTAACCCTAATTAAACTAATTAAATATTAAAATAAAACAAAATCAGAGCTATTTAATAAACCTTCGCTCCCTTTTCAACGGGTTTAACGCTTCTTCTTCCTGACCTCTCTCCCTCTTTAGATTAACTCATCTTAATTCAAATTTAATCCCCCATTCCTAGAGAAACCATATTGATTCATGTTATCCTTCCTCTTATAAAGAGAATGAAATCTGATTTCTCCTCTAAAGTAAGAAACCTTTTACTCCTATTTTTTCTAATTGATGAACCCCTTCACTCCTCTCCTTTTAAATCATTTCCCCTTCTAATTCATCTTAGAAAACAGCGGTAGAATTCCTATAAGATATTGTTATCTTACCTCGATTTTTTTTTCCTTCCAAATGCGCCTATAGATAGGATAATTGTAGATATTTTAAATGCTTTCATATGCCTCTGGTTATCTTACCTCATCCATTTTCGAATGAAGTCTGTACAGTCAATCTTTTCATTAGAATATATTAATTTTATTCCTTAAGAGTACAGGTTCTGATCAATAGTGACTTTTTGATCTTTTCTTTTTAACTTGTTTTATCAAAGTTTTTATAGAAAGGTAGGTAAATTTTAAATATAGATATGAATATAGATTTTAAAGTATCATGACAAGGTAAAAGTCATGATAGTGATAAGAAATATAAGTTTCTTTTTGCGAATGTGGTTATTTTTTAGTAATACAGATTGATATATGCATAATGCAAATGTAATTATATTTATATTTGTCTAAATAAAACTGTAGAAATTTGAATTTGTGTTTATTTTACACATTAAAGTTTTTATTTTTTAGATAAAATAACAAATTTGAATTTGAATGAACTAAACATCATTTACATTGCATATCAGTACATGAGGCATATTGTTTGTCAACTTATTCAATTCTTACATAGAACACTTATTTGCCTTGTATCTCACTATTGCACAACTTGCACTCATGAAAATTGGAAGTGTAGAAATTATTGGTATTAAGCCTACAAGCAGTTAATGGGTTTCTCTACCTCTATTAATCAATATTGTCCCTTTTTCAGCTCGACATCAACCATCATCTCATAGGGAATGAGCTACTAGAAGATTATCTATTCAACGTACAACTCTCTGTTACCTTTAAGAAAAAATTTGTTTTTGTTGCCTTGGATAAATTTGAACTAAAATTCACACACTTTACATAATTAAGAATGGAAGATATATATATATATATATATATATATATATATATATATATATATATATATATATACTAGGTATGCCCATGTGCACGTGCCTACGGCACGTATTCGGAACGATACAACATATGGAAAAATCATATAAACAATAAGGGATGATTTATATAGATGTTTATTTGCTAGTAGACATTGATGTATTGATGTACTATGAAGTGGGATTATGGAGTGACCTTTATTTTTATTGGTTTGTATATGCAGGATCATTTCTCAGCAGCTCAGGATTCGAAAATAGTACTGTAAATCTACAAAAGTAGTGGATCGAAATTTCCTTGCTATGTGTGACTTGAGCATAACAGATTTCTTTTTTTGATTTAGAGTCTGACATAAGTAGCAATTCATTTTCTAATACGGTTGATGCCTCAAACTGCATGAGCTAGGTCGCCTTTGTTTGTTTTTTTATGTAGTTAACCCAGTATGAATTTAAAAGAAAAAAATTATTGCGATGTATATGTGAAGTGAAATTGCAGCAAAGCAGATCAAGATAAAATTTTGCAGCTACTAAAACTCGAAATATAGGGATTAAGTATGGATTTGTCCATAAAAATACGATCAAGTGAGTCAATTAAAGAATTTGCAACGATCTTTAAAATCAGCAAATGCCCAAATATTCAAAAAAAACATAATCCGAAATTGCATAATAAAAAAAAAGTATTCTAATCAAAATTAACTCAGTGAAGCATTGTAATCTAAAACAATTACTAAGTGAAGTAATCTACAATCAGATCAAATATGGTAATTCAAAAACAACTAAATGGAAGGGAATGCTATTGAGTTACGAAAGCATAATCCGGAGAAAAAAAAGCATAATTAAAATTTTAAATAAAAAAAAACATAATCCGAAATTGTATAACTACTAAAATGGAAGTGAATGGTTTTTTTTTTTTTTTTGTTTTTTTTTGTTTAACAAACCTGGGTAAAAAAGAGAGAGAGAGAAGAAAGAGAGAAAGAATTAGGAAAAATGAGAAATGGGGGTGGGGGGGGGGGGGGGGGGGGGGGGGGGGGGGGGAAGAAAGAGAGAGAGAGAAATAAATGAATGAGTTGTTTTGTTTTGGGAGAAAAAAATTGAGTTTTGGGGTTCAAATTTGGGGAAGGGGGGGGGGGGATGTCTTTTGTGAGGTTAGATTTGGACCATTGATATATATATATATATATATATATATATATATATATATATATATACTAAAATATGAAAATTAAGAAGGTTATTTGATTACCTTTTTATAGTTTCTGCGTTATAAGCTTTTACACATTAAAGTTTTTATTAATATATAAGATAACAAATTTGAATTTGAATGAACTAACAGTTTTACTATTAAAAATAGTATAAAGTTTCCACATATATATTGGTTGAATATTTTTTCAACCAATAAAAAATTTATTTTACTAATTTCAATAACTTTTATTTGATGAGGAAGCAAGATGCATCATTGGCAGCTCCGCAAAAGACCTGGAAGATATTAAGAATAAGGTATAATATGTTATTCTCATGGTGTTACAAATAATTAATAGCTAATTTCTTAATTCTATATGCAGGTAAAAATGTTGAAGAATTTGATAGACAAACCATGAACCAAAAGTTTCATTGGAGATGAGTACATTTTTTTGATCAAATCACAAGATGTCTAATATGAAAGAACAACTACAAGAATATTGACAGGATGCAAAATTAAAAAGGATGAACAAGAAATTACAAGCAATTTTAAGCTCAAGAAAGTTAAAGTTGCAAGTGATGATTAATCTTATGAAAAATACGATGTTATCAGTTTAGGATTTACTATTTTGTTTTTTTTTAATATCAGTTTCAAGTTCAAGAAAGTTAAAGTCGAAATGTTGATATATCTTATGAAAAATACAATGATTATATCATTATGTTTTAGATGAAACTATTACGCATATAGCTCTCTCTTACATCGTTCGAATTTTGATCCATTTGTGCTTTGTTTTGATTGAAATTTTACTAGAATTGATTAAACTTGGGTTCTTGATGCTTGCTTCAAATTTGATATCAATGAGCTTATTGTCGTTGGAGTAATTTAGAAATTTATGGCTTGCTTTTTGCGATGATTGACTTAGTCAAATTTGTAATTTAAAGAATATGGGTGTGCTAAATGCAAGTATGTTTCGATAAAATTTTCAACATTTATGTGCATCAAGTCACGTGCACTTGGTGCACGGTATGTGTGTGTGTGTGTGTGTGTGTGTGTGTGTGTGTGTGTGTGTGTGTGTGTGTGTGTGTGTGTGTGTGTGTGTGTGTATATATATATAGAACTGATCAGGTGCGAACTGGTTCGCACCTGATCAGTAGCGAACTTCTCCCATAGCCCTTGGATCTGAAGAATGATCATGGGAGTGATCCAATGACCTGAATTTCTTCCGCTCATCTCACTAAATGTTGGGGGTAGTTTAGTCATTTAACTATCTCAATCATCTCTCTCCCTCTCTCTTAACTCTCTCAATCATCTCTCTCCCTCTCTCTTAACTTTCTCAATCATCTCTCTCCCTCCCTCTCTCCAGACCCCCGAACCCAAAAGCTTCAGATCCAAACTCCATGGTTGCGACCTCGTCTCTCTCTCTCTCCCTTCGACCTTCGAAACCCTATACGCCTTCGAAATCCCCTGAAGCCCCCTTTGACCTTCGACCTTCCAAATCCCCTTTCAACCTTCGACGTTCGAAATCCCCCTTCGACCTTCGAAATCCCCTGCTGCCTCGTCTCTCTCTCTTTCTCTCTCTCTCTCTCTCTCTTCGACCTTCGAAATCGAACCATTAATGCCTTCACTGTGTAGTTTGGACATCAGTTCAAGGGATAGTGGACAGCAAAATATTGGCTGATTGTTCCTAAAACTTCCACAACACCGAATTCCAGACTACAAAAATAGAGTCGAGGGCTTACGAGGAAGATTGGTTGATTGTTTTGTTTTCTAATTTAAGGACAAAGCTGCAAAGTGTCAATTTGAGTGGAATAAGTAAAGTTCTTTTTTTTTATTAAGAAAAGGTGGAGTCTGGCCACCCTGTTTAATTAATAAGGGATTAATAAAACAAATTCAGAGTACTGAGTCCACTACAAAGTCCTACAATCAAAACAAAAGTACATAAACTCCACCCCGAACATGGTGGGTAGGACAAAATAAATATAGAGTGGCCGCAAAGAAATACATCATATCCCCCCAACAAATCCTGGGGTGGTGGGTATCTATGATCAGAGTAGGCCGTGTTGGCTATTAATCGATCGTCGGCCCGATCTCGATCTCCTCATCATCAAACTCCTCAATCTGGAATACGCTCGCAATCCTTTTCCTGAGACCTGCTGCGGCCACAGTAGCCCAAAATGAAATAAAATGCAGTGGAATAAGTAAAGTTAACATTGCACTATATACATGCATATATGTTCAAATCAAAGGGAATTAAATTGGTAAGGGTTCCAAAGTTTCCAAACCAAATTAAGGGTAGGATCAGAAATGTCGACTGAAATGTCTCCATATGGTCTCAGTCAGAGGCGAAGAAAATAAAATAAAATAGTGGAATAATTGTAAAGAATGAATTTAAAAAAAAGGATGCATGGAGTTTGATAGGTGAACTAATCCCTAATATTCTTTGACCAACCATCCATGTAGGCACTGCCAAGGCGGAAGTGAACGTCGGAGGGAAGTTCGTCGGGAGCGTTGGCTTGTCGATCGAAAATAATGACTACTGTTGAGGGCTGAATTTGACGCAATCGGAAGATGGCGTCGCGGTGGGAATGAATGGGTGGACTCGTCGGGTGTGATGGAAGCATGCCGGCTTTAGATAGCGGTTGTGGTTGTGGTCACGGTGGACATTCAGGGGAAGGTAGGGTGAGTCTATGGGGTGGAATGGAATTCGAATATTTAATTGGTTGAAATTCGAATTTCATCTGGTTTTGATTGTTGGGAGAACATGTGCAGATGCTTTCGTCTACAAGAGTGGCTAGGGGAGGGACGAGTTTATATTGTAGAGTGAGCTATGTAATTGTTTTCCGGTATTCCGATTTAGGAACATTGATGTTTGGTTTTGTAATACTTATTTCGTTAATATTTTATTAATAAAGCGGTGAGGTGGTCACATTTATAAATAAATAAATAAATAAATAAATAAATAAATAAATAAATAAATAAATAAATAAATAAAAAAAATAAAATAAAATAAATAAATAAATAAAAAACCCATCCATGCAGGTATGCTATTTTATTTTATTTCTTTTTGTTTTATAGTTTATAATCTTTTGTATGCAAAGTGAAGAGACAAAGCTCATCCAATGGTTGAGGCGTATGTACGATTACATAAAGTACAGATGTTTGGCTAGTAGTTTTGACAAATGACTTTTTTTTGATGAAAACGGATAGAGTCTCTCGACTCCAGCCACACCAAAAAGCATATATTAGAATAATAAAAATGTACAGATCAAAGTTTTACAAGAGGTAAAACTCTCCAAAGCTAATACAAACTAAACGATCACATCAGCAACAATATACAAAAACCAGCACTAAACAAACGATCAGAACAGGATAAAATGTCAGGCAGCGCAGCATCAGCGAAGGCAGACGAGGCTTCAAGCAAGGCCGAGCGGAGCTGGCACCATTAGTACTGCTTCAGAAGCTGTAAACCTCGAACGGACTGGAAAGGGAAGGAGCTCGATGCCAAAGGACTGTGCTGCGAGCTGCCCCAATGAGCCGAAGAAAAAAGCCCAAAACTAGCAAGATAGAGCTCCAGGGTAGCGCGATGCGATAGCAGCACCACCACCAACAGGAAAAAGGCAAAGCGGAAAAATAATCACACTCAATCAGCCAGGAAAGCAAAGATTAAAGGGTCCTCAGAATAAGAAACGAAAGAATGCTATAAAAAGCATCCCAACCAGGTTAATACGCCTGAGATCGATCCAAAGAGAAGAACAACTGGGGAGAAGACGCCAACATCCCCAGTTCTAAAGGCCAACAGCCTAAAAGAAGGCAGGCTAAACAAACTGATAATAAGAAAAGAGAGAATGGACAACAATCAGCCAATCCAGCAATGTCCTCATAACACAAACGACAGCGGAAAAAACTAAAACTCAGTAAAAGGCCTTGGATCCAATAGCTCTACAAATGAGAGAACTCGCTGAAACCACAAACAAGGCCAACAAAGAGAAATCATCAACACCCAGGCATTACCTTAACGCAATAAGATACATAGAGAGCCAGAGACCCAAACTTCCTACAAAAATCGAACATAAAGCTGATAAACGAAAGACCAACAGCAGAGAACCCCAACAACTCATCAAGCAACACCCACAAGAGCACAAAACTCATAAATGCTCGCAAACCAGTAAGAGCCAAAGTCATAGCAACAAAATATACAAAGCAGTAAGATTACATAAATAAGGAAAAAGTGCAACGATTAAGGAGATATGGCTGATGCCAAAACAGTTCACAAAATAGCCATATCTATCAGCCAGGTAAAACAAAAGAAGGATGGTAATTAGACTACCAGAACTGGCAAAAAAGAGGGAAGAGCACGGGTGTGATTCAATCACACAAAACCTTGAAATAGTGCTGGTAGCCACTACAGATACAGAGATTTAATCCTGCGAGGAAAAGATAGTAGAAGAGAGAATTGGTTAATACAATAGCCCAAAAAAAATTAAACAATTTAAACCGCATGAAGATTACGCAGACAAAGATAAGCATTTTCTAATAAAAAGAAAGAGGAAGAAGCTAATTCTTTGGGTTTCAATTCCGAAGACCAAAGTTTGAAAAGAAAGAGAAACTCATCGATCAACGCAGTCGATGAGGAGCTGCGTTTCTTGAACAACCTACTATTCCTTTCCTTCCACACAGTCCAAATGAGAGTGTGAACCGACAAAATCCAGGCGTTGCGATACGAAGAAATCGACGGCTTAGTCGACCAAACCGAAGCTAAATCAGGAGGGATAAAAGCAGTGCCCCAAGCGAGGGTGCAAATCTTCCATAATGAAATGATAGTGGAGCATTGAGTGAAAAGATGGTTAGCATCTTCAGCATGCTGGTCGCAGAGCGCACATCGCTGACCCCAAGCTAAATTTCTTTTGTTCAGAACTTCAACCGTGAGAAGCTTGTTATTGAAAGCAAGCCAAGAGGTGATTTTGACTTTGAGAGGAGCCCAAGACTTCCAGAAATACTTGGCCATCGGAGATTTCACTCCTCTCGAATTAAGGAAGTTGTAAAAGGATTTAACAGAAAAGGAGCCAGCTGAAGACCAACGCCATCTGATACCCTCAGACGATCTCCAACCATAGCTATTAAGGAAGGAAATGAGGTTATCGAAGGTCTCAGACAGAGATGGAGGAAGAGCGATAGTGAATGGGATAAACCAATAACGAGTGTCGTCGATCAAAGTAAAAGAGTCAGCTATAGAGGCCTTAGGGAAAGCGGCCAGCCAGAATAGGGAAGGAAAAGCCGTGGCAAGCGTGGTATTGCCGATCCACAGGTCTTGCCATAGCAATGCCCTCGAACTGTCAAGGCAGATATGGTAAATACCACACTTGAATGCGGTAGAGGCTTTCCAAATACCTTTCCAAAAAGGGGAGGCTTGTCGACAAGTCAATTCGGGGAACTCCCACCAATTGAAAGAATTGGAACAATAACCTCTAATGCATCGAGCCCAAGGTAAATGGTCAGAATTATGGAATTTCCACAACCATTTACCTAAAAGAGCTAAGTTATGGTGCCGAATGTCCAACACACCAAGACCACCTTCTTCTTTGGGAGAGCAAATTAATTTCCACTGACACAGGTGGGATCCTGGTTTATAAGCGGAGGAACCGTTCCAAAAAAAATTACTTCTAATTTGATCGATACGTTTAATCACCAAGGAAGGCAAGAAGTAGAAAGACATAAAATAAAGGGGCATGGCTGAAATAACTGAGTTAATAAGAGTCAGTCTGCCTCCTCTAGATAAAAGCTTGCTCGACCAGACGTTAAGTCTGGCCTCAACCCTGTCGATAAGGGGGAGCCAATCCGATCTGTGCAGCTTACCCCAGCGAAGCGGAATGCCAAGATAAGTGATAGGGAAGGAAGCGACAGGGCAATTAAAAAAGTTAGACACCTCTACTTGGCGATTGGGAGAACCGCCCAACCAAAGCACTGAGGATTTTTGAAAATTGATGGATAAACCAGACGCCATTTCAAAACAGTAAAGGAGAAGTTTAAGATTACGAAGAAAGTGGGTATTCGGTTTCGTGAAGATAATAGTGTCATCCGCATATTGGAGGTTGAGCACTCCCTCGAAAGAGGGAGAGCTGCCAAGACCCTCTATCATGTTTAAATTCCATGCATTTCGCAAGAGCTTGCTAAAGACATCAGCCACAAGCAAAAAAAGCAGTGAAGATAGAGGGTCTCCTTGGCGAAGCCCACATCTGATTTTGAATTTATGACCTTCCGAACCGTTGATGAGTAACGAAGATGTTCCAGAGTAAAGACTAGATTTAATCCAGGAGATCCACTTGGCACCGAAGCCCCGGTTGGAAAGAATGTCCAGAAGAAAATCCCAGTTAACGTTATCATAAGCTTTTTGAAAATCGAGCTTAAGAAGAATGCCTTCCGACTGCGTTCTGTGACAGTAGGAAATGATTTCCTGAGCCGAAGCAACACTGTCAAGAATGGATCGATCTTTAATGAAACCAGATTGATCTGAGTCGATTAGAGGCGAAATGATCGCACTCAGTCTAGAGGAAAGGACTTTTATAATGATTTTAAAGGAACTGTTTATAAGACTAATAGGTCTAAACTCCGAGACAAGGTGTGCCCCCGTCAATTTGGAGATAAGCACTATGTGAGCGTAATTAATACGTTCGAATGAGAAATCCCCTTGGTGAAGGTCTTGAAACATTTTGAGAAGGTCTGCTTTGAGCAGATCCCAAAACTTTTGAAAAAAGAAAGCTGGGAATCCATCGGGCCCAGGAGCCGAATCACTTTTTAAGGCGAAAACGGCCGATTTGATCTCTTCCATGGAGAAAGGAACCTCAAGAGAGGAAAGATCGAGATCTTGGTTGCCATAAAGACGGGCCCAATCGAGTTCAATCGTACGATGTTTCTGCGTCCCTATAAGATTTTTATAGAATGTGAGGAATTCCCAATGAATGGATTCATCGGTGTTCAGGTCTACTCCCTGGGTGGATAATGAAGATATACGGTTGCAACATTGTCTATGAGAAGCAAAATTATGGAAAAAAGCCGTGTTCGCGTCACCCTCCTTCATCCATTTGACCCGAGCCCTTTGAGCCCATTTATATGGTCTTGGTGGAGGATGTCCGCGTACTCTTGCTTGCAAGATCAGCGTTCCGATCGACAAGATTCGGAAATAGGCCCCAGTTCTTCCATCTTGTCGATGGACGCAATGGATTGCAAAAGGAAATCCTTGAGAAAATTGGTATTACGTTGCCTCTCATAACGCCAGATTTTGCATCCATACTTGATGGCGTGCAGTTTAAGAAGAATATTGCCCAGCCCAGATGAACCGGAGACTGCAGCAAGGCATTCAGACACAAGGTTGATGAAGAGCTGGTCTTGTAACCAGAATTTTTCGAAACGAAATTTGTGATGATAATGGAAACGAAAATTGGAGTGGAGCATGATCGGAACATGGTCCGAAGAGGGGTTAGGGAGAGCCTGGACAAAAGATTGATTAAAATGGGCCATCCAGTTATGCGACACTAGAAAGCGATCAAGCTTGGCAAATGATGGGAACTCACGTTGGTTAGACCAAGTAAAAGATCTCCCAAAAATCGGAAGATCCAATAACTGGAGTTCACGGATGCAGTCATTGAACATGCAAGATTGGGAGTAAGAGGAAACCGGGTTCGATCTTTCAGAGATGAACCGAGTGACATTGAAATCCCCACAAAAGAAACAAAGATCGGAAGTGAATTGCTGTAACGAGAGAAATTCATGCCAAAAAAGAGGGCGTCTATCGGAAGTAGACGGACCGTAAACCGAAATAACTGTAAGGGGGCAATCGAAAAGGGTCCAATGGAGCTTGACGATTAGGAAGAAATTCAGGCGTAGAACCGAAACCAGAGAGAAAAGAGCTTCCCTGAAACCTAGGAGGATCCCACCTTTAGATCCAATTGCATCCAGTGAGATCCATTTGGAAATAATGGATCCGCCCAAGGAACGAAAGATCGTGGGGGTCGGAGAATCCAACTTGGATTCTTGGATGGAGATAAGGTCGCATCGAGAGGAAGAAATTAAATCGAAGATCGCCCTTTGCTTAGAAGGTCAATGCAGACCTCGGATGTTCCAGGAAACGCTAATCATTAAAGAGACGGCGCTCCAGGACTCTCGAAAATTCCTGTCTCCTAAGAGAGAGGAGACGATAAGAGTCGGAAGGGTCAATAAGGAATCCGAGATGCTGAGATGAAGCTGCCAACTCAGAGTTGGAAAAAGAGTCAAAAATGGGAACGTAAATAGATCCTAGCTGGTTATAAGGAATCAAAGAAGACTGATTAGTTGAGAGTTGCTGAAGAGAAGAACCATACTTGTTACAGTGAAGAGGCGAGCCTGAAGAAGCTGCTAGAAGGGAATTTTTAGCTCGAATACGAGCACTAGACCTTATGAACCGTTGTTTTGAAAGCGTAGAAGGAGGGGCAATGGAAACAGGAACACTCTTCTCCTGAGAGGAGAACGAGCGGCCCTGAAGAGTACCCACAAATATGGGTAAGGGAGAGGATGAGGAAGCCTCATCCAAACCAATTGAAAAATTGGAAGAAAGGATAGAAGGCCTAGATGGAGAGAAAGAACGGGATACGATTAATTCTCGTGCTTTCACAGCAAGGGGAGTGGAAATCCATCTAAGGGAATCCGAAATAAATGGGTCGATCCCACAGCTAAATCGCGCACTATGAGTAATGGAACAATAATGGTAATTGAAACCCACTTGAATAAGCTTAAAAACACAAACTGAAATTATGTAATAATTCACAGAAGAGTACGAAACTAAAATAAAATTGTGTACCTTCTTAGGTTGGCCCTGCGCCAACTCCGCTTCCTCCTCCGATAAGAGGGAGTCCTGCTCGGTCCAATCTGAGCCTTTGACAGTTGTTTTGGAAGAAATCTTAGAAGGAGAAAAAGCAGGATCCGACTTTTTCAGCGTAGAAAAGTGCGATAACTGTTGGAATTGTTCCCAATCGGATGCAAAGTTAGGGTTAACTTCCCACTCAGGCCATTGGGAGGAAGAGCTCTTAACCTTGGTAGAGGGAGATGGCAATTCAACCTCGGAAGAAGCTTTGGAGAAAATAGGCCGATTGGTTTGAGATGGAGAAGGAGAGACCGAAGGGGGCACACCAGAATTACCTTTGACACTGTGGCGCTCCGGGTTAATCCAAACCAGGTTAGGAGATTTTGATGGAGAGATCTTAGAACTGGGAAGGTGGGGCAGGGGCTTGTAAGGGGTGGGGGGTTTGCTGCGGTAAGCCCCAGCAGCACTCACCTTCGCCTTAGGAATTTTAGGCTTAGCAGAGGATGAAGCTCCCGGATGGAAAGTAGCTGAAAGGTCAGAATCCAAAGGTAGTTGTTTAGAGAGAGTACCAGTAGAGCGCTGAACCGCAGAAGAGGTCTCATGATAGTGCACAGATACAGCAAAAGAAGATAAACCATCGGTGAGACAAAACGCTTCAATACGAGTCAGGGGGGAGGGACAGCGAAATATGGCCTCTATCTGCAGGCTGCCAGAAGCCAATCTGGCTTTGGACAGAATTTTAACAATCTCTCCAATACACTTCGCCATCTCTCCAACAAGACGGAGAGAGTCACAAAACGGTGGAAGACCAACCAGAGACACTTTAATTTCAGATGATCCGATACCTGAGGGGGACGAAGGAATCTTAACCCATTGCCTAACAGAGAGAGAAATGTTGCTGATGGCTATGGACGAGTTCGAAATGAGGTCTTCTAAAATCTTGGATGAAGGACAGTGGATAACCAAATCACCATTGGAACAATTATAAAGGACCCATTCCCAATCATCGACATTGCAATGATTACTGAGAAAGGAGTTCAGAGTGTAGAAAGGAACCGTGCCACCAGAGAAAGAAACGGCGCCAAAGTTACCAAAATACCTCAGTCGATCTGTTAAATCAGCTTTGGAGATGAAGATTTTAGTAAGAGGCTGCTTCATAGGTCGAGGTGGTTGCGGAGAAGAGACTGGAGAAAGAGGAGAGGGTTCCGAAGGAGGACGCTCCGTAGAAGGGGTGGGAAGAAGCGGGGCATTCGAAGAAACTGGCAACTTCTGAGATTTATGCTGTTTAGAAGCAAGCCATTGATCACGGAGAGATTGAAGATCCACTGCCTTCACCAACTGATTGGAGATGGGAACTCCCAGAGGAAGCCCAAGAGTTTTTTGAAGCGCATGACAGCGGTGTTTGGCATGCCCAGATTTCTCACAGAAGAGGCATTTCATCTTGAAGGGGCAATCGAGTTTGTAGTGACCCTGCTGAAGACAGCGAAAGCAGACCAGAGGCTGTCTACGAAGATGAGAGGGAGAATAGGGAAGAATAGTAGAATAAGAAGGAGGAGAAGGGCGGGATAAAGGGGAGAGGAAACCAGGGCGAAGCTTCGCGCTTACAGGCCTTAAATGGGCCAAAAACGGCTGATCCGAGCCCAACCGTCCAGAGAGAAAGTTATTTTGAACTATCTTAGTTTTCTTTTTCTTTACCACTTCGACCCAAGTAAGCTCCATGGGCCAAAAAAGAAAAGCCCAACAACAACAAAGACAGAAAGGAGGAAGAGACACGAGAGAAAGCGCAGTTAAGAAAATGGAGAAACGACACCAGCGGAGGGTGCCAACAACGGAGAAGAAGGAAATGAAAGAGGAAGAAGCGCTCTTATAGAGCAGAAAAAATCAAACCCAGGGGTACTCAAACACCTTGAGGAAAGGTAAATAGAGAAGAACTCACCGAAACAACAAGAGTTGTTTCAAACATTCTCCCCAAATGGATAAAAATCCACAGTAAGGGGGAGGAACAAGAGGATTACCTCTCACAACGAACAGAGATCGACCGAAGAGTAAGTGAAACCCACGTCGGAACCGACTATAATAAAACAATGAAATAGCAAAATAAAAAGTAGCAAAGAGACTTACAGTGCTGTACTACACTACCTCTATGGGGAGATCTGATGGATACCTTGACGACGAACCCAGACACTAAGCTCCGGAGATCAGAAGGAGGCAAAGAACCACCAGAGCGGCAGACGCTGAGGAGACGAGCCGGCGCGCCGCAGACGAGCACAACGAACGACCACTAAATAGGCGGGAAGCGGGAAGCGTCCCACGGGACTCCCACGCCAAGAGAGGAGAGGAGGAGAGAGGGACGGAAGGAAAAAGAGGGCGAATAGCAGAATAACAAAAAGGGTTTGTGGAGAGAAGCCGAATGAACAAAATTAATGAAGGGAGAGTGGGGATCCGGAGTCGCAATGAGAGGGATCTGAGGGATGAAGGTGAGGGAGAACTCAAGGAAGTTGTATTTAATTATGAAGATGGTTTAGTTTTGACAAATGACAATGGAGTGTAATGCATGTAGTCTTCAGCTTATGGTGTATGTTATTGTGGACGTCATTTTTTTCTTCCTCTTTCAATAGAAACTTAATCGAATATAGTAACTCTAATGAAAGCAAGTCTCGTACTTTTGAGAAAACCATTAAATTGTAATTCAAATGGTATATAAAGGAGTGAGATGGATAAAGAAGAAAAAAAACTCTAGTTTAAGGCCACATCATAGCCTTTATTTAAAAAATATGAAACATGAGAAAATATAAGCCTACATATAAAAGAATTTGTCTCCTAGTCATTTACATAACCTCGAATATTTCCTCTTTAGCAATAATATTAAGAGACATAATTTCACCCACATATAAATTCAGTTCTCTTAATTAGTCTCAGTAATAACACACAAGAAAAAGGAGGGCTGTGCTCTTAGATTATTTAGTAATTTGTATTCGTTCTAAAACAAGCAGAGATTCTTGCTTGTCCATTGCCCTTCAAGCAAATCTAGTAAGTCTTCTCCGTCAAGTAAAAAAAATTTATTAAATTTTCGGTCACCTGGTCCATACTTACCTTTCTAAAATCAATACAAATACCTAACTCTTTAAAACTACAACATTCTTTTGAATAAACACACTTCTCACTATTATCTCTAACTAGTAATTTAAATGTGTGATGCACATGCACGTCTTAATAAATATATATTTTTTAAAGTAAAAATTTTGACGTAGTCTGGTCTCGAACCTGTGACTCCTTTTATACTAGCTATGTACGGACAATGCACGTCGTAATAATTATTTTTTTTAAAATAAAAACTTTACATAGTGATGACTCAAACCTGAAATCTCATTCACGTGTGCATCAGACACATGCATTGATAGATTGACAAATAACACTAAGGCTCTCTCCCATTATAATATTAGATTAGATTAAATTAGAGATATTATAATGGGAAAGGCCTTAGTTTCATTTGTAAATCTACCAATATGTGCAACACATGTACATAACTAATATAAAGGAAGTTTCAGGTTAAAGCTCATACTATATATGAATTTTTACTTTTAAAAAACTAAATTTATTAAGACGTGCATCACACGTATAAATTACTAGGTTTTTTTTTTTTTGATAATCAGAAAAAACAACCGGAACACAGCTACAAACTATCATATTTAAAAGTCCTAGCATCCGCATCAACTAGAGAAACAAATTCAAAGGAAAAACAAAATCAAAATATAGTTTCCTTCCCTCAAGTCGACTCCTATAACTAGCTGATTACCTAGCTGATTTTCTTATCGTTGTTCATTGTTATTGGTTAGCATTTCTCCAATCGGAAAGTTATAAAATTATAGTTGTTATAATAGGAAGGGTACTGGCTATACGCCCGACCCTCAGCAGAAGAAGCGGCTCGGAAGTAGGCAGGAGTGAAGTGGAAGTCAGATGCTCGGCTTGGATCTGAAGGCTAGGCTCGGATTTGAAGGCTCGGCTCGGACTCGTGTACCTGCACTCGGTCTAGGAACACCGAGATTGATCTCAGTGGCAGGCCCTTAAACGATCTAGTTAGTTTTTTTTTTTTAGGGAAAATGTGGAATAAAACCACCCCGTTTCATTAATAGGAAATTAACAAAACAACCCCAGCATGCTGGGGCAAGTTACAACCTACAAACAGGAAAAAAAAACATGAAGCGACATGACCAGTACATATAATCAGCTCTCACTCTAACCTACGAGGAACAACTAATTGTATGTCCGTCAAGCAAGCTTCGAGCACCCACCTCCACGGCACGCGCCCACCCACCTGAAGCGAATCCTGTGGGATTTGAAAATTTGACGCTCCCCTCCTTCTACCTCACCAACGCAACTTCACACTTGGCCCAATCGGAGTCGCACCCAACAGGAGAGCCGTCGCAACTTCACCTCTCACACGCTATAGCTCTTACAAGTGATTTCTCACTAAGCAAAACTCTCACTCATCCTAATCTTGGACACAGTCTAATAGAGCAATGAAGATGGTACTTATACTCTGTCAGATGATTTCTCACAAACACAAACAGACACCTGCAAAGAGTAGTGAGAAGCAACGTCTTCACTCTCTCACTCTCACTCTCTCTCTCACGTAAAACCCCACCAAATCACAACCAATTTGAAGAATCACCTTCACATCTCGCCCCTGCGGGCGGAGGACGTTGTAGATTTCAGGGTCAATGATGAGGGAGTAGTGACGGTGCTGTTGCAAAGTCTGTGGCAGTGGATTAAGGAAGGTCGAGTGCAGTGTGTGACTCCTCTACTGCCGACCAAGAACACAAACATCTTCCCTCTGTGCACCTTATGGGGGGATCCCTTCTGCAGACCCAAGCCCCACCCTGTGCAGTAACGATCATGGGGGGACCCCGTCTTTGGGCCCTAGCCCCACAACTATACACCTCATTCTTCTCACCAAATAAAATTTTCCTCCACCTCCTTCTTCACATCCCGGACGCTCCGCGACAGTTGAGACAAACACCCCGGAAGCTGCGACAAGTGAGCGTCCATCACGGAGGGACCCCGTCTTGGGCCCAAGCTCCACAATCGGTCTCATGGTGGTAAAATACTAGTATGTAATAAGCGGTCTCATGGGGAGACCCCGTCGTCGGGCCCCAGCCCCACAACCGAACTATAACTAGACATACCAACCCGGTAGCAGTTCAGCAGCCCATACATTCCTCAGAGCCTGATGATCTCGGTTTACTTCCTGCTTGACCCGTTTTCATTGTTCCTAAGAACTAGTTGTCATCCTCGTGAGTCTGAGAGTTTATCACAATTGAAGGGGGGATCGAATGTTGCCGCTGCCCAACTCACACTCTCAGAAACAAACAACCCAAAACATAATTAAGTCCCCAACACACAAGCAAGTCACACAGCAAATCCCAACTTGGATTTGAAAATAATGTCGGCCGGGACGGTGGAGGTGAAGGGGTCAATCGTCGCCATTCTCTCTCTTTCACTCACTTTCTAAAATGCCCAAACAAGCTCACTTTCTCAACAATAAATTCCTCACTCTCCCCCTCTCTCTCTCCCACTAAAATGCCCAAATCGACAGAGCAGCGGCCAAGCAAAGTCACCAACGGTGATGCGGCGGGAGTCAGGCAACACCACAACAGCAGTGGAGGAGAGGGAATTGGAGAGACATCAGCACAGCGAGGGGGAAGCTTTGGATATGGTGCTTCGGCGCGAGGGACAGTCGGGAGGAGCCGTCGCAGTCGAAGAGGGTAGGCGACGAACGGTCGGCTTCGACGAACGGCCGCGACGATCGGCTTCGACGATCGGCCTCCGTCTTCGACGAACCACCACCCAACAGAATGCGACTGGAGACCTAGGGTTTTGAGATCGGGGACGACCAACGGCCGGCTTCGACGAACGGTCGCGACGAACGGCTTCGACAATCGGCCTCCGTCTTCGACGAACTGCCACCCAACAGAACGCGAATGTAGATCAAGGGTTTTGAGATCAGAGAAAGGGGAGAGGTTTTGAGATCAGGGAAGGGGGAGGAGATGGCCAGGAGGGGACGACGGGTGGGGCGGAGGCGTGGAGGGTGGCCGCCGCCGCCCCTAGGGTTTTTTAGATTTAGGGTTTTTTTTTTAGAACGGGAGTTGGTGAGAGTAACGGTCTAGTTAGTTACTGAAGAGTAACAGTAGCTAGGAATTTTTAGAGGGGAAAGATTCATTACCTGTGAAAGTGGGAAAGGGTCTGATATTTATAAGCAGTACAAACGGGTCTGGTCCCGTTTGGACCGAGTCTGGACCCGTTTGCCCGTGGGCCTGACGTGACAGAAGCCCATGGGGCTTAGAGCTGACCTGTCAGACCTGATGATCAGGGGTAAGCAGTTCTTGAGGGAATCCTGTGGTCCAGGAGGAGCTACGTCATCTAACCCATATCAATATCTATTACATAATGGTATAGAACAGGTTTCAGACACCTTAGCAACCTACTGTATATTAATTGTTGTAAACAGCAAGCCCATTGAGGACACTTCAACGCTCTTCAGAAACTCACCACTAGGTATAACGTAAATCATGATCAGAAAAAAGACAAAAAATAGTCTAGGTTTCCAATAAACCCCTCTTAATTACCTCCATTTCGCTGACAGCATTGTTCCTCCAATCGCTGTAAAAAGAAAAATAGGCTAAGTTTCCAAAAGCATGTACAATAATAATTAATAAGAACATAACAGGCAAATCTAGAAGTTTTTATAACAGCTTCAATGTTTTACCAAAAAGGATTCATTAAAAACACAAACAAATGGGTCCAGATACACCACCCAGGCAGCAAACGCCTCAACCCACCTGCCTACAACACAGCTGAAAACAAACAAACTGCTAGTCCGCTAGTAAAATGTCACACTGCATACAGTGTTGCATCTAAAATTTCACCTGAAACTTAAAACCCAAAAAAAGACCTTTCAGTTTCCTCGTAAGCATTGCTTTCCCACAATAAAGCTGGAACCAACAAACCAAAACGGGAATTGCTGGCTGCCTGGACTGTATATAATTCATATATTAAAGAAAAGATTCAAGAAGTGTTCTTTGGAGAGAATATCCAAAAGCTCATCATCAAACAAAGGGTCTTCATCAATCGCAGGGTCAACATCAAACTGTTCACCATAATAGTCTGCTGCCAGATCCCCCAGACGGTCCATGTAATTGATGTAAGACCTGGAGCCATCTTCAAACAGCCAACCATAATCTACTGTGGAGTCATTGGGAAGCCTCAGATCTTTAATTTTCTCGCATTTCTCTTTGAGTCCAGTATCCAAATTAACACGGAAACAACGGCGAATATCAAGGGATTCAAGATGGACACATTTGTCAAGAATAGCTTTTAGGCCCTCATTTGTAAGACTGTTGCCAATAAGCTGGAGGCGAATCAAATGAGGCATGGTGTTGGCTATACCAAATGCCTGCTCATCAGGTGATTCACCGAACTCGTCCTCATAATACTCATCGTCATACCGGCTGCTTAGAGAGTTGAGTCGGAAGCATTTGAGGTGAGGGCAGGCTTGGCCAACCAGTTTACATATTTGATCAGTGAATGAACAGTGTTTGAGATCGAGCTCCTCGAGGTGGGGAAACCTGCTTATGGCCCCCGCTAGTCCCTCGTCTGAGACATTAAAAGCTGAGATAAGACACAGGCACTTGAGTTTCGTACTACTGGAAAAAAAGAAATGCAGGGTTAGTTGGAATAATGGTTTCCAAGGCAGTCAATCACAAAAAAAAAAGAAGAACAAGTCCGTTCAATAACATAGCAAGAGAGCAGGTTAGGTTTGATTGCTTGAATTCCAGAATAAAAGAACAAAAGATTATGGGTTTTTTAAAATTTATTTTTTACTTAGAATAAACAGTGCCGTAGCCCAAGCTTCAGTCAAATCATGAAAGGGTTACAGTAGAGAAAACATTTAGTTAACAACTGAAACAGCAGCAGATGCAAATTTTTGTGATAGGGTGTTAGAATACCTCCGCACATGCACAACCTTGATATGCGGTGAATTTCTAAGAATAAACCTGGCTTCATTGATGTAAAGATTGGAGCTGCCGAGGGACTATGGTTGCAGAGTTGATCAACCATATAATTTCAGCAGCATCACATAGCAGTGTACTGATGTTATTCCATATGTTAATAGCTAAGAGAGTGCCTCAGCCACTGAAGGATCAATGGTCAGAATGGAGGCAGCAGAGATCCCTATAACATTCCCATGATGAACCCTTAACACCACTCCCCAAACTACATGGCATCCTCCTAATTGTTGCATCATAGATTAGCATAAATTAAAAAACTTAAGTTCACGCTTTGTGAAACATGGCAGTTTGTTTGAGCCTGGGGGAGTTGAACGGTGAGGAGGGATTGCAGAGATCTGTTGCTCAACAAAGAGTGCTTTTGCTTTGGCGGCAATTACAAAAGATTTCATTGACATTGCTAACTAAAAACGAAATATCGATAGCTTTACCAAACATCTACGGCCATGTTTGGGTAGACCTGGCAATCTTGACCCGTGACCCGTGGGTACCCACGGGTGTACCCGTACGGGCCGGGTACGGGTAAGAAAAATTTTGAAAAAAAATGAGCGGTTACTTTTTTACCCGGCCCGTGAACCCGCGGGTCGGGTCGGTTATACCCACGGGTACCCGTGGATACCCATGTATTTAAATAAATTAAATTAAATTAAATACTCATCAACTTGAGTTGTAATTTATTTGAGTGTGTTGAGTTTGAATTTTATTTGGTTTCATTGTTTTTAATCTAATTAATTTCAAGACTTTAGAAACTTGTCATATGGTTTCATTGTTTTGATTTTGCAATTGTATTTTTGATTATGTTTAAATTTTGTTTAGACTCAATTATGTCTGTATACTTTGAAAAATAATTGCTCTTTCTTTTCATGATTGGACAAATTATTGCCCTTTTGTCTTTGTTGATGAAATGATAAATTGAAATGCTAGTTGGATTTTGAATGTTGATATATATATTTATTTGAACAAGAAGCATAAAAAAACAACAAACAACAAGCTTATTAAATTATCGTTCTTGATTCCTAATTACATTTGTTGTTGTTTCATTTATTCAATTTTATATTTTACATTTTTTAAAAAAATGATAGCATGTTGCTAATGTTTTTAATCAATTATTCAATTAAAATAAATTTTTATTTTTTTTTTAAAAACCCCAAAACAAACTTGAAATAAACAATGAAATATTGGCGGGTACCCATGGGTACTTGTAGGTACTCGCGGGCCGGATCCGGGTTGGAAAAAAACTTTAAAAAAAGTTGTGGTTACTTTTTGACCCGGCCCGTTGGACCCGTGGGTCAAGCAACCTGTACCCATGGGTACCCGACCCGGCCCGTTTGCCAGGTCTATGTTTGGGTAATAAATTAATTTCGAATAACTGGAGTTATAGGAAACCCTTGATATCCTAACTTTGAGATGTCAAAGACTCATTTTGAAGTTAAGCTATTTACAGTTATCTCACCCAACAGTTGAGATACAATATAATTTTAAGTTAGAGGTAAAGGTAGAATAACAAACTTAGCATACCTTGTACCTCCAAAATTGAAATAATGTTGGTTATCCTAACTCTAGTAGGGGCTAACATATCACAGCATCAGAAATTTTTGCTAAGTTTCATCTTTTACAGCATAAACGACTGTATTCAATTTATATTAGTGGGCTATGTATAGTAGATCTCGGGACATTGATATTTAAAACCATTGAAATAGGAAATTCTAAACAAGTGTAACCACGGGTCTTTCTCCATAATACATAACATATGTTAATACCTAAGTTAATAATTCTAAAAAGAAACATTAATAACAAGTGCAACATAAGAAAAAGACAATAGTATGGAACCCGGAAATTCAGAAAGTCTTTTGGCAAAAAGGAAGGACGGACCAATTCCAAACATAACAATTCATAGCACTAGAAAATGCAAGCGGTACTGGTATATACAATGTAGCGGGTATTCTGAACATACAGTACATGCAGAAATCCCGAAAAGTCGAAACAAATACTAGTTCTGCATGGTGATCAACTACTAGTCACATGAAAGAGCAGCTCTATGAATATGTAGTTTTGCCAATTAACTTCATCCAACATGCCGTGCCAGAGTTGGCACATCTATGTGGCACAAGTAATTGTATCAAGGAGTCATACCCGTTCCACACATGCACGGACACCCACCAACACTTGACGGACATTACATGGACACTTGTAGGACATTCCCCATGTGTGTGACAAATTTTATAATACAACTTATATATTGGACACTTCTTAGTCACTTCTCGGAATGAAGACATAATCATCAATTTTTCAAACACAATTCTCATATTAATAATACTAATTAACTCATTTAGTTGCATACACACTAGTGAACTAACAGTATACTTAGTTGAGATGTCAGTGAGTTATTGTTTATAATACTAGAGGCGTGTACTACTCATTACAAAATTGGGCGTGTCCTGTATCTGTGCACATACATATACAAAACTGGGCGTGTCCTATATCCGTGCACATACATATACATGCTACCCAGCAACACATCCACAAATTTATAACTACTAGTCTGGGCCAGAATATTGAGTCAAAATGTTTGTGATTCCGCCAGCAGAAAATGGCTTGACTATCTATCATTTTAGTTCATAGTGGAAATTTGGCTTGAGCAATCTATCAATTACATAAAGACTATCCTAATTAGTTGTTGAGAAGTTATTAATAATAATAATACCCGCCTCTCCAGCTCCTCCCGAACCACCTCTCTTCCTCCTCCCTTCAGCCCACCCGTCGACCCACCTCAGCCCTTCCTCCTCTCCTTCTAACCCTGATATCCTAGCCGCCTCTCTTCCTCCACACTAATCTCCCATCGACTTGCCTTTGCACCTTGTTGGCCTCTACAACCACCCGTAAGCCCTCCTTAGCCCCCCCCCCCCCCCCCCCCACCCATTCCGAAGCTTTCCCTCCATCCACCCTTCCCCTCCTCTTCGCTAGCACCCCGTCGCTAATTACGTTGTATTTTTTTTTGTTTGTTAGTTGAAATGTATGAGTTTCAGAACCAATTCTATTGGGATCTGAACTTCATAAGCCTTGTTTTTTGTTATATGTTTTGGTAAATCTTTTTTAATAAAATGTGGGGCATTCTACCCACCATTTAACGATAAAAATAAAAATAATTATTTGAAACAGAGAGACTGAGGAGCATTCCACATGGTTTTACAAGAGCTAGGATGATATGCGCAATCGCAATCATCAGTAGACATATGCAATGGGAAGAATGAATGGATGATGATTCAAATAAAAATGAGAAGGGAGTGAGTGAGGTCACCACCACCACCAGCACCAATGGGACACGTACCTGTCGGCAATGTGGGTTAAAAGGTGATCGTTTCCAAAATACTCAGCATAAAACTTCTCCAAAAGGCCATTACTGCGATTAACAGCGACGACAGCCATAGACTCCATATCGAGATGACTAGCTTGACCATGGTGTTGTCTCCTCCTCATGTCGGTAATGCGCCAGAGAGTGGGGTCCAAAGAGACTTTCCACCAAGAACGGCAGACAAACTGTGCGTTCATAAGAAGATCAATGCCCCCAATCTTGGTCATTATCAATGAAAGAGCAGGCCAGGGAAGATCATCTCCCCAATTTCGATACTCCTCCTCCTTCTTAGCCTTGGCTTTGGCCTTCTTCTCCTTTTTCTTTCTCCAATAATTACTGCTGCTGCTGCTATTCTGAATATTGCGATCATCATCTGCAACAACATCTCCAACGGACTTTGTGTTTTCCTGTTGTTGCTGCTTCTTAGCATCAGCATCACTGGCATGATCTGTAGCCCTTCTCCATTCGACTTTCTGGCCACCGCCATTGCCAAAACCGCATGCCGATGCTTTTTTGCTCGCTGAGGCCATTTCCACTAGAATCGATTCGAAATCGAAATCGAAATCGGAATCGGTTCAGGATAGGATCGAATATTGAGTTTACCAGGAAGAAGAAGAATGTCTCTTTCTCTTCCTCTGCCCTCTCTCTGGATCTTCCTTCTCCTAATCTTATATATATATATTCTCCCCATACGTTTTTCACCTCCTCGATCTTCACACTAATTGCTCCTCTCCCTTCTCTCGGGAACAGAACCGAATAAATTTTAAACGCTTCGAGGTGCTGCATGTTCTTGATGAGGTGCAAGTTTCCGGTGGCACCGTTTCGTTTCCCAAGAATCAGCATAAGTGGGTGGAGGTTTTAAAAACAACTTTGATTAAAATTCTCCTTTTCCTATAAAATCCACTGATTCTTTGGCTGCTTCAGATCCTGTTACGGGATGATTGAGTGACAGGGGTACAGGCATATGTGGTCAGATATACTGTTTGTACATATTCTACATCTCTACTACTATAATGGGAGAACCCTTAGTCCTTAACCCAACCCGTACAACGCACGTGTTGGGTTATGGACGAACTTTGGTAAATATTTTCGAAAGTGGACCAGTTTGGTAAATATTTTCGAAGGTGGATCAGTTTGAAAATTATTTTCTTTTTGCCCTTTTCATTATCCCTCCAATTTTTTCCAAGTGCACGTGTGCACGTGTATGATATTGGTAAATATTTTCGAAAGTGGACCAGTTTGGTAAATATTTTCGAAGGTGGATCAGCTTGGAAATTATTTTCTTTTTGCCCTTTTCATTATCCCTTCAATTTTTTCCACGTGCACGTGTGCACGTGTATGATACTAGTGTGTTTTGAGTTCATTACTGCTCATTCTAAACAGGAGCGGGAGTTCATTACTGCTCATTCTAAGGTTGTGTTTGGCCCAGCTTAAAATTAGCTTAGCTTCTCCTTTAGAAGGAAAAACTGGGTCAAACATTTATTTTGAAAAGCTCCACAAAAAGATAAGTAGCTTTTTTTATGAAGAAAATGAGCTCTAAAAGAAGCCCTCCAAATCTACTTCTAGCTTCTAGCTTCTCCTTTTCTCTTTTCTTCTACACATTCTCTTTTTTTATCCCTTCCTCTTCTCCGGCGTCCTCGGCTCCGGACTTCTGGCGAGGAACATAATAAAAACAGATATTGTCGTCCTAATATTCGCACGTTCGACAATTCTGAGCAAGTCGAGAGCGGACTCCTTACCAATCCGCACCAGCTCCCGCCACGCGGCCGGGTCGGCGGGGGCGATCGCCTTCTCGGTGGCGATCCGGTCGAGGAGTTGCTCGACGGAGTGAGGGAGCGGTTGAGATGGCATGGGACGTCGAGTTCAAGAAAGGTCAGATTTTTAGGGTTTGGGGATTTTGAATTTGAAATGCGAGTTTGGAATTGGGTTGATAAAAAGAAGAAGAGGAGGAGGGCGGTGGTGTCAAGTGGGGACTGTTCGCTGTACTTCGTGGTTGCTTAGGTAGTAAGCTAAGGGTGCGTTTAGGGATCGGGGCGAAGAAAAAGATGATGGGGGTGGAGGTTGAAGAGTAATTAAGGTAGTGGAGATTAGGGTTTAGGTGAAGATGATTAGGGATTAGGGATTTGATTTGGGATTTTTTTCTTCATGCTGTGTTTTTGATTTTAATTCTGATTGTAATTCATGCTCTTCATGATCTGAGCTTACAAAATTGTACTTTCTGATTGTAATTCATGCTCTTCATGATTTGGGATTTTTTTCTTCATGCTGAGTTTCTGATTTTAATTCTGATTGTAATTCATGCTCTTCATGATTTGAGCTTACAAAATTGTACTTTCTGATTGTAATTCATGCTCTTCATGATTTGGGATTTTTTCTTCATGCTGTGTTTCTGATTTTAATTTTGATAGTAGCTTTTAATTGATATCTTATGTCAAACAACTTCTAGCTTAAAAGTAGCTTTAAAGTTAAAAAAAAGCTGACTATCCAAACAACTTTAGCTTTTAATTTCAAAGCTGTACTTTCTAGCTTCTCCTTCTGAATTAGCTTTAAAGCTAAAAAAGCTAGGCCAAACGCACCCTAAACAGGAGCGGTGGCACACTGGCACTGCTGCCCAGGGTGAGCGTGGACCAGATAGGCCCCATATATAGGCCTATAGAAAATTTTAAATTAGTCATTTTCGCTCCCCCTCATTTTGGCCCAAAACCTTCCCCGCTCTCTTTCGGCCCACGAACAAACCCAAAACTCGTTTATTTTCTTCTGCCGCTCCACTCCAGTGCTCCTCTTCTTGGCCTCTTCAATTTTGACCATGATCGAAACCCTAGATCCCCTTCCTCTTTGTCTCTTCATTCTCTTTATTTTCGACCACAATTGAAACCCTAGATCCTCATCCTCTTCGTCTCTTCATTCTCTTCATTTTCAACCACAATCGAAACCCTAGATCCCCATCCAATCCCCCAATTTCCAAACCTCCATTTCCCAAAGTCGCGGCTCCAAACGGCGAAGGTGGTGGTCCGAAACTCTAGGCCATGTACTCAATAGCCAGAGCTTTTCTTCAGCTTTCTATTATTGGGTTTGTTCTTCAGTTCATCTTCACCCAAAAGAATGTTGCCTGGATCCTGCTTGTTTACTTGTTCATGGTAGATGTTACCGCTGATTTCGGTGTGGGGGTAAACAGATGAGATTTGTGAGTTTGAGAAAAACCTGAACAGCGGATCCAAGCCTTCTGATTCCTGCCGCAACCTGCAAGGAAGTGCGATACACCGGGGTTGATTCCGGCGACGCACCCGCCGACGCTCTTGTCAGTAACCAGTATTGATTATGAAAGAGCTTAAGGTGGAAAAAGAGTGATCACCTGGTCACAGTGGTAGGGGGGAGGTATTTATAGTCGCCATAGGAATGATTAGGGACCTGATTTCCTGCGTAACTGTCAGGAGAAAATTCCTCCCATTCTGTTTTGGGAAATTGACCCCCGATTCCCGGTGGGAGCAAATCAGGCCCATTGATTCAGTCAAATCAGTGGCCCTGATTCTCCTCTTGGTGATCTGGGTTTGTCTTGGGTCGGGACCCGTACCCAGTTGGAGCGGATCCGTTTGCGGGTTATTGGATCTGTGAGAAGGAGATCCAGTACGCGCTTTGGACCCATTCGTATGCGAAATTACCTTTTTACCCCCGAGCTTCAAGATTCGCGCCCGATCTGGACGGTTCTGATTTAACCCCATTTTCAGCCATATCACGAGCCCCCCACTCATAAAAACTGAGTGTGATCAGCCTTTGAGGAGTAGTTTAACTGTTTTAGTGGCTAGTGGAGTTGTAACGGAGTCCGAATGGAGAGTTGTGAACCTCGAAGGGGGTAGTGAGGTGATTTTTGAAGCAGTAAGTTGTTCTGAAGCCTTGTTGAACATTGGACGGTTTTTATCTATTTTTTCGGATTATTTATTTAATTTTTCGATGTGTTAACTAATCGTTCGGGGTGCTTAACAGTACATCCGAGGCAATAATTGTTCGTCCAGGGGCTCAAAAATATCCCCCCGAACTTCTAATTATTTTCTAGAATTTTTAGTTAATTTTCCCAAATTTTTAGTAATTTTCCGCAATTTTTAAATAAATAAAACGATTTAAATAAATAAAAATCGATTTTAAAAAACCGATTATTTGCGTGGCGCAATCTGGACCTTTGATCAGCGTCGAGCGCGATTTTCTGAGAGATCTGGCGGTCGTTATCGCTCGGCGGCTTTTTTTTTCCGTTTGCGAGCTCGGAATGGCACTTGCTCGGCCGCCGACCGGAGGCACAGGGGTTCGGCGGTCCGAGCGACGTGGCGCAATCTGGGCCATCGGATGGTGGCGCGCCTCCCAAGAAAATGCTATCTTGTCTTTTAGCGCACGTGGCGCGATCTGGACTGTAATCTCTGTTTCCCTAAAAACGTATTTTGTGAACATTTTTCGTATTTTGATTTATTATAAATTCAGTATTATTTTAAACTCGAATTGTACCTTATATTAAAATCCTTTCAAACCGGAAATTGTATTTTCTTCGAACAACGGTATATTCCAACTTTAATATTTATTTTCTAAGTGATCGGCTACTTGTATCTTATTTTATTACTATTTGGATTTTAATGAACTTTGATTTGTCTCAAATCTCATTTTTTTTGATATGTATACCAAAATTTGATATTTGTTGTTATTAATATTACTATATTTGATTATTGAATTAAAAATCTTCTTCTATTGCATTTAGTATAATTTGAGTATTGATTTGATGCACAAAAATTTATTTATCTTGTTACCATATTATTATTGATCTATCTATTTATTTATTTTTCTCTAGTTGTATATTTTTCTCATTGGGTTTTAATACCCATTTTAATTCCCCAAACCCATTAATAAAACCCACATCCTTATTGGATTTTGGATCCAAATCTTACTCTACCCAAACCCACAAACCCACATACCCGTATACATCTTTCCCACTCTCCCACATTTCCTTAACTACATCCCCACATTCTCTAACCACTCACCACTTTAAATCCACTATTCCCTACCGCTACTCTCTCTCTCTTCCCTTCCCCTTCTCTGGCTTAAAACCCAAACAAACCAGACCGAACGAAACAAAACCCAAACACCCGAACTTCCATCGCTCTTCCCTTCCTCCCTCTCGCACCCAACCCATCCGATCACCATCGCCAACCTCCGTCACCTTCGCCTCGTCGACTCCGCAGCACCACCACTGAACCACCACCTCGCCGCCTCCAACTAATCCCCTCGACCTCCTCTCCACCTCCGACGCTTCGCCAACACCCCACGCCGCCGAACTCCTCTTCCGCTCTCACCCTCTGTTCGAACCCACGAAACAGAGCCCACCGCCGCGCGCCGTCGCTTCTCGACGTCGCACCATTGCCTCCGTCGTCGTCCTCTTCGTCACCGTCGAAGCTCCACCGCCGTCGCCGCCCCATCTCTCTCCCTCTCTCCCTGTTTCGATCGGAAGAACGAAGAAGAAGAAAGGAAAAGGCGGGAGTGAATCTCGACCATCCGATCGCGTCAAGATCTGTGCGCCGGAATCGCTGTTTCGTGTTCGCCCGCAGCGGATCCAGACTTGCTGTCCCGTGTTCTGGCGCAGATCCGCTGCGTTCGAGCGATCTGATTCGCTGCCGTCCGCTGTTTCGTGTTCGCCCGCAGCGGATCCAGTTTCGCTGCACGCTGTTCTAGCCGCAGATCCGCTGCTCTGACTTGATCTGATTGGACGTTTCGGTGTTCCCTGTTTTGCCGCACCAGATCCCGTCTCGCCGTTTGCTGTTTTGGCCGATCGCGTGTGGGGGAAAAACTCGATCTTTGGTATATTTTTGCACGCGCTTTTTGAGGACTTTCTCCGGGATTTTCTACTCAAATTTCTTCTACAACAAGTGGAGTTTATCATCGTCGATTTAAGGCAAGTAACCTTGTACATCTTATTGTCCTAGTACAAGTCTCCTTGAAATACCACATATAGTTAGATTGTGACTCCCTTTGAAATATCATAGTAAATCAATTTGAACCTTCAAACTCACAAATCTAAGAGTCACAAAACTTGCTCGTATTAAATAATAATCAATTGAACTCTTTTATCCCCTTGAACACATGAATCGTATGGACATATGAATTAAGGACCCCTAAAATTTATAGACGCATATGAATTTAGTATTTTGACGAATTTGCGACTATTATGACTTGGAAAATATTCATTAGTTACTGTTTTGACATCCATGATTATGTATTTATGCTACTTAACAACTTAGACACCAAATTACACATTACTATGAAACCTACATTAGGAAGTAAATTCTGAGTGTTGCTGTCTGGATTTTCTTTTGCGGTTTCGACCCTTTTAACATTGGAATTTGGGCCCGAGCCCTGAATATAAAATGTAGATCCGGATGTGTAGATATCGATAGACTCCAAGATGATCGAATTTGGAGTTACGGTCTAGGAGATATGACTGTTACTGCAGCTGTGTCAGGAGATGCAGTTTTGCAAAACTGCTGTATATATTTAATTTGCGAATTATTTTAGCTGTGTAAACAGCGAGCGTTTGACCCCAAATTTTATATGTAGCTGCTGGACACCATATAGGACATCCCTAAATTTTTCTAGAATTAAATCACAACATTTACTTATGTGTGCTTGCTTGATAAGAATTAATAAAAGTAACAAGCCGGGGTTTTGAGAAAGATTATAGAATGGACAATATAGATAAGTGTACTCGGAAGGGGGCCCGTGTTTCCCAAATACTTGGTTCATGAACTTGTTGTATCTTGTTCGATTCATGGAGTCGGTTACTCGGCTCATGAACTTGTTGATTCATGAACCCATTGTGCGGTTCTTGAACTTGCTTGTGGATTCGCGAACTTGCTTCGTGAACTTGTTATTTAATTTCCGATTCATGAACCATGGCTTGCTTGATACTTGATACCTGAGTATGCCGCCCTATAGACTCCATTACTAGATCTAAACGAAATTGTTTTGACTGTAGCAACCATGTAGTAAAAGTATGGATGCATGTCGTGCTACCTAGATAGTAATCACCATTAGACTTGAACTTGATAACTTGAACTAGACTTGAACTTGATACTTGAGACTTGAACTTGATACTTGAACTTGACAACTTGACATTTGAGACCTGACATTTGAAATAACATATGACACTAGACTTGAGGTCTGTCGCTTGATATTAAATACCTCTATAGGTGTACCTGACATGTGTTTCACCATAGAAGTTGTTGTCCAACCTAGTTATTAAGATGTTTCCTCTTGCTAGCTAAGTCCTGGTTGTTCCCACTACTTGTTGTATTCCTGTTGCATTCTTGATTCCAGTTCCTGTTCCCCATACTTGTACTTGCTTTCACTATTTGTGGCCCTAGCTTGCACTAAGGGCATTTTCTCTTGTTTTCCCTCTTGTTTCCCTGTTTATATTATTAAGCAGACTTTGGAGACGAGCTTCCTGCTGGAATTGGTGAGCAAAGGTTCTAGCCTTCATGTGGAGAAGAACTTGATTAGAACATTTATTTCTTGCATTATTTGTTTAGTTTGAAATATTATTTCTTGAAAATTTAGAACTTGTAACGGGCTGTTGTTCCCGAGTTTAACTGGACCCAGACTTGAAACTGCTTGGTTGTTTTATTATATTTCAGTTGTTTCTGTTGCTAGTAAATTATTCATGCATGCTTGGTTTTATATATATCTCTCTGGTTATATACTTGTTGTGATGCTGAGTCGATCCTACAGCTTATGAATGATGTTAAGATCATTCGCTGGGCTTCGTCACGTACTCATATTTCCGTATTTTGGGAAGCGGGGCGTGACATGGACCGTACATCATTAGAAGCACGAGTTTCTGAGAGATCCAACGGTCGTAGTTGCTCGGTGGCTTTTTTCTCCGTTTGCAGGCTCGGAAAGGCACTTGCTCGGCAGCCGACCGAAGGCATGGGGTTTCGGCAGTCCGAGCGACGTGGCGTAATCTGAGCCATCGGATGACATGGAGCAAGTGCAGGCTCGGAAAGGCACTTGCTCGGCAGCCGATCGAAGGATTGGGGTTTCGGCAGTCCGAGCGACGTGGCGCAATCTGAGCCGTCGGATGACGACACGCATCTCGAGACGGGCACATTTCTCAAGAAAACACTATCTTGTCGTTTAGTGTCCTCGGCAAGATCTGGGCCGTCTGATCGAGATCTTACACGAAAGTTGAGGAGAAAGTGAGTTTTCTCCGTGTGCAGGCTCGGAAAGGCACTTGCTCGGCAACCGACCGAAGGATTAGGGTTTCGGCCGTCCGAGCGACGTGGCGCAATCTGAGCTGTTGGATGACGACACACATCTCGAGACGGGCACATTTCTCAAGAAAACACTATCTTGTCGTTTAGTGTCCTCGGCAAGATCTGGGCCGTCTGATCGAGATCTTATACGAAAGTTGAGGAGAAAGTGAGTTTTCTCCGTTTGCAGGCTCGGAAAGGTACTTGCTCGGCAACCGACCGGAGGCATGGGGGTGCGGCAGTTCGAGCATGGAAGAGCGTTCCGGGCCGTAGAAGGGGGGAACGGATCTCGATACGATTCAGTTTTCAAGGGCATTAATGGCGTTCCAGGATTTGTGCGGCGTTCCAACTTCCCGGGGTCATTAAGAAATGGCGCTCTCCAATTAATGCGTGGCGTTTCAACTTCCGAGGGTCATAATGGCTAGCTCTTGGAGGGTGGTTATAAATACTTCACTCCTTTTGCAGTTTCAGTCGCAAAGATGTTGAGTTTCAGCCCTCGGAAGCGTCTGCCTTGGGTGGTTGCTCTTCGGCTATGGTTTTCTCCTGGTTGTGGCGGCCCCGATGCGGATGCATGGCCGGAGGAGATCATAGCAGAAGTAGTGACGACCGGAGTCAAGGCGGATGCCTGCCTTGTGAAATTTTAACCTCGAGAAGTTCGGAGAGGTGGTCACTCTTTTGCCTTGTTCTTCTCCCGATCCTGACGGCCCCGATGTGGGTGTCAGGGTCGAGGGAGAACATGGTAGGAGTGGTGACGACAGTAGTCCGAACCCGAGGGGCGAATTACTTCAGAAGGACGGGTGGTCGTTCTTTCGCCAAAATCTTCTCCTGACTCTGACGGCCCGGGTGTAGGTGTCAGGGTCAGGGGAGATATTGGCAGAAGGGTTGACTACCGAAGTCTGGATCCGAGGGGCGGTGTGCCTCGGTAGGACGGGTGGTCATTCTTCCGCCGTGATCTTGTCCCGTTTCTGACGGCCCGGACGGGGGTGTCAGGAACAGGGGGATCATGGCAGAAGAGGTGACGACCGGAGTCTGGGGCCGAGAGGTCAATTGTCTCGGGAGGACGGGTTGTCGTTCTTCCACCATGATCTTCTCCTGATTCTGACGGACCCGATGCGGGTGTCAGGGTCAGGGGAGATCATGGTAGAAGAGGTGACAACTGAAGTCTGAAACCGAGGGCCCTGTTGCTTCGGAATGATTGTCCTCCTCCGATCTCTGTCTTCCTTCCGGGCTGACGGCTTCCGAGGGTTGTCAGCCCGAAGGAGTTAGAGATGGGAAGTGTACTGACCTGCTTTTTGACCGGGCCTTCCCCTCGCCGAGGGTGGTGCCTTAAAGCTTTTAATCAAAATTTCCCTCGCCTCTTCGGTCAGAGGTGGGGATCTGAGGGCACGGTTGTCCGAGCGTTGTTCCGGGCCACCGGATGGGCACGGTTGTCCGAGCGACGTGGCGCAATCTGAGCCGTTGGATGGTGGCGCGAACCTCGAGACGGGCTCAGTTCCCAAGAAAACGCTATCTTGTCGTTTAGCGTCGTTGGGAAGATCTGGGCCGTCTGATCGAGATCTTGCACGGAAGTTGAGGGGAAATTGAATTTTCTCCGTTTGCAGGCTCGGAATGGCTCTTGCTCGGTTAGCCGACCGGGCCCTTTGCCACTGGGCTCGGATTGCATGTAGTTCGGATTTAGATCTTGTTGTGCCGAGCTACTTGACTCGGTGAAAAGACAAAGTCGTGTTGGGCCTTCGCGACGTTTCGAGAGTGGCCCAAAAGTCGCGCCCTTACGTTTGGAAGTCCAAGGGACGTTCCTTTTTTACTATAAATCTTCACTCCCCCTCAATCCAAGTCTCATTATTCACTTTTACTCTCTCTCCCCAATTTTTACTTTCACCTTCGAAGTTTTTAGCTCCTTGGTGGCGCTGCTAGCTGTCGCGGCAAGGCGTTCTTTGTCTCGGTGAGCTTTTCCGACCGTAGCTGTCACTTCAAGGTCAGTCTCTTTCCTCTCTCTTTAGAAAATGGTTAAGATTACTTCCTCGGATGAGACCCCCGCCTCGGACCAAGCCGTAGGCCGAGCGGGCAAAGGAAAGGAGGTGGTGGAGCCGACCGATCAGAGCGTTGTTCGGCCGGACAGAGAGGGCGAAGTAGCCGAGCCACCTCAAGAGGTCGCGGCGGCATCTCAGAAGGGTAAAGGAGTGGTCACGATCATCGAGAAGCCGAAGACGGCGGGGGCGTTCGGTCGGCAGCCTATTGCTCTGTCGAGCGTGGGAGGCGTTCGGGACTACGCCGAGGAAATCTTAGAGAAGGTGACCCAAGGCACGGCTAAGTCGGTGGAGGAGAATGAACCGAGAGAGTTGTCCGAGGTGGACCATACCATCTCGTCTCTTATGGAGGCCGATCTACATCTGATCCGAAAGGGATTCCAGATCCCCGCCGAGTACGGGCTACTCCTCCCCGGACCGGGTTTCCGAGCCAACACGAAGTCTTCGACAGACGTGTGCGTCTTTCCTCTCGACTCCTTGGCCGCCGGGCCTCGCTTTCCCCTTCATCCGTTTATAGTTTATGTCTTGAATTGGTATGGTTTAAGCCCCGCCCAGCTGATGCCGAACACCTGGAGGCACGTCCTGGTGTTTGTTCTCCGGTGCCAAGAGGTCGGTGCCATACCGAGCATGTTTCTCTTTCAGAGCCTCTACCGCCCTTGCCAGCCAAACCGAAATGAACAGAGGTTCTATCTTTTGCCGCGGACGGGCGTGAAGTTGATCGAGAACCCGGACTCGATCAAACATTGGAAGGAGAAGTATTTCATCATCCGAGCTCCCGCGCCGTGGGCGATCCCGATAGTTTGGGCGAAGGATGGCCTGCCCAAGCGAGCCAAGAAAGAGCCGGTGCTGAGTGACGAGGAAGCAGAGGTCCTCAAGAAGCTCCTCGCTTTGCCAGCGCTAAGCTGGAAAGATATTACCGAGGAGGCTTTGTTTCGAGGGGGTCTCAGTCCGATCGACCCTAGTATGCTTCTGGTATTTTCCTCTTTGCTTGAAATTCTTGAAAAATTTATCTAAGTTTTTTCGTTCGGCTTGTGCAGAGACGATGAAGATGGACTATAGGGCTTTGATGGCGAAGGCCAGGGCGAAGGAACATGAGACGAGGAAGAAGAGGCCTTCAGCGGGGCCTCAGGGCGGCCGAGCCCCGAAGATACCGTCGGTCGAGAAGACAAGCGACCTGCAGAAGGCCGTTGTTCCGAGGGCCGGCCCCGAGCAGGAGAAGTCCGCAGCTACGGATCCTCCAGTTTCCGGTGTGCCAGCACCAACGGTGGAGGGGGATGCAGCCGGCTCGTCGAGCGGTGCATTCGGCGTGAAAGAGGTGCTGTCCCTCCAAGTTCCGCCCCTCACTGCCGATGCGGAGAAGATCTTGACCGAGAGGCACAAGCAGATCTTCGTCCCTGACTGGCAGGTGATGAATGTCGACGGCTTCTTGGGCGACGGCAACATCTGCATGGAAGCGGTGAGGCACCTGCCGACCCCAAAGGATCGAGTGGCCCTAAAGGCCGGGCTAGCAGGGGACGCCACGATGCAGATCGCTCGGAACACAATGTCGGTAAGTGGACCGAACTCTTTCTCATTGAAATTTTTTCTGAGATTTTCTAAGTTCCTGCGTTCGGACTTTAACGGTTTGTTCTCTTTTCAGACCCTCTGCCACTTTAACTTCTTGCTCGAGCAGTTTGCGAGCAAGGAACAGGAGTATGACCGGGAGAGAACGGAGCGCGTCAAAGCCACAAAGCTGCTTGATGCTGAGCAACTCCTCTCGGCAAAAAGGGCGGCCGAAGTGGCGGGGTTGGAGAAGCAGTTGGCCGACGCCATTCAGTTGTCGAAGGACATGGCAGTCAAGCTCGAGGCCTCGGAGAAGGAGAACGCCGAGCTGAAGGAGGAGCTGGCCAATGCTCGATCGGAGGCAGAGAGGGCTCGTAAGAGAGCCGAGAAGATCATGGCCAAGCACCGGTCTAAGGTGGCAAAAGCGAAGAAGGCTGTCCAGGAGGAGGCCGAGCACCACATGTTCAAGAACATGGAGGACGCCTACAGCCGAGCCCTGCTCCATGTCGCTGCTCGGAATCTGGGT
Source organism: Hemerocallis citrina (assembly GCA_017893485.1). Classification (NCBI taxonomy): domain Eukaryota; kingdom Viridiplantae; phylum Streptophyta; class Magnoliopsida; order Asparagales; family Asphodelaceae; genus Hemerocallis; species Hemerocallis citrina. The sequence continues at coordinate 43,100,075 of CM030364.1, forward strand.
TTCGACAAGTCCTCCTACCGTTTCTACGACCCCGTGGAGGGGGAGGAGGAGGTTCCCCAGGGGATGCTCGGCCCCGAGGGACAGACGGACGGTGTCGAAGGCCCGGGTTAGACCGAGGCCGAGGATGAAGAGGAGGACGACTCTGAGGAGCAGAGTGGGAGCGAGGACGAGGACGAGGACGAGGGCGAGGACGAGGCCGAGGGGTCGACGGACCCTAACGACAAAAAGGTCGACCCCTGACTCGGTTGCCTCTTTTTAGTCTTTTGTTGTTTTGTTTCTTTTTGTAAGCCTAACTGCGGATTGGCCACCGCTCTTGTAAAACTTTCTTCTCGGTTTGAAAACAGTTTGTTTGGCCAAAATTTATCCAAGTATTGAGTCTCGGATTTTGTGTTTGATTAGGCGTAGAATTCTCCAAGTGTTGGGTCTCGAATTTATCTCTGCTTTTCAGGTGAAGTTCGGTCCGATCACGAAGGTTGCACACCTTCGTAAGGAGCTGGCCAAAACGAAGGGCGAGCTCTCGAATAGCCGACTGAGGCTGTTTCTCATGTTCTTGAAGCTGGAGGAGACAAAGGCAGCTGTGAGGGGGTATTGTCGCGAGTTGAAGCAACTGCAGAAGCAACCCCAAGCCTCTTGTCCCGCAGGTGAGGTCGAGCGGCTTCATAGAGAGCTTGCCGTCGCCGAGCGGAAGAATGACGAGCTCTCGGCTAAGATCCGACACATGGAGATAGCGGAGCAAGGTCGCTCGGCGGAAGAAGAGAAGCTTGCTTCCGAGCTGGAGAAGGCGTCGTCCGAGCGCAAGAAGTTGTTGGCCGAGGTCGACAGGCTTAGGAGGATCACGATAGATAGGGGGATCGAGGTCACCCACTTCCAACGGCTCGCAACCGATAGCGCCAACGCCTCGGGCTCGTCAAGGCCTCCTCGTTTGAAGAAGTTGGCGAAGGACGATGCTTTGAGAGACAGAATCATTGAACTGGAGGAAGAGGTCACGTCACTCAAGCCTCTGCCGGAGAGGGCCAACATCCGCAGTACATCGTGCACTCGCGAAGAGAGCGAGAGAGGGATCACCTTCTACGAACTTGCGACACGTTTGCATGTGGCTCGGTAGAGCCCTGCTGATGCTCAGAGTGGTGTAGCCATCTCGTCTAGTGGTGCCTCGGTCGGTGCCACAGTTAGGGTCAGTGGCGAAGGGGGGTCACGGTTCGTTGGTGTGGAATCGAGCTCGGAGGTCAGGCCTCGTCGTCCTCGCGTTTCCTTGAACCGGAGCGTGCCCCTTCCGAAGAAGCCCTGAACATGTCGTTTTATGTTTCTTCTAGCTATTGTAAAACTCTATTGTAGGGTCGGTCTTGTAGTATGTAGAGCTGCTATATCTGAATACGAATTTGAGTTTGTTTGGAAGAATTTGAGTGTTGGACTTCGGCAATGTCTTGAAATTTTGATATTGGTTTTTTCTTCTTTTCAGCTCGAGGTGGCAGCCCAATACACTGATTCGAACGACCCGGACGATGATGCTGAAACCGAGGCAACCACAGGGGCGACGAAGTCGCGCTCGACGAAGTGCCGAGAGCGGCTTTATGGCGTCGAGCTGGAGTTACGCCGAGCTAAGAGCGAGCGGGCCCACCTTCAGTCCGTCCTCGGCCAACGAGATGCCGAGATCCAACGTCTAGAGAGTAGGATCGCCGAGGCGACCCCCGTAGGAGAGGACGAAGATTCGCAGACTGCTTTTAGCAATGCTCTTCGGGTCCAGTGTATTCGGCACAACCAGTCAAAAATATTAGCCGAGTGGGACGATTTGCTCTCTGAGATCCATCACTTGCAGACCGTGGAGGCGAAGCTTCGAAAGGAGGCAGAGGAGCTATCAGCCGAAGTGGATGGACTGGCGACCGAACGGGTCAGTGAAGACATTTCCGTTTGAAGGCCAAGTGTAGTGGGTCAGTGCTGTATTTTTTGTTTTCTAATACTTTGTAACCATGGAAAGATTGCTTTGTATTATGTCCCGATCATTAATAAAATTTCTTTTAAGAACTAGCATATCTCTTGTTGCTCTGCGTATTTATCTCGCTTGTAAGTGTGTTGGTCGTGCCGAGGTTTACGAGCTAAGCGTATAGTGCCGTCGACAAGAATCTCGAGGCGAACCAGTTCCTATGGGAACACTATCTTGTCGTTAGTGGCGCTGACAAGATCTGGGCCGTTGGATTTTGGCACGAATCTCGAGACGGCTCTATTCCCAAGAAAACGCTATCTTGTCGTCTAGCGTTGCTGGCAAGATCTGGGCCGTCTGATCGAGATCCTACGCGAAAGTTGAGGAGAAAGTGAGTTTTCTCCGTTTGCAGGCTCGGAATGGCACTTGCTCGGCATCCGACCGGAGGCAGCATGGTCTGACCCTTCTTCTTGGGGCTTCCGTCTCAGTGACAAGATGGCTCGGGTTGTGGTACCGAGCGGTGCTTCAGTCTTCCTCTTCTTGCGAAGTCGAGGGGTGAGCCGAGCTCTTTTCCATGGTGAGGCTCGCCGGTCTTAGCGAGTGTTCGACGGTTGTGGGAGCAATTCCGAATGGTGATCCACTCCTAACTCGCCGAGAAGCAAGCTTGGGGAGTGGAATCGAACCAAGTGTTGGACTCCGGAACCATCGGTGTAGTTCAACGGTTGTGGGAGCAGTTCCAAATGGCGATCTACCTCTGGCTCGTCCGGGGGCGAGCCGAGGAGGTAAAGTCGAGCCGAGTGTTGGACTCCGAACCATCGGTATAGTTCAACGGTTGTGGGAGCAGTTCCGAATGGCGATCTACCTCTGGCTCGTCCGGGGGCGAGCCGAAGAGGTAAAGTCAAGCCGAGTGTTGGATTCCGAACCATCGGTGTAGTTCAACGGTTGTAGGAGCAGTTCCGGACGGTGATCTACCTCTGGCTCGTCCGGGGGCGAGCCGAGGAGGTAAAGTCGAGCCGGACATTGGACTCCGAACCATTGGTTGAAATCAAATTAAAAAACAAAAGACAAAGGCGGAGAGACACAAGCAAATTTATAAATATGAAAGAGCATTCTTCATTGATAATCGACGGCGAACCGTTTTTACATATCACAACTTATGAAATAGATTACAAGTTAGAGGAGAGGAATGGCTCGATATCCTGCAATACTTAGAGAGGCGCCGGGGCACTTTCTTGGTATTTCAGGAGGTGGTCGGCATTCCAGGTCCTCGAAATCTCTCTGCCCTTTAGATCTTCCAGACGATATGCTCCGGGCCGAGCTACCCTTGTGATCTTGTAAGGCCCTTTCCAGTTCGGAGCTAGCTTGCTCTTCTGATTGGGGAAGGATATGGCCAGTTTTCTCAGGACCAAGTCCCCTTGCTTGAGATTGGTGGGTCGGAATTTCTTGTTATATGCCAATTCGACCCTCCTTCGGTAGCTCTGCTGCCGAATCGATGCTCTCTCCCTCAGTTCGTCTACCAGATCTAAGTTCGCCCTGAGGTCTCTGGCGTTCTGTTCCTCATTGTAGGCTGCGAGACGAGGGGAAAGTATACCGACCTCGAGGGGTATCACCGCCTCGGACCCATAGGTGAGGTTGAAAGGGGACTCTCCGGTGGGGGTCCGCTTGTTGGTGCGATAATTCTACAGTACATTGGGGAGTTGGTCGACCCATAGGCCTTTGGAACATTTGTCCAATCTCTTCTTGATGCCAGAGAGGATTTGCCGATTGGCATTTTCTGCCTGGCCATTCAACTGCGGGTGGGAGACGGAAGAGAAGCGCTGTTGGATGGCAAGATCCTCGCAAACTGAATGCAGCCTCGGTAAACTGAGTTCCGTTATCGGTTACGATGACATGGGGGACGCCGAACCGACAGATGACGTTTTTCCAGAAGAATTGAAGCACCTTGTTCTCGGTGATAGTGGCGAGGGGCTCGGCCTCAATCCACTTCGAGAAGTAGTCGATGGCTACAACCAAGAACTTGAACTGGCCGGGAGCCGGAGGGAACGGGCCTAGTAAGTCCATTTCCCACATTGCAAAGGGGATAAGACTTGATAGGGAGGCAAGGTTGGCTTGAGGGAGGCGACGAACATTGGAATGTCTCTGACAGGAGCCACATTGCCGAACATGTCGCTTGGCATCTTGGAGGAGAGTCGGCCAGAAGTATACATAGTTCAAAGCTTTCCGGGCCAAGGACCTAGATCCTGAATGCGCTCCGCCGATGCCTTCGTGGAGCTCTTGTAGGGCATAGTCGGCCTGCTCCGGGGAGAGGCACCTTAGGTATGGTCGGCCGTCGATCTGCGAGAAGGAGTGCTTGTACAAGATCCCCTCGATCAAGACATACCGCTCGGCCCTGGTTCTGACTCGGCGTGCTTCTTTGGGATCCTCGGGCAGGAGTCCGTCCCTTAAGAACTCCACCAACGGCTTCATCCAATTATCTTACAGCAAGACCGGCAACGACTCTACCGAGCCGGAGGTCTCGTCTTCTATGCTCGGCCTTGAGAGGACCTCGATCAAAATGGTCTGCTCGAGACCTTGGAGGGAGGATGAGGCCAACTTGAAGAGGGCATCGGCCTGTGAATTCTCCTCACGAGGGACTGGTTGGATGAGTGCCTCTTCGAACCGGCTCATGAGGGCTCGGACCTTGGCGAGGTACTTCGCCATCTGCTCATCTCGCGCCTCGTACTCGCCCAAGACTTGATTCACAACTAGCTGAGAGTCACTGTGGACTCGGAGGCGCTGTGCCCCGGCACTTCGGGCAAGTCCGAGGCCTGCGATTAATGCCTCATACTCCGCCTTATTGTTTGAGGCTTTGAAGTTCATGCGGAGGGCATACTGGAGGACGAAGTCATCAGGACCGTTCAGGATGACACCAGCACTGCTGCCCTCGTTGCAGGAGGATCCGTCCACGAAAACTGTCCAAATGGGAGGTCCATTCGGGGCGTGCCTGACTCCGGGAACGGTGGACTCGACGATGAAGTCGGCAAGGGCCTGAGCCTTGATTGCAGTCCGAGGTTGGTAGGAGATGTCATGTTGGCTCAGCTCTATGGACCACTTTATTAGCCGGCCCGAGGTTTCAGGCTTGTGGAGGATCTGCTTCAGCAGTTGGTCGGTGAGGACCACAACCGAGTGGGACTGAAAATATGGACGGAGCTTCCTTGCCGCCATGACCAGGGCGTAAGCCATCTTCTCTATCTTCAGGTGGCGGAGCTCGGCGTCCCGAAGCACTTTGTTAACATAGTAAATGGGCCTCTGAGCCCGGTCTTCTTCCCTCACGAACACAACACTTAGGGTCTGCTCGGAAGCAGCTAAGTAGACGAAGAGGGTTTCCCCCAGAACGGGCTTGCTGAGTAGAGGGGGGTTCACCAAGTAGGCCTTCAGTTGGTCGAACGACTCCTGTTGTGGTTGGCCCCATTCGAAACCCTTAGCCCCCCTGAGAGCCTTGAAGAAGGGGAGGCACTTTTCCCCAGACTTCGAGAGGAAGGGGCCAATAGCGGCGAGCCGACCCGTGAGCTTCTGCACCTCCTTGACGTTCCAGGGCGGGGCCATGTCCAGTATGGCCTTGATCTTCTCGGGATTTGCTTCGATCCCTCGCTGGCTCACCATGAAGCCGAGGAACTTTCCCGATGAGACCCCGAACGCACATTTGTTCGGGTTAAGCCGCATGTTGTGCCTCCTCAATACGCCGAATGCCTCCTGGAGGTCGGCCACGTGGTCGGTACCTCGGATGCTCTTGACGAGAATGTCGTCGACGTATACTTCCATGTTTCGGCCTATCTGACTTTGGAAGACCTTGTTGACGAGGCGCTGGTAGGTGGCTCCAGCGTTCTTCAACCTGAACGGCATGACTCTATAGCAGTAGAGGCCCTGGTCGGTAATGAAGGAGGTTTTCGGAATGTCCGGGGGGAACATTCGGATCTGATTATAGCCGGAGAAGGCATCCATGAAGCTGAGGAGCTCATGGCCCGAGGTGGCATCAATGAGGGTGTCGATATTTGGGAGAGGGAATGGATCCTTCGGGCACGCCTTATTCAGGTCAGTGAAGTCGATGCATATCCTCCAAGAACCGTTGGACTTCTTGACCATCACAACATTGGAGAGCCACTCGGGGTAGTTCACCTCTTGTATGAACCGAGCCTTTAAGAGTTTATCCACCTCCTCCTTGATGGCCTGCTGTCGCTCGGGATTGAATTTTTGCCTCTTCTGCTGAACCGGTTTGCATCCCGGTTCGACACTTAGGCGGTGGACTAACAGCTCCTCGGATATCCCGAGCATATCCGCGGCGGACCAAGCAAACAGGTCACGGTTATCCCGGATGCATTGAACCAGGTCGGAACACAGTGCAGTCGGCAAGGACTTGCTGATGAGGAACTTTCGACTCGGGTCCTCGTCCGAGAAGAGCACTTCTTCCAACTCGTCCGCCGGCTCGGACGTGGGTCGGGCATTTGGCTCGGGGATTTCTAGAGTCTCGAGGGAGTGCACCGGTCCCCCAGTGGAAGTCATATACCACTTCCGAGCTGTCTCTTGGCTGCCCCTGACCTCTCCCACTCCCAACCGAGTGGGGAACTTCATTTTAAGGTGGTACGCTGAAGGGACAGCTTCCCGGGTAGCTAGGTCGGGCCGGCCTAGGATGACAATGTATGCAGCCGGGACGTCGACGGCCATGAAGTCCATCAGTGGAAGTCATATACCACTTCCGAGCTGTCTCTTGGCTGCCCCTGACCTCTCCCACTCCCAACCGAGTGGGGAACTTCATTTTAAGGTGGTACGCTGAAGGGACAGCTTCCCGGGCAGCTAGGTCGGGCCGGCCTAGGATGACAATGTATGCAGCCGGGACGTCGACGGCCATGAAGTCCATCGGCTCGGTCCGGAAAGTAGGGGTCTTCCCAGCAGTTACGTCTAGGGTTATAACCCCCTCGACAGTTACTGGTACCCCCGTGAACCCGTGGAGCGTGTAACTGGCCGGCTTGAGTCGGTCCCGAGATAGCTGCAGCCCTCGGAAGGCCGAGAGGAAGAGGATGTTCACCGAGCTCCCGTTGTCGACCAGGACCCTCTGCACCTTGAAGTTTGCCATGCGAAGGTCGATGACGAGAGCGTCGCAGTGGGGAGTTCGGGCCCCCTCGAGGTCTTCATCGGAGAAAGTCACTGGGACGCCGAGAACTTTGGGAGGAGGGGCGCTGTGAACCGAGTTTACCTCTCGGACGAAGGCCTTCCGAGAGGAGTTGGAGGAGCCCCCCATGGGACCTCCGTGGATGAGGTGGAGAACTCGTTCTTCCTCGAACTCGGGGGTCTCATCGCGCCGCTCGGAGCGCTTGTTAGCCCCCCGAGGCGGAGGAGTGTTGCGATCCGCCCGATCGTTTGCCTTCACAAATTTGGCCAACTGCCCCCTCTGGATGAGGGCCTCTATCTCATTTTTCAATGCCCGGTAGTCGTTGGTGTCGTGGCCGTGGTCCCGGTGGTAACGACACCATTTTTCTTTGTTCCTCCTCTTGGCCGGGGTGTTCATCCTCGGAGCCGGAGGTATGACCCCCTCATCTCCACTTCCATCAGGATGGTGGAGACATTGGTGGTGAGGGGTGTGAACTTCTCGAACCTAGGGGAGGACGGCGCTGACCGCCATTGTCCTTCTGCATCTTCTTGGACCCCTCCTCCTCCGCCTTCCTCTTTGATCCGGAGGCCGACCCTCCGAAATTCGGGAGGCACTCGGCCTCTTCCGCCCGAATGTACTTCTCGCACCTTAGGAGAAGGTCGGCGAAGTTGTGCGGGGGCTTCTTGGCGAGAGACGACCGGAGGTTGGAGTTGAGGACGTTCGACTGGAACGCAACGGTCGCCACCGACTGGTCTAGGGAGGCGATAGACCTGACCTCTGCGGTGAATCTCCTCACATAGTCCCTCAGCTTTTCTGCCCTCTCCTGTCGCAGGTTGAGGAGGGATAGGCTCGTCTTCTCAGCTCGCCTGCTACTCACAAAGTGAGTTATGAAGAGCGTTTCGAACTGCTCGAACGAGAAGATGGAAGAGGAGGTGAGCCTGGAGTACCATTCCCGAGCCGACCCCCTAAGTGTGGCGGGGAAGGTCTTGCAGAGCATGGCGTCGGAAGCTTGATGGATCAGCATTAAGATCTTGAAGCTTTCGACGTGATCAACTGGGTCGGACTCCCCTGAGTACGTTTCAAACTGCGGAGGTTTGAAACCCCTCGGTATGGGGCCTCCATGATTGTCCGAGAGAAAAGGGGTCTGCTGGGACGGACGGTCCCTGCTCTCGACTCCTCCTCTTTATCAATGTGACCGATGCGCCTCTCCACCTCGTGGAGACGATGGTAGAGGGCATCATCCCTCTGCTGGTACTCAAAAGATCCCCGGGACTCTTCTTCGTAGGAAGGGGAGCGGGGGCTGCGGCGTCGGTAGTCCTGGGATTGGCGAGGACTATAGGGGTGCTGCTGGCGACTGGGTGCCGGGAGAGGACTTCTGGATCGGTGGTGAGGACTGGGAACCCGCGGAGGTGTTGGAACCCTCTGGGCATTATGGTTGTTGGGGCGAAGGTTGAGGGCCTGCAGCACAGTCTCCTAGAATTGTATGAACTCGGCACGAGTGATAGGTGCCTCATTGTTCCTCGGATGATGCCGATCCGCGGGGGAATGTGGCCTCCTCCTACGACGCTCGGGAGATTCTGCCCGGCCCCTTCTATCCGGAGACCTCCTACCGTCTCGGCGATGAGGAGACCGCTCACCATGATGCTGGCGGGAGGCTCCCTCTCGGGCCTGCCTCTCATCTAGGTGGTTGCGGAGGTCCTCTTCCTTTTGGCGATTCATGACGGTGTTGCGGAGGTCGGAGGCTCGGGGATGATGGGAAGCCATGGAGTCCGAGGAGGCGTTATGAATTGAGACGTGGTCTGGATGGAGTGGTTGCTTCTGCCTCCTCTGGTTCTGACCAGCAGGACCATTTGGGGGTTGTTGGTTCGGAAGAGGAGGCTGGCCCTGTTGGGCCGGGGGAGGGAGATGTTCGGTCTGTGGGGCAGGATGGATAGGGACCTCCTCTGGCTGGTTGGCGGGGTTGGGTCCGCGGTTGGACCCCCTGGACCTGACCTTCTTGGGAGGCATAGTTGGAGAGGGGTTGGAGAAGGGCTAGCTGATGAGGAAGAGGCGGAGGCTGTTCGTGTGGTTTTTCCCACAGACGGCGCCAATCTGTTACCGCTGATTTCGGTGTGGGGGTAAACAGATGAGATTTATGAGTTCGAGAAAAATCTGAACAGCAGATCCAAGCCTTCTGATTCCTGCCGCAACCTGCAAGGAAGTGCGATACACCGGGGTTGATTCCAGCGACGCACCCTCTGACGCTCTTGTCAGTAACCAGTATTGATTATGAAAGAGCTTAAGGTGGAAAAAGAGTGATCACCTGGTCACATTGGTAGGGGGAGGTATTTATAGTCGCCATAGGAATGATTAGGGGCCTGATTTCCTGCGTAACTGTCAGGAGAAAAATCCTCCCATTCTGTTTTGGGAAATTGACCCCTGATTCTCGGTGGGAGCAAATCAGGCCCGTTGATTCAATCAAATCAGTGGCCCTGATTCTCCTCTTGGTGATCTGGGTTTGTCTTGGGTCGGGACCCATACCCAGTTGGAGCGGATCCGTTTGCGGGTTATTGGATCTGTGAGAAGGAGATCCAGTACCCGCTTTGGACCCATTCGTATGCGAAATTACCTTTTTACCCCCGAGCTTCAAGATTCGCGCCCGATCTGGACGGTTCTGATTTAACCCCATTTTCAGCCATATCAGTAGATTTCTTGTTCTTCCTCTTAATGCCACACTATTTTCTTTTCAAGTGTTTTGGATTAGCAATTATTGTAATGATAACACGAGGGGTCCTATCTTTTGGGTTTGTACTACCAATAGAACAAAACTCTAAGGTTATGATACGGATAAGACCTGAGGGTTATTAAACACAAACATAATGCAGCATGGCACCCTAATGTAAATTTTCTTAAATAATGCATTGAAAATTTGAATAGGAAGCAGTCTTTTCTCTTTAATAATTACTCTATTTTAGTTTCTAATAATATTCCTATATTTTATAGTCTGGTTAGAGCTTAGGATAATAGGCAGTCTGGTTCTGGTGAGAGTCTCTTGGGTCCTCCTTCTAATCCTAACCCTTCTGAGGTTGTTCCTTTTTCGGATGTTTTCTTTACTCCCAAATATGATATTGTTAGCGAGTCTAAGGTTGAGGTCTTTTGTGAGTTCTCTTAGGAGATGAAAGATAGATGTCTCCTTTTGAACACTGAGGGAGTTATTTCGCTTAAATCTGGTTCTATTACTGCTCCCGATTTGGTCAATTTTCTTGATGCTCAGTTTCAAATTTCTGGTTGGGATTGGGGTCTGTGGATGCTTCCCAATGGTGATTTTATTTGTAAATGTCCTAATGTCAAATGTTTAGAAAATCTGAAAGGTCAGGACTTTCGTTTTGGGAGGGCCACCTTTCAGTGAAGAATTGGCCCCAATTTGGTGTTTCTAAGCATTTGCTTGGTCTTGTGAAAACCAGAGCCATTCTTTCAGGGATTCATCCTTATTGCTAGTCTTTCTCCTCGTTCAGTCATGTCTCTATATGTATCGGTGATTTTTTTGGTTTTTCCTCCAAAAATCGTTTGAGTAATGGGCATCTAGAAGTTATTGTTGATTTCCTTCGTTGCCCGGCTTCCCCCTTGATTTTCTATTACACTTTATGGGTGGGTATTGTTGGGTTTATGTCTTACATACTATGTTGGATAAGAAGACGATGAGATGATGGAGGAATCGAGACGATTGGAAATAGAGTGGAAGCAAGGGAAACAGTCAGCAGCAGCAGGCAGGTGGAGTTGCGGTCGACTGTGCGGTCGACCGTACATGAGGTGTGGTCGACTGTCCAACTTGTAGAAGTTCCCGAGAGGGGGACGGTCGACTGACCTTGAGGTGCGGTCGACCGACAGCGGCATTGATGGACAATTTAGGTCGGATCTTGGTGATTCGTGAGAAGCCCAACTTGCTCTTCAAGTCAGATCTGACGGCTCTTATCGTAGGGTTATATCTCTTCAGGTATATCCAAAGGCTATTGTATCAAGATATCAAACTAGGGTTTCTCTAGATCTCTATATATTATTGTTATTGGCCTCCATTGAGAGCCAAGAGAGAGAGAGTACTCCATTGAAGGAGAGATTGAGTGATTCTCTGATTGTAAACAACTAGTACTTGTTGGTGAGGCTTGAGAGATGGTAGTGGTGAGAATTGTAATATTCTTGTATCTTCTCTAGTTGAATAACATCTTGGGTTTCTTCTCCCCCGGATTAAGGCGAAAGCCCCAACCAGGACAAATTTGTGTGTGCTTTGGTGTGTTTGGTATGATCTTATATGTGCTTGGTGGTTTGTATTGATTGTATCGAATAACTTAAGAAGATCCTAAGAGGGGTTTTCGGTAGAAATCCCTAACAATTGGTATCAGAGCTTTGGGTTTAAGGGTTTGTTCGAGTTCCTTGGTGATGATGGCAGATCAGATCACGATTATCAAGCGGTTCAAAGGCAAGATCATCTTTGATCTCTTGAAGGTGGACATGCATGAAGCATCGGTTCAACATGACTTGGATCTAGTCCTAGAAGGAGATAAAGGGAGACCAATCGGCACAAAGCAGGAGAAGTGGAAGAAGATATTTTCAGAAGCCTTGGGTTTAATTCGGTTGTCATCGATGAACGAAGTCAGTTATAGGAGAAGCATGGCGAGTCTTTGGGCAAGATTCAGAATTGACTACTCGGAATCGTCATCACAAGGTCGGATGTACCAGCGAAGAAAGTTGTAGGGTTTCTCAATGAAGGAAAGTACTGCTCTTCTAGATCATGAAGTGGAGTTCAATATGGAGTTATCTGAACTGAAGGCATTCAACGCAGATGATCTAAGGGTTTCCAACTCGATATATTCACCACCAAATCTATCCAACATGATAACCGTGCTAGATGAAGAATCTACCAAGGAGAAGTTTTTCATAGCAGGTACGATCAAGGGGTTGGAGGAGGATGCACTTAGGAAGGAGAGTCAGAAATCGGCATCAACTTCTGTGAGTTACTTGGAAGTGGATTGTACTTTGATTAGAAGGGCAAGTGTATGTAGGAGAAATGTCCGTGGCCACCAGTACAAAGGGATTGAGCATTACATGAGAGACTGTTGTAAGCGGTTGAGTCAGAGGGGTGCCAAATCAAGTGCCGCTGAATCAGGTGATGGCTTAAACAGTGCTTTTATTTCAAGTTCTTTAGATGTGAATTCCGGTTGTTCTTTTGATTCGGTTAGTTCTTCTCAAGTTTGCTCCGAGAGGGAGATAGTTTCTACTTACAAGTTTGCCTCATGTCGTTGTGTGGGAACAAAGATTGACAAGACTTGTGAAGTAAGATGTGAGAAAACAAATGAGTCGAAGATGACAGGCGGAAGGGGACACACACTAGAGGAGGGCATGCATATTCCTTTGATGAAGCGGAGCCTTATTTCCATGAGAACTTTAGAAGCTCGGGGCTGCAGGTACACAGATCCAGGTGGAGTTCGTTCAGTTTGGGAAAGTTATCGCAAGGTGATGAAGGGTAAGAGGAGGATTGGACAGGGTCAGCACAAACTCTATTAGCTTTGGAGGAACAGAAAAACTTGCGCAAGTGTTTCGAAGCCATTGTTCCTACAGCACCATCTAGTATGCCGTCACTAGAATCATCCGAGTGAGACTGCGATATTCGAATATCGTCGGAAGGTGGAGAGAGCCTTGAGTTAGGTGGCGTTCGTGTGGAGGGTGGCACCTCCATGATTACATCTACTAGGGTATGCTCTTAAAGGGGGTATACAACGGGAGAAAAACAGATGGAGATAGATTCAACTAGCAGAGGAAGCCATTGAAACGAGTTATTTGTAAAAAGAGAAGGAAAAAAGTCTAGAAGATTTTAAATCACACAGGTGTGGATTTATGAGTATGCAATCCAATGTGGAGATTGTTGGATTTATGTCTTGCATACTATGTTGGATAAGAAGACGATGAGATGATGGAGGAATCGAGACGATCGGAGACGGAGTGGAAGTAAGGGAAACAGTCAGCAGCAGTAGGTGGAGTTGCGGTCGACTGCACGGTCGACTGTACATGGGTTGCGGTTGACCACCCAACTTGTAGAAGTTCCCGAGACGGGGACGGTCGACCGACCTTGAGGTGCGGTCAACCGATAGCGGCGCTGATGGATAATTTGGGTCGGATCTTGGTGATTCGTAAGAAGCCCAACTTGCTCTTCAAGTCAGATCTAACGGCTCTTATCGTAGGGTTATCTCTTCAGGTATATCCAAAGACTATTGTATCAAAATATCAAACTAGGATTTCTCTAGATCTCTATATATTGTTGTTATTGGCCTCCATTGAGAGCCAAGAGAGAGAGTACTTCATTGAAGGAGAGATTGAGTGATTGTCTGATTGGAAACAACTAGTACTTGTTGGTGAGGCTTGAGAGTGGTCGTGGTGAGAATTGTAATATTCTTGTATCTTCTCTAGTTGAATAACATCTTTGGTTTCTTCTCCCCCGGATTAAGGCGAAAGCCTCAACCGGGACAAATTGGTGTGTGATTTGGTGTGTTTGGTATGATCTCATATGTGCTTGGTGGTTTGTATTGATTGCATCGAATAATTCAACAAGATCCTAAGAAGGGTTTTCGGTAGAAATCCCTAACAGGTACTAATGCTTTAAGGATTGTTGTTACTTATCATGATATTTCCTCACATAATCTTAATCCTCCATCTTCTTCTCTGCCCGTTCAATCTGATACTGTTAAAGACAAATGGGATGCTTTGGGTACTCCTAAAACTCAAGGTTTTCTTCATCTTCTCAGAATACCTCCCTTCCCTTTAAATCGGAGAATTATCAGGGTGGTAAAGGCAAACAAGCTTCTTCTAAATGGGTTGTAAAACATATTCCTGAAGAAGGGGAAATTTTAGAAACTATTGGAGAACTATCGATGGTTAGTCGAGAGGTTAGCTATGATGATATTGATAAGGATCTTTCTTTATCTAATTATGAAACTGGTTCTTCTGTTCGTTCTAAGGTGCAGTCTAATATTGTCAAGGAGATGGTGGTCTTCTCTGTGGATTATTCTGAGATGTTGGTTAAAGAGTTTCATCTGAGGTCTCTGCTTTCTCTTAGAAATAATCTTCCTCTAGATGGTGTTCGGAAAGACTTATTTTATTCTCTAGTGAAAGGAGAGATCTTCTCTACTTCTGTGGATTGGTTATTTCATAACTCTTTATCCTTTCCTCTCATCCCTCTTTCTGATTTCATGAGGGATGGCCTCTCTGGTTCAGGTTTGAGAACTCATTATGACCTTCCCGGTGTCATTTCATTTGATCCTGTTTTTGGCTCTGATGGTGAATCTAGTCTTGATAAGTCTTTGTGTGTTTGAGGAATCTGATATTTCCTATGCTCAAGAAGTGGATGCTGAGCTTCCCTTATCTCCCATTCTTTGGCCATTTGTTATCCTGACTCATATATTCCTCCTTCATCTGTGACGGATAACACTGTCCTTCAGAAATGTATTGGCTCTACCTGCTCTGCCTCTTTGTTTAGCCAAAAAAGGAAAAGCTTTGTTAAGTCTTTCGACCCTCTTAGAAGAAGTATCAGAGTTGTTCACAGGCCTGATGCTGATCAACCAATTCTTGAGAAGGCACCTTTAATTGCACAAATTAGGAATCTGGAGATTCCTGCTCCAACTGTTTCATCTTCTATTGGGGTACTTGTCTTGGCTTCATTTTTAGATGTCATTTTGATTCATTTTCGCATGATTATTTATCCAATTTTGCTTCATGCTCTGGTTTGCATAAGATTTCTTCTAGTGACTTTAACATAATAAAGAAATTAGAAGTTGTCAGAGGGGATTTTACATTTTTTAAATGATTATATCAACTTGGAATATCAGAGGTTTAGGTAGTGAGGATAAAAGATTGGTTGTTTTTTACTTTATTAATTCTTCTCATTGTGACCTTATTGCTATTCAAGAATCTAAAATGCCTTCTCCTTCTCCCTCTTCCTTTAAAGTGTTAGGTGGTTCTATTATTACGAAATGAATTTCTTTAAATTCTATTGATGCTTCTGGTGGTATGCTTATTGGCTTTAAAGATAATATGTTCAAATGCTCTAATATTTTTAAGAATAATTTCTTTCTTTATGTGGAACTTGAGTGTTTTTCCTTTAACTGTCCCCTTCTTTTTATTTTCGTTTATGGATCTTGTATTAATTCTTTAAAAGATGATTTTTGGAATGAATTTTTATAGTGGAAATCTTTAATCAATGGTTGGGTCATCTTTGGAGGTGATTTTAATGTTGTAAGATTTCACTCTGAGAGAAGTGGTTATTCTTACAATATGAGTGACTCTGATAACTTTAACAAGGTTATTAATGAGCTTTCTTTAATTGATTATCATATTTTAAGAAGGCAATTCACTTGATCTAATAAGAGCTTGATTCTTAGTTTTGCTAAACTAGATAGATTTCTTGTTTTCTATTGATTGGAATTCTTCTTTTCATTTATCTTATGTTCAAGCTCCTTTTTACATAATTTCTGACCATGTTCCCCTTATTCTTTTATCTAGTCCCCTTCTTCCAAATTTGTTAATTTTAAATTTGAAAAATTCTGGTTAGAAGATCCTCCTTTTCTCTTTATGCTAATTTCTTGCATCCATTCTGTCAATTCATTTCCTCTTGCTTGTCTAAGAAGATTTCTTGCTAAGATCAAGTGTATTAAGAATGGTTGTAAATTATGGAAAAAAGTTAGATTTGGTCCTATGATGGATAGAAAGATGTTTTGAAAAAAGAAATTGATTCTCTTAATGTTATTGAGGAACAAAATCCTCTTTCTATGATTGATAAGCTTAAAAGATCCGAGTTTCAAAGAGAATATCTTCATCTTCTTACTTTGGATAAGATCAAATGGTTTCAAAGAGCTAAAATTAAATGGCTTACTTTGGATGATGGCAATACTAGATTTTCCATAATTATTCTTCTCATAGACGCAGAACTAATAAGATTTTATCTTTTTCAGATACAGATGGAGGAGATTTGTAATTTTAATCTTATTCATCAGGAATTCTTCTATTATTATAAAGACCTAATGGGGGACCCAGGTGATACCTTTTTAAATATCAATTGGAATATGTTATATCCTTCTACTAATAGAGTTAATCTGGAGGACTTAGAATCTCCTTTTTCTGAATTGGAAATTTATCAAGCTATTTGTGACCCTACCTCTGGATGCTGCTCCAGGTCCTGACGGTATTCCTACTTTCTTCTATAATTTTTTTTGGAATGACTTTAAAGCTCATATTTTGGGCATTTTTCAAGAATTATACGATAACTCTCTAAACTTTTCTAGAATCAACTATGCTCATATTATTCTCATCCCTAAAGTTGCTCGTGCTAACAAAGTCTCTCAATTTAGACATATTAGCCTTCTTAATGTGATTTTTAAAATTATTATGTAACTTTTGGCAAACAGACTAGCTAATGTGATCGGCAATCTTGTGAGTTTTTCTCAATCTGGTTTTATTAAAGTTAGATTCATTTGGATAGTGTTGCTACTGCTTAAGAGGTTATTTACTCTATTCATCATGATAATTCTGAAAGCATTTTATTAAAATTAGATTTTGAAAAAGTGTGACAGAGTTAATTGGGAATTTTTGAAAAATGACTTAATTGCTAGAGGTATTGGTCCGAAGTGGATTGATTTGATTTTTAAAAGCCTTTCGGGTACCTTTTCTGTTATTGTTAATAACATTGAAGGTGAGAAATTCATTTGTAAAAGGGGCCTTAGACAATGTGACCCTATTTCTTCTCTCATATATGTTCTGGTGACTGATGTTTTCAATCGTATGCTTTCTAATGGTCTTATTCAAGATTTAGGAGGGTTTCTTTCTTTCAAAGGTATTCTTAACTTACATATGCTGATGATACGATTTTATTCTCTTCTTGTTATGACTTAATGCTTAGAAATCTTAAGTTTGTTTTTGTATTGTTTTGAATGCATTTCAGGTATGAAAATTAATTTCTTCAAATCTTCTTGCATCTGGATTGATGGTGATGTTGATAGACAAGATGAAATTTTTGCCTTTTTTAACTGCCGTAAGGGATAGCATTGGTATTGGGTCGGGTCGGGTCCTTCACTACCCAGACCCGATTCCCTACGGGTCCAAAAATTGGATCCGGACCCGGACCCGGACCCTTGAGGACCGAGTCCGGTTCCAGATCTGGGTCCTATTAAAATATTCTTACCCGTTCGGGTAGGAGCGGGAGTGTGAGAGGCGAGTGGAGGATTTAGAATAGAGGAGAGAAGAAAAAAAACATGAGTTTCAGTTTGGAAGATGAAGATTTAGAATTGAAAAGGAAGGGGGGGAGGGATGAGGATAGAATATTTATTTTTATGTTGAATTTTTGAGTTTTTTTTAATTGGTCCGGGTCCGGGTCGGATCTCTTTTGAGCGGACCCAGACCTGGACCCGAAAGTACAACGGATCCCATTTTAGGACCCGGACCCGGACCCGGATAGGCCGGGTCGGTTCCGGTCCAATGCCGGGTCCGGGTCGGGTCCGGGTTTCGGGTATTTATACCAATACTAGTAAGAGATCTTTTCCCTTGATGTATTTAGGTATTCCTTTGAGAATTGGCAATCTTTACAAATCTAATTGGTTTCTAGTGATTGACAAAATTAAGAAGAGACTGAACAGTTGGTCTGGTAGATCTTTATCGGTAGATTAACTCTTATAAATTCTATCATCTATAGCATTCCACTTTATCTTATGTCCTTTTTTTTGTATCCATGTTTGGGTGATTAAGAAGATAGACCAACTGAGAAGGAGGTTTTTTTGGGTTGGCTCCTATTCTTTTTCTGATCAAGTAAAATGTCTTATGAATTGGTCTAGGGTGTGTACAAACAAATGTGAAGGATGCTTAGGTATAATTAATTTAAGACACCAAAATGTAGCTTTACTAGGGAAATTGCTTTGGAGTTGTTTGTCTTCTGAGGTAGAGTTTGGATCAGAATTATTAAAAGAAAATATTTTTGTAGGAGATTTTTTGAAGATTTTTCTTCTTTACCTCCTTCTATTTTCTCTTCCTTTTGGAAGGATATTTGGAAAGCTGCTTCTCCTTTCAAGTGTGGTTTGCATAAAATTTGTGGTGATGGTAAAAATAAGCGTTTTTGGAATGATATTTGGATTGGAAACTGCAACTTATCTTCTTCTTTTCGTGATCTTTATAAGATTGCTAGTTCCCCTAATGCTAAAGTTTTTTCACTTTATTCTACTAATAGATATAAGAAAGTTTGGAATATTAGCTTTAGAAGATCTCTTTCTCTTAAGCAGTCTCATGATTTTAGTTCACTTCTTCATTTGTTCAACAACTCTGACTGGAAACCTAGAAATGGTGTTAAATGGAGATGGAATAGCTCTAGTGTTTTTACTGTCAAGTCTTTTTATAACTTTCTTAATGCTGATGGCCAAATTTGTCACTTTTATAGGTACATTTGGCACGATGTGGTTCCTATGAATGTTAGAATTTTAGTTTGGCTTACTATTCATAATCGTCCTCTTACTATGGATAATTTGAATAAAAGAAATCTAGCTATTGGCCAAAAATGTGTCCTTTGTTCTTATTCTAATGAATCTGCTCTTCATCTTTTTGTTAAATGCTCTTTTGTGAAACAAGTTTGGCTTATTCTAAAGCCTTCTTTTAATTTTAGGGGTTTTCCCCTTTCTGTTAAATCTGGGTGGGGAGTTTGGAAACTCAAGAGAATTCCTATGAAATTAAGACTTCAGTGGGATATGCTTATGATGGCTTTAGTTTGGGTAATTTGGAGGGAGAGAAACAATAGGATATTTCTTAAGAATTTTTCTGATGTTATTAACATTTTAGATTCTATTTGTTTCTTTGTTTCCCTTTGGTCAGAATTACTCCCTCCTACAAAGAAGGCTAAGATCGACATGAGTGGTTTCTCTGATGCTTGGAAGTCTTTTATTCCTTTAAGTCCACAATTTGGTTGGTCTAGGTGCTACAAATTCTTCTATGCCCTCCGCTTTTGGGGCTCATGTTCCTTTATATGACATTACTATTATTGATGATGATGAGGATGAGGCTGTTGATTTTCAATCCTTGGATCAGTCCGCTCCTACTGTGAATTTGGCTCCTGCTCCTCCTATCAACACTGTGGTTAATGATGGTGATACTCAGACTGATGCTTTTGATGAATTTCCTTCTCAGGTGGCTAATGCTGATCATGTCTCCAACACTATTACTTCAATCTCTGCTATGTCTGTCCATCATCAAGAATTCATCACTGGGATCCTTCTTGTCCAAAACTTGCAAGCTGCTCAGGAGGCTAATCAGTCCAATACTGATGATTAATAATCTTGTACCTTGCTTCTTAGTTATTTTGATGACTGTTGGCTTCTTTTGGTTTTTGGTCCTCTTTTATGTTTGTGGATATTATGTGCTTCCTTCTATAGTTGCTTGTACTTCTGGCTCTGTAAGACCTTTTTTGGTTATATATATTTTTGCTGGAGTCTGCAAGCTCTATCCTCTTTATCAAAATAATAATAATAAAAAAGCAAGAAGAAGAAGAAGGAAGCCCCAATTTAGGGAATTAGGGTTTCGTTCGTTGCGGCAAATGGAATGGAACGAAAATGATGTACAATACAGTACTATATAGATATGCACATTTTTTCTTGGAAATTTAATTACAAAAATTACAGAAACAACCACAAATTAATTAATATTTGTAACAAACAAATGATTCAATTTTTTTTTTTTTTTATTTTTTATTTTATTTTTTTTTTTTTGCACTAGGACACCCTTGTTACATTACGAAACGAATTACATAACCCTTTGAACTAACATAAGCATGATAAGGGTCATTGTTCTATTCTTTCTTTCTTTTGGACATTTCATTTAATTCATCTACAAGTTACAACAACTTGACAATTCATGTTTGGCCCTAACCCTTAAATCAAATTGGCCCATGTAATGTTGTACTAGTACTACTACTACTACTTGCCAGTTGTACAAATTTGATTTGCTCTTTCATTTGCCTGATAATAAGCAGAAATTGATCATGAGCATAACTTAAATTTCTTCAATAAAAAAATTCATTAATAATCAAAACTTTAATTTCTTCATTAAAAAAATCATTAATAACTTTAATTTCTTCTCTTTTTATATAAATATTAATATTAATATTAAAAACTAAAACCTCCTTCCTTGTCCATAGTTTACTTCATTTCATATATAACTAGTGCATTAGAGCATCCACAGTGGTGTTTCTCATTTGCCAAAAAATGGCTGCTACAGTAATAGCAAATAGAAGCGATCGCTCCAGTGGTCGTTTGCTATACTGTTTGTCAAAATTGAGTGAGACGGTATATGATATACTGTCTGTCGTTTTGAAATTAAATTAAAATAGTTAATTACTTATTAACTATTAAACTTATTAATTAAATAAATTAATTAATATAATAATAACTAAACTTACTTATACAACTACATAAACCTTAATTAACTACTTAACCTACTGACTAACCTACTGACTTTTTGACTATTTGAATTTTTTTGGCAGACGGGGAATCATTCCCCGTGGACCCCGTCTGACCATTTGGTTTTTTTAATTTTTTTTTTCCTAATCGGGCCAATCATGGCCATTAGTTTTAATAAAAAAAAAAAAAAAGATACAAAAAAAAAAAAACAATCCCTCAGACGGGATATCATCTCCCGTCTGATTGAGACGGGATATGATCTCCCGTTTGAGAGGTGTTTTTTTATTAAAAAATTAATAAAAATAGATCAGACGGGATATGATATGCCGTCCTCTATAATTTGAGAATCGCTATTCTGTTTCTCAAATATGAGAAACGAATATAGGTCGTTTGCTCAAAAATGGCAAAATGAGAAACCGTTGCATCGCTTCATTTGCTATAATATGGCAAATTGAGAATTATAGCAAACCACTGTGGATGCTCTTACATTAGCCATCTATATAATAAAACACAAAGAAAGCTGTCAAGTGGCTTTCCTTCAATCCCCCTAAAAATCAAAGGCCCGGATCTAACCTTACAAAACATATTTTCCCCCCAAAAGTTTCCCCCAAAACTCAAATTCAAATCTCCCACCCAAAAAAACTCCAACATTTTTTTCCCTCTCTCTTCTATTCAAAAAATTAAGAAAATACAAATTTTAGAAATTTTAGAAAAATCAAAAAACTAAAAAATTTAAAAATTTAAAAACTTTAAAAATAATTCTAAAAAAATCAAAAAAAATCATATAATATGTTTTTTGCTCTATGTTTGCTACTTCAATTAATTTGTTGGATCTCCAAAACTATTTTATATGATCAAATAAGGTGCACTGTTCCGAAGACGTGTCGTAGGCACGTGTCAACTAGGGCCGGCAATGGGCCGGACTTGGGCCGGATCTATAAAAGCCCGAGCCCGAGCCCGAAAAAATATATAGGGTCCAAGCCCGGCCCGATTTTGGGTCAGGCTACTAACTTGAAGCCCGAGTCCGGATCCGAATTAAATCTAAAAGCCCGACCCGGTCCGGTTTCTTCAATCGATCAGTGAAAAATAAATCAAAAAAATCTACTAAAATATGTATAGAAGAGGAGACGTGGGAGAGGCCGGGGAGTAGGGTTAATGAGGAGGCTTGCATGAAAATTAATTAATGGTTGACTTGTATGCTTAGGCTTAGATTACATGCACATAAAGTAAGGGAAAGGGGTTGGGAGAATGATTTTGTTTGAAGGTTACAAAAATTTATTTTATTTGTGTGGGTATCCAAACTGACTACGCTTGTTCAGGGTCTGACTTGATTCAAACCAAGGACAAAATCATTTTGAACATCTCCTTTTAATAGTGACTTTCTCATCGAAAAAGGAGAAGGAGAAGGAACGGAGAAGAAGGAGCCGGAGGACGGAGACGTAGAAGGAGAATGAGAAGGAGCCGGAGAACTGGAAGCGGAATTGGAGTAGAAGGAGAAAGAGCGACGGCAGGAGAGGGCATGGCGGCACTAAAATGGAGTTTGGATCTGGGATCGGATCAGAATGGCAAGGAAAAGTGGATGAGACTTGAGAGGAGGAGAGAGGAGGACTGATTAAGAAAGAGATATTTGTATTTATTATGGTAAGATATACCTGCAGTTTAGATTTTGGCATTATATACCTGTGGGTTGGGTATCAGAAATTCTGGATAGTATTTAAATTTGGGTCGGATTCGGGTCGGACGTATACAAACCAGAACCCGGCCCGAAAATTAATTCTGGCTAAAAAATTAAGTCAGAGTCCGATTTTTTTTTTACAAATTCAGGCCCATGAGCTACTAAAAATGGGTCGGACTTAGTCGGGCTCGGATCGGGTTCGGGTCAATTGCCAACCTTAGTGTCAACGGGCAAACCTAGTCATTTCATAAAACTAGATGTACAGTCCTTCAGGACTTGGTCTCCTCTGATTTTGAAATTAATATTGTCTCTTGACAGCTCACTCACTTTCGCTGATTATTTCCAGCTTATTATTACACTAATAACTAAAAACAAAAACAGCAGGACGGACAAAAAGATAATGAGATGGACTGAGAGAGATTCAAGAATACAAATGAGATGCAAGCCTGGGATTGCCACCACCACCAACGGCTTAGCTTTGGGCATTGTCATCCCACACACCTCTTCTGTCTCAATCTTCTCCATCCCCTTTGGTGGGGCCCAATCATAACACTGAAACAACCTCGCTAGCGCCATCAGAATCATCACCACACTCAATGGCGCACCAAGACACTTCCTTTTCCCTGCACTAAAAGGAAGTATCTTAAAATCTGCACCGTGACTGATCTCCACACGCTGCCCTTCCTCATCCGGAGCGTGCCGTTCAGGTCTGAACCCGTCCACATCATGGCTCCACACATGAGCATTGCGTCCCAGCCCATGCTTATTGACAAAAACACGTGTTCGGTCAGGGATGTAGAAGCCCTTGAGGTTAGTGGCCCTGGTGGATTCGTGAGGGATGAGAAATGGGCCTGCTGGGTGCATCTGGAAGGTTTCACGGACAACACACCGTAGGTAAGGCAGATGAGGGAGGTCAGACTCAATAACAAGGCGGTCTCGGCCTACAACAGAGTCAAGCTCAGATTGGATTTTGCGGAGGACCGAGGGGTGGTTGATGGCTTCGGTCATGGCCTATTCGTTGGTCACTGAGGTGTCTGTGGCAGCAGCAGTCATGTCCTGGAATGAAAATAAGATTATATAACTTCAAGAACCAAATGATTGGTGGGCTTCTGTGAACACAGAGTTTGGTTAACTGAAGTTATGACATAAGTTGAGGTATACAAACTATAGTTTGCATACTTAAAACTAGTGTTGGCATTCGTGTCGACCCAGGGCGAAGCCAGAACAAAATTTTCAGGGGGGCCAAGAAAAAATTCTATAACTATATATAAATATATATGTATTTTTTCATAATTTTTAGGGGGGCCAAATAATAAATTTTAATAGATTTAAGGGGGGGTTTAAAAAATTTTTAAAAATTTAAGGGAATTTTCAAAATTTTTGGGGGGTCTGGGCCACCCCGGGCCCCCACATAGCTCCGCCACTGGGTCGACCAGGCCGGGTCGGTTCGGACCCACCCAGGTTGAAGGTTGACTTGGGCGGGTTCTGGTCGGGTCGGAGGCTTAACCGGGCTGGGCCGGGCCGGGTCGAAGAGTTGAATTCGCGACCCACCCAACCCGTGAACCTTTTCAGGTCCAACCCAGGTCGGTTCGGGTCGAGTCGCGGGTTGGCCGGTTAGAGAGTGAACATTTTTTTTTTACTTTTAATTTTTTTTTAATAATAAACATTAAAAATCGTAATAACAATAATAAGATTGAAAGAGAGAAATTGCCAAAAAAATTATATATTATTCATATGATTTCAAGTTATACAAGTTTCACAATTTGTAATAAGAAATAAAGATTTCACAAATTTGTTTTATTAACTAACAAATTTCTTATATACAATTTCAATTCAGTTCAATTTTCCTAATTTGAAATAACAAGCAAAGATTTAATACAATTTTTTATCTATTTACAATTGTCTTCAATTTGATGTTGTTTATTTTGTTGTTGTTGACTTGTTGTTATTGGTCTTGAATTCTTCATTTTGGTTGCTATTGATGTTGTTGTTGTTGTTGTTCCGGCGAGTTGCTCCCACTTGTGGACGTAGATAATACTTTTCCTTCTGTCCTATCTTCAGCCTTCAACCAGTCTTCTGCACAAACGAGCATCTCTAACGATTTGAGCTTCAAGCGATTCCTGTAATCAGTTAGAACCCTGCCACTTGAAGAAAATGCACTTTCAGAAGCAACTATAGAGACAGGAAAAGTTAGTAGATCTTTAGCCATATATTTAAGAATATTATAAGTGTGTTCATGATTCCATCGTAAAATATCTAGTGAAGAAACAGAAGATACAGAATCTTATTGGTTATACCAATTTAATTCATTTGGTTGATTAGTCCTAGGTTTTTTGAATTGAATTTGTGCAAGTAAATTAAATGATTTATCATCAATTTTACTCTTACTCTTACCTTTAGAAGTAGCAGAAGAAGAACTAACTACAGAAGTTGTACTGTAACACCCCAAATTTCAAAACAGACTGAATTCAAAATTCCACAGGATCTTTACACTTCTCTTCGTACAATTTTACAAGGAAATAAAAACTTTTGTTACATTAGAGTTTATATTTACATTACATATTTACAGCGGAAGCAATTTACAACAATTTACATGAATTGAAATGTACAATACTTGGATCTTTCTTTAATCAGCATGTATTCTTTAGTCTTGTTAATTACTTTATCCTGCATAGAAACTGTGGGCACGTCAGTTGCTTACAGCCGACGAAATATTATACACGGTTATCCTCCCTATGCCGAAACAGTATAACGATTATCAAATACTTAAACAAACCACAAACTTGATCACAAACAGAACTATAAGAGACTATCCTATTAATATCGTGTTGTGCGGTGCACTTAGTCCTTGATGCAGTTATGTACATTACATAACACTAATGCGCACTTTTTCAGATTCAATGCATTCCATACTACATAGGTATGAGGGCAAGCCCTTAACCGTTCTTCATCTTGTATGGTTCAATCCCTCGTTATGACTTAAACTGTAACACCCCGAATTCCAAAATACAACTGAATTCGAGTTCCACAGGATCTTTACACTTCTTTCGTACAATTTTACAAGGAAATAAAAACTTTTCTTTTATCAGAGTTGCATTTACACTTGTACAATATCACAGCGGAAGCCATATTACAATGAATTACATGAAACAATATTTAACTCAATCCTGCGCAGCATGTATACTTCAATTATCAAGCATCTTTACCCTGCATATAAAAATGTGGGCGCGTCAGTTCATTCAACTGACGAAATATTATACACGGCCATCCTCTCTATGCCGAAAACAGTATAACGATTCTCATTTCTTAACAAATCACAAACTTGTCACAAACAGAACTAAAGGGACCATCCTATTGATGTCGTGTTGTGAATGTGCACTTAGTCCTTAATGTAATTATTTGTATTATATGATACTAATGCGCACTTGTTCAGATTCTATGCAGCCCATACTACATAGGTCCGAGGGCAAGCCCTTAATCGTTCTTCATCTTGTAGGGTTCAATCCCTCACCATGACTTAATCTACTACTGTAACTACGGTAAGTATCCTAGATGTTTTCTGACCTACGAACTCATGTCTAGGCGCCTTGGAGGGAATCTCAACGCACTGACACATGACTCATCATGCAGACATCCTGTGGTAATTCAGCTCCTAGATACCACCCGCAGTCGTCAAACACCCCACGAGTGTCGCCACCGGGACGGTACTCTGGAGCAGTATCCACGCCCTATCATGACTCATCATGGGACATCCTGTGAATACTCTCACGCCGCCAATCCAATGGCCCTCATACTCAATGTTTTTCTCTTACTTTCATTACATCTTCACTATGAATCTAATCCTTAATTTAATTGAATCATGAACAAAATTAATCTCTTAGAATGTAGCACTTCCACTATACCAGTCTTTTTTATTTAATTTCACATGACCCAACCTTGGTTTTCGCATTTCAAAATATCAATTCACAATTCTTTCATCGCCGGTATAAGACTTGGCTATACTCTAATTCTCAATTTCAACTCATAATTACAATGTTATACTCATAAGATCTTTTCATGATTAATAAAATTCATGTTTCAATGGCATAATATTCATGTATTCACATAACTCATCACAATCAATAATTCAATGCATAAATACTTAAAAACTGAAATTCTTCAAACACGTCACATTCACTAGTTTATAAACTCACATAATTCTATTTCCAATCCATTCCAATTCCACAGTTCACATTTTCAATTGGTTTCACAATTCACACCTTTCAAATTTCTCATTACCAAAAAAATCTCAATTTTAAACTTCTTAAACAATCCATTCGATTTCCTTTATAAAAAGAAAGTTAAAAATAAGTTCCTTTTTGTAAAAATAGTCTCAAATTCTCATTTATACTAGGACACAGGTCATAGAAATTATCTCACAAAGAAAATACTGATTTACTTGAAACTTCGGGGAAGTCAACTGTCGAATATGATCAGTCGGCTGTTTCGCAACAATGCAAAATTTCGAAAATAAGAAGGTCAGGGCAGTTGACTGTTAAATGTGATCAGTCGGCTGTTCTGCGATGATTTTTAAACTCAAAAAACGATCAGGGTAGTCGACTGTTTCAATAATAGGTCGACTATTCTGTAAAAGATTCGAACTATATATATATTTCATTTTTCTCAGACTAGTCGACTGTTTCATCGAGATCGGTCGACCATGCCACTGAGTTTTCAATTTCAAAACATGTTTTCATTTCTTTTTCTTCTCTTTTGAATCAAAATTTCCAAAGACAAAAATTCATTTAATTTAACAATAACCAATATATTTAAAGATATATATATTTTTTCCTCTTTTAAAACATGCATTTAGCCATAGTTTGCATTTTATGAATACTATTTCGATGTTGAAAACTATTACATATTTGTTCATAACCAAGGGAGATTTCTCACACATAATTCACCACAATGATGTTTGCTTACACAATGATAACTAAGATATTTTGAGATCACAAAAGTCGACTTTATAAGTGAGTAACTTCCACTTTCACCAATTAATCTACTCGCAATACTTTTGTATGCAAAGGAACATTCTTTTTCATTTATTCAAGTTTTCACATGATGTATGTAGCATGAGAAATTTCATTACATCTATTAACAATCATTCAATCAATTCAATTAACACACTATTCTAATTTAGCATTTTCAATCCATAAGCATGGCTCAATTTCTTACTAGTGAATTTTTCATAATTGCAATTTAACCATAACTAACATGCATTCTTATGTTTATAACAATGAGAAACATACACTTTTTGTAGCGCCCTGAATTTCTAATATAATATCTTAGAAAACACGTGGCACAATCTCAGCATCAACTTCAATGTAATAGTACACATAGCCCGAAAACACAAATAATTTTATTCCAAACTTTTATTACAACAATCTTTTTCAAACACCGCGGAAATACAAACACCTTGAATTACAACTCTTCTTTCTACAAACACCTCTTTACAAATTTTTACACAAAGCTCTATTACATCAGTTTAACTCAAATCTATCTCAAGCATCCAAGCCTCCAAACTCTAAGTAACAACCTGTAATACATGAGGCTAGAGATGATCCCTAATCTCCAAACTAAAGGGGTCAGCCATAACTGGTGTGAGTGATATAAAAACATACAACATAATTAAATAATAAAACATAAAGTCATCAACAGCATGTATTAATCAACAGGGATAAATGGATGAGAAATAACAAAGATGTAAAGCATGAAAATATCATGGAATGAAAACAACAAGTGAAACTAGACTAAGTGTCAAGTGTAGAAAAACGGGAAGACGCAAGCATAAAACCAAGTCAAGAAAACACAATTCTATACGCCGACTCTCTAATGCATACTTGTCGGAGTCTATGCATTCCATAGTTCATAGGTCCGGTGCAAGCCCTTAACAATCTTTATGACATAGGGATAACCCCTCGTTATGCAACTAATTCTACTACGGTGATGGGAAACAAGATTCAGAATACTCCGCGAATAGGCATCACCGCCCTCGACGCGCAAGCATCAAGTAAGATAGCTCAAATACAACAACCGGAGAATCATCTCTCTGCCGTGTACCCCACGAATAGGCTTGCAAGACCCTCAACGTGCAGATACACCCGAT
The DNA here is from genome assembly GCA_017893485.1 of Hemerocallis citrina. Classification (NCBI taxonomy): domain Eukaryota; kingdom Viridiplantae; phylum Streptophyta; class Magnoliopsida; order Asparagales; family Asphodelaceae; genus Hemerocallis; species Hemerocallis citrina. Next base: position 43,128,389 of record CM030364.1, read on the forward strand.
ACATTCCGTGAATAGGTCTGCCGACCCTCAACGCGCAAATGCACCCTGCATGCTCCGTGAATAGGCCCGTAGACTCTCAACACACGAACATCTAAATACTATGTACCCCACGAATAGGCCTTCAAGACCCTCAATGTGCAGATACACCCGATACATTCCGTGAATAGGTCTGCCGACCCTCAACACGCAAATGCACCCTGCATGCTCCGTAAATAGGCCCGTAGACCCTCAACACGCGAACATCTAAATACTATATACCCCATGAACAGGCCTTCAAGACCCTCAACGTGCAGATACACCCGATACATTCCGTGAATAGGTCTGCCGACCCTCAACACGCAAATGCACCCTGCATGCTCCGTGAATAGGCCCGTAGACTCTCAACACGGGAACATCTAAATACCCTCTAGTCGGACTAACAATTCATGAGCCTTTACTTATGTTGACCAAAAATCCTTATCTCTAGGGTTAGTGTATCCTGCCGGTTCGCAGGACTCCCACTTAACTCCTAGAGACCTCAATATGACCATAACTCACTATTCCATCGTCAAACGATCAAAGGAGAAATCTCTCCATTTAACAAAACCCAAATCTTTAATAAATTCCATAATCCAAATCCAACCATAATATATATTGAAAACGTATGTTCTATAGAAGAATAATATTTATAAGGGTAGGTTATAGATCCAAAAACATTTAAAGAATTAGTCGTTCAAAGAACATCAAAACACCTTAGGAAAAGTATCAGGATCAGTCGACTGCAAAAGGTCACCAGTCGACTGTCCAGAGTGAAAACTAACGTCTTTAAGAAATAAAATCTAAGTATCTACAGTCGACTGCAAAACTCACCAGTCGACTGTCCAGAGGGAAATCCAGTAATTTTCGAAAAATAAGTCTAAGTATAGTAGAAGTCGACTGTTAATAGTATAGGTCGACTGTCCAGAAAAAATTCCAACATTTCTTTAAGTAAATATGCTAAGTGTTGTAAGTCGACTTAAAAGTCATAGGTCGACCTACCAGAGAGAAAACTACAGTATCTTTAAAAGTAATTTGGGGACACCAGTCGACTGTAAAAGGTCTAAGTCGACTGTCCAGAACGAATTTTCAAGAAACTAAAGACACAGCAGTCGGGTCATATCAGTCGACTGAAAGGTCTGTCAGTCAACTGTCGGCCTATAGACTGCCTAGTTTTGGTTGTATATGATAATCAAAATTAGGGTTTTCCAAAGCAATCATTGTTTACTAAAATAATTTGTATTCAAATAAAATGACAATCTCAAGTATCCTCAGTTTGGATACATTCCTCAAATCAACCAATTTCTCAAAACTTAAATCTCATGGTCTTAATTCCTAATTCTTCCATTAGGATTTCTCAATGCTAAATACCTTCCACAACTCATAACCAAAAAATCTGATTTTTAATCACAAGATCCAGACGTTCAACCATCCAATCCCTTATTGTCATAATCATATTCAAATCTTAAACATTCTTTCTAGCAATAAAGAATTTATCTCCTAAGATCTACTAAACGTTCATAGATTTCACATACATAATACAACCACAACCATTACATCGATCTCATACAAAATACACTAAATAAACAAACATGTCAAACAAACAACAAAACAATCGTTCACATAAATCAAACCACAAAACAAAGTTCATATCACTCACCTTAGAAATGAAGAGATCCGACAAGAAAGTCTCCCTTTTTGCGAGATCCAAAATCCTCCTCTTGATCCTCAAAAATCACAAAATATAATGTTGTGCAGCGAATGACGGCTGCACACCCACTTATATAGGCTGGAAATAATGATTTAGGGTTTTAGAAATGCATTTGCAAAATAGTCCTTCCAAAATATAACTTTACATATATAGCTCTATTCTTGGAAACTCAATAAAAATCATTTAAATTAGGATTTAAAAGTAAAATATACTCATTAATCTCAACCGGTACTGTTCAAAACGTCCAGAAAATACATTTTGCATTTTAACCCCTAAAAACGGCAAATTTACAAAAAGGTCATTCTTTTCTCAAAAATTGCAAATAGATCCAGTTAATTTCAGAAAAATCTGGAAAAATAATAAATAAATCCCAAATATTAAATAATGATTTTCCATAAAGAAAATTTGACTTTGGAGCTTCTCAAGAAAGTATTTGCACGTGTTTTGCACGTGTAAAAGATAAATTTTTAGAAAATATTTATTAAATCTTCAGAAAATCATTTTAATTCATTTTCAAATATTTAAAATAATATTTGAAAATACGGGGTTCTACACTTTTACTCATAGTTAATAAATCTAGTAATCAATCAACACACATTTGCTAAATAACAATTTTCTTCTAATTAGACAAGCATGTATTTCATTTCAACTAGTAGTTAATAATAATCATTCAATTATCATTCCCTAGCATGAGTTCTACTCTAGAAATCATGAGAAACACCCACCTTTTGAAGAAAACCCAATTAAGAAAAATCCCCTAGAGCCTCCTAAATTGCGAGCGAGTGCCTTCTCCTCCTAGATTGCAATGCGCGAACTCTTCTCCTTAATCCTTGCCAAAAACGAGAGCTTCTTCTTGTAGGGATGGCCAACCTCCAATGGGGGGACACTCACACTCAACTCACACTAATATTTATCTCCTATATAATTGTTCTCTCCTCTAATATTTTGCTAGTGTAGAATACAAATAAATAGGAGGGGTATTTATACTAATTTTGAAGTAGATTGGAGGGCTAGGATTCAATGGATGATTGTAGAATGGAGGGCTAGGATAAGAGTAGAAGTTATAGCAACCACCCACACACAAATAACTACCCATACACACAACCCACTCTCTCATTCCTTCCATGCACAAACCGGCCCAATAAAGTGTGCATTGCACACTACGTGCTTCGCACGTGCCACCTAGTACCCCTATGTAGAAGTTTGTACAATTTAATTAATCAAAATGTTCACTATTTATTTCTACATGACAAGTGTGATCATTTAATCGATTTATTAAATTGGTGGGCTTCACAATTAATGAGCTTAGGCTTGTGGGCCAAGACAACCAAATTAATAATTAATTAAAGTAGGCTAAAATAAATAATTAGTGTTTTAGGCTTTAGAAATAGGCTTTTAGAAAAAAAAATGAAGGAAAATAATTGTTCATACTAAAATGAGATTTCATATAAAATAAATAAAATATACACATGAAGTTTGCACGTGCACAACACGTGAAAAATAGTATTTTCATAAAAAATGAAATTTTAGGGTATTACATAAACTACTACTATAACTACGATAAGTATCCTAGATGTTCTATGAACTACGAGCTTATGTCCAGACAGCCTGGAGAGGAATCCCACTTCATGTCACGATGCATCGTGAAGAACCTATGGACAATTCAGCCTCTGCCATGGGACATGACACCACCCGCAGTCACCAAACACCCCACGAGCGTTGCCTGCGGTACGGACTCATGGAGACATATCCACGTTATGTCACGACGTATCGTGAAGACAGCCTGTGAATATTCTCACACCGTAGCTCCGAGGCCCTCATACTCGTGTTTTTCTCTTATTTTCATCACATCTTCACTATGTATCTAGTCGTTAGTTATTTGAACCATGAACAAAAATCAATTTTCTAGAGTTAGCCTTTCCACTATACCGGTCTTAACCATTTATACAACATGACCCAAATCTTGGTCTTTTCATTTCAAATTTCATTTCAACATATTTTTCTTTCAATGCCGGTATGAAGCTTAGCTTCACTCTAATTCTCAATTTTCATTCATAATCACAAAAATTGAGTCTTTATACTCATAAATTATTTTTCACAATTAACACGATTTCTATTCTTCTCTACGAATCAATATCACATATCAAATTCAATTTCAATTCTTGTATTTCATACTCAAAATTTCTTTTCAATAAACACATTAGATTCTCATGCTATAGTTTCTTTCCTTTACTTAATTCAATAGTCACAAAGTCGTATTTTTCACTCATATACAACACCCAAATTAGGCAAAAAAATCTATAGATAACACACTTAAGTTTTCTTTCATTCAAATTCCTCTTTTATAACTTGGTGTAATCTTCTCATGAAAATAATCACTTTTCATATTTATACCAATGTCAACTTTATGCAATTCTACTTAATTTTTACTTCTAAATCACCTTTATTTTAGTCAAATCATGCACAAATAGTTTTCATTGAATTCACATAATTTTAGAATAATTATAGTATTTTTTCCAAATTTTTATAAGCCAAAAATCAATTTTTAAAGCCAAAAAAATCAAAAGTTTTAAAATCCCTGCCGAAGTCAGGAATCGAACCCATGACCACAAACTAGCCAACCGCCACCGCAAGCCAACTGAGCTAAGGCACAACCAAGTCATGGTACGGGGTTTATTGGTTAAGGGGTTTGGTTTCGGGTTGGGGGTTTTATCAAAAAAAAAACGAAAACAAAAGGTAGAGCCCACTTTCGAACCCAAGACCACAAACACACCCGCACGCTACAGTAAGCGCCCAAATCAACCAATAACCAAATGGTCTAAGAGACCAAACTGATATAGAATGGGATTTTTTAGGGGTTTAAGTTCGAGACTCAGTTATTTCAATTTTTTTACCAAAAATGAATGTTTTTGAGTTCTTTTCCTCTCCAAATTTATTCAAAAACTCCAGATTTTATTTTTCATCTTATTACAGCATTTTAGTAAAAATAAAATTTGATTTTTTATACAAAAAAACATAATTTGCTCTCTACTTAATTTTGTTCTTCAATTTTCGAATTTAGGAGAAACAAGCATATTCTCCTTATAAATTGCACTTAAAATTTTCCTAGATCACTTATAATATTTTTATTAACAGTGTACAATTATCTTAGTAAGAAATTTCTTTTTCATGCCATTTAACAATTCAATAATTAAAATCACATATTTCCATAGTTCTTCTTTCAATTATTTAACATACAAGTATGTATTCTTAATTTAGCACATAACAATCAAATAGAGCATGATAGCATGGTAAATTCTACATTAACAATCATAATTTTGCAATTAATTAACACTCTTTTAACATACATTCAAATCAATAGCAATTTGTCTCATTTTCATAACACATGGCTAAATTAGTTAAAGTTTCTTCTTAATTTATCAACCATATCCTAGCATGATATCTAATTAGAAGTTTAAGAGAACCACCCACCTTAGATGGAGAGGAAAAATCAAATAAACTCCTAGAGATCTCCTACAATGAACGAGTTAAGCCTTCTCCTCCTAGATCAAGCCACAAAAGCCGCCGCCTCCTTGTTGCAAGCTAGAACCCGAGCCTCCCCCTTTGGAAAAAATGACCACCTCTCATTGGATGAAGAACACACTAGCATTCAATCTTTTCAACTCACAAAACTCCTCAATTTTTTGTCTCACTAACTTGTATTTTTTTTCTTTCTTTCTTTTTCAACTTTAGGTGTAAAGAGAACTAGTGTAGGGGGGTATTTATACAAATTTTTATGGTGAATGGAAGGCTAGGATTAGATCATATGGTTAAGGATCAAGGGCCAAGATGAAATAGGGAGTTGAAATAACTTCCCATGATGAAAGTAACCAACTCTCCACCACTCCCATTTCTCCCACTCTTCCAATCCTATCCGGCTTACCCAAAAGTGTGCACATTGCACATGCTAGTGCATGCACGTGCCACTCTAGTGTCTCCCATTTACAAATTTGTTCATGTGACAAAATTAATTGTTCATGAAATGAGTCTACACTACAAGTTAGGCAATTTTAAAAGAGAATTAAGTTAAATGGGCTCAACAATGGGCCAATTTAAACATGGGCTTTAATAATTAAATTAATTAATAGAGTGGGCTTAAAAGAGACAATTAGGCTTAGATTTTAATTAGGCTTTTAAAGAAAAATAATTTTTGAAAAATAAAGAGAACAAATACTATATAAGAAATATTTTTATAAAAGAAATTATACAAATAAAATTATACGTGCAAAACACGTAAAATCACAAAATCTTCATAAATGAAAAATTAGGGTGTTACATGCACTACTAGAAGCAAAAGATCTATCATAATAATCATACAAGTTATTTAATGTAGATTTAAATTTAACTAAAAAAGAAGCGCAATGAATTTCAGTTTATTCATTCCCAAGTAAATTAAAAAACATTTCAATCAAACTCTTCATACCTTCTAATTTGATACGAGGATCCACAACGGTAGCAACACAAAAACACATAGGAGGAGGATTAAAATACTTCAAAAAAAATTTGTATGCAGGTTTGACAATATCACCAACAAAAGCATCATTTAACATTTCGTTAAAAGTTTGTATCATAGTAACTATTGAAATAAAAATGCTACTAGAAGTAGATTTATATGATTTTTAAAATTTTAAAGTTGCGGTTTTAAAATGTTCTAAAAATTTTAACAAAGATTCGACATAATACCAATCGGGGAGAGTCATTTCAAAATTTGGCATATTTTTTGCAATACAGAAATCATTTATACATGCTTTATATTCGGTAACAACATGTAGTAAATAAAAAATAGAGTTCCATCGGTGTTTAACATCCTTTGGAAATTTTCTAAAAGGTACATTTGAAATCCCACACCAATTTTTCCTTTTTTGAAATACGGTGCCGCTTAATGCAATAAAATGTACACAATTTCTAATTTTAACTACATATGGATCGGTTATTTTTAATGCATTTTGAACACATAAATTTAAAATATGACATGCACTTCTAACATGAAAAATATTGTCAGATGGAGGGTTTAATGCGGTTTATAAAATACTAATTGATGGATTGTTGTTAGATGCATTATCAAAACTAATACACATAATTTTATCGCGAATATGAAAATATCATAAATTTCTAAAATATGGTTTGCTATTTCAACGCCACTGTGGGGATAGGACAACGCGGCAAGTGATATAATTCTTTTTTGAAGAATCCAATCATTTCGATCCAATTACAGGTTATTCCTATCATTGGAATATTATTGCAACCCGTCCAACAATCCGAAGTTAAACTAACTCTACAAGTTAAACTCCATAAAATTGCAATCAAAACGTCCTTCATTTCATTGTACATTTTAAAACAATTCGATTTGCATTTCTCGGGATTCTTCTAAAATGAGGGTTTAAGAACGTTTGATTAAAATTTTCCAAGTCCCTACTCTCGGGATAGGAAAATGGTAACTCTTCCTTTATTACTAATCGGGCCATTTTCCGACGAACAAGATCGGAATCATAAGGGTGACTATCAACTAGACCGGTCCTAGTGTAACACCCCGTGATTTCTATATATATATATATATATATATAATATAATATATGTTCAAATAAAGGTATAAAGATGTGTTGGCTGTTGGTTAAAGGAATTAATGTGGTGGATGACAATGTTGTAATCTATATAATAAATTACAAAGAAAGCTATCAAGTGGCTCACAATCAATCCCCCCAAAATCAAAGGCTCATATCAAACCCCACAAAATACATTTTCCTTCCAAAATTTCAAACTCAAAAACCAAACCCCCCCCCTCTAAAAAAACTCATTACTTTATTACTATCTATCTCTTCTCTCTTTACTTTTTCATATTTCTCTCTTCCTCTCTCTCTTGCTATCTCTCTATCCCATTCTTTTTTTATTTACTTAGAAATTTAGATTTTAAGATTTCGGTTTTGTAAATTTTTAGAATTTTTAATAGCAAATATCTCTTTTCAACAATTAAATTTCATTATTTTCCGCACTTAAAGTTCTAAGAAGTTAGATTTTATACCCCCATTTATAATTTTTCAACATATACTAATGGAAACATAAACTTTTATTTATAACTAATTATTGTCATACTATTCAAACTTGAGCTACATAATTATTGTTTTAGTGTTTACATGGCTTTTCGTGTTTTGTATCGTTCCGAAGACGTGCCGTAGGCACGTGCCCACGAGCAAATCTAGTATATACTTAAAATGAAATGTGTTGATCAGTGAATAGGGGGCCTATTTCTACAGAACATGCACTTTGTGGAAGGTGACGTCATCACAATGGGCCCCACTGGTCTTCATTTGAGAAAGGAGCAGTCGGGTGTGAGTATGGGAATATTGTCCCATATCGGGAATTGGTTTGAATAAAATAATATTAAAATATAATAGCCAAGGATCAAGAGTCACCAATCCGGTTAACCACCTTTGAGAGGCAACATGGTATCAGAGCTGACTTTCGACACCCCGATGTGGAGATCGGGCGGGGTACTCTAAAGGAGATCCTGCACTAAAGGAAGTTGTACTACGTAGTATCTAATTTGTCTTATAAATTGTATAAATTGTCTGAGCTAGGGGTTGTCTGATCTAGGGGCAGGGGCGTTACACCTAGGGTAGATTTTTTGTTGGCTGGGTAGGTCAACAAGAAGATCTTTATGAACACTTAGAATGTGTCACTTAATTGTACACGTGGCCTCACCCCTCTTCCATTTGTATTACTTAGAATTTATAAACTTTCAAACCTATACCCGGAGTGCCTTCGTTCGGGATATAATCATAAAATTAATGCCAATCACTACTTTCCCCTCTAGTTTTCCTACCACTAGGGGGTTGTGTTGTTTCGGTTGCTTGTTGTTGTGGTTCTTTTTCTAATTGTATGTCTCCTACAAACTCATCGTGTGTACCCCATTGTTGGGTAGGAGGATGTAATACCCCGTATTTCTGAAATATATATATGGTTTGAAATATATATAATAAAAAAGTGAATTTGAGATTTGATCCTATAGAGATTTCTATAGGAAGGATTTATAAAATAAATGGATTTGAAAATGGATGGATTGTTTGAAATCCGGTTGGTTTGAAAGTGGTGGGGGGACCCACCCGGATTGAAGGCACAGCACATGTGTGTGCTGTGTGCTTCTTTCCGATGACGTGGCACTCCTAGGAGTGTATACGGTTTGGGAAAAAACGGGAAAAGGTGTGGGATTTAATCCCACATCGCTACTTTCAAAGAATAAAATACTATATAAATATAATTGCCAAGGATCAAGAGTCACCAATTCGGTTAACCACCTTTTGAGAGGCAGCCTGTGGTGGGCAGTTGTACTACATAGTATCTAATTTGTCTTATAAATTGTATAAATTGTCCGGGCTCGGGGCAGGGGCGTTACAAATGGTATCAGAGCCGACTTTCGACACCGAGGGTGTAAGAGCAGTGAGTTATGGACCACCAGATTTGCGGCGGAGAGTATTTCACAGGTTCTTCACGATGAGTCGTGACAAGACGTGGATACGGCTCCAGGTTCCGCGGCGGCGGAGAGTATTTCACAGGTCCTTCACGATGCGTCGTGACAAGGCGTGGATACGGCTCCAGGGTACCGTCCCGGGGTGACGCTCACAGAAATGCTCTACATCGGCTAGAAAGCAGATCATGCACTAGATTGTGCATGCCCCGTGCTCATCAGCGAGGACGCTGATTTCTGAAGGGGGGTGTATGTAATACCCCGTATTTCTGAAATATATATATGGTTTGAAATATATATAATAAAAAAGTGAATTTGAGACTTGATCCTATAGAGATTTCTATAGGAAGGATTTATAAAATAAATGGATTTGAAAATGGATGGATTGTTTGAAATCCGGTTGGCTTGAAAGTGGTGGGGGGACCCACCCGGATTGAAGGCACAGCACATGTGTGTGCTGTGTGCTTCTTTCTGATGACGTGGCACTCCTAGGAGTGTATACGGTTTGGGAAAAAACGGGAAAAGGTGTGGGATTTAATCCCACATCGCTACTTTCAAAGAATAAAATACTATATAAATATAATTGCCAAGGATCAAGAGTCACCAATTCGGTTAACCACCTTTTGAGAGGCAGCCTGTGGTGGGCAGTTGTACTACATAGTATCTAATTTGTCTTATAAATTGTATAAATTGTCCGGGCTCGGGGCAGGGGCGTTACAGAGGATCATGGTACTCTTCGGCGGGGTCATTATGCGGGACAATTGGTGGCCTACGGGAAGTGCCGGTGTAGGTCAACAAGAAGATCTTTACACCTAGGGTAGATTTTTTGTTGGCCGGGTAGGTCAACAAGAAGATCTTTATGAACACTTAGGATGTGTCGCTTAATTGTACCCGTGGCCTCACCCCTCTTCCATTTGTATTGCTTAGAACATGTTTTACAAACTTTATACCCGGAGTTTCTACGTCCGGGATATAATCGTAAAATTTATGTCAATCACTACTTTCCCCTCTAGTTTTCCTACCACTAGGGGTTGTGTTGTTTCGGTTGCTTTTTGTTGTGGTTCTTCTTCTAATTGTATGTCTCCTACAAACTCATCGTGTGTATCCCATTGTTGGGTAGGAGGATCATGGTACTCTTCGGCGGGGTCATTATGCGGGACAATTGGTGGCCTACGGGAAGTGCCGGTGTAGGTCAACAAGAAGATCTTTATGAACACTTAGGATGTGTCGCTTAATTGTACCCGTGGCCTCACCCCTCTTCCATTTGTATTGCTTAGAACATATTTTACAAACTTTCAAACCTATACCCGGAGTTTCTTCATCCGGGATATAATCGTAAAATCGTAAAATTTGTTGGTCGGGTAGGTCAACAAGAAGATCTTTATGAACACTTAGGATGTGTCGCTTAATTGTACCCGTGGCCTCACCCCTCTTCCATTTGTATTGCTTAGAATTTACAAACTTTCAAACCTATACCCGGAGTGCCTTCGTTCGGGATATAATCGTAAAATTTATGCCAATCACTACTTTCCCCTCTAGTTTTCCTACCACTAGGGGGTTGTGTTGTTTCGGTTGCTTGTTGTTGTGGTTCTTTTTCTAATTGTATGTCTTCTACAAACTCATCGTGTGTACCCCATTGTTGGGTAGGAGGATCATGGTACTCTTCGGCGGGGTCATTATGCGGGACAATTGGTGGCCTACGGGAAGTGCCAGTGTAGGTCAACAAGAAGATCTTTACACCTAGGGTAGATTTTTTGTTGGCCGGGTAGGTCAACAAGAAGATCTTTATGAACACTTAGGATGTGTCGCTTAATTGTACCCGTGGCCTCACCCCTCTTCCATTTGTATTGCTTAGAACATGTTTTACAAACTTTATACCCGGAGTTTCTACGTCCAGGATATAATCGTAAAATTTATGTCAATCACTACTTTCCCCTCTAGTTTTCCTACCACTAGGGGTTGTGTTGTTTCGGTTGCTTTTTGTTGTGGTTCTTCTTCTAATTGTATGTCTCCTACAAACTCATCGTGTGTATCCCATTGTTGGGTAGGAGGATCATGGTACTCTTTGGCGGGGTCATTATGTGGGACAATTGGTGGCCTACGGGAAGTGCCGGTGTAGGTCAACAAGAAGATCTTTATGAACACTTAGGATGTGTCGCTTAATTGTACCCGTGGCCTCACCCCTCTTCCATTTGTATTGCTTAGAACATGTTTTACAAACTTTCAAACCTATACCCGGAGTTTCTTCGTCCGGGATATAATCGTAAAATCGTAAAATTTGTTGGCCGGGTAGGTCAACAAGAAGATCTTTATGAACACTTAGGATGTGTCGCTTAATTGTACCCGTGGCCTCACCCCTCTTCCATTTGTATTGCTTAGAATTTACAAACTTTCAAACCTATACCTGGAGTGTCTTCGTTCGGGATATAATCGTAAAATTTATGCCAATCACTACTTTCCCCTCTAGTTTTCCTACCACTAGGGGGTTGTGTTGTTTCGGTTGCATGTTGTTGTGGTTCTTCTTCTAATTGTATGTCTCCTACAAACTCATCGTGTGTACTCCATTGTTGGGTAGGAGGATCACGGTACTCTTCGGTGGGCTCATTATGTGGGACAATTGGTGGCCTACGGAAAGTACCGGTGGAATCTTGCCCATTTTGGCTACAACCGCTACCGCGTGATCTAGACATGTTTATATGTAGTAGTGTATGTAAAAAAAAACTACACAATGTAGGGGCGATAAGTTACAAAAAAAAATCTAGAAAACAAAAGGGTTGTGAGAGAGAAGATAAAAAAACCAACCAACAAACAAGATACCAAAAATTATAACTAAAAGATAAATTGAAATTGAAGAAGAGGGATATGAAATTCTGATACTGTTCACCCTGGATACTCGTATATAAAAGAACCCGTGAAAATAAGAATAGAAGTAGAAGTAGAAATCCGAAATTGAAGACTCGAGGAGAGTTGAAGACTTGATCACTTGGAGTTGGAGGGGAGTTGAAGACTTGAAGACGTTGTTAAATTTTGACGTCAATACGATCGGAATTTGATCGTGTATATGACTTGCTAGCTTGTTTGTTCAAGTGTTCACAAATTGAAATTAATTGACTAATAATAGTAGAGAGAGTAAGAGAGTAAGGTGTGAATTTTTTGTTTGAGTTTTGGGGGTATTTATAGGGTTAAAAACAAAAAAAAACACAAAAAAAAAATCAAAAAATGGCTAGAAGAGTCGTTGCCAACGGCTCTACTGAACAGTAGGCGCGCTGGCGACCTGTTGGACCCGCGAGTCAACGGTCGACCCAGAGCGGGTCAAACGTATGGGTCAAACGGTTCGCAACTCGTGGGTCGAGCCATGGGTTTGCGGGCTGGTCGGATCATTTTTGGCGGGTTAACGGGCCGGGTTAACCGACTTGGATTCGTTTATTTCGCGACCCGGGTTGACCCGTTAATGTTAACGGGTTCGACCCGAACCTGAACCCGAACCGTCGTTTCGCGGGCCGGGTGGTACGGGCGGTTTGTGGGTCGACCCGACCCGTTTGCCATCCCTAGGTGAAATGTTGCTCCACATCACTAGAGTGGGAAAAAACAAGAGAAAAGGATGATGAAGAACAAGAAAAAATTCAAAAAATTAGTTACATATCCAATATTTGGCCCAAAAATATTTTGGGAAGCCCAACAAAGGCCCATAACCAACTAGATCTTCACAAACATACACTCTCTCTCTAAACTCTAAAGCCGACAACAAACTAAAAGAGAGAAAGCTTCACCATTCCAACAATGGCGACTTTACGATCTCCAATCTCTCTCCTCTTCCTCTTCTCCCTCCTCTCTCTTATCATCCTCCTCCTCCTCATCTCGAAAACTGGCATCTTTACAATCCCCAACCCTAACCCCAAACTTAGTTCCCGTCACCCCCACCTCAAAGTCCGCGTATTTCCCCTCCCCCAATCCTTCAACTACCACCTCCTTCACCATTACTGGTCCCTCTCCTCCCCTGACTCCCGCATCCACTCCGACCCCGACTCTCACCTCCGCCCCCGCATCCAATCCAGCAGCCCATCTCGCCCTCCGTACCCTTCCAACCCTCTCATCAACCAGTACAGCGCCGAGTACTGGCTTTTCGGGGACCTCGAAACCCCCGAAAGCGAAAGATCGGATCTTTCGGTGGCGAGGAGGGTGGGGGATGGGGTGGAGGAGTATGATGTGGTGTTTGTGCCATTTTTCGCAACGCTGAGTGCGGAGTTGGAGCTGGGGTGGGGGGATAAGGGGGCATTTTTGAAGAAGGATGCAGTGTTGAATGGGGATTATAAGAGGCAGAAGGAGGTGGTGGAGATGGTGAGGGGGTCGGAGGGGTGGAAGCGGACAGGTGGGAGGGATCATGTCTTCGTCTTGACCGGTAATGCACTTGTTTCAATGTATATTATATAAGCTCGCTTTACTTTGAAGTAAAGTTCTGATGGGATTTAGTGCTTTAGAGCTGGTATGATTCTACGTGCAACGTGTAATGTGTAGTAGTAGGGGTTGCTTTTGCAGCCATGTTTTGAGGCGAAAGTTAGGATAACCTAAATTGACTTCCTTGTTGTTGAGGTAGAGGTGTGGTAAATTTAGTTAGTGTACGTATAATACAACAACAACAACAACAAAGCCTTTTTCCCAACTAGTTCCATTCTGCTCAGCACAATATGTTCTGTAAAATTACAAGCTGTCATATCTTTTCTCAGCGTTTCCACCAAAGTTAGTTTAGGTTTTCTCTACCCTAACTCTACCCTCAATACTTGTCAAATCATTCTTTCTGACGGGGGCACTACTAGGTCTACGTGTGACATGTCCAAACCACATGAGGCAATTCTCTCTTTAACTTATCTTGGATTGGAGCTACCTTTAACATGTCTCATATATGCTCGTTTCCAATTCTATCATTCCTTGTTTTATCACACATCCATCTTAGCATCCTCATTTATGCTGTACTCATTTTTTGGACATATTGTTTCTTTGTTGTCCAACACTCTGCTCCATACATCATTGCTGGCCTAACAGTCGTTCTATAAATTTTTTCCTTCAACTTCAAATGCATACGTTTGTCACACAAGTTAGTGTACGTATACGTACAAATTAAAGTTATGTTCTAACTAGGTGTTTGCCAGCTTAACCAAAGAGAGATGCCTAGAACAAAGTTTAGATAAGTTAAATCATATTTGAGTTTAGATAATTGCTAAGGTTTTAAACATGTCAAAGTTCAAAAAATTGCATTTTTGTCTAGTTATCCGATATGACTCTCTAGTTGTCTTAAACCTTTATTTCCCCAACACTTTCTGAATAGAATTAGGAAAGCATGAATGTGTTATAGACTACATTATCACATTTTGATATGTTTGCTTGGTCGATCTATGTAGTTGAGTAGTGCGATGGTGAGTACTGAGTAGTCTTGTGCATGAAGTTTACTTCATAATGTGAGTGGCAGAATCCCCACTATGTTGAATATTGCATGGATTCCTACACATACTTTAGTGGCGGAGATTGTGATACACCAGATTGTGGATTAAGTTTGTGCACCAAAGCTGTGTAGTCATCATCACCCTAGTTATAATTGTATAGTAAAGGTGTGTACTTCTCTGATCTTTGGCTTAATTCTATTATTACTTCAAATGTATCTGTGTGCTATCATCAATTATCATGCGACAATTAAAGTGCAAAAATAGAAATCCTACACTTATTTCTAGTGTGTATTGGAATTGATTTTTTGTGTGATTTACATATGTCACTGTTCTATTTATCTGCTTATGGTTTAGCTTTGAATTGTCAGGTTGTCTTAAAAATTGAAGCATTCTTTGACAGACCCAGTAGCAATGTGGCATGTCAAGAAAGAGATAGCTCCTGCAATTCTTCTGGTGGTTGATTTTGGTGGGTGGTACAAGCTTGACTCAAAGTCATCATCTGACGGTAATTCTTCACATATGATACAGCACACTCAAGTATCCTTGCTTAAAGATGTAATTGTTCCCTATACCTATCTTCTCCCAAGATTGCAGTTATCTGAGAATCATCATCGACATACCCTCCTGTACTTCAAAGGAGCTAAACATAGACATCGGGTTAGTGCTTTGATTCTTAATGACCGGGCTTTTGCTGATGTAATCATGTTTTAACTCCATTGATTAAGTACTCCATTAAGTGTGAATATCTGGTCTTGATCGCACCTGTTATGATTTGCTTCACCTGTCGAATATTTTACAAAATTTTGTTCCTACGAGTTGTGAAGTAATGTATACTTCAGATCTCATATATGAGGTCGCAAGATAGGCATCTAAGAAATACTTACATTACTATCTGAATATGTCATTTATGCAAAGCGGACAGATAGAGTTAACCGTCTATCCATATCTTTTATGTGGAATCCTGTGTATTGTGTAAAATATGTCCGTACCAAATTTATTCTTGTGAGTTATTGCAAAATAGGGTACCTCCACACCAGTTACTAAAGTGCAGTGATTTGACATTTCTAAAAAGATACTCTCTTTCTTCAAAAATTGAATTATTTTGAGTTATATTCTTTTTTTTTGTAATAACCAAACTGTTGACTGTAGTTTGCTAATTCAAACTTGGTCTCGGTTGAAATGTGAAGGTTAGATTGAGATGTTGTGTCATTGATCTCTGTTCTCCTTAGGAGAACATTACTTGAAAGCAAACCAGGCGTAAATGATTGATATGTTTTCTAGCTTTAAGAATTAACCATAATTACAAGTGTTTGTCATACTCACGTTACTATTATGATTCGAAATAAAATTTTAATTTGTTCAACTGGGGGTCAGAATGACTGTTAGGCTGAACTCAATAATGTCAATAATTCAGCTACTTTTCGTATTATTTTTCCTGAACTCAGTAATGCCAATTAGGTTGATATAGGGGGAAATTCTATGGTATGCCATTTTTTTCTTTTCCAACTAGTTACAAGTTTAGTTTCTCCTGTTCTGAATAATTTCAATTCTTTTAACCCTCACTTCTAATCTGTTTCAGGGTGGGTTGGTCCGTGAGAAATTGATGGATTTGTTGGTTAATGAACCTAATGTAATCATGGAAGAAGGTTTCCCTAATACCACTGGTCGAGAGCAATCAATTAAAGGAATGAGAAACTCAGAATTTTGTTTGCACCCAGCAGGAGATACACCCACCTCATGTCGTCTTTTTGATGCTGTTATCAGTCTGTGCATACCAGTAATCGTTAGTGATGAAATCGAGCTTCCATTTGAAGGAATGATAGACTACTCAGATTTCTCCGTTTTTGTTTCAGTTAGCAATGCCCTTCAACCAGGCTGGCTTGTGGAATATTTGAAGGGTTTCTCCAAACAACAGAAGGATACTTTTCGAGAGAATATGGCGCGTGTTCAGCCCAACTTTCAGTACGATAATGGTAGGCCTGGCGGCATTGGGCCAATCCCTCCTGATGGTGCTGTGAACTATATATGGAGGAAGGTCCATCAAAAGCTTCCCATGATTAAAGAGGCTATTACTCGCGACAAAAGAAAACCTGGTGGTGTTTCCATTCCACTCCGATGTCACTGTACTTGATGTCAATTTCGTATTTTTTGTTTTAGCTGTTGAGTGTTGTATGTAGCTATCAATTCTTCTTTTAGATGACATTAACGACCACGGACTGGAATTTTTGTGTAATGCATGTTGATTTGCTGTGAAATGCGTCAGTTCAGATTTTTTGTTTGCTCAAAGAGGTTACTTACGGCGTTTTGGGTTTGTATGCATTATATTCTATGTTATCTGAGGCCTAAGCTATTATTTTGGTGAAATTTTAACCGTACAGTGGATGTAGAATTACACCCATATCTGGAAGTTGCGAACCTATTGTTCTGTGTGTGATAACAGCTTAAAGTTTCTTAGTGAATTTTCGGCACATGAAAAATCTTACGTTTAATGGACTATTGAACTCGATTTTTGCTTTACCCGTGCCTCATTACTTGTGGAACTGACTGAATTTCAGTATATTATAGCTTGTGAGCTTTAGGTTTTTCCTGTAACGATATAGTTCCAACTTTCGCAATGACTTTTCCGTTGTCCAAAATGTTGCGCAATTATAGTTCACTGAGTCTGTTTTCATGCCAAAAAAGGGACTTAAAAATTTTCTAAATTTTGGTCGTACCTGTGGCACTAATTGTGAGCTTTTTACGTTTCAAGTTTCACAGCGATTTGTCTGGTGGAAAAGAATTTCAGTTTTTCTCCCGAAGACTCTTTCCACAAGTATAAACTTTTAAAACATTTCTTCGGCCCGTTAAAAATTGGTGTATCTTACAGTCGAGTTAGCTCACTTTCAACTCTCATCAAGCTTCAACTTTCCAGATTATAATCCTCCCAACTGAAATTCTAGTGTAGAACATTGAATTTATACATCTATGCACATGCATGAGCTTCCATATTATGCACCCGGTCGTTATACCTGATTGCCAGTAATCGATGAGTCCAGGTATATGAGATGGTACTTATCACGTATACTGGAACTTGCTACATTAAGTGATCCCACCTTGTCAAGATGCAATCAGGCTTGGATCGATCTATTTTCTGAAGAAATAATACATGCTATTTAAGCTGCATACATTTTTCTTTCTTTCACCATACTAGGAAAATGTACTTGGGACATCCAGAGTTCAATGCTTTACAAGAGACGTCTAAACATAACATAAACTATACATTTCGAGAAAAAAAATGAGCAAGTAGAAAACTAGGGCAATAAATCTATGCTACAAGCTAAATTAAACAAATTTTTAGTTCATACTTTCTCCATAACCACGCATTAGAACCTACAAAAACAAGAAACGGTAGTAAGGTGAAATAAAGCTTGATCAACCCAAAAGCTATGAAGTGGATTGCTGTACAAGACACCAGCTTCTTTTTGCTTGGATATTGCTTGCGCAGCTGCAAAGCACCTCCATTCTTTTTTTTCCTGTATGTGGTCTGGGTAAAATGCAAATTTGGATAGTAAATGAAGGAACCTGAAATTTTATCAGAATGAAATGTCACAATCAGAGTAAATTAAGTTAACAGCATCCTTTTACAAACCATCCGATTAATATTTGCTGTCTAAATGGATAAGCATAGGTACAGTTATTCATCTAATACCCACTATCTGGAAATATGCAGCTCACTAACTACTTCACTAATAAAAGGAACACAGAAATAGAGGAGAACTTGATAAAAAGAAAAACAATGGATTGTCTACCTACATCAAAGAAAATCCCATACTGGAATAGCACACTGCCCTTGGTCACTACTCTGGGGGTCTAGCTGTGGATTGCTTCCCACAAACTGAAGCTGGTGCATGTCAGGTGTTGGAAAACCCGGCATAGTATTCTGGAAAAAGAAAGAACTTTTAGAACGATTTCTAATGAATAGTGCTTCTTGCAACAAAAGTTATATTCAAATTGATAAAAATAATCTTTCAATCTTAAGGGAAAATTTTAAAGCTGCTGACCACCCTGCTACAAAAACAGCACCATGATTTCATATAACACACTTGGTGCATGTGTAACAAACCTTTGTGGTGGACTGTTGTTATAACAAATCCTACTTCAAGACATTACCAAGCAAGACAACATAACTTTTATAGCAAGATTTGAGAACTTAGTTTTGGTTCTCTGACTTTTGAAAGTAGTTTTGGCCAAAGTTTCAACACTAGTTTTGGTAGCAACTATGATTTTACCAAGGACAATACTAAACTTAACATAAAAAATTATATATAATACTAATAATGATAATGATAATATATTAATTAAAAAAATTAACATTTCACACTAATTAAACCTCCTTAGATATTTACGTAGGTACTTCACTTTCTGGTGCATTTACTCAAAAAGTCTAATACCACTTTCTCGATTTCAAAGCAAATCCAATGGCTAAAAAGTGTTTACTCCACTTCTGAGATTTAATAGAACCGTAGAAGGTTGCCCAACTCATACGTACATAGATTAGATATGTACAATATATATGTATGTGCATGTTGTTTGAGGTCTTTAAATTAGTTACCTAAAAGATACCTTTTTTTATAATCAATGTTATAGAAAGCTTAATTTATCTTAAAGAAATCACGAAATCAAATCATCATATTTTACCAAATAAAATTGGTATAGTTTGACGGGAGTAAATGAAATCTGTAAAGTTTACAAATACTGAGTAGTTTAATGGATTTTTAGTTCAAGTAACTAAAGAAACTTTCTTAGATTGAAATGTTTTTAAAACTTGATTAGAATCTGATTTTAGGTTCTGATTTACTCGAACCCAGACAACATGTAACCTGGCACACCATAATATTCATCTGTTCCTCTTCATTAAGCAGATTGAAGACTTTCATCTCGAGGGCAGATCGAAAAGAGAAGTCGGGCATCTATCCCCACCCTTCCCCACACTCACCACACACAAACAAACCGACCCACCCCAATGCACAAGCAAAATTAGAAGGGAAAAATTTTCTCTCTCATATATACACCTTCCTTTTTTTTTCTGACATCTAATTTTCCCTCCAAATTAGTTGACAGTTTTTATAAGTTATTATTATTTCTTGACAATTATTTTCTTTTTCTTAATAAATAATAGAGTGATTTTAGCCGATACCCCTATATAGTGATCTAAAATAAAAAACAAAAAATAAACAAGTAAATGTAACTTCGGAACAATATAACACAAAATAAATACATAAAAATAAAATACACCTTGTTAAGCAGTTAAGTACCTGATTCAAGTGTGCACCAACATGAAACGACTGTTGCAGTGCAGATGCTGATGAGTCCTGCATTTTGATATGAACTGGGTCAACTTCATTGGTCAAAAGAATTGTGCGAGTCACATGGTGTTTCGCAATAAGTTTACCTGACCAAAAGGTGGCATGGTCTGAAAAACTTGTGCCGGCCCAAGTCCAAACTGATGACAACCATTATAGGCAGCCCCCTAGAATTAGTAAATACCCCACAGCACATGAATTTGTTATAATCTTAAAAACAATCAAAAAATTTATTTTAAAAAATTGTAAGTTAAAGGGCCATTTATATACCTGAATAAGAATACTTGGAGCAAAGAATTGATTTGAAGGATTTCTTAATTGAGATGGATCATCGTTTGACACCATAGGTTGTTCAGTGTCCCTTGCCGCAGCCACTGTTTCATTAGATTTTCCTATAATAAACCAATTCATTAGTCATGAATTAAGTCACAAAGCCTATATGCAAATTTGATATTATGTCACAGAGAAAGCAATAAGCATGAATGTACCACACACCTTTTCTCACTCTTTGCCGTTTAATATTCATCTCCAACCCATTCTGATGCCTGAGTCGCCCACCTCCATCCTTCTTTCTTTTCCCGCTTGCTTGTGGGGATTCATTGTTACTATCCTGAAGTACATTTTGTCCCTCAACAGAATTTGCTGCCTGGCCCTTACTGGCATTTGATAGAGTGCTTTTCTCAAGTAATTTTGTTTGCAAAATACGCTCTACTTGTTCAAGAAGCTGATCTGATTGGCTAACCATTAGGGTAAATGCATCAATATTATCTGAAGCCTTTTCTGCGATTTTATATAGCCTGCGGCAGAGCGCATTGTAACGTTTGGATACGGATGAATTATGGTCAGTATCAAATGCAAACCCAGACTTGGCATCCTTTCTCCACCTCTTTAAGATGCAGCGTGGTGGAAGCTCTTTAATATTTCTGGATTCAAGTACTTTCAATACATGACAACACTGGATCCCGACAGAATCAAACTTGCAGCAAGTGCACAAGACTGTACCATCTGATGAGTCAAATCTAACATAGTATGGTCTACTTTTCCCTTTGACAGTAACCTCATACTGAGATAAAGTTCCAACCTCACCACAACTGAAAGCCATACAATCCATGAACAGCTCAAACTCTCTTCTAAACATTTCAAAAACTACAGGAGTATATGCACTCGCCGCTTGCCATAGCAATCGCACAGGAGGTATTCTGGGGGTGTCTTGATTAGCATTGTAATCAGCTTGCAACTCCGTATACCTTCCTTCATCTACCAACCGCTCGTATTTTTTAAAGAAAGACGATAAATCCATTTCTTGGCTTGGGTGTTCTTTCAAAAAACTATTTACGTTTTCACTCCTTAGTGTTCTTTGGAGGTCTGCAGAAAAAGCTTGTCGCCCGTAAACAGTTGCCCATTTCTCCCTTTCCTCAAACAGCTTGCACAACCATTCGTTATCCTTAATATCATATTTCTCTATCATTGATTTCCAAGCTGATAGAAACTCCTCTTCTACCTCAAAGTCATAGAGACATCGGCTAAAATCATGTCCAAAAGTTTCTGAGCTTTGGAAAGCATTACTTAAATGCTTAGTTGCATTTTGATATATTTGCCAAACACAAAACCGATGAGCTGTTCCTGGCCATACAACAGCTATCGCATCACCCATAGGTGCAAATTGGTCGGTCAAAATGGTTTTTGGTTGTTTTCCCGACATTGCCATCTTGAAAGTTTCAAACAACCACTTGAAAGATTCAACAGACTCATCGTAAAGAAATGATGCACCAAAAGTAATAGCTTGTTGATGATGATTCACACCAATGAACTGCGCAAAGGGTCTTCCAAAATCAACTCCTTTATAAGATGTGTCAAAACAAACTACATCACCAAAGTAGTAGTAATCTGTCATGGATCTCGCATCAGCCCAGAAAACATTGGTAATTTGATCATCTTCGTCGACCTGGATAGCATAATAGAAAGATGGATTTTTCCCCTTCATCTTCTGTAAGTATTCCAATATGGCCCTTGCATCTCCTGCTTTCATGTCTATCATTCTCTTTGCCCGCAGGTAGTTTTTATAACCAGAAGGGATTAAGCTGGAATTTTGCTGGGTCCCACCAGTCTGAGACTTAAGTAACGGCCTTTGAGACGTCAGCATCTGAATGTCTAATGGGGCAGCAAGCTGGTGATTATGTTCCGGTACAAACTCAGTTACACGATATTTACCAGTGGACGAAACTTTTATAGCCATACGTGCAGGGCAACCAGTCCTTGTCTCCGGTCTAGATTTCCTCGTCTCATTAGTAGCATTTTTTGGGCGAAATCCCTCTCTTGAGCATACATACACTCTTGATCTAGTTACATTTCTGGCAGATTTATCCCACCAGCCCTTCCGAACACTAAAACCTTTGTCACCAGCATAATTGATGTAATACTCATATGCCTTGTCTTCATTATCAAACAGCATACCGACCACTGGTGCACCCCCGGCGTTTGCTATAACTTCTGGAGGCACTTCAGGCTCTTCTTCTACAGGTTCCTCCTGTCTGTTCACGATCTAAACAATTCATCAAGTTAGAAAGGATGAAAAAGCCTGCAAGTTGACTTGTGTTTAATGTAGGCACGTATGCTAATGGTATACCATGATTAGTGCAATACTGGAGATTAAATCTGTATAAGAAAAAAAGGTATGCTTAGGCCCTGAGATATATAGACCATCTGTGTGGAATAACATATCAGCTGGTGTGAAGTTTCACTCACAGTGCTATTTGTTCATCCCGTAAACATTTTCAGCAAAGCTCATAAATACTAAAATACTTTATCAATTCAACACCATTCAAAATTCAAATCTGTCAAAGCAAAATTACCATAGCAGAAAAAATGAAGTGTCAACTCAATTAATTTTATACCAGGCCAATTCCAGTATCAGTGATTGCATGAACAAATAAGGACATCATTTTTTTCTTCCAATTTTGCAATCCCATATATCAATCCAGGATAACAAATAAAGGGTGAATGAAATGAAGCAGATAGCTTGCCCAATAAGTTTGGATATATAAATGAAGATATCATGATAACCAATTGGGCTCTAACATGCTTTTGACTAAATGCTCCTTTTAATTAAATACCGAACTATTCGAATAACATTAAAATTAGTCAAATAAAATGTTAAAACCTCCCCTAAAAGCACAATTATATCATAGGGGTGGCATTAGGGCCGGGCTAGCCCGGGACCGGACCGGCCCGCCCAAACCCGGGCTGAACCAGGGTCAGCCCGCCCAGGCGAAGGGGCCGGTTCGGTCCTCGAAAACCCAAAAAAGACTGGTTTTGGCCCGGTCCGCTCTGGCCCGGGCCGGCCCGTAGGCTGACCATTGGCCACTGTTTTTTCCCCATAATTTATTTTTAAAAAAATGTGTTTGTATAATTACTAAAATACCCCCCCCAATGGATCTATACTAGCTAGTTTTTTGGAGTATTTTGGAAAATTCAAAATATACATATTTTATATAAACAACCCCATTTCATTCAATTCTCTTCATAAATTCACTCAACTCTCTCTACTATCTCTCATCTTTTTCAAAAAATTAACAACAATCAACAACATTGGTTCTCACTTCTCAACTCTTTTGCAAAGATCAACATCCACAACATCAACAACATCCAACAACAATCAACAACATCAACAACATCAACAACAACACTACAAGCTCAACTCTCTCTACCTTCATTCTTCAATCTACATTCTACACTCATACAATATTTTTGTCTTTGTATAAATTTTAGAATTAGCATTGTTGAAATTTCTCATTTATTTCTCTTAATTAGATTGAGTTTTCTTGTACTTCTTCTCTTCTTCTTTTTAGATTTTTTTAAAAAATTTGGTAAATATACACTAGTTTTTTCATTTAATTGTTGTTGTTTTATTGAAATATTTGTTCTTTTTGTTTAGAATTTTGTTATTAACATACACGGGTTATAGTAGAATCTTATTTAACTTTGTTTGCTTTGTATAATCATTTTTATAACATACACTACTTTATCTATCTTTACTTGTTTTGTAGAATTAAAATTTAAAAACATACACTACAAATAATTTGTAAAACATACACTAGAATTAATTTTTAAAACATACACTAGAATTTTTATAACATACACTAGTTTAGATGAGATCTAACCGATCACGCGGTAGACATAGTAGCCAATAGTCCACTAGTAGTCATCGCATTCCTTCCATTCCAATTCCATATGTAGAGAGTGAAGAAACACTTATAATTTATGATAGTATTCCCGATTTTCATGAAACACACATGAAAGGAGTAGAAGTAGAAGACACAGAACCACAACCATCGGAACAAGGCCCTTCTCAATCCCGTAAATCAAGAGGTACCACATCCGAAGTACACAAATATTCTGACTGTCTATTCTCAAAATGATAAGAGTGGGATTAACAATTTGTAAGAAGTGTCAAACACCATATAAGTTTAAAATAGAATTGGGAATGAGTACACTTCAACGACACTTAAATAAATGTCAACCCGAATTTTCTAAAGACAATCTCACACAGCAAAAAATACACCCTAAGACCGGTCAAATAGGTAGTCATAGCTACGATCACGATATCGTTCGTAGAGAAATGACTATGTTAGTAATTAGAGATGAATTACCTTATTCTTTTGGTGAAAGTAGGAATGTAGAGACTTTTGCACAAACCGCATTAAACCCCCATTATAAAAAAAATTTCTAGGAATGTAGTTAAGGGTGATTGCAAATTAGTTTACAACGAGGCTAAATATTTTTTTAGTAGCAACACTAACATCACTAAACACTTTGAGTTTCTTTGACATCAGATGGGTGGGTAGGAGTGAACGGCATACCAATGATGTGTGTAACATGTCATTGGATAGATTCCAACTGGCTACTTCAAAAGATGATAATTTCATTCGAATTTGTTAGGTACCCACATAAGGGTGAAATAATTACCACACATCATAAAAGCATGTAACAATTTTGGTATTTTTGATAAAGTTTTTGCTATTGATTTTGATAACGCCTCTAATAATACTAAGGCAATCACTAGTTTGTTAATTACACTAAATCCTATAGAACCGAAATTTTTTCATGTTAGGTGTGCTTGTCATATTTTAAATCTTTGTGTACAAGATGCACTAAAATATGGACACGATAAAATTGAGGTAATGAAAAATTGTGTTCAATTTATTATGTTGAGTAGTCCAATATATCAAGCTTTTCATGATTGGTGTCAACTTAGGAAAATTGTATTTAAACGTTTTCCTAGAGATGTTAGACATTGTTGGAATTCTACTTTTGATTTATTAAGTGTTGTTTTTCACTATCGTTTTAATCTTAGAAAATTTTGTATTGCAATGGGTATGCAAGATTGTATGTTAGATGATGATTTTTAATTTTTTACCAATAGTTTGTACAAATTTTTAGAACCTTTTAATGAAGCTACTTTACAATTTTCAAAAACATATACATCTACATCTAGTGCTATTTTACACGCAATTGTCACTATGATGACAACAATTAAAGATTTGATAAATGACCCTTTTATTGGAGAAATGGTATATGCCGCTTATATTAAAATTTTAAAATATTTTCATCCACTTCTTATGTTATATTGTGTTGCTAGTGTAATGAATCCTATGATTAAGTTAGAGGGGCACAAAAAAATTAATTGAGATTTTTAATATTTATGCTCCACACGAAGAAATACAAGATTTTAATCATGTTGTTTTCGCTACAAAATTTGAGAATGTTTTGACTAGTTTATATGATAGTTACGATAGAATTTATTCATCTAACACTATACAAAAACAAAATGTTAGTCTTATTCTTCTATGTTATCAAAGGCAATGGTCTTGCCACTAGTAATGTTTTAAATCTCATAAAATCAAAAAAACCTAGAACCAATTGACCAAATAAGTTGAATTGGTATAATGCACAACCTCCCATTGAAGATGTATTAGATGTGTTGTTTTTTTTGGAAAACTAATGAAAATATTTTAGTATTCTTTCTCGCATGACTAAAGATTTGCTAACTGTATAATCGTTGCATCGAAAAGTGTTTTTTCTCTTGGTGGCAGGTTAATGAGTCCGAACAGGAATTGCTTGACATCAAAGAATTTGGACCGAAGATTGGATGAAAGCGGAAGAGATGACACAACATTTACAAAAAACACAAAACGGATCAACAAGTAGCGACGAATGAACATCTAGTAGAATGTAATTTGTATAATGTATTGTAAATAATTGGAAAAATTTAAGGGAATGAGATTTTATATTTAGGTTAAGTAGAAGTGTACGACAATAGTCCGCTGCCTTCTTTTCAATCTAAATAGAGGTCATCTCGATCTCTAAATACAATTATTTTCCTCGTATTGTAATTTGAATATATTTGAATGAAATGAAATTTTACTAATGAAATGAATATGTCTTGTATCTATATGTTCTTAACAACTGTGAAGAAATTTTCTTACAATTTTTTTATAATTTACGTCCATTAAATTTTTTTTAAAAAAACCCGGCCCGGCCCCCAAGCTAGGGTCCAAGGGCCGGCGCTGGGCCTCAATATCCTCCCTCCAGCCCGGCCAGGCCCGGGATCTTCGGTGGCCCAGCCTGCCATAGCCCAGGACCGGGTCAAACCCGCCGAGCTTTGGCCCGGCCTGGTAAGCCTGAATGCCACCCCTATTATATCATTCCTCACAAGTCTGACATCTATTGCATTCCCCAACCCCTCATTTTAGGCCATTCACTTCCCCCCTTAAAATTGATTTTTAAACTTCTAGAGTTTACATATGTTAGTTCACTGTCTTTGCCTAGACAGTTTCTCGTACGGCTAGTTTTCAACCAGAACATATCTTGATCTCCACAAGCAACTGGACAGTAAATTAGATTTTTAGTGATTCTGTAATGTTGCCAAGGTACTATACACTAATTACTAGCAAACTGAAAATGTCTGTGCCTTCAACATTCAGAAACTTAATTCTATATGCAGTGCATATGTAAATTTAAAGTAAAAAAATAAATTAGGGAAGCTCAAAGACATATTGTATGATGTCACGAACGATGGCAGAACAACGTAAAACTCTTTTTCTTGAAGTAATGAGATCAAAGGAAGTTGTAGTTTGAACTCTACGTTGCAATGTTCGTAATAAAAAAACATGTATGCGATAATTAAGAATGGCTGTGAGCATGCTAGTGAATCTATCAACAAGTAGATAACAAAGAATTAGTAAAACACAATATCTCCAATACACCAATACTGAAAGAATTAGCACTACCTCTGATTCCTCCTTACTAAGAAACTTTCCTCCAAAACCTCGCTGCCGTCTCCCTGCTAGAGCTTGACGAGAGGGGAACTATTCGGAATAGAAAAACAAATGGCAGAATATGTTAACCCATTAAATTCATACAAATTTAAGAGTTGCAAATTTAATGGCAAATTGCTAGTATATATCTGTACTGTGCAAACTATCAGCAGTTAAATGCAAAAATCTTAAACATATATCCATAAAGCGAGTCTATATGTTATACACTCGAGTTGTCAAAATTTATGCACGATGAATTGAATGCTTTGATCACTATTTATCGGTAGTGTAAGAAACAAGTCCTAAATCCATAATCACACCATGCAAAAATAGTAGTAAAGCATGTATAACTTGTAATCTTTTTCTACATAGTAGGAACTAGGAAGTGCATTGATTTCATCAAAAAAACTAGTAAGTGCATAGTACAATTCTTCCTAAGAAACACATCTAATTTGATCATTCAATATCAATTAAATAGACTTTTAAAATATTTTTCTTTCTTTCTTCTTTGAATGGTAAGTGTGATGATTTGTGTGTAAGTAGAAATCTAACAGCCTAATCTTTCCAGAACAAAATATCAGAATGCAGGTCCCAAAGCCCAGAAAGTTATTTATGCTCAATACCTCACCCACACACTAGTTGTGGTGGTGAGCTAACAACTGGCCATCACTTGCCTATTACTATCATTAAATATACCCAGTCACATTCAGGTTCTTTTTTGACCTGCCACTATAACACTGTTTTAAATTTCCTCCGATACGGCCGAAATTTCGTTTCGGCTAGCTTGCCGATACGAAATCACATATTTTATACTCTATATCGTTTTGAACCGAAATATGTGGATTTCAGCCGAAATTACCGAAATATCGGCCGAAATATTACCGAAATTGGCGAAATATCAGCCGAAATAGACACATGCTATAGTGAATATATTTAAAAAATTTGTTTTACTTTTTGCATATCTTTCAATATAGAACCTTAAGCTAAATAATGTGAGGATTTCGTATCGCTATTGTTTGTATATATGCAGAGTCAAGTAAGTTTATTAACTAATACATTTTTTCTAATCAATGCAAATTCAATTTAGTTATATATTTATATTACATTCTCTTCTATATTCTTGTTAAATTATGCAAAGATTTACCGCAATTGATTTATGTCATTAGTTACATCATACAATATTTTATATGATAAAGGACATGTAGGACATATAATATCTTATTTAGTAACAAAAAAAATATTTACTGTGTATAGGAAATGAACATCCGAAATGTTCACATTTCCCCGAGATCTCTTCCGATATCTCCGATCCGAGATGAAACACCCCCTACCGAGACGAGTCCGAAATCCGAGATTTAAAACCATGCACTATAATAACTAATTGTATAGTTTTCGACAACTACAAGATAATAAAACAAGTAAATATAAATCTAAGAAATCTAGCACTCATAATTTAATTTCAGAATACGACTTTTCATCTAGAAACCAGTAGACACATGCACAAACCCCTCTACTGCAGACTTAATAATTTTCTCTTTTATTGTGGAGGACAGAGTAGATTAACTCAAAAGTAACAACAAAGGTATTGCTTACCCTAATAACAAAACAACTTCAACTCCCCATTGCCTTGACTACAGAGGAGGCACTAGAACATGCCATGATTCTCAATTGTTCCACCGAGAATTTCCTCATTCAGTACCTGGAGTTGCCACTAAGATCCGGGAAACTCAAAAAGGTCGATTGGCTACCCATCATTGACCGGGTTGAGAACCGTCTAGCAGGTTGGAAAGGTAAAGCCCTATCATTGGAAGGGAGAGTCACGCTTATTAATCCAGTTCTCTCAAATCTTCCAACCTATTATCTGTCTTTCTTTGAAATGCCGCGATGGGTGATTCAGAGAATTGACCAGACTCGAAAACGATTTTTGTGGAAAGGGACAGACCCGGATAGAGACGGCTATCACCTTATCAGATGAGAGAAAGCATGCATGAAAAAGATATACGGAGGACTAGGTATTATTGATCTTCGAGATATGAATCTTGCCCTATTGGGTAAATGGTGGTGGAAAGTTTTCCATCCCAATGGAGAAGGGTGGCAAGATTTTGTTCAGGGATATTTGCATGGGAATGGAACGAAAAATTTGGAATTCAGGGTAGACCCACGTGTCTCCCGAGTTTGGAGAGGCATAGCTAAGGCCTACGATCCCTTCATTAGCGATGTGACATCAGTTATCGGTAACGGCAGACTCACCAGATTATGGTGGGATAAGTAGTTTTGTGATCACACACTTAGAGCTCTTTTCCTACGATCTATATGATCATGCGTCACAACCACACTGCACGGTGGCCACAACCTGAAAAAGGGCGCCTGGAAACCAGCCTTTAAACAATTGTTGGATCCGGGCTCTCAGCTTAGACTCAAGGAACTTCAGACCTACATCACTAACGCTGGAATTAGTTGCTCTTAGGGTCCAAACAGAAAATCTTGGGGACTGGAAAAGAATGGCACGTTCACTGTGCACTCCCTGTATAACCGCATTCACTTTAGGGAATGTGCCTCAAAGTGGTCATGCGTCATATGGAGAACAAAAGCTCCGCTGAAAATCAAAGTTTTCTTATGGCTGGTGCTGAACGATATGATTTTGACTACAGAGAACCTCACTAAATGCCAACCGAACGTGGATTCTTGTTGTGGATTCTGCCACACTGCTCCAGAGACTAGAGACCACCTTTTTCCAGTGTCCTACGAGCAAAGCGGTACTCGTTGAGGTACTCAGCGCCCTGGAAACGAATCAGTATCCTAGTGTGTACGAGGATCTGTGGGTAGGTTCAAAATTCGCTACTGAAAGAAAAGCTATGAGAGAAGCATGGTATATCGCTATCACCGCAACGACCTGGGTTCTATGGCTAGACAGGAATAATCTTTCTTTTAACAGAACTTGTAATAATATTTCTAGTAATTTGACTCACATTATGCATTTTATTTCATTTTGGGCGAATGTGGCCGCAACAGATCCCAGAAGGAGGATAGCAAGCATATTCCAGGTTGAGGATTTTGATGATGATGAAGTCGAGATAGGTCCGACGATCGACTGACTGCTAGCTTGACCCTTTACTGCTGATAGATCCCCACGGCCCCAGGGGAGATATGATGTATTTTGTTTAGACGCGTGTATATTGCGCCCATTCTGTTCTTCCTTTGTCCCACCCCCATGTTTAGGGTGGAGTTTATGTCCTTTTGTTTTGATTGTAAGACCTTTTATTTGGCTCGGTACTCTGAGTTTGTTTTATTAACCCATTATTAATGAAACAGGGTGGCCATACTCTACCCTTTCTTCAAAAAAAAAAAAAACAAAAAAAAAACAAACAAAAAAACAAAAAAAACTTCAACTCTGTTTGGCATTGATTTCGGAAAGTGTTTTTGCTCTAAAAGCACTTTTAGACTCATAGGTGTTTGGGAAAATTAATTAAAAGTGTGCTTAGTCAAAAGTACTCTTCGGTCACACCTAAAGTAGTGCTTTTGTCTTTTTAAGAAAGTACTTTTACTTATAAAATTTTAAAGTAACATATTTTTTCCTCACGACACTATTGATATACACTGTCCAGCGCAAGTGCAAGCACTTTTCATTCACAGCAAAACTAAACAGAGCCTTAACCTGTTGAACTTTCAGTTGTCTGATGCATCACAAAGATTGCAGTGAAACAACTATCAAAAACTCAACCAAAATATTCCAATGTTTAAAACTCCCCAGCACACATTAACTAAATACCATCAAAATTACCAACATCATATATCTCAATTGCCATTTTCCAAACAGCCCTAATTAGACAACCAATGTAGAAACTCACCTTGATGGATCGATCCACAACTTGCCTACTATTCCTCTTCTTCATATACTTCATTATTATATCCCTCCTCTCCTCATTTGTATACTTCGAGACCCTAATCCCCAGCTCCCTCAACATCTTCGACTCCATCAACTTCCCCCCTCCTTCCTCCACCAGCTTCTCCTTCCCCACCTCCCCAACCCCTCCCCCGTTCCCTCCAGTGTTCTCTGTGCTCCCTCTCTCCTCATTCCCATCCAACTCAACCACCCCCACATTCTTCTCTGCCGCCGCCGCCTCCCCCTCGGCACTCTTTGTACAACCTCCCTTCTTTGTCTTCGCCTCGACATCCAAAAAGCTCCCCCCTTTCTCACAAAAAAACCTCTGCATCATCAGCATTCTTGTCCCCTTCGACCTCCTCCCCGCCCCCGCCTTCACTTTAAACCCCATCTTCTCACTAAAGGCCACATAAAATGCCTTTGCCATCGACAGCGACTCGAACTCCATTCCGACAGCCGGTAAGATCCCACTTTTGGTGGGGTCCACTGCCGTAGTA
This sequence comes from Hemerocallis citrina, assembly GCA_017893485.1. Classification (NCBI taxonomy): domain Eukaryota; kingdom Viridiplantae; phylum Streptophyta; class Magnoliopsida; order Asparagales; family Asphodelaceae; genus Hemerocallis; species Hemerocallis citrina. Next base: position 43,160,092 of record CM030364.1, read on the forward strand.
GTGTCGTGTGAGTGTTCCAAAACGACTTTCGTGACCGACCATTTGGCAGTTTCGGTTCGGACCACCTCCATCATCGCCTTGCACCGATCCTGAGAAGGATCGGCGGTTGGGGATGAGGTGGCAGAGGGGCGGATGGAGAGGTAAGAGCGCATGATGTAGGCGACGCGGAGGGCGTAGTCGTTGGGGGTTTTGGGCGGTTGCGGCAGTTCGATTGGACCGGCCGGTTCATTGGGGTTGGGGGCGGCCGGTTCGGTGGGTTGGGGGTTTGGAGGGGGGTCGGTGGGGATTTCGGAGATTCGGACCATTTTTGGAAACCCTAGGATTTGGGTTGGGGGAGAGGAGATCGGATGGGAACTGGAGCGGGAATTTTGAGTACGGGGGGGAGTTAGAAAGTGAGGGATTTTGGTGGGGGGTTTTGTGTAAATTTGGCTGGGGGGTGGTTTGTTTGGTGTTTGGAGCTGAGAATGGGATGGATGGAGAAGGGGAGAAGGAGGAGGAGGAGATTGGAATTGGGGTTTTTTTTAGGTTGAAATGGTGCGGACCAAGACGGGTAGAATGGTGACACGTGTTCAGAAGATTTAGTTACGTGAGTCACCTTTAAAGTTTCTTATATCTTTGCTCTTTGTAAAATACCATGTGTAGTACTTTCTGTTCACTATTTTGATATTACTAGACTCGGAACATATTTAACCGTGTTAGTCATTTTAGCTCACTAAATTAGACAAAATAAATAATAATTGAATAATTTGGCCAGCAAAAAAAATCCTATATTCCAACCATACTAACTATTTTGACTAATCACAAATATTTTAATTCCAAAATTAAATTAAATTAAATTGCAAAGTCCAAGCCCCACACAAAAAGCCCATGCCCAATAAAAAATCTCAATCTAAATTAAAAAGCCCAACAAATATATTTATTTCTCGATCATAGTTCGCAATCTCGCGCAAGTTCGCGATCGCGATTTTGCAAGCTCGCGTTCTCCAGTTCGCTCGGGATGATCATGAATTTTTGTCATCATAGATATTTCGATTGGTTTTGATTTTTTTTTTTTTTTTGGTTTCTTTTTATTTTTTGGGTTTTGAGAGACTTAAAAAAACGGAAAGGAAGTTTAGCGAGCAATACAAACTCGCCAAATCTAGCCAATGAATTTGGAAAATCTGTTTTGGCGAGTCCCGTTGGAATATATTTTTGTCTCTAACTTAGCTATTTTGACTAAAATTTAGGAATAACTAGCATGGTTGGAAATTGAATCATGAAAGTGGAGTCCATACAAAAAAAAACTTTTGCAATAATATCTTGTGGGCTCCATCTCCATGAGTGTACAAGTATCAGAGCAGCGAAAAAATGTAGTAGTACAATTAACATTGGCCTTTCTCTTTTGGTCACCATCCTTAAAAAAAACAATCAAATCTATGAATTAATTTGAGTTATTTTAGTCAAGCGAAATTCAAATTTTCGACTCTTGCTGGTAAGATTTACAGAATATTTGGAAGAATAATAATACGGGTTGTTATTGAGGCCTTGAGCCAAGTATATATACATGTACAAAATAAAGAAGAAAAAGTTTTGCTAAATGTGGAACTATAACTAAAGCAATATTAAATAACATATGACCTACTATACGTATAATATGCACATTTAACACTCCCCTCAAACTCGCGATGGATCAAGCAACGAGAGTTTGTCTAAAAGAAATTGATGACGGCGAACCATATGAGCCTTGGTGAAGAAATTTGCATTCTGAAAGGTTGTGGATGAATATGGCAAGGAAATTGTCTTCTTGTCGAATAAAATGACAATCAACCTCAGTGTACTTCGTCCGTTCATGAAAACAGGATTGCTAGTAATATGAATAGAATATGCATTGTCACAATGCATATGAGTAAAGTCAGAGATTTTTGAACACCCATACGGCAGGCAAGCGTCGTAACCAAACAATCTCAGCAGTAGTCAAATCCATAACACAATACTTAGATTCAACACTAGAATGAGAAACCACATCATGTTTCTTTGACTTTCAAGAAATAAAAAAATCACCGAGAAAGACACAATATCCAGTGGTGGAACGATGATCAGTAACATCCCCATCCAAATCAGCATCACTGTAAGCTCAAAGAAGAAGGGAGGATGCAGAGGAGAAAAAAAATGACATGGTGGCAGTACCATGAAGATAACAAAGTATGTGAAGAAAAGCATAATAGTGTAAGGTGCAGAAATGAACTGACTTACGATATGAAGTGCATGTGATATATCTGGGTGACTGGTAGTGAGATAAACAAGCATCCAACATGCTCCCTATAGTGATTGGGATTAGGTAATGGAACACCATCATCATGGTGCAACTTGAGATTTAACTCGAGTGGAGTAGGAGAAGTGTAACTGTTGCTCAGGGAGGCACGACTAAGAATCTCCGTTGTAAACTTACACTGTGATAGAGAATATCCTTGATACGAATAGGCAACCTCAAGACTGAGAAAGCAACAAAGCGAGTCAAGACCCTTCATGTCAAACTGATAATGTAGGTGTTGTTGTATGCGAGCAATATGATCCTAGTTATCACTGGTAATAATATATCAACATATAGAAGAAGAATAGTGCGCCACCCATTTGAAGTAGAAATAAATATTGCAAGATCATTTGCACTAGCAAGAAAACCAGTACTTTGAACAACCTAAGCGAAACGGGCAATCCAAGCACTAGGAGCTTGCTTGAGGCCATAAAGAGCAGGACATAACCGACAAATATGACCCGAGGAATGAGAAAGACCAGGTGAAGGTATCATATATATCTTTTCGGAGATGGACCCATGAAGAAAGACATTCTTTATATCCGTCTGTTATAAGGGCCATTGGAGTGCAATGGCAACTGTAATAAGAGTGCGAACAATAGTCATCTTGCAACATGGGTAACAGTTTCCTCATAATCAATGTTATACTCTTGAGTAAAACCACAAGCAACTAGATGAGCTTTGTATCGTTCAACAGAACCATCTGCACATGTTTTAATTTTATAGATCGACTTGCAACTGATGTGCCTCTTCCCATGAGGTAAGGGACAAAGGTCCCAAGTTCGAGCAAGCTCTAAAGCCTTTAATTCATCTGCCATAGCAGACTATCATTCTAGGTGTGTAACTATCTCACAATAGGTTTTAGGCTCTTGATAACTTGACGTTGCTGCTAGGAAAGCTTGAAAAGCAATAGTGGTAAATTTTGGGTCATAATATTTGGCATGTGGGTGATGTTCTCTAGTAGAACAGCGGGGAATTGAATCCAAATGTGGAAGAAGCATATACGTATCGGGAGTGATAGATGTTTCTTCAGACATGGTTAGGGAGCTCTCTATACTAGTACTAGATTGTGTAATAGTCTCAGAAGAAGATGAAAGTATTGGAGCATCAACATAGGAGGAAATTGGTGGAAACTCAACAATATTGAGAAAGTCAACAATGTTGGGGGCAGGAACTGGAAGAGGAACAAGTGGAGAGGGGAGAGCATAATAAGGAAGATGCTCAAAGAATGTCACATGTGCGAAAATGTGAAGACGTTGAGCAAAGGGATCATAACAATGATAGCCTTTATGTTCAAAACTATATCCTAAGAAAACACACATAGCTGACCAAGGAGAGAGCTTGGTACATTATGGTGGAGGAATGAGGACAAAACAAGTACAACCAAACACTCACATATTGATATAGTTAGGAGAAGTATTATAATTCTTTGATAGGGAGTAAAAACAAATTTTCTATATAACCCTACTTTAGAAATTATGAACTATAATATCCCTCAAACCTTATAAAAACTGGATACTTCAAAAAAAAAAGGGAAAAAAACCAAGATTAAAAAAATATTTTAAATTTTAAAATAAGACAATTGATAAATGATTAATAGAAAGAAAGCATATAACTGATAAGGAAATATCAGAATATCTAGTAATAACAAGTAAAGCAACTGAAAAGTTACCTAAAAGAAATATAAAAAATAATAGCATACAAGGTATCAGATTATATAAGCGAAGAAGTAAATTGGTGCTACCAACACCTACTAGCATACAAGACGTTACACTATAAACACTAGAATTAAGTTGATATTACAATGGATAATATTCCACAAGAAACACCAACAATATACAAATTCAATTCAATAGGAAAAGTAGAATTAGAAGTTTATATGATAAACATTCCAGAATTAGAAGAAGATTACAATGACCCAGAATTCGTTATAAGAAAAGACTTAAAAATCACAAATAAGAACATAAAAAACTAAGTAGGTATAAGAACATAAAAAACTAAGTAGGTATATAACAGATGACATAGAGGAAAAAATAGGCATAACAAAAGAAGGTATGAAGGAGTTAGTATTAGGAATGTGTCTTGAATACTCGTGGTTCAGATTAGAAGAATGTAATATGAAGCACGGAGATCGAAGCGTCAAAGAGAGTAGAAGAAAACAGAGTAGCAATAGTGCAGGTAGAGTTGTAGTCGACTGTCCAAAGTTACGGTCGACTGCAACCCCCGACCGCACACCCGACCGCAGTTGCAATGGATTTGGCCGAGAGGAGGACGGTCGATTGATCTTGTTGGACGGTCGATTGATCTTGTTGGACGGTCGACCGACCGCAATGCTGTGTTCGTTTTGGGCCTGGATTTGTTAGGTCATTTCAGCTCAATCTTCAACTCTAAGTTAGATCGTTCGACTCCTATTCAGTTACTTCTACTATAGGTTATATTGGACGATTGAGAATCAAGGTTAAATCTAAGGTTCTCTCTATTCTTCTATATATATTATAAACTCCTCCAATATGAGTGGAGAGTACTTCATTGATATTTTCACCATTGCAAAGAGCAAAGAGAGGCTTGAGAGAGATAGTTCTTGGTGAGTGAGTTTAATTCCTTGTATTGAGTGAATCAGTAACTCCTTATAATCTCTTCTAGTTGAATATTAGATCTCCCTATATTTCTCCTCGGATTAAGTGAAAGCTAACCGGGATAAATCCTCATTGTGTTTGTATTGGATTGGTGGATCTACTTGCTTGCTCAATTGATTTGTCTCATCTACTTCGACTTCCTCATTGCTCTATTTAGTTCCGCTGCGACAACAAGCATTCATTGACGCCCCAATCCCAACAACCGGTATCAGATCTTCAGGTTGCCGAGTCCCTTGGTTAAGATAACATGTCACAGTCTTTTAAAGATCAAGCAGATCGATGGAAAGATCAATTTCAATCTTTGGAAGGTTAACATGTATGATGTCCTTGTTCAGAATGTTTGCAGTTAGCCGTTAAGAAGAAAGAAAAGCCAACTGATATGAAGGATGATGTTTGGGAAGATATTCGTGAAAGAACCATTAGTCTGATCCGACTATCATTGGTGGACGAGGTCAAGTGCAGAGTGCAGATTTCTTGAAGAAACTGATACGGTGAGTTTGTGGAAAAAACTCATAGCTGACTACTCTGGTTCGTCATTATTAGATCAAATGCGTTGGAAGAGGAAGGTATTCCATTTGTCAATGAAGGAAGGTACCAATCTCCAGGACCACATCACAGAGTTGAATAAGGTTCTATCTGAACTAAAGGTGATAAATGTGGATGTGTGTGAGAAAGATAAAGCTTTCAACCTGATATATTCATTGCTAGATTTTTACAAGCTTTTGATTACAACCATGCTACACGATAGATCTGCCAAGGAGAGTGTTTCGATAGATGGTGTAATCAAAGCATTGAAGGAAAATCAACTTAGGAAGGAGACCATAAATCATCGTCTACTTCAAGTTGTCTAGCAGTGGAAGGTCCTTCAGAGGAAGACAAAGTGTTATGCAAAAGGATTCGACCCATTGCCGATATTGCAAGAGGCCAGGGCATATCAAGAAAGACTGTTGGAAATTGCAGAATTAGGAGAGCGCCAAGAATGGGAGTTCACCCGCTAATTTGGTTAGTGCATTTGATTCAAGTGATTCGTGTCTTATTGTTCCAAATTCTTTAGCAGTAAATTCTAGTTGGTTTCTTGACTTAGGGAGTTCTTCTCATATTTGCTCTGAGAGGGAATTGTTTTCTGCTTATAAGTCTACTACAGTGCGTTGTGTGAGAACGATAACTGGAGAGATTTGTGCGGTAGTAGGTGAGGGGACAATTGAGCTAAAGATGTCAGGTTTAAACATGTTCACTTTAAGGGATGTTTTGCATATTCCTCTGCTTAAAAAGAATCTGATTTTCTTGAGAACTCTTGATGCACAGGGTTGTAGGTACACAACTCTAGGTGGAGTTCTATCTGTTTTTTAGGGTCGTCGTAAGGTGATTAGAGATATGAGAGTGGTTGGGCCAAGCCAAAACAATCTCTACAAGCTTTGGGAAATCCGAAATACTTGCACAAGTGTTGCTCCTTTTACCATTATTCCCGCAAGCTCATCTAGTTTGCCACAAATAGCATCATCGAAGCGAGACTACGACGTTCAAATATCGTCAGGAGGTGGAGAGTGCCTTGATGTAGGTAGATTTCGTGCAGAGGTTGGCAAGTCCGTGATTACGCCTACGGAGGTGTGCCTTTGAAGGGGTATACTGATAAGTGAGATTGGATAGAGATTTGTTCAACTAGAAGAAGAAGCTATTGTTCTAAGTATTTTTGCAGGTGGAGTTCATTAGAGTTTGGAGATGAATAATCACATCATGTGATAGCACTCGTATGCAATCCAAGGTGGAGTTTGTTGGGAATGTGTCTTGAATACTCGTGGCTCAGATTAGAAGAAGGTAAGATGAAGCACGAAGGTCAAAACGTCGAAGAGAGTAGAAGAAAACAGAGCAGCAATAATGCAAGCAGAGTTGCGGTCGACTGTCCAAAGTTGCGGTCGACCGCACCCCCCCACCGCACACCTAACTGCAATTGCACATGGTTTGGCCGAGAGAAGGACTCACCGCTGGATGTCATCAAGACCCCCATCTCTCTCACAGTCGTGTGAACACTCAGGGATCTAACCGACCACCATTCAATGGTACAGCGGGACCGGGTCCGAGCGCTTCACGCTCGGTGGCCAAGGACTTACGGCATATCATCAACCACCGGCAGCCCGTAGATGACCTACGACTCCAGCTCAGTCGATCACGGAGCCGGGCAGTCCCTTTTGACCCGTCTCTGACAGATAGCATTCTCCCATCCCGAAGTCGGGAGCACAACTGCAGTTGCTCCCCGAGGGGTGAGCAACCTCCGCCCGGTCAGGGCGAACAAGCTCCAATCACAAGAGCCAAGTTCCGAGATTTCAGGAACGAGATCTTCCAAGCCCCTGGAGGCGGCCCCAGGTTCGAACAGCAAACTGCCGGCCCAAGGCTCGAAGAGGGTCGGGGTCCCGAGTCTCATGGTTTGTCCCAGCTACCGCGGCAGAATGAAGCCATCCTCCACCGCCTCCAGGAGATGGAGAATCGCCTCATTCGCATTAACGAGGGAGGACCACAAACCGGCCGGGTGCATCAGCTGAGCCGACCTTCGTTCTCCCCTTAAATTCTAGGCACTGAGATTTCCAGAAATTTCAGGTCGCCTCAGTTCGAGACCTACAATGGCGAGAGTGATCCAATTGATCACATGGAAGGGTTCGAAGCCCTCATGATAATTCACAGCGCATCGGATCATCTCCTATGTCGTGCCTTCCTTGCTACCATGCGTGGCCCTGCTCAGAAATGGTTTTCAAAGCTCGCCCCCGGTTCAATTTTCTCGTTCGACCAGCTCGTGTAACACCCTGTGTTATATATATATATATATATATATATATATATATATATATATATATATATATATATATATATATATATATATATCATCGAAGTGGCTAAAACACAAAGAAAGCTATCAAGTGGCTTTCCTTCGATCCCCTCAAAATCAAAGGCCCAGATTTAACCTCACAAAACACATTTTTCCCTCCAAAACTCAAATTCAAATCCCTCTCTCTCTCTCTCTCTCTCTCTCTCTCTATATATATATATATATATATATATATATATACACACACACACACACACACTAGATTTTCCCTCGGCCACGTGCCGCATATGAAAAGTTTTGTAAACAGTAAATCAATAATTATGTAGGTGAAGTTTGAATAGTATGACAATAATTAGTTGTAAATAAAAGCCCATGTTTCCATTAGTATATGGTGAAAAATAATTATAAATTGGGGTATATATATATACTAGGTTTGCCCGTTGACACGTGCCTGCGGCAGGTCTTCGGAACGGTGCACCTTATTTGATCATATAAAATAGTTTTGGAGGTCCAGCAAATTAATTGAAGTAGCAAACACAGAGCAAAAAACATATTATATGATTTTTTTGAATTATTTTTAAAGGTTTTAATTTTTTTAGTTTTTAAATTTTTAAATTTTTTTAAAAAAAATTAAAATTTTATTTTCTTAATTTTTTGAATAGAAGAGGGAGGGAGGGAGAGAGAAAAAAAAATTAAATAAATATAGGAGTTGTTTTGGGTGGGGGATTTGAATTTGAGTGAGGGGAAACTTTTGGGCGGGGGGGGGGGGGGGGGGAATATGTATTGTGAGTTTAGATCTGGGCCTTTGATTTTTGGGGAGATTAAAGGAGAGCCACTTGATAGCTTTCTTTGTGTTTTATTATATAGATATAATTAATTAATTGGAGCTGTGTCCTATAAGAGAGTCTCTATGGGAGAGATTGTATAGGATTTGTTAATGGGGGGGCCACGAGAGGAAAGAGACAGCAATTCGATGTTGTTTTCCTGCTGACGTCCTGGGTGACGTGGCGAAAAAACTGTGGGGCCCGCCCGGTTTGTGAGAGGCAGCAACAACTGCGCTGTCTGCTGACGTAGGCAGTGGGGCCCCCGTTGGGGGTGCTATGTTGTTTCGCTTTGAGAGAGAACGGGGGAGAGATGTGGGATTTGTCCCATATCGGGAGTTTACAAGAGATTAATTAAATATATATACAGTTGCCTGAGATTAGAGGTCACCAACATGCTATAGCACCGTTTATGAGGCAGTCTGTGGTGGGCAGTTGTTTGCTAAAAAATGTTGTTTCGGGCCGGGGCATTACAAATGGTATCAGAGCCGACTTTTGACACCGGGTGTGGGTACAGAGTGGTGGTTATGCCTAAGATGGAGCTAGCAGATGTACCGGTAAGTATGCTTGAGAGGGAGCGGGGTTGGGTCATGTCGCCCGGTAAATCCACTGAGGTGGGCTAGGAGGATGGACAACACGTAGAATCGGGGTACTGTACAGCTAGCAGAATCATGGTACGCCACTCCACATCGGCTAGAAAGAAGGATCTTGCGCTACGTTGCAAGTCCCAGCTTCAACGAGGACGCTAAATTCTTAAGGGGGGTGTCTGGAACACCCCGTGCTATATATATATATATATATATATACATATATATATATATATATAACACCTTTTATGAGGCAACCTGTGGTGGGCAGTTGTTAGAAAAATCGTTGTTTCGGGTCGGGGTGTTACAACTCGGGGCAAACTTCCTTGTCCACTTCGTGACCAGTCGGAAGGTCGAGAAGACGAGCGCGTCCATCCTGGACCTCAAGTAGAAGGAAGGAGAGCCCTTCTGCGAATTTGTGCGGAGGTTCACAACTGAAGCAAGGGCGGTCTCGTCCCTTGATGCAAGTGTTGCCTCGGCGGCCTTTCGGCACAATGTTCGCCACGGCCAGTTGAAGGCCTCCTTGGCCAAGAAACCGCCCCTAGACTTTCCTGAACTTCTCAACAGGGTCAAAAAGTACATCCGAGCTGAGGAGGCCTTGCACTCCGATGGCCTGAAAGAAACCCCAGCCAAGGGGAAGAGGAAGAACGAAGAATCCTAGCCAATGAAGAAGGCCTAGAAAGATGTGTTTGCCCAGAAACGCTCCCTCTGGTCCCCCGTTTTGAGAGATACACTCAGCTAGCCCAAAAACGTGTCAGCTATCCTCCTGGAGATCAAGGACAAGGGGATGGTCCACCTTCCTCCCCGACCTAACACTAACAAGAAGAGGGATCAGCGGTTCTACTGTCGCTTCCATCGGGACAACGGGCATGAGACTGATAATTGCCGCGCCCTCAAAGACGAAATCGAAGCCCTCGTCCAGAGGGGGTACTTAAGGGAGTTCACTTGAACCAACCCCAGGGACCAGAGGGATCCGCAGCAATCACCTCCTCTTCGGATGATCAGCAGGCAGCCCGAGCCCGAGCCTGGGCTCGAGGATGCCGGGGGGCCGTCCATCCTTCACTGTGTCCATAACTATCCGCAAAGCTTTCGTTTGGGAAGTAAACTCGGTCCATAACTATCTGCCCCCAGGGACCATAGGTTGGCAGTCTCATTGGAGTTATGCCCCCAGGGACCATAGGTTGGCAGTCTCATTCTCCAATGGAGATCTCGAAGGCGCCCGACTTCCTCATTGTGATGTCCTGGTGGTTAGCCTCGACATGGTAAACCATGAGGCCCGAGGTATCCTCGTCGATAACAGGAGTTCGGTCAATATTCTATTTCTGGCCGCGTTCGAAAGCCTCAAGCTCTCCCGCGAAAGGTTGTAGCAGGTGGTGTACACGCTTCATGGGTTCTCCGGCATCCCTGTCCAAATTGAGGGAATTGTCACATTTGACGTGACCGGCGGTATGGCCCCGACCCTTTAGACTGAAGCAGTGGACTTCATGGTGGTCAATATTAAGACCGCCTATAATGCTATCCTCAGTAGACCCGGCCTTTGCTCACTCCCGGCGGTTCCTTCTGCCTATCACTTGAAGCTGAAGTTTCCCACCGATCACAGAGTCAGTGTAGTCCGGGGTAATCAAGAATCGACACGTTCGCGCTACATGACCGTCGTGGGGGGCGGAGTCTTTCCCCTTTGTTGATTCTTGATTTTGATGATTACAACACACTGCAACATGTATCTATGCTATACTTTATAATTGCAGGTTGTATACATAAAGGCCTCATTACTATACAGCTGAACAAATGTACAAGCACACGCTCTGGATAAAGACAATGGCTTCACTCAAGACTCATGCCAAGACTTATGCTTAAAGTGTCATATATTGTTATGTCTTGTAAACAAATATAATATTTTGCTTTATTTGAGTCTTAGAATGATGTACAGCCTTGTCACACACACATACACTCACATATAACTCTTTTAAATGTGTGATTTTTCAAAACCAAAAGTCAAAACAGCTTGAACTAGATCAGCTGTTGCGTACCAGTCGACTGCTACTTGCTCCAGTCGACTGAGCTGGTACAAAACTCCTAATCTTATTCAAACTCTGACCAGTTGACTCATCATGGCAACCCAGTCGACTGTTCAAGTGCGTTTGACAGTTTTCTGTTTTTAAAATCATTTTTTAAATTCAAATCTTTTCAGATCCGTTGGTTGACAGTTGGAACAACTGATTCCCAACGTCCAGTGAATCTATCTCTATAAATAGAGGTTAGACACCACTGTTAAAAACGCTCATACTCCAAGCATTCTTTTTGAGATCTTAAGTTTTACATTTTCCAAGAGAAAAAAAGCTTTCAAATCACTAAGTCTTGGTTCTCTGTTTTCAGTCCAGTATACATCTAATTTCGTTTTGGACTGAATATAGAAGTCAACCATTTAGCCATGTACTATATCACAATCATAAATAAGGCTATAGGTTGATTGTAAACAATTTTTATTGTTTTCTTTTCTTCTCGGTTGGAGAGTAGGACTCTAGGGTGTAGAGTCAGGTTTGTCACTCTTGGTGGAATAGTGGGTTGCTTTCTCTGGTTGAGAGAAAGGACTACGGGTTAGACAAGGTTGTTGTCTGAACGCCGTAGGGTATTCTTGTAAACTTTTTCAAGAATAGTGGAAATCTCAAGTGGGTTGCTTGGGGACTGGATGTAGGTCGGGAGGACTGAACCAGGATACATCGTGTGCACTCTGTGGTTGTATCTCTCTAACTTGCATTTATATTTTCTCAAGTTTGTGTTGTTTCTGTGAAACTTGTCTGGACAGTCGACTGAGTACTTTATAAGTTGACTGGTCAGACTCGTATACTCTGATAGATTTCTGGTTGTTAAGTCGACTGTCTTAACTCTGAGTCGACTTCACAGTTTTTTTGAATTAACTTTTATTTGGTTAATTCAGTCGACTGGTTCACTCTTTAAGTCGACTGCACAGAAGAAAATTCTTTACTCCGCAATTTAATTTTTATAAACACTATTCACCCCCCCCTCTAGTGTTTGTTGTCTCGCCTACAGGATCCAACACTTGGTATCAGAGCTAGGTTAAAGGCTATGGCAACTACATCAAATGCAAATCAGTACCATGAAGGGCAATCTACACAAAGGCCACCTCTCTTCGATGGAACAAATTACAATTATTGGAAGTGCAGAATGAAGATCTATCTCCAATCCATCAATTATGAAAAATGGAACATGACTGAAACAGAATACACTGCTCCTACTATTCCATATGCACAATGGAATGATGACATGAAGAATCAAACAATGAATAATGCAAAAGCAATGAATGCATTATTCTGTGCTCTTACAAAAGAAGAATTCAACCGTGTGTCAAATTCCACAACCGCACATCAAATCTGGCATACACTCGAGGTAACTCATGAAGGAACAAACAAAGTGAAAGAATCTAAAATATATGTTCTTGTTCACAGGTTTGAAATGTTCCGCATGAAGAAAAATGAAAGTGTGTCCGAAATGATAACTAGGTTTACTGACATTACAAACTCACTTGTGGCACTTGGGAAAATACACACTCAAGCAGAGATAGTGAGAAAAGTTCTTCGTGCACTTACTCCTGAATGGTAAAAGAAGACCACTGCAATAGAAGAGGCCAATGTTCTATCACAACTTTTTCTTGAGAATCTTGTGGGAAATCTAATGGCCTATGAGGTTCAAATTGAAGAACAGAAGAAGGATGCAGAACCACAACAGTCTAAGAAGAAATCATTAGCTTTTAAAGCCATGACAGATTCAGAAGATGAAGAAGAAGATGAAGAGGAGATAGCCATGTTCACAAGGAGATTCAAAAAATTTCTAAAGAAAGATAAGTTCAATTCTAAATTTAGAGATTCTAATGATCCTCCAACTTGTTTCAGGTGTAATAAAACAGGCCATATGAAGAAGGATTGTCCGCTAGAAAATACAAAGTCCAAGGGAAAGACATCCAACTTCAAGAAGGATAAGTACACAAAGAACAAGTTTGCCAAAAACAAAAAGGCATATCAAGCAACTTGGGATGATAGCGATTCTTCCTCAGAAGAAGAAACTGATGAAACCAACGAGGTTGCGAACATGTGTTTTATGGCTTCACAGAATCAAGTAAGTAATGATTATGATTCAGAAGATTTACTTGATGCTTTCAATGAAATTTTTCAAGAATTGAAAAAAGAAAAGATTAGAGTTAAGAATCTAGAGAAAGTTAATCAAACGCTTTCTCAAGAGAATCTTAACCTTGATAAAAAAGTAAAATCTTTAAATTCTCGTATTTCAAGTTTAGATTTGGATCTTGAATCCCTAAAAAAGAATTATGAAGAGATATCCAAGAACGTATCTAAGTTCAATAAATGAAAAGAGAATTTAAACGATGTTCTTCAAAATTAAGTGAAATCTAGTCAAAAGTTTGGTCTTGGTTTTAAAAAATCTCCTATAAAAGATCTTTCCTCTAAAAACACTAGTAGAAATAAACCTGAATCTATTTCTAGTGTTAAAAATAAACTGTATGAATTCTTTGAAAAGCCTAAGCTTATAATTTTTAGTGATAAAAGCAACTCTAAAGTTCAGTCAAGTCGACTGAATCTATCTACCAGTCGTCTATCCAGAGGAACTGAGTCTTATTCAACAAGACCAAAACCTCATATAAGTCGACCTACATCATCATCCAGTCGACTGACTTATAGTAGAAGTCGACTGAAGGATGCTATAAAGTTGACTGGACAGAACAAACTAGTATGGGTTCCAGTAAACTTGAAACTGAATGATAGAACTGCGTATATCAATTCATATATGTTAAATGTATGTAATTCTGTTAATTTTATTCCTGCTTATGGAGGAAAATTAAACTCATTATGGGTTTGGTTTCCCCCAAACTAATATGTTTTGGACCCAATGAAAAGGGTACCATATTCACATTGAATATCTTATAGGTACCAAAGAAAGATCGTTGGATACTTGATAGTGGGTGTTCAAAGCATATGACTGGTCATGACAATCTCCTATCCACCATACAAAGCATCAATGGAGGAACAGTTACTTTTGGTGATAACAACAAAGGAAAAGTCATAGGAATCGGCATGGTTGGTAAAAATACTAATCCTACTATAGAAAATGTTTTGTTAGTTAGTGGACTAAAACATAATTTGTTAAGTATTAGTCAACTATGTGATAAAGGTTATAAAATTGTATTTGAAAAAGATGCTTGCTTAATTTATGATTCTACTATGCAAAACATTATTTTTCATGGTTTTCGCAAAAACAACATTTATGAATTATGTTTGAATACAAATGAGTTTTCAAATGATTTTTGTTTAATAGCTTCTAATAATGATTCTTGGCTTTGGCATAGACGATTTGGTCATGTGAATATGAAAAATCTCTCTAAAATATCTAAGTATAACCTAGTTAAAGGACTGCCAAAACTATCCTTTAAAAAGGATAAGTTATGTGATGCATGTCAACTAGGAAAACAAATCAAATCCATTTTTAAAACAAAAGAAGTAATCTTTACTAGTAGGCCACTTGAGTTAATTCATATGGATTTATTTGGCCCTACTAGAGTTGCTTCTTTAAATAAAAGTAGATATGTATTTGTTTTAGTAGATGATTTTTCCCGATTCACTTGGACATTCTTTTTAAAACATAAAAATGATGCTTTTGATGAATTTGCAAATTTTTGTAAACGAATTCAAAATCAAAGATCTCTAACCATAGTCACTATTAGAAGTGATCATGGTAGAGAATTTGAAAATGAAACGTTTACAGAATATTGCAACAAGAATGGTATAATACATTCATTTGCATTTCCTAGAGCTTCACCACAAAATGGAGTGGTTGAAAGGAAAAATAGAACTTTGTAAGAATGCGCACGTACCATGCCTGTTGAAAGCAATTTACCTAAGTATTTTTGGGCTGAAGCCGTTGCTACAGCTTGTTATGTTTTAAACAGGATTCTAATAAGACCTAAGCTAAAGAAGACTTGTTATGAGTTATTTTTTAACAAAATTCCCAAAGTCTCTTATTTTAAGACATTTGGTTGTAAGTGTTTTATTCTGAACACTAAAGATAATTTGGATAAATTTGATCCTAGATCTAATGAGGGTATCTTTATAGGATACTCAAATAGGAGTAAAGCATATAGAATTTTCAACAAGTCAACAATGACTATTGAAGAATCAATGCATGTTACATTCGATGAATCTCTGTCTTCATCAAATTTAATTAAAGATGATGAAACTGATTCATCACCTTTAAATAAAGTAATTACATCTTTAGAACAAACTAGTCTTGCAGATAAGTCGACCGATAAGGACATCAAGTCGACTGATGTAAACCAGTCGACTGAGGAACTTGTCAAGTCGACTGATCCTATTGTGATATCTTCAACTTTACCAAAATCTTTTGTTGAAGTTAGAGATCATCCTCATGACTTAATAATTGGTGACATCTCCCATGGTATTCAGACACGATCACATATTAATATGATATCTCATACAACCTTCTTGTCGGATTTTGAACCAAAAAATATACAAGAAGCATGTGAGAATGAATTTTGGATGAATGCCATGCAAGATGAGTTAAACCAATTCATAAGGAATGATGTATAGGATTTAGTTCCACGACCTCCTGATCATACTATTATTGGTACCAAATGGGTATTTAAAAATAAGTTAGATGAATCAGGACAAGTTGTTAGGAACAAAGCTAGACTAGTTGCTCAAGGATATAATCAAGAAGAAGGCATAGATTTTGATGAAACATATGCTCCTGTTGCTAGATTAGAATCAATTCGTATTTTATTATCTTTTGCTTGTTTCATGAATTTTATACTTTATCAAATGGATGTTAAAAGTGCTTTTCTTAACGGGTTTATTAAAGAGAATGTTTATGTTAAACAACCACCAAGTTTTGAACATGAACAATTCCTAAACCATATTTTTAAATTGAAAAAGGCTTTATACGGTCTTAAACAAGCACCACGTGCTTGGTATGATCGGTTGAAAACTTTTCTTTTAGAAACAGGGTTTGAGATAGGTAAAGTAGATACTACCTTGTTTATTAAGAGAATTAAGAATGATATTTTAATCATAAAAATATATGTTGATGATATAATTTTTGGTTCTACTAATAATAATCTATGTCAAGAGTTTGCTAACACCATGAAAAACGAGTCTGAGATGAGTCACATGGGTGAACTCAATTATTTCCTTGGACTACAAATTAAACAGTCTTCAAATGACATATTTATTAATCAAGAAAAATATGCAAAGGAATTACTCAAATGGTTTAACATGGATAGTACAAGTAGTAAATTCACACCTATGGCTACTGCTACTACCCTTGGCAAAGATATATTAGGTAAGAGTGTCAATCAGAAACTCTATCGAGGTATGATTGGGTCACTCTTATATATTACCGCTAGTAGACCAGATATTATGTTCAGTATATGTTTGTGTGCTAGATATCAGTCTAGTCCTAAAGAGTCTCATTTAAAAGCAGTGAAACGAATTTTTAAGATATATTAAAGGCACATCTGATTATGGCTTATTTTATCCACGCACCGATAATTTCCAACTTTCGTCGTATAGTGATGCTGATTTTGCTGGTAGTAAAACTGATCGCAAGAGCACTAGTGGAACATGTTACTTTTTTGGACATTCACTAGTTTCTTGGTGCAGTAAAAAGCAAAATTCAGTGTCCCTATCTACTACAGAAGCTGAATATATCGCTGCAAGTTTGGCATGTGCACAAATTTTGTGGATGAAACAAACCTTATTAGATTAAGGTATTTCTTTTGAAAAACCTTCAATAAAGTGTGATAACACCAGTGCAATTAATTTATCTAAAAATCCGGTTCAACATTCACGTACGAAACATATTGATATTCGACATCATTTTTTACGTGATCATGTTTTAAAAGGAGATATATCTTTAGACTTTATCTCTACTGATAAACAAGTAGCTGATATCTTTACAAAACCCCTTAAAGAAGATACTTTTATTTCTTTAAGAAGAGAACTAGGGATATGTAATTTTCTTGATATTTGTTGAAAATATTTCTATTAAGTCGACTGAGATTTCCTTAAGTCGACTGTCCCGTATTTTCTATATATACTTATTTTTCTCTCTGACCAGTCGACTACAATTTCACCAAGTCGACTGATCAGTTGTTATAAATACTTATTTTTCTCTCGACTAAGTTGACTGTCTCTTAATACCAGTCGACTATCGCGAATCAGTCTGTCTTCATCGACGAATCATCACACAATTTTTGAGACAAATTGTTATCTTTTTACTCGCCCGTGACACCTTTGTGAGCCGTTGATCTCATTCCTATTCAATCCCAGCCATTTACTTTCTGTTAAAAACCCTCTTCACAGCCTCAATTTTTCACTTCCACTTTTACCCCAATCTGAAACCCTAAGGAGAAAGAGATGGATCCAGAAGTCGACTGCCAAATCTGTTTGGAGCTGCTGATTTCCGATTCCTTTGCTGTTTGATTCCATTCTCCTTGTTGGTATAATCTTTTTAAATCTCACTTCTCTTTGTTTGATTCCCTTAAATTTCTTAATGGCTCCTAAAAGATTTAAGAGATCCCATGTTGATGATAGTTCTTCATCAAAAGACCATTCTCAATATCTTAGGAGTCCTGATCTCTTAGAAAAGTGGTATCTTATTTGTAACATTGTGATTTTTCCGGGTAGATTTGTCAACTTCAATGATTTAGATAGGTTTAATCTTATCTCTCTTTTTCAACATTGTAGTCTATATGAGTTTTTATCCTTGGAAAATCAACCCGACTACTACCCACAACTCATCTATCTTTTTTATACCAATATGAGAGTAGTTCAAACGGATGATGGAGAAATTGTTGTTTATTCTTTGGTCAAAAATAAGAAGATTAAACTCACATCCGAAAGAATTAATCTTATTATGGGTATTGATGATGAGGGACTTGATTTAGGTGAGATCATTTTAGATGATGCATTTATCCTGTCTAAAATCTTTTTGTCAAATCATGGACCCCCCATGACTAGTAAATCTATCACACCTATTGCAAAATTAGTTGCAAGATTACTATCATATAATATTCTTCCCAAAACAGGGAGCTTTGATCAGTATTCTATGGAATTGCAACAAGCAGTTTATGCAATTTTTGGTAGAATTAATATCAATTGGGGTCGTGTCATCTTTTCGAGACTCCATAAGTCTCATACCCACTTTTTACCATTTGGTGGTCTCCTCACTCGTGTCTTCCTTGCTTATGATATTGATATCGACTCCGAGACCAATGTTATTAAGCATTATGAGTGCTTCGATCGTGCCAGTTTAGCACGTATGAAGATTCTTGACCCTCCGTCTAGAACTTCCCCTAGGTTTCCTCCCCACACTCAGGTTCCTTTAGCCACTTCTGCTCGACCATCTTCAGCCTCTAGTTCTTCTCGTCCTCGTGCTGATTTTGATGATCCGCGTACTCTATATCATTGTGTTAACTATCTAATGGCTCGTCAAGACACTCTTGATTCTCATATTAACTCCCTTGACTCTAAAATCTCCAATCTGACTCATCTTTTTACTACTCAATTTCCCCCACCGTCTCAAGATGCTGATGAAGACACAGAAGATGAAGATTGATGATTTTTTAGTTTTATTTCCTATGTATTTTTTATTTTTTTCTTATCTGCTATTAAAATTTTGTAAGACTTTGTTATTTTTATAAAGACATTCCTATTTTCATTATTACTTGTTATCTTATGTTTTTTGTTGATGACAAAGGGGGAGAAACACCTCCTGTTGAGTATGCTGTATGCTGTTACATTTTTTCTCTGTTAAGTCGACTGCTCTCTTGATAAGTCGACTGATAAAGTCTGTTAAAGTTTTTTTTTATGATTTATGTTTATGTATGCATGCTATGCTTTTAATAGGGGGAGCATATCAATTCTATGCTTGTATTATTTATGTTATTATAATCAGCTATTGTGTTGTCATCATCAAAAAGGGGGAGAATGTTGATTCTTGATTTACAACACACTGCAACATGTATCTATGCTATACTTTATAATTGCAGGTTGTATACACAAAGGACTCATTACTATACAGCTGAACAAATGTACAAGCACACGCTCTGGATAAAGACAATGGCTTCACTCAAGACTCAAGCCAAGACTTATGCTTAAAGTGTCATATATTGTTATGTCTTGTAAACAAATGTAATATTTTGTTTTATTTGAGTCTTAGAATGATGTACAGCCTTGTCACACACACATACACTCACTTATAACTCTTTTAAATGTGTGATTTTTCAAAACCAAAAGTCAAAACAGCTTGAACTAGATCAGCTGTTGCGTACCAGTCGACTGCTACTTGCTCCAGTCGACTGAACTGGTACAAAACTTCCTAATCTTATTCAAACTCTAACCAGTCGACTCATCATGGCAACCCAGTCGACTGTTCAAGTGCGTTTGACAGTTTTATGTTTTTAAAATCGTTTTTTAAATTCAAATCTTTTCAGATCCGTTGGTTGACAGTTGGAATAACTGATTCCCAACGTCCAGTGAATCTATCTCTATAAATAGAGGTTAGACTCCACTGTTAAAAACGCTCACACTCCAAGCATTCTTTTTGAGATCTTAAGTTTTACATTTTCCAAGAGAAAAAAAGCTTTCAAATCACTAAGTCTTGGTTCTCTGTTTTCAGTCCAGTATACATCTAATTTCGTTTTGGAGTCAACCATTTAGCCACGTACTATATCACAATCATAAACAAGGCTATAGGTTGATTGTAAACAATTTTTATTGTTTTCTTTTCTTCTCGGTTGGAGAGTAGGACTCTAGGGTGTAGAGTCAGGTTTGTCACTCTTGGTGGAATAGTGGGTTGCTTTCTCTGGTTGAGAGAAAGGACTACGGGTTAGACAAGGTTGTTGTCTGAACGCCGTAGGGTATTCTTGTAAACTTTTTCAAGAATAGTGGAAATCTCAAGTGGGTTGCTTGGGGACTGGATGTAGGTCGGGAGGACTGAACCAGGATACATCGTGTGCACTCTGTGGTTGTATCTCTCTAACTTGCATTTATATTTTCTCAAGTTTGTGTTGTTTCTGTGAAACTTGTCTGGACAGTCGACTGAGTACTTTATAAGTCGACTGGTCAGACTCGTATACTCTGATAGATTTCTGGATGTTAAGTCGACTGTCTTAACTCTGAGTCGACTTCACAGATTTGTTTGAATTAACTTTTATTTGATTAATTAAGTTGACTGGTTCACTTTTTAAGTCGACTGCACAGAAGAAAATTCTTTACTCCGCAATTTAATTTTTATAAACACTATTCACCCCCCCTCTAGTATTTGTTGTCTCGCCTACAGGATCCAACACCCTTGACACCGTAGAACTCCCATCCGAGCAAAGCTCAGAGCCCGTAGACTGCCAGAGGAGGTCTCTTTCTCCAAAGGAGACATGTCCAAATGGTTCTGAGTGAGCCAATCTCTTGCCCCAGACTTAAAGCTGGCAATCATCGAATGTATCCGTCAGAATGCCGACCTCTTCGCCTGGATGCCGTCCGACGTGCCTTGGATTTTCGAAGACATGATAATGCACAAGCTAAGTGTCCGCTTGGACTCGAAGCCGGTCCAGCAGAAGCGACGTAAGTTCGCCCCCGACAGGTAGCAGGCGGTGAGGGAATAAGTGGGCAAGCTCCTCTCGGCACGGTTCATATAGAAAGTTAGCTACTCGAAGTGGCTGGCCAATGCTGTGATGGTGAAAAAGACGAGCGGGAAATGGAGAATCTGCATAGGTTTCACAGACCTCAACAAGGCCTGTCCTAAAGATCCATTCCTTCTCCCAAACATCGACGCCCTGATGGCCTGATCGATGCAACCTTGGGGCACGAGCTGCTAAGCTTCATGGATGCCTTTCCAGGCTACAACCAGATCAAAATGTTCCCTCTGAATATACCGAAGACCGCCTTCATGACCGATAAAGGCCTCTACTGTTACCGAGTCATACCCTTCGGGCTGAAGAATGTTGGCACATATCAAAGGCTCGTCAACCGGGTCTTCAAAGAGCTGATAGGCCGGAACATGAAAGTGTATGTTGATGATATGCTCGTCAAAAGTTGCAGAGGACAGGATCATGTCAGCAACCTCGATGAGGCTTTCGAGGTCTCGCGATCTCACAACATGAGACTCAACACATTAAAATGCGCCTTCGGCGTCTCCTCAGGAAGGTTTCTCAGATTTGTGGTGAGCCAGCGTGGCATCGAGGCGAACCCCAAAAAGATTCAGGCTATACTCAACATGGCCCTTCCGAGAAACGTCAAAGAAGTTTAAAGGCTCACGGGGCGGCTGGCGGCCATCGGTGTTGTGCTATCTAGATGATCTAAACTAGACACAAATTAAAAACCTCGCAAGTGTACGAATCGTTTAGAGAAGCGTAGTGACGAGCAAGGGTCGATCCCACAGAGAATGTAGAATTTAACTTACTAACCAATAAAATAGAAATAAGGATCTTAAAGTGTTGTTTCTAAAGAAATAAAAAGATTCAAAACTATATCAAGGAGTTCTGAATCACAAATATTTATAAAGTAGTTGGGTTCTGATTTCCACCTGTAGTCAGTAATGCTAAGTCACCTTCTTCACTATTCCAGTTACTCATGTTTGTTCCTTTAAGGGCATGGTATCTACTCCTTAAAGTATTGTTTCCCTAGCCAAGAATTAGGCATGGTATCTACTCTAATTTGTTTCTTTCCTTAAGTATTTAGCATGGTATCTACTAAGTTGCACTTAAAGAAAACATAAGAACAATGGAAACGAACAAACACTCAAAGTTCTAGAAATTGGTATCAGATCTAGATCCCTCAAGTTGATTAAACCAAGAACCCCTAAAGATTCCTGTGTTACAAGTTATGAGCACGAGATACGGGTCGTCTCAATATGCTCATATAACAGATTCAGATTCATAATACGCAAACTTGATAAACTCAGATTCTGTATGTCAGTCGACTTGCTGTCACCTCAGTCGACTGCCCTTAGAATTCTGAACAAGTTTGATTATTATAAATCTATACCAATACTCTCAGGTTTAATCAATAAGTAACAGAATAGCACTCAGAAGAATAGAAGCATTACATAACTATGGTTTCAATCTACCCAACTATGAAATTAGTTCCACATAATTAAAATTTTATTGATCAGCAAGTTCAAATACATGATTAACATAAAAGAACTAAAAAGAGGAGAAATAAACTGATGAAGTCCGGCAGATCGGTCGACTGGCTGTCACTCAGTCGACTGCCTTGTTCCCTTCGGAGTACTTGCTCTCCTCTCTCCTTCTTCGATGCTGATAGACTAATGCTCTTGGTTGATGTCTTGATGATTTTGGAACTCCGTGATTCGGTTGGTGGGGGGGGAGGAGCCCAAAATAATGCCTCTTGATTGATATTTATAGAACACGACACGAGAATTAGGGTTTGCCACTTTTTCAGGAAAGTCCTCCTCTTTTCTTCTTTATTTGATCGGCGATTTCTTTCTTTCTCTTTTCTTCTTTTCTTCCTTATCTGCTAACCACGTGCTCTTGCCAATCCCCAGTCTCTAGCTTTGATTTGTTGGAGAAGTTGTTATTCGCATATAATCTGGGTTCAGATAGATTTGGATTTAGATGCGGATGCATCTTATCTTTTCACTCCACCAAATACCAGTCGACTGGTGTTGGGTGTGAGTCAACTGGTGCTGAGACATTTGTGGCTTCATGATTCCTCAGTCAAGTCGACTGATGTTGGGGCAGTCGACTGTACCGAGCCCCAGCAAACTCTCTGTACGGTCGACTGGTGAAGAGCCAGTCGACTGTTGCACTGTAGTTCCCTGTATATCATCCTCTCAGTCTGTATTAGTCTGCAATCTGCTTCGTTTTTCTGCTTTTGGTTGTTTCCTATGGAAAAGAGAAAAGAAGAGTAAAGTACCACATATAGAGCATTAAAATGTCCAATTGCAATAAGATTATTACTCCTAAATGTGAATATTCTTGAGTTCATCAAATACCCCCAAACTTAGATTTTGCTTGTCCTCAAGCAAAAAGTGAAATTATGAACAAGGGGAAAATAATAGTCTCAACCCATCATACCAAGAAAATGTCTCATTATGCAAGCATCAAAATTTTGCAATCAAAATTATAAACAATTTGCAAATGAAGTAAAAACAAGCATACCCACTTTCTCTAGTGCAATTGTCTATTCATAACTCCAAACCCAACCACACTTGTCATGCAATTAATTATAGTTATAGTATGTAACACTCCATCTGTGATTATCCCTTCTCACTACTGCAAACCGAGTAGCAAACTAGAGTTTTTTTTTTTTTTAAATTCCGTCTCTTCTCTAAGTTGTCACTTGCCTTTTGACGCGAATGCAAGACATTTGTGATGAATCCACCCGGTTACTCAACAAGTCACAAACTTTAAGTGCTTTGCATACTCATATTTCGAGTTGTCGTTTGACGTAAAGGTAAACATTGGTGATGAATACCCCTAGTTACTAAGCAACTCAAAATATTGGAGTAGATTGACTTTATTCATATATATATATATATATATATATATATATATATATATATATATATATATATATATATATATATATTCGTTTTTACTCTATTTACTTAAACTCTGTTTAGGACTAGATCAAGGAGGATAATCACTAGAAAAAGCTTCACATGAGTTTTTTATGTATAATTGCATGACTCATATAATTTTGTAAGGAATTATGAAACTCAACAATCCTAAAGTAAATAAGTATCCTTACTCTTACTTTATAAGAAATTGTTTATCCTAAAAAAATCAAAATCAAAAGACTCCAAATGTAACTAACTACCCCCAAACTTAGATGGAACATTGTCCTCAATGTTCGCACAAAACTTAAAATATAGGCATGTGTTACCAACTAGTTTGAAGGAAAAAAAATAAAGAAATAAAGAAATGATTAAAGAAATAAAATAAATAGAGAGTGTAAGTACTCCCCTGAAAAATTGGGTTGCCTCCCAATAAGCGCTGTGTTTTCTGTCTTCAGCTAGACTTGATGAGTTCATGCAATGTATTGGATGGTTTGAAGATTCACATCTTCCTCGTGCGGCTCTAAACTCATCTCAATGTACGGCTTCGCCCTATGCCCATTCACCTTGAATGTTTGATTTTTCTCTTTGCTATGAACCTCCAATGCACCATGTGGAAAGACTCTTGTGACAATGTATGGGCCATACCATCTTGACATAATCTTGCCTGGAAAGAGTCTTAATCTTGAGTTATATATTAATACCTTCTGTCCTTCATAAAACTCCTTCCTTGCTAGCTGTTTATCATGGTACAACTTGGTCCTTTCCTTGAACAATTTTGCATTTTCATATGCGTCGTGCCTCAACTCTTCAAGCTCGTTCAGTTGCAATCTTCTTTTGTCGCCTGCTTGTTTCATATCAAAATTGAACCTTTTGATGGCCCAATAGGCTTTGTGTTCCAACTCCACTGGCAGATGACAGGCTTTTCCAAAAACCAAACGGTATGGTGACATGCCGATGGGTGTCTTGTATGCTGTTCGGTAGGCCCATAATGCATCGTTCAAGCGCAGCGACCAATCCTTTCTCCTTGTATTTACTGTCTTTTCCAAAATGCTCTTGATTTCTCTGTTGCTAATCTCCACCTGTCCACTAGTTTGAGGATGATATGGAGTACCCACTCTATGTGTAATACCATATTTCTTCATTAAAGAAGCAAAGGGAAAGTTATTGAAGTGGCTCCCTCCATCACTAATTATTGCTCGTGGTGTACCAAACCTAGTGAAAATGTTCTCCTGCAAAAACTTGACAACAACTTTGTGATCATTAGTTTTTTAGGGGACAGCCTCGACCCATTTAGACACATAATCCACACCCACAAGAATATATAAATAACCAAATGAGTTAGGAAAGGGAACCATGAAGTCGATTTCCCAAACATCAAAAAGCTCGATTACTTGGATGTTTTGCAGTGGCATTTGATTTCTAGAAGAGATATTGCCTGTCCTTTGGCATTTGTCACAAGTCCTGCAAAGAGAAAAAGCATCTTTGAATACATTAGGCCAATAAAAACCAGATTGTAATACCTTGAGTGCTGTTCTTTTTGGTCCAAAATGTCCTCCACATGCATATTGGTGGCAGTGTTGTAGAATACTCATTTGCTCTTCTTCTACCACACATCTTCTTATAATTTGATCAGGGCAAAATTTGAACAAATAAGGATCATCCCAATAATAGTGCTTGCACATGGCCACCAGTCTCTTTCTTTCCTGAAGTGTCATACCTGGAGGGAAAACATGAGCAGTGAGATAATTCACAATATCTGCAAACCATGGAAGTTGTATATTTATTTCAAATAAATTTTCATCTGGGAAATTTTCATTAAGTGGGACAATTCTTTCTTCCCCATGCAGTAATCTGGATATGTGATCTGCCACAACATTGTCACTTCCTTTCTTGTCCCTAATCTCAAGATCGAATTCTTGAAGCAACAACACCCATCTGATCAACCTAGGCTTAGCATCTTTTTTAGCAAACAAATATCTCAAAGCAGCATAGTCAGTGAAAACAATAACTTTAGAACCAATCAAATATGATCTAAACTTCTCTACAGCAAAAATGACAGCTAACATTTCTTTTTCAGTAGTGGAATAATTAAGCTGTGCATCATTTAAAGTTCGAGAAGCATAGTAAATAACATGGGGTACCTTATTGATTCTCTGACCTAAAACAGCTCCTAAAGCATAATCACTTGCATCACACATAAGCTCGAAAGGATGGTTCCAATCTGGTGCCATGACAATAGGTTCAGAAATGAGAAGATTTTTCAATGTAATAAAAGCATTTGTGCACTCTTCTGTCCATGCAAACTCAACGTTCTTAGCCAATAATTCACAAAGGGGTTTGGAGATTTTTGAGAAATCTTTTATAAATCTTCTATAGAACCCTGCATGTCCAAGAAAACTCCTAACACCCTTGACTGTAGTGGGAGGGGGTAGCTTTGATATGATGTCAATTTTTGCCTTGTCCACCTCTATGCCCCTTTTTGACACCACATGTCCTAAGACAATACCTTGTTGTACCATAAAATGGCACTTTTTCCAATTCAGCACTAAATTGCATTCTTCACATCTCTTAAGTACAAGCTGCAAATGGTTAAGGCATTCATCAAAACAAGATCCAAAAACACTAAAATCATCCATAAATACCTCGATGAACCTTTCCACCATGTCTGAAAATATACTCATCATGCATCTCTGAAATGTAGCTGGTGCATTGCACAATCCAAAGGGCATCCTCCTGTATGCAAAAGTACCAAAATGACATGTAAAAGTGTTTTTTTTTTGATCTTCTGGAGCAATAGCAATTTGATTATAGCCACTATAACCATCTAAAAAACAATAATGACTATATCCTGCTAATCTTTCTAACATTTGATCAATAAAAGGAAGAGGGAAGTGATCTTTTCTGGTTTCGTTATTCAGCTTCCTGTAGTCAATGCATACCCTCCATCCTGTGGTCACTCCCGTAGGAATAAGCTCATTCTCTTCATTTTTCACCACTGTGACTCCACTTTTCTTAGGCACCACATGTATAGGACTCACCCACTTGCTATCTGAGATAGGGTATATGATGCCAACATCTAATAGCTTCAAGACCTCTGTTCTTACCACTTCCTTCATGTGTGGGTTAAGCCTTCTCTATGTTTCACTGCTTGGTTTTGCGTTGTCTTCAAGAAGTATTTTATGCATGCATTTGGATGGACTTATTCCCTTGATATCTGCAATGGTCCATCCTATTGCACCTTTGTGTTCTCGCAGTACCCTCAGCAACTTCTCTTCTTCCCGTGCACTCAAGTTTGCAGCAACTATTACTGGTAGCGTCTAGTTTTCACCCAAATATGCGTGCTTCAGATGTTCAGGCAGTGGCTTCAGCTCCACGTCTGGCATCCTGATAGCGGTCGGGACAGTCGACTTATCCTGTCCATCAGTCGACTGGTCCAAGGAAACACAAGTGTCATCAGTCACAATATTTTCAAATGCAGGTGCGAGTTTACCTGAATATGACTTTGGAGTTTCAAGGTGATGTACTGTCTCTACTATCCTCCAGTCATCGTGTTCCTGTTCAACATTAGACAATGTTAGAGACTGTGTAATTGCAGCTTGTAGTGGTTCAATGCTATGAACCTGAAATGTTTGATCAACAATCTCCTGTACCACATCAACATTATAGCATTCATGGTCATCATGTGGTAATTTTAGTGTATCAAACATTTTAAATTCAACCTTTTCTCCATTTATTTTCATACTTATAGTACCCTTTTTAACACAAATTTTTATATCAGCTGTACTCATAAAGGGCCTACCAAGGATA
The DNA here is from genome assembly GCA_017893485.1 of Hemerocallis citrina. Taxonomy (NCBI): domain Eukaryota; kingdom Viridiplantae; phylum Streptophyta; class Magnoliopsida; order Asparagales; family Asphodelaceae; genus Hemerocallis; species Hemerocallis citrina. The sequence continues at coordinate 43,187,676 of CM030364.1, forward strand.
ATTGGTAAAGAAGATGACATTGAAGAGTCCTCCATGTCTAACACAACAAAATCTGCAGGCAATATGAAATCATTTACCTGAACTAGGATATCTTCCAAAATATCTCTAGGTCTTTTGATGCTGCGATCAGCCAACTGTAACGTGATGGATGTTGGTTTGAGTTTCCCCAATCCTAGCTTTTCATAAACTGAGTAAGGAAGAAGATTGATGCTTGCCCCCAAGTCTAGCAGTGCCTTTTCAAAGAAGTGCTCACCAACCCTGCAAGGAATGGTAAAACTACCTGGGTCCTTCAATTTAGGAGGTAATTTCCTTAACAAAAAAGCACTCACTTCCTCTGTCAAAGCTACATCCTCCCTAACCTGAAATGTTCTTTTGTGAGTACAACATTCTTTTAAAAATTTGGCATAAGAAGGAATTTGTTTAATAGCATCAAGTAGGGGGATATTAATTTCTACCTTTTTGAGAGTTTCAAAGATGTCAAATAAATGTTGTTCTTTCTTTTGCTTGACTAACCTTTGAGGGAATGGTGGCAAAACTGTTCTTTCTTTTTCACTTACCTTGTTGGAACCCAAAACTTTTGATGGTTGTGTTTCTGCTTCTTCTGTGTGTGTTCCAACCTTGTTTTCAATTGTCTTACCACTTCTCAGAATTGTTACTGATTTGAGCTGTTCTTGACCTCTAGGGTTTGGTATGGTTTGTGAAGAGAGTTCTCCTGCCTTTCTCTCACTTAACTCCTTTGCGATTTGCCCGATTTGAGTTTCCAATTTCTGAATTGCTTGCCCTTGTTGGTTGCTTGTTTGATGTTGTTGTTGGAGCAATTGAAGAACGGTGGATTCAAAATCCAACTTCTTCTGTTCTTGAACTGGCCTATCAAACCCACTTCCCATTTGGAAGTTCCGTGCCTGTCCTGGTGAAGATTGAGTTCCTTGATTGTTGCTCCATGAAAAATTTGGATGGTTCCTCCACCCTGGGTTGTATGTGTTCGAGAATGGGTTGTTCTTTGGTGGAAACACTCCTTGTCCCACATAGTTTGCATGCTCCTGATCTGTGAAAGAAGACATGGGACATGTGTCAGTTGTATGATCAAAATGAGAACAAATTGCACAAATTTCTTTTGTTTGATTTTTTACACTGCCCATTGTTGTCATTGCATTAATAAGCATATCAATTTTTTTGTTCATGTTTGCCATTTCTAATTGTATGTTATTACTACCAGAAATTTCATAAACTCTCTGTTTTTTAGAAATGCCTCTTCCCCTTGTTGAGAATTGCTGTGAGTTCTCGCTAAGTTCTTCAAATAATTCGATGGCCTCCTCACCACTTTTCCTCATCAAGATCCCGTTGCAAGCTGAATCCACAATTGCCTTGTTAGTATCATTTAAGCCCTCATAAAACGCTTGTACCTGATCATCTTTAGGCATGTTGTGTGTAGGACACTTGAGGAGCTTGTTCTTGAAATCCTTCCATGCTTCGAAGAATAAATCTCCATCTTTTTGTTGGAAGAGTTGAAACTCCCTCTTTAGTTGTTTGGTCTTCTGGGCTGGAAAGAATTCTTTCAAGAATTTTGTTGCCAATTGCTCCCATGAATTAATTGATCCTGGTTCCAAAGAATTATACCACAATTTAGCATTAAGTTTTAAAGAAAATGGAAACAAGATTAACCTGATTTGTTCAGAGGTAAGCCCTTGGACACTTTGTGTTCTGCAAAGATCAAAGAAGTCTTGCAGATGGAAGTGAGGCTCTTCGTCTGGTTTGCCACTAAAGTGGGGAACCATGCTAAGTAATTGGGGAGATAGATGCATATTCCCTGTGACATTAGGTTGATAAGCAATGCAGGAAGGTTGCTCAATATTCTTAGGAGTGAATTTGTCCTGCATTGGAACTCGATTTGGTACTTCCTCAGCCATTATTGCTCGTGAATTGGGTCTCTGTGCAGTCGACTGGTTCCGTGTAACAGTCGACTGGTTGGTCGCAGACATCCGACCTAGTCTGTGCAAAGTACGTTCTGTTTCCGCGTCAATAGGTAGTAGCTCTGGACGAAGTGATCTCCTTCCGTGCATCCACCAAAATCCTGTAACCTAGAAGAAAATATTTATTAATAAAAGAAAAGAAAATAAAAGAAAAGATTTACTGATTTGTAAGTTAAAATGCTAACAATCCCCGGCAGCGGCGCCAAAAACTTGTTGTGCTATCTAGATGATCTAAACTAGACACAAATTAAAAACCTCGCAAGTGTACGAATCGTTTAGAGAAGCGTAGTGACGAGCAAGAGTCGATCCCACAGAGATTGTAGAATTTAACTTACTAACCAATAAAATAGAAATAAGGATCTTAAAGTGTTGTTTCTAAAGAAATAAAAAGATTAAAAACTATATCAAGGAGTTCTGAATCACAAATATTTATCAAGTAGTTGGGTTCTGATTTCCACCTGTAGTCAGTAATGCTAAGTCACCTTCTTCACTATTCCAGTTACCCATGTTTGTTCCTTTAAGGGCATGGTATCTACTCCTTAAAGTATTGTTTCTCTAGCCAAGAATTAGGCATGGTATCTACTCTAATTCGTTTCTTTCCTTAAGTATTTAGCATGGTATCTACTAAGTTGCACTTAAAGAAAACATAAGAACAATGGAAACGAACAAACACTCAAAGTTCTAGAAATTGGTATCAGATCTAGATCCCTCAAGTTGATTAAACCAAGAACCCCTAAAGATTCCTGTGTTACAAGTTATGAGCACGAGATACGGGTCGTCTCAATATGCTCATATAACAGATTCAGATTCATAATACGCAAACTTGATAAACTCAGATTCTGTATGTCAGTCGACTTGCTGTCACCTCAGTCGACTGCCCTTAGAATTCTGAACAAGTTTGATTATTATAAATCTATACCAATACTCTCAGGTTTAATCAATAAGTAACAGAATAGCACTCAGAAGAATAGAAGCATTACATAACTACGGTTTCAATCTACCCAACTATGAAATTAGTTCCACATAATTAAACTTTTATTGATCAGCAAGTTCGAATACATGATTAACATAAAAGAACTAAAAAGAGGAGAAATAAACTGATGAAGTCCGGCAGATCGGTCGACTGGCTGTCACTCAGTTGACTGCCTTGTTCCCTTCGGAGTACTTGCTCTCCTCTCTCCTTCTTCGATGCTGATAGACTAATGCTCTTGGTTGATGTCTTGATGATTTTGGAACTCCGTGATTCGGTTGGTGGGGGGGAGGAGCCCAAAATAATGCCTCTTGATTGATATTTATAGAACACGGCACGAGAATTAAGGTTTGCCACTTTTTCAGGAAAGTCCTCCTCTTTTCTTCTTTATTTGATCGGCGATTTCTTTCTTTCTCTTTTCTTCTTTTCTTCCTTATCTGCTAACCACGTGCTCTTGCCAATCCCCAGTCTCTAGCTTTGATTTGTTGGAGAAGTTGTTATTCGCATATAATCTGGGTTCAGATAGATTTGGATTTAGATGCGGATGCATCTTATCTTTTCACTCCGCCAAATACCAGTCGACTGGTGTTGGGTGTGAGTCGACTGGTGCTGAGACATTTGTGGCTTCATGATTCCTCAGTCAAGTCGACTGATGTTGGGGCAGTCGACTGTACCGAGCCCCAGCAAACTCTCTGTACGGTCGACTGGTGAAGAGCCAGTCGACTGTTGCACTGCAGTTCCCTGTATATCATCCTCTCAGTCTGTATTAGTCTGGAATCTGCTTCATTTTTCTGCTTTTGGTTGTTTCCTATGGAAAAGAGAAAAGAAGAGTAAAGTACCACATATAGAGCATTAAAATGTCCAATTGCAATAAGATTATTACTCCTAAATGTGAATATTCTTGAGTTCATCAATTGGCCGTTTCCTCTCCAAGTCAGGAGAAAAGTTGCTCTCACTCTTCAAGGCCCTCCGAGGGGTGAAACGCTTTGAGTGGGCAACCTCTCAAAAAAAGGCGTTTGACCAGCTGAAAGCCTACCTGGCCAATCCACTGCTCCTTAGCATGCCAGAACCGGGCGAACCCCTCTTCCTCTACCTGGCTACCACGGAACATGCCCTCAACGTCATGTTGGTTAGAGAGGAGGACGGGGTGCAGAAGCCCATGTATTATGTCAGCAAGGTCGTGCACGACGCCGAGGTCCGATACCCCAGGACGGATTAGAATGCCTACGCATTGGTGATGGCTGCATGGAAACTCTGACCATACTTTTAGGCCCACTTCGTCTGTGTCCTTATGGATTAGCCTCTCAAAGTGGTCATCGACAAGCCCAAGAACTCTGGCCGCTTAATCAAGTGGTCAATCGAGCTCAGCCAACACGACATCAACTACCATCCTCGGACGGCCATCAAAGGCCAGACTCTCCCAGAATTCATTACGAAATGCACTATCCCCGAGTCCCCAGAAATTCGGGAGGACATCCCGGCATGGGACGTCTATGTGGAAAAATCATCATGCGAGGTAGGGAGCGGAGCTAGCGTCATCCTTAGGGGCCCCGACGACTTTGTCCTCCAGTTTTCTCTTCGACCCAATTTTTCGGCCACGAACAATGAGGAAGAATATGAAGCCTTGATTGCTGGACTCACACCGGTCTACCGGGCAGGGGCAAGATGAATACGGGTCTTCAGTGATTCCCATCTCGTGGTTAACCAGATCACCGTGGAGTACGAAGCCCGCGACCTTAGGATGACCCAGTATTTGGCACACGCAAAACAACTCCTGGAGCTCTTCGAGCCGGCGGAGGTCCGACGGATCCCAAGAGAACAAAACGGTCACGCCGACTCCTTGTCCAAACTCGCATCGTCATCCCATAGAGGATTAGACCACATCGTCCGAGTCGAGGTCCTCAAACCCATCATCAAAGAACCTGAAGTCCTTTGCCTCGCCTCCGGCGAGCAAGCCGAGACATGGATGGATCCTATACAAAAGTTCCTGACCACCGATGAGCTACCGCAGAACCATGCTGCAACATGGACTACATGGATCCGGTCCGAAAGGTTCACCTTGAATGGGGACACACTCTTCAAGCGCTCCTACACCAAGGCTGACGGGAGACCTTATCTCCATTGTCTGAAACCAAATGAAGCTAAGTATGCCCTGGAGGAGTTACATGAAGGAGTTGGGAGTTGCCACATGGGCAGTTGGTCACTAGCACGAAAAGCGCTTAATCACGACGACTACTGGCCCGCTATGTTGAAAGACGCCCAAGACTTGGTAAAAAGGTGCGGCCCCTGCCAAAGGTTCTCTCCCATCAGGCGCTCGCCCCAAGCCGAACTAAAATCACTCGCTAGTCCTACCCCCTTTGCCATGTGGGGGATGGACCTGGTCGGTCCATTTCCTAAGGGTACGGGCCAAAGGCAATTTCTCATTGTGGCCATCGACTACTTCACCAAATGGATCGAGGCAGAACCCCTAGCCATGATCACAGAATTTTAAGCACAATAATTCTTCTGGAAACACATCATTTGCCTGTTCGGAATCCTGTGCGTGCTAATCACTGATAATAGAACCCAATTTACTGGCAAAAATTTTCGAAAGTTTTGTGAAGACCTCGGAATTTAGCATCGCTTCTCGTCAACTCCCACCTCAAACGAACGGCCAAGTGGAAAATGCTAACAGACAAATTCTTAACGATCTCAAGAAACGGTTGGACCAATCCCCTAAGCGTCTCTGAACGAGGAGTTACCAAGCGTCCTTTGGTCACACCGAACTACCAAGAGAATACCGACCAGTGAGTCCCCATTCAACCTGGCATACAGGACCGAGGTGGTCATCCCCCTTGAAGTTGGTCTCCCATCGCCTAGGTACATGGGTTTCGATGAGGAGTCAAATTCAAGCGACCTCAGGATGAACCAGGACCTCATTGACGAAGTCCGAGAAAGATCCACCATCAGGCGGGCCATATATCAGCAGCGAGTTGAGAGGTTATACAGCAAGAAAGTTCGTCCGACCAACCAAGGAAAGTGACGTTGTACTCAGAAAGCTCGCAAGTGGTACTAGAGGCAAGCTAGCCCCCAATTGGGAAGGCCCATATATGGTCTCCCAAGTGGTACGTCCTGTTACATACCGACTCGAAGACCTGAGGGGCAGGATAGTTAAGAGGCCCTGGAACGCGGAGCACCTCGTCAAGTTCCAAGTGGGAAAGTGAGGGAGAGCCTACCAGTGTAATACACGCTACGCGCCAATTCTCTTGTAAACAAACATGAAATAAAGGCAGGAAATTTTGTTTAACAAGTCAAAGGTTGTTGATTTCTCAATCGATCACGTTCTCACTGCTTGGCTTGGACTCCGAACACCCACGAAGGATTTCTCAATCCTCACATTCTTGCCGCTCGGCTTGGACTTCGACCACCCACGAGGGATTCTTCAATCCCTCACGTCCTCGCCGCTCGGCTGGGACTTTGACCACCTATGAGGGATTCTTTAATCCCTCAAGTCCTAGCCTCTTGACTCGGACTTCGGCTACCAACGTCCTCGCCCCTTAGCTTGGACTTCGACCACCTACGAGGGATTTTTCAATCCCTCACTTCCTCGCCGCTCGGCTTGGACTCTGAACACCCACAAGGGATTTCTCAATCCCTCACGTCCTCGTTGCTCGGCTTGGACTTCGACCACCTACGAGGGATTCTTCAATCCCTCATGTCCTCGCCGCTCGGCTTGGACTAAGACCACCAATGAGAAATTCTTCAATCCCTCAAGTCCTAGCCCCTCGGCTTGGACTTCGGCTGCCAGCGCCATCGCCCCTCGGCATGGACTTCGACCACCTATGAGGGATTATTCAATCCCTCAAGTCCCAGCCCCTCGGCTCGGATTTTGGCTAACAGCGTCCTCGCCCCTGGCATGGACTTCGACCACCTATGAGGGATTCTTCAATCCATCAAGTCCTAGCCCATCGGCCAAGACCCCGGCTACTAACGTCCTCACCCCTCGGCAAGGATTTCAACTCACCGCTTACCCAAAGTTTTAGTTTGATTTGCGGTCTTTGCCCACAGCGAGGACCTCCGAGCCCCGCACACCGAGCTGACCCCCCTTTCACCCGCTGATAGCTAGGGGTAGAGCAGCCTTCATTGTTGCTATCCCCAACTGTCAGCGGGTGATAGGAGAGCCACCAGCCATAGGGATCTGTACTTTTGACACCTGCCTTCGACAAGTGTCTCGAGCCCCGCACTCCGAGTCGACCCCCCTTTCACCCGCTGACAGCCAGGGGTAGGGCAACCTTCGTTGCCGCTACCTCTAATTGTCAGAGGGTGGTAGGAGAGCCACCGGTTAAAGGATCCCTAGGACAAGATTTTTATTTTTGACACTAGCCTTTGACGAGTGCCTCGAGCTCCATACTCCGAGTCACCCCCCTCTCACCTGCTAGAAACTAGGGATAAAATGGCATTCATCACAGTTACCCCTAATTGTTAGAGGGCGGTAGGAGAGCCGCCAGTGACGAGAGCTCACAGTGAAGTGAGGAATGAAATGAGAAGGGGGGGGGGGTGAGGATTAAATAGCCTAAAGATGAGCATTTATGACATGGGAAGTCAAAACGTCTATTAAAAACATTTATGGCCTTGGAAGACAAAAAGTCCTTTATTATCAGTCATTCGGGATCCCTCGGTCCCCTTTATGTTTCACAAGTCCTTACCTCTCAGCTCGCACACCTCCACCGGCCCGGACGACGAAGAATCATCCTTGATGTTCGGATGGATACGCGCAACAAAAGATTCCCCAAAGGGCCACTACAATCATGTTCTCTTATTATTATTTCAACCAAAGAAAGTGTATCATTAGAAGGAGAGACTTTATTACATCGTTCACAATCGGCCTAGGGCTCCTATATCGGAGCCGCAGGGTTAATACACACCAGTTCAAGACCGACCGAACGAGTTTGGGCTTCTGCAAGATCGTCCGGGGTAGCTAAGGTAGACACACCTGTGACCGAGCTCTGTGCGTCACAGGGCCTCGCTGGCCTAATTCTTGGGGTCGGCAACGAAGATCAGACAGAAGGGCAGGCGCTTCCGAAAGAAACAGATTAGGATCCTGACATCCCGAGCATTATCTTGTACCGTTGTACCTCTAACTCCTTCTCCACAATAACGTCACGGAGGAAAAGCTCAGACGACGGTCGCCAAGCGGAAGTGCTGGCCATTGAAAACACAACCTCCGCACTTCCTAAGTCACGGTCAGCTACCAGCTTCTTAAAACACGCCAGCTCCAAGCTAAGTCCCTTTGACTTGTCCATAAAGTATTGGAGAGCCGTGTCTCGATCATGAGCCTCTTTACGACATCGGGTTAGAGCGGACTCTAAGGCCAAGACCTTACGCCTAAGCCGTGCCATCTCAGCACGACCAGGGTCTGTTCCCGAGATCGCGTCTATCTGACAGAGGCAAACCGAGAGAAACATCATTCCAAGCCCTATATACTTGGCTAAAAATTCAGAAAATCTCACACAACCGATCACACCCAAAATTCAAGTCAAAAGGTTCGGCCGAAAACTCTTTTTCATTACTCAAAAATGTATTTACAAAGATATGGTGGCCAGTCCGCGTTCGACAACTACAAAATACAAACAAAAAAAAGAGGAAAAGAACATAACAAATGCTACTATTGGCCAACCTCGTCTTCGGCAGCCGTCTCTGCCTTGGGGTCGGCCGCCGCAACGTCCTCGTCACCACCACCCCAGGTAGTCAGCGGATGGCCAGGCAGCTCCATATCATAATGAAACTGACTGAGATCCAACTCCAGGTGGTAGTGCTTAATGTGCTGGATCGCCAGGGCGTAGACCTCATCCTCAGCCGCGATCACTTTATCCATGCCGTCCTGCTTAACCTTCCTTATTTGTTTGTCGGCCTCCTTTCTCAACTTGCCCTCCCTCTTCATGTTGGCATCGGCCTAGTTAGCCAGCTCGGCTTGAAGGGCCTGGTTGCGAGCCTCGAGTGCCATCTGTGCTATCTTGAGGTCTTTCATCTCACGTTCATAGCGCTGAGCGTTCCTCACCTCCTTCCTCAGCTCCTGATGGTGCAGCTTCATCAGCTTGCGCCCTCCATGCAAGCCTGTAGCCGAGGGAATCAGACTTGGAAAAAATATATAAAGAAAACAAACTACAAAAGAGTCGGAACGAAGGTTACCTACACGCTCTCCATAGCCCACTTCATGAAGCTGGACTTAATGGTGTTGTACTCGCGGGCCTTCTGGTCCTGAGGTGGGGTGAGCTTCTCAACCACCTCGATGGCCACGGGACCCCTCGACAAGCTGTCTTGACCCTAACGACCCAGTCCGTGGCCCATGGTTGAAGCCCTGCATCGCCTACGATCTCCTCAGCTTCTGGAGCGATGGGGGGGAGGCTGCTCTTCACCACCTCAGTAACCCTCAAGCTACTGGAGCTCGGGCCCGACTTGGAGGCCTTCTCCTTCTTTGGCTTCAGGTCAGAAGGGTCCTCCAAAACCACCTTGGGAGGGGACCTTCCCCCGCCTTCCCTTGCTCGACCTTCCTTTGCTTCAGCAGCGCTCTCCTTGCAGCGATCTCTGAATCGCCCATATCTGCAGAAAAAGAGAAGTGTATAAGACGAAGGAAAATACTTGAATAAAAATTAGACAAAAGGACATACTGGAAGGAGTGGGGCTCAGTCCGAACCAAGCCAGACGCTTCTCCGTTACATTCGGCCAACCAATGCTGTTCCCCGACCATATCCGCTCAACGTCTGCCACTCCTCGGCCGTCAAATTGGACTTGCAAAGACCCTTAAGGTTGGGTTTATAAAAAATCCACATCGTGGGTATCACCCAGGGTGTCAGACTCCGAACGATAAAATATTTTCCCTTCCACCCTTTTATGGAGTCCGGATGCCCGTGCACAACCCTCCCCACTCAGCGAGGTGAGATGTAGTAGATCCTTCATACTCGTCAGACGAGCTAATACCCAAGATCGCTAAGAAGTATATTCAACTTCAGGGGAACGCCACTCTTTTTGCAAAGAAGCATAAAGCACACGAGTTGCTTCCAAGAGTTGGGCCGTATTGCATCGACTCAACGACGCCCAGTTCAGAACCTCCTAAATGAACGGGTGAAGTGGTAGTTGCAAGCCCGAGCTGAAGGCGTCCGCCGAAAACATACAGAAACAGGGGGCCAGGTTATACGTGGGATGGAGCCCGGTGCTGGGGATCAACAACTCATAATCCTGGCCAATGAAGTAGTTGGCTCGGATAACCGGAAGGTCGTCCGCGGGTCAGTACAGTCGGAATTTTGTCCATAGAGATTTTCCTGTCGACCAGGCGAGAACGGTTTGCACTCCGTATAGGACCAACTCCTCCACATCATCTGGGTACATTCAAATGGAGCACGACTGCATTGTGAAGGGGACATCGAGTCTGACTTCAGGAGTTGTCTCGTCCGGGTTGTCTGGTAGGATTCCCTTCGTTTTCCTCCGTTGGACACGATGACCCCTTGGAGGAGAGGGCATCGCCAAAGGGGCCAGATGGTCATCTTCTGATGAGGGGGTCGTCTCGACTTTCTCGTTCCCCTCGTTAACTTCAACTACTTCGCCATCAACCACCTCCTCAATCAGCTCATCTTGTAACACCCGAATTTTAAATAAGGATAAATTCGAGATTTCACAGGATCTTTACTTCACTTCGTACAGTTTTACAAAGAATTTAAAACTTTCATTCACAATACATCAGAGTTCCTTTACACTTGGTTTTTACACAGCGGAAGACTAAAAGATTACAACAATGAAATACAAACTTGTATAACTTTAACATCATTTGCAACATCTTTAACTTCTAAACAGCAACGGCATATCCACTTTATAACTCCATGAATAGTTCATTACCTGCATGTCAATCTGTGGGCACGTCAGTTACTTACAACTGACGAAATGTTATACACGGCTATCCTCTCTTTGCCGGAATAGTATAACGATATCATACTTTAACAAATCACAAAAGATTGAATGAACATATAAAGTGTCAAAAGTGATTATTCTAAAACATAAGTGTATGTCATGCCTTAATGCCTAATGCACACATTTCTATACTAGGATGACACTAATGCACACTTGTTCGGATTCTATGCATCCCATACTACATAGGTCCGAGGTCAAGCCACCTACGTTCTTCACAATACAGGGCTCGATCCCTCGCCATGAAAACTACCCGGTAGCAAAACAAAGTTCAGACTATTCCACGAATTTGAATCCCAGCCTTGGAGTCCATCGTCGGCTGTTATAACAGATTCCACATCGTGCGAACTCGTCCGTATGTGACCTCTAGCCAGTATAGTATATACTATATATCCATTGGAGACGGTAAAACGAACTTATCCGTCCGACTACTCAAGATCTTGAGTCCACCGCCGACACGTCCTCATAGTCCCGAGATTAAAAATAATAATCCGTCTCTCCCACAGGGGCAACTCAGTCCACCAACTGGTTCTATAGTCTTGGAAGTCCACCGACCGACTATAAGAGCACCCCCCTATCGGTTTCCTAAGGTTTACTCCATCTTCACTATGTGCCAAATTTTCTTAAGTTCAAGACATGAATAATTTCCACACGTAGAATTAGTTTTACCTCCTACCGGACTTAATCAACAAATACGAGATGGCTCCTTAGCCATATCTCCGAATCATTTCTCAAATCTTTTCTTTTAATAATGCCGGTACCGAGGTCTTACTAACTCTAAA